>OZ010795.1:130433434-131879059 GCA_963932465.1 Maratus speciosus
TAAAAAATGGTTGATTTATAGCACTTTGAATTTCTAGTATGGCTAACATTTTGAAACGATCTTGTATTTGTCACGCGATAACACACGTATTCGCCTATTTCGATGTAAGAAGGCATGTGGATAGTATACATCAACACCTCGACCAAGTTCGCTGGCCAGATTCATCAGCCATCTTGTTTCAAAATGGCGACCATTAAATTAAAAAAAATATATATATATTTAAAGTGAGGTGCAAAAAAATTAGAAATTGAAAAAGGTTTCTTTCTTAAGTATTTGACCTTGATATAAGGATTCGGGAGCATTTTTTGTTTGTCTTTACCTTAAAAAATGGCTCAGATATAGCAGTTTCAATTTCTATTGTGGGTGATATTTTGAAAAATCTGATTTTTTGCATGCGACAGCACTCCTATATATTAACCGATTCCGATGTGAGTGAGCATGTGCACAGCAATTACTAAGGTCTCGACCGAGTTATCTGCTTAGCCTCATCCACCATGTTGTCTTGAAATGACAGGCACTTTAAGAAATTGCCGAATTTGGCAGCCAAATATATGTTACTTCAAAGAAAAGCAGTTTGGATAAAGCTGACTAATTTCTCGAAATTCTCATTCATTATATTGATAAAAATTTGTATTGAATCTCCTATATTCGGTTTCCACTAAATTGAGCTTCGTGTGTTTGAATGATATAATTTGGCTTTTTTTAAATAAGGATTATGAAAGCTACCTCTTCCTCCCGGCACTGGCCGGAAGGACTTTTTTGCATTTTTATCTATAATGCTAGAAAATTTGAAATTGCATAATGTTCTGTAATAAAATAAATTGTGATCGAATAGTATGAAATATAATAAAACGTAAACGAAGCAAAAATAAAAGTTTTTTATCATTGCAAATTTTTGGAAGAAATGATTTCCTAAAGTATCATAAAATATTTCTATATAAACCAAAATTCCCTTTTAAAATAACTCATAGAATAATAAATCACGTTGCTTTTAGAAAATAAAATAAAATTTGTTTACATAGCTTATATATGCTTTCACTTTGAAATCCTGTAATCTTTTAAGTATGATAGAAGTTTTGTTTATTTACGATTATTTATTTAAATTTAGCAAAAGATGAATCATTTACTTTTTAAGTAAAAGTAAATAATAAATAGTGACTATTTAGTATAGTTACGTTTTCCTTGTTTTCTTTTGAATAATGGGGAATTTTCTCTGAATAATAATGTCACTAAGATTATAGAAATTTTATTAAAATTTCTTTGAAATCACTATAAGAATGTAAATAACATTGCTACATTAATTTTACATTTTATTTTATAACGCACTTATTAATTCATTTTTGCATCACGAGAAAATGTTCTTTAAATGTGTACGTAAACTTCTTAAAAGATTAAATTCACTTTAATGACTTCATAATTTGATATTGGGAATTTTAGGAATATAATGAAAATCAATTGCAGAATTACTTGGTGCAGATAAGTATTAAAACATTGTAACTGATCGATTAAAAAATATTAAAGATAAATAGTTAATTACTTAAAGCATTTCTGACTGATGTTCTGTGGGATATGTAGGTCAAGCTAATGACTTAATAGAAATTATAATTGAAATAAAATATGTGTCACATACAGAAAAATTAATAGTTTTTAAACATACCCTATTTCGTTTTAATCTGAAAGTTTAATCTTTTGAAATAATTTTCAGCAGAAAATTTTAGTTATTTGAAATAATGTTCAGCTGTGGATCATAATTCATACCGTAATATTTTTTATTTGCTCCTCCTGGATATATTATTTTAGAAACTAAAAACTTCTCTTGGACATGGAAAAAGCTTTATAACCTAAGGCAAAGAATAGAAAATAGTCCATTTATTTTAAATTTGGAGAGTACAGAGGTACATTTTGGGATATTATGATACGAATAAGTCTGGAAATAATGATTTGCACAATGTTTTTGCAATATTACTAGGGGGCGCTGCTCCCTACGAGCTACGCTCGCCAATACCCGTTCAGACACCGCAGACTCTAAACTCACGCTAATTTGATCGGCTTTAAAAAGATTTCGGAACATTAAATTATAAGTTACAAAATAGTGGCGATCTCCCTATAAACGGTTTTCAAGGCCGAATCAGCCACTATTAAAAGGTACAATGGCTGTTTCTGTCTTTGATTAAATAAACCAGATAAACATTTCAAAATAAGCTAATATAAAATGAATTAAGTAAACAGAGTCTTTGTCTCCCGGTATTTTTCAGCAAAGCGAAAATAAAGTTTTTTTAAAAAATAAGACACTTTAAATGTATAATTTTTAATCTGACGTAATTTTCATCAAACTTTTCTTTCTCTTTTTAATATTTACGTGAAATTGCTTTTGTTAGAAATGAAATATTATTTGCGCTGTCCTAATAAAAATAGCTGAAAAGATAATCTTAAAATATTAATGGCTCGCGCAATTTTTAAATGTAAACAGTTTCGCAATATTATTTTTTTTTCATTTTACGTAATAAGTGTAATGTGACGTAATTTCACCTATTTAAGACTTCTGACGAATTTATTATTCTACATATCCTTTCTCTTTTAAAATTCACGTGTAAATATAGTTTGTATGACGTAATTTTCAATGAGTTCCTGCTTTTTATATTTTCTGTTTATAACAGTCACGTGTAATTTTTTTTTTATTTGTAGCAAACATTATTGTTTGCGCTGTTTATACAGTTGGCAACAGTTTAAATTAATACCATTTTCTAAAATATATAAAAAATATGTCTCGAAATGATGAAAATTTGAATTTAAAATACAAATAAAACCTCAAAAAATGAGTCAAATAAAAAAATAAATACAGTCTGCACACCGGGATATTCTAACGCACAACATGATCTAAAAATGATTAAATTTCCATGTATAGTTTTTGCTCCTATAAAACTTTTTTAATGGAACGATTTTGTCCAACTTTAGCATTAAGTATATCTTTAAATAATTCTTCGATTTGAAACCTGTCTGCATCAGCGTGTTTATCAAATATTTCTCTATAACACCACCGATTTTCATTATTTTCTATGCAATATTTTGCTTAATATTAACGAAGAAAGACCTCTGGTCACAAAAAATTCAGAACCTTTGGCGGCGGCGGTGACAGCGTTAGTTACGTTATCTTAGAATAGAGAGAAACTTGAAGCCGAAACGGTCGTCTGACGCCTTCAGTTCCAGGAATACGTCCTTCTACTTTTCGGTGTCTTTAATTTAATTAAATTATCTTTCAAATTTTTCATAATGTAATTTTTCGTAATGGTGAGTGTTTAAAATAAAGAATAACTACCACACTCTAATGTCTCTTGCTTGAACATGGAACTTTCATTAAAAATATGTTTTGTGGATATGAAAAGAAAAGTAGGTACTAATCGAAATGTTTTGATAGTAAATTCTTTATTTGATTTTGACACAATTATCAGCAAAAGAAAGTTCTATTTTTCTTTTTTGAAAATCTCTCAACAAAACATAAACTAAATTTGTATTTGCCGTTTTTCAATATTAGGTAATACTCTAAAAGAATGGTACTAATGATGGGCTGATTCAAGATCGTTTCAGAATCGAAAACGTTGTTCTCGAGAACTTTTCGGAACGCTTCTTTTGAAAACATCAACGCGAATGCTTTTAGAACTACACTAGAGCTTGAATAGGATTAGTTCTGACACCTCAAATTTTTCATTCATCAAATATTTAATTTAATAAATTATTTAAATTAGATATAACTAAAATAAAATTTATGGTTAAGTTAACTGAGTTCATAACATACGTAAAAATATAATGCAAATTAAATAAAAAGAAAAGTGTCCAGTTAAACTGATGGCATTGCGCTCACAAGCTATTCACACTAATTGTATATTATATTCTTATTTCAAAGAATAATGCTCTAAAAGAAAATTAACCTTGCATTAGCCCCAACCCGTTTCCCCTCTTTATACTTGGCCAATGAACCTCCAAATCTTATCAGGGTAGAACCTTATCGAAAATAAAATGGTATACCAAATTTGAAGTAAATCTGGTAATTCTGCATCCTATACTCATTTATCTAAATTAATGGGGAAATTAGTCCCCGTTTCCCCCATTTATACTTAACCAATAAAACACCGAAACTAATCAGGGAGTCATCTTATCAGAATGAAACAATTTACAAAATTTGAAGCAAATCGGATATTTCTATCAGGAGTTGTAGCTTTACGTACAAACATGCGTGCATACATACATACAGAACTTGCGGGCATATTAGGTCTCAGGCTTTGATAGTCTTTGAGCTTAAAACATAAATTATGTCGATTATCACTTAGCCGCGAATCTATGGAGAAATAGAGCTCGAATGCCGCCGAATAATCTAATATATACTGCTTTCGAATTCTTTAACTCGGGTGCTTTTAGAACTACTCCAGAGATTGGCCGGATGAGTGTGACATCTCACATCCTTCACTTATCAAATAATTATTTTAATAAACGATTTAAATTTTATTTGACTAAAATAGCTGAAATCATAACATAGGGTAAAAATATAATGCGAAATTAAAAAACTCAAATGATGCCGATTTTCATCTAGCCGCAAATTAACGAAGAAAGGTAGTTCGAACCTAGCCGAATAATCTTCAATGTTAATACGAATACTAGCATTCATGTGCTCATCTAACGGGATTATAAGGAAAGTTGAGCTGAGAATGTCGAAAACCACATTTTTGTCCAACATGAAACTGGTGGGTACATTCGAATGGTTCTGTCTGAGATCAAAATACTTCGCAATATTTCCTGAATTGAAAGCTCTGGAATTTCACATTCGAATATTACCATTCCTAAATCATACAACTACATATGATCGCTGCTTTAACTGTGGGCCTTTTCTACTTATAAGTTATTTCAACAGAGAAAATGGATTTTTTTTCCACTAATCATGCACGGACTATATTATATGTACTATGATTACCATATTTACTTTGTTTTCTTGTGTGCTTGTCTTATTTTTACGGCTTGCATTCAAGATATATTTTAACAATTATTCGAACAGTATCTCGGTCAATATTATTCTCTTTTACGACTTGTTATAATGGAATAGTGTGATTGAGTTAATAATCTTAAGTGCAATTTTTGCTATTTCTGAATTTTTGGTTCTGTGTTCTATACTTCAACCTATTCCGTCAAAATTATATTGAAGCTCTTGGAATCGACTCACGGCATTTGATATAGTCTACGTTAAAATATATAGCATCCGAATGATGTCGCATTGTTTCATGCATTCTTCATGTAATGTATTAATAACATTTTGTAACCATACCATTATCACTAATATTAATCCATCTATTTCATTGATATGCGAAGTTTATTTCTCATTCGAAGATAACAAAATCTTATAACTGAATATTTTTAATGAATTTTATTTCAAGTTATGTCCGGGATTTTGATTTCCTCTTCTACTCTATGTGTCGCTCTCTCATACTTACAGCTGATTCACGGGGTAGGTGTTTCATCAATATTTGTTACTTATTTCCACCACTTTTGACACTTATATTAATTGTAAACATGTTTTCCAATTAAAATAACTAAGTGACATTCATTTTGATGAACACGGTCCAATTTTACCTATTTTACGTTTTATAACTTAATTAACTTGATTCGTCGGTTAACAGATATTATGATCAGCTACTTCTTGTGCCCAGAAGATTTGTTAAAAGATAGCTAAAACTACATTACAGCCAAATTCTTTAGCATCACCATCGCCCCCTTCATGATTGCAATATAAACTTAGAACTCAGTTTTATATTCAAAAATAACAACAAAAGATTATTGACAGCACAAGAGAATGCAAGATAAAAGTGTCAAAAGAAAATAAAAAAAATAACCTGAAAATTTTAGTAAAAAACTTTAACCTTTTAAAACGTGTGGAAATGTTATACATAACTACTCTTAAAATCACTTTAAACACTACAAAATTTCGTAAGATGACGAGAACATAACTTTATATTCTTATATTATAGTTAAAAGAATGACACATTAAGTGCATTTCAACATCTCGAAGTTAATTAAACTCCATTATTCTTAAACAATTTTTAATAAAAGTTTCAAAGTACAAAAAACTTAGCACTAGGAAACACCACAGTTAGACTGGAACAATAGTGAATGGGGAGTGCTAATAAATACAACTTCATTGAGAGAAACAACTAAATATATCTCAGAGACATGTTCGCTGTAATCACCCAACCACCTCAGCAGAAATATTATGTCTTACAAAAAAAAATCACGTACTGAATCGCACCTTCTTAATATGTGAACTAGTCAAAGCATTCTAATTCTACGGGCTCATACACAACATCAGAACATAACTGATTGAAAATAAATTAACTTTGAATAACAGTATTAGACACTGTTCACAGTATTATACACTGAAAAAAACTGGAAACTGAAAAAAAACTGGTGAAGCGTTCTTAAAGGACCGCCGTAAATCATAGCAACCCATGTCCTCTTTAAATTTAAAGAGTCAGAAATAATAGATAATTACAATATTATATATTTCAGACAACTGTTGCTGTCTGTAACAATCAACTGTATTAGGATATGTATTTTTTCATATCATACATGTGAGTTGTCATTTCTAGATTTTGTGGCTACGCATTTAGAAAAACATTATGAAAAAAATATATATATATAGATTTTGCCAATAACAGATATGCAACTGGTAGACCTTTTCTTTTATCTCTGAAGAATAAATAACTAAACACGACATTAGATTAATAAGTGACAATACATATTCGGTTCAAAGTGAAAGCAACTAATATATAGTAGATACCAAAATTGGATGTTGCTCGTGTCCTGCAGAAATGCATGGCCGCATTTGCAAGCATCAATATTCCATTTTCCAGTATCATGATATATTTGTAAACAATTTCCCACCTGTGCTGCCTAAAAATAAGCATGAAATAGCAGTCTTTGCTTTAGGAAATAAAGCCCCCGCCTAAAGTATTTTTCGCGCCACTCCTTTTGAAATTTCATAATCAGGAAATACAAGAAGCTGTCCCATCTCCATCAATCAGAACATTTGCCAATTTTACACCAGTATGAAACTGGCGGAGTTTCTTTTGAAGAAAAAAAAAATTCCTGCCGGCTCGGGCCAACAGGCGGAGGTAGATTTCGAAGTTAAATACTAAATTCACCAACAAACTTAAATCAAGATTAGAGATAAACCCAGTTCCTTCACTAAGACTCTCTCACTAAGCTCTAGACGGCTAAACATTTTGTGAAAATTCTAATATACACGAATGCACACACGCATGTATATGGAATAGGTTTAAAAAATAGCTAAAGGAAATTCAGAGAACCTCAAAGTGTTAAAATAAGTTAATATTTCCATTGTCGGGTTTTCATCATGTTTTAATACGTTTCTTCAAACTCACATGACGCTACATATTCACCTGCTGAGGTCCGTTTTATTTCCAATATGACGCAATACTTTTTTTTTAATTCGTCAAACTATTTATTTCATTTTGCGTTTTCATGCGGAAATCTTGCTCTAGAAAACTTATGACGTAATATTCAATTTGTTTCAATTATTTAAACTATTTATTTAATTTAATTTTTCACGTCAAAACCTTGCAATAGAAGATCAATTGTTGTGGTGATAATTTTATTGTTTTTTTTAATTGTTGGCAACTGCTATAACGAAAAATATTTATTTTTTCCTGTCCTTGTTACGTAAGAGCTGGTTTATTCAGAATCATGTTAAGATGGTATTCAAAGTTTTAACCCTCCTCATTTCTGTTCCCTTGGGCCGATGTTTCCCATTTTCAATCCACGCTGAGATATTAGACATCTCAAAGTTGTTGACGAGTTTGAAGACGATCCGTGCATAATTGTGACATTTATCGTGCGGACAAAATTTAGTACATACATACATACATATATATATATATATTACGAAACAATTTAATGGGTTAAGTCGAACAATCATGTCGTGCTTTTTACGACGTATTGCTGGATTCGTACCACCTTTTAATCAGCCGTTGGTGAGGTTGTATAGCAGGTGTACCACTTAGCGCAAGAATCGTTAGTGGAGGTGTCAACTCTGTGAAAATTTAGCAGCTGTGGAGCGATGATAACATTGGTAGAGTCCAATCAAAACTCCTTTATTCATGATGAATACAAGGCAGATTTAGGCAGCATGAGTGGTGAAAAAAGTAAAGGCTTATGAAGAAATCTGGGGTTTTCCCAACAAGACATAGAAACGCAGTCATAGGAAACTGTTTATTCCATCAGAATATACCAACATTAAACAATTCCCACAGGATGAGAAATAAGAGCATTCCGCTTGAGCATGAACTAGTTATTCATGCCAAATAGATGTTAATTAACGAAATGAATATTCTACAGGGCTTAGGACATCAGGTAACAGATTATGTAAACAATCAAACAGCACAAAAAATCTACTCCTGAGCTCATGCTCTAGCGATTTATTAGAATGCGCGGAGGAAATCCGATTGAAATGAAAACTTCAGGCAAACCAAACAAAATCACGAACGAGACTCGAAGTGAAACTGCGATCCGTCACTCAGCCAATGGAGAGCGATCGAAAAACGTCACAGGAAAGAATCCCGGCGCTGATAATGGAAGGATTACGGTGTAAAAAGTTATCTCCCAGCTGGCGGGAAAATGAGATGAAATAGAATAAAAATGTAAAAATGGCTTTTATAAACATTCGAAAATAAGTAACTGCGTTCAGAACTTTACAGTTTGGTAGACGATAAAAATTAATGAAGGGATTAAAAGTTTAGATTACGTTTTGGAATAAATCTATTATTAAGATATGCGTTTTAAACTTATAGGAATTTAACTAGAAATAAGTAATAGAATGTATTAAAAAAGGAAATAATGAATATGCTGGCAATTTAGAATAATTTAAATGAATAGTAAAAGTAAAAATGTTTATATAACATATATATATATATATACATATGTATAAACTTTTTAGGTGGGGGTGGTTTTGTGTTCTTGGGGTTCTATAACGAAAAGTTCTGAAGGAATTTTTCAAAAGTCGCACTATGGTAACGACTGCAATAGGTAGTATATCTTACGAAATCTACATAAAAGAGGAATTGCTTAAACAGATTTTTAGTCAATTTCACATAACAATGAAAAACTCAAGTCTTCCTTATGCGGGCTTAATAAATTTCTGAAAACATGAAAATGTATCAAATCTTATGGCAGCTAATGATTAATTCCTAGACTGTCTCGATCGTATTGACAGATAATTAGATCATGCAATTGTTCCTTCAATGTCATTATAGTTGTGGCATATAATTTTACTATTTACTAAAAGTCACCTTTTTCTGATGAGTCTAGACCAGATGTCACCAACAATTTTCTTTAACAATCATTATAACGTGTTCATAACTTATTTATTTCACTGGCATGAAAAGGATGCATCTTGCATAAACATTATAATCTCATATGTATAAATTGTGGCAAATTATAGATGATTATTTTCGAAAAAGTTCAAAGAAAAGAAAAACAAAACTTTTACGGCAACATCGGTGAATATGACTGATTCTTTGGATCTAAAGTTCAGTTTACAGAAATTAATTCGAAGCGGGTTTTACTTTGCATAAATTGAGAACCGTCAATTTATTTCTTGCAAAGGCAATATTAATTATCCATGAATGTAAATTATAGTTATATATTCGCATAAATTGATAAGGCTATATTAGCTTCGCGCGCGTGGTAGACGACACTTGGTCAAATCAATGCTTAACGAAACGGACCAAATTTTCACAATTTCAAAGTTAATGATATTCCAAAAAAATAGATTCATTTTTTATTTTTTAAATGTACAATTGTACATTTAAAATTGTAAAAACTATCTTTTATCTAAAAAATCTCTCTTCATCAATATTTTTTTTAAATGTACTCTCTTTTTATTTCTAAATTGAGAACACTGAATAAATTATTTTATTATTTTCTTCTTGACATTGATTTCCTGTGCTGAGATTAGCTCAAAATTTCAGATGGTTTTAAAATGTAATGGTGTAAACATAAAAAAAACTGATTCTGAAAAATGGACTGAAAATCATCTCTGGAAATAGAAAAAATTAACCATCCAATAAAAAATGTTGTGGGATAATTCTGAAAGTCTTATTGCTGATGAAAAATGCGTTTCAAATAGTTGCTCAAAATCTGTTCACGCAAATATGAATTTTGATGAGTCTAGACCAGATGTCACCAACAATTTTCTTTAACAATCATTATAACGTGTTCATAACTTATTTATTTCACTGGATCTAAAGTTCAGTTTACAGAAGTTAATTCGAAGCAGGTTTTACTTTGCATAAATTGAGAACCGCCAATTTATTTCTTGCAAAGGCAATATTTATTATCCATGAATGTAAATTATAGTTACATATTCGCATAAATTGTTAAGGCTATATTAGCTTCGCTCGCGTGGTAGATGACACTTCATCAAATCAATGCTTAACGAAACGGACCAAATTTTCACAATTTCAAAGTTAAAGTCAATCCTAAAAAATAAATAAAATTTTTATTTTTAAAATGTATAATTGTACATTTAATATTGTAAAAACTATCTTTTATCTAAAAAAATCTCTCTTCATCAATATTTTTTTAAATGTACTCTCTTTTTATTTCTAAATTGAGAACACTGAATAAATTATTTTATTATTTTCTTCTTGACATTGATTTCCTGTGTTGAGATTAGCTCAAAATTTCAGATGGTTTTAAAATGTAATGGTGTAAACATAAAAAAAAACTGATTCTGAAAAATGGACTGAAAATCTTCTATGGAAATAGAAAAAATTAACCATCCAATAAAAAATGTTGTGGGATAATTCTGAAAGTCTTATTGCTGATGAAAAATGTATTTCAAATTTTTGCTGAAAAATCTGTTCACACAAATATGAATTTTGAATTAAATACTATTAAAATAAAATCGAAAAGTATATTTTTTTTCTTTTATAACTGATTTTGGAATATGTTTGGTCATTTAAAAATATTAATCTAATAACACAAATGTCTTAAAGCATTTATAAATTACTTAAAGAAACAATCATAATTTTACTTAATTTAATATAATCAAAGTAAATAATAGTTTCTGTGAATTTAATTAAAAAAACTCAAAAGCTATATTTGTCTTATGAATCTTATCAAAACTTTAAATAATAATAAGTTTTTCGAATAAAAAATCAAATAGAAATAAGTAAGCAAAAAATCTCTTTTTTTAAATGATTACAATATTTATAAGATTACATGCATTTTATTATTTGAAGCACATAATGACTCATTATTTCTATTATAATATAATGATTAATAATATTCAAAATTTAGCTATTTAATACATTAAGCACTCTTTTAATAACAAATATATATATACTTTATCGAGAATTAAACAAGACTTTTATCTTTATCAATTTAAATAAAATATGCACATTTAAATATATAGCATGCACATATATATTTTTAAAAAATCACAAAAAGGGTACTGTCAACCGGGCTATTTTTCTTGGTTCCACTCACATTTCCATTATTAAAAAATATTATATGTGATTTTTCAACGTCGAAATGGAGTTGTAAACAATTAACATGAAACAAACTGTATGGTTTTAGGGAGAAATTTATTTATTTATTTCTATTTTTTAACTATTTTTAAAGTTTTGGACCAAAGTAGCCCCAGCTAGGGGCTTCTTTGGTCCATTCACTTAGTCTCGTATAACATGGATTCATTTCATATGTAAATGAATACATTTTTATAGAAACCCCCTTGGAATAGCATTTCCTAATAAATTAACACTGCAAACTCGATAAATAAATGCTTTTTTTTTACATTTAAACACAATAGACTAATTGGTAATATTAAAGAAACGAGAAACAGTTTTCGTCATGTTATCCTCAGCAACTGGAACAAAAACAATTGGTGTAAGATTTTTCTACGGTAACATTTGAAAAACAAAATTTACTTAAAACATGTTTTAAGTGATTTAGTTGTATAAAAGGCATTTCTAAGTAATTGGGACTATTTCTGGACACAAACAGGCCTGGCACAAAGTAGTCCTGAAATTCTAGTTTTCATGCTAGCTTTATAAAAACTTAAATATTTTCTGTCAAAATAAAAAGGTTGAAGGAAAAATTATGATCACACATGGGTTACATGTTAGTAAAGGTAATATTTTGGCACTTACCTTATTTGTAGCTCTTATCAAGATTGTTTCACTATAGAAAGTTTGGAGAATTAAAATTTACACACAAAAACAGTTGTTTACAAACACATTCAGTGTTGCCACTAAAAAATTAAATTACCCCCAAACTATTCAAATACCCCATAGTAGGGTATAAATTATTTTTCAAGAGCAAAAACTCCAAATTATCTTGCATTGTTTGTTCAATACAAAGAATAAAATCTTTTTTTATGGTATGGACCAAAGTAACCCCACAAAGACAAAAGTTATGTAACGGTATGTAAAAGCCATCTTTTTTTTCTTCAATAATTTCTTCAAACAGAGCATAAGTTAAAAAAAAACCTTACTTGCAAGTCTATTCAGAAATGTTTCGACCAAATAATAACTGTAACGACAGCGAAAATTAAACCAAAATACTTCAAGCATAATTGAAGCTCGAACCGAATGTATCGGCAAATTATGTAACAACCAAACTCCTTTCGTTAATACCCATGTTCTTATAAAATTGTTGATATTTACACTGAAAGAAATTTAATGATGCTTTGTGGAAATTTGTGGAAGATATGTTATTAAACCAGCTTTTTTTACAAATTTTCTAAATTGCAACACTTTATCACAAGTAACTTCTAAATTTTGACTATAGTAACTGAAAGTTTTATTGTTGCCAACAAAAATGTGAAAACTATTGTGCTGTTGTTTACGCATGTACAACATTACTATTATTATATATTTTAGAAATCTTCTCATTTCATCAAATATATAATTCATACATGTTAAATTTCAGTACATTATTTCTAATAAAGAAAAAAAAATGTGAAAATAGAGATTTTTCTTTAAATGACGATACTCGTAAGAAATGCAAAGTATCTTTGCATATAACAAGTAAAATTATTTGTGGAAGTTAGACATCGCTTTCAGATACATATCCGATGCGCATTCTAAAATATTTCTTGTTTTAAATTCTGTAATTTGTGATTAATGTTACATTGTTGCAAAGATCGAATGTATTTGAAAGAATTTTCAAACAAGAAATGATAAAGAAGTGTCGTAAAAATCAAATTGCATGGTATAATGAAATTGTTTATTTCATTTAAGTATCAGAATTCAATATAAGCAAAAAAGTAATTGCAAAGATATTTCAAATTCTTTTACATTTAATTTCATTAAAATAGCAGATATGGTTATTTTAAGTAAAGAAAAATAGGAAAACTCAACCATGGGCATCTTCAATAACAAATAGAAAGGCTAAACTAAATAAGATCATTTGACTTCTATGGAAAACAGTTTGGTAATTAGCTCGTTTAAGAATTTGGATTAGTCTCTTAATTTGTTTTGAAAAAAAAAATCAATCAGTATATCGTCAAATGGAAGATTTCTTTTATATTGCACAATGACATCAAATTCAAAGAGTTCTTTCAGTTCAATTTGCGAGAAAATATTTACTGGAAAAATGTTTTAAAATAAAACACTTATTATTCATATCAAGGAGATTTTAAAGCATAAAATACTTTTTTTTTTACTTTAAATGAAAATGGATTATAATTACTGATATTTTGCATATCTCTAAAACAGTGATGATAGATGTAGTATGATGATAGTATGTGATATTAAAGGTTGTTTCGTATTGTAATTAACATCAGAAATTAGTTCATAATAACAGTGATCATGTAAAATACAAAATATTTTTAAAGATTAGTTTCTTTTCGTGAATAAAATATATTTTAAAACTTTGAATTATTTAACTTCACAGAAAATCTTTTCTTTAAATATAATTATGTAGAATTTTAAACTTTTTTGCTTAAAACATATTTTAAAAAATTGTAACCATTTGTAAACATATAAAGTATGAACTTAAATATTTTAAATTTCTTTAAAAATGAAATCTTGAATTATCTGAATTTATAAATTGCCTATAACTATATGTAATACGTTTTTACAAATAGTTTTTATATTATTTATATACTATTATCTATAATGAAATTTAAGGAATAAAATTTACACAATATATTTCCACATGTGCATTTTATGACGATTATCGACAGTTTATGGATATTATTTTGTATATTGTCATGTTTTTAATCCAGAATTTGCCAGAATTCTAAAATTTTAGAATTCTTACTAATAACATTAATTTTACCTTAGTAATAAAAACCAGACAAAAATTTAAGTTACCTACAGATTCTTTAAACAAGTGCGTAAGTGTGATCGCATATCGCACACAGGGTTTCGTTTAATATTCCTTTCAAAACACTTTATCGTTTTGCAAAATCTGTTAGTTCCCCATTTCGCAACCAGGAGGCGCATTCTATTCTACACAAACCTGTATCCGAACGAAACTCCGCTTTACAACCTATCCCTAGATATATTAGCAGCGGGGATCGGGCCCATAGCAGCCGAGATAGGTAGGCGCCTCCTGGCGGTAAAAAGTGGAACTGAAAGATGTAAGTCTATGTGCATAATAATATGAAAGAATGGTCAAAGGGGTGTCGGTAAAAGTTAGAAATGTACCCACCGGGTGCAATGGGGGTAGGTTAGAAAAATTGCTTAAAATACACAAGTTAGAGCCCGGAGGGATAAATAATATAAGACTTTTTTTTTAATTTTATGATTTTTCGTGTGATCGCAAGTGTTCTGCTATAAGTATGCAAAATTTCAAGTCTTCAATTCAAATAGCGGCTCAGTTAGAAAAAAAAAAAAAAAAAAAAAAAAAAAAAAAAAAGCTAAAATTTACAAGTTAGAACCGAGACGGGTAAATATAAGACTTTTTCAAAATTTTATGATTTGTCGTTTGATGGGAGATGTTTAGCTATAAGTATGCAAAATTTGAAGTCTCCAACATATATAGTTTCTGAGAACGGGCTCTGTGACAGACAAATAGACAGACAGACGGGCAGACAGGAGCGAGACGAATAGGGTTTCGTCCGATGTACGAAACTCTAAAAAGGTAAGATAGGAGAGATTAGCCGAACTGGAACTACTTATTTTCAGATGTAACTGACTTCATTTTTGAAGTATATGCAAAATATTACTCAACGTGTTCCATCTCTTTATCTACTAACATAAATAAATCTTTAGAACAACTTCTTTTTGAAATTCTTAAATTGAAAAAAATATCAAACGTGGTACACATTCAACGACTAGTCGCCCAAGTTGGACCCGACAGTCTCCTAAATTGGACCAAACAGTATAAGCTGTTTTAATGAGTTGGGAATGCGACTATTTTTTTTAAGCAAAGTTTGTGATTAACGAAACAATAAAAAAAAACAGCAGCAAGGAAATATAAAGAAATCAAATGTCTGAAAATAAGATTAATTGTTTTTAAAATTTATTCAAAATATAAATCAAAGTTATAAGTTATTAAGAACAGAAATTATGGGTCTAATTGCTAGTTATTTCAGTATCATGTAAGGGGTGATGCAAGGAATACACATGAATTTCTTTTGTTATTTTTTTTATTCCAGCTCATACAACATGGATCAATATTTGGCAATCTGAACACTGAATTATTTCTGCTATTTTATTTTTCTTACAAATTAGGCAAAATCAATTATCTTTGTCTTGATTTTTCGTTTGAGATTCTGGATCTTTCGGCATTTTTTTGCAACAAAGTTTTTCTTTACCTTATGTCTGTAATTCTCCCTTTCCATCATTTTCTTTCCGATTGAAATACGCTTATTTTTCAAAACATGATGTTCCAATTGCTTTTGCGCTTTGAGACCTTCCTTTTTGTCGTTTTTTTGTTTGTTTGTTTGTTTCTTTCGTTCCAAGGATTAATTTGTATGGGAATATGTTAATACAGCTGTTTTTTGGCTCCCTTTGTACTTTGACTTAAATGATTTTGGTAAGGGAGATAACATATCTAATGCTTGTTTGGCTTTTTGCTGGTTTTGTAGCTGCAGCATTCTTGCGGGTTAATCTTTTCGCTACGTACTCTTTCTTTTTTATTTCCTATAGCTTTGACAACTTTTGCTGTAACTGATGTTTTTCTTCCAGGCTCTTTGTCTGTGTCGTATTCATCCTTTTTTAAACACTTTCCAACAAAGTTGAAAAGTGTTTATGCATTCGGTTTGTCTGTCCGTCTGTCCACGCTCTAACTCCCGTAAATACACTCGGATTTTCAGAAATTGATAAAGGTTATTTAGTTACTCTAAAGCATGTTTGGTATCGTATACGAAGTATGTAGGATTAAACATTCATTTTCAGAGGCATTCAAAATTATTCCATTACATTTTGGTATATGGGGAAAAATGTTTTGCAGAGAATTTTAATGACTTTATGACATTTCAAGTGTAAACAAACTGATATAAATCACTGAATTTCACTATGATCACGCTAGAATCACGGGATTCATAGCATTTTTTACTCATTTACTAGGACACACAAAAGAAATCGGTTACAGTACAGCACTGTCTTTGATTAATAATGGCTGGAGTATACCGTTTAAAATTTGGTATGCGCTTTTAAATTTAATTAATATTTTGCATCTTACTCGTTATATATAAATTTTATCCATTAAATACAGGGCTGCACAAAAGTATTCACGTACCGTTCTCCTTATTAGAGGAATTTGCTGAAGGTAAATTTTCAACTGAAGTATATGTATTTGTTAAGTGAACTAAATTTTGGCATGTATGTAGTTAATAGATTCAAATCTATATATAACATACAAGGCAGCTAAAAAAATTCGCATAATTTCCGATTGTGGATGGGAACAGCTGAAATTGGGTTTTGAAACGTATTATGCGTTTCCATATGTTTGAATTAGACGTAATATTTTAAACGGTGCAATTTTGTTACATTATTCTGAATGTCTTGGAAAGTGTTTCATAATCCATGCTTGACTTATGATTTTTTTCTTACTTTTTTAGTTTTAGTAGAAGTCATGATTGCTGACTCTGACTCCGAAATCGCACTAGTAGGAGAATCAACGGATCGATCTGCAGTGCTTATACACTTGTCAGAAATGAGTGCGAAGCAGCTGCAAAATGATGACTTTTAAAAATATTTCTGTTAGGAATCCAACTGCCGCTCATTTTAAAAACTTGGATTGCAGTTCCAATGTTTGTTGCTCTGTTGTAAACGACAGTTTAAAGCCATTATGAAATATTAACAAAAAAAATAGTTTCTAAAGCCCACGAAATTCATTACTTACTTTTCAAATTTATGATCGTATATTTGGTCCAATTTAAGCAACTCAAATTGGTCCAATTATGGCAAATGCGCCATTTTTAAAAACAGATAATCTCAATACTAAGAAAAAAAAACAAAAGCACACCAATTCACTTGTAAAATATACGCAATAAACACGTTAATTTAGATATGCATATGAAAACATAACAACTTTCCTTAGTTTTAAAGTATTCTCTTGCGTTTAGTAGGAAAAAACTAGATTAAAACAGCTAATTTTAAATTTTAAAAATTGTCTGAAAACAGCACGTGGAAGGCGGGCGCTTCTTCTAATCGTAAATGAAATTATTCTGATGAGTAATATTTCAGTGGTAGATGGCGTCCCTTTCTGTAATTAACGGCAGAATGGAGAATTTGCACATTTTCTAACTTTATCACGTAATAATAGTACATGAAAAAATAAGAAGGGTAGACTGCAATTTTTTTTTTGAGCTTTTATTATTGATTTATGATTGCTTTAATATCGCACTATTTACCGTATCCCAAAAGCGCTCCGTAATACATCTAACGTCACAGTTCATGACAACAAACGACATATATTGTTTACGTGCGTCGCTTTTCAACTTGTCCGTTTTAAATATTGCTTTTTCTAAAATTATTATGACTGAGAACACAAACTCCTATTATAAATACAGTTAAACCTCCCTGTGCGACCACCTCCATTAAGCGACCACCTCCCTGAACGATTATTTTTTCATTGAACGAAATTTATTCCCATAGGCTCAATACTAATTTTTCCCTCCATTGAGAGACCATCCTAGTTCAACTCTCTCCATGAGCGATTCATTTCTTTGAAGAAAAGGTAACAAATTCCGTTTTTTCCTGGTCACTTGACGAAGGTTTTATTAGAAAAATAATTCAGGAGGGCGGATTATTCATCTAACTTCTAAACTAAGTTTAGATTTTTTTTTATTCCGGTAACTTTTAACTGTTTAAACCCTTTTATGCCTTTTTAGACAATGGATTTAACTCTGAGACGAATTAAGGATGAAGATCAATAAACTCCCCTGCCCTATTCCGTTAGGAAACTCTCAAAGAGATAGATAAATTAATAAAATTATTATTATTTGTTCACGTCCAAAAAAAAAAAAATTGCATTTATTTACTGAACTTCGAAAGGAATTGGAAATAAAAGTTATGAAAGATAAAACCGTAAAATCAAAGCATACGACAATATATTCATTTTTTAAACTCTGCAGTAGTTAACTTATGTAACTAACTTTTATTTTGATACTTAAATTTTTATATTTTTTCCTAATGTGAAAAATAAATTTTAGTAACATTATTTCTTACCTTTTTTCAACAATTAAAATATAGATTTAAACATGACCTCCATTAAGAGACCACCTCTCGAAACGATCAATTTTTATTGAAACAGAACGTGGTCGCTTTAAGGAGGTTTTACTGTACTGTATTGTGCCACTCTGCGCTAATACAACCAGTAACTTCTAGTGAAAAGTTGGTTTTCAGTGTGCCATTAGAAAATCATGAAATAAAGCTATGAAGAGAGATGACAAGAAAAATCTCAATTTGTCTAATACATCACCTCTTTTATCTTGTGAAGATCATTTTTCAGTAAGTTCATATTTGATTTTGTTTAAATATTACTTTTTAGAACATTAATTGATTGAATAAATAGTTACTCAAGGGGAAAAAAAGCATACATATTTATAATGTGATGTGCTCATTCGTATTTAAAAACAGAACAAAAACACTCTGTAGTAGATTTCATACGTGTATTGTATCTGTAATCATTCATAAGCAATAATCCTGTGTTATAGATGATTAAATAGGTAAAACGTAGAAACGTCTGAGAAATGACGCACACAAATTTGTTATTTTTTAATTCAGGAAGTAAATAAAAATTTGATTGTGTAAGTGCACATTTTTATTAAGTTAGGGACTAGGTTTAAAAAATAAAGGATTTATTTCGAAAAAATATGTTGTCATGTCTTAATACAGGTTAAGAGACGTAAAAATATTGAAACTACTCAAAAAACATTTTTAATATTAAATTATTACTTTCCAACATAAAAATACTTTAGGTCCCCGCTGCCTACGACACCGTGTAGCAGGCGTGCTTCGACCGCACTGCATAATCTTAAAAAAAAAAAAAAATCAACAGAAAAAAACCGAGAACCAGATCCCCGCTGCCTGCGGCACCGTATAGCAGCACTGTAAATTCTTATAAAAAAAACCCTAAAAATTTACAAAACTGCACCCAGGGAGTGAAGTGGGAGGGAGGGGCACCGGATGTGCATAATATGAATAAGTTTTCATACATCTTTCTAACGATATGTCACATGAGGCGTGTACTCAAAATTTAGAAAATAGCTCCTCCCCGGACGACCCTCCTTCCCCCTGCATTTCCCACTCGTTCAAATATCTAATGTTAAAAAATAATATTTATTTGAGTGTTAAGTGAAAAATCGCATTTAAAACGCAATAAAGAGTTGATCTGAAGAAAAAAAAAGAGAAAACTCAGTTTTCTCTTTTTTTTTTTTTTTGCGTCCCCCCCCCCCAACACCACCAAAAATCAACTAACCCTAAATTTATAAAATCCTTATTATGCGTTAAAAACAACGCCAAAGTTTAAAAGCGATCGGTTCTGTATTTTTCCTAATTTTAACAATATCCCGTCGGCTCTCTATATCTGAAAAGATTTTTAATGTGTTTAAAAATCGATTTTTTTCATAAACTTACCGTTCAATTTTTTTCAAATTGACATTTTATAAATCAACGTACAAAATAACATCCAGAGGCGAAAGAACCAAATTTGTAAAATCAGTAGTTTAAAAAATGTGAACCTTTATTTCCAAAGCCTATATATCTTTTCTTTCCGTTCTGCTTGCTAACAAAATGTAAACATTGGCATGTCGTGAACTGTAACGTCAAAGTAAGCCACGCCCCGATTTGGAGAGACGTGATTTTAGCTTACTTTTAGGATTAATTATTTAATATTATTGATATTTCTTTATGTTTTTGAGAACATTTTTGAAAACTGTGAATGTGGAATTATCAGAAAAATATAAAAATGATCAAATCCCCCATGTGTGAAAATTCCTCATTGCTGCGGCCTATTTAAAGCAGCTGTGCAAATATGGCTACTCTCCCTTATTAATTCTAGGTGAAGATTGCTTTATTCACTTTATATTCCACGCGGGCTTTGAATTGATAAATTATTGATAGGAAATTTGTAAATTGTTTTCCACAATTAGTAAAAACTACGCTAAAATATTAGAAACATTAATAACTTATCAGGTAGCAGAAAGAGGCGAATGGTTAAAGTACGTTTCATAAAATGTGGTTTAAAATTAATGTAAATCTATCCAATTCGCCTTTTTTAATCTTTTAAATCTTGCTTTCATTACAGTTTATTGAGTATATTTATTGAAACAGATTAAGATTTAATTTCACAATTTTCTATTATTACTGATAAATTGCATTATTTAGTCAATGAGTTATTTCTTAACTTAATTTATTTAAACTAAACATTTGTTTCTCTTACGCTTTATATGCATACTTTGACTTCTCATACTTTGACAGAAAATGTCATTAATTAATTGTTCAATAATCAGAGGTATATTATATGTAAATCAATTAACATTATTCAAAATAATAAAATATTCAGTTTAAAATTCCAATCTGTAATTAATGTCAATTATATGAGTACGTAGACAGAACGTAAAAACTTTAAATAGTCTGTATATTTATTGCTGAGACATAAATTTTATTTTATTTTTTAATTTCTCAATTTATATAACAGAAAAATGTGTTTGCTTGTCTGTATTTAAATAAAGTTTTATAAAAGCACGTAATTGTTGTGTTTTGGAGATAGGAGGTGAAAGAATATTGTAAAGTTATTTTGGATATTGAAATTCCAATTAAAAATCTAGAAATCATTTATTTTACGATCGATCGTAAAGTGTTATAACATTTTGTTGCGGCCACAAAAGACTACTTTGACATAACAGTCATTAATTTAAAAAAAATCTGAATTTACTTATCATACATTTGGTATTTGAGAACAAAAAAATAAATGGTAAAAACATTACCTGCATTCACCTGAAAGAACAGAAAATGATGGAGACATTTGCAGAAAGGAAATAAACAGATGACAAATCTTCCTTCAAAATTTTTTATTTATGAAGCAATTTTTCTTGCAGAACATAGCGCATTATCATAGAGTACACCTCGTATTCTTTTAGATGTACTTTTTTTTATGATGGACACATAATATCTACGTTCTTACTAAGGAAAATAAAATTATATTTTCCCTTGGGGGGTGTGGAGGCACAGGCATTTAGATGATTTTTTTAGCATCACAATTCTACGACTCGAAATAAAAGCAACACTTGAATAAAAATAATAATAATGCCGTCAACAGAATTTTTATCCACATCTTACTGAAGAATCAGAAGTAACTGATCAAAGAATCTTGCCACAAAAAAAAAGACGAAACTATGCAGCCGATTCCACAATCATAAAGAAATATTCTTGCACTTTTAATATTTCTTACTGTAGATATGAAATCCGTTTATTATTTTTTTGTTAAAGGGGAAGAGGCATCCACCCATTCTATGTATTCGTTGATAGAACACTCATGCAGGCGCGGACATAATTCTTCGCAGAACGGCAAAAAGGGCAGCCATTCTGCATTGAAGTCCCAACTCAACTGAACTGAATGCGCACAAGCACTCCGAAAAGAGGAGTAAAGGGGTTTGCTATAATCCTTGAAACACGCCAACTTTGGCGGGACGAACATACAGGCGCCCTGCATTGGCATAAAATGCAATGCTAAAGTATATAAAAAACTGCTTTAGAAAAAAGGAAATTTGATAGATTTCACTGAGATGAGATGCCAAACAGTAGTAAAGAGTTACGAATTTTGAAATTACGAATTAAACTGATTTAAATATTATTGGCTCATTGGCGGAGCTACAAAAGGATATGACTTCACAAATAGAAAGATATGGAACTTTCCAGATAATTCTTTTACCGGAAGTACAGATTTCAAAACGACGTTTATGATTTTAAAATAAATGAAATGCTATGCCAGAAAGAAAAACTTACAGGGAAGGTTGAAAAAAAGGGAATTAAAATTAATTTTGGAATGCGAATATTAAAATTAAATGAATACAAGATTAATAAAAATATTTTCTAAATGAAATTAAATAAAAATATGGCAGTGGTTCTAAGTAACCACAACATATTACTCCGGCCTCTCCAAAAGAAAATATTGGTAAGATGGCGAAATTTAATAATTTTGACATTGAGCCAATATTTTCTAAACTATATACATATACCACATGCATATAACTTCAAATAATGAGAAAAAAAATAAAAATAATAATCGGTTACATTCTTCTGACAAAAGATACACAAAGTCTTTCAAAAAAAGGTTGCTAAAAGTTCATTCACTAATATGTGAAATAGCAAATACAACACTGTAAAGTAAGATCAGTGTATATTAAAAGAGTGGGTAAAAATTGTAATAATGTACACATAGACAAATAATATTACATGATACAAATTGACATGCATATTATTGATGACTTTGCATCATTCAGTATAATACAACATTAGTAATAAAAGCTTTCTATTTTTAAAGAAAAAGAAAATAGCAATAATTTAAAGTAGTACCTTTAAATCTCAATTCTATTTCAAGTCACAGTCTATGAACTACATTTCAATTTTTCTATCAATTCTTCAATAAATTACTCATCTGAGAATTTTCCATAACATAAATTCAAAATGTAAGTAAATAGTCAAGAGAGAATATTTACACTCTCATTAAAAATATTTATACATAAATATAGCACTTTTTAGGAAATCAACTTTTCTTAGATGAATAACTAATATCGAGTTATTCTACAATCACAATAATAATACTTTCAAAGAAAATAAATGCAAAGAGAGGATTTTAAGCTCTCATAAATGTAGTACCACATAACTTTAATAACATTTGTCTTACAAAAAATTATCACACAAAATATTTATACTACATATTCTGAAATGCTTATTGAATTATGTTAATTAAAACATCTGTAAGAATAGATATGTGACTATTTCTTTGTCATGTAAAATACATAAGTATTTTCTATGTAAAGACCTAAAACAATCTTTGTAAGTATAAACATGTTACATTTTTTCATGTAAAATATATAAGTATTTTTTTGTAAAGACTTCAAATAATCTTTGAATCCAAAGTAAATAATTTTCATGTGCACAAACATTTTTCAATTTGTGAATTTTAAAACACTTAAAAAGCTTAATGTATTTTCAAACACTTTACATAATACACCAATAATAATAGGAGAAGTATTAGCATGCATAACTTTCACTATTATTTTTTTTAGATGTTAGAAAGAGGTTAGTTGTTAGAACATGCATGAATTATAATTAAGAACAAAGTAAAATTTTGAGTTACTCTAAAAGTCACAATAGGAAAAGGGATGATATATGTACTCATATTTTATATCAATAACAATTTACTTTTCAAGACAAAGACCATATCAAAATAAAGCAATCAATGACATTCCATTTGCAACTAAAATAATGAATTATAACACCTTTGATTTGATTATTCTAAGAATCTGTCTTAATATTTAAATCAAATACTGAAATTAAAAATTCTGAGTTATCAGCACATTTTTTTTTTTTTTTTTTACAATCCATATAAATTCTAAAAGATGAATAAGGTTTTGAAGAAAATATTTCAGTAAGCAACATAGTAAACAAAAACAAGATTTACATACTTTTGCAGGATGACAATTCCACAGTGTCAAGGTGAAGGCGACTTAAAAAAAATAAATATAAAAAATACACAAATGCTGCCTGCAGCTTTGGTAGAAGTAAAAAAATAAAATAAACAGCCAGTCTTCGTATTTGACAATCTAATTTAGCTAGCATAGATGAGATTTTTTACAATGGTAAAGGCATCCTAAATAAAATTGAAGATTAATTTATATTTTATAGTGTTTATGACTGCGAGGACGAAGATCATAATGTTTTTTACTTTGAGTAGATTTATTTAAAACTGTAGTGGAAGTTTTACTACCAGATGTTTGAGAATGCACTGAATTATGTGAATGCGAAGATGTTTGTTGGCACATCGAATTGGTGTGAATTTGAGGAGAATCACAATTAGTAGTATGAGTAGGCATATGTCGTTTCACAGGAGAAGAAGATGCACTATCAACAGTCGTTTGATCATGTGTTGCATTTCTAGATGAATCAGAAGGATGAAGCAATGCTTCATTTCTTTTCTGGAGTTTCAAGATTCTGTTAGTATGAATTAACACAGGTGATGCTTGATTATTATTGCAATCTTGAATTTGAATAAGTACAGGTGAAATTATTTTCTTTACCATATAAGGTCCTTGTACTTTTTTGTTAAATACACTGGGAAATTTTACATAAACAATATCATCAACTTTGATATTAGCAAATTTTAATTTTTCCCTTGATTTTTGATACACTTTTTGTCTAGAAGACTCGTTATTTTTGTAAGCTTGGTAGTATACTTTTTCAATTACATCCATTAATTTGTGGATTTCATATGCAGTGTTAAGGATTTTCCAGGAAAAATGGGTTTTATAATTGGCATAAATATCATTCACCTCCTTTCGAAAATGAAGAAGTTTTGGAGTAAATTTTGTGGCTGGATGAGGTGTAGCGTTGTATATGGACTGGTGAATTTTTAAAGCATTTGGAACATCAAATCCTTGGGAAGCCATTGTATTGACAGATGACTTTATTTGAGTGTTACATCTCTCACTCAATCCATTAGCCTGTGGATGCGCTATTGTACTGTGCTCTAGCTTTATGCCAAGTTTTTTGTTGAAATAAGAAAACAAATCACTAGTGAACTGAGAACCATGATCTGTAAGAGTTAACTCGGGTTTTCCATGAGTGGAAATGTAATTCAAGAGAGTTTTAGTTACCGACTCAGCATGAATGCTATTCAAGGCATATAATTCAAGATGACGAGAAAAATGGTCGATTACAGTCATAACAAACTGGTGACTTCTCAAAGGCCCAAGTAAATCCATCGAAACTTTTTGATTGGGAGCTGTAGGAATAGGTGCTGGAAAATATGGAGCAGTGTTTTTCTTATAATTTTTATAGTGTCCTACTTAGAAAATCTGCTAACACATTATCTTTGCCTGGAACATGCTGGAATGTGTAAGAATATTCAGATAGTTCTAACATCCAACGTGTAGTGATGTCAGCACTAGATGTTGATATTTGTAATTATTGAGAGGTTTAGCATCAGACAAAAGAATGAAGGGTCGGCCAAAAATGTAATATTTAATAGCCGTTATACCTTTATAAATGGCATAAAGTTCCAGTTTAATGGCTGGGTACTGTTTTTTAAATTGAGATAAAGTTTTGGAGTAATAAGAAATGGGGCGAAGTTCATCTTGAATTTTTTGCATAAGAACAGCTGAAATTGCTGTCTTTGAGGCATCTGTATTAACATAGAAGGTCTCATTCCAATTTGGAAAATTGAGCATGGGCTTATGGAAAAAAATTTCTTGCAATTTATTAAATGCAATTTCTTGTTCAGATTTCCAACAGAATTTATTTTTAGGTTTGATGATTTCAATAAGAGGAGTAATTAATTTAGCAAAATGAGATATGATTGACCTGTAAAATGAACATAAGCCAATAAAACTCTTTGCCTGCCTCTTAGTTTTTGGCTTTGGAAAAGAAGTAATTTTCAAAATATTGCTTGTAATTGGAAGAATTTTATGATCAGAGAGGTGGAAGCCTAAAAAGTTAATGCTAGTTTGCATAAAAGAACATTTTTCAGGTGAAAGAGTAATGTTGTTGGCAATTAGAGTATCCAAGAGTTTTGTGAGTTTTGCAACCATTTCTTCAAACGAATTAGCGCCAACAACTGTGTCGTCCTGGTATGCGTAACAAGAGTCAATTTCGGATAATTGAATAACTGAATCAATTAACGGTTGAAAAGTACTTGCAGCCGTCTTCAAGCCAAAAACAAGACGAAGGTAGGTAAACATTCCCCATGGAGTGGTAAAACTGAGCTTATCTTGCATCTCTTTAGGTACCGCAATCTGCCAGTACGCAGAAGGTAAGTCCAGTGTACTGTAGTATTTAAATTTTGACAATTCTACTAATAGGTTTTGAATGCCAGGTAGAGGATATGAAGAAGGAATAATAATAGAATTTAATAATCGTAGATCTAAATCCAACGATATTTTTGAGGTTTGGACATGTCAGTTCTTTTCTTTTTAACTAACAGCATGGGGCAAGCTCAAGGAGAATTTGATCTTTCTATAATGCCAGCATTTAGCATTTGATTAATCTGGTCTAGAGCTTCTTTCCCTAGTGCCTGTGGCACAGGAAAAGTTTTCACAGGATGAGAATTCATCATTGAAAATTGAGAATTCACCAGGTCCGTATGACCCAAAGTGTCTAAGGATTTAGAAAATGCTTGAGCTTTATTGCACAATAATTTTAGTAAACAGTCACTTTCATGTGGGGACAAGTGCTTTAAGTCAAAATCATTTGGTGACAGTTCTTGTATTCGTTTTCTTTTAATTTCCTCAGATGGTAAAATTAAATTACAATATTCATTTTCTAAATCTGAATCAAAGGAATATTTTTCAATATCATTCTCATCTACATTAATGCACTCACCATGAATTGTATGTTTGTTTAAATGAACATCCACTTTGGATATATTCTGACATACAACTAAGAATAAATCTTTTTGAATTGAAGATTTAGAATGCAATGATTCATGCAAAATAAGAGCTTTACTTTTCAAAGCAGGCTTAAAAACAAAATATTCAGAGGGAGAATTCAAGTATTTGACATGTAAATAAACAGAAGAATGGGAGGAGGGAATCAACTCTCTATTTACAGTTTGTACCATGTTAGAACTCAATAATTTTTCATTACCATTTTTAAAATTGGTGCACTTTTTACCAACATAACTAATGTCATTGTCATCTTCAGATATGCATTTTTGTCATCAGAGGTAATTTTGGTATTGGTATCAGAAATACACTGCTCAAAACAATTAAAGGATATTGCAGTTTTAGGTGGATTTTGTATCTGGTAAACTGTTTAGCTGATTGATACATGGTCGACAGACATAGTAGGTTATATGAGAATAAATTACACATGTTTGGCAGAAAAAAATGCATTTTATTGCGCATTTGTGTACTAAAGGAAAAAAACACAATTTGTGCATATGAGAAAAAAGAATAAGAAAAGGTGTTTTCTTCAAAGAAAATCATTTTCAGTAGGGGGTATGGTTTCTACGGGCGGCCAGCAACGTTGAACACCTTTGAGGCATGGACTCAATGAGGCTATTAATGACGAGTTGGGGTATTCTGCCCCACTCTTCCAGAAGAGCTCTTTCCAGTTCTTGGAGAGTTTGTGGGGGTTGTTGGCGGCCAGAAACTCGTCTTCCTAGAGCGTCCCAAACGTGCTCGATTGGATTCATGTCTGGAGAACACGCTGGCCATTCCATTCGAACGATTCCTTCCTCGAAAAGGAAATCCTCCACCAGGTTTGCACGATGTGGCCTGCAGTTATCGTCTATTAAAATGAAGTTATCTCCGATTGCTGCAGCGCAAGGGACTACAATAGGTCTGAGGATCTCATCCCCAAAGCGGCGACCAGTCAGAGCTCCATCTCGAATGATGTAGAGGTCAGTGCGCCCGTCAATGGAGATGCCACCATACACCAACACTCCTCCACCGCCAAATCTGACACTTTCGTGCACGAACGCAGGATTATTCCTGCTGCCACGGACCCTCCAGATGAAAATACGCCTATTATCCGGATGCACAGAAAAACAGGACTCGTCAGAAAACAGAATATTGCTCCATTCATTTCTCCTCCAGTTGACATGCTCGGTTGCCCACTCCCTGCGGTCGCGACGATGCCTTGATGTTAATCTAACACATACCATCGGTCGGCGAGCATACAGACCTACAGCATGGAGCCGGTTTCGGACAGTCTGAGTTGAAATCGTGGTGCCTGTAGCCGAGCGAAGGTGTTGTTGGAGACGAGTAGCGTTCATGGTTCGGTGTCTCCGAGCTGTTAACGCTAAATACCGATCTTCATTGGGCGTTGTTGCCCGTCTACGACCTTGCCCTGGTCTTCGGCCTGCACATCCACTCTCCAAAAAACGGTTCCAGATCCTGGAAATGACACTTAGTGACACTCCAATGGCTTGCGCTACTTCGGCTTGAGTTTGGCCTCCTTCTAACCTACCAACAATTCTCAAAGCTTCTGAATCTGTCAAATGACTTCGCTGAGACATCGTACTCATCGAAACAAAGCAATCACTGAATGCCGATCATTCTTGTCTTCATTCTCTTTTATCCAGTTGAAAGTCAAATTTCATTCGCTGCCGCTGAAGCGACGTTTTTGACGTCGAACTTAAAATTTGCATACTCCACAGTTTGAAAACCAGAAAAATTTGCATTTGTGATTCTCTTCTTCTATTTTCGGCAAAAAAAATTTCGTTTATATCTTTATTTTATATAAAACTTCAAATATCCTTTAATTGTTTTGAGCAGTGTATTATTTATAACATTCGGATAATCAAAGTTTGTATGAGTGGGAAAATAATTAGGAAACTGAGTAAAAACTTGAGCATGACCTTCTAAATTTCTGATATTGAGATTAGCATTCATAAAAGAATTATCATAATTCATAGCAGTATTACCAACACTATTTATAAACAAACCATTATTTGGAAAACTGTAATTGCAAGGATAATTTTCATAATTATTTTCCAAATGCAAATAATTATCAACAAAATTTCCATTCATATTATCAAAATAAGTATCATTAGAATTTTCATAAACAGGTACATTGTTTGCATCAAAAGAATATCGCCCTGTTGTATTGTTATTATTATTATACTGAGAATTCAAATAAAAACTGCTAGGAGACTCTTTTTGAATGTTAAAAGGTATATGTTTATCTTTAATTAATATAAATTTAAAAGTTGGAGAGATGGCTATAGAATGCTTGTTTATAAACTCAAAACCAAGTATGGCTTCAAAATTAACATTCCTTATATCAGTAAGGTAAAAGACATGATGAAAAAAGAATTTATCTATTTTGAATGCAATCTCGATACATCCCTTAAAGAAAACTTTAGAGTTTATAGTTTTTCTAGAAACATTTCTAGATAAATATTTATAATGGATTTTGGATTTAATGCTGTTAAAGCATTCATGATCCAACAAACTTAATTTTGAGCCTGAATCAATGAGAATTGATATCTCATTATGTTGAACATTCATAATTATACATGGAAGTGAATAAGTGTTATCAAAAGAGCTGCAAATTACGTGTCGTTGTTGTACACAATCCTCAATTGGAGAAGAATACTTTGATGACAAAGAATTTTCACAACAGCAAGGTCTGTTCATTTTTTGCACCATTGGTGATGTCTATGTAACAGCGCTTGAAAAGGAAGTAATTGAAGAAGAATTTCTGTCAATGTGACATTCGCTTGAATTGTCACAGGAGTGTACTGACCCTAACGAGTAAGATTTGGAGGGATGGTGGTCAGTTGTACCAATCTCCCATACTTGTTTAAATGATAATTTTTATCATCATTTTTATTTTTGGAAAAAGAAGTAAAGTTTTTCTTTCTTCGAGAAGAATTCGAAGAAAAATGGGAGTCTTGAGTGTGATTGGCATTTTGCCTAGAAGAGTCAAGTAGATTTCTAAACTTGTAACATGACTCCATAAGATGGTTAAAACGACCACAAAAGACACATTGAATAACATTTTGTTTGCGAAAATACTCTGAAGAGTTTTTCTTGTGAGAAAACTTGTCAAACTTTGGCCGAAAGAAAGATCGTTTCTGATCTGGCTTATGCTGAATAAAGTTTGCTTTATTTCTAGAAGCCACGTTATGTCTAACTGATGAGGGAGAGTAAGTTACACGCTTTTTTAACAACAGTTCTATGTCTAGGAGAATGTTCATTATGAGACTCAGATGGCGAGAATGCTATTTGCGAATTTCTATAGACTCCGTCCTTTTTATGTCTGATAGGAGCTTGTTCAACAAAACTATCAGAAAATTTTGAATTTTCACCATTATTTTCATTATTCAGAGAATAAACTTGGTCATAATGTTGATTAGATTTTTGAGTAGGTGGTGAATCATAGATATCTTGTAAAAATAGTACTCGTTCAAGAGCTAACTCAAAAGTGGAAATATTTTCTTCTAGAATTTTCCTTTTAATTTGCTCAGGTAAAGCTTGAATAAAATGAGTAAATTTCAAAGAATCTAGAGCAGCTGGATCTAACTTAGGATAAGCAAGTCGAAGCTGTTTAGCCAGACGATATGAAAAATTTTTAACTGACTCATTAGAATCCAATTTTAAATTTTGAAGAGACTTCCAAGTGTGAGATTTTTTACTTGGCAGAAATAGTTAATAAATTCTTTGCGAATGGTTTGAAGGTTAGAATTTTTGAATTGAAATTGTGTTTCGAGAAAGATATGTAATGCAGTACCCTGTAATTTGACTTGAAAAGAGCAAAAAGTTCTTTTTCAGAGTAATTATATAATTCCTGCAAATCTGATAACTGGTCGAAGAAAAATTCGACCGTCTGAGGATTTCCATCAAATGGTTGAATACAGAGGTTTAAATTTGCTTTTGGAGGCATGGTGATAGACTTCAAAACAATGTTGAACAAATTTCGAAACAAATCCGAATAAATTTTAAAATAATGTGGTGAAGTAAAAAAAATTAATCTCATATGAAGTCACCTTTTAAAAATAATGTCAATTCAACAGAATAATGTAATAATTGTTCTCGAAATATTATCAAAACAAAATGGCATTAATAAATCAATCATTTACTTATAAGTAAGAAAATTATTCTTAACTCATCTTTTTTGTAAATAATATCATAAGCAATCATTTTTCCTTGATAATAAACTGTAAATATTACATGAATTCTTTCTCTTTTTTTTTAGAAAGATTGTATAAAATTTTAAGGAAGCCACTTTTTCTAAATATCAAATATTTCAATAATAGTACACTAAAACAAATTTTCATATCAAAATATAACTTAATAACTGTCATGTCATAAAGGTTTCTAAAGGTTCACGGTACCAGGAAAGAAAGCTGTTGTGTTTTGGAAATAGGAGGTGAAAGAATATTGTAAAGTTATTTTGGATATTGAAATTCCAATTAAAAATCTAGAAATCATTTTTTTAGGATCGATCGTATAGTGTTATAACATTTTGTTGTGGCCACAAAAGACCACTTTGACATAACAGTCATTAATTAAAAAAAAATCTGAATTTACTTATCATACATTTGGTATTTGAGAACAAAAAAATAAATGGTAAAAGCATTACCTGCATTCACCTGAAAGAACAGAAAATGATGGAGACATTTGCAGAAAGGAAATAAACAGATGACAAATCTTCCATGAAAAGTTTTTATTTATGAAGCACTTTTTCTTGCAGAACATAGAGCATTATCATAGAGTACACCTCTTATTCTTTTAGATGTACTTTTTTTTATGATGGACACATACAATCTACGTTCTTACTAAGGAAAATAAAATAATATTTTCCCTTGGGGAGTGTGGAGGCACAGGCATTTAGATGATTTTTTTAGCATCACAATTCTACGACTCGAAATAAAAGCAACACTTGAATAAAAATAATAATAATGCCGTCAACAGAATTTTTATCCACATCTTACTGAAGAATCAGAAGTAACTGATGAAAGAATCTCGCCACAAAAAAAGGCGAAACTATGCAGCCGATTACACAATCATAAAGAAATATTCTTGCACTTTTAATATTTCTTACTGTAGATATGAAATCCGTTTATTATTTTTTTTTTGTTGAAGGGGAAGAGGCATCCACCCATTCTCTGCGTTCGTTGACAGAACACTCAAGCAGGCGCGGACATAATTCTTCGCAGAACGGAAAAAAGGGCAGCCATTCTGCATTGAAGTCCCAACTCAACTGAACTGAATGCGCACGATCTCTCCGAAAGGAGGAGTAAAGCTGGTTGCTATAATCCTTGAAACACGCCAACTTTGGCGGAACGAACATACAGGCGCCCTGCATTGGCATAAAATGCAATGCTAAAGTATATAAAAAACTGCTTTATAAAAAAGGAAATTTGATAGATTTCACTGAGATGAGATGCCAAACAGTAGTAAAGTGTTACGAATTTTGAAATTACGAATTAAACTGATTTAAATATTATTGGCTAAGGGGCGGAGCTACAAAAAGATATGACTTCACAAACAGAAAGATATGGAACTTTCCAGATAATTCTTTTACCGGAAATACAGATTTCAAAACGACGTTTATGATTTTTAAATGAATGAGATGCTATGACAGAAAGAAAAACTTACAGGGGCAGGTTGAAAAAAAGGGAATTAAAATAATTTTGGAATGCGAATATTAAAATTAAATGAATACAATATTAATAAAAATATTTTCTAATTGAAATTAAATAAAAATATGGCAGTGGTTCTAAGTAACCACAACACGTAATATATGAAAAAATATCTTTATAATTTAAAGCATGTAAAGTATCTGCTTCCAATGCAGAAATTTGCAACAGGTTCACAAAAATCTTCCAGGACATTTCTCTCCCGCTATTATTGACATTTATATTTAATTTAATTATCCTTAATGTTTACACTATTATCATAAAGGACATAACGTGAATAACATTATTTGAGCTTCATTACGCATTCTTCTTCCACTGAAAATCATCATGTGTCATTAATTATTATTCTTTTCCTACACCATTATTTAAAGCTATAAGATTAATCGATTACGTAAAATATACAATCTGTTACATTATGTAATCTTTCTTTATCAAATTGTGACAGATAATAAATATAAAACTCAACAATTGTATAGACTTAAACATTATGTGCCACCAGTTCCTAAAAATAATTGTATCAGTTGTTTAAAAAATAGCCCTAATTAAGTTGGTAAATATTTATTACATCGGAATAGAAATTATTCGTGTTCTATTAAATTTTCAAATGCTATCTAGAAACAATTGTTTTAGTTTATATTATTTCAGTTTCAGAAATTATGTGCAACCAGTAACTATCATTACATCGATTGTTTCAGAAAAACTAACAGACCTAATTAATTAGGGCTATTAATGTAAAACTTATAGCTCTAATTAATATTAAGCCCTAATTAAGTGGATAAATATTTATTACATCTGAATAAAAATGCATGTTCTATACAATTTTGTAATGCTATCTAGTGACAATCATTTTCTTTTTCAAGAGCGCATTATTTTCTTTAAAAAAAAATTTCTACATTGCTGTAAACATAAAGTTTTCAGTACACTTAAAAGAAAATATTTATTCCCAGAAATGCGTTATTCAAAAAGAGTCCTGTAATTTAAGAAAAATACATATTTGACATAGTTAAAGTAAAAAAATATAGAAGAAACAATACTATAGGGGAATTCTAATTATTTTAATAGAGATGTACCTAAAGAGGTATTTGCATAAAATAAAAAGCTAGCGGAATTTTTAATTGTATTATTATTATTATTATGTTTTAGATTTATTGGAGATTAAAGGGTTTCGCTTTAATTGTTTAGATGGAATAAACAGAAAGATTTCTTGTTATTTTAGATTATTGTGACAATTTCTTACGTAAGCAAATTTTAATAAGATATTTTCAATGCAGTGTGTAAGAATGTAAAATATTTCAATGTAATATGTTCCGATGTAGTAAGAATTCAGCCCATCGAAAATTATTGTAAGCAAAAATATAATTTATTAGTTTTGTGTTATTTTGTATTTGCTATTATTGTTATGTTTTATTATTATTTTATTTGAAGTATGTATTATAAAAATTAAAAGACGAAATGTTATGAATGCAGAGAATTTATCTATGAAGATGTTGAATTTAAAGTTTAAGTATGAATTAGGGGTGTTTGTGAATTACAAGTAACTGGTGGAGTATAAAGTAGAATAAACTAATGAACAAAGCGCACCAAATGGACTCATACTTTGTATGAGAAAACTATTGTAATATATAAAATGTTTAATTAATTTCCATCTTGCACCTTCATCAACATATGTGAGTGAGAGATGCTAAGCTAGGTATCGTCCTCGTAGATGGTAGAGCAATTAGAGCGCTATTCCAGGGTTCCCGGGTTCGAATCCAGGCTTGGACGTTTTTCACTCTGGTGGTTCTACGCTTGGTTAGCAATGTGATAAATCACGTATTTAATGTTGCAATATAATTTATTACTATTGCGTATCATTTTGATGCATTATTATTATTTGTATGTTCTCTATTTAAGTATTTCTTTTATTCTTATTGATGGAAGACTCTTCAGATATTTGGGGAAATGAATTAGAGTTGCTCAAATTAAGAAATACAATAGAGTGAGTAAACAAATAAAGCTATTAAGTTGTCATTATCGCTTATGTCTAATAACACTGATATCTGAGCGAATCCAATTTTTTAGCTTGCAAAACGTAAGGTTTTAAAGTCTGAGAGGTTTATTTTTGCGGAGAACATAATATAACATTTTATCATATCATACATTTCTCAATTTTCCTCTACCAACCTTAAAATACCTTTTTATTTTTTAGATAACTCAAATTTCAATTGTTTCTATGCCTTGTAACTTAGCTTTCCTGTATAAATATTCATTCCATATTAGAATATTCAGCTGTAAGTCTAGTTTTAATTTCAAAAGAGACACGTTTTGGAATCTTTCGCGCCCAACTCGGCGCCGTACTGCATAATTATTTTCATTCACCACTAACTAATCCTATCTGGAGAGATGGTTGTTTCAGCAGTTTTGTCGCGAATAATCCTAAAAATCTGAAAATAAGACCTCCAATCGTAGAACTGCGTTATACGCCAGAACATGTTGTACGCTTGACAGTACGGTATATATGGAATCAAGGGTAATTTAATACTGTTTATTTTGCATGGTTTAGAATTACATAATGCATAAAATCTGCATTTTTAAATTATAAAACTAAGATTTAAAAATAGAAATTTTGTCCAGCTGTTTCTTCTATTTATGGAAAAAGAAAAATATTTTATCATTCTCAGATAGGGGATAGTAAAAGCTCTCATTCTTGTTACTTTCAATAATTGCACATATAATTGAACGTCAGTTGTTATATATTCGGACATCATTAAAGTTAGAAATTATAATTCAAATAATATCTTTAATTGTACGAATAGTATTGAAGCTGGATCAGAGTGCTTCACGTAATTTAATGATTAATAAATACTACATATTACACATGGCACTCACGCTAAATCTTCCGTTGGTCTTGAAAGATTTCGAGATGCTACGAAGAAAGTATTAAAATATCTAGAAGGGGTGAGTTCGCGATTAGCTTGAAAGCCAAGGACCCAGTATAAATATAAAATTATTATACCAAAAGTATTTATATCAACAATGAAAGATAGAAAGTTTTTTCTTACCTTTCTGGTAAGTGAACACAGAGTGCTGGACTTCTCACGTTGATCACCTAGAAACACTCGATTAATTTTATTTGAAAAAATGTGTAAGTGGTATTCATTGATGAGCAGAAGTGCAGAATAAAACCGTTTAATCTAATGCTATATCTTGGATACATAAGGTCGAACACTCACACTATAAAAGAAGAATAAAATAAGATTAGTGGATATAATTTGAATCATGATATTGGATCCACGGAGATACAAGGTTTTAACAATAGAACAACGCACAGAAAATCGTGCGTTGTTGGCTCGACAACATCGGCCATTAGAGTGAGAAGTAAAAAGGGGCCCACAAGAGTTAAAACAAAGTAAAAAAGCCTGAAACAATAAAAACTGCTTAACAAGCAAAAAAAGGTTCTATTTAAAATGAGTCTATCAGAAAAGTTCTGTAGTGCTGCGATCTGTTGTCGCCTTTTCGAAACAAAAGTCTTTTACACAATTGTTCGCTAGTCTGTGATCTTACGCCACCATAGCTCAGGGAAGTGTCGCCATCTTGGAACATATTTCACAACTAAAAAACGCGTTGCATATTTCACGAGGAAATTGTCATTTCACAAGCGAGGTGATGTTGGACATAAAATCACTTACACTGGGACGTTTTCCAACACCCCCGCTTTTTATGTCAAATCGACGAGCGTAGAATGTTTAACTTGTTTCTCAAACACTCGAAATGAGGCTTAGGCAACGGCTTGGTGAGCACGTCTGCCAGCATTAACTTCGATGGGCAATATGTTATTTTGATTATACGATTCTGGCATAGATGTCTGATGTGATGATACTTAACTTCCACGTGTTTAGTTCTTGTCTGTGCCTTTTCGTTTTCGGTCAATCTTATTGCTGATAAGTTATCTTCGTACAATGTTACGGGTAGTTTTTGACATAGTTCGAGGTCATTTAACAGGTCTAACAACCACGAAATCTCTTGACCTGCATTAGAGGCAGCGATATATTCAGTCTCCGTGGACGAGAGTGCTCTGCAACTCTGCTTCCTCGATGACCATGCCAATATATTATTTCCTAATTTAAACAAGTTTCCAGTGTTTGATTTCCTGTCTATTCTGTCGTTCCCCCAATCGGCATCGCTATATGCCGTTAGGATTGGAGGTTTTGTTTTATCTATGACCAATTTAAGATCTTTGGTAGTAAGCAGATATCTAATTAAATTCTCGATAGCTTGCCAATCGACTTCCCTTGGGGATTCATTCCTTCTTCCCAGGATGTTAACGACTGATGCTATGTCGGGTCTAGTTAAAGTTGCAATGTATAGAAGCCCTCCTATAGCCTGTCTAAATTTTACGTTATCTCCCATTAGTTTCCCGTTTGGATCTAGATTAAAGTAGTTAGTATTCATGGGTGTATACGTAGGCTTACCATTTAACAAATTGAATTTTTCTGCGATTTGTATTATTTTGTGTTCCTGGTCTAATTCTAGTTTACCGTTTGCTGTTTCCTTTATGTTTATGCCTAAATATTGTGTTACTTGACCCAAATTTTTGATTTCGTATTGCTTTGATAATTCAGTGTATATTTCGTGTGTGTCTGTTTTGTCTCCTGCGACTAAGATATCATCAACATACACTATTATGTATGCGATTTTTCCATCTTGGACTCTTTTTACTGACATTTGTCTGACGCGCATTCAACGAAATTTAGTTCTTTTAGAGATTTACTTATTTTTTGGCTCCACGCCCTAGCTGCCTGCTTAAGGCCGTAAATCGCTTAGTTTAAACTACACACTTTATCTTCTTCCCCTTTTGTTATGTATCCCTCTGGCTGATGCATATAAACCTCCTCTTCTAAATCGCCATGTAAGAAAGCAGTTTTGACATCTAGGTGAGTTATTTTAAGGTCTCTGTACACCGCTGCGTTTAAGAATGCTCGCAGGGTGGTATGCGCTACAACGGGTGCGTAGGTCTCGTCGAAATCGCTTCCATATTTTTGAGCATATCCCTTAGCGACCAATCTGGCTTTATATCGCTCTATAGACCCGTTGGCTCCCCTTTTTGCCTTAAACGTCCACCTACAACCTATGACGCGTTTTCCCGGGATAGGTTTTATTAATCTCCAAGTATTATTTTGCTTCAGAGAATCTATTTCCTCACTAGTGGCTTTTAGCCATTTATCTTTAGTTTCTGCGTCATTGATATTTTGTAGGTCTGTCCATGACTTTGGCTCCTGAATTTGACACAGGTTTGCGCTTATTCCATAACAGTTAGGTGGTACGCCACGATTTTGTCTTTGCGATCTTCTCGGCTCAAGGGATGTGTCGGTCGGGGTGTTATTCTGATCATAGTCGCGCTCTTCTAGATCAATTTCAATATTATCTGTGGGAGTTTGTTCGATGTTTTGATTTTCTTTGGCGGGTTTAATTTCCTCATCTTTTATACCTTCTTCGAAGAATTTTACGGTTCTAGATATCATAATTTTATTTTCACCCGTATATATCCTATAGCCCTTGCTTCTGAAATCATATCCCAACATTATTCCCTCGATGGCTTTCTCATCTAATTTATTTCTTTTAGGTTTGTCGACATAGGCAAATGCCTTACATCCGAATGTTTTGATGTTCGAGAGATCGGGTTTTCTTTTATGCCAAAGTTCATAGGGTGTCATGTTATTTTTGTTAGCCTTTGTTGGTACACGGTTGATGAGGTAGGTGGCGGACATGACAGCTTCCCCCCAGAATTGCTTAGGTAACTTGTCGTCCGACAACATGGTTCTAGCCATTTCCACTATCGTTCTATTCTTTCTTTCTGAAACGCCGTTCTGTGGGCTAGAATAGGGAACACTCAATTGACGCTCTATCTCGTTTTCTATCAGGCAGTTTTCAAATTCATCACTTATATACTCTTTTGCGTTATCGGACCTTATTGCCTTTATCAACTTGCCAAATTTATTTTTTGTTAGCGCTATGTATTCTTTCAGTTTGATAACGGCTTCCGATTTATGCGCGATTAAGTATGTTGTTGTGTACCTGCTATAATCATCCGTGAATGTTATAAAGTACCTTTTCCCTCCTATCGTTTCAGTATTCATGGGGCCACATATATCGGAATGTGCGAGGGTACCGATGTCTTTGCTTCTGTTTGTGGCTACTTTAGGGTAGGGCAGAGCGGAAAGTTTCCCTTCAATGCACTTGGTGCATCGCGTGTCATGTTTACATTTGTTAATTGTTATCCCATTGGCTAATTCATGATTAACAAGGTATTTAATATCATCAAAATTTTTGTGTCCGAGTCTTCGGTGCCACAATGAAATACAATTTGTATTGTTACAGAAAGTTTGAGTACTTATAGTATAGCCGTAATCATCTTCAGGGTTTAATACGTAGAGATTATCATTTAATTTAGCTGTCAAGATTATATTATCATCTTTGACAAATAAACATGCATTTTTCTCGAAAATTACCTTTATATTATTTTCAGTGGCTTTCTTAACTGACAATAAATTGCCCTTTAGTTCTGGACAGTACAATACATTTCTTAGTGTAATGTAGTGGTTTTTGTCTGTTTTTATTTTTACGTCGCCCATACCTTCCGAATTAAGCCTTTTTCCATTAGCGATTGTTATATTCCCAAAATTCCCGGCTGTAAATGTAGCAAAATTTGTTTTTGCTGATGCAACGTGCCTGGTACAACCCGAGTCAATGATGTATGTGTTTGGATCTGTTGTTTGTGTTTGGTTAATTTTTACTGACTCAATTTCAAAATTGTTTTCCACAGGGAAGAGAGGAATGATCAATTGGTTGACCTCATCCTCTATATTTGACTTACTGTTGAAACAAAAATTCGAGAGTCGGTTTTACTACCATTGTGTTGATTTTTGGTGTTTATCGAATTGGCTTTAAAGTTGGCATGGTTGTTAAATTTATTACTGTTATAATTTTCACTTCTTTGGTAATTGTTTTTCTGTTTGTTTTTCAATTTGTAACATTCTGAACGAGCGTGCCCATCTCGTTGACAGAAGCTGCAATATTTTTTATTTCCTTTATTTATAATTTTATATGCTGTGTCCCTTGGTCGTGTGCTGGTGTTTTTGTATTCGATTCGATGAGAGTACTCATCGATGAGCTTGTTTTTTACAAACTCGAGGTCTAGGTCCTTTTCGTCTCTAGCCTCCATGCTCGTTATAAGAGGAGCATATGGCTGAGGCAAGCTGCAAAGCATAAGAGCCACGATGTGCGAATCATTTATGAGCTCTCCAATGGCAGTAAGTTTGTCGCGGATAGTTAAAATATTGTTGATATGTAAATTTAAGTCTCCGCCCTCGTTGAGCTTTTGCGGATATAGTTTCCTCAAAAGGAATAATTTGGATGATAAATTCGCCCTTTGGTGAACACTTTTTAATCTTTCCCAAATTTCTTTGGGAGATGTCAAATGTCTCATGTGCACAATTTGTGTATTTTCAATGCACAAACAAATTATGGCTTTCGCCTTAGCCGCGTTTTTAGTATATGTATCATCGGGTGTGGCAGGTGGAGATTCTGTTATATATTTGAATAGATCATCTTTAATTAACAGATTTTCTAATTTAAAACACCAGTGATTATAATTATTATCATTTAATTTCTCTACTGCCGTAATTTCTTTTGAGGCAGACATAGCGTGTTATTCAAGTATTATAAATTCTTTGGTAACAAATATATTTACTATAAGAAGTTTGTGACTTTCTTAAAATAATTTCTTAGAATATGTTATAAATATAAATAAAATGATCAGTTATTCACAATAATCAATCAATATTCGTTCACAATAATACTCTTTTTTTGCGATATTATATATATCGTTATTTATTCATGCACATTTATTTTTATTTTCATGTATATATTTCAATATTTCATATCTCATATGTGCATCTTGTTCATCATTTTATCACAATCAGATAAACAAATTTTTATTACTGGGTTTTTTTTTAATTTATTTATTTACTTTCCCTTTCAATTCAGTCTCATAATCTATTAAAATATCTAGAAGGGGTGAGTTCGCGATTAGCTTGAAAGCCAAGGACCCAGTATAAATATAAAATTATTATACCAAAAGTATTTATATCAACAATGAAAGATAGAAAGTTTTTTCTTACCTTTCTGGTAAGTGAACACAGAGTGCTGGACTTCTCACGTTGATCACCTAGAAACACTCGATTAATTTTATTTGAAAAAATGTGTAAGTGGTATTCATTGATGAGCAGAAGTGCAGAATAAAACCGTTTAATCTAATGCTATATCTTGGATACATAAGGTCGAACACTCACACTATAAAAGAAGAATAAAATAAGATTAGTGGATATAATTTGAATCATGATATTGGATCCACGGAGATACAAGGTTTTAACAATAGAACAACGCACAGAAAATCGTGCGTTGTTGGCTCGACAACATCGGCCATTAGAGTGAGAAGTAAAAAGGGGCCCACAAGAGTTAAAACAAAGTAAAAAAGCCTGAAACAATAAAAACTGCTTAACAAGCAAAAAAAGGTTCTATTTAAAATGAGTCTATCAGAAAAGTTCTGTAGTGCTGCGATCTGTTGTCGCCTTTTCGAAACAAAAGTCTTTTACACAATTGTTCGCTAGTCTGTGATCTTACGCCACCATAGCTCAGGGAAGTGTCGCCATCTTGGAACATATTTCACAACTAAAAAACGCGTTGCATATTTCACGAGGAAATTGTCATTTCACAAGCGAGGTGATGTTGGACATAAAATCACTTACACTGGGACGTTTTCCAACAGAAAGAAAACTGTTATCAATGCTGTGAATAAACAAAATTGTTATTTAAACAGAAATATAGAAAAAAGCACATTATTTAATTAAAAAATAGATATAGTTAGTTGCTGATAGTAAGTGGCTTTTTAATTAACGAATAATTTCACTTAAAGTTATATTATCTATTTGCTAATTTATCTAGAGTGAGCAGTACCTTAATCGTTTTTAAACTTGTTTATTTTCCTCTTAATGCAAAAATTTAAATAAGTTCAAATTTTAACGAAATTCATATAATTATCATGAAATATGTTATGTGTAAAACTTACGATACTACCGATGGCCAAAACTGAGCTTAGAAAAATTTGATCTTATTTTCAGATGCTACGATAGAATCCAATTCAATACTTGAACGAGGTCAAATCATATTAAAGATCCGAAGTAACCATCCAAAGTCTGACATACCACCACCCCCAATGAATATGGAAGTCCATGGAGACAGCCACACTTCAAAGACTATCGAGGGGCCTTTCACTTAGGCTTTATTATACTGCGAACTCGAATCAATGAGCACAATACAGAGGTTGCCACTAAAACCTTATTGGCGGATTGGCGGACTAGGAAAAAAAAATAAAAACACAAGAAGGATCAGGAATTCTTCTTTTTCATAATTTAGTGTCATCGCCAATAAGGAAAAAAAATATTATTACGAGGTGGAACGCGTCGAATTTCGAAGAAGGAAAATGTTTAAGAAGGAACGTTTTCGTTAATTTAAAATAAACCTACAAAATTATTTACAATAAAAAATGCATCTTATATTGGTTAGTCTAACTCTCAAACAAATATTATCTTAATCTAAATGTCCCTGTTCTTCCATAAAGACACTCTAAATTTTTGTAAATCTTTGCGTTTCATCAGTGTGTGATTTCAACTGTGTTATTTTCAAAAATAAAGAATTTCAAAGCCACTGTAGTGAAGATAATGCACTTTTGAAAACTTACTTCAATTTTAAGACTTAAAACACGCCCTTTTATTTTATATAAAGTAACATCGTTTGCATCCGCTGAAGAATTTCACATTTACGATACAGTCTTAAACAATATCTATAGAAAAGTATGCATATATGGCGTCACTATCGCCGAATAATAAATAAACCCAGCAAAAAGGGATGCCTTAAACTCGAAAAAAAATCGGCTATCTAATATTTCATATACCTCATTTGTTTGTAACATTAATACGGATACTTAAAAAAAAGTGCCATGGTTTATCAGAAATCATTCATTTATATTTTCTTTCAAAATAGCATGTATTTTAATTACAATTTTTTTTCCAATTGTTATGGGAAACTAGCAGCAAAAAAGAAATACCAACCTACTATTTTCCAACTATTTTCCTTTCGTTTTCTACAAAAATGGAGTACTTCAGTTTCCACTATTTCAGAAATTAAAAAGTATAAAAAATTAATATCACAAAAATAAATTGAGATGCAGTTTTTAAAGAAAATTGCAGTTAAAATACTTCATTTTTTTCCTAAACAAAGGTTTAAAAATCGAAAATGCGCGATGCTGTGAAGTTAAAAAACTGCAGTAGAGATTATTAGTATTTAACCGTACATTGACATATCTGCTTCGATTTACGGCTGGCTGATGTAACGTAACGTTACTTTTTAGGGAAGCCTAATTGTTGTTTGAACAAAATAGCATATCGGGGCTAAAAAAATAAACTAGAAAAATAAAAATAAAAGATAGAAGAAAAAATATTTAACTTAAAATTACCTTGAACAGTTGTTCTCGAGTGATTAGTCGCGAGGACAGGAAACCTAGGTAGAATGAAAAGAAAAATTGTTTCTACCGGACCTTGTCGTCTATTTTTTGTTTGCTCATACGGCTCTTTGAAACGGTGACCACAGCAACTTCCCTGACAGTGTCTACGGAGTTTCACACGACCCGGGCTTATACGTGGCATATGGTAGACGTAGGCCGGACGTAGAGATTCATCTAAAAACTGCGCTGATCTCGGACACCGCTTCAAAGAACCTTACAAAATTGGTCCTGAAATGTTACATCCTCGATCGAGCTTCCTGTCATCCCTTTACACTGAAGCCATTCGAGATCATTTGAAGGATCTCATGATTTACAGCCATTGTGTGTAAAAATAACAATAACATAACATGTTTAAAATATCATTTTTATCACTTTAAAACATAGGGGAAAAGTGTTTATGAACTATGTTTGTTTGTGCGTCTGTCTGTCGTATCGTACTCTATCTCATGTAAATTACTTATTATCTCACGTGTTCGAACTGCTGTGTAATTGATGTAGGTTGTTGAAGTGTAACATGGCACATTCTGTAATGAAAATGAAGTTAGAACCATTTATAGTTAATTTACAGGGGCAACTCTGTAACATTACTGTTTATGAGGGAGAGGGATCTTTTGCGGTATATTTTAATGGTTTTAAATTATTTAAAAAACGAAAGTTATATACATTAATGAGGTGCCTTATTAGATAGTTATTATAGAATATATTTTGTGTAGAACTGAAAGTAGTTGTACAAGGGAATTCAAAGTATTCAGTTTTATTAAGGTCTATGAAGAAAAATCGTCTGGGCTGTAATTTGATGAAGTTATTCTGGTATAAACATAATGAAATTGATAGGACTTTCAGAGGTGCATTAGGACATGCTTTGTTTAGAATATGGGAAGACAAGCATTTATCGTTCATTTACGGGGTCACACAAAATAGTATAATTACATAATGGTTTACAAGAAAAACTTTTCGCAGCGCATTTCAAATAAGTTGCTCTATTTTAAACAAAATGAAACTGATATACATTGCTGAGGTTTTTGACAAGATGCATGCAATAGAATATGATGTGCCTCGTACTTATCCTTCATATAGAGAAACACATAAAAAAAAGACTCCGGATATAATACTGTATCCGAATTATCCTATTAGTGATGATTGCGTTTTCAACTTTAACTAAATGTTTGCATATTACGTGGTGTATATGAACTCTATAGACCATATACAGTGCAACACAAATGAATTCGTAAGAATTACCGAGAACGAGCGCGAATTTCTTAAATAAATTTTCATTTGAGTTATTCATTTTCAAAGTCAACTACATTTTTTATATTAAGAGATGTTTGAAATTTATAAATAAAGTCATACACAGGGCTATTCAAAGAACTAAATGTACGGTCGCCTATGCATGACAATTTCTGGAAGGGCTATTGCAGTGGTTTTAAGTGTCCTTTAACTACACTCCTAAACTAAACTCTGTAGCTATACCCTTTAAGACCGGGAGATTTTTTGGTAGAAATTGGATGTTTGAGTTGTTTCCTCTAATCGATAGGATTGTATTTGATTGAAACAAATATTTAAAAAAATACCTGATATCAGGTTATGTCAAAGGGGACCCACACAATTGTGTAGGTTCGGCCTTAATGCAGCAGTTTTTGGACTAAATCTACACAATTGTGCAGTTTGGAATTATATGTGAAAATATATAAAAATAAAAGTAAGCAAAAACAAAATGTTGTTTATTAAGATAATTTTCATCAGCCACAATGAAAATGTTTGAAACAATTTTTGTTTTTAAGGGCAGACATAAATAAACTTCACATTTCTCGCATCTTACTCTTGTACGGCTGAAACAGTTTCGAAACCCGTAACTCCTGGCAGTTTTAAGATCGTTGAAACAACAACAATGACAAGTTGCATCTAACCTCTTACCTTCAAATGACATCTTAATGGGCGGATTGTAGAGTTTGGATCTGCATGAGTCAACAACATTTTGTTCAGTCTCTTCTTTTTCGCTGTCTTTGAGGACAATCCTTTATTTTTTCTTTGTATGTAATGGTACATCCAACAGGTTCTCAGCTCAACTTAATCGAAACGATAGTAAATCAAGTGTTTTTTGTTGTTGTTGTTGTTGTTGTTGTTTTTTTTTTACTGGGTAACTTGTTTTCTTTAGCATCTCGTTTACAGAGAAACCGCGACTTTAATACAGCCAGGTTAAGGAAATGAACCGTTGTTTTCAAGATCTACTTTCTTGTTTTGAACTAGATTCGATATGCCTCCATTTGCTGATCGTAAATCTCCACATCTCCCATTGATGCATTGTAGCTCATAACGCTGGCTGGACAAAAGACATCGACTTTCAATTTTTCTTCCTTCGACCACCGATTGACGATCTGCAGCGAGTTACATCCTGTACACGTAGATGCCAGTACAACTTTCTTGTCTTACCACTCGATCATTACAATTCCATTTTCTGAGATGTGCTCAATGCTCTCACCCTTCTTAAGATCCGTTGACAATGCTATGCCTTTCACTCCCGTTGGATTGTGCCTGTTCCTTCAAATTTCTTTCTTTTTAGTTCTTCAGCAGCGGTATTTTGTTGAAGTACCGATCGAAGGACATAAAACTAAGTCTGAACCAAAATAAGGAATACAGCAGGTCATATGCCTAGATCCTTGGGGACCAGGTCTGTACTTTCCCACTAATTATGCTACAAAATTTAAAACTATCCCAGATGATGCTGTATTCACAGAGTGTGGTTTGTTTTTTACAGATTGCTTTACTGAGGCACGCCCTAAAAAAAAGAATCGCTGCTCATCTATGGAAATTTTTCCCTGATCTCTTGGTACATTCAAGCAGACACTATAGAATCTGTCGGGCATTTGCTGAACTTCCCATAATTTATTTTTCATTTCTGGTGGTGGTTTACTTGCTGCGTCAACAAAATGGAATGAATTTATAAAATTAAAAAATATATCTCGTGGTATGCATATAACACATATAAAAATTATAAATGATACTAGAGGGCTCGGTCCCCTGCAAGCTACGATCGCCAACCCCTGTTCAGACACCGCAGAATCTAAAAACACGCTCATCTGATGGGTTTTAAAAATATTAGAAACGATTGAATTATACTGAAAAAAGCTGTGCAGATCTCCTTGTAAACGGGTTTCCATTCAATTACCTTTGATTACAGAAATTTAAGGGCGGATCAGTTGTTGTTAAGACATCCAATGGTTGTTTTCGTTTTTGATTAAAGAGGATCAGTTAAACATTTGAAAAGAAGCTAAAATAAAATAAATTAAGTATACAGAGTCTTTGTCTACCGGAATTTTAAAACAATCTCTATAACAATATCCTAAATCATGTGACTATCATCAACAGTTCCAGGCGGACCACTTCGCTTTTTATACTCTAGGTGCCATTTTGGTACTTTTATAACTAGCCAGGCACAGATGATAAGTCGCCAAATATTATTCTATCGCCATCATTTCATCTATATTATAATAGTTCAAGTCATCAACTGCCATAAAGAAATATGGTCTGATCCCTTCACCGTTCATATGAAAGTTTGGCACAGATGTCATATACGTCCCATATTGGCGCGATTTTTTAACGACGCCAATTTGGGGAACGAATCAACAGCATAACCAACACGAGGCTTACCATATCAAGCAAAATAACGATACTTTGGCGCCAGTTAAGTGCCCGTTCCGTATATGACATTGGCGTCAGAAAAAAATCGCGTCAATATGGGATCGTAAGTTTTCCATTTTGATTAAAAAATCAAAAAAAAAATTTTCGAATAATACTACATAAAATTTACCATAGTTGTTGGTACTGTTACGCTAGCCGGATGCAAATCTCGCCAATAGCTTTTTTTTCAACTCGCCAATTAGCATTTTTTTTCGAGTGGTAATATTTGGTCAGATGTCATATACGCACAGCAGGTTTGGCGTGATTTTTTTTTTTTACGAAAATTTGGCAAAAACCTCGTTTTCAAATACCAGTTACATATGCATTATTGGTATTACTTAGTTATCCCGTCGACCAAAAATCTATCGCCAAGCTATAAGATTAAATGCCAATAATGGTTGATCGTAAATGTCACATTCACTTGACTTTAAGCAAGTTACACGTGTTTACGTCATCAAGTGATTTTTATTTCGACTGTTTATTTGTATATTTATTAATGTTATACTAATTTATTTGTTTTTTCGTTATTTAAAATAAAAATTATGTCAATTTGTATAATTTGGCGAGTGTTTTGGCGATTTATATAATTTGTCGAAATTGGTCGACGGAATAACTAAGTAGTACCGTATTTTTTAATTATTTTCTATTATTTTTTAAAGTAAATATAAAAAAAATAATTAATAATTATAGAAAAAAAATAATTTATATAATTTATAAAAAATAAATAAAAGTAAATAAACATTTATTATCAAATAAACAACAATATAATATACAATCAAATAAACAACAATATAATATACAATCAAATAAACAACAATTACCATGTCAACCTTTTCTGAAATATGAAAAAAAATATCTGTTTGATTAAAATTTGAGTTGCCATCATTAGAAAAATGTCTATAAAATTAGAAAAAAATTAATATTTCGAAAACTAATTCGAATTTAAAAATTCTAATACCAGTTCTGAGATTTGCGGATCAATGCTGATTTTTGGTGCTAAATTGGTGTTAATTTTGGTGCTCGCAAAATATTCCATATTTTAGGAGCAATAGCTTGAAACATAACCAAATGTTTAATCAGTCGATTCATATATCCGTTTCGTAAATTCGTTTCATTGGGATTTTATGTATATAGGGTAGATATGGTATGTATAACTCAAAACGGAATCATAAAGTTCGTTACATGTGCATATTATATATCTAATAGTATCTATTTTAAATAGAAATCATGAATAGTACAAACCTATTAATTTAAAATTAATCCGCTTTAAAAATGTAATCTCTCTATTCTAAAAAAAAGTAACTACCATTGTCACCGCCGCCGCCGGTTTTGATTTTTTTTTTTTTTTTGTGACCGGAGGCCTTTCTTCGTTAATATTAACAAAAATAATGCATACAAAAATATGAAAATCTGTGGTTTTATACAGAAATGTTTGATAAACACGCTGATGCAGACAGTTTTCAAATCGAAGAATTATTTTAAGAGTTATTTAATGCTAAATTTGGACAAAATCGTTCCACTAAAAAAGTTTTATAGCAGCAAAAACTATACATGGCAGTGTAATCATTTTTAGATCATTTTATGCGTTAGAATTTGCCGGAGTGCAGATTGCATTAATTTTTTTATTTTGAGTCATTTTTTCAGGTTTTATTTCTATTTTAAATTCAAATTTTCAGCATTTCTAGAGATATTTTTTACAGATTTCAGAAAATTGTACTAATTTAAACTGTTGCCAACTGTATAAAAAGCGCAAGCAATAATGTTTGCTTCAAATTAAAAATTTATTTACATGTGACTATTATAAACAGGAGAAAAACTTTCAAATTAGAATTAAATAATTACGTATAAAAAGCAGGAACTTATTAAAAATTACGTCATAAAAAGTATACACGTGAATTTTAAAAGAGAAAGGATATTGTAAAATAATAAATTCATTAACATGCGTTAGAAGTCTTAGGAGAAATTACGTCATATTTACGTCACATTATAGTTATTACATAAAATGAACACAAAATAATATTGCAAAATTTTAAATTTAGAAACTGCGCTAGACATTTATTTGATATTTTGAGAATTAATTTAAAATGTCTCATTTAAAAGAACTTTCTTTTCGCTTTGTTAAAAAATACCAGGAGACAAAGACTCTCTTTACTTAATTCCTTTTATATTAGCTTATTTTGAAATGTTGTTACACGTGTATACGTCATCAAGTTATTTTTATTTCGACGTTTTATTTGTGTTTTTATTAATGTTGTACGAATTTATTTGTTCTTTCGTTATTTAAAATAAAAATTATATCAATTTGTATAATTTGGCGAGTGGTTTGGCGATTTATATAATTTGGCGAAATTGGTCGACAGGATAATCAAGTAGTACCGCAGCGGATTTGGCGTCAAAATTACCCAATCAAAGAGAAATGAATAAAAATTCGTTTATAGGGAGATCGCCACTGTTTTTTAAATTATAATTCAATCTTTCGAAATCTTTTTAAAGCCGATCAAATTAGCGTTCATTTAGAGTCTGCGGTGTCTGGACGGGAGTTGGCGAGCGTAGCTCGTAGGGGGCCGAGCCCCCTAGTTAATAAAAAATATATTGCTGAAAACATAACTTTAAAAAACATAACTTTAAAAAAAATCACTTAAAAATAAACATTTTAAATATTAGGAATTGCAACTATTTTGGAAATGGTAAATACCGGAATTACACAATTGTGTACGTCATTTCTTTTTCAACATTTGTAAAGCATAATAGCTTTTATCAAGGAAAAAATCAATTAAAATCCTGAATAAAGTGTATGAAAAAAAAGTAAATCTAATCAAAGCATATTTAAAAGTAATTACGACGGTACATACTCTTTGTCTATTGATATCAGATGATATAGTCTTTTTAAAAGTACAAAATCTAACCCTGTCTCTCAGTTGGTGCCCCCTAGTTGTGTCTTATAAAAACATCTGAAGCCAATTAACTCATATAAATGTGGAGATTTAGTTTTAAAACTCACAAAAACAGGAAATAGTCTTTTTCTTTTAATTTAGTAACACCTACACAATTGTGTAGGCCAGGGCTAAAAGGGATGTTATCCATGAAGGATCAGGACCTACAGTGGCCATCCCTGTTTTCTTGACACTAGGCACCTGGGTGGTATGCAGAATATGTCACTGCCGGGTGGTCAGCCTAACGCGGGACCTTTGATGCTTAATTCCCAAGCTAGCTTGGTACTCATTTTTATCGACTCCGAAGGGATGAAAGGCTGAATGAACCTTGCCCAGCCGGGAGTCGAAATTTCGAACTGCAGCGCGGCTTTCAGATGTGCTGACCACTACGTCACTTGGCTTCTTACCTTTTATTATCTAATATTTCATCTTATTGTGTTACGTATATAATAATCTACAGGAAATATACAGGGCTGTGCAAAAGAATTCAACTTCGTTTCCGTCTATTGATAGAAATAGCTAAAGGTGAATTTTCATCCATGTTGTGCGTTTTCTTTCTCTTCTAAATTTTAGCATGCTATGTTAAGTATATACAAATCTATAGATTGTGTGCAGAGCCACAAAAAAGAATTGGATAACCGTTCCAGCTTTTTGCGATAATTGTTCAAATCTGGTTTTCAAATGTGTTATGTGTTTTCTAAAATGTTTACTTAGGTCTTGTATGTACTTTATTAAACTGCAATATTCTGTTATTATGGAAATGCTTTTGTTTCATAGTGTAAGTTTGACGCAGGATTCGTTTTTCTAGTTTATTATTTATTCCATTTATCTATTATTTCTGAATATTTTTAATAGGTCGTTAAATGCAATGTAGAGAAACGATGATTATAAAGAAACTATTTAATCTTTTTCCTTTTATCAAACATAATGGTAACGTTTATAAATAATGACAGATTAGATTCTTAAAAATGAGTTGAAATGGCCTTTTTTTTTATTGATAGTTCATTCTCTGCAGCTGTTGGATACTTTACAATTTTCATCAATAGAGGTAATCTAAAGAAAACTTAAGTTTATTTTGAATTTCAGTAAATATTTTTCTTGTATAAGATTTAATAATCTTTTAAAGAAAAAATATGCATTTTCATATAATTTAACTAAATACAGATATTTTCATTAGCACCAGGTGCACTTTTTATTCGTATATATTTATCTAAGAAGTGAAGAAATAAATACGTTAGAAATAATTTACTGTGGTTAAAAAAAAATTCTTACTTCAATGTCGTCATAAATGTCACTTTATACGCCATTTATGTATGAGAATGGCGATAATAAATGTATAAGATAAAGTTTCATAATGCAGAAAATAGATGAATCATATGGTAAGCTAAATAAAAGAATTCCTGTTGAAATCCGGTCCATAGAACAGAAAATATGAATGCACCGTTAATATTCGCAAATGTTGATAAATGAAGTCTAAGATAAATTTTCATAATACAGAAAGTAGCTGAACATAATATAAGTTGAATAACCTATTCCCGTTGAAATCGGGCCTTTAGAACCCGAGGAAAGAATGCCCTTCCAAACGGTAGAATGTGCCACCCCCTCTAAATTTAACGAATTATCTTTAACATAACCCCAAGAAGGCGATTGATATTCAAAATGGTAGTAGCTGAAAGCTGAGATATTTTTTTATCGTTCATCTACTAGATGGAGGACCTAAGAAGTTGTTAGAAAAAAAGCAAGGGAATCGGACCATTTTTAAGGGAGCTATAATAGGGGTCTCAAAAGAGGCCAAATGATAATTGAGAGGACGGCCTGAGAGGATGAAAACATAGTAAAAGTTCCTAGTACTTAGTGCTTTAGATCTTCAATTAATCGAAATTAAGCATATTGTATGAATTAATCATTAGAATAAAATTTTAAAGAAATTCGCAAAAAATGGGAAATTGTTTTTTAAAAAACGGCCCTAGGGACCCAATAAAAATAACAGAGTGTTGTCCCGAGTAGACAAGCCCATGACACAAATTGAAAGTTATGCATTGAGAAGGTGACACAATTAGAGGATCAAAAATGCACGGTGCATAAAAAAACAAGGGGCACCGGACTGAACCCTTGGGAGCAAGGTCATAAATGGAATGTACAGTCGTGGAAAAAAAAGTAAACACCCCTACTAACTCCTCCACAAATTATTGTAGAAGAAAGTTACCGGTACCGAACGATTAGAAATAAAGTCTACTTTTACATTATGTATATAAAATTTGCTTAGGGGACCATCTAAATATTAAAACGAGCCATAACTTTGTTTTTTTCTCTACACCCTTCAATTAGCCTAAAAACAAATTTTTATGCAATTCGTACCATAAGTTTCCGAGAAATTAATTATTTTAAAACGAGCGTATTTTAAGGGCTGTATCCAAATTGAAGCTCGATACTCGATTGTTAATCGAGAAAGCCCCCTTCTTGATCAAGGCATCTTATGCGCCACTCAGGCAGCCAATGAAGCTTGCTAGATAACAGGATAGCATAAGAAATTTCAAAATATCTAGTCACTTCTATCATAGACGGCCCCTTAAACCATCATCTTGCCGTTTGTTAAGCATAATTTGAAAACTACTTCGAAGAAAAATGTGAAATTTTGGATTTCCATAAAGCGGGACTTAATAAATCTAAATCCATCAAAAAAATTGTAGGCCTACCAGTGGCCGAGAGGTTCTACTCTCGAAGCTGGTAGACGGGAGGTGCTGGGTTCGATCCCAATCGCGCCCGTCGGCCTAATTGTTAGGAGTTTTCGTGGTTTTCTTCGAAGCTTGGTTCTCCAAGCGTTAATACGGGTTAGGTTCCCTTAGAAAGACCCCCACGAAGGTCACTCCTCCCCTTAGGGCCTATATCCCTAGTGTTGATAACTGGCCGTCAAAAACACGAACAAACAAATTGTAGGTTTCAATTCATAATTTTTTCGAATATTAATTTCATAATTCATAATTCTTATCAGAAAATTTTAAAAATTTCAAGTTCAGCGTATTTATGTTTGGGTACATTAGTATTAGTACTACACAAAAAATTAGCCCATTAAGAGCATAATTTCAGGAGATATAAATGAAAATATGAAAACGTAATTTAACATTAGAAGCACTAAATTTTGAATGTTTATAATTCCAAAACTTATCATTCAAATGACTTGAAATCTGGGGTCTATGCATAGTTTGAACCAAAGATTTGCAATATCTCGTTAAAATTGGGTATTGCCATTGAAAAAATGAAGTTTGGATTTGTTTTATTATGTAGATGGCCCCCTAAGGAAATATTATATACATCATTTAAAAGTAGACTTTATTTCCAATCGTTCTGTACCAGTAACTTTCGCCGACGATAATTTGCTGAGGAGTTAGTAGGGGGTGTTTATTTTTTTTTCTCACGACTATACAAACGGGGAAAGAACGAAGTGGAAAAAGAGACCCAAAGACGAAGATAGGAAAAAAAAGGCGATTTATCAACAATTTAAGGTACAAAATCGTTAAGGACTCTTTACCGAGCCTCACGAGGCCATTGTATCAACTGGAATGTAGAAATGGGGAATAAACAAATGGAGAAAGGGCCCGAAAAATGAAGACGATCGGATAAAAAGGAACTGGGCAAATTATTTACAATTTAGTGCATAAAAACTTACAGGAGCCCAGGGAACCCGGGTTTTACAAAATAAAAAATCTGAGCTTTAGGTGTATCAGGACTGCCTTGGAATATCCTCACCCAAAGTTTCTGAGATCTACATGCGGTAAATTTCGGTAGCCGTCGCAGACACACAGACAGACAAGCACACATAGAGAAACTTTCTTTTATTAGTACTGATTATCCACAAAAGAACATCAATAAAAATAATTTAGATTAAAAAAATGGAATATATAAATGGAGTTTAGTTTAAAATATAAAAATGTCTGAAAGCATATTTACAATACACAATTACTACGCTTTTCATATTAACGGCGATGTGGGAAGGGGTGTTGTATGTTTCCAATGACTGCGTAATTTTCGTTCTAAAATATTGATAATAAAGTATACAAATCACTGACTCACGCGTAAATATTTTTTTTCACATCCAAATCCTATGTTTTTTTTTTTACTTTGAAATTGATCCTTTCACCCTTGAATCTGATTATACTTGAATCAAATTGATACTCGATCATTAGCTAAAATTTAGTATATAGTATTAAAATTTCAGGGCTATTACGTAAAATTAAGTATACATATGTGTAGGACGGTTATATGTAAAATGTTAATTTATTGATGACTTGAATACCTAGACGTTGGAATAACAACACATGAACTTTAATACAATTCTATAAAAATAATTTTACACCACTTCGTTGATAGCTTCTTCAAATACATTACATTTCACACATAAAACCTATATTACACTTTCTTTCGAACAGTCCGATAAGGCCTAACAGTGCCTTCCTTGGCATTTCATATGCCAATGCTTCATCTATATAATAAAAGCCTAAGTCATGTGACTGTCATCAACAGTTCCGGGCTACCCGCTTCACTTATTATAAGCCAAGCGGCCAATTTAGTACTTTAATGTTAGCCAGGTTCAGGTGATAAGTCGCCAAATATTATATAGATTATTATTATAAAGCGTAAAGCATTTGGCTGTCATCAACAGTTTGCAACAGGATAAAACTGCATAAAAGTTACACTTTTAGAAAGATCGTATTCAAAAAATTATAATGTTTGAGAGATTAGCTACATTCAAATATCTATTTATTCTGAGATAACTTCAATTGAAATGACACTGACAGTCCAATATCTGTTTCCACCAAAGTAAACACAAAAGATTCGTTCTTCATTGAGCGAAAAAAATATTAATTTATGGAGGTAATCATTCACACAGCAAGCTCTCCGACAATGAATTTTCTGCAAAAATAATTCACGCCTTTAAGCCAACCAAAGTTCAGCATTTCATTCTGTTAGGTAAATTGCTATACAACTCAACTTCTTTCACGATATTTTCTTCAAAAACAAACCAAACTCATGTAATAATATTTAATGAATGACAGATCAAATAATTTGATATTTATATATTATCCGTGCCATGAGGATAGATCACCGTAGATGATTGTTAATAGCCAATCATATTTACCTTTGTCAATATCGTATTCAAAACAGTGATTTAATATACTTTTATTAAATAAGAGCATTAAAAATGGTAACTAATATTGAAGCAATCTAAAATTACACAAAACAATAATTAAACACTTAACAAAAATGAATGATCTTGACGTCACATTCACTTGACTCCAGATTCGTTCACGAGTTTGCACGTCATAAAGTGATTTTTAATTCGACATTTATCTGTATTTTTAATGATGTTTTACAGATTTATTATATTTTCTCTAATTAAAATATCAATTACGTCATTCAATGGGGACGTCATGATATTAAAAGAGTACAAATATTCAAAAAATGTGATGATGCATTAGTACAATAGATCAGTTTCAACTGTTTTAACTGAAGGGGTCCATTTATTTTATTGGGCGTATGGCGTATAATTTGGCGATAGTTTTTTTTTTTTTTTTTTTTTTTTTTTTTTTAAGGAAGTGATTGACGAGATAATGGAGAACAACTCTAAAAAGTTATTATTAACAATATTGTCTTAATGTAAGTGCGGGTATTATTAAAGGCTTTTCACAAAAAAATTCATTGACTAAATCCTATTAGCTAAAATGCGCCATTTGGCTAGGGACCCAGTTACAGAAGATTACTTAATAGGTTTAAAAATCTCCTCATTAGTGAACGCATTGCAACTGATAAACAAACGAACAAGAAGCATAAATGTCTAAGTGAACTAAGCGGTTTTCCGGGAAAAAATAATGCAACTCAGCTAAAAATATCGAATGCTGCGATGATCGCGAAGTGTTCTTGAGTTCTCTATCAGAATCTCTCGATTTGGCAAAGAATTAGGCATGTAAGTTAAATTATGAATAAAAGTAACATGTTGCAATGCATAGCATACATTAAGGGAGACCAAACTGGTCTCCAGAGACGGCTAGTGAACAATAAAATTTAATAAACTGGCTCTTTTCTAATTTTGAATATCGCCTAACCTTGATCACGTGATCGTGAATTTTCATAACTCATGCTTTCAAATCATGAATAATAAAAATACTAGGGCGTCAGTTAATTTGCTGATCATGTACGTCATAAAGAAAAAAGGCGATGTTTAAATTCAAATCCTACAAATCGGTCATCCTGACATGATGGCGTCTCGACATCAGCACCTTGGCTTATTATTTTTTCATGCTTAAACAGCTAAACTTGTGAGACATTTATATATTTTTCTTTAACATAAAATTTTGATTACCTGTTCAATACACATACACATACACATAATCTATCTGACTTATCCAGGAGTTTAACCCATAGACCAAGGCTTCATGTATTCGGCCCCTGTTGACGTCTTTCCTGGGACCTTCATGATTCTCTAGTTTCTCTACTTCATACCGATCATGATTCTTGGCTGCAGTTATCTTATATGGTCCCAAATATTTTTCTTTAAGTATGATAGTATTGTCAAATTGCGTCCTCTTTATAGCGACGATGTCTCCTATTTTGTATTTTCGTGACTGTTTTCTTTTCTTTTCTAACTGCACCTTGTTTTCATCTTGTATTTTCAGTATATTTTTCTTTGCTTCTTCTCTCATGGCTTCGCTTTCTTCCATAATACATTCGGTAAATTCTTCTTCCAAAATCTTTTTGATGTTTTGCATGTCACTGTCCTTCATTTTAACTCCCGTCATTAATTCAAAGGGACTATACTTGGTGCTTCGTGTTACTGTGCTATTGATAACTGTGTGTAATTTTGGTACATACGTCTACCATTTGGATTCGTCATTATATGCTTCAGGTTGAACTAAAGTTTTACCTGCATATATTTTTGTGTTATTATTTTTTTCTTTTATTTAACATTTGTTGTATTATTTCCAATAGGATTATCTTTTATTTTCTGATCAGAATTGTTTTTGGACTTTTTCTTTCTAACCGATTTTTTTAGGTCTTTTTCTGCTCTTTTTGTGTTTAAAATTATTAGTATCTCCACAAATAGTCGTTGACTTGGTATTAATTTCTGTTTTCTTCCCAGTTGCTTTATTTTCTAACCTCTCTAGTGTAGTAATGATGATTTTCTGTCTCATGTATTGTAATGGTTGCAATTTTACATCATCTCCGTTGTTTAATAAAACTGCGCCAAATCCTTGGCTGCTTACGTCAGTTTGGAGTTTCAGTGTGGATCCTTATTTATGTAATTGAAGAACTGGTTTTGATGATAATATTCTCTTTAACTCATTGAAAGCTTCGAGCTGCTCTCTTTCAAATTGGTCAATTTACTTTCCTTAATAAATCACTTACAGGCTTAGCGATTTTGGCATAATTTGGAATAAACTTTCTAAAGTATCCTGTTAAACCTAATACGGATTGTAATTATTTTGTTGTAGTTGGGTTAGGGAAATTTTGCACAGCCTTTGTTGTCGCTTCGGATGGTTTTCTTGTCCCATTTTCGATTATATATCCCTAGAACTCTATTTTCTTTTTAGGAAATTGGCATTTTTTGAAGTAACTTTCTAAACCATTCGCTGATACTACTTCTAATACACGTTTCAGCTTCTTTATCCCATCTTCTTCATCATCTGAGGGAATCTCAAAATCATCCATATATGCAATGATAGTGCCTTCTCTGAGTAAATCTTGGAATGCTGTTTTACATATCTTTGAAATATATTATCTGATATGCACAATCCGAACGGACAACGTAAAAATATGTATTCTCCTTCATGCATTGCAAAAGCTGTATATATATTACGACTGCTTTCTTCAATTTCGACGTGGAAAAAGGCCGTTTTTGAGATCTAATGTCGTAAATACTTTTGTCTTCTGTAATTTATCAATCACATCATCAATTAACGATAATGGATAGCGATCTTTTAATATTTTGCGATTTATTTTGCGATAATCGATACATAACCGGTGTGACCCATCTTTTTTCTTACTCACAACTACTGGAACCGCAAAATCTGAATAACGTCGTCTAACGATGCCATCTTCCAACCACTGTTGTATTTGCTGACTGATGATTTCCTGCTCAAAAAGAGGTTCACAAATAGGTTTTCCATGCGCCAATAGTATTTTCATCTTTAAGTCAGTATCTTTTGTTTTATTCGGTATGTATGATTCTATTAATTTACGTATTTTTCCTCTGTTAGTTAAATTTGTAATATGATTAAAATCCACCTCGGCGTTTACGCCGTTGATATTAACCATATCTTCCCAACCTCTATCGTTGTCTATATTTGATGTGACTACTTCGTCTGTTTTGGAAGTGTCTTCAATAATTTTAATGTATCCCAGGCGCACTGTATTGTCGTTTATTATTTTAACAAAATCTTCCACTACTTTTAACGTCAAGTATTGGGCTGCTTTTCTACATATTATTAAATCACAGTCAGTTTCTTGTACCACGTAAAATTTTTCCCGTACTTCTATACCATCTACATAAACTTTATGCAAGAAAAAACCCGTTAGCTTAATTTCTTTTCCACCTATGCCCGATATAGATATATTGTCGCTGGTAAACTTTGCCGCGTTTATTGTAGTATGATATCTTGAATTGCCAATTGAAATATCACTCCCTGTATCGATTATTATGTTTGTTTTTATTCCTTGAATATGCACGATTCTTCCATTCTTACTTTTTTAACGTGTCCATATTAACTACTTTTCTTTGCATGTTTTGGCTGTAATCTTGGTGCTTCGTTTCTCGCCAATCTTGAGTACGTTGCGGGTTGTAATTTGAATATTCTTGTTGTGTTTTACTCCCCAGGGTACATTTCCCATTCACTTGACCAGGTCTGCCACAAAGAAAACATAATATATGCACCTCGTTTCTTCCGTGATTCACATTGTGCTTATTGTCAACTTGGCGCCTTTTAGAATTGGCTTTTAGAATTGGCCTTTTAGAATCAGCCACTCCCGATTGTTTATCCACAAAACTCCCGCTTGTATTACTTACTGATTGTTTATTGCAAATAATTCGAGCCATTTCGTAAATATCTAATTTTTTAACTAAGTCGTCTATCTTTTTTAATACTAACAATTCCTCTGCAAAATGTGTCGTTGTTTCCGCAGATAAATTATGCCTAATTTGATTAACTGCATTTAATTCCGATAATTCCTCAAAGTTATCTATTTGAAGACCGTCAATCCAAGGTTGGAAGTACACCTTGATCTCATAAGCGAAATCGCGCCAATTAGCCGATGGCTCAAGTCAGAAGAATTTCAGCCTAAACTCTTCTGGCGATAGTTTGTAGCATTTTAAAAGAATACTTTTTATGTAATCATAATTATGCATTTCGGGTACACTCTCCCTGGTTATTATATTAATCACATCTAATGGCATTATGTTAATTAAATAGTTGATCCACTTTTTTTTTATCAATGACCGTTTGCGCCATTTGCCTTTCGTACATAGCCAAATATAAGCTAATATCATTCGTACTGTCATATCTATATTATAAAGGACAAACATATCTGTCCGTAAAGCATACGTCATTTTGCGAATGGCAACACTTTGAAATTTGAAATAAAATTTTGGTTTTGCAATTTTCGCTACTGCAAATTTTTAAACTTCTAAACATGGCACATTTTAAATTTTTACACCGTCATATAAGGAAAAAAATGTACTTTTAAATGCAATTTGTTTGAAAGCTGTATCTCAATTTATTTTTCAGATATTAATTTTTTGTAGTTTTTAATACCATTTTTCTTATCGTGGCAACAAACGTACCACATTTCTATTGAAAGTCATTGAAAGTAAACGGAAAATAGTTGAAAATAGGAAATACTGTATCTTTTTGTTGCCATTTTTTCATAAAAACTGAAAAAAAAGTTGAAATTAAAATATGTACTATGTCAAGAATATTGTCTGTTATTCCGTGATAATGACATCATATGCATAGTTTTCTATAGACGAAGTTTAAGTCTGGATTGAAAAAGTGGTTTGCTTTAGCGGATGCAAATGACGTCATTTTATTAAAAAGCATGTATTTTAATTCTTAAACCTGAATTATGTTTTGTAGAAGAGCGTCATTTTCACAGCCCAGCTGCTTCGAAATTCTTCACAGGTGAAAATGCTGCACTTTTGAAAATAATTTAATCGAAATCACACACTGATAAAATGCGATGTTTTACAAAAATTTCGAGTGTCTTTATAGAAGAGAGGTGACATGCAAATAATAGCTATTTATATTACAGAAATTGATGATTCTCTGCTGGTTGGATTTTCTTCGCCGAGTTAGACAACCAAATAAATAATTCGTGGTTTAAAATAATATTATGTTCCTGAAGTTTTTGTCGAAAATTCTCTCGAAATATAAAATTGTAATGCTATTCTTTAGGACAATCTACTATAATTTTATCAAAATAACATAATGTGCTTAATTTAATTTTTCCTAATTTTATATAACCTATATATTTAAAACACAGGTGTGTTTTTTAGTCATCTGCCCTAATCTTTCTGCTGAACCAATTTTTGTATTTTTTTTTTTTTTAACTGAAAGCTCTTCATCTGTGGATGTGATTGCACTATCTGTTTTTTTTTATTTAAATTAATTTAAATTTTAAAAGCATTTTATGAAATTTCTTCAAAATGGTGAAAATTAGATAACTTTCATTATTGCAGACAAGAGAGAAATAATGAGGTAATTTTATCTTTATTCATGCTATTTTCTGATAAAAATTAAAAATTGTTGCTAAAAATTGTTGTATAGGGTTTAGTGTCGCAAAATCCCTTTAGGGGCATAATAACGGAAAATGACATACTGCTTTTGAAAACACGCATTTTTCCTCATAAATTTTCTATATTGTTTTTTCATCTGCATGTGTACTGATACTAAGTTTCATACACTAGGCGAAATGCTATTTTAAGTGAAAATGAAGTCATATTTGAAAGAAAACGATAATTTTCTTATATAAAACTAAACATTTTAACACAAATGCGTCTAAAAAACATAAATTTTGGAAATTTTTACTCTCCGGAAATGAGATTAGAATCTCAAGTAAAGAGTGTGTCTGTTCACATAAAAAATGTTGCTGACAATTGTGACTTCAAGTTTTGAGTTAAAATTATTTTTAAATGATCAAACAAAATACATTAAAAAAAAATGATGAATATGTATAGGAGAAGTGCGAATGCAAATTTTGAGAAGGTGAAAATTGCTGTTTTTCATTCCGGAATAGCAAGCATAAGAGCCTCAACTGATAACCACATCCTAATAACTGATCTTTATTCTATATTACTGATTAAGTATCTATATTATAAAGAACAGGCGTATCTGTGGGTAACGCTGATGTCATTTTGTGAATGGCAACACTTTACGATCAAATTTCGGTCTTGAAATTTTCGCTATTGCAATTTTTTAATCTTCTGACGATCGTGCATTTTCAATTTTCGTCGCATAGGGACAAAATTTACTTTCAAATGCAATTTGTTTAAAAACTGTATCTTAATTGACTGATGTATTATATTTTCTAAAATAATTATTAAGGATGATTTTTAAGTTTATCTTATCACGTGCCGGTTTCAATACACAATAATAATAAACATTTTGCACATAAAGCAACAAACCTTTTGTCAGCATTTATTTCTGACTATTTTTGCATAACGAAAGCAATACTCCCTTTATAAACAAATAAAAGAATAATATTTAAATAAACCACCAATCTAACATATTTGTGAAACACAAATTAACGAAATTAATACTTCTTTTATAAACAAATAAAAGAATAATATTGTAAAAACACAAATCTAACATATTTGAAATTGTGTAAATTAAATTTTTAGATACCAAATAGGATTTTTTTTTTCAAATGGAATTTGTTTGCAAAGTTCATCTCAGTTTACTGATTGTCTATTGTTTTAAAAACAATTTTAAAGCATGAAATATTTTTTTAATTTATCCATATCGCGAGGAGCTCGATTACGAAAGATTAATCCGTTTGCCCTTAAAACAAAATAAAGAGTTCGTCATTTTCTTGCGGCTAATATCCATTAAAAAAAACTTCCCTATGAATAAATAAATAAAATAATATAAATAAAGCACAAATTTAACTCACATGTATAAGCTCTGAAATTATCAGAATTTAAAAGCATGCCATAAGTAAAAAAATCTTGGTCAAATAACTCTTGGCATGCGGCTAATAAGAAAATATCGCTTTTGATAAATTTCAAAAATTTATTTGATTGCATAATTCGTATTTTCTATATGCAAAATGCTTTTTTAATATAAGTGGGTAATCTAAAAAATTTATTGCATATAAAAAAATGATTAGTTTTCAATAAAAAAAAAATGTTTTCACCTATATTCTTTAACCCGGGTAGCCCGGGTACAATCCACTAGTTTTGTTAATAATCTAAGCAATTCATATTGCTTACCTGGATTTGTCCTTGGGTTCCCATCGATGTGTTGTCTTGAATTTTCCTATAGTTGAATTTTCTTAATCTCAAACTCTCTAACTCGATCTTTTTCTTCCAATTCTTTCTCCATTGTCTCTCTTCCATTTCAGTTTTCAGTTTCTTTTCTTCGATCTCTACTTGTAATTTTTTTCTCTTTTTCTGCAATTGCAATTTATTTTCTTCCAGTTCCGAATGCGGTTGTCCCTGTAGTTTATTCTCTTCAAGCTTAGCTTTTTCTTCTTTAGCCTTCTCTTCAAGCTCAGCTTTTTCTTTTCTAGCTGTATAAGTACTTCTAAGCGGTCTTTCATAAAATCTTCGTCGTTATCCTCCCAGCTTTTAATTAGTTTTATTAGTACAGGGATTGTCGGTTTTTCTGGTGGTTCAATCTCGCATTCCTCGCAAAGATTTATTACATCAATTCTCTTACCATTGTTTAGGGATTTTTAAAGTTGAGTGCAACCCGATTACGAAAGATGAACCCGTTTACACTTAATGCAATAGTATAAAGAAAAGACATGTCTATGAGTAACGCTGGTATCATATTTTCGGTTGAAACAACCTAACACAACAATAAATTTTTCTTTTACTACAGTTTAACGTCTAAACATTGTACATTCGATTGCTCCAACGTATTATAGAAAACAAAAGTACTTTCAGTAATATTGGTTTGTAATGTTTATCTCAATTTACAATTTTTTTATGGGTTTTAAAATAATTTTTAAGCATGCATATTTTTTAAATACGCTTGCAACCCAAATACAAAAGATTAACTCAGTTGTTCAAAAACATTGTAAATAATTCAGAATTTGTTTGCTTTCGCGTAATATTCAATAACTAAATTGGCAAACGAAATTAAAACGCCAAAAATAAAATAAAATAAAACACGAATTCAACAGATATCAAATCAAACTACTCAAAATAACCTGATAAGTATATAAAATTCAAATGGGAATTTCGTTCCAGGTGCATATAACTTGAATTCTTCAGAACGGATTTCCATGCGACTTGCACTATTAGATTTTTAGGGAAGATTTTAGTGCGTAACATATTGTTTTCCGTTGCTTGGTTATAGAATTATGGGGGAAAGTTATATAATCATGTGAACCCAATTACGAAAGATTAGTCTTATTAGCTGAATGAAAAATGCAGAAATATTTTTCTCTCTTTAAGTATATTGACGGGTTTATCTTCAGTAATGGGGCTTTGCGCTAGGGTATTCTTATTTTAATGAGTGTGCCTGACACCTATTATAGCATGCACCTTTGTTCAAAACAATATAGAATGACTTATGTTTTAAGCGACTATCTGGCATGCAACTTGATTACAAAATACTAACCTGCAATAATGCTTAAGGTGGTTCTCTAGTTCCCTGCTCAACAACGCGAAACTTTCTGACACATTTTCTGACTCATTAAACGTAAAGGCTTAAAATTTGTAGGCCTAACTATTAAAGCGATTTGGAATTGAAATGAGTTTTTCCTTTTCTCATAAATAAATTACTTATTGGGTTATGAGCAATTGTTGTTACGTGACGGCCGGTTTTTCTCCTTTATTGCACTTTTGCGTCCGAAATTCAGTTAAGAACACAAACCGAAAGATCTTATACCTTTACCAAAAAATGGAAAATATCTTTCGATTACATAGTTTCTAAATAAGAAGTCCTGTCAATTTCATGCGTTTCCGAACTAAAATTAATTAAAAAATATGCCAGAAAATAGCTCCTTTGTATTTGAGAACAGCCTTAACTTTATGAACAATCTTAACTTGACGTTTATGAAAAAAACTGACATTTTTAGTTTTAATTTTGGAACTCGCGAAATTTAAATTCAGAAAAAGGATGTTCTTTTGACACATTGTGGTATTTTTTTTAACTTTTAAAATTAAAATACATGTTTTCTTTGGCGCGCTTAACAGAAGTATACAATATCTCCTACAATACGGCGGAAAATGCAAAAACATACATCCAAATGAGGTAGTAGTTACTGAAATTTTATTTGGAAAATTTGAAATTTTAATGAAATTAAATCTACAATGATTAGATGAAATGATGTCATTTTCCATAAATTTTAAATCAAAGCATCAGTAGAGAAATTTTTTGAAAATGTAAATAACCGCTCTCTTTTTGCTATAAATCACAGAAAATGTTAGCACTGAATCTAAACCAATACAACACTCAGCGATATCGTATAGCTATAAGATGTGGCTGTAATATACGTTCGAAGTAGTAAACAAAATATAGGAGCCATATGTTTACAATGAGTTTGATTACACGTTGAAAAGATTTGATAGAATGTGACGTCATATCTAGCCTTTTTTTTCTTTTTCCTAAATTGTTTTCATGAAATTTGACTGTATTAAAATAGATGTTTTAATTTAAAAAAAAAAAAAAAAAACATTCAAATTAAGGAGCTACGTTATTTCCCCGCTCTTATAGTTAATGTTTTTATTTTATATGCAAAAAAATGTGAATTTTCTGTTTAGAATGACGTCAATATCAAACACGAAAAAGTATAGCAAGAAAATCTAAATTTTTATTCTCAAATAGAAACAAAATGCACGCGTTATCCTTATTTTTTTCACATCATTGTGTCATTTTTTAGGGTGTAGCAACAGGAAAGAAACGTTTGAATTAATAAAGATTTAAGAGGAGAAATTTCTATAATGTTAAATTATGGAAATGGTAGAAAAAAGAGATAAATAGTGGTCTGATAATTTTTTTAAGTAGACAGTGATCTTTTCCACGTTCTAAAATGTACGCACATGAAGTTTCGTGCAAATCGGTCAAAAATTGAAGATTTGTATAAAGGACATACACACAAAGAACGGCTTATACATATAGATATTTTTTAATTGAAAAGGACGCATTTCACTATTCCACAGTGATATTTAACAAAATATAAAAAACTAGCAAACCCCGCGGCTTTGCGTGGCCGAGAGGTTCTGCTCTCGAAGCTGGTAGACGGGAGGTGCTGGGTTCGATCCCAATCGCGCCCGTCGGTCTAATCGTTCGGAGTTTTCGTGGTTTCCTAACCTTGGTTCTCCAAGCGTTAATACGGGTTAGGTTCCCTTTGAAAGACCTCCACGGAAGGCACTCCCCCCCCCCTTAGGGCCTATATACCACGTGCTGGTAATTGGCCGACATAAATACAACCAACTACAACCAACCGCGGCTTTGCTCGCGTAACATTTGAAATATGCCAAGGAATATTTATGTGTCTAATTTTTATTAAAAGGTACTAACTATTTTTTTTATTATTAAAAGGTAATATTTTATTTTATTAAAAGGTACTTATTACTTTTAGGAATAATTCCAAAATTACTATTTCAAACACAGTTTGATTAAACATCATTATTAAACTGCATTAGGCAGAAATGAGACTTAAATTAATAAAACGAAATAAAACTATATAAATGATAATTTAAAAAATATTTTGAAACTTTTATGCTCAATTAATACGCTCATTTCAGTATTCATTTGAAGTTTTGAATTTTTTAGAAACCATCTTCTTACATCTTAAAATTAACTATCATGTCAAATTCCAAGTCCTACCACCTCTCTCAACAAAAAGGGCTATGTTGAAATAGGAACTGTCTCCATTAATTTGCCAACATTAATTTTGAAAGTGGTTTGTTATTTTCTAATATTCCACAGAAACGTAATTTAGAAAGCTTTTAAAGGCCTTTTTTAGAACGTTTGTTGTTGCTGTGAACCTCAGGTGGTAGAATCATCGGCATAAAATTTAATCGGCATAAAAGCCTGCGTAGGATCAGAGACTGTTACCATTGCTTCGCAACTATTACTTTTATAATCGGTTTATATTCCCTGAAATTGTATAGAAATCGTCATTTAGGATTTTTTTAGAATGCTTTTCGCACCTCACCTTCGCTTCACCCCTTTTTAATTCGAATTTATTTTCGACAGTCCTTCGAGGGCATTTATATTTTATAAATAACTACCATGCCATATTTAAAGTTTCTAGCCTTTTCAGTATCACAGAAATCGCAATTTAGAAAGTTTTTCGATCCTGCAACGCTCTGGTGGTAGTGCTACAGACGTAAAATATAGCTTATGTTTGAGCAGGTTGAGCAGGTCACCAACAATTTGTCATCATTATTTTTTAATCGGTTTGGTATTTGATAAGATTGCATAAAATATGTAATTTATAACGCTTTTCGCTCACTTCATCTTTTTAAATTTGGAATTTTCTTTCGACTGTTCTTAGAAAGCATTTGCATCTTGTAAGTAAATACCATGCCATACTTCAAAGTGTTAGACCTTCAGTTATGCAAAAAACGCAAATTATAACGTGTTTTGCTTTTGTAACCCTCAGATGGTAGTGTCATCAACATAAAATATAACCTATGTTATATTAAGGACTGTCACCATTGATTTGCAACCATTACTTTTGAAATAGCTTTGTTATTTCCTGAGATTGAGTAGAAATTGCAATTTAGAACTTTTTTAGAACGCTTTTCGCGCATTTTCAAACCTTTTTAAATTTCTATTTTTTTTTTCGAAACTGTTCTTAAAGATCATTTATATCTAATAAATATGTACCTTGCCTAATTTTAAGTTGCCAGCCCCTACCGATCACAAAAATCGAAATTTAAAACGCTTTTTTGCTCCTGCAACGTCTAGGTGATAGTGATACCGACATAAAATATCGTCTATGTTAGAGCAAAGGTTGTCAGCATCAATTTCCTACCATTACTTTTGAAATCAGTTTGATTCTTCCTGACATATTGCTGACAAATCAGCATTTAGAACGTTTTTAGAACGCTTTTGCTCCTGCATCTATTCTGGGGTAGTGAAAACGATATAAAATATAGCTTATCTTGGAGCAAGATCTGTTACCATCATTTTTGCACCATTATATTTGAAATCGGTTCAGTACTTCCTGAGATTGCATAGAAATAGCAATATCGCATTTTTAGAACGTTGTTTGCTCCTGCACCCCTTTTGGGGTAGTGGCACCGACATAAAATATAGCCTATGTTCTAAGTTGGACTAACACCATCATTTTGATACCATTACTTTTGAAATCGGATCGGTAGCTCCGTAGATAACCTCCAACAAACAAACAATTTTGACTTCTTTATAATATTGGTATAGATAGATGACACAAACTTTGTGGCCCATGAAATCCATTTCTTCCCAAGTTTTCTTTGCCCCTAATGTTTTGCGCATGTTCATATGAGACGAAATTATTAAGTCTTACCACTTCGTTTGTTCTCCTTTGGCAGCATAAACATCTCTCACTCTTCTCGGCATAGTTGAAACAAACGTTGTCACTCAGAAATTGATTTTTATTTTTTGGTCATTTTTCAAGAAAAATTCTTTTCAACTGCTGATTGTCACTGTAGCTGTTTTATGGTGTCTTTTTTCGAACTTTCTTCTTTAAGTATCGCCACAAATCCTCGATAGAATTGATGCCCGGGTAATTCGGAACCCAATCTAGCACAGGGTACCGTTTTGTGTGCGACAGGCTTTTGTTGTCCTAGCTGAATGCGGTTTGTCTAAGTCTTGTTGAAAAAATAACTCGATTCAAAGCCAAGCTTTTCAATTAAAGTCAACAACTGATTCCGCAAAATAACCCGATAACATTGTGCATTGATATATCCGTCATATGGTACCATTTGGTCGACGCCACAATAACCAAAACCTTCCCAAATTTGAACATATGACGGAGCCTTGCACTCTTGTTTAACGCATTTTGGGTTTAAAGCTTTATTTCTTTTCCGTACAACCCGACGAGCGATATTTCCATACAAATTTCGAAAAGGGGATTTATCAGACCTTAGAAAAACTTTACCATTGCTGATCTGTCCATTTTAATTGGTACACAGCCCACAGAAAACGTTTCCTTTTTTGAGCAGTTAATATCGGCTTACGATTGCTTTTGTAAGATCTGAAACCCATTTTATGCAATCTTTTTGTAGCCATTTTACGAGTCACTGGTCGACCTATTCTGTCTTGCCGTAGAGATGCGGTTTTTGCTGTAATAACTGGTCTGCTGTTCATTACCACTTGGCTGTATATCTCCAGTGGCAAAGAAAGTTTTCAAAACATATCGCAGTGTTGATTCAGGAATCATCAGATCCCTGCATATTTTCCTAATTAGATATCCACTATTTCGTTTTTCGATTATCTTTGTACGCAAGTCTACCGATAATCTTTTACTACACATTTTCTTCTTATTGATTTGAAACCGCTCTTCTTTTAAAGAGCACATGCCATCAGTTCCGGATACGATAATTTGCATAGTTCGAAAAAAACAGCCAATTGCTGTTATCGAAAACATTCTTTAAATGCACATACGCAAGAGGGAAAACTTTTTACATACCGAAATCTAAGTGTGAGACTTTTTTGATTTTTTTTATTCAGTGTAATTCGTTTTAGACGACTCACATTTCAAGAATATGATTCTTTATTTAGACAAAATTAAGTTTGCGTCTTCTTTCGTCTGTTTTCTTTCTTTGAAAAACTTCATTTTTAAACTGGTGCGCAAAGAATTAGTGCCACGGGTAAGGTATTATCAAAGTATGCGTAATTCTAATCCCGCGGTAAAATGCGCGAAAAAACGAAAAGTGACTTCGGGGAATGAATTTTTTCAAGTGGTTAATTCTCATATATTTTGAAAGGTTTTTAAGTGTTGCAAAGAGAATTGAAAGTATATGATATTTTGCATTTTCTTTTTTGCGTATTTTGTTTTTCGGTGTCAATGAGTAATTTCGAAATATGCCGCAAAAAGAGAGGGAGGGGAGGGGGTGGTCTAAAAAATCGTCGTTGTCGTCCAAATTCTTTGAAATTTTTGGGAATTCAAAGAATAATATTTTCGTAACCTGTGTGGAACAATCCAGAAAATATATTAATATTTAGTGTTAAAATGGCTCGTAATTTTTCTTCACATTCTCTATATCAGTAGATAAAAATAATAGTATTTGTTATCTGAACACTTTGAGATTTTCAGCAGTTATGAATATGATTGTTATGCACTCCGTGAAAAAAAAAAATCGTATAAAATATGGATATCTACTTGAAAAAGGAATAAGTTTTCTTCTCGCTTTTGTTCTTATTTTCGACTCGGTTCCGTTAGCATAACACTGTTAGTGTTTGTGTTCCCTCATCCTCCCAGATAGGATGCACAATAGCCGCAAGTTTGATTTATTTCTGATATTATCTTGTCATGAATAATTCGACTTGACAAATTCGCAGCTAATTTACAGCAAGATAGACTATCACCCATTTGCATGAGTAGGTTGTTGTGAAGCTGATGCAAGACTGTCTTTAATTCACAAAAGTGACGAAAGTAAAAAATCCCTCTGTTGATAGAATAGCCAATGAGCACATGCCCTGAAATTGCTGGAATTGGATGCTACTCAATGGCAAAGCACACACATTATTGTTACCGCTATGGAATCTCATTTTCATTGATTGGTTAAGTTAAGGAACCAAGATAAATGCATTTATTATTTTAACTGTTCAAATATAGTTATTTTTTAAAGTAACATTTCATCTATAATCTACTACTTATTTCGTATAAAAATTCTTACAAATTAAAAAGTTATGTTAATTTACTCAGTTATGTTTACGTCTTCGGCCATTTTAAATTTATATCGAAAATTTTTATTTTTAAATGAATTTTTTTAGTTATTATTAATTTTTTCTAAAATGTCGTTTTAATTGATATTTATTTATTCATCTATTTCTGCCTTTAACCACATCGAGTTATTTTTAACACTTTCTGGATTGCATCCCTTGCAAAAATTTTATTAGGTTGCACCTCTAATTTTAAACGCTTTATTTATCAAATACTAAAAGGACCATTATTTAAAATTACAAATTTTACCTTTATTTATTAATGGTGATAAAAACGATGCATGCACTTTCTGACGGTGCACATACATCACTACATGGGATTCAATAGACATGAAGGTGTTAAACTCATAGTGTGGAATAGTTGTAAACAGATGGTGTCGCATGACAAGAATATTATTTTGTAATAAGTCTGCAGTATTTCTGACAAGACAAAGCTAAACTTTCTACTAGCTTTGGAGAATTTTAAGTACTTTAATCATGACAGAACTAAATTTTCTACTTGTTTGCTATTGATCTGCAATAAATTTGATACAACAAGAGTTTAACTTGCATGGCAAGTTAGCTGCAAGTTCAAAGTGTGGTGTCTTCCGCGTTTGTGTTATCTTCCTGCAGTCTTGTTATAAACTTTCAGTCTTGTCATGCTTAATTTGCTGGAGCTTTTCAGGATGAAAAGTAAGACTGCTGCAAATTTTCTGCAAACTAAAATTGCTATGTGTGTCATGACTTACAGAAATTAAGTGGATATGACGTCTTGGACTCAATAACACCGTTATATTATAGCAAAATTGTGATAGGAATTCGATTACCGAATACCCATTTTCCGTGCCACAGGAAGGGTCTACATTGAACACCTTTAGAAACTTGTATAGTTATGGTTAAATTTGTATTTTAAAAATAATTCCATTTCAGCACTTACAGGTATGTTTTCTTTTTGTCCTATTCATTTTAAATCACCCTGTACATTTTGGACAACATACATACTCCTTTAACAATATTCTGCATCCTTGCATATTTATCTTCGTACATAGTAGAATAAAGTGCCCTAACTTCATCCCCCTTTAATTCTCCACTAATGCTAAAGTGGCGCAACTTATCATGCAATGCAAATGGTACGGCAGGTAAAAGGGCGTAGTATTGAAAGTTTCGTTCGCCCAGACGCATACATATATTAAAGACGCCAGATTTCCTAGTTTTAGAACACCTGAGCTCTTATTACGTCGTTTGTAGAACGTTACTTACTGTACTGTAAGTTTTTATTTCTTATTCATTGCATATATTTTACGTAGGTTAAATGCTGACAGTAGCATACAGTAGTGAGTTTTAGGACGCTCAGTTCATCTTACGGGAACTGAAGCTGCGCCATCTTGGGAAGTAGCGATGCCCAAATTTCATCCTGGGGACAAAATTAGGAATGCTTTTTCATGACAATTATTTCAAAATGAAAATAAAGTTTAATATAAATTTAAAAATGTAATAAACTAAAATACAATAAAATGAAAAAAGTTTGAAATAAAATTCAATACGAAAATAATCTTTTGACTTAAAAAAAACTTTTTCAATACTTTTATTTTTATTAAAAGAAAAAAATATTCCCTCTTTTGATCGTTGCAATTGGTGCCATGGAAGAAGTGGGATAAAGCTTTGCACGGGTGAATGGAGTTATAATCGTGTGTTGGGATCCTCATTCAACAGCAAACCTGAAACTTCTCGGCGCCCCGTTTATGTTTCCTTTAAAACGTTTTATGTAAAAGCAATATAAAATTCGCTGCCAAACCATCCTGGTTGAAAAGATGAGAACTTAAAAATCGCACAACTTTTAAATTTAGCCTACGAGCGCGCCTTATAAACCATCACCAAACGGTCAGGTTGTTGTTGCCATCAGCCCTAAAGTAACCAAGTAAGTGCCAGTGATCACATCAGCAACTTCTGCCAGAAGAAGTTGAGCGACATTGAGCACTGGATCTTCACATATAAACGAAGTGAAATATTCCCATGCGAAGAAAAAACCCTCAGTCGAAAAAAAAAAAAACTTGTGGCATCCTCCATTCTCAAGAGAAAGGAGAATAATCAACCATGAAAAATGTCCAAACATGATCTAACCAGCGACTCTGATGACGAAAGTGACTCTTCTGTTGGCATTCCTTATGATGATAATGCAAGTGATAATGATGGCGGCAATGATGCAGAGTGCCCTATCTGCTTGAAGCGTTTTGCTGGTGATAAACATGAGGAACAATAGGTTCAGTGTCTTCAATGCTGCACTTGGTCACACGATATATGCTCAGGAGCTAAAAATATACAAAATTTATATATTCCTCATTTTTGGATGACTATGATTTCGTTATGTTATTCTTCCATATTAATTAGTGCATTTCTTTGTGCCTTAATTTAATGTAAATTAAATTACTTACTTATTTAAAAGTAATTTTTTATTTAATTATAAGTTATGGATTTACTATCGGCGTATTGGATTTTTTAAGGGGGATGAAATTGGGACCATTTTTTTTCTTTTTCCGTATATAGATACTTTTAAAAAACAATTTTTCGCATTGTTAAATTTTTTCTACGATATTCGCCTATGTTTATATGTGTGTATGTATAGTTAGTCTTAAAATCCAAATTTAGTAGGTATTCACTGAAAATTAAAATTTTCAAGGGCCTAAAAGTGACTGGGGGACGAAAATAGGGCACCTAACTCTATTATACAATGCCTACTCTTTCTATTATAGTTTTAATATATATACAGAAAATTTCAATAATATTGTTTTATTATTATTATATTGCTTTAGTAGATTTATATGATTATTGCATGTAATAAAAATTAATATGATGTGCCGAACTGGTTGGGAAAAATGTAGAGCTTAATATTTATATTGCAATTCTTAAATTAAAAATTGAATATTTGTATTCATCAAGAATATGAAGTTTTATATTTTGTGATAATGTCATTTACTTTACATTATATAAACAGTCATAAACATGACATCTTCTTAACTGAGTATTGTAGCTTTATTCTTAAAATATCTATATAATATGTGCACTTTTTTTAAAAAAAGGGAAATTACCGAAGAAATACTCTTTTCTCTTTTGCATATTAAAAAATTAATTTCAAATAATAACTGTAACTTATTTATAAATTATATCTTTTTTCTCCATTCAAATATTACGTTACGGAGAAATTAAAAGCTTACACTAAAAAAAGTTTCTTTTTAAAATAAACTATACGATATTTACATACTAAAGATAACAATGTAATATTGAATTTCATTTATAATTTGGTCGTAATTAACATAAATGTTGACTTATCTTTACTTATGTTCATAATAAGTACAGTAATGTAGTTTGAAGTATAAAAAAAACATGCTCATCTTCTTCAGATATTAATTAAAAATTTTAAATGAAGTGTTCAATATATCTTGTTTACCTAGCACCGACAAAATTTAATTTAGTTACTCAAGTGATCTTTATGTAATTGTATTTTCTGTTTAATTAAAGTGTTTAATTTTTTTCTATTCATATTTTTGAGCTCTTTGAAATTTACTCTTGTTAAACAATTTTTCATTTAAGGCCTTTTTAAATTTAATGATCACTGTTGTAAATAAAGATCTATGTAAAAATAATATAAAAATAGCTGTAAGAATGATGTGTAAAATTTTTTATACCTAATTGCTTACTTTAAAATGAAAATTATAATAATACTTTTAAATACAAAGCCTTTAAACCTGTCAAAGAAAAATATTAAAATTGATTTTCTTTCATTTAATAAACGTGAAACATGATTACAAATTCTAGCACAGATTAAAATATATAATTTGTTATATAATCTGCATTGCATTTATTATACAGTATTTTTATTTGTGCTTATTATAAATCTACATATGCTGAGTGATCAATTTAAAAGTGCACCCGTTGGTTTTTTATATTACCCTTGATTTGATGTATGTGGCAACTATTCTAAGGTTGAAGTATAATTTTCGATCCGTGTTTAAATGTGAGAGACTATTTCCAACAATGTTGGACTCTTAAAACATTAATTGTGAGGTAAAACATAAATAGAGACGCACGAAGTTACTTAATCCTGTGATATTTTTTTTAACGTAATTTAATTGAATTTTTTTTACATTATCATTCCTTACAGCAAGTGTTGAAAATGTTCGCCACCATTTTGAATGCAAACATGAACAGCTCGAACCAAGTTTTTTGACACACATCGTAATATTGTTGGTGTTATTGATGAGATTTCTTCAGTTATGATTTGTTTAAATTCATCGATATTTGTAGGACTTTTCAGGAAAACACTATATTCGAGATAATCCCACATAATAAAAGCAAACTGGCTGAGGTCTCGTGACCTTGGTGGTCAGAGGCCTATTGAAATTAAACGGTCATCAAAGAATTCCTTAAGCACTTCCATTGTTAGTTTTGACGTGTGTGAATTAAAGAAATGAGTTTTCAAAAATAAAAATAAATAAAAACGTTGAAAGAAGCAGGCGATTTACTCAAATCATTTGAGCAGAACTGGATTAAAAGTTACTAATGATGTTCATGCGAATTTATGTTTAAATAATCTGTAAATATGTGGTTCAATAGTTTTTATTAATTCCCCCAAATTGCACTTTCCACGCCCTATAGTTTACGAGTAAAATGACTGCGACAGATGGAAAGACAGACACATGAGCGATCTTATAATGGTTCCGTTTTTACTTTTTAAATACGGAACCCTAAAAACAAGTTTTCGCATTTAGAAAGTGAAAAAAAGTTACTCGTACATTAAATATAGACATGTTAAGTAATGATGTTGAAAGTCTTGCTACATATATTATAGATGCGGATAATACAAAAAACAAACGGGTACTCTTTTAAATTGAAAACCCTGCATATGTAAACGATAATCAAATATAAATACTGTCAGAAAAAAACAATACATATTTTTGATAATATAATTTAAATCAAGCTTTATTGTGTATTTGAACCTGAAGGCCTGTAGGAATTTAATTTATCAAAACATGGATGACGGAAAATGGTATATTATGCACCATTCTGTATGGAAATAAACATTCGTCAAGGAACGTTTTTAGAGATGTTAGTAAAACATGTCGGGAAAAATAGATTATGGTGTTTCTGTTATATTGAGGTCAGATGACTGTAAGCACCAAGTGAGGCAGCAGATTTAACAAGGCGTTTGTGGCGCTATGGACATTTCTATCACCATATATTTAAAAAACGTGTCTTTAATTTAGAAATGGCATTCAAATGTCCTTGAACTCAAACTCCCTTGTTTTCTTAAAAATATAAATTACGTTCTATTTTATCTAAAGAACAATATGTGTCAGAGAACCGCTCAGATGTAGCCAATGGTGCCGTTCAAAAATCCCACGAATAACGAGTCAATTTTCATATTCCTCAAACCATGACGAAATAACTAGATAAATTAATTGCCCTTTGATCAATCAAAAATGAGCAATTTCCTTCGGTAAAGAATGTGAATAGTGACAGACAGATGTGACCGACTAAAATTCCAACATTAGTCATACTTAGTTATTTTGTCTTGGGAGATGACTACATTGGGATGAAATGCCTGAAAACTCATTAAAGATACGCTTTCATGACTGATAGTGTTTTAATAAAAAGTTGCGAATGTAGACCGTAAAAAAAACTGTATTTTACAATAGAAAGTGCCGGCACCCAGGCTGCCAACACAGTAAATTTACAAGCCAATAGCTTCAAGAGTGCTGTAAAATTTCTCAAGTCTGGCGAAAGTAGCACATGATAGAAAGATTTTTCAATTCACTCGTTGCTTGAATTCGCTTTCACGGCATCGGTGCCTGACATATTACAACATAAACTGTAGGAAAAAATCAGAACTTTTTTACAGTGTATCGAACGAATGTTAGTAAAAAGAATAAGATTTACCTATGATAGATTTATTCATTCCCCTGATAATTATAAAGCATTAAAGAAAAATGAAAATCGTTGTACAACTCTTTATAAAATAACTTTATAAGCAAAATTTTTACTTATTACATTGATGTCTCAAGAATCTAATTCGGACATATTTAAAGTAAAATTCGCAATAGCAATAAAATTTTGAAAGTGTGGGCTCTAAGACACATTATACGTAAATAGTATGTAAATTTAGAGCCTCAAACAAATTAAAAGAAAAATTATTTTTAAGTACAGAAAGAAAAAAGTCATTATTTAATAAAACAAACTATTACATCAATATTCTACACCGTGATTCATGAAGAGCACTCGAAATGGTAGCAAACTGTATCATTTTCTATAATAAAGTAATATCATGATTAAGGAAAGGGAAATTTCTCTATGAGAGCTTTATTCATTAAACGACACATTCACAAATTAAATGATGTAAAATAAACATATGAATAACATAAATCTCTTCGTTTCGGTTTAACCTTTAAAACCTTCGTCAGGAGAAAAAAATTCTAAAATATAAATCGACAACAACTCTTAATATGCTCCATTATAAAATAAATTAAAAATACAAATCAGTCTAATGGAAATTCTTAAATCCCAAATACACCGCTTGGAAATGTTCAACGACTTTTCAAAATAGAAAGCCAAATTTCAGGAATGTGAAAGGAAACATTATCATTACATACTTCTTGGATCCTTAAACGAATTTCTAAAGATTCACGAATAATATCATTGAACGTCATGTTCAACACTTGTTAAAGATCCAAATCCTAAGCTATATCATAAAACACAGGACCTAATCAAAAATAGTGAATGGCCGCCTTTTATTAAAGATAAAATTAAATTAACCCATACTGAAGTTACCCCGCGTATTATTGCATTTCTTAAACACCACCAAACTGGTTTTCCGTTTCGTCCTATTATTACTAGATGCCAAGGCCCGTTATATTTTGTTGAAAAAGCATTTGCCCATTTTCTTAAAATTTTTCTCCTCTCTTCAACTTTTTCTGCTTCTTCTACGTTGGAATTCATTAATCGTATTAAAGATTTTAATCTTCCTAATAATGCAATTTTGGCAGTTTTAGACATTGCGTCATTGTTTCCCTCTATTGATGTAGAAGATGTATTTATTTATTATGTATTATTTATTATGTAGATTGATGTATTTATTTTTAAAGATAAATATTTTAAACATCTGAAAGGAGCTCCTATGGGTTCACCTATATCTAGTATTCTGGCAGAATTCAAATTGCGTCCACTGGAAGAACTCATTTTTAAGAAGCATTTCCCTGTACACACTTTATGGTTACGATATGTCGATGACATTTTTATTATCTGGGAATACGGGAAACAATCCTTAGAGAATTTTTTTGACGAAATTAACCAACTTGATAACAATATTAAGTTCACGATGGAGTTAGAAAACAATAACTCGCTTCCTTTTCTTGATGTTCTCCTTATTAAAGAAAACAATAGTTTTAAACGGAAAGTTTTCCGAAAAACAATGAAATTAGGCAGTGTTATACCTCTCACTGCAACTGCCGAATAGAATTATAAGATAGCAGATTTTATGTCAATTATCCAGCGTGCCTTTCTTGTTTGTTCCGAAGAGATTTTGGATGATAAACTCAATTTCATCGTTAATATTGGTTTATATCATGGTTATAATTCAAGTCTTATCTATAAATTGATTCATAAATATAAAGTTTCCGTTAATCCCTCCCCCACCCCCAAATTAAATCAAGTTTACCGAAAGATTCCGTATGTTCCCATCTTATTTGAAAATTTAAAAAAAGTTATTCATGAAATAAAACATGCAACTTATAGCCTCTAATTCTATGAAATTATTTAATTTTTATGAGTAAAAAAATAGATGCAATTCCTTTTTCATCTTTCTCTGGGGTGTATGAAATTTTTCTTTAAATTTACAGATGGGACAATCTCTTCCTATATAGGTATGACTAAATGTCGTTTTTTTTTTTTTTTTTGAAAGATTGAAAGAACACAAAAATGATTTGAAGTTTCGTAAATTTTCTACAGCACTCTCAAGAAGTATCCATAACGGACTTACTTCATTTATAGACTTAGACCATGCTAAAGTTATTTCCAAGCAAATTGTTCCGTTCAATGTCCAAATCCGTTCAATATCATCAAATATCTTGAATTCTTGCTTAAGACCGTCACACCCTCGAGTAATATATCTACCCAGCAAACACATACCTTTCGGCACACGATCGAACCGCAGCCGGCAGTGTCGGTTAACTGTCGGCATCGGCACAGTGGTTTCGGTGAAGTTTCGGCAGCATATCGGCAACTTAAACTTTAGAATCTGCTTTTTCGACAGCCGGTTACCGTAATTGGTCCCCTTTGTTTACATATCGGCAAGCGACATATACCGGCAAGTGACGCAGGGCCGATATGGGATATCTGATAGTAGTACGATTAGATGAATACCAACATCGGTCCAAATTCGGAATTTTTAGTCTTAGCCGACATTTTTTCTTTTACTTATTATTTTGTGTGAGTTTGAGTTTTGATATGAGCTATATATTTCACATAAAATTCTAATAGTGATAAACATGAAAATTGTCAAAAAGCCTATATTTATTTATTTAAAAAAATGTTTTGAATTCATTTTTAAAAGGATTTACAATTTTTTGAATCATCAAAAGATTTTTTTAAATCGCTCCATTATTCATTATAAAATTAATCGTAGAAAGAAAAGAAAAATACTTCATAAGTTAATTCAAATTAATTTCCAATTATATATTCATTTTAAAAATAATAGCTAAGTTTCTCATTTTATTTAAAAATCAAATTATTAAAAAGCTTTTAAAATTATTTTACAAGCTATAAAAAGATTTAAAAAAATCTACACATCTTTTTAGCATTAAAATTTAAAAGAAAGATTCCGAAATTTCTCCCTTCTAAAAAATTATTTACTAAACGAAAAATATATATATATATATTTTATTTTAAGATTAAAAAATGCTCATAAGTAAAAAAATAAATATTGCTACATTGTCATTAAAAATATATTCTACTTTAAATCATCAAATGACAGATAATGAATTATTATTCTAATTAAAATTCTAATTAAAGTGATTAATTTCCAACTTTATTTATTAAAATATGTTTTTCCATGTTAAAACTAGTATGTTGTGGCCATCACAAAACATTCTTCTATATAAATCACGTCAATATAAAATCTTCTATATAAATCATTTAAATAGTAGAAGAAATTACATCAATTTATCACCAATCCATATCAAAGTATATCTGAATTTCAAATTTGATGAAAATTCGTGCATTAGTTCTTGAAATAGAGCTATAGCGGAAATTCTGATAAAATGTAGCATAGCAGCGCCACCTGTTGAGTGATTTGCACCAAAACATAAACAGAACTAATTGATATCAAGGTATACCCGAGTCTGAAGTTTGATGAAAATTCGTGCATTAGCTATTGAGATAGAGTTATTGCGGAAATCGCGAAAAATGCAGCATAGCAGCGCAACCTGAGGGGCGATTGACACCAAAAACTAATCAGCACCAATTTATATTAGGGACTACTGGAATATAATTTTTTATTAAATTCCGCACATTAGTTCTTGAAATAGAACACCCACAAAATTTGTGTCACAGACAGACAGACATACTCACAGAACCACAGACTCACAGACAGACATTGTGTAAAAACATGTTTTTCGGAATCTCTGACCCTTAAAACGTGTAAATCCGTCGAAAACCGGAAATCAAAATTTTTCATGAATCCAATACTTTCTTCTTGTAAAGATAGAAGAAAGTAAAAATATGTTTCATAAATTAACGCAACGCATGTAATTATATTATAATCACTAATAAGAAAATTTTATTAACTGAATAAAACCTCTAAAAATAATTAATTTCATTAAATATTTAATAATTTTTAAATTTATAAAAAAAAAACAATTCGTTTGCTTTAACTAGTTCGCTAAAATATTTATTACATTCATTTAAATACTAAATTAACTTTATATAAATGCGGATAAGACAATTACAAAAAAACAACTTTAAAACACTTCAAAATTCCAATTTTCCCATCCACGATCTATCCACAACAACAAGCCATCACTTAAAGAAATGCCCTCCCCGTATTACCGCATAAGAAACCTCCCCGCAGCAAGGTTCAGTGGATGAGTGGTTAGGGCGATTACCTTCTGTCCCTGGGGTCCTCGGATCGAAACCAACCTGTTCCAACGCCGAAATATGCTACCTTGAAATATTGGCAAAGACACATGTCAAGATGGCTAATAGATGGCGCCATCAAAAAAGATTTTTTTTCAATTTATGCTGCTGTCGGGCTGCAGCCAGCATAGTATCCTGCCGGCACCGGTCCGACCAAGTGCCAGCTCAACGGACCGACTATCGCCCGGGGGACCACAAAAGTGTTGGAACCGATATCGGCAACCTGATATCGTGTCGTTACCACGAGAATCGGCAAGCGGCAGTCGTCCGATTATTTCCCGATAGCTGTCTGTTTGTTGGGTACTGATAGGCTGTTTAACGGAGTTTCATTCAGATACAGTTTTGTTAAGAATAGATTGCGCTCCCTGGTGGTGGAATGCGGAACTAACAGAATGTTATTTTGTTAAAATTTGGAATTCTAACATCTGTTTTAAACTTCAAGATAGTTATAATACATGATAAAAAATTATAAAAAAGAATGGCGCGTCGCATTTCGGGTGGGCAGGGGGAGGGGCGCGAACAAAATCAGGAATATAACAAGGCGATCCGTTCGAAACTTTAAAATATTTTATAAAGCATAATACAAATTTTTAAAAGGAGTGTGCATAAAAAATGGGGGAAGGGGGGAGCGCGTTTTTACCAAGTGGAATCTGAACATTGAATGCATAGGAAATAAGGAATCGCGAAGCTGTCACGAATGGAATTGCGAAACAATTACATCTGAGGTTGGGTAGAAAATAGGGATTGCTTCGTGATACCCAACGGAATCGTGAAGCGATTAAGCGGGGATTGGTCAGCGTAGCGAGCAGGCGGGCGGAGCCCCTAGTGATGTAAAAATTATTTTTTTTTTTAAATTCATGAACTTTAGCAAAAAAACTGTTATTAAAGCAATTCTCTAATGATTCATTCACAGTTAAACTTTAGGTCTCTGCAAAATTGTCAGTTTAACTATCAAAGCCAATGTATTTAAAATTTGGAGTTTAGGCAATTTTTAATGTGCAGGCTCAATATAATTTTCATGTTGGTATATGCATAATAAGGTTGATATATTTTGAAATAAAATGTCTATATAGTAAAATACGCTATTTGAATCCAGAAAGAGAGAGATAGGAAACTAAATATGTGCAGAAAAACTAAATATATGCAGATATACACGTTTTTGGGATTATTTAATCATGTAGTTCCAAAAATTAAAAAAGGGTTCCAGAGATCCTGAATTTCGCTGTATTAATTTATAAGTAAAAGAGATTAAAAAAAATATGATGATAATGATGATTATCATGATTATGTTGTGCCTATGATGCTTCTTTCTTAATAAAACTAGGCAAATTATCAATTATTTACTAGGCAAGTATTATCATTAGGAAAAGCAACAGCTTTGGACATTTGGTCAGTTTGATCATTATAAAAGTTTAAAAAATTGTGACAACAATATAATTCAATCAACAATATAATATATCAATCAAAGATGTCTGATGATATCAGTTCTATTACCAGGGCAGTTAAGTTTATGTAGGTTTATTTACCAGGACTGTCGCTTTTCTTTTTTTTTTTTTTTTTGTGATGGACAGTTCTTTAATAAACAATTGTTTTCGTTATGTGTCTATCTAAGCTGACGTGCAAATTCGATGATTTAACGGGATAATTGAGTTTTAATTTCGCCATAGTATTTTCCATGGTGTCACCATAGAACACAGTTGGAATTGCCATTGTATAGATATAAAGGTCCTTTGGCAAATTTATATACGATCCCTGTGTCTGTATTTGAAATATGCACATGTAAACACGAAGAGAACAGATATTTTTTAAATCTTTAAACTCATAAAAATTGGATTTTTGTTACTTCTTGAGCTTCTATGCTTGATTATCTGAGTGGCCACATGAGAGTTACAAACAAAAGATTGTTTTTCAATACAAATATAAGGAGGGATAAATATATACGTAATGCTTTCAAGATATCCAAATTAATGTATAAAAATAGTAATGAATATACATTTTAAGCATTTTAATGGGTTAAACGTGGTAATTTAATTTTAAAAAAAGTTATATTGCATGGTATTTGATATTAAACGGTTGTTTTTTAAGTAGAAAATATATTTAATATCATAATATTTTTTGGACTCGTTTCTATTATTATAATTTATAATTTTATTCTTTTCAAAATGAAAAGTAGTTGAACTTAAAGGTGAATCTTCGAGGTGAATTTAAATTAATCAAACTGAATACCTATCCATTTTTAATTTTTATATAGTCTGATATAGATACCAACTAATTTGTTACATTTAAATAACTTATAAAAATGATGGATTTTGTTAAGAAACGGGCAGTTGCTAAGAAATTAATGTTTTCAGGGATGACTTTTAACCTTTTATCTAACGACGGTACTTATAAGTACCATTAAAATAACTTATTATAAAATTCATTTAATACATCGAATAGTAGTAATACAGTTTAGAATGAGTCATAGATGTTAGAAAAATATATGCTAACAGCTCTTGGCGTGAGTTCGCACGCTCCTCAATTAATCATATTCTATGAATTCAAATAGCACTACGCCTCATTATAGCAAAAAAGTGGAATAAGTTTTTTGCTTACATTTTATAGATATCTATACCATGCACCGGTTAGCCAGGAACTTAATGAACTATTGTGGAGGCGTATTATTATTCAGCGATCGGTATCCATTTAACGGTTGTTCATCGGGGTTAATCATCTTATATCACTGTGCAGTGTGTATATGATGTTATACTTTAGTAATCTACTTATGTGAGAAGAAAGAAAAGAGAATTTATTTAAACATATTAAGAAAAAAGAGTGTAACATTTTCGACGACTCTCACAGTTAAAAGCCGATAGAAAAGTGAGTTACAAAACACATTTTCATCGCACGGTTTACATAATTAATTTTTAACAAGTATATATTTTTCTGCACTTTGTTGCAATCGTCCAAGTATAATTGGCTATTTATATTAAAGTCAAAATGAAATAAATATTCGGTAAAGAAGTTCAGTGTATAAGTCAATTATAGTGTTTATAATTTCTCATGCAAGCCAGAAGAACATACACGTGAGCATTTGGCAAAGTATTACATATTTCACATGATACGAAAAGGAAGAAATACAGACTTTCTGGTTTTTTACCTATATACTGCAAAGCGCTCTTCCACTTTGAACTTTTAATGATGTTATTTTCTGTAGCGAAGAAGAGAAAAAGTTTTCGGATCTTTATTAGGGTATTATAAGATTAAAATATCTTCCTTCACTAGATGCATTAATTATCTTGTTCCAAAAGCATTATCGATTACACAAAACAAAAATATTTTTAAAAGGATGATTTCTTATGCTTTTGCATCTTTTGCTTGGCGTTGGGAGGGGGAAAGGTGATTTTTCGATTCGGAAATATTTCTATATTTCTATTGTAAGAACATTATATTTGTACATTTTCCAATTCTACAAAATACCATGAAAAACATTTAAAATAAAAGATTTGAGTGGGGTTATAAATATTGCACAAAATCCCCAAAAATTCAAACTTAATAAATCCTTCTAAATAAATCCAATCCTTCTAAAATCCTTTTAAAATTTATTAAATGATTATGTAAATCTTCTCATGTTCTTTCAAAAATTCACAAAAAATTCTTTAGAAGATAAAATGTTCATGAATTTATAATTTAGTACATAAAGGGTTAAAGGAAAATTAACTCAAATTATCGTTCATGTGCAACAAAAATATCTAAGACCGTAGTGGTATCGAACCCACGAAATATTTATCGGCCCATCGGCCCATGTGGTCAGCATGCTAACATGCCACATTGCTAAGTGCTCCCCTCTTTCCAGAAAAAAATATTATTGTGAGATACTGAATAGGTAATATATAACATTAAATTAATATCTTCACTTTATGAAGTTGTCGAGTTTATAAAAGAAAGAAAAGCAACAACAACAATATTTTTTATGAATGTATAACAATCATTTGCTATTAGAATAACCCATATTTACATTGCCAAAATTCCTATAAATATATGCGCAAGTTTAGTTAGTAGTCTTCTGATATAAAATAAGGAAGCTAAAGTATCTTATGAGACGGAAATACTTATATTTCTGAAGAAATGACATGAAGTAATGCTTTCACATACTAGTTTCTTAAAGTTGGGAAAAAATGAGAATGTATTCATAGCATGCTTTAAGACAGAATACCTCATTTAGTTATAAAGCAAATAACTTGAAATATGGGAAAACTCCTGAAGAATTTTTAAATGGCATTGATTTTTTATGATTAATATTTTCTATATTTTTAAATGTTGTTTATGAAACATTTGACTGAAACTTTTATTTATTTTATTACAAATGATGAAAAGGAGTTTATGGACAAGTAAGAAAAATATATGATGCACATCAACATGTAAAAAAATTATTAATGCTTTTTATCTTTATTTTAGTATCATAAAATTTTTATTAGAAGTATATAGCCGTAAATTTCTCCTTTCATTGAAAACGGAAATTACATTTCTTAAACTTCTATGTAATAAAATATTGCAGTGCGTCAGACTTTACGATGTCGAACCAGGATACATAATATTTCAGGGAAAAAAAATTCAAAATGAATTTTATTTACTTTTAATATTATAATATACAAATTTAAAAAATAAAGTATATGTAGGAATATTAAATGAGTGCTATGACAATGGATGGAGAAACTAGGATGTTTTACCATGTACACTGTAAAAAAGAAAGAATAAATCATTCTTCAAACATAAATTATAAAAGACTTTCCAACAAATTCAGAGTAATGTATCAAACCTTCACCGTTTAATAAGCTGGAACATGATGTACGTGGCCTGTCTGAAAAGTATACGACCTTGGTACGAAAAAAAAATATGTAAGTTACCTGACGGGATTGGTAACCTAATTCCCTTTAAGGTAGGCCCCTTGAGTCTCCATACACTTTGCCCACCGTTCCTTCCATCGCCGAAAATACTTCTGGAAGACATTTTTAGAATGGTGTTCAACTCCGCCGTCGCATTCGCATATCTCATTTTCTTCTCAAAACGGGATCTTTTCAATGGCACCTTCAATTTCGGAAAAAAAAAACCTGAAGTCGCAGAAGCCACGTCTGAAAAATAGGGAAGTTAGAGAACGACTGTAATTCCATGTTTTGCCTAGAAAGTCTGAATCATGTGCGAAGAGTGAGCTGGAGAATTGATGAATCTTACGACATCTGATGAATCTTACGATTTGTTTCGCTTTGCAAATCACCAAATTTTCACAAGATTTGATACAGTACCTTTTCTCAACCCGTTCAGTCATCTTGAGATTAACCAAAATCTTAAGAACACGTTTGACATCACCTCATTCAGCTGCCAGCAGGCAACGAATGGCTCACTGAAATTCGTGAAAAAAAACATCAAGCATGCGCATTAAGCTAAAAACATCAAGCATGCGCATTAAGCTGTCTCCTTCTAATGTGCATGGTCTTAGAATCACTATTGCCCGCTGAAAAAATAAATTTCGGGTACTTATCAGACAGACTTCGTATAATTCAATCTTCCGGATAAGCATAACACATTTGGAAACCCAATTTCAACAATTCCAATCTACAGTCGGAAATTTTCCGAATTCTTTGAGCAGACCTGTATATGATAAATAGATTTGTATTTAAAAACTACATGCATGCAAAAAAATAAGTTCAGTTACGAAATACATACCAGAGTTGAAAATGTCCCTTCAGCATTTTTGGCTAATAACGACCGCTGCTAATTACGTTAATTATTTTGTGCAGACCTGTATATAAGGTATAGAATTTATACACAACGAGTAACAAGCAAAAAATTAGTTACATTTAATAGCGTATACCGAAACTGATAATGCACTTAGAGCAATTATTGCTCCAAAATGTGCTATAACCGATTTTTATTGTTTGTTCGATAAATGCCCTATTCTATAATAATGTAGTAAAATTCACTGATTTATATCTATTTCAATACATTTGAAATAACTCAATACCATTAACATATAGACCGGGCGGCGGCGACACAAATGACTACGTCATCAAGTTACGAGATGAAATCATGATGTAGGACAAGATTATTAGGAGTAGATTAAGGAATGACTGGTCTGCTTCGGCTTTTCTTGGTACGATATCAGCAGCAGCGGGCGCCAACTCGCATTTTAGCGTCACTATCACGCCATCGAGTTACGATATGAAATTGGTGACAAATTAAAGGTAAAATGAAGTAATTTAAGAGCTTTTTGGTCTGACTGCGCATATCCTGATAGAAACTCTCGGCAAGATAAAATTTATAGAAAAAAAAAGAAAGACATCATAATATACAATTTAAACCATATAAACATAATATTTTGCATTTCATTGCCATATATATTACTTCGCGATCCACTCTCAAGATTAATTAATGGTTTAGGAAAAGCTTGTTAGCAGTAAGCGACAATATGACTAATTAGGAACAACTTGATACAAAGCGAGAAGGATATGGCGCTAATTCCCTATTTTGACAGTACTATCACGTAATCGAGTTACGGCTTGAAATTTTGGATTTTTAGAGATACCGATTAGTACAATAAGAATTCCTCGTCATATCTTGGTACGAGACGAGCAAAGCGGGGCGCCAATTCCATATTTTGGCGTATCATCACGTCACCGAATTACGGCTTGAAATCCTGATGTAGAATAAGATTATTAGGATTAGATTAAGGAATGGCTGATGTGTTTCGGCATTTCTTAGTAAAAAAATGCCGAGACAGACCATTCATTCCTTAATGCACTCCTAATAATCTTGTCCTACATCAAGATTTCATCTCGTAACTCGATGACGTAGTCATTTGTGTCGCCGCTGTCTGCTCTAATACACTTCAAACAATTTTTCTCCATTGACAATATTATAACACATTTTTTTTTAGTGCTCCTGTGAATGAACTATCAACACTATACACTTCATATATAATACCAAACATGCCTACTAAGCACCATGTATATCAATTACATGAAAATCAGAACATATTCACGCAAGTTACAGCGTGGACAGACAGATAAACCGAATTCATAAACACTTTTCATCTATATTGGAAAGTTTTAAAAAGACAAATATTTCCTAATCTATGGAAATGTAAATATATAAATAATACAAAAATCGGTGAATGAATGAATGACAAAATGAGACACAGACCAATTCCAAGAGGGACAGATTGAAAAATAGATAGATACAATAAGTGATAGGTGACAGGCAGACAGATAGAGAGACATATAGACAAGGAGATAAATATACAAACAGACAGGCAGTTATAGAGGGAAAGATAAATAGCCAGAGAGAGACAGATAAATAGACATATAGGCAGACAGACAGACAGATAGACATACTAACCAGCATATAGACAAATAGAGAGATAGAGATGCCGACAGTAAAAACGTCCGGGGTTCGTTGTTCCAAGGGTGGATGAGGCGAATTCGAAATAACTTTGCCAGTGACCATCTTAACTTATTTCAATCCAACACCATTTTCCGTTTTACAAATGACCCTATTAATTGAGATCCATCAAAAAACATTTTCCCATTTATCAAATGACCATCTTAAATTACCACCACAAATTGGCATTTTCTCATTTTGCAAGTGACCATCTTAAATGACTATTACTTAAGAACGAAAATAGTATCTTTTCTAAATGTCTAAAATGTAACACTAGTGAAATGCCACTCTCCACAGCATATACTACTCTGCATCGACTTTTGTTTAGAAGATGCTGTTGATAACAATGTGACGTTTTTGGATTTTAGAAATTCTAGATAATTTCCTTTAAGATTCTTGATAAGTTATCGTATACAATCGCAAATAACTGATAAATTGTATAGAAACAGAAATTGGGGAGGTTTGTTACAGGTAGGCTCATAGAGTTATTTTTGTTTTACTTTTAAAGATATTTGATAGGTCTAAAAATGAGTTTTGTAATTCTCCAAAAATTTCAGATTCAGGTTTTAGTTCTTTTAAAGAATCCCCGATTCGCTTGTAGATTAAACACAGTGTAACTAAATATCATATGCAAGAATATATTATAACTATTAAGTACTAAACTTAATTTTAAAGGATTAATAACAGGTGACTTAAGTATTTACGGCAGGTTTCGGGCTTTACGACAGCCAACAGCATATAAAAGCTCTGTCATTAGGCTTAAATAATAAATATAATTCATTTAGTCAAAGTGAAAAACCTTTTGAGCATTAAATATGTCAAATTTTGTGCCATTGAAACGCAATGTACGAGAAGTTTTACACTTTTTTAAAAATTTCGATTTGAATTGCTCTATTTGAAGAAATCGACAGCTGAAAGTCACCGTTTGATGACCAAAGCTTATGGGGATTATTCTTCATTGATTTCAATGCATGAGAACTGGTTTCGATACTTTAAATATGTCAATTTTTATTTCAACGATAAGGAGCACTCTGGACAACCGAAAAAGTTTGCAGATACAGAATTGGAGGCATTGCTGGACACAAATCATTGTCAAACGTTTAATTATGACATGAAAAATCGATGGGCGTGGTTAAAAAGAAGGGAAATTGGTTGCTATACAAATTAAGCTAAGGGACATGCAAAGGCATTTTTGCATTTGCGACTTGCTGCTTATTCGGCAAAAAAAGGGAATATTTTATGCTTCGTATCGTCAGTGGATGCATGACGATAATTCGAAGTTCCGAAAGTCATTATGAAAGTTTGCACCAGCAGTCCACAGCAGCAGCAAAGCCTAATATCCACCTACGAAGGTGATGTTCTGTATTCGGTGTGTTCAGAAGGGGGTCGTCTATTCGGAGTTTTTCAAAACTGGTCAAACCATTACTGGGGACTGTTACCGACAACAACTCGTGTAGCGAAACCGCGAATTGAAAGCATAACAACCGGAACACATTATAAGACATGACAAGGTGATTTTTTCAGCACTTTAACGATTTGCTGCATGTCTCAAAAACGGTGGGGGAAACAATATAACTAGAATAACTAGAGATACTCAGGTTGGATGTGCTACATAATCTGCTTTAATCCACAGGCTCTCTGTTTCGGATGACCATTTTTTTCTATCCATACGAAATTATGTTTCAAACCAGCACTTCAACCATTTTGAAGATATCTAAAAATTATTATATTCATAGATAGCCCCCAAAAATGAGTCTTCTTTTGCCTAAGAATCCATTTCGTAAAGAAGACATTTGAAAATGGCGAATAACAGGCACTTATAAATTTGTTGTTTAATAATCGTTTACTGTCATAAAAAAACCTTAAGTTTACTATGCAATAAAATACTAACTTCATCAATAGTGCAAATATTTAGAGTTGCCATTACATGCTCGCTTTATTTTTATAAAAATTTCACCCAAAACTTTTTTAATATATTTTTATAAGATACATTATACTAAATAATTCTCATCATCTTAAAACTTCCATTATGTTTGTCCTTTAATTTGTTGTAATATGAGAGCAGGTTTTTCAAATACATTATGCATTTTATAATCACACCTGGAATCAGCTGTGATTTTTAATCTTTAATTTTATAGATAATCAATGAACTGCATGATAAACCACAGCCGGAAATTTATGAAATATCTCATTTACGTTTATGTTATTAGAAAATTTCCATCAATAAAAAATGTCATTTTGATTTATTGCCTTTCCTTGTGTATAATTCTTTCAATCTATCTGAAAAATGAACAATAACAGATAACGTATTGTTTTAAATTTTAATAAAAATGAAATACAACATGTTTCGTTTAATCTAATAACATTTGTGATTTTCATGCATGTAAGGATCGATTTTATCAGTTTTTTTTTCCTATTATCTCATATGTAGCCCTTTTTTCTGTTTCTCTGCTTTCTCCTGCAGGTATGTTTGGAGGAAAACTATATTTTTGAACATAGACTTCGTTCTCTCTAGCATGACGAAAAAACGAGAATAGTTAAAAAAAGGTAGAAGATAGAACTTAAATGACAATCAGTAGCACCGAATACGGCAGAACTGGGTTTTAAAAATATTTCTTTACTTTTACATCTGTCTTTACAAAAAGAATGTATGAGATTCGAGAAAAAATTCGATTTCCGGTTTTTGATGCATTTATACCTTTTAGAATGTTCTGGATTTTAGAAAATATCTGCCTATTAGTCTGCCTGTCACTCTGTGTGTGAATCTGTCTGTGAGTCTGTCTGTATGTGACAAACTTTCGGTGAGTGCTCTATCTGAAGAACTAATGCACGGAATTTCACAAAAGTTTAAATTTATATAGGCATTAATATAAATTGGTGCTGCTTACTTTTTGGTGTAAATTGCCCAACAGGTTGCGCTGCTATACTGCTTTTTTCACGATTTCCGAAATAGCTATATCTCAAGAATTAATGCACAGATTTTCATAAAACTTTACATTCAGTTAGTCCTTGATATAATTTGGTGCTGATGACTTTTTGGTAAAAATCTCTCAACAGATGACGATGCCATGCTGCAATATTTATGATTATTGCAATAGCTGTATCTCAAAAAACTAATGCATGAATTTTCAACAAGCTTCAGATTCAATTAAAATAAATAATTTTAAAAAGTATAAAGTGATCCAAATTAATTTTTAGTGTAGATTGACCAACAGATGGCACTGCTATGCCAATTTTTTTACGATTTCCACAATGGCTCTATCTCAAAAACTAATTCACGGATTTTCAGCGAACTTTAGATTCTGTGGGTAAAAACTTTGAACATTGCCCTTTTTCAGTACTGGACATCCCAGAATTTGTTAAACTGAAATTCAGGCACTTCGATTAAACCCTATCCAATATCCGAGAGTGGTTGAAACCGGTCGGGTTACCGAGCGAAGGTCCAACAAATCATCGACCTCAACGATGTGGCAACTCACAGGATCAAACTGGACCTAGAAAAGCACTGTGGAACCTACACTCGAAATTTAATGCAGTACCATCTCCGTTCATGGAGAACACTACAGTTGTTAACATTAGAACCCTTGTAAAAAAATGAAAAGTATAAAAAATGGTATAATAAAAATAAGGATAGGCACAAAAAACAAATTGAAAATTAGTTCCCGAACTCTACGAACCTCTGATTGTCTAGTCCAGGAGCATCAGGATAAAGAGTCGATAATGAAAGTGAAAAGTGGTTCGGCAATACCTTTCTGTCGCCTTCCCTCCGTTTGAACAACTGTGTCTTAGACGACCACCTGTTCCCTCTTAATGATACTGAATGTCCATGCACACATGACCCTTCGTGATACTGGACATGGAGGTACATCAACGACTACCCCCGTCTGGGTCCTCATTTTACCATTCATCTTAAAGTGCATGGTAATGCCACGGGGTTCTCGGCTGAATTCTTGATCAGCCTTCTGCTACAAAGCCAGGTGGATGCAAACCCACTCACAGGAGCTCGTGCTACTAGTTTGCCGGTAGACAAACGGTTTCAAATGATGCCGAATAAGACGGAATCTCCAGGGGCATAGGACCCTCCGAGAGGTCGGGCGTGGAGATACATTGACACCTATCCCCATCTGAGACCTCATTTTACCATTCACCCTAAAGTGGATTGTGCCGCAACGGCGTTCTAGGCTGAGCTCTTTATATTACTCCTGCTCTAAACCCATGCTTATGTGAAAGCCACATTGGGGCTCGTGCTCATAGTCTGATAAAATATGAACTCTGGTACATAACTGACTGATACTAAAAGACTTAATATATCAATATCACAAGATGGAAATAAAATATATTAGCAGCATACGCAATAAATCAAAAATATTTCCAACATGGTGTATCGTATCCACAGAATAGGCTGACTAACAACGTGTGTTACTCTTCCTCAAGCTTTCGAAACATATAATATTAACCCTCTATTTCTATAATATTAACGCTCAATGTCTTTAGCATTAACCCTCTCGCTGCGCATACCGCGATATCCACGGGCAACGTAAAATTAGCAAATTTTGCGCAACCCTCCATATGCGTGGGAATGCATTTTCCCGATTTTTTTATTAGCAGAACCCACTCTTTTCCCGTTCATCTGATCATTTCCACTTTTTATTGATGTTTAATTCTTGATTCAGGTATGCGTTAAATGATGACGTTAGTTATCGATATTTCTGTGAAGATCACAAGGATGTTTTATAACCATTTGGCGCGCTCTTTTGAAAGCTCAAAGATATCTCCACCCCTTTAAACAAACCGCTCGACATTTTGCCAGCCATATACCCCCGCTCCCAATCCCATCAAGAAAGAGTCTTGTGGACAGTGTGCTGTTTGCTATTTTAAAAAGAAACTGAAACAAGCAAAAAAACGCGAGTTTGGTGCAAAGATTGCAAAGTTGGGCTTTGCTTTGAATCTTGTTTGGAAATGTATCATACTAAACTTCATTTCTAGCACAATTTTTGTATGCATTTTGAGTATTACCATTAGTATATACGTTTTACTTTTGTATTTCACAAAATAAACCATATTTAAACTGAGATTAATTTTCAGAATATATTTGATATATCTAGTAAAAAAAAGGTGCAATTTTTGAACGTATTTGGTAAAAAAAATGACGCAGTGAGAAGGTTAAAGTACCAAGTCCGTGCGTTTTATCCATTCGACGATTATCCTTTTACTAGAATCATTCATCTCAAATGTGTTCTCTGCATGAATTCTCATTAAAATTTTTAAAATGAAGATTGGGTTGGGTTGATTTTTAACGGTCAATTATCTACTCGAGTGACATAGGCCCAGGGGGCCCAGGCCTTTCGTGGGTGTTTTTCTAAGGTAGCATAACCCGTTTTTACGCATGGAAATCCATAGTTAGAAGAAAACCACGAAAACTCCGAACGATTAGGCCGACGGGCACGATTGGGTTCGAACCCAGCACCTCCCGTCTACCAGCTTCGAGAGCAAAACCTCTCGGCCACTGGTGGGGTAAAAAGAAGATTAAAAGGGTAGTTCTGAAAAAACATCTCATATAAGAATCAAGCGCCTTCTTACTGTTACTAGCGTATTATCACAGTACCCACAAAGAGAAGAGAGATTGCATTATGTGCAACATATATGCATCATGTATACAGCAAGATTGGAGACATGTGCTCAGTAGCGATATATTAAGATTTTGTTCACCAATTCATTTCGACAAGTCAGGTAATGTTAGAAATTACAATTGAATTAATTCAGATTTAATAATTTAATTACATAAAATATATTTAAATTTTGTGATTTATTTGAATATGTATATATTTATATGATTTACATGATTTTATTTGAATACTTTATTAGGTTAGTGAATTTCCTCATGTCATATGTAAGAACACTAGACAGCATGTAATCACTAGTGGATATGCTGGGACCAAAGGGGTTGAACAAATTAGTTAAAATTATTAATATATATACCGCGCAAAAGTAAATCACTCTAATTTATGCTAATGATATATTTCGTCTCTTTAAGATTCCATTCGATGAATTTTCTTATTTTCTGTTATTTAAAAAGTAAAGTAGATTTCCAGAATGCATTTTTGTGCGTCCTTTCTGCAGTACATTCTTTGCTGCGTTGATAAATATGTATAATTATTATTTATGAAAAGAATTAGAAAAACAGTTACAATAACTAAACAAAATAATTTTCTTTGTTTACATTTTCGTGAATTCGTTATTTATATACATAAATTATTTTACAGAAATAAATATTCTTTCATCATCTACTTAGTTATATGCCATATTAAAATGCATGAGAAAGAAAGTATTACAAAGTTAACAAAATATTTTTGTGCCATTGGAAGAAAATGAAAAATATATGTAGGCTTTAGAATGCAACATTTCTATAGAGTTGCGATTTGCACTCAGAATTTTTAGATAAACATCAAATAAGGATAAATATGTTTTTACTAGCTGAAAATACATAAAACGCTTAACTGTAACATAAAGTTTTACGACTATAAAAATTCTTCTTTTTTTTAAGTTTTATCGGATAGGTGTAAAGAAAAGGTGATAAAAAGTATTGCTCCATTTTAACGTCAGCAAACTTTTTCTTTCCGAAATTTTTTCCAGTCTATTATATCATAGTTGACACAGTAAAATGAAAAATACATTGACGAATTTCCCATCATGTACTACACACATAATAAATACCTTATTACTTTCAAAGCAAATATTTATTACTAAGTAATCACATTTGAAACTAATAATTTATATTAAAAAATACATATCTAGAAAATTTTCATATTAAATATATCAATTAATTAATAATTCATCAAAGAAAAATTCTAAAGATAATGTAAAGTAATTAATTATGCCGAATAAATTATAAGTATCGAGTAATTATTTAATTTTTCTTTTATCTATTTCTGTGTCATCTGTACTGTGTAAAATTTAGATATATTTGGATTTACTTTTATTTTTGTTTTGAGACAAAGTTGTGAATAATCATATTAATTTTGTTAGACAGAATATCTAATTTTTGTATCAATGTTATGTGTTTAAATCAATGTTATGGATAAAAAAAATATAACTCTTCCTTTATCTGTCTATTTAATAGTTTTATTGAATAATCAATATTTTATTGAATAACAAATATTAATTGTTTTATTGAATAAGTTGATTAAAAAAATATCTAATGTTCGAGATTGTTTTTTGTATCGAATCAATGCTACGGAAGAAAAGCAAAATATCGAATACTGGCTCTTGAAAAATTATATCTCTCGTTTTGTTGTCATATATAATAGTTTTATTGAATAATCAATAGTTTATTGTACAATTAATACTTTTATTGAATAGGTTGTTTCAAAAATATATCTAATGCTCATAGTTGTTTCTTGTATTTAACGCATATAGTTTATAATAAAGAATGCAGACTTTTGGAAAGTGTTGCTTTATTACGTTTGTATAATGTTTTTAAGAAAGTTTCTTTTTTTATTCAAAAAGCCCCTTAGTTGGCTAAACCTACTTTAATAAGGATACAAAATTTATGTTTAGGTAGGTCTTTACAGTCCTTCATATAATGTGTCCTTTTGATACACGAAAACTGATTTAAAATTACAGTTGCCAGTTACAAAAATGCGCAACTAAATATTAAGAAAAAAAAGATGATTATAAGAAACAAGATTTTTAATTTAATAAACATACTATTTACATAAAAAAACTTTAGCTATAAGATTACATGAAAGTTAATAATTTTATACTTGAAGTATTCTGTATTTTATATTTTGATTTATATATGGTAAAGGTTTCTTAGCGTAAAATGAGGTGCACGTTATACAGCAAAAATACCTATAAATAGAAAATTTTGGGTAATAAATTTTGGGTGTGCCGGAACGCTATATATGCCGGAGTATACGGTACATCCATACTTAATAAAATTATTTAACGCTTAAATTGTTTTGTTTGGTATAAGGAAAGAGTTAGAGCACCATAAACGTAGCAGCACGAATTAAAAAAAATTAAAATTAATTGATTTATGACAATCAGAACAAAGCATTAGAAAAATCACAAACATGTCTAGAAATTAATAAGTTATTCACAGATAAATCTGTTTATTTAAAACCTGTGTTTTACATATAATCCATAACTTTAAGTTATTTACCTTATTATCAGGTTTTACTTTATTTTCCATGTGCAGCAATACTTTATTTTGTATACATCCTTCATATATTTAAAAGCATTTTCATTTTGTTAATATTTTCTTTATTTATATTAAAAAAGGCCACATCATTTTAAATTGTTTTTAAAAACTATATATTATTTTACAGTTCTATATAAAAAAAACATTACATTTAACTTCACTTAGTATTCCCTTTTACTATCCATTTATATACTTTGTATTTCGTCCGTTCACAAATATTTCATAAAGTTACAGTTCAATCCATTCCAAAATTGTGGATATAGTTTTAAATCTATAAAAACTCTTCAATTTTCCATAATAAAATTATCACTTCTTCTAAGTATCTTTTTATAAAAGTTCGTTCCTTTATAAGTTATTTTTAACACATTATCCTATTTTCCATTCTTGTCTATTTAAAAGTTTCAATTTCATTTAATCCTTAAAAACATAAAAAGTTCTAAAATTCATATATAACTTACTATATTACTTTCCAACATTCATAGTTCTTTCGTCTTATCCTAATGTTTTTCTAGTTAACTAAATTCATCATAAGTTCAGATGTATACTATTATGCTTGCTGCATAATATAAAGCGAAATAACGTTTTCATCCTTCACTAGAGCGTCCTCAGTTTCAACTGAGGTTGAAACTGAAGTTGTTTTGACAGACAATTTTGAGCATTTTCTTTTATATGGATGATCGCAAATGTTGTTTTTTTTTTATAGAATTTGTTTTGGTTGCTTAATTGTCCCCGTGACTAAATCTTCATATCAAAATATGAAGACAAGCATGTTCTTTAAAAATCCACGAAGTTCGAATACATTTTGTAGAGTATTTTGGTAGATATTCGACAAACAGTCTACAATCGAAAAGATCTGGTTACGGTTTCTTAACTTTTGGAGGCGCCAGTTCATATATAGATGTATCAATTTCATATCATTTTTGATGCAGTTTTAAAAATTATCACTTAGTGAACTCCTTTTTCTACTCCAAATCCATCCGAAATTGTTAAAAAATCGCATGTTTTTGGGGCATAATTTCTGCGAGTTAAATATTAATTTTCGTACCGGGATTTTAACTCTTCAATAATAACATATATTCTTTATTAATGACTGTATATAATGATATACTTGTATGATCGTTATTTGGTGGGAAAAAATTAATTATATTTTATTCCAAACATTGTTTTTCCTGTACATTTTGAAAAAAAAAAAACTTTCGACTAAGTCTCGTTGAAAGATGATAGTATATTAATTATACCGCATAATTTAATTTCCAAGTACCATTAATCGCATCTGAATAGTTGAATAGCTACTTATTTTTATAATTAGTGTAAGAACGCTTCAGGTATGCCAGGGGATTTAAAGAATTTGAATACCAGATTTTTTGTAAAACAATGGTCGTTATATCTAAACAAGGAATTGTTTTCTTTAAATAAGGCAAACATTATTTTATGCAAATTCTTGTATTGTCTGTTGACGCGTACGTCGCTTGATAATGCAAATGTAAAAAGAAAGAAAGAAATATATAGTTCTTATTTTTAAGTAAGTTTGTAAGTAAATTATAGTCGCAGCCTATAATTTCAGAATGGTACATCATATCTTATATATATGAATAAATGCTACATATGTAGCTAAATGACACGTTTTTAAACAAAACGAGCTTTATTCCAGTTTAGGAGCAATGAGGCATTTTATTTTATAAATATGCTTATACGGTGGCACTGTTATGCTGCTTATTGCATTTTGTTTTAAATATGTAAGCACATAAACTTAAGCGTTTTCGCTAAGATATATTTTCTTATTTTCCTTTGAAATTCATTAAAGTATAAAGTGGAAAATGGTGTCAAGTTCGTATATGATTTATAGAAATATGTGCGGAATTTGTGTGTCACAGTCTAAATACATTAACTATATAAAGTGTATTTAGTACCACATTTTTTACTATTCTTTTATATTTTTAAAGACGCGTCAATCTATATATAGAAAACGTGTCTATATATAGACGTGTTCAATTGTTTAAAATTTGTAACGAAAATTGTTACTTTTTTCAACATATTTTTATTTTGTTTTACTATATTGTATGAAAATTTATTACAAACTTTCCAGTTATTCAACTGTTTTTTTGCGAATACTGGGTACTTGATCATATTCTGAAGCGTTTTGACCATGATCTTTTAAAATTACGCATAGTGAACCGCAATTCTATTTAAATATAATCGTAATTTTATTTAAATTGTATTAACCGTATTCCATGAAAACGGTCGAAAGATTGAAGCAGTATAAACAAACAAGTTTTATCAACTAATTTAATTTATTATTTATTTAAAAATTATTTAATTAAAAAACTGAATTTGAAACTTCTTAAAATCATATTTTCTTTTCATAACATTCATGGTCACATATGTAGCATTAAATATCAAGTTCAAAATTTTAATATTTCATACTAAAAATTTAAGTAATACAGTGGAGTTCCGTTAGTGCGAACATTTACTTGAAGCTATTATTTGCCTGCTCTAATTGAGGTCCGCACTAAACGATGTAACGTATGAATGGTCTAAAATAATACTATTTGTTAAAATATTCCAATTTACTTTTTCACAGGAATTAAAGAGGTTTCCAACTCAATGGTAGAATAGACAACTTTTGTTATAATTTAGCAATTTAGTTAAAAAGCAAGTTAGTGAAAATTTGTTGATACAAAAGAATCAATTACTGATGACAAACAAAATATGCAAATATGCAAAGAAATTGTCGCAGTTATACAATTTGGCATTAATTAAAGCAATCTCTCACATTTCTTTGCATTACTTGAACACACGACTTTTTATCACGTCATTTACAGTTTTGCAACACATTTGGAAATTTTTTCTGTTACACTGTAAAAAAAATTATGTAAATCTACAAAACCAGTTTTTGTGAAAGGTAAAGAAATCTGTAGGCCTACTAATATTTCACCTGTACATTATACAGAAAAAAGGCGTAAAACACCAAAGCTAGTTTTTGAAAGCTACAGAAATCAGTATGCTTACGAAAATTTTACTGGTAACACGGGATAATTACATGAATTTTTTTTGTTGCAATTACAGAAACAGCTTTAGGCAGCGCAGTTTCCTAGAAAATTCTTAGTAACCTTACAGATATTTTTTTTATGTGTAATCGTGAATATTTTACATGTTTTTTTTTTTTTGTTGTTGTTGTTTTTTTTTTTTTTTTTTGCAGTTTTATAAAAATTCTAGGCATCCCAGTTTCTTAGAAAATTCATAGTAAACTTATAGATTTTTTTTTTACAGTGTATAGTGCATTTTGATTTGTAAGAATGGTAAACAGCCATTAGCAATTTTTGAATCCCTCACGATTTTGACGGTAGAAAGTTTTCTTTCAAAACATTAATGTCAGTGATAATTTATTGATTTTTTAATAACCAAAGTTACATGAAAGCTGCTTTTGTTTAAAAAAAAAATCTGTATATTCAAGTTTCGTTTATTTTGATAAAAATAAAATTATGTATTATCCGATAAGTTATATTCTTGAAGCACTTTCTTTAACATTAATAGCAAGTTGGAAATGATAGGGTAAACAAAACTGTTATCATTAACGAGGTGTACGATATAAACTGAGACGAATTATCGCGAGTCCACTGATTTTAAAAATTTTACATTTTCTTTTACTTAGCTATAAGAGTATCTAGAATACAATTTTTTTTCCGTAATACTAGAAAAGTTATGTAGTAAATATAAGATGTAATATGTACCAATAGATGTATACAAGATCTTATTAACCCCCAGTACGGTATGCTATTTCTTTCTCCCAGCTTATTTTGTGTTGTCTCCAAAAAATAACGTTACCTTACAGAAGCCAGCCGTAAAACAAAGCAGTACGATTAAATACTCTATAACAATTTTTTTAAACTTATAAACATCGCACATTTTCAATTTTTTTACCATCGTATTGGGGAAAAAAAGGTACTTTTGAATGCAATTTGTTTGAAAACTGCATCCATATTTATTTTTGAAATATTAATTTTTCTGTAGTTTTTGGAGTCCTTTGTTTAATAACGGAAGTAATCCATTTCTGTAGAAGGTAAAGGAAAAATAGTTGTAAAATATTAATTATATATTTTTGTTGCCATTTTTTCATAACAACCGAAAGAAAATGTAATTAAAATACGTGTTATTTTGAAAAATATAAACGAATGATTTCTGTTAAAACATAGAGCTATTATAAACTATACTTAATTTAAAGTATTTATATTAATGTTACAAACAAATGAAGGCCTATGAATCATTAAACATACTTTTTTTTTCTTTTTTTGGTCGAGTTTCTTTAATGACGGCATCTTTGTGCTGCATTTATTTCGCGAAAGTGACGATGTTTACTGATGATGAGTGATGATGAGTGATGAGTGAAAGATGCATACTTCACTGTAGATGTTTAAGAGTGGATCGAAAATATGGAATTCTTAAGTGGATGCGAATGATGTCATTTTACATAAAATAAAAGCGTGTGCTGTAAGTCTTAAAATTGAAATATGTTTTGTACTATTTATAAAAACATATATTTTTTTCATCGGAGGCGACACTAAATTCAGAAAAAGCAGAATTCCTGTTTTCTAGTTCTTAAATATTCACTTTCTCAAAATGAATATCCAGTTTAAACAAACGAATAAAATTGACCTAATCTAATATAGGATAAAAAGCTACATTTTAAATGGAATAGACTTTTATCTAATCCTTCCAGGATTACGTTGTCATGAGTATTCTTTAATATAAATCAACTGCCTGCTATAAACTTGAATAACCTCAATCTAAATAAAACCCACAAACCATTTTATAATGCTTTTTCTTAAACAACTACCGGTCGTACTGTTTCTATGGTTTTATTTGTTCAAGGATATTTTAAATAATGATAGATTGCAAAATGTGAGTTAGAATACAAGTTGAAAATCTGGATTGTCAGTCTTTAAAATTTATCCCGAAACTAAGTCTTATCAAGAAACAAATATACAAAAATATCTTTTCTTGAAAAAAATAAAGTACCTAAAAGTACTAATGTTTATTATTAAATTTATCCAGTATGTGAAAATATACTAGTCTATATCTAAATAAATTTATTGCCATAGATGATGTTTAAAAATTTTATAAACAGAAAATGTGGTTTTAAGAGGTTTTAAGTTAACAATTTATTTCAAATTCAGTAATTTCTAAATAAATCAAAAGAATTTGCGAAATGTTACTTGCTTACTAAAATAAATTAAAACTTGCCTGAAAATGCTTTAAAAATTTTCCATTATAAACTTCAAACTATTGAACCCGTTTTTAATAATAATAATAATAATAATAATAATAAAACAGATGTAAAAAACGGAAAACTTAGTTTGTTACATAGAGGTATTCATACAGATGCATAGATAAATAAATGACAAGAGCAAGTGGAATTCAAGAAATAATCTGTTTAAATTTTAATTACGATAGTACAAAAAAAGTTATTTTAATTACGTATAAATAATTTTAACATTTTTACATATAGCTATTATGTTCAAAGAAATTTTCTTTTGAATAAATGTACTCTTTTTTTTTAAGTGAACGCTTTAGAATACAAATTGAGTTGTGTAAATCAAACATAAAATTATTTAAATCAGCAATTTACATGTAACAGATAGTTTTAAATAATTTTATTGTTATACAATGATTTTAGTTCACTCATATTAACCTAGCAAAATTGCTCTCGATGTGTTAAAAATTATAAAAATACATTTTAATTGACATTTTAAAAGTATATATTACAAAGCACAAAGATTTCTGAAATGTAAATCAATCAATTTACATATTCATTATCTTCAATATTTTCGATATTTAAATTGTCTTTGTCTTTAACAATTTTAATATTTTCATCTCTATTTTAAAATTATTTTATTAAGTATCTGATAGTGTTTCTGCCAGCTAGAGAAACACGTTTAAAATTTATAATATTTATTTGTCTAATTGCATAAGGCAATTAATTAGTAATTTAAATTAATAAATTAATATTCTGCTATAATTATTTATATGATAAATAATGAACGCAGCAATTTTTAAGGACAAAATGTAGAAATGCACTTGAATTTGAAATAGGCTTCTGAATTCACATTCAGTATCATGTTATATAATTAACACTTATTACTTGTAGTTCTTAATATATTATAATAATTTATATTCAAAACAATACGTGGAAATACCTGTTAGTCACTAGAATCAGAAAAACATTTAATATTAATTAGTCTTGTAAGATTCGCTTGCAATTTATCACAATTATAAACTGAAGCTAATTATGATAAACAAAAGCCTTTTGTTTTTGTGGTTGGTACAAAGTGATTGTTGTGGAAAACATTATCCTTTAATATAGATTAATTGCGTTTATAAATTCAGATCTGTTTCTATAAATACACTACAATATAAACATTTGAGTTAACTATCTTTAAAATAAATAAATGTAGCTTTTGTTTTCTGTATTATAAAAAGCACGTATAATATCTTATTTCTCCAAAAATTATACTCTACAGCCTTATAATTGAAATATACTTTTTATTTTAGAATTAAATATAAATGTATACATGAAATATACAATATAAACTTTTTAAAAACTCACTGTTTTACTTAAAAGGCGACTAAAATAATAAAAGAGATGTTACAAGGTAAAAATATACATTTTATTTAAAACTTCTTAGTACTTTCGGGTTGTATTTCCCAAACCCATCATCAGAGAATATTTACTAAAATTTTTACAGAATATTTACCTAAAGTACTAAGAAGTTTTAAATAAAATGTACAGATATTTAACTTGTAACATATCTTTTATTATTTTAGTCGCCTTTTAAGTAAAACAGCGAACTTTTTTTTAAAGTTCATATTGTATATTTTATGTTTGAATTAAGGTGAAATATTGCGTTTCGTCTTATCATTTTATTTAAATATATCACTCTAAGCAGTTTGCATTTTTTTTCCGTTTCCCTAAAACAACTTAAATCGGTTGTAGACAAAAATAATTTTAACCAAATTATATTTTAAGATGAATTACAAATAAAAGGGCATGAAGTGTATATTAGAAACAATCAGGGAAATGAAATTTTACCTAACATTAGTTTTATAAACATTTTTATGTAAATGCAGGTAAGCCCTCAAAACACTCGGAGGGGTGTACATTCAAGTTTTTTTTTTCTTAACAGCTATGAGAAGAATAATTATGTCTAAATGCATGCAAAATCTTGATAAATGATTGTTAAAAAAATATATTGTATGCATTATTTTTAAGTTTTTTTATTATGTTTAGCAATAATTTTTTTTGCTGAATTAATAAAATTATTATTGTGTTTGAATAATAATAAAAAAATACCATCTCATTTTAAATGGAAAATGACAAAATGGAATTTAATACTTGTATCATACACATGCTCTTGTGAAATTTTGAATAAGAATCTTCATTTGTGGGTCTTTTATTTAATTGATGTGTATAAAATACTTCAAATTTGCATTGGATTAAAACGTTCCTTATTGTAGTTTTTTGTTTCATTTCTAATTAAAAATAAAGAAATGATGAAACACCATTCATAAAGCAGAGCTCTTTAGCTGAAATTTTAGTGGAAATCCTTTTATATAAAAGAAAAGTTTTGATTTGGAAATGGACCAATGAAAATCTGCGTAGATATTCCCGGCAGATCGGCATCCAATTTGAATGCTTAAGCATGACCTTTCTTCGTTAATATTAAAAAAACTGTTGCATACAAAAATATGAAAATCGGTAGTATTATAGAGAACAGAGTTCGTGCGGGTCCTTGAATTTCTAGACTAAGAAATTCTTCGGTATCAGTATGCTCTTATGGAAAATCTCTCCTTAAATAAGACAGAATTTCGTGCGTTTAAACTACATTTATTTTTCTATTAAAAAATACTGATATTTGGCCTTGAAAATAACGGTACCCGTACGAATACTGGAGAAATGTTTGATAAACAAGCTGATGCAGACAGTTTTCAAATCGAAGAATAATTTTAAGAGATGTTTAATGCCAAAATTAGACAAAATCGTTCCATTAAAAATGTTTTATAGGAGCAAAAACTGTACATAGGAACTTAATCATTTTCAGGTCATTTTATTCGTCAGAATTTCCCGGTGTGCAGACTGCATTTAGTTTTTTAATTTGACTCATGTTTTTAGGTTTTATTTCTATTTTAAATTCAAATTTTCTGCATTTCGAGAGATATTTTTTACATATTTTAGAGAATTGTATAAATTTAAACTGTTGCCAACTGTATAAACAGCGCAAACAATAATGTTTGCTTCAAATTAAAAATTTATTTTACACGTGACTATTATAAACAAAAAATGTAAAAAGCAGGAACTCATTGAAAATTACGTCAGAAAAACTATATTTACACGTGAATTTTAAAAGAGAAAGAATATTGTAAAATAATAAATTCATTAACATGCGTTAGAAGTCTTAAATAGGAGAATTTACGTCACATTACACTTATTACGCAAAATGAACAAAAAATAATATTGCAAAACAGTTTAAATTTAAAAATTGCCCGAGACATTTATTTGATATTTTAAGATGATCATAATATTTCATTTCTAACAAAAGTATTTTTACGTGAATATAAAAAGAGAAAGAAAAGTTTGGTGAAAATTACGTCAGATTCAAATTATAATTCAATCTTCCAAAATCTTTTTAAAGCCGATCAAATTAGCGTGCTGTTAGAGTCTGTGGTGTCTGAAGGGGGATTGACGATCGTAGCTCGTAGGGGGCAGAGCCCCCTAGTAGCATAAAGAATAACTTGAAAAGGAATAACTTTAATGCTGAAGAAATACATATTGTCTTAGATAATGAATGCCAGAAAGTATAAAGAAAAAATTTTGAAAAGTTCAATAATTATTATCACTTATTTGGAAGGATTATATATAAAATTAAAATATTCTATGTTAGAAAGCTCCTTCCACAAATAAATGAGTGTTCAAACAATATTTAAAAATTTAACTACATTTAAGATTATCTTTAGAAAAATTAATTTAAATGTGAGAAGAAAATCAATAATTTCATTAATATTAAAAGTAGAATTATTTTTTCAGGCTTGAAATTAGAAATTACTTCAGTGTTCTATCCATATACTCTTATTGAAGAAATCATGTCACTGACAAAAATTATGCATATCGCTTTACCGATGTCGATAAAACAAAAATAAAATAAAAAGAATGTTTTGTATTAAAAACATTTAAAATTTTATGAAATATATATAAAATATTTAAACTATTTAGATAATTTTTTTAATAATTCTTTTTTAAAAAGCGAGCATTTTTTATATATCTTAATAATAATAATGTTAAAGTTTGTGGTTTATGATGAATCTGTAAGAGATAATGTGGATGATAATGTATTTAAAAGATCACAAATGTTTCGAAATCTCCGACATTATAATATAACTAAGAGCAAAAATACATTATTATTACATATGAGTACCCACGATTTCAAGAAGTGTTTCTTTATATTCAGAAAACTCAGAAACAAACAGATTTTCGAGATTTAAAGCACCGTTTATGGAACCAAACTTTCTTTTGCAGCACGTAATTTCCAAATGTCATTTACAGTGTACTAGACGGTTAGCTCAAACCGGAATATCTCTTTTTCAGATTCTATAAATTCCCTAGTAAGTAATTTCAGCATTTTAAACAAAATTTGTACATGCAAGAATCAAAAAATAATATTAATGTTAATTCTATTTATTTAGCATGTTTGTCTCTTAAAAATGTTTGTAGAACATGAAAATGAGAATTGAGAGCATTAGAATAACCGATACTCCTATAAATGAAAGTCAAAATTCTAGTGCTATATTTACCTTGAGTTAAATAATTAAAATATATGTAAAAAAGCACAAATAATGGTACAAAAATTACATTCAAAAGCATACATATAATATAAAGATATTTAAAATGCATTAAAAAATTCTTAAAATATATTAGAAAATCCAAGAACGTTTCAATCATTACAAGGCCGTCATCAGTAAGATTTAAATGTTGTTAATATTTTCTTTCCGCTTATTCGAGATTTGTCCAGAAGAATGCATCATAATTTAAAAGTGAGATGCCAGATAAAGTTATTCAAATTTTAAAATTAATAACTTTAATAATAGATGAAAAGGTAGGAGCGTGAAATTCCAGGAAATAAATCTATAAAATCAGTAAATACGTATTTCAGACATTTTAGAAATTCCCCAAGGAGTTTAAAATGGGAGTCGAAAGTTTTAAAACATTTGTCAATATTTTAGCAGCCGTTTTAGGTAGAAGCGTTAAATTCAAGATAAAAAATCAACTAAATAAATAATTAACACGCATTTCAGCGATTTCGGAAATTTCCACCTAAGAGTGTTAAAGGGAGGTCGAAAATTTTAGGATATTTGTCCATATCTCAGCATCAATTTTAGGTAGGAGCGAGAAATTCAGGATAACAAATTCCTTGAAAAAAAAACAACTAAAGACATATTTTAGAAATTTTAGAAATTCCTTTCCTAAGAGGGTTAAAGGAGTGGTGACGAAAATTGTAGAACATTTGGCCATATCCCAGCAGCCATTTTAGGTAGGAGCGTGAAATTCCAGAAGATAAATCTACTAAACACATATTTCAGCAACTTTAGAAATTCACCCACCTCAGGGGGTTAAAGAGAGGGGTTCGAAAATTTTAGAACATTTGACCATATCCCAGCAGCAGTGTAGGTAGGAGCATGAAATTCAAGGTAACAAACCTATTAAAATTAATCAAACATTATTTCAGCGATTTTAGAAATTCTCCTCTCCTTTAAGTGGATTAAAGGGGGTGTGATATCGAAATTGTTATGTCATTTCGCCATATCTCAGCAGTTGCCTTTGACAGAATCATGAGTCTCAGGATAAATGATCTACTAAAACTTACTTAAAAAGGTATTTTATCGAATTTAAAAATTCCCACCAAAGGGAGTTCAGTGGGGTGGTAGAACTTTTTAGGTCAATTCGCCATATCTCAGCAGCAATTTTAGGTAGGAGCGATAAATGTAAGAAAACATATCTATTAAAAAATAATTAAACATATTTCAGCGATTTTAACCCCCCCCCCCCTCCCCCTAAGGGGGTTAACAGGGTTGTCGAAAATCATAGCACATTTCGCCATATCTCAGCAGCAGTTTTAGGTAGAAGCGGGAAATTCAAAATAACAAATCTCCTAAAAAATAGTTAAATACAGTACTTCAGTGATTTTAGAACTGTTATGTCGCCAACATCGACTTTGAACACGATAATGTAAGATTATACGAATAAGACAAAAATTATGGATATTTGTTTAGATGTTAAGAATTTTTTTTAAATCTTTGTTAGATATATTTCTTTTGATTAAAGTTTTTTTTAGAGAAACCGACCAGCGTAGCGGACGAAGGCTGCTGTTACATTATATTTTCATAAACTTTATTGCTAGATTATGAATGATTTCTCATTTTTACAGTATGTATGTATATAATTATGTATAATTATGTTTTCCCTTATATAATAATTTAGGACAACAAGGATATAAATCTTGGCTTTCCGATAACAGATAATAGGTGAAAACCATTTCTTTAATTTTAATAACTCTAATACATTTTTTATATTTAATATACATTTCTATTAATGTCCACTAATAATACCCAAAAAATCACAAGTATTTCAAAAACAGTAATATTGCGTTAAAATCTTTTTTTAATTTATTAAAACTGACACTATCGTATTTGCCTCATGATAGGAGTTAATAGCCTAATGAAATCGCTAAAGATGACTATTTATAATCGGCATTTTTGATCCTGCTCATTTCAGAGGTTTAAGTGCGTAGTTTGATTTTTTGTTTTAAATTTGTGTTTTATTTATAGTTCTGTGTTTTATTTATCGATTAATGGAAATTTTAATTTAGCTATGGAATATAAACTGGAAACAAATGCTGAGCTACTTTATAAATTTAAGTATAAATGGAGTAATCTTTCGTAATCGTCTGCACGCGGTAGATATATATTTGGAAAGAAAAATCATGCTTTAATTTTTTTTTAACAATAAAAATTAAATAGATAGTGATACAGGTTTCAAACAGATTGTGGTATTGTTTTCAAACAAATTGCATTGGAAAATACATTTTTTTTTCCTTATTCGGATGTGTAAAAATTGAAAATGTGCGATATTTAGCAGTTTAAAAAATTGCACTAAAAGTTCAATTTAATTGTCTGCTGTTGACCCCGGCAAACTGACGTTAGTATTACGCACGATCACATTTTTAATTTAGAATATAGATAACAAAGAAGACAAAAGTAGATGTATCTAGTAAAATAAAATGTACAAATTCCCGAAAGTTATATATAAAAAATACCTTAAACTATCTTGAATATATTTTCTTTGCAGAAATTTCAGAAAAAGGTAAGTATTTTTAATTATATATATATTTCTTATTTTTTATTGTAATTTAAAAGCCCGAGGTTACTATCAAGAAATGCCTTTTAATGTTACTTGATGAAAGAAAATTACTGACGTTAAAAATTGTAAATTTTAATCTAAAAATGGAACATATATTTTCTATAAATCTTCTTTGATTTTCAAATACAATTGAAAATTTTAGTTTTCATATGTCATGGAAGTTACTTTTGACTTTTCATGTCATGTTGTTTTCTGTTCCAGATGTTTTTCATAATACAAAATGTCCATCATTTTAAATTTTCATATCTCAGATTTATCTTTGCAGTTTTCATCATAACAAAAGTTTAAGTTTCTTCTTGTGTCTCACATCCTGTTATTGGGAAGGAGGAGTATGCGAGAAAATGAAAAGCAGTATTGCTTGAAGATGTTTTATTTCTAAATTCTAAATTTTAAATTCAAGAGAGAAACATAAATTAATATTTTTATAAATCAATTCGATTGTATTAACATAAAAAGCTAATTACATTTCTAAGAATATTTGTTACGAGCGTGGGATTTTTATTTATCATTTTAAATATATCTTTTATTTAAAAAATGTAGTTTTGGTATGCAATTAGTACATTATAAAAAAAACAAATGTCTCTTAATCGACAAATATTTAATATAACCACAAAAGAAAATATACAATAATCTGTTCCGAGTTACTCACGATACTTAAAAACGCTCTTCATAAACTTCAGAATATAAAAGAATATATTTTCAAGATTTTTAAGTTTTTAAAAAAACAAGTTTAATTTTCTGCCACTATTTTTCGGAAACGTTTCCGAGTAGTATTTATCAATGCAAAAACCCTTGACGGGTTAAAAGTTTCTGACGCAGCACTTTATCTTATGCTCTAAGAATTTTAAATATGGAACTTAAAAATACTGATATCAAATTTTGAGTGACGTTATGCTATTTCTTAAAAAATATATTTGTATTTATTTCACCATTTTATTTTTGTTTTATTTATAATCGCATGTGCAAAAGTTATGTTCAACATGAAAAGCTGCATAAAATTTTATTCGCTGTTGCTTTATCATTTACATCTCTCATAAATTCAAAATATGTGTTTTAAAAGATATGATATAAAATTTAAGTGACGCCTTGATGTGACTTTAAAAGGTTTGTTTTTTAAAATTCAATTTAAATTATTTTTGACTTGGTTAAAATATTTTTTTTACATCTACACAATACTTTTAATTTTCCAATTCACTGTTAAATATATCACTTTCATTGAATCTATACTATGCATTGAAATGTATTTATTTCAATAAATTGATTTATCTTTTGTGTCACGCTATTCAAAATTGTGAGTAAGATTTATGTAAATGGTTTATTTGCGTCAAACTATCCTTTTTCATACATTTCATGTAGTTTGGACACAATGACGCAAAGAAACCATTTACATAAATCTTACTCACAATTTTGAATAGCGTGACACAAAAGATAAATCAATTTATTGAAATAAATACATTTCAATGCATAGTATAGATTCAATGAAAGTGATATATTTAACAGTGAATTGGAAAATTAAAAGTATTGTGTAGATGTAAGAAAAATATTTTAATCAAGTCAAAAATAATTTAAATTGAATTTTAAAAAACAAACCTTTTAAAGTCACATCAAGGCGTCACTTAAATTTTATATCATATCTTTTAAAACACATATTTTGAATTTATGAGAGATGTAAATGATAAATCAACAGCGAATAAAATTTTATGCAGCTTTTCATGTTGAACATAACTTTTGCACATGCGATTATAAATAAAACAAAAATAAAATGGTGAAATAAATACAAATATATTTTTTAAGAAATAGCATAACGTCACTCAAAATTTGATATCAGTATTTTTAAGTTCCATATTTAAAATTCTTAGAGCATAAGATAAAGTGCTGCGTCAGAAACTTTTAACCCGTCAAGGGTTTTTGCATTGATATCATTACTTTTTTGAGGTTAGTGATAAAAATATTAAAAAAAAGATACTTATGGAATTTAATGCAGATTTAATTTTTACTATTTTATTACAATTTTCCTTATAGCAGTTTGTATATAAAAACAACTGGGTAAGTATAATCGCAGATCGCACAGAGGGTTTCATTTGATATTCCTTTAAAAACACTTTATCCTTAAATTAATAAATCCAAAATGTTAATTTATAATTATTAAATCCTTACATAGATGTAGCACCAATAGTTCCAATTTTCATGGGGCAGGGAACGCACTCTTTTAAACAAACCACCTTCCAATTGAAGTCATCAAAAACCAAGTTGAATAAGCCAGAGCCCGTTGTGTTGTTTGACAAACAGCAGTCTCATGTCCCCTCCTTCCCCCCTTTTTCAAAATTTTTCAGACCAGTACTTAAGAATGGAACCGAAATAATTTTTTCTCTTCAGAAATTACGATAAAAAAATAGTATGCAGTACTCATAAATTTACTTTAATGCTATATAGGGTGATTATTAAGTTAATTATAACGTTTGGAATCTGTTGCATTGATGTCCGAAAGGTAGTTTCTGAGTTATGGAAGCTGGACCCATAAGGCGCCATAGAGGGGCGAAGCCCGCTAGTGTCTATCATAATTATATCTGCCATGTAGACTAATTGCGATATTTAATCAAAGTAGCCCCCCCCCCTCCTCATCCCCGGAAATATAACAAATACAAAATGTGTCTTTATAAACCTATCGTGAAATAGGTTTTTATTTCTTTTTCCCTAAAAAAAAAACAGGATTTTTATATCCGTAACGTAAATAGCGGACGAAGCCCGCTAGTTCCTATCATAATATATATTTTTAATAATTTTGTATAGTCTATAATAAAAATCAGACTTAAAATAGTCTAGTTCCATGAGTACTTGTAGTGTCAGTTACATGCTACGATTTTTGGATACCAGTATTTTAGAACGGGAAAATGTGACTTATTTTATCGGAGATATCTCTTTAATTGAATAAGGTGAAGCAAACTTTTTGAAAAAAAGGTGGCCAACAAGCATGGCAGTTATCAGCTATGTGACTTTGTGCTAAAGTCCATTAATTTGATCTGCTTTAAAAAGATTACGGAAGATTGAATTATAGTAGAACCTGGATTAACCGAGCTTCGATTAATCGAGGTTTCTGTTAACCGAGCCGATAACAAAGTCTGATTTTTTTTTCCTTTTGAATGAGCCTTAAAAATAACCACACTCTTTAGCTCACTGTCCGTGCTATACAGGCCCTTCTGCCCCCAAAAGCCCTCAACTCCAAAGAAACATTGGACACTGAGAAGTCAATAGCGAACAATGCTTTGTTTCCAGTGGCTGTGTGAACTTTCGTAAATTTTTCAATTTGCATTTTAAAATTTACTACTGGTAGTTGATTTTCTTTTTAAATTTGTTAAGCTGTGAAACAGAACTTTACATATATTTACTTTTATTATTTAAAAAACGTTCTACATATTTTTTTAAAAGAGATGTTAAATTCGCAAGCACGGCGAGTTTTTACACACAGTTTCTATTAACCGAGATTTCCGATTCCGATTTACTAACAGTCCCAATTAGCTCGGATAATCGAGGCTGCTCTGTATAATTAAAAAATCAATGGCGATCTTACTGTAAACGGGTTTCCCTTTTACTGGGGGATTTCAAAACCGAATCAGCTGATGTTAGTTGCTGTTTCCCTGCTTGATTAAATAAGATTAGTTAAACATTTGAAAATTACCAAATATAAAAGGAACTAAGTCAACAGAATCTTTGCTTTATGGTATTTTTTAACAACGCTATAAGAAAATGATTTTAAATAAGGATTTTAAATGTAACGTTTTAAATCTGACATAATTTTCACCAAACTTTCCTTTCTCTTTGTAACATTCAACTGAAAATATTTTTATTATTAGAAAGATAATATTATTATTTGCGCTACCTTAAAATTAGCAACTATAGTTAAAAATATCATCTCGAAATTTGAAATAAATCTCTCATATAAATATATTTTTTAATTTACACTGTTTTGCAATATGTTTTGCAATGTGTTTTGTAAACTGTTTTGGCCACTTTGGCCAATATGACGTAATTTCCTCAATTTACGACTTTTAACACATATCAATGAATTTATTATTTAAAAATTCTCTTTTTCTTTTAATATTCACGTGTAAATATAATTTTTATGACGTAATTTTCAATGTTTTCCTTCTTTTAATGCGTAATCATTTAATTCTAATTTGAAAATAATTGATTATTTTATAATTTTCTTTCATTTTAAGTAAGCATGTGTAAAAACAATTTTTATGAAGTAATGTTTAATATTTTCCTGCTTTTAACACGTTATCATTTAATTCTAATTTAAAAGGATTTTTTTCTGTTTATAGTAGTCACGTGTGAATAAATTTTTAATTTAAAGGATATATTATCCTTTGCGCTGTTTTAACATTTGGCAACAATTTAAAATAACCTTTTCTAAAATATGTAAAAAATATCTCTGGAAATTCTGAAAATTTTAATTTAAAATTGAAATAAACCGTCAAAAAATTAGGCAAGTTAAGAATAATAAATGCACTCTGCAAACTTCGAGTTTCTATTGAATGATTAAATTGAATGAAAATGATTAAATTCCCATGTATATTTTTTTTCCTATGAGACTTTTTTAATGAGACAATTTTATCCAGATTTAACATTAAATATCTCTTAAAATAATTCTTCGATTTAAAAACTGTCTAATTCAACGTTTTTATCAAACATTTCTCTATAACACTACGCAATTGCGTCAAAAGATGGCGACACCAGAATTCTGATATGCTTATTATGTAAACTGTAAATATTGCAGAGTTAAATAAAAAGAATTGTCTCGGGGTTATCAAACTTCATTGATATTTATAAATAAAACATTTCAACTAAATTATTTATTATAAAAGAATTATTACATCACAATAGCTTTTATGCAAGGAAAATAATAATTATAATAATAATAATATTATGGATGTCAGTGATTATATATTGATTGACCGTCATAATAATAAAAAATGATATTATAAAAAGAAGAGCTGAAATGAATTATTTTTTTACGTTTCTGATCGTGTGATTTATATTCAAATAATAATTATTAATGTATATTTTTTGTAAAGTGATTGAAATTAAATATATTTATAAAATTTATGGTAATATTTTTATTGTTGAAAAATTGCCAAGAAATAATCATCATCAAATTGGCGTCATTATAATTGTAATTTTATTTAACTTAATAGCAATTTAAAAAAATTACAAAGGAACTGAGAATAATGGTCAACTAGCAGACTTTAAAAAAAAAAACATTCACATGTGAAAACACGTGCCATTGAGTATCGAACTGCCTATCTTAAGGTCAGCAAACGATGGCCCTTAGCCACTCAGCCAGTGGGAAGACAAAATTTTTCTCCCCAAAAGTGGTTAAAAAGAAAGCATGTGTATGAATACAGTGTCATGCATTTTCGGTGAAATTTCCATAGAATGGCGAAGAAATATAGTCCGATTTTTCATGCGCATTATAAAACGAACAAGAGTCTTGCAGGAAACAAGTAAATTGTTATTTGGTTCATCTGAAACATATTTATTTGATTTTTAAAAAATCGCCCATGTCATTTTCGAGAGAAAAAAAATCGAATTATTTAACGAACGAGAGTTTTCCCAGAAAAAAGAGGGCCTATATCCCTAGTGTAGATAATCGGCCGTCACAAAATCAACCAACCAACCAACCCAGAAAAAAGAAAAGTGTTATTCACCTCGCCTTAATCACAGTTATATTATGTATCAATTTAAAAATAATCGTTAGAACCGTTTTCGAGATTTTCAAATTAGGAACTTCCTCGATATTATACCAACGTTTTCACTTTAAAAATGGCTATTTAGATCTCAAAATATACTGCACGTAGAAATGCAAAAATTTCAGTATACGATTAGACTGCAGATATAAGACTGTTCTAGAAAATTCAGAACAATAAGACATATATCTGCTGAGTTATTAAAAGGCGGCTTTTCGCGTTTTCTTTGATGTCGAGTTAGCTGTATATATGAGTTCCGCCATCTACGAATTCTATGATACGATACGATACGATTTTAGGCTTAAGGCTGCGTCACTCGAAATACTACCGTCTTCCATGATAGTGTAACTAGGGAGCTCTGCCACCTGCAAGCTACGCTCGCCAACTTCCGTTCAGACACCGCAGAATCTAAAAACACGCTAATCTGATGGGTTTTAAAAATATTAGAGAAGATTGAATTATATTGAAAAAAGCTGTGCAGATCTCCCTGTAAACGGGTCTCCATTCAAATCCCTTTGATTGCAAAAATTCAAGGCCGAATCAATTGCTGCTATGACATCCACTGGTTGTTTTCGTTTTTGATTAAAGAGGATCAGTTAAGCATTTGAAAAGAAGGAAAAATACAATGAATTAACCATACAGAGTCTTTGTCTCCCGGTATTTTAAAACAACCTCTATAACAATAGCCCAAGTCATGTGACTATTATCAATAGTTCTGGGCAGACAACTTCGCTTTTTATACTCTAGGTGCCATTTTAAGTACTTTAATGTTAGCCAGGCATAGATGATAAGTCGCCAAATATTTTTCTGTCGTCATCATTTCATCTATATTATAATAGTTCATGTCACGTAACTGCCATAAATAAATACGGTCTGATCCCTTCGCCTTTCATATGAATAGCACAGATGTCATGCCCCATATTGGCACGATTTTTTTCCGACGCCAATTTTGGGAAAGTATAAACAACAAGATCCGGCTTACCATATTAAGCAAAATAACGATGCTTTGACGCCAGTTAAAGTTTCGTATATGACATTGACGTCAGAAAAAAATCTCGACAATATGGGCCCTTATATGACATCTGAGCCAAAAGTTTTCCATTTTTATTAAAAAATCAAAAAACAATTTTTTCGAATAAAACTACATAAAAGTTGCCATTCAATTGCAAAGAATTCTTGGAACTGTTACGCTAGCCGGGTGCAAATCTCGCCAATAGCTTTTTTTCAAGTCGCCAGTTAGCCTTTTTTTATTTTTCGAGTGGTAAATTAAAACATTGATTTGAAGTCGAAATTAAATATCATGGTTTGTTGCATTGTTTAATATTTGGCCAGATGTCATATATATATATATTTTTTTTTTTTTTTTTTTTTTTTTTTTACGGAAATTTGGCTAAAACCTCGTTTTTCAATACCAGTTACATATGTATTTTTGATACTACTTAGTTATCCCGTCGACCAAAAATCTATCACCAAACTATAAGATTAAATGCCAATAATGGTTGATCGTAAATGTCACATTCACTTGACTTTAAGAGTTACACGTGTTTACGTCATCAAGTCACTTTTATTTAGACGTTTTATTTGTATATTTATTAATGTTATACTAATTTATTTGTTCTTTCTTTATTTAAAATAAAAATTAGGCCAATTTGTATAATTTAGCGAGTGGTTTCGCGATTTATATAATTTGGCGAAATTGGTCCACGGAATAACTAAGTAGTACCGTATTTTTCAACTGTTTTCTATTATTTTTAAAAGGAAATAGTAAACAAAATTAATAACTATAGAACAAAATAATATATGTAATTCTAAAAAGAAATAAAATTAAATAAACATTTATTATTAAATAAACAACAATAGTCGGGTTACCATGTCAATCAAAATAATGTCATTTTGGCGCCAATTAGGTACCCCGGTGCGTATATGACAGCTGTGCCTAATATTTTTCTTTTCGTTTTGTTTTTTTTTTTAAAAAAAAGAAAGAAGTGAAAGCCATCAATTTTAAATGTTTAAGTTTTAAGTGAAAGTTTTGAAATAAAATGAATGAAAGAATTATATTTTAAATGAAATTAATGAAATATAAAAAATGCGATGGGGAAAATGTTTAGCGATTTATCCCCTGCGTCTGGCTAACATAAAAATATCGAGTTCTTGATTTCTCTATCAGAATCTTTGGATTTGACGAAAGATTTTTCAAGTAAATTGAATTGTGAATAAAAGTAACATGATACATTTCTTAGCATACATTTAAGGGAGGACAAACTGGTCGCCAAATTAGTTTAAAGTAATGACTTTTTCTAAAATATGAAAAATAATCTCTGTTATGATTAAAATTTGAGTTGCCATCATTAGAGAAAAGTATTTAAAATTAGAAAAAATTAATCTCGAAAACTAAGTCAAATTTTTAAATTCTAATATTAGTTTTGAAATCTATGGATCAATACGGATATTTGGTGTTAATTTTAACACATGGTATTCCATATTTTAGGAGAAATCGCCGTGAAACATAATCAGTTGTTTAATCAGTCGTTTCATAAAATCGTTTCAATTCAGCCGTTTCATAAATTCGTTTCATTAGGATTTTATATATATAGGATACATAAGCATTTGTCCTCAAACCAGAGTATCGGTGTTTAGGGTGCTTCCATTTTCTAATGGATTCCACTAACTAGGACTGATGGGCCAACATTCTGTGCTCTTTGCGTACGGGACTTTAGCCAGTTAGCATTTAGCAAACGATCAATATTAGTTTACAGTGGGCAACAGATCTGTCAGTTTTCTGCACGTGATCAGTATGTTAGTCAAAGTGATAGCTCCTTTCTAACAAATATTATTTAAAAAAATAATAAAAAAAGTCTCGGTTACAAACTTGAGAATTATACATAATAGGGATAAACCCTGGGTAATTTTTGTCATCATCCGAAGTATTTATTCCAATATTTGTTGGAAGCACGATTACCCAGGTAGATCAATATGATTCGACAACGTCGGCTAAGTGTTGGCTAATTATTGTCCTACTTTAGCCACACTAAGACATGCCCACCTCATCGTACCATTTGCCAACAAAAGCCCTACAATCGTATATTTTAACTGCTTAGAATTCTGCTCAGATGCACCACAATTAAAGGAGTCTGTGTACCTATCTATTACCAACCATTTCTCAATCCTGGTATTTCCAACCCTTTCGTTTTTTAACGGTTTCCGGAAACTGGGAATGATGTGTCATCAACCTGCGCTACTTGGGTATGGGACATTAGTCATTTAACATTGAGAAAACGATCAATATGTTTTTACAGTTGGCATATAACAGATCTGTCAGTTTTCAACACGTGATCTGTACGCATTTGTTAGTCAAAGTGACAATTCGTTTCTACGAATGTATACAAATGTACTGCTTTATAGATTTAAGTCCCTGTGGTCGATGAATACTTATAGCATGTACCAAATACACAGGATAAGATCTTTATAGGGTCTTCATTGATATTTAATAATTCAGGACAGAGATAAAATTTTTAAAATCGGTCCAGATTCTTTTCACTATATGAGATGTCTTTCCTTATTTCATTGTAATTGGTAGATCAATTGCCGAGAAATTGTGTTAATTCCATTGAAAAATTGATGTGAATTAGATAGGAAGATTAGCACGCTTTTTGCTCTCATCATTTCAATTAAGTTTAGAAATAAATAATGCAATAAAAATATACACATGCAAATACAACAGCTAGCAAATTCGTAGAAATCGTCTTTACATTCCTGATTATTTCAACGTATTAAGTTTTCTTTATAAGGTGCTGTGTTAAAAGATTTAAAAGTGAAATACATAATTAGGGCACAGGAAATCTTAAAAATAAAAAAATATATTTTTTTTACCTTTGTAGCTAAAATAAGTTCAAGAGCATTTAGAAATGCGTAATTTAATATTTTAGATTACTTTTAAAATATTAATAGACATTCTGATTTCTTAAAACTATTATTTAATTCATAAAAGTGGAAACATTTAAAAACAATTGAAAATATTCAATTTATAGGTAATGAGCTATGTCAAAAAATAATGATTCATGTCTCTAAATCATTTTTATGTTCTTTTTTGCCAAATGAAACGATATCTTTTTCGAAATATAATGATAAATCCAGATGTTTTAAGCAAAAGCGTTATTATCTCGATTTCTTAATACAGAATAACTGAATGTAACAAAACAAATATAGAAACAAAGTACCGATCAAAAACAAATGCTCAAACCATCCTTTTTTCCGAATGACGTCACTTGAATGCTGGGTTAATAAGGCATCAGCTACTTCACAAAGAATGCGCAACAGAACACGCTTAGTTCTATTTATGTCCTGCCATTTCATACAGCTGTGTAAACATTAAGGATACTCAAGTAGAATATTTATTATTAGAAATTTTAAATTACTTAGATGTTCTCTTTTTAAACGAAGAATTGTCTCGTTACTAAGGAAACAGCGTAAAGAAAACATCCGAAGTACGGGAAAAATTTTATTAATCGAAATATCAAAAAATGTTTCATTTAGAAGTTACTTGATCATATAAAGATACATCTTATTATTAAACAGATTATGAGAATACTATTAAAAAATAACTATTGTAACTCAATTACCTCATTTGAGTGGAATGTAAATTAAAAATATAATTAAAACTCCTCATGACTCATCTTTTTCTAGCATTGTGACGAAAATCTCCATTAGAGACTGTCTTTCAAACGTATCTTCCGGAATATAAACAAGTTTAAGAAATCATATGTTTTTGAAACAAAGACAAGTTTAAAAAATCGTGTTTTGTAAAACAATGGAGCTGAAATAAATTTGTCTGTTTTTAATAATTTAAAAGTATTTTTTCCCGTTTTCACGTTGTTTTATCAGTAACATATCTTTTATATTCTCTAAGTCAAGAAACAGCGTAAATACTCTAGACAAGTTGTCGTCAATCTTGGAACTGTCATGGAAGCATTAAATTTTTTATTTATATCTTTTAGACGCAAACTAACTTGCACATTCATACGTGTGTATTCTATACACATTACATAAACCAACAGAGTCACAAATATGAATGACAGTAGATGCATATTTCTGAAAAAATCAAGTAAAAAGTGTTGTCAGTTATGTTTGACGTCCATTATTCAAAGAAAAAATTTAACCAACAATTAATTATTTTGTCTCTTTGAATTTTGGCAAATGTTTCTGTATTTTATTCATAAGTGTTAATATTGTAAAAAAACATTGCCTATACTCCAACCTACTTTTCTTTCTTTCGAATTAATTGAATAATGCTCATGAGTGTAAAATGCCCATTAATACACATAAATTTACAGAAGTGTCCAGAGCGAATGAAAATGGACCGGTGGACACAATCAACGCCCACTTGCCCTCCGAGAGTCTTGAGAGCTTTCCTGCATTTTCATGAAAATGCTTATAAAAATAATCTTAAAGTAAATTTTCTCTCCCTGTTTGTTTCTAAAATACACGTCATTCCCCATTATATGATATTACATTTTAAAATACAAGCATAATATTTTTTTCTGCAACAGATTTAAGTTGTTTTTGGGAAACGGAAAAATACGTCCAAACCGCTGAGAGGTCTAGCTATTTTAAAAAGCCTTGACACGCGTCAAAAAAACGTCACATAATGCATGCAAAAAAGAAAAAAAAAAGAAAGAAAGAAAAAATCGAACAACTTGCGCTTTTCGATTTCGTTGGCTCGTGGAATTGTTAATTCTTACTTTCTAATAATAATTTATAATTCCACGATCCAAAGAAAACGAAAAATGCAAGTTGTTGACGGCTTGAAATGTACCGGAGCAAACCGGTACATCGTTCCGGTTTGTGAAATTGTGACATATATGGTTCCGGTTCGTAAAAGTATGAAAAATATTGTTCCGGTTCTTGTAATTATTAAAATACATTATAACAGTTTCATACATATAGCTTACTATGCTCGCTGTAATGTTTTTTTTTTCTAGTTATTTAGAATCTTGAATGCATTTTTTTAAATTGGTTTTTCTACTGTTAAGTATAAATTTGCTATACAGTAAAGTCCCGATTATCCGAGTTACAATGGACCAAGCTCACCTCGCATAAGCAAAAAACTCGGATAAATCGGATTTACACAAATCGTCACCAACTAAGGAGATATATATTTTCACTTAATTCATTCATTTTTATGGTAGGGTAACTCCGGGAGAGTCGCCGCATACGGGATAGATGCCCCTTGTATTTCTTGTAATTATCGATAGATGGTCGTCAAACGTACTATATAGGTGCGCAATGAGATTATTTTAACCAGTGTATAGCGTGAGTCCCATTTCGATGTTTATTTCAAGAATTACAATCCTTAATTTGACGTAAGTGCATGATTTCACTGCCCAAACTTTTAAACACGTTATGTTTAAATGCTTTGCATACAATAATTACTAAATGTATGCATGATTTCGAAGTCAAAACTAAGTGTAGCGTTTGTATAGAGTACTGTGTGTATGGTTACGCCATTCCCTTTAGCGATGGCAGGTAACTGTGATGGCCGACGTCTGCACCATGCAAAATGGGATACATGCCGCACTGCTATTCCGGTATACATGCCGCAGTTTCTTTTGTACGGGATGATTAAATGTTATTAGCTTTTCCTTATCTTTTTGCACTGACTAACCATGTTAGACATAGTAAGTACAGAACTTGTGTGAAAGTATAAATTATTTGAAAACAACGTTTAAAAACACAATAAAATAAGTAGATTTGATCATACGTATACGTTTCGCGAATACTAGGACTCGCATCCTCAGTGTAAAAACTTTAAAAACAATATCCCCCAACTGCATGTACGGTGAAAAAACCCAAATGTCAAAACATAATACCAAAATACCATCAAGTTCTAACAGCCAATGAAATTAATGCGGAAGTGAAGTGTCGTGACACAACAAATCCATCCAGAAAGTTGAGATGTATGGTGTACTAGATAAATCATTAACTAAGGAGTCTTTAAATTTATGGATATGAATAGCCTCAAAAAATTCTAAATCCAGAGGAGCAATGCATTTCTTGATAATGGTAGCTGAGTCAAAATTAAAATTATGTCCCTCCCTCCAGCAATGAGAGTCGATAGAGGATTTCTGTAATTCTTTTTTCTTTACATAGTTTCTGTGTTCATTGACTCTGTAACGGAGTTTTCGTTTAGTTTGTCCAATGTAGGACAAACCACATTGGCATTAAATGTTGTAAATGCCCCAATAATTATGAGGACGAATTTGGTCCTTAAGTTGCGAAAAAGATAATTTATTAACCGGTTTAAAAACTACATTAAAATCATAATGTCTTAAGATGTTAGCCATCTTAAAGCTAATGCTATTATAAAATGGTAAAATGATAAGGTTGGAAATGGAAACCGCAGTAACAGGAGAATCAAGATTATTAACATATTTATTAAGACTATGAGAAATTAAATTATTGATATAAGATAAACTAAAACCTCGATCAATAGCCACAGATCTAATGTAATTTAATTCTGTAATAAGTGAATTATTATCTGAACAAATTAAGCGAGCTCTATTAATCAAATAATGAAAAGCCGAAGCTTTTTGGGAAGGGGGTGACATGAATTGAAATGGGGGGGGGGGGAGTGTGACAGCAAAAGTTTTACGGTAAACGCAAGTGTCAAAGATGTTAAGCTGACGTGTACCAACACATCCAGAAATGGCAATCTATTATTTATTTCAACTTCATAAGTAAATTGAATGACTGAATCTACTGAGTTTAAAATCGTTAATATATTGTCAACAGAAAATAGAGAAAGGTCCAAGAGTTCAAAAGAATCGTCTACATATCTATAATAAAATGGGAATTTGATAAGGTTAAACATTTTAACCTCAAAGTAATGCATATATAAATCTGCTAAAAAAGGACTAAGGGGATTACCCATTGCTAAACCATCCGTCATAGAATAATATTGATTATAAATTTGAAATGAATTTTGTTTTAAACAAGTACTGAATAACTCAATAATGTGGTTGATTTCATAATCTGTGTAATGAAATTCTTTTAATCTAGTAGTGAGACTTTGTAGTGCACCTTGAACTGGAACATGGGTGAACAGAGAAGTAACATCAAATGAAACCATGCGTAAAGAGGGGGAGGGGGTGAAGTTTTTAATCCGATTAACAAAAGAACTAGAATTCTTAATAGTGTAAATATTAGAACTTGAAAGGAATGAAAAGCTTTTCACTAAATATTTAGCAAGAGGGTATGAAGCAGAACCGATATTGGATACGATAGGCCGGAGGGGAACACCAATTTTATGAACTTTAGACAGAGCGTAAAAGCGACTGCAGTTAGCAATAGACGGAATTAATGACATTTTAATACTGTCATCAATACAGGGAGAGGTTTTTATAAGTTTTCTGGTACTTGTTAAATCACTGTCAGAAGGATCCCGATTTAATTTAATGTATAGGCCGGATTGTAAAAGATTTTGCACTTTATCCAAATAAGCTATTTTATCCTGTACCACTATTTGACCTCCCTTATCAGCTTTAGAGATAACAATGTCATCATAAGATTTTACAGAGGATAAAGCTTCTTTAAGATCCTCTGTTATGTTTGGTTTGAAATTCTCAGAATTGTGATCAACTGTGTTTTTAATGAGAACCCTAATGGAATCCTTTTGAGAACTAAATAGTTTGCTAAATTTGAAACTTCTTTCAACTGGAGCAATTAGATTAGGTAAATCTGGGCGTTTGCTAAAAGAAAAATTATAATTAAGTTTGAGAGCTTTCTCCTATGTAGGTGACAGTTGTGAAGTTGAAAGGTTTACAATAGCATTGTTATTCACCTCTGGAAGCCAAGGAGGGGGTGTAGCAGTAAGAGGGAGTAAATTTGAAAGTTTTTTTACTAACCTTTACTTTGTTTTACTTTGTCTTATATCAATAATTTAATTTCTCATAGTCTTAATAAATATGATAATCATCTTGATTCTCCTGTTACTGCGGTTTCCATTTCCAACCTTATCATTTTACCATTTTATAATAGCATTAGCTTTAAGATGGCTAACATCTTAAGACATTATGATTTTAATGTAGTTTTTAAACCGGTTAATAAATTATCTTTTTCGCAACTTAAGGACCAAATTCCTCCTCATAATTATTGGGGGATTTACAACATTCAATGCTTGCTTGCAATACTCCTTGGCTTCCAGAGGTGAATAATAATGCTATTGTAAACCTTTCAACTTCACAACTGTCACCTACACAGGAGAAAGCTCTCAAACTTAATTATAATTTTTATTTTAGCAAACGTCCAGATTTACCTAATCTTATTGCTCCAGTTGAAAGAAGTTTCAAATTTAGCAAACTATCTAGTTCTCAAAAGGATTCCATTAGGGTTCTCATTAAAAACACAGTTGATCACAATTCTAAGAATTTCAAACCAAACATAATAAAGGATCTTAAAGAAGCTTTATCCTCTGTAAAATCTAATGATGACATTGCTATCTCTAAAGCTGATAAGGGAGGTCAAATAGTGGTACAGGATAAAATAACTTATTTGGATAAAGTGCAAAATCTTTTACAATCCGGCCCATACATTAAATTAAATCGGGATCCTTCTGACAGTGATTTAACAAGTACCAGAAAACTTATAAAAACCTCTCCCTGTATTGATGACAGTATTAAAATGTCATTAATTCCGTCTATTGCTAACTGCAGTCGCTTTTACGCTCTGCCTAAAGTTCATAAAATTGGTGTTCCCCTCCGGCCTATCGTATCCAATATCGGTTCTGCTTCATACCCTCTTGTTAAATATTTAGTGAAACGCTTTTCATTCCTTTCAAGTTCTAATATTTACACTATTAAGAATTCTAGTTCTTTTGTTAATCGGATTAAAAACTTCACCCCCTCCCCCTCTTTACGCATGGTTTCATTTGATGTTACTTCTTTGTTCACCCATGTTCCAGTTCAAGGTGCACTACAAAGACTCACTACTAGATTAAAAGAATTTCATTATACAGATTATGAAATCAACCACATTATTGAGTTATTCAGTACTTGTTTAAAACAAAATTCATTTCAAATTTCTAATCAATATTATTCTATGACGGATGGTTTAGCAAATCCCCTTAGTCCTTTTTTAGCAGATTTATATATGCATTACTTTGAGGTTAAAATGTTTAACCTTATCAACTTCCCATTTTATTATAGATATGTAGACGATTCTTTTGCACTCTTGGACCTTTCTCTATTTTCTGTTGACAATATATTAACGATTTTAAACTCAATAGATTCAGTCATTCAATTTACTTATGAAGTTGAAATAAATAATAGATTGCCATTTCTGGATGTGTTGGTTACACGTCAGCTTAACACCTTTGACACTTGCGTTTACCGTAAAACTTTTGCTGTCACACTCCTCCCCATTTCAATTCATGTCATCCCCATCCCAAAAAGCTTCGGATTTTCATTATTTGATTAATAGAGCTCGCTTAATTTGTTCAGATAATAATTCACTTATTACAGAATTAAATTACATTAGATCTGTGGCTATTGTTCGAGGTTTTAGTTTATCTTATATCAATAATTTAATTTCTCATAGTCTTAATAAATATGTTAATAATCTTGATTCTCCTGTTACTGCGGTTTCCATTTCCAACCTTATAATTTTACCATTTTATAATAGCATTAGCTTTAAGATGGCTAACATCTTAAGACATTATGATTTTAATGTATTTTTTAAACCGGTTAATAAATTATCTTTTTTGCAACTTAAGGACCAAAATCCTCCTCATAATTATTGGGGCATTTACAACGTTCAATGCCAACGTGGTTTGTCCTACATTGGACAAACTAAACGAAAACTCCGTTACAGAGTCAATGAACACAGAATCTATGTAAAGAAAAAAGAATTAGAGAAATCCTCTATCGCCTCTCATTGCTGGGGGGGAGGGACATAATTTTAATTTTGACTCAGCTACCATTATCAAGAAATGCATTACTCCTCTGGATTTAGACTTTTTTGAGGCTATTCATATCCATAAATTTAAAGACACCTTGGTTAATGATTTATCTAGTACACCATACTTCTCAACTTTCTGGATGGATTTGTTGTGTCACAACACTTCACTTCCGCATTAATTTCATTGGCTGTTAGAACTTGGTCTTTTGGTATTATGTTTTGACATTTGGGTTTTTTCACCGTACATGCAGGTTGGGGGATATTGTTTTTAAAGTTTTTACACTGAGGATGTGAGTCCTAGTACTCACGAAACGTATACGTATGATCAAATCTACTTATTTTATTGTGTTTTTAAACTTTGTTTTCAAATAATTCATGTTAGGCATGTTATCAAGTTTACTAAAACCAAGGGAGAAAAAGGGGGAAAATAAAAAGTAAGAATTGCAAGAAAGATGCAAGTCAAGATGATAATAATGAAAAGTTGGATTACGCGTAAGGCAGACATTCCTTGCAAACTACTCCAAAAAAGAGGAAGTTTAATTGGCGTCGTTGCATCATGCGTTTAAATGTAGTTACATAAAGACTGTACTTTTTGGACACGTTTTCTGTAGATTGTAGTCGAAAAAACAGATCTCTTAACCCATTATTGACCCTAGGTGCATATAAGCACCTTCATAAAGAGCTTACAAAATTTGTTTTTGGCATCAGTAAAAAAGAAAAGTAATATTTGCTTTGTTTAATTAGAGCATTTTCATGATTATTTAAGTAAAGGTAACTTCTTTTAAAAAAGTGGTACCAACCGAATAAAATTTGTATAAAAGCAGCCGATCCCGAAAGGGATAACAAATAAATTATTTAAAAGCAATTTTACTTTTCTTCTTTTCCCTTTCTAATACATTGATGTTACGTTGTTGCTGAAATAACAATTAAAATTTAATGTAAAAATATAAATTGATAATTTTAATAAAGAAAGTAGGCAACAATTATTAATTTGAATCTACTAATACGTTTCATTGTACTCATTTATTTTCATTTTGTTATTACATCGTTAATTATAGTCCAGATATTAATATTTTTTTTTATATTTTTATTTATAATTTCATTCTGTTTTTGTTACAAGCGCGGCATAACTACCACACAAATGCGGCGTCTCAGCCTGAATGTACGGGTGACGCGTCGCAGTGTAATGTTTTAGAAAAAAATTGTTAAAAAATATTAATAATTTGTTTTGATTTTTTTTTGTCGCAGTACACGCGTTGTATATTTAACATTAAATAGCGCAGCATTATTTTTTCAATTTTGTGTCCACCATGGAGCTTTATACACAAATTCAAAAAAATGTGCGCATAAATCCCGCAATTACCCTACTAGTAACATTTCTTTGATGTACATTTCCGTTACTTTTAAGAAAAATGTGGAATGATTTTTTTTTTCAATCGAACTTATGCCTTGGGAATTGATAGTTTTCTTCTGTTGGACTGATGGCTTTCATTATTATGAAACAGATATTATAAATGAAGGGTTAGGTGAAGGGGAAAGAGCAGTCGTAAAAAAATTAGAACTCTGGTTTTCTGGTCAGAATGGGTAAAGAATGGCATATATTTTTTTCCCTCCATTCTGGCCAGAAATTCAGAGATCTAACTTTTTACGGCTGCTCTTTCATCTTCACCTAACACTTAATTTATAATGGCTGTTTCATAATAATAGAAGCTATCAGTCCATCAGTAGAAAATAGCTCGGTTGAAGCGGAAACTCGGTTAAGCGGGATTATGATAATCAAAACTTTACTGTACTTTCAAAAAAAAAAAAAGAAAGAAATTATTCAACAATAATTTTGAAATAGCATTCCGGTTCGTGGACTTTTCTATTTCGAACCCTGAAGTTGTTCGAATTTTTTCCTTTGTTTTCATTGCTTTTTGTGACGTTTTCGTGACGAGTATCAAGTCTCCCCCCCCCCTTATGTAGGGGGTGTTGACGCATTCGCGACCGCAGACATGTGGATGGCGACATGTTTCACTATACTATTTTATCCTTTCTATTACTGCTTTGCATATCTGAAAAATGCCGAAAGGTGAATATTACTTAAACAGTGGACTTTAAAAATGATTTTATTTATTACTGCTAGCTTCCAAAACATCAATTAATATAAATATTTCAAAATTTGTCTGCGATACTGAGTTAATTTTTATCCTGAACTTTTATTTATTATTTGGGAAATTTAATGAGAAATGAGTAATTTTGTGTTTATTACAAGTATTAAAAACGAATGTTTTAGGCAATAATGTTTTATTTTTAAATGCTTAAAATGATGTATTCTCACATTTGAGAAAATAGTTTTAAAACAAGCGTTGTTGAGTTACAAAGGGTTGATCACCACAAACAAATATTTATTTACATCGAATAAAAAAGTAGTAAACGTATACGGTGTATACGACGCTATTTAAGTTCTGTTATGGTGGGGTCGCAGCATATAGGACAAATTTTATTGTTCTTACCAGTATCTTTTATCAATAATTTTCAAGAGACATTTTTACAAGAATTTCAATAGGAACGTATCATGAGGATTATTTATAAAAGATACTGGTAAGAACAATAGAATTTGTCGTATATGCTTTGACCCCTGTGTTATGTAATAGTCAACGTAATATATGTGATATATAAAATATAGTTCACTTGTTACACTAAATAATCTGCGAACTTAAGTACATATGTTAAATTATTAGACAGAAAATATTTAAAAAATTTTCTTTATCTTTTAATAAACACGTTTGTCTAACTTAAATATCTCTCAGGAAATTTATATTACACATTAAATGGTTAATTACATTTTCTGTCTTGAAGATGTATGAGATAAAAGTTTATATTTCAAAACATTTACAATTAAGCGCATTGCCATAATTTGAGTGAATAATCATACATGTATTAGCATTTAAATTACTGCAAGACTTGAACTGTTCTAAATTTAACTGCCCTAAAATTAAGTGCTTTTGACGTATTGTTATATGGGTTGATAACGCTATCTAAGCAAAAATCTCAGCATCAAACATTGTAAACGGTTAAAGTTTAATAAGTATAATTAAAACCTATTAAATGTTCGAAACAAGACACATCTGCTGGAAATAATAGGCAAAATCAGAAAATATAAATAATGATGCGTCTGTGTATAGAAAGAACGTACAAAAAAGTAATACCCCACGTGTTAGGAAACTTTGGAAAGTATTCTGTTTTAAAACATCCTTTTCTTTTTTTAACGATTTTTTAATTCCTACTATTAGCTCACACTCTCCCTATACTTATTTATATATTTATCTTGTTCAAATTTTCAATCGTTAATAAAATACTCATTATTCATCCTATCAAGTTGAAATAAAAGTTTTTAAACTTGTACTGGATGACAATTGATGTTAATACAGTTTTTTCAAATATTAATTCATTAATTAAATTTTAATTAATTAATTTTAGTTTTGCATGCACTGTTAAAAATTTGCAGCATTCTCGCAGGTCATTTGACCGTTTTTTTCCGAAAACGGTTACACAACCGTAATTTTAACACTATTCTGACCATATTAGTGGCCATTTTATGGTCAGAATATAGTTAAATTATGGTTATGAAACCGTTTTTTCAAAAAACGGTCGAATGACCTGCCAGAATGCTGCAAAATTTTTAACAGTGTGGGAAACAAAATGGCGGCCATTGGTTATTGAAGATCAATGAAAGTATTTTCAATAAGGGGCTACCATAGGGGGGACCCTCTTATGTCGCCAAATACCGCCAACTTGGCGATATACTTGGCGACCAAAATTAGTCGCCAAAAGTGACGCCAACTTGGCGATATCTCTAATATTTCGCCAAATTCCCATAGAGTTCCATTGTAAACCTACTTGCTTATAGAAAATCAACAAATTGAGATATTTTAATGCAACAAAAACTAATATTAGCTTAAGGGATTATATTAAATTTTTCTTTGATGGCCTAAGTAGGAATTGACTTTAAAAACAAAATTTTTATATTACTTGTTAAATATTTAATAACATTTTTATTAGTTGATCTCGTCATACACTCATTGCCATAAAAATTTGCGCACGAAGAAAAATATGTCCAAATGAAACGAAATTTTACACGCGTAAGTACTACTGTTATATAAGTAAGTGAGTAGAAAACCAAAGAAAAAGTATCATTTATTGCAGAAAAAAGTACAAATGAACGGGAATTTTAGTACTCTGTTGGACCCCCTCTAGAGCGAATGCACGATGCGATACGAGCGGGCATTGAGGCATACAAGTTCCGCATGATGTCCTGAGACATCTCGTTCCACAGTTGCTGAAAACGCGCCTCGAGTTCAACCAAATTCGTAGGGTAGCCAAATTGCCGTCCCAAATGATCCCAGTTATGCTCGATTGGTGACAAATCTGGGGATCGAGCAGGCCAGGGAAGGGTGGTAATGTGGCGGAGGCAGGCTTGTGACATCCTTGCTGTGTGTGGCCGAGCATTGTCTTGCTGAAAAATGGCTCCTGGGATCCCTGCCACGAGTGGCAACACATGTGGCTGAAGAATGTCCTGGACGTACCGCTGGGCTGTCATTGTGCCACGGATCAATATTAGGGATGACCGTGTATCGTCAGCAATGGCACCCCATACCATCACACCAGCTGTGAGAGCGGTGTGTCGCTGTAGAGCGAAGGCAGGATTGAGGCATTCACCACGGGGCCTCCACACACGAACACGATTGTCATCGCTGCTCAAATTGAATCTAGAGTCGTCGCTGAAGACGACCTGGTTCCATTCCGTTGCAGTCCAATCCTGTCGTAAGCGACACCATCCAAACGGAAGCGTCGCTGTGTGGGTGTCATTGGCAGCACACGTAATGGGCGCCGCGATACCAGATGTCCTTCGGCCAGGCGCCTTGCGATGGCTCGGAAAGACACAGGGATCCGTAGTGAAGATTCTGCCTGTGTCTGGATAGCGGCCACTGAGGCAGTTGGCTCCACGCGTGCGTTTCGTATGATGTGACGGTCTTCTCGACGACTGGTCTGTCGAGTGCGTCCCGAGCCTGGTCGCCGTGTAAATGACGTCTCTTCAGTCAACTGGTCTTAACACCTCCTCTCAGTAAAATCAGAACGGCCTACTTGACGAGCTACTCGCCGAGCTGACTACCCAGCTTCCATCATCCCGATGATTCTTCCCCTCTAAAACACTGACAGCTGCTATATTGTCTTCGATGGCTGCGTAACGGCATGTCTACCTCAGCGTTTCCTTTTCAAAAGAAAAGTATACTCAGACACGTTCTGCTTACCAGTTTTATACTCCAAGGAGGACAAAGTTCAACGCCCTCTAGTGGCATTACGCAATGCGCAATCACGCTGCATTTCTAATCATTTGCATATCTGCCTAATATGTACCTTCATGCCAAGTTTCGTTACGATCCCACAATTATTTCTTGGTGCGCAAATTTTTATGGCAATGAGTGTACATATACTTAACTGTATTATCGTGATTTACATTATTATACTAAAAGTAAGTAAACAACGTATCACCAAAATATTTACCAAGTACCGTATACTAGTTTTGGTAAGAAAAATAATTAATTATTCCGTTAATTGTTACTTAATTATTTCGTATTACAGAGGTACTTTGCACATTTATTGGACGATTTTCGTGGTATTTACAGAACTGTTTTCCATAAAATGTTTAACATTTAAGTAGTCAGTATGATAATTCTTATTTTTACGTGCTGTAATACACAGAAATTGTGGTGATAATTATTTATTTTGTAGTATTGGAAGTGGTGTTTTGTCCTGTTTCGCTTGGATAGCATTGCAAATTCATCAAGTCACCGTTTGAAAAATGGTCACTAAAAAAGTTCAAAACTGAAAAAAAAACCATGGTAATTAATGTATCAGCAAATTTAGCAGGGATTCCAGCGTGGAATATATTTCCAATATCAGCTTCTTTTTCATTTCTTACTGTAAATTAATAGAGGACTGTGATGTTGGACTGCTTCGTTCACATAAAATATGTTTTTAATAATAATGTAAAGTCGATCTTACAATTTTTGTGAACTATCCCTTTTTTAATTTGCCTCTTTACGCAAAAAAGTAACAATCGTAAATCCCTTTAAAGAAAAATTCTGTAGATCGTCTGAACCATGTTTTATGATATTTTTTTTCTTTTCTTCGATGATAATCATGAACCTTTTTTCATGTCAGTCATCGAAAGGTATCCAAGCTTCATCGATTGTTACAATATTTGCATATTTTTTTTCCAGACAAATACCTCTAATAAATAATTCTGCAGTGTGTTCTGTGTTTGGTTTTGTGTCAAAGAGAAAGAGAAAGAATATTCTGTTTTCTGGCCATATTAAAATTCAAAGGTGTGTTAATCCCTTATTTACAGTTGCATTGAACAACTGAATGATGTTTCAATAATGTTTGACTTGGGTATTCACAATTAAGAGGAAAGATATTGCCACCGTAACATTTGGAGACTTCTGATTTTACATTAAACAATTTTCTATTTGAAATCAGACTTTGACAAATTTATTCTTTTTTATTGACAACGTTAACTATCGTTTCGACAGAGAAAAATTGCTTTCATAACACTTTTAATAGCAGAATAGGAATAAGTTATTTTGGAAAGAACGTAAACAAATCTTCAAAGCATTAATTTGTATTTAAAGAAAATTTTCTTGTATCTGTGGATAACTTGAACTTTTAAAAAGTAACTGCTTTAAAAGACGTTTTTCTAAACAATCGAGTTTTTCAGTAAAACAAAATTGTCCAAAATATGCAAAAACAGCTTCTATATTTATATTATATATATATATATACTTTTGTTGTCAGTACACTCAAATTTCTTAAAAATCTATTGTTGAATAAATCTCTCTCTCCAACCTACTTCTGTACTTCATATAAGAGCAAAATTCAATTTTTTTATGCATTTATGACAATACGCTGAATTCTACATAATTTTATATACAAATACATGATAAATCATTTTTTGTTAAAAGCGTTGTTATATATTTTAGTCTGTTTAGTGCCAAGTTACATCTTTAATGTTATTTTTTCACTATTCAGAAATGTTTAACACGTTACTAAGCAATTGTAACAATGTTTTTTTATTATCATCGGTACATTCTTATGATTTTATTTTTTAAATCTTCATTTTAAGTTGAATGCAATCACCGGAACATATTTAGGAAATACAACTTTCATTTATATCTACCAAAAGTATTTTACTTATTCTATCCTATATTACGAAAACCAATAAAATACATTGTAATTCTATACAGATTACAGGGAAAAAAACTAAGAATTCCTTTTAGTAGAATATAATATCTTAATTCCTACCGGATATTTGAGGAAACTAATTTCCTGAAGAATATCAGGTATCTTTACAATGAAATTTCCTTTATCAGAATTTTATCTCGCAAAGAACAAAAGAAGAAAACTGATTAACTTTGGTAAACTAAAGTTTGTGGATAATATTTCGTCAATATATTTTATATAGAAACCCAGTAAAAACCTTGTTAAATAATACGTGATAAACAAAAAAGTGAGTTGTACTTATTTGCATCGTATAATCTGTTTATTTAACTAACTGTAGCTATATTATCCTTTCATATACTCGCTCAATTTCATGGTTCTTTAAGGGGAGTTAGTACATTTTGGGATCCAATTTTGCTCATAATAACACACTGTTTTTGATTTAACATAAAGGAACGAATTTGGTATATTTTGTAGTAGAATTGTTAAAGTTTCAAGAATAATACCCTAGATCTAAAACATTGCCACAACATTTGCAATTTAAATAATATATTACATATTTTTTAATAATATATAATGTATACACAAAAGTTAAGGAAAAATTATATACTTACCTTTCTGTCTTACAACATAACTGTTGAAAAATACCTAAGAGAAACTAAATGATTACATCAAATTGAATCTAAATATCACCTTTATACTGTAAATCTAAAATACTGAATTTATAAAAGGACATAATTTTGTTAATTAAAAATTTAAATTTTTTAAAGATTTTATGCATTTCGAATGCTAAATCTTTAACTAAAATATATTATAAGATTTATTAGTAATAGTCATTTGATAAGTTCAATGTTTTAGATTTACAGAATAAATGTGATATTTAGCTTCAATTTGATTTAAAAATTTAGTTTATCTAATGTATTTTTCAAAAGTTATATTATAAGAAGGAGAAGTAAGATTATAATTTTTAACCATTTGGAAATGGTTGTTGTTTTCGGTCGAGGATGGGGCTAAATGATGCTCGCATTTTATTTTTTTAACGAAATTCAACGATGTTCTTTACTTTTAGAAGAATTTTTATTTGAATAGGTAATAGAAAGGTATAAAATCGTTAAAAATTGAAAAAGTTACAAAATGGTTAGGCGCAAAGTATCAGATATGGAAAAATCAAAGGCCAAGGAGCGACGCCGAATTGAAAATCTTCTTGCAAAGCAAAAATCGAGGTCTTCAACAGATTATGTAGGCCATGAAAATCGAGGTCTTCAACTGATTATGTAGCCCATGAAAATCGAGGTCTTCAACTGATTATGTAGCCCATGAAAATCGATTACAGAATAAAAGACGAACGCGAAAAAGGAAACAATCTAATGTTTAATCGGTTGATAGTAAAAGGGCACGTCTCGAGGGGCTCCAATCCACTAGCCACGGCGTTTTACAATCGGTCGATTCTAACCGGGAAAATTTGAGCTCAACGTAGTTAATTTGTCGCAATCTGTGAATGATTCGGTGGAAGTGCTTTCAATTTCTAAACTGTTTTTCTCCTCGAAATGGGACTTCGAGAGTTTATCGATGAAGGTTTTGGTCGTCTGAAGTTTGACCTTTGCGATCTGTTGTTGAAGAGGATGCGACGGAATTTGGTGGACGAAATTTAGATTTATCGTTTAAATTTTGTTACGAAGGTGATTTGTATCGATCTGTAGATGATTCGGTGGGACTGCATTCGATTTTTATTTATTCGATTATTAAACAAATTCCAAATGGTCGTTGTAATCTATTAAATTACAATTTTTTTCTTTTACTTTTGAGTATACATTATACATTATTAAAAATATATATATTACTAGGGGGTTCTGCCCTTTGCAAGCTACGCTCGCCAACCCCCGCTCAGACACCGCAGAATCTAAAAACACGCTAATCTGATGGGTTTTAAAAATATTAGAGAAGATTGAATTATACTAAAAAAAGCTATGCAGATCTCCCTGTAAATGGGTTTCCATTCAATTCCCTTTGATTGCAAACATTTAAGGGCGAATCAGTTGCTGTTAAGACATCCAATGGTTGTTTTCGTTTTTGATTAAAGAGGATCAGTTTAACATTTGAAAAGAAGCTAAAATAAAATAAAGAGTCTTTGTCTCCCGGTATTTTAAAACAATCTCTATAACAATAGCCAAGTCACTATCATCAACAGTTCCAGGCGGACCACTTCACTTTTTATACTCTAGGTGCCATTTTGGTACTTTAATGTTAGCCAGGCACAGGTGATAAGTCGTCAAATATTATTCTATCGCCATCATTTCATCTATATTATAATAGTTGAAGTCGTCAACTGCCATAAACAAATACGGTCTGATCCCTTCTCCGTTATTATGAAAGTTTGACAAAGATGTCATATACGTCCCATATTGTCGTGATTTTTTAACGACGCCAATTTTGGGAACGCATCAACAGCATAAACAGCAACATCCGGCTTACCATATTAAGCAAAATAACGATACTTTGGCGCCAGTTATGTGCCCGTTCTGTATATGACATTGGCGTCAGCAAAAAATCGCGCCAATATGGGACCGTAAGTTTCCCATTTTGATTAAAAAATCAAATTTTTTTTTCGAATAAAACTACATAAAAGTTGTCATGGTCGCAAAAAATTCTAGGTACTGCTACGCTCGCAGGATTCAAATCTCGCCAATAGCTTTTTTTCAACTCGCCAGTTAGCAATTTTTTTCGAGTGGTAATATTTGGCCAGATACGCACCGCAGGTTTGGCGTGATTTTTATTTTTTTACGAAAATTTGGCGAAAACCTCGTTTTCAAATACCAGTTACATATGCATTTTTGGTATTCCTTAGATATCCCGACGACCAAAAATCTATCGCCAAATTAGAAGATTAAATGCCAATAATGGTTGATCGTAAATGTCACATTCACTTGACTTTAAGCAAGTTACACATGTTTACGTCATCAAGTGATTTTTATTTCGACGTTTTATTCGTATATTTATTAATGTTATACTAATTTATGTGTTCTTTCGTTATTTAAAATAAAAATTATGTCAATTTGTATAATTTGGCGAGTGTTTTGGCGATTTATATAATTTGTCGAAATTGGTCGACGGAATAACTAAGTAGTACTGTATTTCTTAATTATTTTCTATTATTTTCTAAAGGAAATATAAAAAAAATAATTAATAATCATAGAACAAAATAATTTATATAATTTGTAAAAAGAAATAAAAGTAAATAAATATTTATTATCAAATAAACAGCAATAGCCGGGTTACCATGTCAACCTTTTCTGAAATATAAAAAAATATATATCTGTTTGATTAAAATTTGAGTCACCATCATTAGAAAAATGTATATAAAATTAGAAAAAAATTAATATTTCGAAAGCTAATTCGAATTTAAAAATTCTAATACCAGTTTTGAAATCTGCGAATCAATATTGATTTTTGGTGTTAATTTCATCTCAAAGTATTCCATATTTTAGGAGAAATCGCCGTGAAACGTAATCAGTTGTTTAATCAGTCGTTTCATACTTCCGTTTCATACTTCCGTTTCGTAAATTCGTTTCATTAGGATTTTATATATATATAGGGTAAATTTAAATTGAAAATGTTGTGCTAATTTTTTAGAGCTAGGGTATTATTCTTAAAACTGTGACAATTTCACTCCAAAATATAGAAAACTTATTTGTTTACGCTGAATCAAAAAATGAGTGTTATTATGAGCAAAAATAGGTTCCAAAAGGTACTAACACCCCTTTTAAGATACTAGTCCATATACCCGCTACATTTTCACACGGTGCTGTTAGACATGTGGAATATGTGTTACAGAAAAATAGGTAATAGATTCTTATAATAGCAAATGAAGCATCAAAGTGAAATTTGACTGAAAAATCTTTTTATTAACACTTTCCAACATAGTTGAAAAGTGTTTATGATTTCGGTTTGATGTCCATGCTCTTACTTCCGTGAATATACTCTGATTGCCACAAAAATGTATAAACGTTTTTGTGTACGGCAATCTTGGTATTCAAAATGAAGTGTAATAATGATGCATGTAAGGTTCATTTACAGGTACACTGAAAAGAATTCCGTTACATTACGGTCTATAGAGTAAAATCTTTTCCGGTGTATTTTAATAACATTTTACTATTTTAAACATAAGGAAATTTATATATATCATTGAGATGTACTACACAGTGTTTACTGTATAATATGCTGTGCATAAAATTTATCGTTCATTGGCAGGGACACACAAAAGAAATTGGATACAGAAGAAATTCAACACTGATTGATCTATCGAAGCCTCTGAACAATAATTCATGGAACTTCGTTTTAAGCTGTCGTACGCGCTTTTATATTGAACCATATTTTAAATATTATTTAGTGTGTACAAATTCTATAAATCATTTACAGGGCTGCAGAAAATTTCTCAAGTATATTTCTGTTCATTCGCCGAAATTGTTGAATGGAAATTGTCAACTGTGCTGTTTGTTTAATTGAACGATCTTTTAACATACTATGTAGTACAAATACAAACCTGTCGTTCATATACAGGGTTGCACAAAATAAATCAGCTATTTTTCCGATTATTAATGGTAATAATAATAATTGTGTTTTCTAGTGCATTATACGCTTCTCAAATTGTTTATTTACACATCATATTTCACCTTAATAAGTTGTGAAGTTTTGTTACAGTATTATGAATGAGTTAGAAAATGTTTCATAATAATCTATTCTGTACGCATGATTTTTCATTCGTGTTTTTTTTTTTACTATATATAGCGACTGAGATTAAACCGAAGAAAACATGTTTTCATAACCATGTTTTCAGTACCTAAATTATTTTTATGTGCAATTCAAAACATTTATGGCCGATTCCCAAAAGGTGGGCACTGGACACACGTAAAAATTTGTAATATATAGGGTAAAATATCCATATTTCGTCCCCCTTAACCTCTCCGCTTCTGCGAATGTGGCGCCACTTATGACGCAAGGCACAGGGGACGGAAGGTAAAAGGGGTCAGATTTCAAAGTTTCGTTCACCAAGACATACACATAAATTAAACATGGCGAATTTCCTATTTTTAGAACACCTGAATTCTTATTACGCCATTTGTAGAACATTATTTACTGTACTGTAAGTATTTATTTCTTATTCGTTGCATGTAATTTACGTTAGTAAGATGCTGACAGTAGCATACAGTGAGTTTTAGGACGCTCAGTTCATCTTACGGAAACTGAAGCTCCGTCATATTGGAAAGTAGCGTGGTCCCAATTTTGTCCCTCTTGCAGTTCTTATTTTCGCCCCTGGGACGAAATTAGGAATGCTTTTTCATGACATTTTTGTCAATTTTTTCATTCATGTTTGGTTGGCTAATGTTTCGTTATGTTATTCTTCCATTGATAATTAGTACATTTCTTTGTGTCTTACTTTAATATAAATTAAATTACTTACTCATTCAGAAATAAATTTTGATTTATTTATAAGTTAAGCCTCGGCGTATTGGATTTTTTAGGGGGATGAAATTAGGACCATTTTTTTCCCTTTGCATCTTTTAGATACTTTTGAAAAACAACTTTTTGCATTGTTAAAATATTTTTTTACAATATTTGCCTATGTTCCTATGTGCGTGGGTAGTTAGTATATCTAAAATCCAAATTTGGCAGATTGTCACTGAAAATTACAACTTTTAAGGGCCTAAAAGGGACTAGGGGACGATAATAGGGCACCTTACCCTATATGTAGGAAGATAATATGTGAAACGTAAAATTAGTGAAAATATTAACTAATATTTAAATGCTGAAATCTTACATACTTTTTTTTTAATTCCTTGTAGACCTGTAATTTTACAATGCGTTACAACTAAAGTTTTCAAACATACTATGGTTAACGCTTAAGGGGTCTTGTAACTTTTAAACGCGTCGAAAATTAACGAAAAACTTCAAAGTTTGAATTAGTCTATCTTCAAAACCTTTTTATGTATAAACATGAGATTTTGGATATTGATTAAAGAGATAGTGTTTTGGACTATGCTACCATTAGAAATTTAGTAGCCTTTTACAGCATTTGTGTATTGTTTAAATCAAAATAGCTCTTTTTTTTTTACTTCAGAAGTCATTGCGCGCATGATATATTGAGAAAGTATGTATGGATTGTCATGAAATTTGGTAAAGATACTAAAACAATATGTGTGTTTAACCTTTTACCCGTCAACGTTCCATAAAAGAAACATATTCTATATGATGCTGTAAATTTTTAAGTATTTTCTTAATCTGTTTGAAATTTTAAATATATCTTTTTAAAGATATATTTTAATAGATTATAAACTATTATGTAATAATTTTTGTGATTTCCATCTTAGAGCTTGATGCAAATGTAGTAGGCTGTGCTTTATACTCTGTCTACAACTTTAGAATGCAAATGTGAATGCTGGATGATTAGTATTCTATTGTTTACTGTTGTTTATTAAGTTTTATGCATAAATGAATATTTTATTTTATTTTGTTTTTGTTTTATGATAATTTGAATGTCAATGTTCCACATGTGGAACGTTGTTGGCGGTTCAGAGAACAAAATTGTCATATTGTTACTTTTTTTAGGATTTTGATCATTTTTACAAGGCTTCCTCAGGCGATTATATTTTTTTTTTGTACCAGTATTATTAAAGAATAAATTCTATGATATATATATCTTGCACCTGTTGCCAAAAGTGTCTTTGAAATATTTTTGAACCAATAAATGCAATAAAATCTACAAAAGAATTGCAAAAAAAAAGAAGGAGGAGATTTTGATTATTATAGTGATTGCAAAGTTCTTTGTGTACGATGGAATGACAACAGTGTCGTTACTGTTATAACAAATTGGGAAGGAGCATTGCTAACTCAAAGTGTAACATGATATTCTCGAAAATTGAAGCGAGAAGTTTCAATCAAATACCTCGGTAGATTAGATTGTATAATTAGAGTATGGGTGATGTAGATGTTTTGGATCACTTGCACGGAACATATCGTCCAATACTTTGATGATAATAATGGTGATGAAATCTGTTTGCAGGAATTAAATATGGCTGTTGTTGCTTGTCATGCAGTAGGCTCAAAAGAAGCCCTAAGCCATTTGGAGTTTCGTCGTAAGTATGGACATTATCACGTCATCCGGTAGCTATTACTTTTCGTCTACTACTCAAGAGAAATTCTAAAATCGACAGAAAAAAAGGAAGAAATGGTGTGAATATTATGGAAAGCGTATGGAAGAAAAAGGTTTTCAGGCCTTTCATAAATATTTTGCTGTTAGTCACTAGTTAACATGTTCCTAAAATAGAAAACATTTTTTACTTTACCTTGTTTTCTCTGTTTTGTTATGTGTGCAGTGCTGGTATGATTTCAAAAGAGAAATTCGCCAAAATGTACAAATCTTATTCGTACCGCCAACGTTCCACAAGTGGAACATAGCTGTAACTTCACTTCAATTTTACATAACATTCTAAATTTTGACACACAGCCTTAGAATTAATCTAAATCGTCTAAAACATTTTTTCAAATTAATTTGAGAAGTAGTTCATGGTGCGGCGGGTAAAAGGTTAAAATGAACAACTTTTAATTATTTACAATGGTAATATTTTTAGTTATGACTATTTTTATTTATTAAAAATGCAAAATTTTTATTTTTTTTTACAAGAATATTTTGTTATATAGTTAACGAAATAATTTTGGTCTAAGAGTAGTTCATTTTAAAGACATTTAAAACTTAATATTAAAGAAATAATTAATATTAATGAAATAATAATTAAATTAAAATAATTAGAATTAATAATTAAATAAATAAATATTTCTGAGAGACTCCGAAATAATCAATCTCTGTATACTGTAATACTTTTAAAATGTATTCTTGAGCTAAGGAATTTTTTCCTGACAAATATCAATTTTTTTTTAATTCATTGATTTTCATGTGCTATAATTTCATATTTATTGAAGTAATTTCAAGTATTCGGTATTTAATTTTTAGTTCTATATATACTACATTGTATTTTGTGAATTTAAAGCAAAACTTTGTAATTCCATATGTTGCACTATTACATTAAAAAAATTAAGTAAAAAGAAAAAGAAAATTTTGATCAAAATGATTTCGTATTACAGCATTGGTGCTTCGAAATGTTGATGTTTAAAATGTTTATTTTCCCAAACCTACATTTCGGTTTACTGTTATTTTAAAAGTCCAGTTACGATATATAAACTTTTCCATTTGTTGAAATGCCCGGTATTCTATTTTAAAGCTCTTGTGATTTTTTTTTTCAGTTGAACTATAGAAACGGAAATTGTTTTCTTCTGGGACATAAAAGGAAGTTATTTTAAATTTTGAAGTTTAGAAAATGGAAATTATTGTTTCATCGTGTTTCTGTAATGTAAACGCAATAAGTCCAGGTTGCCTTTCTCTACTTTAATAGAGAAAAAAAAAACCTGAGTAAACTATGTGTTGTGTGACATATAACCCATATTTTTTGTCACATTATGGAAACACAGCATAATTTTAAAATATCAAATTTTAAACTCATATGTATGTTGTATATAAGTATAAAGTTAAATCTTTTAACATTATAATTTTCATTATATTCAAAATTGCTCTGCAATAGCTGATGTTTTAAAGTTCGATATTGTCATTTATAAAAGATACATTTGGACTTTCAATTCAGTAAACTCGCAGAAATTGAGAAATATTTTACAGGAAATGTCGATGAAACAAAGTAATATATATATATATATATATGTGTGTGTGTGTGTGTGTGTATATATATATATATATATATATATATATATGCAGCTTTATTAAGTAAATATGTGACAAATCTGAATGACCAGAGATAATATATTTTATTAATTGCTGAAGGGGTTAAAAAATCTTAAAAACAGTAAATATGTTTTAATAAACTACCTACATACTTCAGCTTCACTGAAGCGTTTATCAAGATAAATTTTGTCTTCATAAAGGCTTCAGTAAAGAAGACGTATGCAGACAGTTTTTGAAATTTTTTATTTTATTTTTACAGTTTTTATTTTATTACGTTATCTTACAGGCCTAATGAAGCTATATAGAGAAATTTCATTTAGTTTAATGACTGCAATGAACATGAGTGTACATTAAATAAAATGAGTGTATTTGTTGGTATGTTTTTGACTTATATTAGCACTTGTTTATAAAAATTCATTTCCTTCATGGCATTTTTCGTAATACAAATCATTTGTGCAGAATATTTGAAATTAATTAAATTAAAAATTGGAAAATTCCTATACATTGCAATATTCGTTTTCGATAAATTTACCCTGAACTTACTGAATTTTCTTCTGAACTTTACTGAATTTTGTTTGTTATATGATGCACAAATTTTCATCATTTTATCAAACACAAATATTTTTAAATTAGTAAATGATATATAGAAAATTTAGAAATATATGTTTAAAGTGTTTAGAAAAACTATCTACACGAAGGTTACTGATGCATTTCGGATTTATTTTTAAATATAAGAAAACTTGCAATAATGACTATTAAAAGTGATTTTGATTTGAGAAGGATTTTGTATTATCTATAAATGAATTGCATCTAAAGTTATAAGCGATATTTTTCTGATCAGACAGCCAAGACCGGAAATTTGACAGCAATTTGTGAAAGATACTCTGCATTTAATAAAAAAAAAAAATAAGGAAAACTATTCAATCTGATAGTTTCTGAACAAAAACAACTTACAGGCCCATACGTTTGTGAAAAAAAAGCATTTATGAATTTTTAATACATTAACTTGTTTTAATTTGATAAGATTGAGCAGCAACGATTGTGGTCTTTGCTTCGAAATGGTGACTACGTGAAACTGACCGTGCTGCTAATGGTGCTTTTTGGTAATTCAAAATTGTATGGCCGTTTTTAACGCGGCAACACTTCAAAATTTCGTAAAATTAAAAAAAAATCATAACTCGGTTAATCACTGGACGACATAAAAAATGTAAATTTTACCTGTAAATTTGTCAAAGCATGCAGCAAAATTTTTAAAAATTAATTTATATGATCGAAATACAGAATGCAATTTTTAAAAAAGAAACCTTTTGAAAATTAATGACATAACTATTCCATAAACATTTTTTTTTATTCCTTCATTATTTTGAACACATTTGTAACATTCATTATTTATCCATTATATTCAAAAGGCAAAGCACCTTTCAATTTCTTGCGGCACCCTGTGTATGTAATCGTACAACACATCTTAGTTAATTTTATCTTTGTTCGAGATAAAATAAAATTCTAATTTGATAATTATGTCGGGGAGACCGGGGCAAGATGACTATGTTAACAATTTTTGTTGTTTTTTAATTAATTTTTAAGTATAGTAAAATTAATTTTACATGAACTGCTAGAATATACCTTGTAGCGTTAAATATATTACCATTCAATTTTTCAAATAAAAAAAAATAAAGGATAATTTTATTTTTTCATAACATTAACAAATCGTCATCTTGCCCCAGTACTGGGGCAAGATGACAACACTGAAAAATGTTGAACATATTTTATCTTTTGGATATGTTACATGGTTTAACAAATGATAACTGTGTTTTTACATCTTGCAAAGTATCGGACCAGGCATAATGCATTGTAACGTAATGTTTAACTGTTTAGTTGTGCAGCTAACAATAGTCACAAATAAAAATGTCATTTTCATAATTGTAACATTCCTCATGCCACCACTGTCGAACGGTACCCCCCTTGTACCGATCGAACGCTTGGAAGTGGAGATACGGACACCGATAGGGAGGTTTTCGGGCGGAGGGGAGGCTGAAAGGGCTTAGCGGATGGCAAAAATGTCTTTCTCTCGTCGCCCCCTTTTGAAAGACACCTCCCCCGACCCATGTCCGCCTTAGCCCCAGAGGAGATAGAAGCGCAAGGTCCCGCGGTCAAACACACAGACAAACAAGCGTTTACAGGATTTAAAAAGAACGGACAGCACAGTTACTTTAATAAATTCCGAAACACGGGGCTCGTCATCTTGCCCCGGACTGCCTGTTTAAAAATATTCGCTTTCATTGCCATGAATGAAGGCCGTTAATTGACATTTATTCATAGTAATAGGTAGTATTTAAACTAACAAGGGAACCACTTTTGGTGTTGCTCGCACCTAGCATCGAGACTTGGTGCGTTTTGTAGCCCTATACATAAAAGTTAGAGAACCGATAAAAATTTCTCTGTTAAAATCATATTTTATATACTTTTTTATACTTTTAATTTTTTATTATTACATATTTATTTGTTTATTTTACGCCAAAAGGGAGTTAAGTCGCCAAATATGGCGCTACAATTTTTCCGACCGCTTTATCCAAAGAGTAAATATACAGTACATATTACTAGTATTCAGATTGCGATTTGATTTAAAAAAATAATTGATAGCATAAGAAACAAATATTAGGTTTTTATTTCTTTTTCTATGCAGACGATAAATATATAAGTAATAAATATAATTCTATAAAAGCTTCGAAGATCATTGAAAACTATTTTTTAGTTAAATAGAAAATAAGCAAACAATTTTCTTTTGAAATCGAATGGAATAAAGTTTCGAATGTTTAAAATGAAATGTTGCTGTATTAAATGGTCCTTTGGTAAAAGTAATCATAAAGTAAATTAATATTTTTACACAATTTAAAAAAATTACTGTTGCTAAATATATCGGACATTGCCATTTCTAGCCATTACATATTCAGCTATGACATTTGGCTAGGGTTGCCGTAAAACTCTACTTTTGAAAATAAACGCCAACTGTTTCCCCGCCAAAAATATGAATATAATGTTGCAATTTTTCAAAATCAAATTTGTGAGTTTTTGAAGGAATTTTCGAACTTTTTTAAATATTTTATACTTATCATTAACTAATTTTTATTTTTAAATGCTTTTCTTTAAAAAAAAATCAATGTTAATAGTCCGATAATTGGTCTCGAAAATTGCATTTTCCGAAAGTTATGCTGCTGTAAAATCAAGAAATATTATTTTAACAGAAAAATTTTATCGATTCTCAAACTTCATAATATAGGGCTTTAAAATGCACCAGGTCTCAATGCTAGGTGCGAGCAACACCAAAAGTGGTTCCCTTGTAAGTTACTCATAAATATTCAAGAGAAACGATATATCTTACCTGTATCTGTAGTAGAGCTTATTTACACATGCATAAAAGTTATAACGTGGCAGCGGTAAGCAATCAAAGCTTCACAACTAACACAAAAATGTCGATTTCAGCTTCTCTATACTATTGTTTAAAGAACGGCCGATAGGAGAGCCAGTAGTGTCCGGTTGAGGCTACCACCTAGTGGAAAACGGAAAAATTAAAACATTCGTCATCTTGCCCCGGTCTCCCCTATGACATAAAATAAATAAAAGGAAACTGAAAATTTCGGTAATTTTCCAAATTTTGTCAAATGAGACTTTAATGTTATTTACATATATATTTATATTTTAAATCACTATTCTTATTTCATTGAAAAATAGATTTTTTTTTCAGTTAAAATATTCTTTAATCGTAAGCGGAAATGTACGCCTTTGCTGAAGAATGCAATACTAAACAGTTTTCAATTTCTTTTTGTATTTTAATCTAAGACACATTCTCGCGTTTAATATAATTTGAGAGAATGAAATTCAATTTCAGTGAGTCTTTTCTTCGTCTTTTTCACTACTTAAGAGGACAAATTTAATTTAAAGAAATATATTTCTTCTCAAAATGACATTTCATAAAATAATATAAATTGAACTAAAATCTACAAAAATTAATACAGTTCCTTATTTTCTAAAAATATTTACGATAAAATTCTGTTTCTTCTCAAACTGTAAAACTTCTCTAACAAACTCTAAACCCTAATTCTTCAAAAACTCTAAAAAAAATTAAAGCCGTTTTACGGCAAATACCGAAATGCCTATATTATTTTTTCTATATTAGTAAATTTTTAATAACCATTGGTTAAAATTAAATGTATGTATATTTAATTTGTTTAAATAATCACTTTAAAAAGGCATATTGATGTAAAAACGAAATGTTATAATTCTTATAATTCATCGTGAGAGAATGATTTCGTATCTTCTCTGTTTTCATCTAATAATCAACTGCGTATAAACAAGGTTTCGTGATTATGTGATCTCGCTAATATTTTACAACATTAAGCTCTAAAGAAATAAATATTTTCTGGATTACTTTTCAATTTTTCAATTACACTTTCACACAGACAAAAAATAAAACAAAATATGTATAGAGAGAACTAATTCCCCATACGTTTCAATTACGAAATCGTTCGAAAAAAATTAGAAATATGCATTTTACTGGAAGTTATGTGTTCGTTATATTTATTTTATTAAAACATATAAACAACTACAAACTACTTCACCGAAAGATTTTCTGTTTGTTATCCCACTAAAAAAATTTCCAAATAATACAAGAAGTGGGTAAGTATAACCGAAGATCGCACAAAGGTTTTCGTTTAATATTCCTTTGAAAACAGCTTGTCAATAAGAACATAGATGGCAGCATCGCTAATATGGTGAAACAAGAGGAAACTATTCTTTTAATCAAATTAAAAATATTCAAGACCTTATTTTCTGAAAATTATAACAGCGTATGTCTGATATATGAAAAGCATATTAATTAAATGATTTAATTTTAGATAAAAATAAAATAAAAATAAAAACAGAAAAATATTTAAACGAAATTGAAGATGTTGAAATTTCTCGAGAATTTAATGTACTTTGAAACAAAATTTAAAATTTAGAATTTTCTCAAAGCAAAACAAATCGTTTAAACGAAATTTAAAATTTAGAAATTAAAAAACTTTAGTGGATATTTAAACTAAATTTTGAATTTCGCAATTTTTCAAAAAAGATTTTTTGAATAAAAAAACAATGGATATAATATTTTTCAACAACTGCCTTAAATTTGCAAAGAAGTATTTTCAAAAATTCTGAACAACTGAATCGATCAGATAATGAAAACTACTACAGGAAAAGAAATCAAACTCCGACGCTCAGCTTCCAATGAGGAGCCTTTTTAATAGCAAACAACTGTGCGACAACGGAGCCATCTAGCCTGCACGAAAAAGAATGAAATTAAAGTTTTGTTTTGAAATCTAAAGTGTCAGATGCTCTTAAATTAATTAGTTTAATTAAAATACTATAATAGTTTTTCAAAATTATGTAATTTGTTGTATGATCGGAAATATTCAGCTATAAGTATGCAGCACTTCAAGTCTCTAAATTTTACCGATTCCGAGAACGAAGAACTGTGACAGACAAATGGGAGAGCGAGACGAATAGAGTTTCCTCAGATGAATGAAACCATAAAAATTATTTCTAGGAAGGTGTTCGTATCGAAAACTTCAGAATTTGGTACAATTTCAGTATGAATGATAGCCGCAAATATATTTTGCAGCAATCGACTGCAAATAATTTTAAATCATACTATCAACCATCTAAATAAGCTTTTAACCCCATCATATCAAACGATTTCAGAAGGAATACGAATAATTAACAAACGCCAAAGGTATCAAATTTTAAATAAAATTATAAAATATTTTAAGATGCTATTAAATATCAAATTTTAGTTGGGTAATTGAATTTTTGCATGCAAATTTAAAAAATAATATGAATTTTAATGTTAATGATAATGCTGTTAATTAATATCGTTTCGCCGTGAAATAGCTCTGGTTAAAATGAATTTGTTTACTTGATAATTGATAATTGCCGGTTTGAGAAAACTGCTTAATACACTAAAAAAATCACTCGGAAACGTTTCGGAAAATCAGTAGCAGGGAAAGAAACTATGCTTATGTAAATGATTCTGTAAATCTAAAATTTCTAAAGAAAAAATACTTTTTGGAATTGTGGGTAACTTCGATGATGTTGTTGTATATTTTTTTTTTTTGTTGTTGTTGTTATATTATATTTTAGTCCATTGATAAAATATAGATAAATTATCTTCAATATTGTTGAATATACCGAATACCACAGTGTTTTGTTGAGTGAGACATTCTGAATAACTGGATTGCGACTGAATGTGTGACTTGTGACTGTCACTTCCTGTATAAAAAATTGTTCTTCTTGATGTGTTCCGTCTATATTTTTATTTTGTGAATTCACTTTACGAACACTTTGTATGAATATGTGTGCTTATTTGTAAAGGTGTCTTCACAAGATAGATAAACAAAAAAAGTTCACATTAAAAGTCCCCGATTGCCAAGCTGAAAAGTCATGTAGCTACAAACTTATCTCAACTTGTCTAATATTCATCTTTATTTTCAGTTGTCCAACATTCTACGCTAGAATAATCCCTTAACATTCGCGAGTTTTAGTTATTTAGAAATAAAAAAGGAAGAAAATTTCAACATTCGCCAATACTTAACTTGGTTATTCGCGAGTTTTGTTTTATAAAGAATATTTTTGCAAAATAAACTCGGTTTACCGTAATTTCCGGTGTATAATCCGCGGATCAAACAATCATTTTTCGACCCATAATTTTTTTTTAAATAAAATGTAATTTTTAAAATCGCGGAAAATATTTGGCTTCAATAACTAAATAAAATTTCTGGTTCCAAACAGAATTGTTTCATCCGCGGATTATACGCCGGAAATTACGTTAATTTCATTGCAGCTAAATTTTTTCAGCAAAAAGTGCCTAGAAAATTTTACAACTTCGAAACTACTTATTAAAATATATATATATGCAATTTAACAAATTACAACGACCATTTGGAAAATGATTTTTTCAAAGACTAAAAAGACATAAAAAATCGCACGGAGTTGATCATACATTACGTACGCCATGGATTACATTTCTCGGTACTGTAAATTTTTAAACTTCTACGGAGCTGGTCATTCATTACGTATGCCATGGATTAAACATTAATATTCCTGGACCAATTTTAAATGAAATTTCCTTCTTAAACTTCTAAACATCCCACAATATTACTTTTTACACCATCGTATAGAAAAAAAAATGTACTTTAAATGCAATTTGTTTGAAAGGTGTATCTCAATTTGTTTCTGAGTTATTAATTATTTTTTGTAGTTTTTATTGCTTTTTTGTCATAGTGGCAACAGAAGTATCCATCTCTGCTGAAAGTAAAGGGAAAATACAGATTACTGTATAGACCCATCAGAAAAAGAATAAAATGCGGATTCAACCAATAAAACGCTTCAGCTAGGTTTTTGATTTCCTATCCTGACTGAGGACAATAACCATTTTTCCAAATGGTTAAAAAGCAATAGAATGCAATCTTTCACTGGTGAGGAGTCTGATATCTGAAAGGGAAATCGAGGCCGCAACTTTTCCTTATGTGGAAATTCATAAACATAAAATCTGTTCTTCCATACCATCGCATATCACTTTTTCAGCTATCATCTAGGAAATAAACTTTGTGCAATAGGCTTATAATTATTAAAATTTATTTACAGCATTTACTTTTTAATGCTAAATAAATATACTTTACGTTTCAATATATTTTTTCCATTTAAAAAAATCATAAATCCCAACCTCCTTTTATACATGCGAAGATAGTCTCAACAGTCGCGATTTTGACATTCGCGGAGATTTCTGCGACCCTAACCCTCGCGAATGTCAAGGGATTATACTGCAGTTAAAAATGTTCAGATTTTTGAAGACATTTGGAAATTACCGAAAAGAATAAATTAGAAACTTTAAACATGTTTTCAAATGCATTAAACTTGTTAAAAAGATTCAATGAATGTTTCACAATTATTTTTAATAAAAAATTCAGAATTTAAAAAATATCCTTTAATACTAAATTATACGAAAATAATTATAACAGCTATGATTGTTACATGCAATGAAAGTAATATATTTTAGCATTTTAATTTTGATAAAAATGTTTAAAATTGAATTTCCGAAAATACTATTTGAAAAATATTCTTGAGTAAAAAAAAAATATATCAGTTTCATATGAAAAATATTTATTTATTTTAATATTTTTTCTTTGTGAAATCGAGTTTTTAAATATCACTTATTTGTAAAAGTTTTCACAATACGCAATGAAGAAAAAGAACAGTTTGTAAGTAATGAAAAATAATAATTACATCCTGTCCAGTTTTTAATCAAAGCCCTCATTAAAAAATAGAAGACATTTTTTGTAAGTAATTTATTTGCGACTTTTTTTTTTCAAATATGCCTGTATATACTAAATTTACTTTTGTATATGAATAGAATAATTTAATTTTAAAACAAATCTTGTTTCTTTTTTTAAGACACGTATAGCTGGTGAAATAACTTTGTTTTGTGAGTAAAAATGTATATTTTTCTTTTTAAAAAAATGCAGTTTCATATAAAATGTAAAAAACTGCATAATAAATTTTATTGACGAACTTTTTTTTTTTTAAGCCTTTTTTATTTGAAAGAATTTAACAAATATTTAGTTTCGAAAAATTGTTTTTGAATAATAATGAATTAAAAATTTTCAATATCTTATTAAAAATTCTGTTTGTTTTCTGGCATTCGAAATGTTGTATGTAATTTTTATTATAATATTTTAAATTTTAATATTGACCTTGCTGTGATTTTGTCTCTCGGCAGCTGTCGCAAATAAAGTAATGGGTATATTTGGGGAAAATCATAAAATAGCATAAAAGTACGACAAATAAATAATTAATAGGGTTTTTTTCTTAAATTGCATAAAAACAAAATACATTTTACTTTTAACATGTTCTTTTGTTAATAATTTAACTGCAAAATGTTTCTTTTCATTTAATTAAAAACAAAAGAAAAATGTTATTTAAAAGTTTTTTAAAAGTTGTTGCATTTATATAGGTATATGCATTATGTAATGCAAAATCAAAAAAAAAAAAAAAAAAAAAAAAACTTATTTTTTAATTCTGTGTCAGTGCCAAATATTTACATTTATATTTAAGAATTAAAAAAATATATATTTAATCTACCGACTTATTACTTATAAATTTGGAATTATTTTAATCGCTATCAGTAAAATTGTTCTTATTAAAATAAGTTCTACCACTTTTAAATATTCGTTCAGAAAACTTACGCGAAAGATACTGTTCGGACCTTGTGCGCATGCCGAGCTACGCATTTTTGTGGCCTTGTGACCCAGTTCAGTTGTTGCTCTAGCTGTAATTTTGGCACGTTGTGTTTTAGCGGGTATTATCCCCATTATTCTGTTATGTTTGATATCGGGAATATTCCCCACATAATGTCTTACGAATTTCAAATAACCAAATAGCGGGTTCCCACCCCTAAAGTCACCTTATATTTTTATGTGTTCATCAATGTTTTGTGCTTGTTCCATGTGCATGCGTGTGATTAAAATATATGAAATAGGAAACAGTGATACATAATCAGTCGTAAACTTACACACAATATCCACTACAGATACAAATTATTTTTTAAAAAGGTCAGCCAAAATCATTTTTTAAAAAGATACTTTCTTAATAAATTTATTTTCCCAGAACCATTGTTTTATAACAATAAATTTAATCTAATTTAACATGATTTTCCAATTTGTAGTTTGTTTTAAAAAAATAAAATTCAGCATAACACTGTAACTATGAAAAATGTCCTTTAGATGGAACGATTTATTTCTTGCATATTTTTGTCTCAAAATAACAATTCCGTAATATTTTTTTTACCACCTGTCATTTTCCCAAAAATCCACATTTTTGCTTTTTACTTATTTTTTAGATAAATTTGCATGCTTCTTAATTGGATTAAATTTATTAATAATCTGCCATTTCTATTGAACTTTTATAATGCAGGTCATGATATCCACACATTTAGTAATGGAAATCTATATTGTAGCGCCAAGTGCGCTCTGTGCCGAAAAAATAAACTTACAGGCAATGAAAAGTAGCTCTCATCGACAGTGAGACCGTCGCCAACTTGACGACCATTTTGGTGATCTTGTCGACTTTGGCGACAAAATCCTTATTTACCTACCCGAAGTTTCGATGCTCTAGCTGCATTAGGAAGCAAGGTATACGAGAATTCACTAGACGGTTGGCGACTTTTCTGCCGAGGGCATTTTCTCCCTTCGCCAAATCTATACAGAGGACACTGCGACTGACTGAGAACAGTTTTGAGAGGTCAGATAGTTTTTGTTTATTTTCAAATGTTTCCTCCAACTGTCTTATGTTGATGATTGAAGTGTTGGTGGTAGGAAAAATTTTAGAGACGTTAAGTGTGAAGTGCACAACTGTTATAAGTACAAGATTATATTACGTTCAGTGCATTATAATGATTCGTCATTGTAAAAATAAACCGGACTTAATTTGTTATGCGTGTGGCGAACTTACATTGAAGACTCAGCAATGTAGCTTGTCTTCATTAAATAGAAAGGCTTATGAGCTGTAGGGGAGACTAGGGAGGGTTGACCATACGGGAGGCTTGACCCACCCATCAGTTTTCATATTTAAAATAATTTCAGAGTTTTACCAATAGGTGTCAACCAAAGCTATTGGAATGCTCAAACAACAGTCTTTGTTTCATACAGCTAATCGAAATAGGTATGGAAAAATCAAATGGGGAGCGTTTTCAACCTAAAAAGTGCGTTTTTTAGAAATAATTTGTAAGCTTTTTTCAGATAAAATATATCATACAAATTTAAGTAAGTAGGTTTAAAGTAATGCAGAAATAACGAGCTTTCATTCCAGGCATAAAGATTGTACCGTAAGTTAGGCTTAATATAACAATATGCTATTATTTAGAAAAGTGGTATGTGGGGAGGTTTGACCCAGTCAATGTGAGGGGGGGGTTGGCCAGATGCTCAAGGCTCCCTTAATTAAGTGGTTTTGGCAATCTGTTTATTATACACTGTGCATAATGAAAAGGGTTATATATAAAAAAGAATATATATTTATCCTGTAAAGCTACTGTAAAATGGGGTGATGGAAAAGAAAGTGTTTGAAACTGATTAAAGAAAGATGTAAAAAATTGCTGTAGTATCCACTGCAAGAAAATACTTAATGAAATATAAATGGGAAAGTTGATAGAAACTTTTCTACATCTAAATATTACTTAATATAGGTAAATAGAAACAGTGGAAAAGAATAGAAAGTATGAAAACAGCAGTCTTAACCATTTCAGGGAGAGTGGCATGTTTATGAAACCACTTAATTTTAATTCCCAAACGCCAGAATGGCACCAGAATTTTACTAAAATGTTTTCCATTTAATATGTATGTGAAATATAGCCTTTTTCTTATTTCCAAATAAATTTGTTCGTAAATTCCGGTGCTAGTCATTTATTTCAACATTTTAGTACTGAAAGTACTTTGCTCCCGAAAGGCCTAAACGATGTTAATAATAAGTTAAGTGCCCAATGCGGCTGCAAAAGAAAATAGCATTGATCGAAAAACTTCAGGAAGGCATGTAGACAAATTTCACCAGGATGAATAAAGTTAGATGAAGCCAAACTATGTGACAACTATGTTGTTAGGTAGAGTGTCACAAAAAGTAGGACAAGGAGACAAAAAAAAAGGCGGGACAGTGTTTCCTAAATCCAGACATATTCATACATGAAACCCTATGAAAACGAAACCTGTCTCTACCGGAATATTGTCTTAAATGTTAAAATTTCATTTTCCCTGCTGTACAATTATATATGCTCAGACAAAATCATGTTTAAAACAAATGTTTTCTCCTATTACTTGCGATTGCGTCAAAACAGGTTTTTTTAAGCGTCATGTTTTCAAAAATATTTTTTTAATAATTAAAGCATGTAGCATAAAGTTTTTCTGTTTTTTTTAACTGATTTTATTCTCTTCTCAAATATTTCAATATAATACAAAGTGGGTCAAGTCTCTCATATAGGGGGTCAACCCTCCCGTATGTGGAGAGCCTTGACCCATTATTTTGTCATGAATAAAATCATTCATTTTTCAAATTTCTTATATATTACACTTATGTAGCAATTTTATTTTGATAACTGAATGTATAACGAATAAAACGATATATAAAACTTTATTATTCTACGTTCAATATTTAAAGAATAAAAAATCCTTTTGTAAAAAGTGGGTCAACCCTCCCTAGTCTCCCCTACATTGGATGTAGAGTTTGGGACCATGATATATCCTGGGCTACAGATATATGCTACAATTCATGTTCCGGAAATCTCCGAAACTGTTTACAAGGAAAACGTAGTAGATTGAAATGTACTGTACCTATGGTTTGACGCGTACCCACCAATCACGTATCGGATTGTTACTTTTGTCCAAACATTGTATTCAATATCCAAACTTACACACCGCTATGGCGACCAGTTCCTCATTCTGAAGATCTTCCTTTACCTACAGCTCTAGATAAATATACTGTTGATTCATCGGAAGACACCTCTGATGACACAAACCATCAAGATCCTGACTTTCAGCCATCTACATATATGACATGTTCTGTTCACATCATAAAATAACACAGGCAGAGCTTAACGATCTTGTATGGGACTTAAAACTCTCGCAAACAGACTCAGAATTACTGGGTTCCAGGCTTCAAGGTTGAAATTTATTAGAGAAATGTGTAAAAATAAGTTCATTTAGAGGACGACAAAGCCCTTTTGTAGACTATTTTGCGGAGAAAGAAGACATCATATATTAATGTTATGTGAAAGGCCTATTTCAGGCATTGGGACATGAACATATTCCAGCAGAGTAGTGCCTGTTTATTGACTCGTTCAATCGTAGTCTCAAAGCAGTGCTCCTCCATATATGCAATGTTTGTCCGTCTGTTCCTGTAGCATATTCCACAAACACAAAGGAAACTTACGAAGTTATGAGTGCTGTATTGAAGTTAATTTGGTACACTGCATTCTAATTGCACGTCTGTGGGTATTCGAAAGTCATTGGGATATTAACAGGCATGCAACAGGGATACTTTCTCTGCGAAATGGACAGCCGTGACAGAAAAAATTGCTACATCCGTAACAGTGGCATTGAAGAAAAAACTTCATTCCTGGCACCAAAAACATATCACGTGAACCACTTGTGAATCCGCAATGTACCTTTCGTCCAACATTGCACATTAACCTCGGTTTGAGGAAAATATTTGTAAACTAGTGTAAATTCCCGCCCTAGGACGGTGTGTAAAAACTGTGTTTTTCACTTAAAATTTGAAGAAAAAAAATGATAAAAATAAGTGACTATATGGAAGCGTTTAGATGAGCAAAGTTCGGCTAGTTTGTGTTCTAATAAACATACTATTAGCATTTAAAATACTTCTGGGTAAACCAGGGTTTCCTGCTATTATCATCATATATATTATAAAGCAGTAAGATCTAAAAGTTCCGCCCGAATGTTTTCAAAAACTACCCGGTGGATTTTTTTTCAAATAGTGTCATTCGATGGAGAATATTCACGTGGTGGTTTATGAGTAAAATATACAGGGATAACTATATTTTTGGTAATAAATTTCGTATTTTATTGGTATTTTGAACAAAAAGGTTGCCAGAGGTCATTTTTTGGCGAAAGGTTTGTTGGTTAAAGAACTGAAATAGTTATCCGTCCGTTAGAAAATAATACAAATATCTCGCAAATAAGTGAAAAAAAATACTGATATTTAATTAAAAAAGACAATAAAAAAAAGTTTTAATGAGACACAATATTATAAAACGAAAATATTTAATTTTAACATGAAATAAATATTTTTAATGATTAAAAATATAATTTATAGTGAAATTTTACAATTTATACAATATTTGGCGAATTATCGCCTGCGTTAAGTTAAAAAAATGAATCTGAAAATTTGATTAGACTAATTTTGAATTACATTTTTTTTTTTTTTTTTAGTTCTTTTCTTTTTTTTTATCTAACTGCCACGTCATGTGATTTACAATAGAAATAAACAGATGTAATTGTAAAAGTTACTGTATTTACGATTTCTAATTTATGTTTGTCGCCAAACAATGTTTAGCTAATTTTTTTTTTTTTTTTTTTTTTTTTTTTAAGCCAAAAATGCATAAACGTGACATTAGCTTGAGGATTTTCGCAATAATGGTGTTTTTTCAAGTGACCGAGATCATTTTTGGAGTACATTTATATATTCAATTATGAGTTACATAGATATTAGTTAATATTGTAAAATTAGAATCAAATATCTAAATTTTAGTTTGAATTTCTGCCGCACATACATATTATAAAATAAGTTCATACTTTATAAAAAGCTTTTCGCCGTAATTACGGAAGCATATGATTTTTATACACTCCAACTCAGATCAAGGATTATTATCCTTTTTTTTCTTTTTTAGAAAATATTATTGTTTATTTCTTTGGCGATAACGACAATTTCACGTATAGGAAAATTCGGTACTATTTGGTTATCCCATTGACCCAAAATCTATCGCCAAACTATAAGATTAAATGCCAATAATGGTTGATCGTAAATTTCACAATCACTTGACTTTAAACAAAGTTAAACGCGTTTACGTCATCAAGTGATTTTTATTTCGACGTTTTATTTGTATTTTTATTAATGTTATACTAATTTATTTGTTCTTTCATTATTTAAAATAAAAATTTTTATCAATTTGTATAATTTAACGAGTGATTTGGCGCTTTACATAATTTGGCGAAATTGGTCGACGGGATAACTAAGTAGTACCAAAAATTCACAATTTCAAAATTTAGGAACTGAAAATTATTGTTAAGGAAATTTATACAATCATCTGATATTACTATAAAAAAAATCAACATTTTTTAAATAAAAATTGCTTGCTGAGAAAAAATTGCAAATCTTTTTTAATTTGTTATGTCTTCATATTTTCCCCTTTATTAGGTAATATTTTAAAAGATATTGGGCTAATCTTAGATATTTAAAAGCACGTAAATTAACGTCTGAATTCCAACTTTATATTATTATTATAATTTATTTATTGTTATTATTATTATTTATTTTATAATTTTCGATAATCAAGTCACCACCAAATGGCATATTTACTATATTATTGGAAGCTTTGTTAGCACAGATGTCATATACGCTCCATGGACCTAATGGCCTCCAAAATGACGTTATTTTGCCTAATATGGTAACCCGGCTATTGTTGTTTGTTTATTAATAAATTGTTTATTTACCTTTATTTTCTTTTTTAAAATTATATAAATCGTTTTTTTTTTCTATAGTTATTAATTAAACTTTTTTTTTTATTTATTGTTATTTCCGTTTAAAATAATAGAAAATAATTTAAATATATATATGTAACTGGTATTCGAAAACGATGTTTTCCCCAAGTTGGCGTGAAAAAAAAATCCCGCCAAACCAGGTATGTATATGATATCTGTGCCTAACAGTTATTTACATTATTGTGATTACTTAGTATCAGACAACAGATCGAAGAGTATTTGGTATATTTTTATTGTTATGGGCTTTGGCGAGATAGGGAAAAAGTCCTTGGCAAGTGAAGTGAATTTTTTGTATATTTACTGGCAACCAATTTACTTTTCATATTCATATAAGCATTTTTTTTCAATATCTATGATATTTATCTATACTCCTATTATAAAGAGGAAAAAATTGTTTATTTGTCGGAGATAAGCTCAGGAACTACCGAACCGATTCAAAAGTAATGGTATCAAAATGATGGTGTTAGTCCAACTTAGAACATAGGCTATATCTTATGTCGGTGCCACTACCCCAAAGGGGGTGGAGGAGCAAAAAACGTTCTAAAAATGATATTTTTGCGTTACTGATGGGCCTAGAAATATGAAATTTGGAATATTAGTTACTTATAAGATATAAATGATGTCTAAGAACAGTTCTTAAACAATTCGAAATTTGAAAGGGTTGAAAATGCACAAAAAGCGTTCTAAAAACGTTCTAAATGGTAATTTCTACATAATCTCAGGAAATACCAAACCGATTTAAAAAATATTGGTGTCAAAATGATGGTGTTAGTCCAACTTAGAACATAGGCTATATTTTATGTCGGTGCCACTACCCCAAAGGGGGTGCAGGAGCAAAAAACGTTCTAAAAATGCGATTTTTGCGTTACTCAAGGGCCTAGAAATATGAAATTTGAAGTATCAGCTACTTATTAGATATAAAGGATTTCTGATAACAGTTCTTAAACAATTCGAAATTTAAAAATGGTGAAAATGCGCGAAAAGCGTTCTAAAAAATGTTCTAAATGGTGATTTCTACACAATCTCAGGAAATACCAAACCAATTTAAAAAATATTGGTGTCAAAATGATAGTGACAACGTTTGCTCCAAGGTAGGCTATGTTTTATGTTGGTGCCACTACCCCAAAGGGGGTGTAGGAGTAAAAAACGTTCTAAAAATGCGATTTATGTGTTACTGAAGGGCATAGAAATATGAAATTTGAAGTATCAGCTACTTATTAGATATAAAGGATTTCTGATAACAGTTCTTAAACAATTCGAAATTTAAAAATGGTGAAAATGCGCGAAAAGCGTTCTAAAAAATGTTCTAAATGGTGATTTCTACACAATCTCAGGAATACCAAACCGATTAAAAAAATAATGGCGTAATGATGGTGAAAACCCTTGCTCCAACATAGGCTATGTTTTATGTCGGTGACACAACCCCAAAGGGGGTGCAGGAGAAAAACGTTCTAAATTGCAGTTTTTGCGTGACGGAAGGCCCTTGAATCGTGAAATTTAGAATGGTAGTTAGTTATAAGATATCAGTGATCTCTATGGACATTTCCTAAAAAAGTCGAAATTTAAAAGGGGTGTCAAAATGCGCAAAAAGCGTTGTAAAAAACGTTCTAAATTGCGATTTCTAGCAATCTCAAGAAATACTGAACCGATTTCAAATATAATGGTGTAAAAATGATGGGGACAGATCTTGCTCCAAGATAGGCTATATTTTATATCTGTTTTACTACCCCAGAGGAGATGCAGGAGCAAAATGAGCGAAAAGCGTTCTAAAAACGTTCTAAATGCCGATTTGTCACCAATATCTCAGGAACAATCAAACTGATTTCAAAAGTAATGGTAAGAAATTGATGCTGACAGCCTCTGCTCTAACATAGACGCTATTTTAAGTCGGTATCACTATCACCTAGACGTTGCAGGAGCAAAAAAGCGTTCCAAATTTCGAATTTTGTGATCGGTAGGGGCTAGCAACTTAAAATTAGGCAAGGACATATTTATTACATATAAATGATCTTTAAGAACAGTTTCGAAAAAATTGGAAATTTAAAAAGGGGTGAAAATGCGCGAAAAACGTTCTAAAAACGTTCTAAATTGCGATTTCTACTCAATCTCAGGAAATTCCAAAGCTATTTCAAAAGTAATGGTTTCAAATCAATGGTGGCAGTCCCTGCTATAACATAAGTTATATTTTATGTTGCTGTCACTACCATCTGAGAGTTGCAAAAGCAAAACATGTTCTAATTTGCGTTTTTTGCATAACTGAAGGGTCTAACACTTTGAAGTATGGCATGGTATTTACTTACAAGATGCAACTGCTTTCTAAGAACTGTCGAAAGAAAATTTCAAATTTAAAAAGATGAAGTGAGCAAAAAGCGTTATAAATTACAATTTTTATGTGATCTTATCAAATACCAAACCGATTAAATAAATAATGAAGACAAATTATTGGTGATAGAACCTGCTCAAACATAAGCTATATTTTATGTCTGTGCCCCTACCACCATAGGGTTGCAGTAGCTAAAAACCTTCTAAATTGCGAATTCTGTGATACTGAAAAGGCTAGAAACTTTAAATATGGCATGATAGTTACTTATAAAATATAAATGCCCTCGAAGGACTGTCGAAAATAAATTCGAATTAAAAAGGGGTGAAGTGATGGGGAGGTGTGAAAAGCATTCTAAAAAAGTCCTAAATTACGATTTCTACTCAATTTCAGGGAATATAAACCAAATATAAAAGTAATAGTTGCGAATCAATGGTAACAGTCTCTGATCCTACACAGGCTATATTTTATGCCGATGATTCTACCACCTGGGGTTCACAGGAACAACAAATGCTCTAAAAAAGGCCTTTAAAAGCTTTCTAAATTACGTTTCTGTGGAATATTACGAAATAACAAACCAATTTCACAATTAATGTTGGCAAATTAATGGTGACAGTTCCTATTTCAACATAGCCCTTTATGTTGAGAGAGGTGGTAGGACTTGGAATTTGACATGATGGTTAATTTTAAGATGTAAGAAGATGGTTTCAAAAAAATTCAAAACTTCAAATGAATACTGAAATGAGCGTATTAATTGAGCATAAAAGTTTCAAAATATTTTCTAAATTATTATTTATTTAGTTTTATTTCGTTTTATTAATTTAAGTCTCATTTCTGCCTTATGCTGTGTAACAATGATATTTAATCAAACTGTGTTTTAAATAGTAATTTTTTTAAATTATTCCTAAAAGTAATAAGTACTTTTAATAAAATAAAATATTACCTTTTAATAAAATAAAAATTTAGTTAGTACCTTTTAATAAAAATTAGACACATAAATATCACTTGGCATATTTCAAATATTACGCGAGCAAAGCCGCGGGGTTTGCTAGTTTAATATAAAGAAGAGCTATTTATCGACATTTTAATACGAACAGAAATAGTTTGAGTACTTCTTGATTATGCCGTCGACCAAAAAATTATCGCCAAATTATAAAATTAAATGCTAATAAAGGGTGATCGTAACTATCAAATTTACTTGACGTTAAACACTTTACACGTGTTTTTTGCGTCATCAAGTGATTTTTAATTCGACGTTTTATTTTTATTAATGTTTAATAATTTATTTGGTACTTCTTAGTTATCCCGTCGACCAATTTCGCCAAATTATATAAATGGCCAAACCACTCGCCAAATTATACACATTGACATAATTTTTATTTTAAATAACGTAGGAACAAATAAATTAGTAAAACATTAATAAAAATACAAATAAAACGTCGAATTAATGGTTTTATTGCCCCTTATTGGCATTTAATCTTACAATTAATTAATTAATGGCAACGATTATTGGCATTTAAACTTACAATTTCGTGCCTGTAATTTGGTCGACGGAAAAAATAAGAAGTACCATTTATTTTTTCTTCCGTTGTCTATAGTAATAAAAAAAACACATCGTTCTGTCTGTCTGCGTGTCTGTCTGTGTGCGATGGCTAGCGAAATCTACCGCACGTATAATTCTGAAAATTTAGGTGAGGTTAGTTCAAGACAGGTCCTGATGCACCTGAGGCTTTAATTATTTAAGGGCCAGGGCCCTAGGGCCCCTTAAACTTTTTATGCACAAAATTGTTAATAACTTTCCTCTTTTTTATTCAATCTTCTTCGTTCTGGGGTAGCATTCACCATATACATAGCTGCCAACTTTTACGCCTTTTTCTTACCACTAAAATTTAACAGAAATTTTTGTTTTTTTAAATTGCAGATTTCGATGATTAAATAAGGAGAAATTTTCTATAAAATATCAGTGGTAGGAAAAAAGCGTAAAAGTTAAGATCTATGCAAATAGTTATTCTCGCCATTCTACTTTCCAGTTATGTCCCTGGATCCTTGGGGCCCGATACAGGGTCCCTTGATTTTTTGCGCTAATAAATTGTTAATAAATTACTTCCTTTTAATCCGATCGTCATTCTTGGGGTCCTTTTTCCATTTAGTTATTATCACGTTTCTACATTCCAGTTAAAACACTGGGGCACCCTAGGGAATCGCAGGGCCCAGTCCAGGGTCCCTTGAACTTTTTGAGTGCCAAGCATTTTTCACCCCCTAATTTTCTCATCTTCTAAGCGAATAATTTTATAGTTGAGTCTTGGGTTTTTATTCCTGGACCCCCACCCCCCATATTTTTATTGGGGCCCTAGGGCCCTTTTTTAAACATTTTCCCAATATTTCGTGCGTTTCTTTAAAATATTATTCTAACGAATAATTCATACCCTATGCTTAATTTTGATTGAAGTTCTAAAGCGCTAAGTACTAAGACATTTTAACATGTCTTCATCTTAGGGCACTTTTTTAACTATGAATTAGCCCATTTTGGGCCCCCTATTGTAGCTCCCTTAAAAATGGTCCGATTCTCTAGCTTTTTTTTCCTAACAACATCTTAGGTCCTCCAGCTACAAAATGAACGACAAAACAATTTCTCAGACTTCAGCTACCACCAATTTTAAATATTAATAGCCTTCTTGGGGCCCTTGGGGCGGATCTTTTTAAAAGGATCCGAATTTATTGAAATTTTCTTTAACATAGTTCTAGAATCCTCTGATTACTTTAATAACTACTAAAAATATCTTTACCCAATAACATGCCAGTTAAACCCTGGACTTTTGGGGCCCGCTTTCGGAACCTTTGAAATTTTTGCATCATAAATTGTTAATTAATTGCCCCCTCTTAATAAAATCTTCATTTTTGGAGCCCTTTTTCCATTTAGTTATTCTCCCGTTTATACATTCCTGTTAAGAGCCTGAGGCCCATATGGTCCCGTAGTGCCCAACGGCTCGGTCCAGGGCCTTTGAACTTTTTGTGCGCCATGCATATTGCATCAACTAATTTTCTCACCTTCTCAGTGCATAATTTTAAAGTTGAGTCTTGCACTCTTCTTTCAGGACCAACACCCTATTTTTTTTTATTGGAGCCCTTTTTTACGCATTTAATTAAAATATCATTCTAACGAAAAATTAATACCCTATGCTTAATTTTGACTATATGTAGATCTAAAGAGTTAAGTATTAACATATTTTAACATGTTTTCATTTCAGGGCCCTGCCTTTAACAGACAGTTCGCCCCTTTTTGGGCCCTCTATTATAGCTCTCTTAAAAATGGTCCGATTCACTAGCTTTTATTCTAACAACTTCTTAGGTCCTCAACTACTACATGAACGACAGACAAAAATTCAGTCTTCAGTTACCACCAATTTTGAATATTGAATCGCCTTCTTGGGCCCTTAGTGCAGCTTCTTTAAAAAATGATCTGAATTGCTTGCAATTTTCTTTAACATAGTTCTAGCGTCTTCTGATTGCTTTAAAAACCACTCAAAAGTATCTTTTTACCAAACTACATGCAAGTCCCTGACCCCTTGGAGCCCGGTACAGGGCCCCTTAAAGCTTTTGCAGTATAAATTGTCAATAAATTGTCCCTCTTAATCTTTATTTTTGGGTGCTTCATTTTCCATTTAGTTATTCTCCTGTTTCTATAATCCAGTTAAAATCTTGATGCAACCTAGGGTCCCGTTTGGCCCGATCCGGGGCCCCTTGAACTTTTTGTGTGCCACGTATTTTTTACCCCCTAATTTTATCAGCTTCTCATTGCATAATATTAAAATTGAGTCTCGGACTCTTCTTCCTAGACCAACACCCGCATATATTTATTGGGGCCATAGGGCCCTTTTTTAAGCATTTACCCGATTTTTTGCGCATTTCTGTAAAATATTATTCTAAAGATTAATTCATACTCTATGCTTAATTTTGCCCGGCCATTCTTTATACCTCAGCTACCACATTTTTCGAACATTAATCTCCTTTTTCAGCATCAACTTACGTCTACTCACTACAGCCGTAAATTAAAAATCGCGTTACTTTAGATAAGGGATTTCATCCGTTTATTAAATACCGTGTTAATGTTAAAAGTAATTCTTGAAATTTACAAGGGGAGGGGGCATCTTCCACCGCTTGGGGAAGCATTCTTTCCTCAGGTTCTAAGGGGCCAATTTCAACGGGATTTGGTTCATTCAACTTAGATTACAATTCAGCTACTCTCTGTATTATGAAATTTTATTCTTAGGCTTCAGTTACTCACATTTTCTAACGATTTTCTAACGATTCTTAATTATTAATGGTGCATTCTTTTTTTGGATTCTATCAGTTTGATTACTACGAGGTTTCGCTCACCCAACTTGATTTTCGATTGTCTCCGGCATGTGCGGGGCACTTCCTGTAAATGCTTCCATAGGTAGCGGGGACCAAGGTTACAGGTTCGTTCGGAAAGAAGTTTGTTGGAAACACTCTAGACGCTGCGGAAGGCAATGGGGATACCGAAATAAGGTTCATTTAAAAGAATTTCAAAAGATATAAAATCATACAAACTTGAGTTTTGCTTAGAGTAATTATTTACAAACCCCGGGTAACGCTGGGCGAGTCAGCTAGTATATTATAAAGCAGTAAGCTCTAAAAGTTCCGCTCGAGTGTTTTCAAAAACTACCCGGTGGATTTTTTTCCAAATTGCATCATTCGATAGGAAATATTCCCGGGGTGGTTTATGAGAAAATATACAGGGGTAGCTATGATTTTTGATAACAAATTTCGTATTTTACTGCTGTTTTGAAAGAAAAGGTTGCCAGTGATTATCTTTTGGCGAAAAATTTGTTGATTAAAGAATTAAGATGGCTATATCTGTTAGAAAATAATACAAACACCTTGCGAATAAATGAAAAAAATACTGATATTTAATTTAAAAAACAACAACAAAAAATGTTTTAATAAGATATAATATTATAAAACGAAAATACTTAATTTAAACATGGAATAAATATTTGTAATGCTTAAAGTATAAATTATTGTGAAATTTTACAATTAGTACAATATTTGGCGAATTATCGCTTGCGATAGGTTAAAAAATGAATCTGAAAATTTGATTTGACAATTTTGAATGGCAATTTTTTTTCTTTTTAGCTCTTTTATCGCTTGCGCCAGGTTAATAAAAACGTGTTTGGAAACTTGATGAAATAAAATCTAGGTTACATTCTTTAGCTTTTTCATTTTTTTTTTCAATTTAATTATTATTTTTATATAATTCTCCTATCATATGATTTACAGGAAAAACTAGAAGTATTTGTAAAAATGGCTGTATTAGTGAGTTACATGCTATTTATTTTTTTCCTTCGTCGCCAAACAATTCAATTTTAAGTCAAATAAGACAAAAGTGTGAAATAAGCCGAGAGAATAGCATTTCGGAGTACATTTTTATATTCAAGCGTAAATTATATAAAAAGCAGTAAAAATTATAATTATGTAGTCAATCATTTAAATTTTAGTGTAAATGTCTTCCATATACACACATATTCTAAAATAATTTACTTTCAAATATTTAAAATATTTTTTACCATACTATGAAATACCATTACTATGGAAACATGCGTTTTGTTTTCCTCAAGCATGTGATTTTTATATCCTCGAACTCAGATCATTACTTATTAATTGAATATTGTGTATTACGTTATTTTTTTAACATTCCGAACATATTGTTGATTTCACTTACAGGAATATTCACTGCTTTAAAAGTTAGGATATAAGAATATAGTTAAGAAGATTTCTGCAATTATACGTTATTACTATAAAAAAATAAAAATAAAAATAAAAATAAAAATAAAAATAAACATTTTGCAATAAATATTGCTTGCTAATTTGTCATTTCTTTTTAGCTTTTTCTGCATAACTTTCTTTTGCTTAACCATTGTTTTAAAAATGTTTTATTGAACGTAATGGACTAATCTTTCGGAATCGTGTCACCCGCCAATTAGCATATTGGATGGCGTATCAAAATTCAAAAGATTACACAGATTTTGAAATAAGCCATTACTAAATGGTGGCAAATGGAATAATGCCCGTGGACTTATCATTTGAGCCTAGATAGGATTAAATTACCTGGAATTTCGATCAGTATAAAGCGATTTGTCCTGACGCACACTCTAGCAGCTAAACACAGCAACAAATTAAGAGTTATTTTCATAATCTGGGTTATTTACACAACAGACGGAAGATTAATTTACTCTTAAATATAAAGAAAATAGCAGGCTTTTTTGTTTGTCCGTGTTATTGTGCTCTTTAGAAAAATACAAAACAAATCTTCGGTTCAGGTATTCACCAAAATGCATATTGCTAAAATTTTTATATAACTAACTTTATTTATTGTTGTCAGATCTTAACCCTGGTACACATGCAACAATATTGTTGAATCAGTTTTAATATTTGACGTGAACCCTCACAATGACGTCGATTACGGATGATTACAAAGATCTTATTGGATGCATGAGGTTTATTTTTCTACAAGATTAAGTCATCGACTTTTTTCCCGGGTTAACGATTACATGTTTCAGCTGGTCTACAAAATGAAAAGATACTGAAAATGACGGCATTTTAGATTTATTCAGGCAATTCATCTTTAAAAACACACATTTTTATGTTTCACTTTTCTTTTAAATATGAAAGTTAAACAATCTTCTTTGTCTGCAAATAATTTATTACTTTTTTGACAGTATTTACTCTGCTAAAATCCAAAGAGGGAAAACAGTACTAGCACAAGAGGATGTTCATTAAGAAATATAACTAACATCCAGTGAGACTGTATTTAAGCTACCAGAATCACATATTGCGCGAGCTGAGAGGCCAGGAGATCAAGGACAAACAAACGAAAATAAACCACCCGAGCATTATTCAAGTTCAATGGTAAATCTCTGCAATCATTGTAATGCAGCTCTAATTTAATATTGTCAGATATGAGAAAATTTTAATTCCTATTGTCATAACGGCCTCATTTCCCTACCAAAAGTGCACAGTGAATAATCAACTAAAAGAACTGCTTCTTAATAGCTACATTTTGTCCAACGCGTAAGGTAATATAATATCGCAATGGCGTCCGCATATTTTCAGCAACGCGGAAGGACATTCAAGCTAAATGTACATTAAAAAAATCATTATTAATAATTAAAAATCATTATAATTAAATAAGTTCGAATTCACCATTTCGCTTAATTCAAGGTTTATTTGAAAATACTGACCAGCGCAGCGGGAATAGCCTGCTAGTATATATTATAAAGCAGTAAGATCTAAAAGTTCCGCCCGAATGTTTTCAAAAACTACCCGGTGTATTTTTTTACAAATAGTGTCATTCGATAGAGAATATTCACGTGGTGGTTTATGAGTAAAATATACAGGGATAACTATGATTTTTGGTAATAAATTTCGCATTTTATTGTTATTTTGAACGAAAAGGTTGCCAGAGGTTACTTTTTGGCGACAAATGAATTGAAATCGCTGTATCCGTTAGAAAATAAATGAAAAAATAATTACTGATATTTAATTGTAAAAAAAGAAAAAAAATCCATTTAAATGAGGGATTATGTTAAAAAACGAATATATTTAATTTAAAGCTAAAAGAAATATTTGTAATTTAATTTAAACCTGAAAGAAATGTTTGCAATGCTTAAAAATTAATTTAATGAGAAAGATTACAATTGATACGCAATATTTGGCTCATTATCGCTTGCGTTAGATTTTAGAAATGAATTTGAAAATTTGATTAGATGAATTTTTAATGACTTTTGTTTTCCTTTTGTTCTTTTCTTTTTCTTTTTATCTAATTTCCCCATCACGTAACTTATAGAAGAAACAAGCAGATGTAATTGTGAGTCACATGTGTAATTATTATTTATTTCTTTACGATTTTTTATTTTACTTTTGTCGCCAAACAATGTGATTTTAAGTCAAAAATGTGTAAGTGTGACACTAGCTTGATGATATTCTCATAAATGGTGTTTTTTCAAGTGAACGAGATCTTTTTTGAGTACATTTTTATATTCAATTGTAACTTATATGGATATCAGTTAATGTTTTAAAAATGGAATCAAATACTTAAACTTTAGTGTGAATTTCTGCCACACATACATATTGTAAAATAATTTCATATTTTTTAAAATGTTTTTCACCGTAATTCCGAAAGCATGTGATATTTATAAACTCGAACTCAGATCAATGAATATTATCCATTTTTTTAAGAAAATATTATCTATTGTTTATTTTATTTTTTCTTAAGTCATATCGCCAATATCATTTATGGGAAAATTCACACCTTCGAAATCTAGGAAATAAAGATAGTTTTTAAGGAAATTTATACAATCATGCGTTATTATTATCGAAAAATTCAACATTTTGAAAAAAAAAATTGCAAGTCTTCTGTAATTCGTCATTTTTTCTTCGTCTTTCTTCGTAATTTCTCCTCTGTTATGTAATATTTCAAATGATATTGGACTAATTTTCGATCATCGAGTCACCGCCAAATGGCATATCTATATAGTATCGCTAAGAATGGATTTTCTAAAGTAGCACCTCTAACGGCGTTTTTGCAAGGAGAGGGAAAAAATAATTTAAAAGTCAGATATTATAATTATGCGTTAGATGATAGCATAATTTAGTGTATTTTTGTATGCTGAATCGATTGGTGCCAAGTAAATTCTTATAAGCCCGACAGTTCATGACATTTTTCATATTTTTCTAATTTGGCGGTGTTTTTGGCGACTAAACCTCAAAATATCTAACATTACATCCGTTACTCTAGAAACGAAAAAAATTCAAATTAACTCTTTTGGATAAAGAATAAAAACGACTCAATGAGTTTGAGAAAAAAAAAATACGAACATCTTAATGAAAAAAAATGGTACTACTTAGTTATCCCGTTTACCAATTTTGCCAAATTATATAAATCGCCAAACCACTCGCCAAATTACATTAATTGACATAAGTTGTATTTTAATAATGAAAGAACATTTAAATTAGTGTAACATTAATAAAAATACAAATAAAACGTCGAAATAAAAATAACTTGATGACGTAAGCACGTGTAACTTCCTTGAAGTCAAGTGAATGTGACATTTACGATCAACCGTTATTGGCATTTAATCTTATAATTTGGCGATAGATTTTTGGTCGACGGGATAACTAAGTAGTACCAAAAGAAAAAAAATAGTGATTTTATGTAAAATAAAAGGAACAATTTTACTAAGAAATTAGCGTTATAGAACGAAAAGGTACTGCTTAGATTTTCCGTCGACCAAAAATCTATCGCCAAACTATAAGATTAAATGCCAATAATGGTTGATCGTAAATGTCAAATTCACCTGCCTTTAAGCAAGTTACACGTGTTTACTTCACAAAGTGATTTTTATTTCGACGTTTTATTTGTATTTTTATTAATGTTATAATAATTTATTTGTTCTTTCGTTATTTAAAATAAATATTATGTCAATTTGTATAATTTGGCGAAATTGGTCGACGGGATAACTAAGTAATACCAACGAAAATATTTAAATATAAAAGCAATGTTTGTAACGACTTAAAAATTATTTTCAATGAAAGAAATTGGAATAGGAAAAATATTTGGCGATTTATAATTTGCTCCTCGATAAGAAGAAAAAATGTGTACATTTATAACAACCGTGCGCAGATCTCGCCAATAGCATTTTTAAAATTGCCAGTAGCAGTAGTTACATTTTTCGTATGTAAATTAAAATTAAAAATAATTCTTTGTTTTTAATTATGGAATTATTTCCTGTTATTGTTTGTCTTTTCAGTTTTTTAAATGAAATTAGTGTAAGGCATGCATTTTAAATGAAATGAGTGAAAGGTTTGTATCTTAAATGAAAATAATGAATATAAGAATATGGTATGAAAACAATCTTTGTTGATTTATGACCTGCGCCCGGTTAACATAAAAGTATCACAAAAGCCACATATTCACTTTTCTTTGGGCTCATAGGAATCCAAGTTAACCTTCCGTAATCGGATACTTCACATATTGGTGTATTAGCTATAATGTTGAAAGCATCGTTTATGTTTGAAGCGAAAATTTCACGATGAATTCTATTACACAAAATCGCATCATCATCATCTACTACATATTTAAAACGGAAATTTGCATTTCATTCCGATTGTTTATAATACTTTGATAGGATATACCACAAATGGTGGTATGATGTCATATACGCCCCATATTGGCGAGATTTTTTACCGATGGTAATTTGGAGAAAACATAAACAGCATACAGTACAGACGGAGGGGGGGAGGGGGGGGGGAAGGGAAAGGGGGAACATAAACAGCATGTATTGTTGCGTATTGCAATGTTTCTGACATTAGCGTCAGAAAAAAATCGCGCCTATATGGGGCATGTATGACATCTGTGCCCAAGTGGTTAGGTAATATTTTTGGAAAGGTTTTAGTGTATACATATTGTTCAACGCTACTTAGTCATAGAGAAAAAAAAATTAAAAAATTAAGTGAACCTGATTATGAAAGAGTTTAGCCTTTTTTAAAAAAATCTACAGAACGTATTTTGATACAAGTGACACTGTTACATGACTTTTCAGGAAGGGTGTTAGTATATAACATTTCATTATATGTTGATTAGTTATAGAGCTATTAATCCCTGTTGTCATAACGGTCTCATTACCCTACCAAAAGTGCATTGTTAGTTAACAACTAAAAGAATTACTTCTTAATAGCTAAATTTTGTTCAACGCTTAAGGTAATATTATATCACAATGGCGTTCGCATCGTTTACAGCAATGAGTAAGGTCCAGCTGAAGGTCCATATTGTTTAAAATGAAAGTTCAAATTCACCAATGTTCATTTGGAAAAATTGACCAGCGTAGCGGGCATAGCCTGCTAGTACCATAATAAAATTAAGATTTCGTAATCAGACAAAAATTTAACAAATATGCAATACAACTGCGTAGTTAAAAAAAAAGCCTGCTGTACTGCAACTATTGAAATATTACTAATAATTAAAAAAATTTTAAATAACACTTTAAAATTGTATTTTTATCACCCCCCCCCCCCTCCCGTCCCTAAAAAAATAAATTTTAAAGAAATAAAATTCTCAGTGTGTTATAAAACTTGTAAGCAAAAGACGAAAGCTATTTTTATTCATGGATAAGATTTATAAATGCCTTTTAGTGTTTCGTAACTTTATTTTTTTATATATCTACATCTATCTATTTTTTATAAACTACATACATATCTGAAAAATTAAGATTTTTCGGAAACAGTGAAAAGCGTTCCTAAAACTTACCTGTAAATAAAAATTGCAATAGATATCCTTTATTGTTTATAAATTTTATGCAGTTTTTTATGAATTTAATGCTGGTAAAGGAAAATAACCGTATCCTTCCAACGGACAACGAACGCCATTTGAACTTTGAAAACGACCGCGAAAGAATCTTTTGCAACCGTTTCGACCTTTTCCATTTTAGAGAACCTGCTTCTCTAGTCCATTCTAGTTGTAGGTGTGTGGGGGCGAGCGGGATTTCCCCAGCATGCTTTTTTGTATGATCTTTGTGTCTGTTCTCGTCGCCGGATAGGGGGGGGGGGGGGGCATAGTTGATAGGTTTACAGAAGTTACTTGCGCCGAGAAAAGAATGCCTCCATGGTTTAATTTTTTTTCAATGAATCAAGTGAATGACTCGCTACCACTTATTTACGTTTTACGCTAATGTATGCTTTTAACTCGATTTCTGAAATTGTTTTTCAACTGCGCAAATCATTCAAATTTTGCTAGTTTTGATTTTTTTGCAGAAAATGATGTTGAACGGAAGGTATTTCAGGTAGGAAAGATTTGTATTTAAACAGATAAGTTTTCTCTTACACATCTGAAATAAAAATTAAGCCTAGCGTGGCTCCATCTTATCGGAGATTGACAAAATCGATGGGTTCGACCCGGATGCGTAACATTGTATTTTACTATATAGAGATGCTCTGAACAAAGAAGGAGCTTTCTTGTATCATCATTCCAAAAATTAATTGAGGCAAAAGTGAAAGAAGGGGTTTTTATTGACCCACAAATTAAAGCATTGCAGAAAAAGCAGCCTGGCTGGCATTCAAATTAGTGTTCTCACGTTTCCTTGGAAATAAAAAAGCTAAAAACTATGAACATGCAGTGCTTTCGTGTTATATGCTGAAATATTATATTAAACTACATTTTTTGGACTCACTTCTTGCCTTTTTCCTCAAAACTATGGTACAATTAGTGATAATCATGGGGAAAGGTTTCACCAGGTTATCTCTATGTTTGAAAAGTGTTCCAGTGGACGATGGAATGGAAGTATGCTAACTGAATATCGCTAGTCTGCTATCAGAGACCAACAGTTGCCTACAAGAGAAAATGTACAAAACATTACTTTAGAATTTGTGTTTTTTTATAATCAGGACCCTCTTACATTTCTCTGTAACCAGTTTGTATAAATAATAGAAGTGGGTCTCGTTTATAAACGACACGTGATGGACCATTTTGGTTTTGATGTTTAAATCAAGCACCATTTGTTTATACAGAATTATATAGTTGCATCTAAAAAGAGAAGAAACCTTTTTTATTGTGCACTGTTATCAATATTCTAGAAATGTCTATAATACATATTCTGCCAGATAAATTCACTTAGTTTTTAAATATTTAATCCGGAACTTACAGAATAAGTGAATAAATCAAATACCGTGCAATTTTTTTTAAAAAAAAATGGTGAAATCTTGATAAACAAAATACTTTGAATGCTTTATCCACTTTTTAGAAAAGGCTTGTAATTTTTTTATATACTCTGTTTGATACACTTCAATAGTATCTCGATAGATTTTTAAAAATAGCTTGTTATGTAATCTATATTTTTACAGCATCACAATCCTGAAAAGTCACTAAATGAGTTAAAAAAAACTATTTCCCATAACCAGTACACTGAGTCAAGCATCATCTCTTCAAGAAAGTTTGATGTTCTATGAAAAGATTTGACCCCTTAAATCATATATTTCAATCAGACAATTTTATTTAATGAAATGGATCTTATCTCTCTACACTAGCTATTTTACCAAGTAATAGTTTTTGTACAAAACATGCTCATTGGACATGGTGACTACCTAATAATTAGTCATCACATCTGAAAATCATAATTTTACAAATTAATAAACATTTTCATGACTACCGTAGTCAAATTTCCTGTTTAATTCTAGAAAATAGGATTAAGGAGATCACCAGAGAAAACTGATGCAATATTTTTCTAACAACCTTTTATATATCTATAATATGCTTCACATAGGCGTAGCTTGACCAGATTTTAGGGGGGTGGGAGAGGGAGGGGCATCAAATCCGTGTGAAGTAAAAACGGCGCCCAGAGCAAATTTCCAATTTTGCACCCCCCCCCCCCCCCCAAAAAAAAAAAAAATCTTTCTCTTTGTAATAGATGTAATAAAATTGATAAAGTGCAGAAACATAAATAAATTCTATCAAATGAATATTTCGCGTTTATTTTGGAACTTTAAAAGGTTTATTTTTAATTTCGAAATTCAGAACAACTAAATAACATAAATGAAAATTGCACTTATTTGTTAGAGAGTTCATGATGTTTTGCAATAGGAAAAAAAATTATCAAGAGAGAAAAAGAAATTCCCCGGAAAATGATCGGCGGCCAAAAAATTAATAAATAAATAAACGAATAAAACCGTGGTTCGCAGCATAAATTTCGCGCCCGGGGAGATCGCTCCTTTAGCCCCCTCTTTGTACAAACCTGGGGGGTACACTAGAGGTATGCACGGACCACAATTTCCAAGCAAGTGCCCAGCCCGGCGAGAAGATTAAAAGTTCCATCCGAGCCCGGCCCGTTTATATTTTCACAGTTTACGACCAGGCTCGACTCCCACAAAATTCAGTGAAAACAACTCCGCCTGTGAAAAAATCAATTAAATTGGGCCCGGTTCCGGTCGAGTCAATTTCTCAAAAAAATTCGATTTTTCTTAACATACTATTGCAGGGCTTCCATTTGCTACTAAAAGGCTACTAAAGGCGACTGTTTTCAGCATCCGGTGGCTATGGCAACTATTTTAGACCAAAAACCATTAAAAACGACTATTTCAAGAAAACAGGCTACTTTTTCAGATTTCCGAGACTAATTTTACTGAAAATATTCAATATTTTTCTTCAAAACGCCTGTAAAGTCATCTTTCCAAACGCACATTTTCAACAGTTGTTTGAGGAGATTCGCGATTTTATCCTCGACAAATTCCAAAATTCGCGTTTCTCTCTTCCTCCAATCGATTGACGAAAATACCTATTTGTTTTCGAAATTTTTTTATACTGTCGTTGCAGGAGATTTTGTGATTTTTTTCCGCGATCCTTTGCCAAATTTCGCAAATTTTTCTACGACAGATTGACGAAATTGGGTTTTTTCCGCCACCACTTGTCCAAATTCGTTATATATTTTCCCTCCACCGATTGATGGTAGTTGCTATTTGTTTCAAAGATCTTTTGACGAAATTCCTGATTCTTTTACAGATCGTTTGTCAAAATTCGTGATTTTCTTTTCACGACCGACTTACAAAATTCGTGATTATTTGCGCGATTATTTGGTTAAGTTCTCAATTTCTTTTCTTTCTTTTTTTTTTTTTTTTTTTTACCAAATTTGCGTTTTTTGTCCGCGACTATTTGGCCAAATATATGATTTTTTTCTTGTGATCGCAAGACGAAATTTGCAATTTTTTGTCCATTCTTTTGACGAAATTTGCGATGATTTATCCGGGACCGAATGACGAAAATAGCCATTTGTTTCCGCGATCTTTGGTAAAATTCAAGATATTTTTTACGGTTGTTTGAGGATATTCACGATTTTTTCTGCGACGAATTGTAAAATTCCTGATTTTTTTTCCCCAATCGATTGATGAAAATAGTTATTTCTTTTCGCTATCTTTTGCTGCGATCGTTGAAGGAGATTTCGCAATTTTTCCTATAACCTGTTACAAATTTCCAGATTTTTTTTAAACGATCGTTTCGCGGAACTCACAATTACTTTTTAAGTGATCCTTTGCCAAATTTCGCGTTTTTGTTTCCAGCGATCGTTTTACGGAACTCGCGGTTTTTTTCCTCGATCCTTTGCCAAAATTCGCGAATTTTTATGTGACAAGTTGGCGAATTTTTTTTCCCGCCACCACTTTTTGAAATTCGCAATATATGTTTTCTTCTGCGTCCAATTGATGGTATTCGAAGTTTGTTTCAGATATCATTTGACAAAATTCGCGATTCTTTACCACGACAGTTTATCGAAGTTCGTGATTCTCTTTTCAAAACCGACTTACGAAATTCTTGATTATTCGCGCAATCATTTGTTTAAATTCTCGATTTTTTGCGTGATTATTTGACGAAATTCGCATCTTTTCAGGGGTTATTGTGTTCTGAATTTTCCGAAAATTTAAGGCATTCGGTTCCGAAAATTTAAAAAAATCGGTCATCACTCCGAAAATTCGGGCATAAAAAATATCGAGGATTTCAGCAAATGGTCGCCGAAAAAATCAATTTCGGCAATCATTCAAAAAAAAATCGGCAAATTTCCTCAAAGGATAGCAGAAAAGAAAAAAGAATTTCGCCAAAGAATTGCGGAAAAAACGCGAATTTCTTCAAAGGATCACAAAAAAAAACGCAAACTTCATCTAGGAATCGCGAGAAAAACACGAATTTCACCCAGGGATCGCAAAAAATTGAAAAGTACATCAAAACATTTCGTCAAAAGATCGCGATAAAGAAACACAAATTTCGTCGAAGGATCGCGATAAAACGCGAATTTCGCCAAAGGACCTCCGAAAAAACGCATAATTGGCGCCGGGAGGAGATCCCCCCCCCCTTTCTCTCCTCTGCTGTAACGTTTCAGAAAATTTGCTGTGAATTTCAGATTTTCTTTTTTTTTCACTCAGGCTCACCCCTGCGGTCTTTTTGTCCGCGACCGTTTGACGAAATTTGCAATTTTTTTCTCTTGATCTTTAGACGAAATTCTTCATATTTTGTGCATTATTTTGCCGAAATTACTATGATTTTTCCATGACCGAATGACGAAAATCGCCATTTGTTTCCGCAACCTTTGATAAAATTCAAGATTTTTTCCACGGTCCTTTGAGGAGATTCGCGATTTTTTCGACGACGAATTACCAGAATTCGCATTTTTTTCCGCCGATTGTTTCATGGAATTCACAATTTTCTTTACACGGTCCTTTGCCAAATTTCGTGAATTTTTCTACGACCGATTGACGAAAATGATATTTGGTATTTGTTTCAGAAATTTTTTGACGAAATGCGCGATATTTTTCCACGATCTTTTGTCGACTGACTGAGGAAGTTTTTGATTTTTTGCTCGATTTTTGATTAAATTCTCGATTTTTTGCGCGACTATTTGACGAAATTCGCGTGTATTCTTTTTCCTGTCTGCTACAGTTTGACAAAATTTTTGATTTTCATTCCGTAATCGTTAGGCGAAATTTACAAGTTTTTCTCGCAATCGATGGAATAATTTTTTTCTACAACCAGTTGTTGATATCTGTGATTTTTTTCGTTACCGATTGGCAAAATACGCGACTGTCTGATGAACTGATTTTGTAGAATACCCGAAGAAAAAAAGTCATATGCCTGTGCAAGAAGTAAATTTGAAAGATTCCATCCAAACCAATTTTTTTATTATGCGGGATTGTCCTTTTTTGTGTGGGATTTGCGATATTCCACACGTTTTATTCCACACTCAAATAAAACTTTTCTTCCTTCTCTCCAAGAAACTCTTGAAATGAAAGTCCTAATGTAAAGTAATATCGGGGATGATCTGTAAAAAGTTTTACTTCTATGTTTCCTGGTCCTGTACATAATTTTTATTGGGGAAGAACCAAGCTTGCTTATTTCATAACTGAAACATCAGGGCCTTATTTTCTAGATAACGTGCTTTCTTATTCAAAGAAATCATTCTGTTCTTCATTCAGCGATTTGAGGAAAAGCATAAACTGGGAAATAGGATGTGGACATTCATAAAGTTCTTTCAGTTGTTTTAGATACATTTTTTCTTCCCTTTTTTAAAGTGGATATGCGACTACTATTTTGGCTACTATTTTCGAACAAATGCTATTATTTTTTTCATTGGAGGCTCCTAAAGCTACTGTTTTCAGTATCATTCCGCAGTAGCAGCCCTGCAATTGAGATGCTTTTATGAAATATAGAATGAATTATTTTTTCTAAAAAACTCCGATTTTTTTTAAAATAAAATAACAGATCAGACCAGACCATTTAAATGTGTGTAGGACTGTGGGGAGGGATCAGGTAGAGAAGCTCCTATTACCTCACTTTGCACAAGAGGGAAACGCAAGTTCAGATGTCACAAAATTCTTTGTGTGACCATGTTACTCACTCACTGCAATTAAACTACTTGGATAACTGAACACCAGCTTTGCAGTTAGGGAAAATTTTTCTTCTACCGATAAAGTTACAACTACTGACCAAATATCAAAGATTGGTCAGCACCGTATTAATAGTTGAGAGCTGAAGCGTTTTTGTTTTGGAGGAAGAGAGAGTGGGTGAAATGCTACATACTAAAGGGGTTTAAATTTGATTGCATCTTTAAAAAAATAATTATAATAAATTGAAAATCCGTGTCATTTATCGTTTTTGTAAAAGTCTCAATAAATCACAATCCTAAAATATGTGAATATAAATATAAATTTCATATTAATTTATCTGAAAATCTCATGTATAATACACAATCACATATCCTTTTAAAACAGTGACTAATGAATGTTTTTAATAACTTGCACAATAAGAACAACCTTAATATCAATCATACGTTCAGGGCCGAAACTATACTTTTTTGTGCCCGAGAAAACATGGGTTTTGGCGGACCACCTCCCCCCCCCCACACACACACACACACATCTCCTCATGCACAATTAAAGTTATCGACCTCAGGTACCCTATACAAAATAAATAAATAAATAAATAAAAATCATTTAATAATTAAAATTAGAGCAAGAAATGTGTAAACAACGCTCCCCAATGATTAACATGAGCTTGAGCGTTAAGAGCCTACACGAAGAAACTGGAACGCTAATGCTAAACGTATGGGAGTGTCCTTTTTAATTTTCTCGCTTGCATATCAATAGTTTTAAATGATTTTTTAGCTTAGAAAAGCTGAGGTTGAATTCTAACCGGGTTAGTGTTTACTTTTTTCGATTTTGGTTTCAGTTTATTTTTATAAAGTTACTTTCACTTTCAGTACCGGTTTCGAAGCCTAAAAGTATAGCAACGCTAAAGATCAATCTGAACTATCCTAAGAAAATAAAATTTTTAAGTATTAAAATGCAAGAGAGAAATTTTAAAAGAACGCTCCATAGGTTTAACTTAGCTTGCGAGTTTCTTTGTATTTCATATATATATATATATATATATATACAATGTTGTATGAAACGACAAACAAAATCTTCATTTGGCGCCCCCTTCGCCTTTGTTCTGGCGCCCGGGGCACATTCCCCTTCTGCACCCCCTAGTGCAAAGAATAGTTATTATTCATTTGCAGGGCCACAAAAAAGAATTCCGTTACATAATGATATATGGGGGAATTCTTTGCGGCGTATTTTAATAATGTTAATTTGTTTCACGTATAATGAAATTTATATACGTCGCTGAGGTTTACTATAATTTTTTTCCTGTATAATACGAAGTGCATAGCATTTGCAGGGACACACAAAAGATTTCAAATACCATATTGTATCCGATGTACTGTACATTAGCAGTGATTGCTGGAAATGTATTTTTAATTATGATATGCGCTTTTATGTTTCACTATATTTATCCGTACTATATGGTGTGTATAAATTATATAATTCATATACGGCTACACAAAAGAATTCGTAAGGGTTACAGTGTATAAGCACAAATTGCTTTGGTGGTTAGGTGGTTAGGATTTAGGTTGTTTTAAAATGAGTTATGCATTTTTATTTTAAACTGCATTTAGTTTATTAAGAAATGTATGTGGAATATAGATAAAATTATTTACATGGTCGCGCAAAGAATTGGATAAATGCCGCCTATGGATGATTATTTCTGGAAATGTGATTTCAGTAGTTTTAAGAGTGTTTTAGTTTGAATTAAAATTCAGCTAAATAGTGGCGTGTAATAAAGGTGCTAGGTAAACTTCAGGGCTGCACAAAAGTATTGGAATACATATTTGGCTATGGACGGTAACTGCTAAAATAAGTTTTTTAAATGCGTACTTAGTTATCTTATTTACCTTATTTCCCTAAATAATGAATGATGATAAAGCTTTCAGGGAGTGTTGGAAAGTGTTTCATAATCTATGCCGTGTGCATGATTTTTCTTTCTTGTTGCATATATAGTAGATAATCAGCAACGTAGAGCAATATGTTACATAATGAAACCTTTCATGAAAAAATATCTAAATTACAGTGCAAATTCCATCAAAATTCATTCAGCTGGACTGAAATTATAAGCAGCCGGGACGGAAATTGTACTTGTATTATATATATATATAGTAGTTTTTAGTTATATTTGTATTTTATATGTATAAATAATAAACGAAATTTTTTTCCTGTGTAAATAGAACTTTTGATAGACATAGTGAGAAAAAATACAAAACCAATCACAAATGCTGAAGCAGTAAAATTTAATCGGTAAACTTTGCTGCATAAATCAATAGAACTTTGCATATGGAATATCGAAAAGTAAAAATCTCATCCCTTTTTAACACTTTCCAACAAATTTGATAAGTATTTATGACTTCGGTTTGTCTGTCCATCTATCCGCGTTCTAACTTTCGTAGATATACTCGGATTGCCCTGAAAAATGTGGATGTTATTTACGCATACCATTGCGATATCCCTATCTCATATGAGGTTTGTAGCATGTTTAGTTCATTTACAGAGACAGCCAAAAATATTCCGTTACATTATGGTCAATGGGAAAAGTTCGTTTCAAATGATTTATAGTGACGTTACACCTTTTCAAATATGATAAAACTGATATGCATTTATGAAGTGCACTAAAATATGCATTCTGTAGAATATGCGGTGCAAAGAATAGTTATTATTCATTTACAATGTCACACAAAAGAATTCTGTTACATAATCATATAGAGTAAAGGGAGTTGATTGCGGCTTATTTTAATTATTTTAAACTATTTCATATACAATGAAATTAATATACATCGCTGAGGTTTACTGTTAGATATTTCATCCATAATACGAAATGCATAGCTTTTACAGGGTCACACAAAGGATTTCAGATATATGATATTCACTTTTATGTTTCACTATTTGTATGCATAAAATATGGTGTGTATAAATGCTATAGTTTATATACAGGGCTACACAAAAGAATTCTTAAGGGTTAATAAAAAAGAGCATAAATTGCTTAAAAGTGGTTTTTAAATAAGTTATGCATTTTTATTCTGAACTGCATTTAGTTTACTAAGAAGTGTTTGTAGAATATAACATAAAATAATATACAGGGTCACGCAGAGAATTAGATATATGGCCCTGTATGGATGGTAGTATATGGAAATGTGATTGCAGTAGTTTTAAGGGTGTTTTAGTTTGGATGAATTTTAATTAAATAGTGACGAGTAATAAAGGTACTAGAAAAACTACAGAGCCGTACATAAGTACTGAAGTATGTTTCCATCTATTAATATAAACTGCTAACCGAGAAATTTTAACCTGTTATACGCTTTCTTGCTAAACTAAATTTTCTCAATTATATAGTACATATGACAACATACAGATCAAATACAGGGCTTTTCAAAAGAAATGGAATACATATTTGGCTATTGAAGGTAACTGCTGAAATCAGTTTTTTAAATGTTTTATCTGTTTTCTAAAAATTTTACTTAGTTATGTTATTTACCTTATATTCCTTAATAACGAGGTTTTGTTAAAGATTTCAGGAAGTGTTGGAAAGTGTTTCATAATGTACGTTTATCGCGTGATTTGTCTTTCTTGTTTAATGTAATAATCAGTCACGATAAAATAATATACAAATTAATAAAGAAAGAAGAAAAATTAGAAATGGTACAATTTCTACTTTATTCGTAGAGAGAGGAGCTGTTTTATATACATTCTTTCGCAGGTAATTCAGTAAATATCGTTAAAGAAGCATCTTCGGCAGCTGTTGTTAACTATATTTAGTGTATAATAAGTTCTTTTATCAGTTCTTTAGTTTATGGCTTCTGCTGTTAATTTTCTTTCTGAAACTAAATATTTAGCAAAAGAAAAACATTATTGCATAAAACAATAAGTGTATTAGAATGTTTATCAGAACTTTATATGAAGTATAACTCTTCTTATAAAAGGCAAAATTATTTTTTCTTTTCCTTTTTTTCAAAATATTTAGTCTAAGAAGTATTTTTATTATTAAACTCCTTCAAAGCGAAACTTTTTACAATATCTAAAATATAAAAAGTAAACACATGTTTCACAAAGGCTAATGCTAAGTAAAAATATTAAGATTAAATGTGTGTATGCCTAATACTCCGGCGTAGTATTTCTTTAAAAAGTTCTTATATAATGTATTATTATTGTACTTTTATGCAAATATGAGTGAAATATATATATGTTTTAATAAGCTAATGCGGAAATACAAATCCATCACAAATCTGTATAATAAAATTTAAGCTCATCTTTATATTTTTCTGTTTCCAAGAATTACTATAAGAAAATACTCTATGAAACTCCTTGTTTTTAACTTAATCAAAAGTATAAGTAGAACTTCTTTAACAATTTTCATAAAAGATTTAAAAGTAACCAACATTATTTAATTTTTATTTTCCAAAGCATATATGTAAAATAATTTATGTCATTACTATGCTTTTAACTTAATAATATGTTGAGTAGGAATATTTACAACAATATTTAAAAAGATACAATGTTCATTTTCTCTGTTAGACGGAAAACATCTGCTGTCATTTTATATCCCATTATAACAACATCATTATTAAACGTTTGCAGTGATGTGTTGTTTTTATGTATGGTACATTAATTCCCATCAGGCGTTGTGCTATTTACGCATTATTTATTTTTACTTTGAAGCCATGCGATTTCAAAAAATATTTTTTTCCCTCCGCATTGCAATTAGATAAGACGAAAAAAAAATTGAGCGTAAATATTATAAAGAAGAATTGCGTTACAGAATAATAACATTCTTTTTACATTAAAAGGCACATATTATTTATCAAAAAAGTTTATTTAAAGTTATATATATATATATATATATATATATATTCAAAACTTAGGACCGCGAAAATTTATAAATAATATACTCTTAATACCGATATTTTATTAAATATAGTTGCATATTTTATCAGCTTTTTATGATATACGGGTTATTTCACACACATTTCAATAATTCATAAAAAATAAAAAATAAAAAACTCGACACTTTCAAAAGTCTTAATCGCTTCTGGGGTCCAACACAACAAATTGTCAATTTTCCATGAATTTTTGAAACGGACACCCTCTATTTATTTAGATACATATATGTTAATGTATTTTTTGTATTTAATGGCAGGTCTTTTTTTACATGTAAAATTTCGATTTTTCTTTCTTTTTAAAAATTAGTGCAACATGTATTTTATAACCTAGAAGCCAATAACAGTACCTTTCGTATATATTTTTTTTAATTTGAAGTTCTTCTCATGTTTAAAAAAAATTGTAATTATACATTTTAGTATGATAATAGTGTGATATTGTATAGTATGATTTTAGTATAATAAGAAAATTTCGGTATTAAATATATATTTTTCAAGGAGACTTTTTCTGTCTCCGTATGAATAGAATCCTTCAAAATTTATAATGTATATTATGGGTGGATTTTAAAGATTTGTTTTTTCTAAATTAGTTGTATTTTATGTATATTAGTTTACATGTTGTTTTAATTGAAATCCTTTCATGTTTTCCGGTGCCCCAAGCGCCTACTAAAAAAATAAATAAAAAATAAATAAAAATAATAAAAGGAATTTTTTTATTTTTTACGTTTATTTATTTTTTTTTTATTATTATTTATTTTATTCAGTTTGGCGCCTGATGAGAAAGTTGTGTATTAGGTGTACTACATAATTGTGCAGTTTACATAATTATTTGTCCGTTCATATCCTCCAGTGCACCAATGGATTAAATATTTTAAATTTACGAATTCTTTTTACAAATTTGACGAAGTGTTTATTTAATAAAGTATAAACTTATAAATAATAATTATTTTATAATAATACATGAAGTGTAAATTTAAAAATCAAAGCATTAAATCATAAAAATTATAAAAATTAACTTACGTAGCAAATATTTTACTTCTTTTATTTTAAGCATTTTCATATTTCTAAATTTTGTAATACTTTTAGGTATTAAAATTTTTGATGTGACTTCTTGATATTATTCTATTCAATATGAAACCATGTCTGTTTTCTTGTCCAGATACACTTTCTGATGCCTACGAATGCTTGGGTATTGCATGGATATTTTGACTACTTCTCCGATTTTCTTTTATCATGGCCTCAATTTCTGCGGAAGGCACAGTCATCTAAAGAGATGGTTCAAAACGTACAACTCATTACCATTTAATAAGCTCGTAATAATGGTTCGTTTTAAAGTGTACTTTTGGTACTTGAAAAATTCTTACTTCTAGTGATCCTCTATTTTCTTTTCTGGCGCAAATTAGCTTTAGTATTGCTGAAGACTTGATATGCTCTCTCTTATCTGATAGCATTGACAATAACGAATTTTCGGGATGACAAAAGAAGCTATTTCGTTGAACAACAGCGTCAACCATATCTCTTAGATTAGGTTCCAAATGTGAAGAAAATGTGATAAGTTTCCAAATAGGTCTCACTCCTTCTTTTATAGAAGGCTTTGATTTAATATGAAACAATACAGGGGCATATACCTTCATAATATATGTCGTAAGAATAATGAGATTCTCAGATGGATTTTCAGTGACCACATACAAAATTTAAATTCTACTTTCAATTGTTAGCCATATTGGGTGGATAAATTGGATCAGGTTCTTTTTATGCTAGGTCAGAACCACATTCCCCACGTGACATTGCTACGTAAATATCATATAAATATTGCTGATAGTTGCTAAAAACCATTCGATCTATTTTGTTAACAAGAATATTTATTCTAAAATGTGACATGATAAAAATATTAAACATATAAACATAAAATTGTACAATGTTTGTAATATTTCAACTAAAGCAGGCTTGATTAAGCAAAAGAGACCCAGGGTCTCATGACGTGTTATCTCCACCATCCTTCTTTTCCTGATACTTTCATAAAAAAATGATCAATTTTGTGCATTAGAATACATATATGGGCATAAAAACACTCATTTAAATAAATACAGTTTTATTTTTTTTTATCTTATTCTAATCTGAAATTAGATAACGTTTATTATAAAGAGTACAATTTAAAAACGGAATTAAAATTTCAGATTTAAGAAAATTGTAAAAGTAAATTGATATCTCTAAACCAGAGCAAAAATAAGTGACATCAATCTTTAATCAGATTCCCCATTTAAGCTACCAAACGTTTTAATGCTTGTAAAATTAACTTATTTAATCGCATTAACATAATTTAAGTGTTTGCAATCAATACAAGATCTTTCAAAAATTCCTTTATATAAAAGTACTGCGAATACCGTAATCATGCAACCACATTCTCTGTCTCGATTGTACACGAATATTCTTACTCCCTTTTTTACTTTCATCTATCTTCAATAGAAGAAAATATTGTAATCGAAATTTTTTTCGACTTTTGGTTTTTGACGGATTTACGCGTTTTAAGGTTCAGAGATCCCAAAAACATGTTTATAGAAAATGTCTGTCTGTCCGTAAGTCCGTCTGTCCGTATGTCGCCACTGCACCATCGAAAAAAGCACGAAGTTATGCATAGAATTGAACCAAATGTTTTTTTATGTGTGTGTGTGTGTTTCTGGCTATGGCCAGCACATCCTCTTTAATTTGGGAAAATTTCGACGGAAGGGCACGCTGTAATAGAGATTTTTGTTCCATTTTCACAATGTACTGTCGAAAAGTGTATGAAGTTATGCATAAAACTGAACCAAATATATTGTGCATGTTTTTGGATGTGCAAAGCAGGTCCGCCTTGAATTTGGAAATATTCCGTCGAAAGGGATTTTCCGTGACAGCGATTTTTATATAATTTGCTTGGTTTTTCGTAGTTCTATTGTACAGAAGCAGATTGTAAAGCGACGGGAACGTCGCATCATGATAAGCCGGCTGTTCGCGAACAGCTAATGTACAACAGAATAACGGAGAACTATTGATTTTAATAATTATCATGATCGAGATTAACACGTTTTTTCTGAGATTAATTGACTAAAGCATAAATTTAAGATGTAAGTCAAAGTTGGTATAGTATTTAATTAATAATATTGAAGTATTAACATGTGTAACTACTTTTTGAAACATTAAGATGTATGAGATAGAAGAAAGTTTTGGGATTGGCACATCCAACTAGTTTAATTAATAACTATAAAGACACGCATTTACCTTTTTCGATCCTTTGAAACAAATATTTAAGTACCCGGTTAAAGAAAAACACTGAGGTGTATCATGCTTAAATTCCTAATTTACGGACTATACACAGTTTAATTAAAGACAATTACTGCTTTAAACAGTATTTTTATACAATATATGAAAAATAACATATACTGTGATGTCTGGAGTTGTCTGGATAACTTTTCTTTTAATTTCTGTTGGCGCCATTGTCACGTGATACGTGGGCACGTGGAGAGGAAGGGGGACATTTTTTTCAGTGTGGAAGAGGTTTTTGAGAAATGTAGACGTAGGCCATGCATGTTTGGACGGTGCTGGACAGATAATTACACCTGTTTATTTTTTTATTAAATATATTCAAAATTGTTAATTGGTCCAAATCATCCAAGCAACCTCATAGCAAATTGGTATATAGTTTTATATACCTTAGATAAATTTAAATAATATAAGTGATCGTATTTACCTACATTCTAGTAGAAGAGCAACGCGAAGCATTAATAAAATTAAATTATAATTCGCGTCAAAAAGTAATTATTAAATTTGAATAATTACGAATAAAATTAAGAGTTTGCGTTGTGAATTATTTAGACGAACTCTTCCACTTATGAATTAAACTAAAATTTAAGCTGTAAAAAAAAGAATTGACACACTTTAAATATTATTAATTAAATAATTACAGAAACTTTTTAAAACTTGATTAAATATTTTATTTACATTGAACATATCTATTTACAGAAAAAAAAATAATATTAATTCAAAAAATAGAAAGCAACTCTTTTGTTTGCTTCTCATTATTTTAAGTATGTTTAATCTTTAAAAAAAAAAAAAAAAGACAATATTTTCACGTACTCTAATTATTATAATTGTTTCTTTTTGCTAAAAGAAATACTCTCTTTCATTTTTAAAATTACCTTAATCTTATTTAATTATTGGTTTGGTCGGATCTCAGATAACTCTCTACCTTAAAATATCAGAAAAGTATTTTTAAGGTTTTTCATATGATCTTAAGTGGTAAAAGAAAATGTTTAAAATAGTACCTTCTTTTAATATACGGGATGGTGGCCTTTATTCATCAAATTCCGAGTTGATGCGTTGCTTAGGATCATGGCAAAGTGTCATCAGGAACGCATCCTCAATTTGGCTTGATTAGGATCACTCCGATATGTACATCAGGAAGACATCCTCAATTTGGCTTGATTAGGCTCACTCCGATAGGTACCTCAGGAAGACAACCTCAATTAGGCTTGATTAGGCTGGATTAGGCTCGCTCCAACATGTCCATCTCGCCTGGGCTTTACTAGGGCTTACGGGACTCATTGCACGGGCTTTCAGGAGAGCTCTTGCATCCTCTACATCTTTTTTCAGACTATATTTTTTAAAACTTATTCTTCTTGCACACCAGCTCCTGCAGTGGGAGGAACTATTTTGTCTAGTCCACTGTTATTGGATGTGAGAAGATTTTTTATTATACTTCGATAGGCCTATTAGCTAGCAGTCTGCAAATGGCCCCTTACATATACTTTAATATTATTATCTGCCTTAAAGTTTGGGTGGTCTGGAAAGTCATAAATTTATCCCAACACTTTTATTGAGGCCATAAATTGATTCCAACGTTTTTATGATTTTACGACTTCTAATTATACACCACTTTCCATTGGCTTGTCATAAAACGACACCATGGCGTCTGGCTAGTTGTTGTCTGAGATCCGAACTCCATTCAACGTTATACATTCATTTTACAATACAACAATTTTTTTTAAAATATATATTTACTATTTAAAATCAACTTAATAATTTTTGTATGAACTTACACTCTTATTTTACTTAAATATATAAACATTATAATTTTACACTCATAATTATATTTTATAAAAAATATTTATACAAACAGAAATAACAAATTACGCAATTTTACTTTGATTTAACCAACATGGTGCGGGAACATATCATAGTTATATGTTGCCCAGCATCTCTCCCGGTATCGGAAAAAAAAAATAAAAACTGATTGCTGGTTTTATTTTTTTTTGTAAAGCTTGAAGGAATGTACGTGTCCATATGACTGTGTATCTACACAGTTTTTGAGCGAAGACTGTAAAGTTCAATTATCAATGGTTCTGGTATATTTTATAAGAAGTTCTTCTATTGTTTCATAACAGAAAGTTCAACACATGATAGCATAGTTGTCTGTTGACATTCACATTTATAGAAGACCTCTGTACTGACAATCAGACGTCTTTCTCGAAGCCTTTTTTCTTTACCACACACATGTTTACTAATTTTGTAACTTTACAGTTTAAGTGCCCAAAATACATTCAAAGCTATAATTTTGTCTGAAATTAATATGCCGAAATAAACCTCATTATAAGAAAAATAATGGCATACGCATTTGACATATTATTTCATCACATACAACCTTATGACACAGTGTTTTATCTAAAACACATTTTATACTGAATAAAAGTAAATACAATGCTTGTAATATGACATGTTATATTTTCACATAATTAATCTGATGTATTCAAATTATAATCAGAAAAAATATTGTATACAAACTTGTTACATTATTTTATTTATTTGTTACTTCAAACATGTATGATCTGTCAAAATGTACAAGCTAATTCATCTCCTTTAATATATCATTACGCAATGCTTTCCAACTTTACCCGATACGAGAAAGAGAGAAAAAAAAAAAGAAGAAGGAGGATTGAATAAAACCAGTTTTGAACGTCCCCGATTCTTTCGAAACGAGGGGTTGGTCAAGCTACTAATCGCTTTCTGTGAGGTGAATTGTGCTGTGACAAAATTTTACGACTTCAAAAAGTAAGTATTTAAAACCATTTCATGCTTGTAATTACCTTATTAATTAGTATAATTTCTTGATATACTTTCTTCTTAACTCACTGTGCATGCCTGTATGTAATTTTAAACATAATCTATGCATAAACAGTGTATGTATTTGTATCGTATCTAATGTAAACCTTCTGCCTTTTTTTTTTATTATTTTGCAGGGGAAAAATGGCGATTCTACATCTGCATTCTCCTGCCTCATACTGGAACTGAAGCGAGGGTGGCTTTTTATGCATACAGGTTTAAATCTAAACCAAATTGCCTTTCAGGATTAAAAAAAAATGCATATAATTTTCTTTAACTGATTACATTGTATATTTTTAGACCTTTTTAACAAACACAAATTTTGATTCATGATATTGTTTACTATTAAAATGTAAACAACACGGAAAAATGACTTCTACGGCCTCTCAAAAATGCAAAATATGCATTACGCTGACCTTAAAAATGCACCTTCATTTAATACTGTTAGTGTTGTCAGAAAATGCCATTGACGAAGAAGAGAACAATTTTTTTGTCTTAAATTATTATTTATTTAGCCAACAATTCTATCTTAAAAGATTGTTAAATTTTCATATTTATTTATTTTTTTACTGAATGAAATAAAAATTTATTTATTCAAAATTTTATTTATCATTAACATTCCGTATGTGAATTCTACTGTCTAAAATTTAATGATATGTTTAAAAATAAAAGATAATAAATTATTATTATTAATCCAACATTAATAATTATTATTTAATTATATAAAAAAAATGTACTTAATACACTTGTATAATTTAAAAAAAAAACAAAAGTAAATGATAATTACTACGTAAAATCGTATGTAGTAACCCATGAGTACTCGGCCGAACCAAAGAATTTCTGCCAGCAGAAAAGAATCTTTGTATACTCATAAATATCTACACCCAATTGTTACAGATTAAGTTTTTTAAAAATAATTACTGTATGTACTATAAAAAATTAAGTAAATAAATTTATTAAGCCATACTACGTATTTTAATAAAATTAAGGCCAATATATATATTTATTTATTTATTTATTTTGTTTTCTTATGTTAAACTGGCCCAAATTATATATAAAAAAAAAAAAAAAAATTTATGAACTCACACACTCAAATTTATCAATACTATGTATATTTATATGTGTTAAATTTAGAATTGCATTTAATTCTAAGGGAAAGTAAAGAGAAAAAAAAATGCTTAAATTCTAAACTAACATAAATTTATAAAATATTTCATTTAAAAAAAAAAAATCTAATTTCTAGCTGATTTCAGCAAGATGTCATTTAATATTTATATTAAATAATTTTGCTAATACATTTTATTAATTGTTAAATTTGCATATTTTTATATATACAATAAAAATATAATAGTCTTACATAAAATTTTACACTACAACAATGTTATTAATTAATTTAACTTGAATTTAAGCCTACTTTAATTCTAATTGAATACCGTTAATAAAAGTAAATTAGCTTATCAAGTTAAATATAATATAAACTATGTTTGTCTAATGTTAATTTTGCTGAAAATTCCATAAATTTTAACTGCAAATGCTAATTGCTATACCTTTTGTTATTTATTTTGAAAACAACACGAACTTATATTTTTATTTATTATTATTTTTTATTAAATCTAGGAACTATACACTGAGCTAGACACTCCATAAATGTGTAAAACCTAAAAATCAAAAGTTTTCCTAAAGAAAACTCAAAATGCTGCTTTTTACAATATAATATTACTAATTTTATTGTTTGAGCATAACATCTAGTAATTATACCATACTTAATTTTTTCTTCGATTCCTTTTTCAGCCAAAAATCCTGAAATTTATGCCTAGGTGGACCATATATTGATGTATCTGTGAATTGATAAATTTTCTACAAAAATTTTGTTGGTGTTGGTGCATACCCAGCCGTAGGCCAAAATTGCACCCTATACAGAAAGCCTTTGGTGAGAAAATTTTAATTTTACTTCAATTATTTATTTGTGTATTTTTTTTTTTTTTTTTTTTTTTTTTTTTTTTTTTTTTTTTTTACTATTATTTTTGTGTGCAATCATGTTGAAATAACTTGCCTTGTCCATTGTTATACATATATATGTTTTTTTAAAAACCAATGTGCTACACCAAAATCCTTTTTTTAAATTTTTTTTATAACACTTTTGTTCATAAAACTTATCCCTGCTGTCTAAATTCTAGACTTTAGCATATAAGTTGTAATTGAACTACCGGAGTAAATCTTAGCACTTTTTGTATATTTTATTATATTTAGGCTTATAGCTGACCGCTATCCTAATATAGAGTGCACTAATAATTTATTCCTTGTCAACCATATATTTATATAAAAAAAATATATATATATGAGTATGCTATAAAGCTGTTCTAACTACCCTGAACCTATAGCTTACACCTACTCATTTTAAAGAGTAATTCTGAAATTTTGTCATCTAAATTGTAAGGCTATTAGCAAAGGCTACCCTTATAGAAGACAGAAAAAATTCTTTTTTTTTTTTTTTTTTTTTTTTTTTTTTTTTTTTTTTTTTTTGAAAATTACTCCAACATTATTTACTATGAAATTAATTAAGTTTTAATGTTATTTGGCTTTGTTAAGATTTTATATTTTCTAATTCATATTCGAAAAAATATATATATCTATAACTTTTGCCTGGAGATAAATATTTCACTGCTCCATTGAAGTTTTGTGAAGCACATTACATAATTTTATAAGTATGTTTTCGGGTGCGCCCTGCACATTTGCTCAATATTGTAACCCTGAGACAAATTGGCGTTCCCATGTTCCTATCCTTTCTTATTATTATTTTGAATTTTAAAAAGGCAAGTTATTAATTTTTGTTTCAATTTTTTTTTTACCTAAAAGAAAAAATTTATTTTTAAATTTTGAAAATTTTTAAATTTTGAAATTCGATTAATTATGCATTTTGATTTATTTTTAATACCAATTCATATCCCATGTATAATACTGGGGAGGGGGGAAAGGGTAATGATCTTGTATACCATCCCCGTATACGTTTGTATATGGTGTATAACCATATAACGACATATTTTCATCATAATAGTCTGTTTGATACTGTAAATATGGGTCTATATTCTCAGAATATTTATTATTTTTTTTATAATGCGTTTTAGTAAGTTTGTCACCCTTTTGACTCGTATTTTTGTTCAATTTGAACCAACAATTTTCAGTTAAGTGCGATTTTCTTTTACAAATGTCACATTTATTTTTGTAATTTTTCTCACCCTTAATTTTTTTTTTGAGACCCTTGTAAATTCGTAATTTCCGCCTCTGTATGACCTGTTGCGTATTTCGGAGCGTACAGCTGATCCATATGTCGTTTGATCGGCTCTATTGATTTATCTGGAACATATTGTAATAAATAATTAAAGTTTCTAAACTTTTTAGTAACTTCGTAGGGTCCTTGAAATTTTGGCTCTAATGCGCCTGGTTTTCCAATACATTTTAAATATACTGTTTGACCCAAATTTAAATCCTTTACTTTTTCGTATGCCTCTTCATCTATATATTCTTGCATTATTTTCTCCTGGTTTGCAAGGGATTGAATTTTGATTTCCTTCATATGCTGTATTCTGCTTTTAACATAAGAGTGGGTATATATTTCCTCAGAAGGAATATGGGCTGTGAAGGGATTTTTTATTTCCCTTGCGAAAAATAGCAGTGAGGGACTATATCCCGTAGCGCGGTGTTTCGAGGAATTATACGCTAGTTTAAAAAAATCCAGTCTTATGTCCCATTCCGTAGTGCGTTTCGACATAGCTACAATTGATGTTTTTAATATTTTATTGGTAACTTCACAAAGTCCATTTCCTTGCGCACGGTATACACTCACAAATTTCCTTTGTATGTTTAAAGATTCCAAATATTCTTTCATAATTTCGCTTCTTAAATATTTTGCATTATCAAATATAATTTCTTTACACATCCCATAATTTGCAAAATATTTATTTAGTACATTTAATATAGTCTGTGACTCTACGTTTCGTAGGGGAACAGCTTCCAGGAATCTCGATGTCGAATCAATTATAATTAAAATGTATCTGTTTTTCCTTAACGTGAGGTTTAAAGGTCCAATGACGTCAGCATGCAGGACTGTACCGACTTCGTGATCTTTCACCATTTTTTTAACAGGGACTTTTATTGTTGTGTGTTGTTTAGATGTGAGGCACTGCACACAATTTGCACAATACTGTTTAATGTCTTTGTACATTCCGTGCCAAAAAAGCCTTGTTTTCACATTATCATAAGTTTTTTGAAATCCGAAATGCGCTTTATGAGCTTCTTCTATGGCTGCAATTTTTAATGAATCCGGGGTAATTAAAAGCTCCTTTTTATCTGAACCAGGTTTCAAAATTAATAATTTATTTTGATTTAAAGCAAATCTCTTCGTGCTTCTATTATTTTTGTCTTTTTCGATTTTATTTATTATAATTTTTAATTTTTCGTCTGCATATTGCTCCGATTTAATATTTTCGTCTGTAAGTGCTATGTTACTTGCAAACAAATTATTTTGGAGTTCTCTGTCTGTTGTAAGATTATCTAAATTCCTGCTCAAATAGTCTGCTGGATTGTTAATTCCTTCGACGAATTCGAAGTCGAAATTAAAGTCTTGTAAATCTGCTACCCATCTGTTTATAATTTCCGATTTATCTTGTAAATGTAAATGCTGAGTTAGTGCTTTCGAATCAGTTAACACAGTAAATCTTCTACCTGAAAGCATATATTTAAAATGCATAATTGCTTCATGCACTGCTAATAACTCAAATTTAATACTCGGATAATTTTTTTCCGGTTCTCTAAGTTTTCTCCCGAAAAATTCAACAGGTAGCAAATGACCATCCTTTTCTTGAGCTAGAACACCTGAAATTGCAACTTTGCTCCCATCCGTGAATAAGAAAAATTCCTTGTTAAAATCGGGGGGTCTGAGCGTTGGTTTTTGTACAATTTCTTCCTGAATTATCAGGAAAGCTTTTTCTGCTTCTGGACTCCACCTGAATTTAACTTTATCTTTAGTCAGCTCTATTAAAGGGTTAACTTTGTCTGAATAGTTGGGTATTAGAGTCCGAAAATAATTCGCTAAGCCCAATAAAGATCTGACCCCCTTTTTCGATTTTGGTCTGACTAAATTTTTTACTTTTTCAATATTCTTTTGAGATGGAGAATATCCCATTTGATTCACCCTAAATCCTAGGAATTCTATTTCTGCTTTGCAAATTTGCATTTTTGAAGGTTCGATTGTCATGTTGTGATTTATTAATACCTGTAGAACTTCTTCTAAGGTTTTCGTCATCTCTGCTATTGTATTTGCAGATATCAACACATCATCAATGTAGTATGATACTTTGCTTTTGTCAAAATGTCCCAGAATTTTATCGATTACTTCTGCAAAAATTGCGCTAGAATTTCGTGTGCCAAAAGCTAAACGAAGTGGCATATGTTTTCCAAATTCCGTAATAAACGCTAATTTTTTGCAATCTTCTGGTTTTAAATTTATTTGGAAAAAAGCACTATGTAAGTCTAGCACCGTATAGTATTTTTTACCGCTTATTTTTTGTAATAAGTCTTTTACGTCCGGCATCGGATAAGTATAAGGTTGTAAAATTTGGTTTAATAGTCTTAGGTCCGTTGCCATTCTAAACTTGGGTTCTGCATTCGGGTTATTACTCGGATTTTTCTTTCTAACGAAAATAACTGGAAAAGCATACTCGGAGTCAGTCTTCTCTATAATTTTAGCCTGTAACAGTTGTTCAATTTCCCTTTTCGCATACTGCCTTACTGCCTGAGGCAATTTATATGGCTTAGCTTGTACCGGGAATTCATGATTCAATTGAAAACTTGGTGCAACAAACGCTGATTGCCCCAATGTTTGATAACTTTTTGAAAATGCATGAACATTGCCCATTAAAATTTTTCGAAATTTTTGTTGTACTTCCTCTGATAAATGGCTTAAATCGAAATCCGTCTCTTTAATTTCTGCTTCTCGCAATTTTCTTACATCTTCTATATTTAAATTATTTATTTCATAAAATGTCCCTTTCTCTATATTATCAGTTGAGTCATCTTGCTTGCACTCAAAGTTCGTTATAATTTCCCCTATTTTAGTTCCTTTCTGAATAATTAACTTTTCTAACAGTTTATTCTTTATTATAATATATATGTTATTATTTTTTTGAACTTCGTGTAACGAAGTCTCGCATGAAAATTTACTATTTTCTTGAATGGGGTCAAAAATAATTATATCTGACATATTTATATCCTCTGGGCATTTTAATTTTACAATTTTCGATTCTTCAGGTTGGAGAAAAATTCTATTTTTAGTAATGGCAAACATACTTTTATTTGAATGTTCCCCTGAATTACATGGCGTAATGTTACATAATTATTTACTTCACTTGCAACGTTTAATTTAATTTGTTGATTTTTAAATTTTAATGTTTTATTGCATAAATCCAAAATCATATGATTTTCTTTGAGATAATCGTACCCTAATAACATTTGGTACTGCCTATCAATATCATCATTAGTGACATAAAATGTGCCTGTTGTGAATATACCTTTTAATCGAAAAGTTAATTTTACACATTGTTTAAAAAAAATCTTTGAATTTGTTAAAGTTTTAATTTGGATCTGATTGCCCAAATATTTGATTTTGACGTTTGTATCTTTAATTTTTTTGAATAAAGAAGGTGATAAAAGGGACACAGCAGCTCCGGTATCCAGTAACGCTTGTATTTCGACGCCCTGTATACTTAGTGATATAATTGGCAGACTATCTTTGTCTGCATTTGTTATATTTGCGATTGTTTTATTTATTTTATCGATTTCCGTCTCTGAAAATCCCGAATCTTGATCCGATTTCGCTGTTTTCTTTGCCCATTTTTTTTTCTTTTTGCGCTTTTCAAATTGATAACCATTTTGCTCATAATTCTCAGAAATATATCCAAAATCCCTATTTCCCGAATTCCAATTAGGTTGTGAATAATCATACATCCCATAATGCGTCGGGTAATTAAAGGAATTGTAGTAATCATTATAATATCGTTCATAATCATTATAATGAAAATTGTTATTGAAATGGGGACCCTGATAATCATTGTGTTTATTAAAGAGTTTCTTATTCCGCGGAACACTATCATCTCTAATTGCATGATTTTTTTTCTTTGATTTTTTTAGTTTTTCAATCTCCCTTTTTAATTTCTCGATTAGCTCTTTGTTTTGCTTACTTGATTCTATAATGTTCTCATAAAGATCTTTGTTTTCTTTATTTATTGCGTTAATTTCCTCAAACTTTGATTCATTATACGCACTTTCCATAAGTTTTGCTAACTCGCATGCCTCCTTGAAGGACCTGGGCGCATTTTTACGCACATCTAGTGCAATATCCTGTCTAATTGAATTTAAAAAATTCGACATTTTTAAGATTTCGATAAAATTCTCTTCCTTATTATCCACATTTTCGCCTGCACTTTCGATATAAGATTTTACACCCTTTTTAAACTCCAAAATGAAATCCTCTATCGTTTGACTTGCGGCCTGTTTTAAATTTAGGAAATTGCTCTGAGCATTAAGGAAGCTTAGTTTTGTACCAAATAGCTCCACCAAATTATTTTTAAATAAATTATAATTGGTCTCGTTATATGTTTCAATCTGTTTACTTAAAATATGTTTTGCGTCCCCCGTAATTTTAGCCTTTAAAATTAATAATTTAGTTTCTTCCTGTATATCTGTGGAATTCAAAATATTATCAAATTTCTCTAAGAAAAATATAATGTTTTTGTTCTTTTTATTGTCAAATGGTGACACTAACTTAATACGTGTATCTATATCCAGCGTCTGAGTCATTTTTAACAAATATTAGTAATCAATGTATACTTTTTTCAAAATATCAATTCAAAATAGATCCTATACCTCTTAAAAGAATATTTTGCATCTCATACTATTTTCTCTATATTACAACATATGTATGAAAATATTCTAAATTGCATAAATACATAAAAACAACAACACTAAAATTTAAAAAAAATTTCTTAGGAGATGAAGTTGTTTTGTAGATTATTCTTTTACACACATAAATACCCCTAAAATATTTATAATACACGTATATATAAAAAACAACATAATTTCATTTAACAGAAAAATATCTGTCTTTTTCTACAGAAAAAACAATCTTTTTTTTTTTGTTTTTGTTTTTGTAAATATTGTACTACTACTTCGTAGTACGACTCATAAATTTTCTTTTGTATCAAGGTGATACAATTTCAAAAATCATGATCTATTGACATTTCAATCATTTTTATACCAGACATATTATAAAATTTTACTCATTATTCTTATTATTATTATTATTTATACATTATATAAAAAAAATTATTTTTACAAATGTGTCATCTGTGATGTGAATGCCATTATTTTTCAATGGTAACTGAGATCCAACCACAAGAGAAAAGAGAGAAAAAAAAAATTGTAATTCCTAAATTTACCTATTATAAATCCCAGAATTATTTTTTTCATTTCCTTTTTGTTTTTTTTTACTAACATATATTATTCATTTTATTTATATAAAATTATTATATGTGTGTCATTATTGTTACAATAATAAAATTAATTTTAATAAAATTTTAATCAATTAAACTTACATACCTACAATATCTTTAAAATTGTGACATTAAAATAATACTTAAATTTATTTTCCTTTATTATTATTATTATTATTATTATTATTATTATTTCTAATGACCTCAGATGAACGTTCCTGAGTCATAGCACCATTTTTACTATCTAATGACCTCAGATGATCGTTCCTGAGTCAGAGCACCATTTACCTATCTAATGACCTCAGATGATCGTTCCTGAGTCAGAGCACCATTTTTACATCTGAAGGGGGGATGCTGGACAGATAATTACACCTGTTTATTTTTTTATTAAATATATTCAAAATTGTTAATTGGTCCAAATCATCCAAGCAACCTCATAGCAAATTGGTATATAGTTTTATATACCTTAGATAAATTTAAATAATATAAGTGATCGTATTTACCTACATTCTAGTAGAAGAGCAACGCGAAGCATTAATAAAATTAAATTATAATTCGCGTCAAAAAGTAATTATTAAATTTGAATAATTACGAATAAAATTAAGAGTTTGCGTTGTGAATTATTTAGACGAACTCTTCCACTTATGAATTAAACTAAAATTTAAGCTGTAAAAAAAAGAATTGACACACTTTAAATATTATTAATTAAATAATTACAGAAACTTTTTAAAACTTGATTAAATATTTTATTTACATTGAACATATCTATTTACAGAAAAAAACATAATATTAATTCAAAAAATAGAAAGCAACTCTTTTGTTTGCTTCTCATTATTTTAAGTATGTTTAATCTTTTAAAAAAAAAAAAAGACAATATTTTCACGTACTCTAATTATTATAATTGTTTCTTTTTGCTAAAAGAAATACTCTCTTTCATTTTTAAAATTACCTTAATCTTATTTAATTATTGGTTTGGTCGGATCTCAGATAACTCTCTACCTTAAAATATCAGAAAAGTATTTTTAAGGTTTTTCATATGATCTTAAGTGGTAAAAGAAAATGTTTAAAATAGTACCTTCTTTTAATATACGGGATGGTGGCCTTTATTCATCAAATTCCGAGTTGATGCGTTGCTTAGGATCATGGCAAAGTGTCATCAGGAACGCATCCTCAATTTGGCTTGATTAGGATCACTCCGATATGTACATCAGGAAGACATCCTCAATTTGGCTTGATTAGGCTCACTCCGATAGGTACCTCAGGAAGACAACCTCAATTAGGCTTGATTAGGCTGGATTAGGCTCGCTCCAACATGTCCATCTCGCCTGGGCTTTACTAGGGCTTACGGGACTCATTGCACGGGCTTTCAGGAGAGCTCTTGCATCCTCTACATCTTTTTTCAGACTATATTTTTTAAAACTTATTCTTCTTGCACACCAGCTCCTGCAGTGGGAGGAACTATTTTGTCTAGTCCACTGTTATTGGATGTGAGAAGATTTTTTATTATACTTCGATAGGCCTATTAGCTAGCAGTCTGCAAATGGCCCCTTACATATACTTTAATATTATTATCTGCCTTAAAGTTTGGGTGGTCTGGAAAGTCATAAATTTATCCCAACACTTTTATTGAGGCCATAAATTGATTCCAACGTTTTTATGATTTTACGACTTCTAATTATACACCACTTTCCATTGGCTTGTCATAAAACGACACCATGGCGTCTGGCTAGTTGTTGTCTGAGATCCGAACTCCATTCAACGTTATACATTCATTTTACAATACAACAATTTTTTTTAAAATATATATTTACTATTTAAAATCAACTTAATAATTTTTGTATGAACTTACACTCTTATTTTACTTAAATATATAAACATTATAATTTTACACTCATAATTATATTTTATAAAAAATATTTATACAAACAGAAATAACAAATTACGCAATTTTACTTTGATTTAACCAACATGGTGCGGGAACATATCATAGTTATATGTTGCCCAGCAGACGGCAAAAGTTTTGATTTATAAAAACGAAAGTGTCAGGTGCTGAGAGCATCGGAGTATCATAATTTTAGTAGTTAATGAAGTAATTTAATAATATAGTAAAGTGGAGGTTTTGGAGTGTAATGTGAAGGTGTTGTGCATCTATGTGAAACCCCAATTTAATATCTGTACATAGTTGTGTCGTCAAATGTGTTGTCATCCACGTCTTTATGTATCCTTATAAATAAACTTAATTTAGTGTTGTGAAAAAAACTAGTGATACATTACCAAGGACCACACCTTGATGATTAGCGGATTTCGAGCGTTCACACGCTCTATTTACGAGAACAACAGCTGTTATAAGAAGTAAGATGCATGTTTATTTATTTTTACATGAAGATAATATTTGAAGATGATTCAGTAGATCAGGAAATATAATGTAATTTATTATTATGAGATATGAGATTGACTTAAACATATCAGAGGAAAGATGCCATTTATATTATTACATTTATTGCTTGATTTATTTATTTAAGATGAGAGTATCTGTTATATGTAGAAGTTATTATAGAAGTGTTTAAAAGTGAAAAGAAAAATGTTTAGAATTAAAGAGCTGAGAAAAGGCGATTTAGTTGTAGTCGCAACTGAATTAATCTTAAAAGTTGAGGCTGAGAACAGAATTATTGTTTTGAAAACACTCATTGAGGGAAGCGACCAACATGCTAAGGATACTGAATTTATAAAAGAATTTTTAATTACTACGGTATCAGATACAATAGAAAAAGAAAAACGTGAAGCCGAGATGCTTAAAATTGAAAAGGAAAATGTGAAAACGGAACAAAGCACTGCACTAGAGTTAGAACGCACAAAATTAGAAGTCATAAAAGCCCAGTTAGAAATGGCGAAGATTCAATCTGATGATAAAAATTCTGATTCGGGGGGGGGGGGGGGATGGGCAAAAATCCCATACTAATTTTTTAGAATCTCTAATTAAAAGTGTTAGAACTCTGAGTATGCCAGTCCCGATTAAACCAGAAGCGTGGAATTTATTTTTTAGCTCGCTCGAAAACGCATCCGAAATGAAAAATGTTGCGGAGGAGTTAAAAGTTGAAATTTTACTAAATGTAGTTGGTGAACGCGCGGCATATTTATTAGTTTATGTAAATACAAATGAAATGCAGAGTTATCCGAAGGTAAAGGCTTTAATTTTAAAAGAATTTTAACCTACGCCGGAAGCTTGTCTAGAAAATTTCCTTACGGCAAAAAGAATGAAAAATGAAAACCATTTACAATTTGCAAGCAGAATCCGAGCGAATTGGTATTTTTATTGTCAACTTAGGAAAGTAAATGATTTTGAATTAATTGTTACCGATAGATTATTAAATTCATTAGATTCAGAAACGCGGAGTTATGTTAAATTAAAGCAAATGGATGACTGGTTCAAACCACGAGAAATCGCGGAATTATGTGATAATTGGTTTACTTCAAAAGGTAGAACTCTTTCGGAATTATATGATAGACCTATAAAATCCTTTCGCAAATATGATGAACCCGGAAGTATGAATAATGGGAAATATATCCCACCTCATGTCAGAAATAATGTTCTTCCTCGCGATAGAAAAACTAATGACATTTGTAGGCTGTGTAAACAAACAATTCATTTACGTTTCTGTCCAAATAATAATGATAAAAATAAAATGGGGAATTTCCGCAAACGAAAAAGGAATCGGGTATTGAGAAAAATAAACATGATGAAAAGTTAGTAGCTAAAGTGACAGCTTTATGTCCCGAGAATGACTCAATAAATACCCAAGCTTTGCAATACCAGGATGTGTGGTTAGGGTGGCGGAAAGTGAATACACTAATTGATAATGCGGCCAAAATTCCAGTAATTAATTCAATTCAGATACCAGATTCATTTAGAAATAATGAAAATTCAAAAATTCAGTTGATATGTGCTTTTGGAGAAAAAATAACCGCTGACCTTATAACTTTACTCATAGCTTTAGATTCCGGACAGTCAAATAGTGTAGTTAGCAGCGTAGATGTTTTGCTCGCAGCGACAGATAAGTTATATGGGTCATGTATTATCACACCAACGATTTAAGAGTTATTACGATCAGCTCAGAGTGAAGGGGAAGAAAATAGATTATGTGATGTGTCGGTGCCTACGGAGGAGATTCAGTCGGAAAGGGGGGAAGAAATTAAATATCAAAAAGCAGGGGTAGTGAAATGGGACAACAAAGTATGAATGATGAGAATTTATGTTTATTAAGTCAAAAAGAAACTGCAGAAAAATAGTTAATGATTAGCTCTATTCAAAGGAAAAAATAATAGTGGAGATTTAAATGTGGGTCATCAGTCGGATGCGAGTATTTACAGGGTGCAACAGAAAAGTTGCGAATCGTTACAGGGAGCTTTCAAAGATGCAGAAAAAGAGAAAAACGGGTTTGTTATGGTAGACAATTTGCTTTATCATAGGGAAAGAGTTTCGGGAGATCAAGTTATGCAATTAGTGGTATCAAAGGTGAGGAGGGGGAAAATTTAAAAAATTGCACATGAATCGATTTTCGCTAATCATCTCGGCATGAAAAAAACAAAAGAGAGAATTCGTTATTCATTTTTTGGCCAGGTATGTCGCGGGATTTGGAAGAATATTGTGCATCGTGTAAGGATTTCCAACTACGGCGCAGGGAGAGGTTCAGTGATCAGATACCCATTGTCCCAATAGAGAGACCGGAACTTCCGTTCGACGTTGTAAATATTGACATAATTGAAAAAATTGAACCTCCTTCAGCGCGTAGGTATCAATACGTACTTACTTTGGTAGACCAACATTCGAGATGGCCAGAGGCAGTTCCGTTACGGACAATTACAGCTAAAGCTACGTGCGATCCATTGTTAGAGATATTTATGCGAACAGGAATACCCCGCTTAATAGCGAGTGATCAGGGCAGAAATTTTGTATCAGGGTTAATACAAGATTTTCATTCTAGGCTAGGGCGGATCCTAGATTTGATATGCCGGGGCACCCACAGAGCTCGGGATTAGTTGAACGATATAATCAGGTATTGAAACGTATGTTACAAAATATAATTCGTAGTCACCCTAAAAACTGGGATAAACACATCCCCTATCTATTATTTGCGTACAGAGAAATTCCGAATAGCACTACGTGCGTATCGCCATTCAAATTAATGTACAGAAGGGAGGCCAGGGGGCCACTAGCGGTATTAAAATCTACATGGGCCGGCGAAATCCCACTACCCATAAATCTAGGAAAGAGAGCGAGCGAATACCTCCAGGAGTTAAAAATTAATTTAGAAAGGGTGGCGGAACAAGCGGCAATAGTATCGGAGGTTAAGCAAAGCTCGTAAGCGAAGTACGCTAATCGAAGAGCGATTTACAAGGAATTTACGCCGGGGGACCAGGTATATTTATTAATCCCGGACTCTACGAACAAACTTTACGCGAAGTGGACCGGACCAGCCAAAATAGTGGCGCGCTGTAACCTTGATTCTTAAAAAGTGAAATTAATAAACGGGAATGTTAAAAATGTTCACGTAAACAAGACCAGAAAATTTACTCCTAGGGTCCAGGTAAAGGGGGTGATCTTCGAAAATGAGGAAGAATTAGGGGAGGTACATCCCACCACCAGTACGAAAGATAACTCCGACTTTTTTTTATATAGAGGACGTTGATCTAAATCATTTAGGAAAGGTGGAGAAAGAAAAAAATGTTAGATTTATTATATAAATATAAAGAGTTATTTTCCAAAAAAGTGCAAATAGCTAAGGTAGGAGAGCATAAAATACGAATAAATGACGCAGAAAAGAAAAAGCCCTATGTTTAGCGAATCCCAGAGGCCTTAAAATCTCAAGTAGATAAACAAATTGAGGAGCTATTGAAACTAGGTCTGATTGAAGAAAGTGAGACAGAGGCGCCACACCCAGTAGTGTGCGCGATGAAGAAGGATGGGGCCTTGCGTCTATGCGTAGATTTTCAAGCACTGAATGCTATTACAAAAACTGATGATTTCCCAATGGCAAACTGCCACCGATCTGTTATTCAGTATTGGCTGGGCCAATGTGATAACCACAATAGACTTATTGAAAGGGTATTGGGCCATACCATTGGAAGAAGATAGTCAAAATTTAGCATGCTTTAAAACTCATAGGGCTCAGTATCGCTTTAAAGTAATGGCCTTCGGGCTCAAGAACTCAACTGCGACTTTTCAAAGAGAAATGAACAAAGCACTGTCCGAATACAAGGAGTTCGCCAGAGCATATATAGTCGACACAGCCGCTTTTTCTGAAACATTTAGTGAACACCTGATGCATTTAGAAAATATATTTTCTAAGTTATCACAGTTACGATTCTCAGTTAATTTCAAAAAAAGCGAATTCGCAAAACCTCAGATTAAATATTTAGGACATATCATCGGGTCAGGTAGCCATCGGATCGACCCCTGAAAAGTGAAGGCCATTCGAAGGCTAGCAGTGCCTGAAACGAAAAAACAGCTGAAAAGTCTTCTTGGTATGTAATTACTATAGAGATTACATTCCCAAATATGTTGAAGTAGCATATCATATAATTGAACTGACGAAAAAGAACAGTCCAGAGCAGTTGTGCTGGTCAGAAGACCATGACCGGATATTTAATGAGTTGAAAAGAGGTCTTATCGAAGCACCTAGGCTACATACTCCCGTTATAGGAGTGCCATATGTCATAGAGTGCGACACATCTGCAGTCGGCATCGGCGCATGTTTATCACAGCGAAAAGACGGAGTACTGTACCCGGTAAGCTATGTTAGTCAAAAGCTCACCAAAACTCAACAGGCTTGGCCGACGATTGAAAGGGAGGCCTATGCGGTCATCTGGAGTCTAAAGAAGTTCGAAACTTGGATTTTTGGTTCACCTGTGGAACTTATCACCGATCATAATCCATTAACATTCATCACCAAAAATGCCCCCCAATCTTCCAAACTGCAGCGATGGGCACTAGCACTGCAAAAGTATAACATTGCAATTTCTCACCGACCTGGTGCCAAGTTGATAAATGCAGACGCACTGGCTAGACTTGAGACTATTGGATAAGAAAACAAACTTTGAGAATCTTCCCAAACTGTTTGGACTTTTTTGAGACTTTAAAGTGTTAAGAATAATTTAATTGTTCCTGCATCTATATCTTGTACATGTTTTTGGTTTATTGCATTTATTATTGTTATTATTAAGTATTAATTCTGTTTTGTATTAGTAGATAAGAAAATTTTATAGGCGGTGTGCCCAGACTACTTCAAAATTTTAGTTTGTATTTTATATATATATATTTATTAATTTGTATTTTCATTTGAGTAATTTATTAAAAGAATATAAATGAAGTATGACGCCTTTACTAGACTAAACTTCAGATAGAAAATGTAAGACCCCCTACCCCATTTTCAATCTTGGGGGGGGGGGGGTAATGTCTGGAGATGTCTGGATAACTTTTCTTTTAATTTCTGTTGGCGTCATTGTCACGTGATACGTGGGCGCGCGGAGAGGAAGGGGGACATTTTTTTCAGTGTGCAAGAGGTTTTTGAGAAATGTAGACATAGGCCATGCATGATTGGCCGGCAAGAGTTTTGATTTATAAGAATGAAAGTGTCAGGTGCTGCGAGCACCGGAGTATCATAATTTTAGTAGTTAAAGAAGTAATTTAATAATATAGTGAATTGGAGGTTTTGGAGTTTAATATGACGGTGTTGTGCATCTATGTGAAACCTGAAATTTAATATCTATACATAGTTGTGTCGTCAAATATGTTGTCATCCACGTCTTTATGTATTCTTATAAATAAACTTAATTTAGTGTTGTGAAAAAAACTAGTGATATATTACCAAGGACCACACACCTTGATGATTAGCGGATATACCGTTCACACATTTACCTCTTTAATCCCCAAAAAGTCCTTCCGCATTTAGGGCATTCAGTTCGTCACTAAACAACGAAAACAAAATCACTAAAATGTGTAGAATAATTTCTAATTCTAATTTTAAAATTGGTCTCCTTTTCTGAAGTTTACACTTCAGGTAAAGGAAACATAAGTCGTAGCGCTTCACGTCCATATAGTTATTTGATCTTCAAAGCTAAAAAAAGAAAAACCGTGAACTACTTTCGGGATTTTTTGCTTCATATAAGGAAAATGGGGGGTGCTTTAAAATGAACGATGTGTATTTCAACGGAAAAGCTTTTTAAAGAATTGATTTAAATGCAGAGAAAATATTCGGGTTTTGTTCCTGAAGTTCGGATGCCTCATTATATAGCATTTAATTGCGTTTCTTGCATTAAGATATTAAGTACAAGAACAGTGTCGTATTTAGAGGTCGACACATTTAGGCACAATGATCTTATATAAGAATTTAATTGCTAAGATTAGCAAAGAACCGCAAGCAATGTTTGAACCTCTTGCGATTTTAATGCTACATGGTTTGTTTTCTCTTCATTTTTGTTAGTGAAAATGTCTTGATTTTTCAATATCAAAAGTTGCACCAAAATTCCTTTTGAAAAAATAAAAATATACAAAAGCAGTTTATATATTCTTGATGAAAACAAATGTATGCATTATCCGATGACTTATACTCTTTAAGCATTGTCTTTAACATTAACTTCAAACTCAAAATGATAGGGTGATCAAAACAGTCTTCATTAACCAGATATGCATTTTAAGCGCAGACGCATTAACGAGAGTCTACTGTGCTTAAAAAATTACATTTGCTTTGCACTGCTAAAATAGTATTTAAAGAATAAATTTTCTCGTAATATTAGAAAAGGTATGTAGTAAAGATGTGATATAATGTATGCCAACAGATGTATGCATTATCTTATTTTTAATGTTGTACTTTCTCATAATCAATAACCAGTTTAAATTGATGAATAAACATGATCTAATATCGAATAAAAAGCTAAAAGGGACATTAAAGGGAGTAGCCTTTTATCAAAGACTACAGAGATTACGTTGTCTTGAGTAGACTTTGCTATTACCTAACTGTTTTTTATAATATTTTTTTCTCAAATAACTACTGTTTGTACTGTTTATATTATTTCATTTATTAGAAAATATATATATATAACGATAAAAAATATATGTGAATGAAAATACACGCTAATAATCTGTATTTATATATATTTATAATTTATAATTTATCAAGTGTGATCATAATTTATCAATATTTATAATTTATTAAGTGTGTAAGATGGCGAAAAACATAAATATACAAAAATTTATTTCCTTGATGACCGAATGTTTATATTTGTTATTAAATTGATTTCTTTTTTGAAAATATATTGGTCTGTAACTAAATAACTGTATTGGAATAGAAAATGCTTAAAACATTTATAAAAAAAAAGATGGTTTTAAGTTAATAATTTTTTTTTCAAATTCAATAATTTCTAAATAAACCAAAAGAAGTTTTGAAAAGTTGCTTGCTTACAAAAAAAATTTAAATGTGTCTAAAAAGGTTTTAAATTTTTCCGTTATAAATTTCAAACTTTTGAAGCTGTCTTTAATAATAATACTAATATTAAGGCAAACGTAAAAAAAGAGAACACCTATTTTGGTATATACGGACATATCAGGAATAGTCGTTCAAATTTTATGCGAAGGTAGAAAATAGCAAAAGAAGGCAATTTCACATAGTTAAATATGGGCGCAAACGAATGTATGGCGTTGTTTTTATGAAACTTTAACTGTACATTTAAAGAACATGCATTGGGCTATAAATACCCGGAGTTTTGATTTTGTAGCTTTTGTAGTTTAATTTGAGCGGAAGCCTAAAACAAAAGGAAAATTGTGTGCCAACCTACCCCGTCACGGGGCAAGTTGCCTATACCAATGTGGTAAGTTGGCACACGCTTTATAAAATTTTAAATGAAACTCAAATAAGACACGCAGTTAAGAGAAATCAATTTCATTATTACCAGTAAGTTTAAACAAAGGCGTTATCCCCGTACAACGTAAATTCTAAATTATACAGACATAACAATAATGAATAAAATATTAATATTAAATAACTTCTATCCTACTGGATATCATCATCAGAGTTACAGTTGTCACAAATAAAAAATCGAGTGTCTCCGTTTGGGCAAGCCTCGTGTGTCCAAATTCTAGCATTGCAACCAGTTTCTCGGTGTTTGCTGTTTTTCAAGCTACCAGCACACACCAGACACCTATCCAACTTGCCCCGTGTTCAATGCGTCTACTAGCCCCATAATAAATTTCTTCCCAAAAGGGACATGTAATTATCTAAGCATAAATAATGCAAGTAAATCACATATGGGGTAGGTGCAGTTATTCATACACTAAGAAAAACTGCACAAGTTAAATCGCAATTATTAAGATAAGTATTAGAAATTAGAAAAAGAATGAAGCAACAAAAAATTACTTATGAGTGCAAAAAACAGAAAAATCGTAATAAATGTCCACTGCACGTAGGTAACGCTGCAAAACTACAATGAGGATGTAAAAAGCAAGAAGAAAGGTACTCTGTGACTGGTTGCGCAATCTATCCACAAACAGGCGATTTATGAGGACTGCGCCTACTTACCCCTGTAGCCAACTAGCCCCGGTCTCCCCTACGTATTCCAAACTTTAAAGCTCTATGTCAACAGCAAATGGATGAAAAATGATTAGCAAGATTTGACTGCCACATACAAACATAATTATAGGTTAAAAGAAAGCTTGTAATAACAGGGTCCTCACTATAACGAGCTCTATGCGCTTCATTCCCTTAAACCGTTACTATAGCAATAGCTGAAAAGAAAGTCCTCCCTATAACGACACTTTGTGCGCTTTTCTCCCATAAATCTTTAATACGATAATCATTTACCAGACAATAATAAAATGTTAAAAAACTGATGTGATACAGAAATAAAGGCAAATAAACAATTAAATTTAAAAAATCAAAAAACCCGCGAACTAATTAATTATTTCTCATCAATGTGAAACATTTTTTTTTCAATTCCTACTATTATCTCACACTCTCGCTATATACATCTTGTTCAAATTTTTAGTCGTTAATAAAATACTTATTATTCATCCAATCAAGCTCAAATAATTTTTTTTTTAAATTGTAGTGGATGACACTTGATGTTCATCCATTTTTTTCAAACATTAATTCATTAATTTAATTTAATTAATTAATTTTCAATAATCGAGAGAGCCCCCTTATTGATCAAGGTTTTTTAAGACCGAGAGAGCCCTCTTCTTGATCAAGGCATTTTAAGCGCCACTCAAAAGGAAAGAAGAACGGGAGAAAAAAAATTCTCTTATTGACCTAAGTAGGAATTGACTTAAAATATTTTTTTTTTATATTGCTTGTTTATATTACTTACCTATTTTTTTTTATTTACTTGTATTGATGACATTTTAGTTGTGTTTAACTGTTAGTTCCCATCTATAAACACTGTTTTGATGAGGTCTATAGATGTCTATGATAGCTAGAGGTGCAGTAAAGCTAGAGATCCACAATACATACACAATTTCCAGGTTGTATAATATTTTAGCGGAGGTTCTGACTGTAAAATAGTCAATGAAACATCGAGTTCATTTTGAAAGACCTATCCAATGATATGCCACTCAATAGGGTGCACAATTTTTTTTTCGTCCCTACCGCCAATTTGTATTTTACGGCCGCCATTTTGAATTTATGAAACAAAAACCTAGCCTATAACCATTGGGTCGTTAAGACAAATCGATAGAGACCTCATTCATTAAAATCCATCCAGCCGTTGGGATGTTTCGAGGGTATAAATAAATCCACATTCACAGATTCGCGTGAAACACATAACCCTTCTTTTCAGTCGGGTAAAAACATACAAATAAGAAATGCACAATGCTTTTGAAAGAACTTAAAATGAAAAAAGCAGCAGCATGCTAGTGCTTTTAAACCGGTAACATGTCTTTTTTGCATCTCATTAAAAAATACAAAGTTTTATCGAAAGGACTTAAGAAATTATTATTTTTTGTGTTATTAAGAGTTTTTTGTTTTTATTTAGCAGACAATATTTTGAAAAGTACAATTTTGATATAATTTCACACCCACATTTTTAGGCTATGTTTTATTTTGAGTGTTTTTCGCTAAAATCCTGGATAAAAGCAATATTTTATTTTATTAAATAAATTAGTTGAATCTGAAAGTTACAGTAACGAATTTTTGTGACAACCTCTAGAACAAAGTCCATACTAAAAATTCTACAGATTCGGAAATAACAGTAGAAATTTAATAAAAACCTACATTTAGACTAATTTCAGGTTCTATATTCATACAGTATTCTAAAAATTACGGGTTAGAGTTAAAACTTTACTATTTTCTATTGTTTTCCATTGGAGAAAACGCCTAAATTCATTTTGTTTATATGGTTTTAGAGCAGTCATAATTTCTAGTTGAATGGTACTTTTTGCATCTCTATGCAAAAATTTGGCAGTAAAATGGTATGGGTATTGCTAATTTTGAACGACTGCACTTTATGATAACACATTTGCAATGCATTCTAATACTGCTATTTAGAAATTTTATATTTAAAGCAAACTGTCCAAATATTTTATTTACGGCACAAACTTTTGGCTTCGAAGTAAATAAAATAATTTGCTATGATTCCAATATTCAAAAGTGATATTTTTATACAACTATAAATCTATGCATTCAGTTACACTTTAGACTTAAAAACAAAAATCTAATGGTTGCACTTTATATTTTCTGTCTATATACTTTAGAAATTTCTCCTAAATTGTATGAAAACTATTATAATCTTGCCCTTTATATGAGATAAATGTTTCTATATTTCTTCTATATCATTAAAGCATTAGTCTTCCATATTCTATTGAATGTAGCAAAAAAAAACTGTCGTATGAAGTTTTAAAGAGAAACAGATATAGTAAATAAAGTAAAGCAAAAGTTATTACTGCAACACTTAAAAAATATAATTCTAACTTTCCCACGAGAAATTATTTATTTTGCTTTCCTTTTCAAAAACGTTTTAACAGCCAGATAAAAGGCAGTCTCTGAATAGAATAATAAATACCTGAAGTGGGCAATATATAATCTTAGACAAAAGAAATCATAAAACACAAAGCTAAGTTTAATGAACATTGTCAATCGGTGTACAGTTTACAAATTTATTTTAATATTTATTACCTTTTAGAGCATGAATTATTTTAATAAAATAAATAAAAAAACCAGATAATTTTAATAATTAAATTTTTTTAACTTTTAAGGAAAGTTTAAATTTGTCCAATATTAGAAATATCAATGAAATCTTCGGGCTAATTGTGCCACACTTGTTCGTGCATCAAAGTAATTAAAACGAAATATATCCATAAACTGTTCTAATAATGTTGCAAACAAATTATATCTTTAAATCGTTTCAGTGTTTTCTTCCCTACTTTTAATTAAAAAAATTAAAAAAATCTTTATTTACATAAATTAACGTTTGAGTAAATTTTGCTTTTTATTTATACTCTTAAAAATTTATACCTAAATCACACAAAGTTTATTCTAACCTTAGTTTGTGTAAGAGCAAATAAATTTCCAAATTAGTTCCTTATCTTTAAAGCATTAAGCTTCATATTCTACAAAATCCGAGAATGGGAGATTTGCGTCAGTGGTAAACTGCCTTAGTATGTGTTAAATAGAAAGAATCATCCAATGAATCACGCAAAGCAAACGTTATTTTCTATAACACTTAAGAAAATGGATATCTAACTTTTACAAACGAAGAATTATTTACTTTGCTTTCGCTTTCAAAACAGCTTTAACAGAAAGATAAAACAAGCCTCTGAATAGAATAATAGAAACCTGATGTAGGAATAAATCTTAGATAAAGGAAATCATAAAATACAAATCTGAGATTGATGGAAGTTATAACTCTATGAATTTTTTTACAAATTTACTTTAAAATTTATTATTTTTTAGAAAAGAAAATTTATGTTTAATATAAGAAAATACATCATTTTAAAAATTTTAAATTTTGAAAACTATTAAGAAAGCTTTAAATGTTTCAAAAATTAAGTATCATCGAAATCTTCGGGGTTTTTTTTTCCTTTCCTCACACTTGTTCGAGTATCAAAGTCAATAAGACAAAGCGCTTTGTGACGATATATACCGGGTGTTTCAAAAGTTACGTGCGAAAGTAAAACGCGATAAAAAAAAAACAAAGATCTGTAATTCGGGGAGACATGCGGTTTGCAGATAAATATTCAGCATGGCACAGGATTTTGTATGACACCAACAAAAAAGTTAGCTCAAAATCTTGACAGTAGAAGGCGCTACAGCAGATATTTCTATGGAATCATTCCATATTACTTACACAACGTCAGATTTGTATACAAAAATTGTAAATGCAGTATTCTCAAATGTTTTTGTATCCAAATCTTGCGTTGTGTGAACAATATGGAATTATTCTATGGAATTATCCGCAGTAGTGCCCTCTGTTGTCGAGAATGTAAACTAATGTTTTGTTGCTATCATACAAAATCCCGTACCACGCTGAATATTTATCTGCAAACCGTATGTCTCTCCGACACATAGATCTTTTTTTTTTTTTTTTATCGCGTTTTACTTTCGCACCAAACTTTCGAAACACCTGGTATATGATGCATTCTCACAATCTTTGGACTTTTGGGGGGAAAAATCTGGCGAAATTAAACTTGCTAAATTAACATTTTAATCTGATAGACGAATGCCTTAAAGATTCAAAATAAAGAAAAAATGGTCAGAAGCGAAAAAATTTTTATTTAACTGAGGTTTAGGTTAAACTTGCGACTTTAATTTTCCTTATCATTTTACCCCTATAACTTTTTATTTTCTTCTAAATTTTTACTTATAATGAATTTGCATAGTACCCACAGGACATTCAAATAAGAAATAATACAAAAGTAGTACTTTTAATACAGAATTTTTGCATAACATTGTCTTAAAGGGGTGTTAAAGAAGGGACGGTAAGGTAAAAAAAAGGGACGAAATGGTAAAAAAAGATACGATAAGGAAAATTACCACCTACTTTTAGGAAAATCATGTTAAGACTAAGTGATAGCCACAATGTTCATTGATTTTTCGAAACAGTTGTTAACATTGGATTAATTTTTTTTTTCTATTTACCTCGAAAAGTACAGGTATAAACCTTGGGGACGGTAAGACTACCAATAAGGCCAAGGTGCTTGCAATTGATATTTAAATACAGATTTATATTCTGCAGTAAATTTCCTGTCAAAGAATTTTATATATTCTTTCTCTAGCATACTTCTGCAGGAGCAAAAACTTGAAAAAAATTCTGTCGCTGCATCTGAAGTGATTTTCTGTATAATTTTAGAAGAGGGATGGTAAAAAATCTAAAACCCAGGGACAGAGTTCAAAAAATAATGTCAACCTTAAAAATGTGTGCCGGTTAATTTTTAGCTACATATTTATATAAAACAGTAGTTCCAGTTTCAGAAAAAAATTACATCGAATTATTTTTATTGAAACAATTTTATCCAGACAGTTCCAAACTTCACAATCAGCATCAGGGACACGGGACGGTAGATGAGTTTTCCATGTGTTTGGACCCCCAACATTGTCCAAAACTTATTTATCTCGTTAATATTGTTGTGCAATCATGCAATGGGATGTTCCCAAGTATATGAAATAAAAAAAACACAAAAAAGTGTATTAAATAAAAAATTATTATTCAGAGACATGAAAGTTAAAAGATTGTGAGAATGCCCCATATATATTTATAAAATGTTCAAATAATGTTCCAAACAAACAATATCTTTAAACCAGGCCTTGCAAACATTTTTCTGCGGCTCATTTTTTTTTAAGGCCCCTTATAGAAGTAAATTAAAATTAACGTTTGATAAATATCAGGTCCTCAAGTATGAAACTTGTGGTTACTAAAGGGACAGACTACCAACGGGGAAAACTTCCATCAGTAAAACAGAATAGAAATTATTGTATTACTATGACACTAATTTTTCTTGAATATTGTGTTTATATAAGATAAAAATTTCTATTAAAATTTACTGGTGGGAGATTGCGACGTTACTAAACTGAAGCCTTTGTAACTACAAGTTTCGTGTTTTAGGACCTAATATATTTAATGTTACTTATTAGTTTTCTATTTATACCTTTACGAATTTAGGCCGGAATAAGGCAAAGTTTATAGTAAGCCTGCTTTCTGTAAGAATAAAAAATTTTCGAAATTGGTGCCTTATCTCTTCAATATACCAATCTTCCATATTTTATTAAATACAACAGGACACAGGTTATTCTCGTCAATAATAAACTGCCACAGTAAGTGCTAAACAGAGAAAATCATCAAATGAATCACAAAAAGCAAATTTCATCAAGCAGGACGGTCGTTCTGCCAAGCCAAGCTGAAAACAAAATGCTAACCTCGTCAAACAAACAAACGCCAATAATAAACGCAAGACACCGTAACTGCTTATTATACTGAAGGCAACTTCTCCATGTTAAATCGACCAAACATGCCAGCGTAAAATTTGCCATATCAAAAGAACCAATCAGCGCAGAAAAATAAAACCAAAACCAGAAGGACCTAATGGAAAAGATCTTCAATTTGAGACCAAATGCATCCACATAAATTAATTATAAACAGAGATATAGATTTTTTAAAATAACGTCGAGATACTGAAAATGGCCGATTTATTTTCTTCGTCACACCTTATGCTTCAGTCGAGGTAGAGACTTAAATAATGGACATAAAAAAGTAAGGATTGCATTTTTGGACAGATATTTACTCAATCTACGTGCTTTTATAAAATTCAGCCTTAAAAACACAAATTTTCTATTCTTAATTAGCTAAAAACTGTTAATTAATTCTAAAGTTTATAAATTATGCCAAACAGCGATAAACCCGCCAAACCATTTTAGAAGTCTTATACTATTCTTTTATATTATCCTTTTTCATTGATTTCATCGAAGAAAACTGTGGCCGAGATCGAGATAGATTTTTCACTGTTAGCGAAATGAGTTTGACCAATCAGAAGCCAGAATGTTTGAGAATTTCTGCTGTTTCTGGATACGAGCCGTTAATTCCCAAATTGGCTCAGCCGAACTCAGCAATCTGATTGTTCGTTAATATTAATATTTTGGATTATTTTACTGTGATTTTGATCAAATTTAACAAAATAAATCAATTTAAGTCATTATAATTGCTTTCTATTTTACATTACACTACTTCATAAGAAAATAAATACAATTTTCTACTATATAAATATCAGTTTTAGCCAATCAGATTGCTGAGCTCGTCTGAGCCAATTTGGGAATTAATGGCTCGTTTTCTGGATCCCGGCCTATGTCATAAAAGTTTTGAGTCATTTTCTTAGTGCCAAGGATGAAGTGCAATGTTTACAGATATCTAGGCTGGGATCCAGATAGATTTTACGCTGTTAGCGAAACGAGATTCACCAATCAATAGCCTGCATTGCAGCAAACAGCGAAAAGTTCGCAAAAGTGCAAGCTTCTGATTGATGAATCTCGTTTCGCTAACAGCGAAAAATCAATCTAGATTGCGGCCAATGGAGGATATTCCAAATATGGGTTCGAGGCTGAAAATGTCACGTGATACCGGTAATTTACCCAAGGAACTTCTAACTGATACGAAGAGAAGCTACTACTGCTTTGCCTCATGAACTGTTCCATTGGCTAGCGGGGATTTGCATTACACGTCTACAGTGACTTCCCTTCTTTACGCTAGAGGTTTTTACCTTGATCACTTGATCAAGACGAAGATGGAATATCCTCCATTATGTTGAACACAATTTTGCATTTCTACATCCAGGAAGGGCATTGATGTCATAACAACAGTGCATATTCGAAACTATTTAAGGCATTGATTCTGAACTCCTTTGCTATACATTTCAATATTAAAGAAGTTGTTGTTTCAATAGTTTTAGTACTTTTCTCTATTGCTCATTCTAAAACACAAATATCGAAATTTAACCAACAGCGCTCAGAAACTATAGCACCTAGAATATAAAGTGTTGAAATCGGCTAACCCTGTAATACTTAAAAAAGCGCTAAAATATTGTATCCCTTAAATGTGCAATGATACTGCTGCAATATGCAGATCGCAGTGACATCTGCAGGATATTTTCTACAACTGCTAGAAATTGCTAGTCTATACAATGTAATAATAGTAATACGAAAATCCCGCAGATGCCGCTGCGGTCGACACTTGAAATTTTAGCAGTATCGTCGCACATTTAAGGGATATAAATTTTGAGAACTGTTTGGATAGCATATTTCCGCACTAGGTATCAGAAACAACACCAGAACAGAGAGCCTTTATACATAAGAGTGGTGATATATGCACAGGAGGCATGCTCATTTTAAGTTTTTGTCGAAAGTACGACAATCCGCTTTCTTGAATAGAAGATATTCAATCTACGTTATGATCACATGGTCAAGACAAGAACGTTTAGCGTAAAGAAGGGAAGGCTCCGTCTACGTAATGTAAATCCCCGCTAGCCAATGAAACAGTTCATGGGAGAAAGCAGTAGTACACTGTTAGAAATATCGGGAAAAATCACCTCTGTTTTTAAAGGCTATCTGTATTCTGACCAATGAGAACGCTTCATAGGCGTTTATGTAGCGTTCTCATTGGTCAGAAAATAGAGAACCTTTAAGAACAGAGGTAATTTTACACGATATTTTTAACAGTGTAGTTTCCTGTTTCCCTTCTTATCAGTTAGAAATTCTTTGGGTAATTTACCGGTACCACGTGACTTTTTCAGCCTCGATACCATATTTGGAATATCATCCATTAGAAGATACGCACATAGACGATCTCTATTAGACTAGGGAAATAATTCAACATGCATTAACCTGACGATAATGGCATGCTCGCAAAGGACTTTAACGATTTGTTTTTATCACTTTTACCAATAAATATTTATTGGCCGTATGTCGCTACTTCGCTATAGAGACACACTTGTTCCTAATTAGATCTCGGCCTTAGTGTATCAAAATACGGAGTTTGCTTTCTGTACTATTCCTGAGCTCAGTTATAGCGTCTAGAAATATAGGCCGGGATCCAGGTACATTTTTGCAAACAGTGAAAAGTTAGCAAAAATTCTGGCTTCTGATTGGTCAATCTCGTTACGATAACAGAGAAAAACCTACCGAGATCACGGTCATAATGTGGAAACTGGCTATTCCAGTAATGCTTTAAAAAGTGCTAAAAATTGAATCCCATAAATATTGAAAAATACTGAATGACAAATGTCGATAGGAGCAACATTTTCTAGATCTTCTCTGGGTGAAACGTTTTCTTTTGAAATAGTTACGTTGGATTTACCATATGTGGCTGTAATCGACATTCGTCGTTCAGCCTCGTTCAACATTTATGGGATACAATTTTTTAGCACCTTTTTAATAAGCCGATTTTTAAACTATATCTTCTAGAAACTATAGCTCCGTTATAGCGTCTAGATTATATGTTGTAGAAATCGACTATCCCAGCAATACTTAAAAAAGCGCGTAAGTATTGAATCCCTTAAATGTACAACGATGTCGAATTCCAAACAGTCATTTGCATCGACATCTGCAGGATATTTTTTAAAGAAGAAAGAGACATGTGTAATGCACCGCTACAGCGTCTAGAATACATAATGTGGAAATTTGCTATCCAAGAACCGCTAAAGAGTGTATCCCTTAAATGTGCCCTGACGCTGAAATCCAGGGAGATGATCGCAGCGACATCTGAGATATATTTTCAAATTTCAAAGTAAACATCGTATTATTACAGCGGGTTTGACGCCAAGCACACAGGTCAGATGTATGTTAATAAAACGTAAAAAAAAATGGTACAGCGTCTAGACTTTATTGTTTTGGAGTTTTGGGAAATATCCTGCAGATATCGCTGTGATCGACTGATTGGATTTCCACCCTATATATTCTAGACGCTGTAGCACCGCGGTAGCCTTCTTTTTCGTTTGCCTCTGAGTAGATATAGATGACGTCATTTGAAGCTGTTCCTAAAGTGTGGCCAGCTCATCACGTCACACGGAGCTGATTATCTGTACGCGGCAATAGACACAAAAAAAATCGGCGCACCGCTTTGTACTAATCATCGTGTAAAGATGATCCAACTCCGTGTAACTTTTAAACGTCATGAACTGGACGAGCCGTTAATTCCCAAATTGGCTCAGTCGAACTCAGCAATCTGATTGTTCGTTAATATTAATATTTTGGATTACTTTACTGTGATTTTGATCAAATTTAACAAAATAAATCAATTTAAGTCATTATAATTGCATTCTATTTTACATTACACTACTTCGTAAGAAAATAAATATAATTTTCTACTATATAAATATCAGTTTTAGCCAATCAGATTGCAGAGTTCGGCTGAGCCAATTTGGGAATTAACGGCTCGTATGAACTGGTCTATTATGTCATTGGTCACGCTAACACCCTCTCCCTTGCGTCCGCCATATATAGCGGCATCTTGCACTGGAGATTGCTAAATGGGCTGCTATCAGTCAAAATCAAGAGAGAAAAGGGCAGAAAAGAGGGAAAGAACTCGTTTTTTTATGTAGTTTTTCACACGGGAAGATTGACATGTCTGCTCCTCTCCTTTCATAGCTTCATGATGGTGAAATAAACTAACGCCCCCTAGATATTTGAGAAAGTCTTGACACGCGTCACGAAAACATCACACAAAGCAGGCAAAGCAAAGGAACAAAATCATTCATTGGCTCGTGGATATGAACAAGCCAATGAATGGTTTTTGTTCTTTGTTTTGCCTGCTTTGTGTGATATTTTCCTGACGCGTGTCAAGGCTTTCTCGAATATTTAAAGGGCGTTGAGAGTATTAGAGATAGCAATAGTGGCCCACCGTAGCTGAGTGGATAAGACACCACGCCGCTAATCGCTTGAGAGCGTAGGTGGGGGTGCGTTCGAATCCCGCCGTGATCCCCACGTGATCTGATATATATGTGTTCAATAAAACAAACAAACAAGCAATAGTGAAAGGTACAGTTGCCTTGGAAACAACGACTTCTTTAATTCGTATAGAAAATTAATGTATAGTTGTAAATGACTTAAGTTGAAAATGTAGGCAAATGCTCTGAAAATATCAATGGCTCCCATCTAGTATTTTACAAAAGTAATTTAATATATTCACATGATGTATAAGTTTAAGCAACTCTTAGCTAATAAAAATTCTGCAACAAGACTTATGTAGGTGAATCAATGATTATCAATGATAATCAATGATCTTTTCAATGATTAATTCAGAATTCTAAGAACGAAACGAAGTTCTTAAGCACTCTTCCTCCCCCCCCCCCCCCTCAAAAAAAGAAATACTATAGAAAGATATAAGTATTTGGATAACTTCAGTATTTCTGTGATCTTTTGTCAGAGTTTAGAAAAGGTGTCTGGGTATTAAAAAAAAACATAAAATAAATTTGACGAACGATAAGACTATAGATTTCAGGCAATTTTTAACTGGAAAAAATTTAATTCTAATGTTTATGCGGCTTTAATAATAGACTATTAAAGATAATCAATTTACGGGAATTTTTATACGAAATTATATTCTCACATTTATGCAAATAGGTATGGATAAACAGACTTGAGTAAAATTACAAATTTATTCTTTCTTCTCTATAACACGATCTAAATGAAGATGAAGTTATATATACAGTTTATATCTTCAAATTTTTAGATTTTTTTATCAAAAATGTTTCATCATCATGTCTAGAATTGCTAGATTTACTTCTTTAGACAGATCTTCGATTCTTTAGATGCCTGCGGGGCTTCATTCTGGGTTATCCGTAGGTATTTGTAAAGGTAAATTTATTTTGCAAAACCGTCAGCAAAAAAAAGTTAGAACAAACAATTAACTGACAGACTAACTGTAAATATATATTTTATTTTGACTCTGTTTGATTTTTACTAAATTTTCATCCTTCATAGAAAATTTTAAGGAAATATAATTTGAGAAAGACTGATACTTTGAAAGAAGAAATTGACTTTCCTTACTTTTAAATTATTAATTACTCTAAAAAATGAATGATAGGTAAACAAAATGTATACTATTGTGTTTGTTTCCTGCTTATAAAGGCTATACAAGGACTAATTTTAGCGAGTAGAATTATTTCAATTATATATAATCTGTTTAAAAAAAAGAACTGATATCTACTAAAAAATAACTTTTCAAAAGTAAAAAAAAAAAAAAAAAGAAAGAAAGAAAGAAAAAAGGGGAAAGTTGTGGCTAAAAAACAGTGTGATATCCAATTTCCAAGCTTATATTATGGTACTTATTTAACATTTTTTATTAAAAATTTACCATACCTAAGTCGAGTACCTAAGTATGCGTTGATAGAAAGCCTTTTCTCCTTTACTAAATACCTCATAACGTGTTTCTGAAAATTAATTTTTTTTTAATTATGCATGATGGGCTTGGCGGCCATCTCTCCATATTTTACACAAATTTCTAAGCAGACCAGCTCGTAATATGTTTGCATTATTAAGAATTTTGAACTTCTAGTTTCGGCTACAGACAGATAAATTAAGAAATTCTTTTATTTTGAAAAAAAAATTGATATTTACTGCTTTAACTAATTAATTAACCCCCTCCAAAAAAAGAATCATAAGATTAAACCTGAAGTTACTTCAACTTTATTTTAAGACACAAATTTCTAGGCACTCATTTCCATAAATTAAAAGCATAAAATGTTTGCTTTAGCAACAATTTTGAATTTCCGATCTTAACAATGTGCTTGTGTACTTAGAAATTTGTGTAAAATATGGAAAGATGGCCGCCAAGCCCATCATGCATAATTAAAAAAATTACTTTTCAGAAACACGTTATGATGTATTTAGTAGAGGAGAAAAGGCTTCCTATCAACGCATACTTAGGTACTCGACTTACGTATGGTAAATTTTTAATAAAAAATGTTAAATATGTACCATAATATAAGCTTGGAAATTTGATATCACACTATTTTTTAGCCACAACTTTCCCCTTTTTTCTTTTCTTTTTTTTTACTTTTGAAAAGTTGTTTTTTAGTAGATTTCCTAATACATTTAAGAAAATAGTTATCTAAATTTCACATGATAAATTATTTATTTTGCTTTCATTTTCAAAAAAGTTTTAACAGAAAGATAAAAGGAAGCCTCTGAATAGAATAATAAAAGCTTGAATTTGGGCAATATATATAATCTTAGATAATGGAAATCATAAAACACAAAGCTAAGTTAAATGGATATTATCACTCAATATGTATTTTAAAATTTACTTTCAATTTTTTTATCTTTTAGAACATGGAGTTTTATTTTAAAACAAATAAGGAAAACAGATAATTTTAATAACTTTTTTTTTCTTTTTTAAGGAAACCTTAAAGTGGCCCAATATTAGGAGTATCAACAAAAACTACGGGTTTCTTTTTTGCTTTGTGTCATACTTGTTCGTGTATCAAAGTAACACTAGATTGCCCAAGGAAGTCTTTTTGACTGCTCTTTAATTTCAATTAGAAAAAAAATTATGTATATAATGACTCAATTTCTTAGAATTTTGTGACTTTTTGTACAACATAGAAATGCGTTTATTAATAATTGTAGTTATTCTCCCTCTCCTTCATTTCCGGTATATATATGTGTGTTATACCTATATTGCCCAAAAGCAGTCATTTTGACTGCTTGGGAAATTTTTAATAATCAAATGACTCTTATTATTGAATTGAGTAAATTTCTTATATGACCAGTTCGGCTCTGTATTGAAATAACAGTTTTCATTTTTTTCGATTATCATCACATGATAAATTATCGATGTGGGCGTATACTTGATAAGTTGCAGTTGCTCAATAAGGTAAAGTAGCACTTGTTATTCGGGTCTTTATGCAGTGATACTTGTTCTAACAAGTTGTTTGTTTTTTTCTTTTCCGCCATAAATTCATGAAAGAAATGTCGAATAGAAGTGAGTTATTGGGAAAAACTAACGAACATAAGTGAAGAATGCCCCGATATAGAATCAGATGCAACACATTCTGAACTATCATCAGAAGATGAAGCGGATTATATTCAAAGTTAAATATCTGACACTGAAGATAGCGATGAAGAGTCGATCACTAATGACGAAAATGAAAGTGTCATCAATATGCCCAGGAAAAGGTGTAGGGTGGTAAGTAGTTCAGACTCTAATGGAGAAACTGAAAACACCTTTCAGGAGACCGAAACAGCTGGTACTGTGTTGTCAAAATTTGACAAAGGTGGTATTCCTGGAAGGTTACCATCTACTTGTATTTTCAAGGGTATGAAAGGACCATCAGGCTACGCAAAAAGGAACATTGTGACAGATAATCCCATCAGTGCATTCAGATCGATAATAGATAACTACATTATCAAACATATAAAAAAGTGCACAAAAGAAGAAGGCCGCCTAATTTTGAGGAACGATTGGAAGTTCCGAATTTTTTAGAAAAACTATGGCCAGAGAAAAGTTCAAGCAAATCCTACGGTTTATTCGTTTTGACAAAAGAACCGAAAGAAGTAGGCGCCTACAAACAAATAAATTTGCCTTTGTTTGGGAAATATGGGACAAGTTCATTGAAAATAGTCAAGCTTGCTATCAACCAGGGCAAAATATAACAGTTGAGGAGCAATTATTTCCGTCAAAAGCCAGATGCAGTTTTACACAGTATATGCCTAATAAATCCAACAAATTTGACATCAAATTCTGGCTTGCATCAGATGTTAGTAGCAAATATGTTTTGAATGGTTTTCCCTATTTGAAAAAAGATGAACAACGGCCATCGTCAATGCTTCTCAGTGTACACGTTGTTCTGAAACTTGTCGAGCCATATACAAGCTGTGGAAGAAATATCACGACCGATAACTTTTTCACTAGCATGTCGCTCGCGACAAAATTATTGGCCAAACAAACAACTCTAGTTGGAACTATTAGGGGAAACAAAAGAGAACTACCCAAAGCAGCCAAACAAACGAAGGATAACATGATTCGTTTTCCACTCTGCTATATAAATCAGAGAATTATGTTCTTACAATATGCTGGACAGATAATTACACCTGTTTATTTTCTATTTAATTTACATCCAAAATTGTTAATTGGTCCAAATCATCCAAGCAACCTCATAGCAAATTGGTATATAATTTTATATACCTTAGATAAATTCAAATAATATAAGTGATCGTAATTACCTAAATTCTAGTAGAAGAGCAACGCGAAGCATTAATAAAATTAAATTATAATTCGCGTCAAAATGTAATTATTAAATTTGAATAATTACGAATAAAATTAAGAGTTTGCGTTGTGAATTATTTAGACGAACTCTTCCACTTATGAATTAAACTAAAATTTAAGCTGTAAAAAATAATTGACACACCTTAAACATTATCAATTAAATAATTACAGAAACTTTTTAAAACTTGATTAAATATTTTATTTACATTGAACACAACTATATACAGAAATAGATAATATTATTTCAAAAAAAAGAAAGCAACAGCTTTGTTTGCTTCTCATTATTTTAAGTATATTTAATCTTTTAAAAAAAAGACAATATTTTCATTTACTCTAATTATTATATTTTTTTCTTTTTGCTAAAAGAATAATTCTCTTTCATTTTTAAATTACCTTAATTTTATTTAATTATTGGTTTTGTCGTATCTCAGATTACTCTCTACCATAAAATATCAGAAAAGTATATTTATGATTTTTCATATGATCTTAAGTGGTAAAAGAAAAAGTTTAAAGTAGTACCTTTTTTTAATATACGGGATGGTGGCCTTTATTCATCAAATTCAGAGTGGTCGCGTTGCTTAGGATCATATTCATATGTCATCAGGAATTCGCTTCGTATCAGAGCGGCAACATCGGGATGGCAGGATGCATAGCTACGGACCTCTGTAGAACAATCAACTTTATTTTAACATCAGGAAGGCATCCTCAATTAGGCTTGCTTAGGCTCACTCCGATATGTACATCAGGAAGACATCCTCAATTAGGCTTGATTCGGCTCACTCCGATATGACCATCTCGCCTGGGCATTACTAGGGCTTTTTGGATTCATTGCACGGGCTTTCAGAAGAGCTCCTGCGTCCTCTAATTCTTTTTTCAGACTCTCTTTATTAAACCTTATTCTTCTTGCACACCAACTCCTGCAGTGGGTGGAACTATTTTTGTCTAGTCCACTGTTATTGGATGTGAGAAGATTTTGCATTATTCTTCGATAGGCCTATTAGCTAACAGTCTGCAAATGGCCCCTTACATATACTTTAATATTATTATCTGCCTTAAAGTTTGGGTGGTCTGAAAAGCCATAAATTTATCCCAACACTTTTATTGAGGCCATAAATTTATTCCAACGTTTTTATTATTTTGCGATTTCTAATTATACACCACTTTCCATTGGCTTGTCATAAAACGACACCATGGCGTCTGGCTATTGTTGTATCTGAGATCCGAACTCTATTCAACATTATACATTCATTTTACAATACAACATTTTTTTAAAAATATATATTTAATATTTAAAATCAACTTAATAATTTTTGTATGAACTTACACTCTTATTTTACTTAAATATATAAACATTATAATTTTACACTCATAATTATATTTTATAAAAAATATTTATACAAACAGAAATAACAAATTACGCAATTTTACTTTGATTTAACCAACATGGTGCGGGAACATATCATAGTTATATGTTGCCCAGCATCTCTCCCGGTCGTCAGAAAGAAAAAATAAAAACTGATTGCTGGTTTTATTTTTTTTTGTAAAGCCTAAAAGAATGTACGTGTCCATATGACTGTGTATCTACACAGTTTTTGAACTAAGTCTGTAAAGTTCAATTATCAATGGTTCTGGTATATTTTATAAGAAGTTCTTCTATTTTTCAAAACAGAAAGTTCAACACATGATAGCATAGTTGTCTGTTGACATTCACATTTATAGAAGACCTCTGTACTGAAAATCTGACGTCTTTCTCGAAGCCTTTTTTCTTTACCACACACATGTTTAATAATTTTGTAACTTTACAGTTTAAGTGCCCAAAATACATTCAAAGCTATAATTTTGTATGAAACTAATATGCCGAAATAAACCTAATTACAAGAAAAATAATGGCATACACATTTGACATATTATTTCCTCACATATAACCTTATGACACAGTGTTTCATTTAAAACACATTTTATACTGAATAAAAGTAAATACAATGCTTGTCGTATGACATGTTTTTTTTCACATAATTAATCTGATGTATTCAAATTACAATCAGAAAAATATTGTATACAAACTGGTTACATTATTTTATTTATTTATTTGTTACTTCTAACATGTATGATACGTCAACATATACAAGCTATTTCATCTCCTTTAATATGTTATTACGTAATGCTTTCCAACTTTACCCGATACGAGAAAAAAAAAGAAAGAAGAAGGAGAGGAGAATAAAACCAGTTTTTGACCGTCCCTGATCCTTTCGAAACGAGGGGTTGGTCAAGCTACTAATCACTTTCTGCGAGGTGATTTGTGCTGTGACAAAATTTTACGACTTCCCAAAGTATGTATTTAAAACCATTTCATGCTTGTAATTACCTTATTAATTAGTATAATTTCTTGATATACTTTCTTCTTAACTAACTGTGCATGCCTGTATGTAATTTTAAACATAATCTATGCATAAACAGTGTATGTATTTGTATCATATCTAATGTAAACCTTCTGCTTTTTTTATTATTTTGTAGGGGAAAATGGCGATTCTAGCATTTGAATTCTCCTGCCTCATACTGCGACTGAAGCGAGCGTGGCTTTTTATGCTGTCAGGTTCAAATCTAAACCAAATTGCCTTTCAGGATTTAAGAAAAAATGCATATAATTTTCTTTAACTGATTACATTGTATATTTTTAGACCTTTCTAACAAACACAAATTTTGATTCATGATATTGTTTACTATTAAAATGTAAACAACACGGAAATATGACTTCTACAGCCTCTCAAAATGCAAAATATGCATTACGCTGACCTTAAAAATGCACCTTCATTTAATACTATTAAATAGTGTTGTCAGAAAATACCATTGACGAAGAAGAGAACAATTTTTTTGTCTTTAATTATTATTTATTTAGCCAACAATTCTATCTTAAAAGATTGTTAATTTTTGATATTTATTTATTTTTTTTACTGAATGAAATAAAAATTTATTTATTCAAAAATTAATTTATCATTAACATTCCGTATGTGAATTCTACTGTCTAAAATTTAATGATATGTTTAAAAATAAAAGATAATAAATTATTATTATTAATCAAACATTAATAATTATTATTTAATTATAAAAAAATGTACTTAATACACTTGTATAATTTTAAAAATACAAAAGAAAATGATAATTACTACGTAAAATCGTATGTAGTAACCCATGAGTACTCGGCCGAACCAAAGAATTTCTGCCAGCAGAAAAGAATCTTTGTATACTCATAAATATCTACACCCAATTGTTACAGATTAAGTTTTTAGAAATAATTACTGTATGTACTATAAAAAAATTAAGTAAATAAATTTATTAAGCCATACTACCTATTTTAATAAAAATAAGGCCAATATATATAAATATATTTATTTATTTATTTTGTTTTCTTATGTTAAATTGGCCAAATTATATAAAAAAAATTTTATGAACTCACACACTCAAATTTATCAATACTATGTATATTTATATGTGTTAAATTTAGAATTGCATTTAATTCTAAGGGAAAGTAAAGAGAAAAAAAAATGCTTAAATTCTAAAATAACATAAATTTATAAAATATTTCATTTAAAAAAAAAAATCTAATTTCTAGCTGATTTCAGCAAGATGTCATTTAATATTTATATTAAATAATTTTGCTAATACATTTTATTAATTATTAAATTCGCATATTTATATATATACAATAAAAATATAATAGTCTTACATAAAATTTTACACTACAACAATGTTATTAATTAATTTAACTTGGATTTAAGCCTACTTTAATTCTAATTGAATACCGTTAATAAAAGTAAATTAGCTTATCAAGTTAAATATAATATAAACTATGTTTGTCTAATGTTAATTTTGCTGAAAATTCCATAAATTTTAACTGTAAATGCTAATTGCTATACCTTTTGTTATTTATTTTGAAAACAACACGAACTTATATTTTTATTTATTATTTTTTTGAATTAAATCTAGGAACTATACATTGAGCTAGACACTCCATAAATGTGTAAAACCTAAAAATCAAAAGTTTTCCTAAATAAAACTCAAAATGCTGCTTTTTACAATATAATATTACTAATTTTATTGTTTCTGAGCATAACATCTAGTAATGATACCATACTTAATTTTTTCTTCGATTCCTTTTTCAGCCAAGAATCCTGAAGTTTATGCCTAAGTGATGACCTTGATTTACCTTGATGAATTGATAAATTTTCTACAAAAATTTTGTTGGTGTTGGTGCATACCCAGCCGTAGGCCAAAATTGCACCCTATACAGAAAGCCTTTGGTGAGAAAATTTTAATTTTACTTCAATTATTTATTTGTGTAATTTTTTTACAATAATTTTGTGTGCAATCATATTGAAATAACTTGCCTTGTCCATTTTTATACATATATATGTTTTTTAAAAACCAATGTGCTACACCAAAATCCTTTTTTTAAATTTTTTTATAACACTTTTGTTCATAAAACTTATCCCTGCTGTCTAAATTCTAGACTTTAGCATATAACTTGTGATTGAACTACCGGAATAAATCTTAGTACTTCTTGCATATTTTATTATATTTAGGCTTATAGCTGGCCGCTATCCTAATATAAAGTGCACTAATAATTTATTCCTTGTCAACCATATATTTATATAAGAAAAAAAAATAAATAAATATGAGTATGTTATAAAGCTGTTCTAACTACCCTGAACCTAATAGCTTACACCTACTCATTTTAAAGAGTAATTCTGAAATTCTGTCATCTAAATTGTAAAGCTGTTAGCAAAGGCTACCCTTATAGAAGACAGAAAAAAAATCACTTTTTTTTTTTTTTTTTTTTTTGAAAATTACTCCAACATTATTCACTATTAAATTAATTAAGTTTTAATGTTATTTGGCTTTGTTAAGATTTTATATTTTCTAATTCATATTCGAAAAAATATATATATAACTTTTGCCTGGAGATAAATATTTCACTGCTCCAGTGAAGTTTTGTGAAGCACATTACATAATTTTATAAGTATGTTTTCGGGTGCGCCCTGCACATTTGCTCAATATTGTAACCCTGAGACAAATTGGCGTTCCCGTGTTCCTATCCTTTCTTATTATTATTTTGAATTTTAAAAAGGCAAGTTATTAATTTTGTTTCAATTTTTTTTTACCTAAAAAAGAAAAATTTATTTTTAAATTTTGAAAATTTTTAAATTTTTAAATTCGATTAATTATGTATTTTGATTTATTTTTAATACCAATTCATATCCCATGGATAATATTGGGGAGGGGGGAAAGGGTAATGATCTTGTATAACATACCCGTATAAGTTTGTATATGGTGTATAACCATATAACGACATATTTTTATCATAATAATCTGTTTGATACTTTAAATATGGGTCTACATTCTCAGAATATTTATTATTTTTTTTATAATACTTTATAGTACCTTTGTCACCCTTTTGAATCGTATTTTTGTCTAATTTAAACCAACAATTTTCAGTTGAGTGTGATTTTCTCTGACAAATGTCACATTTATTTTTGTAATTTTTATCACCCTTAATTTTTTTCTGAGACCCCTGTAAATTCGTAATTTCCGCCTCTGTATGACCTGTTGCATATTTCGGAGCGTACAGCTGATCCATATGTCGTTTGATCGGCTCTATTGATTTATCTGGAACATATTGTAATAAATAATTAAAGTTTCTAAACTTTTTAGTAACTTCGTAGGGTCCTTGAAATTTTGGCTCTAATGCGCCTGGTTTTCCAATACATTTTAAATATACTGTTTGACCCAAATTTAAATCCTTTACTTTTTCGTATGCCTCTTCATCTATATATTCTTGCATTATTTTCTCCTGGTTTGCAAGGGATTGAATTTTGATTTCCTTCATATGCTGTATTCTGCTTTTAACATAAGAGTGGGTATATATTTCCTCAGAAGGAATATGGGCTGTGAAGGGATTTTTTATTTCCCTTGCGAAAAATAGCAGTGAGGGACTATATCCCGTAGCGCGGTGTTTCGAGGAATTATACGCTAGTTTAAAAAAATCCAGTCTTATGTCCCATTCCGTAGTGCGTTTCGACATAGCTACAATTGATGTTTTTAATATTTTATTGGTAACTTCACAAAGTCCATTTCCTTGCGCACGGTATACACTCACAAATTTCCTTTGTATGTTTAAAGATTCCAAATATTCTTTCATAATTTCGCTTCGTAAATATTTTGCATTATCAAAGATAATTTCTTTACACATCCCATAATTTGCAAAATATTTATTTAGTACATTTAATATAGTCTGTGACTCTATGTTTCGTAGGGGAACAGCTTCCAGGAATCTCGATGTCGAATCAATTATAATTAAAATGTATCTGTTTTTCCTTAACGTGAGGTTTAAAGGTCCAATTACGTCAGCATGCAGGACTGTACCGACTTCGTGATCTTTCACCATTTTTTTAACAGGGACTTTTATTGTCGTGTGTTGTTTAGATGTGAGGCACTGCACACAATTTGCACAATACTGTTTAATGTCTTTGTACATTCCGTGCCAAAAAAGCCTTGTTTTCACATTATTATAAGTTTTTTGAAATCCGAAATGCGCTTTATGAGCTTCTACTATGGCTGCAATTTTTAATGAATCCGGGGTAATTAAAAGCTCCTTTTTATCTGAACCAGGTTTCAAAATTAATAATTTATTTTTATTTAAAGCAAATCTCTTCGTGCTTCTATTATTTTTGTCTTTTTCGATTTTATTTATTATAATTTTTAATTTTTCGTCTGCGTATTGCTCCGATTTAATATTTTCGTCTGTAAGTGCTATGTTACTTGCAAACAAATTATTTTGGAGTTCTCTGTCTGTTGTAAGATTATCTAAATTCCTGCTCAAATAGTCTGCTGGATTGTTAATTCCTTCGACGAATTCGAAGTCGAAATTAAAGTCTTGTAAATCTGCTACCCATCTGTTTATAATTTCCGATTTATCTTGTAAATGTAAATGCTGAGTTAGTGCTTTCGAATCAGTTAACACAGTAAATCTTCTACCTGAAAGCATATATTTAAAATGCATAATTGCTTCATGCACTGCTAATAACTCAAATTTAATACTCGGATAATTTTTTTCCGGTTCTCTAAGTTTTCTCCCGAAAAATTCAACAGGTAGCAAATGACCATCCTTTTCTTGAGCTAGAACACCTGAAATTGCAACTTTGCTCCCATCCGTGAATAAGAAAAATTCCTTGTTAAAATCGGGGGGTCTGAGTGTTGGTTTTTGTACAATTTCTTCCTGAATTATCAGGAAAGCTTTTTCTGCTTCTGGACTCCACTTGAATTTAACTTTATCTTTAGTCAGCTCTATTAAAGGGTTAACTTTGTCTGAATAGTTGGGTATTAGCGTCCGAAAATAATTCGCTAAGCCCAATAAAGATCTGACCCCCTTTTTCGATTTTGGTCTGACTAAATTTTTCACTTTTTCAATATTCTTTTGTGATGGAGAATATCCCATTTGATTCACCCTAAATCCTAGGAATTCCATTTCTGCTTTGCAAATTTGCATTTTTGAAGGTTCGATTGTCATGTTGTGATTTATTAATACCTGTAGAACTTCTTCTAAGGTTTTCGTCATCTCTGCTATTGTGTTTGCAGATATCAACACATCATCGATGTAGTATGATACTTTGCTTTTGTCAAAATGACCCAGAATTTTATCGATTACTTCTGCAAAAATTGCGCTAGAATTTCGTGTGCCAAAAGCTAAACGAAGTGGCATATGTTTTCCAAATTCCGTAACAAACGCTAATTTTTTGCAATCTTCTGGTTTTAAATTTATTTGGAAAAAAGCACTATGTAAGTCTAGCACCGTATAGTATTTTTTACCGCTTATTTTTTGTAATAAGTCTTTTACGTCCGGCATCGGATAAGTATAAGGTTGTAAAATTTGGTTTAATAGTCTTAGGTCCGTTGCCATTCTAAACTTGGGTTCTGCATTCGGGTTATTACTCGGATTTTTCTTTCTCACGAAAATAACTGGAAAAGCATACTCGGAGTCAGTCTTCTCTATAATTTTAGCCTGTAACAATTGTTCAATTTCCCTTTTCGCATACTGTCTTACTGCCTGAGGCAATTTATATGGCTTAGCTTGTACCGGGAATTCATGATTCAATTGAAAACTTGGTGCGACAAACGCTGATTGCCCCAATGTTTGATAACTTTTTGAAAATGCATGAACATTGCCCATTAAAATTTTTCGAAATTTTTGTTGTACTTCCTCTGATAAATGGCTTAAATCGAAATCCGTCTCTTTAATTTCTGCTTCTCGCAATTTTCTTACATCTTCTATATTTAAATTATTTATTTCATAAAATGTCCCTTTCTCTATATTATCAGTTGAGTCGTCTTGCTTGCACTCAAAGTTCTTTATAATTTCCCCCATTTTAGTTCCTTTCTGAATAATTAACTTTTCTAACAGTATATTCTTTATTATAATATTTATGTTATTATTTTTTTGAACTTCGTGTAACGAAGTCTCGCATGAAAATTTACTATTTTCTTGAATGGGGTCAAAAATAATCACATCTGACATATTTATATCCTCTGGGCATTTTAATTTTACAATTTTCGATTCTTCAGGTTGGAGAAAAATTCTATTTTTAGTAATGGCAAACATACTTTTATTTGAATGTTCCCCTGAATTACAAGGCGTAATGTTACTCACTTCATAATTATTTACTTCACTTGCAACGTTTAATTTAATTTGTTGATTTTTAAATTTTAATGTTTTATTGCATAAATCCAAAATCATATGATTTTCTTTGAGATAATCGTACCCTAATAACATTTGGTACTGCCTATCAAAATCATCATTAGTGACATAAAATGTGCCTGTTGTGAATATACCTTTTAATTGAAAAGTTAATTTTACACATTGTTTAAAAAAAATCTTTGAATTCGTTAAAGTTTTAATTTGGATCTGATTGCCCAAATATTTGATTTTGACGTTTGTATCTTTAATTTTTTTTAATAAAGAAGGTGATAAAAGGGAAACAGCAGCTCCAGTATCCAGTAACGCTTGTATTTCGACGCCCTGTATACTTAGTGATATAATTGGCAGACTATCTTTGTCTGCATTTGTTATATTTGCGATTGTTTTATTTATTTTATCGATTTCCGTCTCTGAAAATCCCGAATCTTGATCCGATTTCGCTGTTTTCTTTGCCCATTTTTTTTTCTTTTTGCGCTTTTCAAATTGATAACCATTTTGATCATAATTCTCAGAAATATATCCAAAATCCCTATTTCCCGAATCCAGTTAGGCTGTGAATAATCATACATCCCATAATGCGTCGGGTAATTAAAGGAATTGTAGTAATCATTATAATATCGTTCATAATCATTATAATGAAAATTGTTATTGAAATGGGGACCCTGATAATCATTGTGTTTATTAAAGAGTTTCTTATTCCGCGGAACACTATCATCTCTAATTGCATGGTTTTTTTTCTTTGATTTTTTTAGTTTTTCAATCTCCTCTTTTAATTTCTCGATTAGCTCTTTGTTTTGCTTACTTGATTCTATAATGTTCTCATAAAGATCTTTGTTTTCTTTATTTATTGCGCTAATTTCCTCAAGCTTTGATTCATTATACGCACTTTCCATAAGTTTTGCTAACTCGCATGCCTCCTTGGAGGACCTGGGCGCATTTTTACGAACATCTAGTGCAATATCCTGTCTAATTGAATTTAAAAATTTCGACATTTTTAAGATTTCGATAAAATTCTCTTCCTTATTATCCACATTTTCGCCTGCGCTTTCGATATAAGATTTTACACCCTTTTTAAACTCCAAAATGAAATCCTCTATCGTTTGACTTGCGGCCTGTTTTAAATTTAGGAAATTGCTCTGAGCATTAAGGAAGCTTAGTTTTGTACCAAATAACTCCACCAAATTATTTTTAAATAAATTATAATTGGTCTCGTTATATTTTTCAATCTGTTTACTTAAAATATGTTTTGCGTCCCCAGTAATTTTAGCCTTTAAAATTAATAATTTAGTTTCTTCCTGTATATCTGTCGAATTCAAAATATTATCAAATTCCTCTAAGAAAAATATAATGTTTTTGTTCTTTTTATTGTCAAATGGTGACACTAACTTAATACGTGTATCTATATCCAGCGTCTGAGTCATTTTTAACAAATATTAGTAATCAATGTATACTTTTTCAAAATATCAATTCAAAATAGATCCTATACCTCTTAAAATAATATTTTGCATCTCATACTATTTTCTCTATATTACAACATATGTATGAAAATATTCTAAATTGCATAAATACATAAAAACAACAGCACTAAAATTTAAAAACATTTCTTAGGAGATGAAGTTGTTTTGTAGATTATTCTTTTACACACATAAATACCCCTAAAATATTTATAATACACGTATATATAAAAAAAACAACATAATTTCATTTAACAGAAAAATATCTATCTTTTTCTACAGAAACAACAATCTTATTTTATTTATTTATTTTTTTTATATGTAAATAATGTACTACTACTTCGTAGTACGACTCATAAATTTTCTTTTGTATCAAGGTGATACAATTTCAAAAATCATGATCTATTGACATTTCAATCATTTTTATACCAGACATATTATCGAATTTTACTTATTATTCTTCTTATTATTATTTATACAGTATATATAAAAAAATTATTTTTACAAATGTGTCATCTGTGATGTGAATGCCATTATTTCTCAATGGTAACTGAGATCCAACCAAAAAAGAAAAGAGAGAAAAAAAAAATTATAATTCCTAAATTTACCTATTATAAATCCCAGAATTATTTTTTTCATTTCCTTTTTTTTTTTTTTTTTTTTGCTAACATATATTATTCATTTTATTTATATAAAATTATTATATGTGTGTCATTATTGTTACAATAATAAAATTAATTTTAATAAAATTTTAATCAATTAAACTTAAATACCTACAATATCTTTAAAATTGTGACATTAAAATAATACTTAAATTTATTTTCCTTTATTATTATTATTATTATTATTATTATTATTATTATTATTTCTAATGACCTCAGATGAACGTTCCTGAGTCATAGCACCATTTTACTTTGAAGGAGGGGATGCTGGACAGATAATTACACCTGTTTATTTTCTATTTAATTTACATCCAAAATTGTTAATTGGTCCAAATCATCCAAGCAACCTCATAGCAAATTGGTATATAATTTTATATACCTTAGATAAATTCAAATAATATAAGTGATCGTAATTACCTAAATTCTAGTAGAAGAGCAACGCGAAGCATTAATAAAATTAAATTATAATTCGCGTCAAAATGTAATTATTAAATTTGAATAATTACGAATAAAATTAAGAGTTTGCGTTGTGAATTATTTAGACGAACTCTACCACTTATGAATTAAACTAAAATTTAAGCTGTAAAAAATAATTGAAACACCTTAAACATTATCAATTAAATAATTACAGAAACTTTTTAAAACTTGATTAAATATTTTATTTACATTGAACACAACTATATACAGAAATAGATAATATTATTTCAAAAAAAAGAAAGCAACACCTTTGTTTGCTTCTCATTATTTTAAGTATATTTAATCTTTAAAAAAAGACAATATTTTCATTTACTCTAATTATTATATTTTTTTTCTTTTTGCTAAAAGAATAATTCTCTTTCATTTTTAAATTACCTTAATTTTATTTAATTATTGGTTTTGTCGGATCTCAGATTACTCTCTACCATAAAATATCAGAAAAGTATATTTATGATTTTTCATATGATCTTAAGTGGTAAAAGAAAAAGTTTAAAGTAGTACCTTTTTTTAATATACGGGATGGTGGCCTTTATTCATCAAATTCAGAGTGGTCGCGTTGCTTAGGATCATATTCATATGTCATCAGGAATTCGCTTCGTATCAGAGCGGCAACATCGGGATTGCAGGATGCATAGCTACGGACCTCTGTAGAACAATCAACTTTATTTTAACATCAGGAAGGCATCCTCAATTAGGCTTGCTTAGGCTCACTCCGATATGTACATCAGGAAGACATCCTCAATTAGACTTGATTGACTTTGACCGATATGACCATCTCGCCTGGGCATTACTAGGGCTTTTTGGATTCATTGCACGGGCTTTCAGGAGAGCTCCTGCGTCCTCTACATCTTTTTTCAGACTCTCTTTTTTCAAACCTTATTCTTCTTGCACACCAACTCCTGCAGTGGGTGGAACTATTTTTGTCTAGTCCACTGTTATTGGATGTGAGAAGATTTTGCATTATTCTTCGATAGGCCTATTAGCTAACAGTCTGCAAATGGCCCCTTACATATACTTTAATATTATTATCTGCCTTAAAGTTTGGGTGGTCTGAAAAGCCATAAATTTATCCCAACACTTTTATTGAGGCCATAAATTTATTCCAACGTTTTTATTATTTTACGATTTCTAATTATACACCACTTTCCATTGGCTTGTCATAAAACGACACCATGGCGTCTGGCTATTGTTGTATCGGAGATCCGAACTCTATTCAACATTATACATTCATTTTACAATACAACAATTTTTTAAATATATATATTTAATATTTAAAATCAACTTAATAATTTTTATATGAACTTACACTCTTATTTTACTTAAATATATAAACATTATAATTTTACACTCATAATTATATTTTATAAAAAATATTTATACAAACAGAAATAACAAATTACGCAATTTTACTTTGATTTAACCAACATGGTGCGGGAACATATCATAGTTATATGTTGCCCAGCACAATATATAAAATCAAACCAAATAAAAGGGTAGCTGTTCTAAGTTCTAAGCATAAATTTGTGAAAATTGATAAAAGTTATACAAAAATGTTACCGGAATCTATTCAATTTTATAACAACATAAAATTTGGAGTTGAAATGGCGGATCAAATGGCCGGAAAATGTACAATAAAAGCTAGTTCTCGTAGATGGCCCCTCCAAATATTTTTCAATATTTTAGATCTGGCTCCTATAAATGATTGGATCCTTAATAAAGAAACGACAGGAATACAAATACAACAAAAAAAGCTCTTCTTTCAATTAGCAGAAGAGCTTTCCACCGAATACAGAGCTGCAAGACAGAAAAATTCATCAGAACATGAACACCCACAAATATCAACTGCAACATCATCAAATGCAACCCATTCTAACAAATGCAAAATTTGTCAAGTACGACTTTGCCACAACAACAAAACAAATAATATATGTGAAAAATGTCAAAAGTATGTTTGCGGAAGATATACACATAAATAAATTTCCACTTTCATTTGCATAAAATGTACAAATAATAATGCATAGGTTATTTTATTGTTAATGCTTACTAATAACTTGTTATGTAACTGTAAATAATATAAAAAATATAAAAAATTAATTTAAAAAAAATTTCTTTACACATTAGTTATTATTTCACAATGCAGTCATTTTGACTGCTTTTGGGCAATATAGGTATATACTAAGTTTCAGTCTTTCTAGTGTTAAAGCAAAGCGCTTAGTGACGATTGATTCATAAAATGTTCTAATGATGTTTTAAACAAATTATATCTTTAAATCAGACCTTTTAAAGTTTTTCTGGAGTACTTCAATAAAACATTTTTAAAAATGCCTTTAACTAAACCTAATATTAACGTTTGACAAATTTTAGTTTTTCATTTATACTCCTATGAATTTACACGAAGAATAGGAAGTTTATTCTAACCTTACTTTGTCTAGAGTAAAATATTTTTCAAATTAGTTCCTTATCTTTAAAGCATCAACTTCCCGCATTCTATTAAATCAGAGCACAGAATATTCTCATCGGTAATAAATAACCTTAGTAAGTGTTAACGGTAAGTATCATCTAATGCATCACACAAAGCAAACGTTATTTTCCATAACACTTAAGTAAATGGATATCTAACTTTTACAAACGAGGAATTATTATTTATTTTGCTTTCGCTTTCAAGCAAATTTAAATGAAATATAAAAGAACCCTCTGAATATAATAATAAAAGCCTGACGTCGAAATGTATAACCTTAGTAAATTGAAATTATAAAATTCAAAGCTGAGTTTAATAAAAAATTGTCAGTCTGTGTATTTTTCACAAATTTACTAAAATTTATTACTTTTCAGAACATGAAATTTATTTTTAAAAAATTAAGCAAAACATATAACTTTAGCATTTTTTAATTTCTGAACCTTAAGAAAATTTTAAATTTGTCCAATATAAAAAGTATCATGGATATCGTAGGGTATTTCTTTCTTTGTGTCGCGCTTGATCGAGTATCAAACTGAATCAAACAACGCGCTTAGGGACGACATATTTATAAAGTGTTCTAATAATACAGTACAAAGTCTAAAGTCCGGAATCTTCGGGACTTTACCAAGTCCAAACTTCGAATTTTTCCCAACTTTGGGTCATCAAAAATATCGTTTTTCCAATAAAAAGAAAAAAAAATTCACTACTTTAAAATTCAAAATATGACGTTCATGTATTAAAAATTGCACATAACAACTATTAATACTAAATTAAACAATCATTTTCATTAAATAAATCATAACAAAATTAGAAGTAAAACAAAAACCTTTATTTAAATCTTTCTCAAATCCAAAATGGCAACTTTATGACATAAGCTTTAATTTATTTTTGCTAGGAGATGCACGAAACTAACATGTGTTGTTGTTCAGAAACTATGTAATCAAACTGTGTTTTCCGTTTTTTTGCAAACGCAATAGATCTTTCAGAAAATAGTGTCAAAGTGAGCGTTTTGGACCGAATTTCCGCGCGAAATAAGAATAACCACTCAAGAAAGGGTGAAAATTGTGTTTGTCACGTGACCAAAATTGCTTGTAACTCAACAGGTAATTTATTGATCAAAAATTGGATAATACGGTTCGTTTCCAAATCACTTTCATAATCAGGCCTTCCAATTTTATATCTTTCCATTAAAAAGGAACTTGTAAATGTGTCAAAACATTTTGCGCTTGTTGAACAGAGCAGTTGAGAACAGCCTTAAGGGAACATACAATTTAAGAAGAAATTGCAACTTTCTAAACTACTGAACATTCAAGTTAATGCGGGCTGCTTTATTAACTTAGGTATATCATTAAGACATTTTTCTTTTATTCTGTCCATAGGCATGAGTTAAGATTCAGTAATAAAGCTTCTTTGCTCTAGCCCTTTTTTTGTTTCAACAATTTTGTTTTTTCACTTTTTTCTTGAATACTGCCGCTGGAAAGTCCGAACTTTAGACTCTGTACTGTATTTCAAATAAATTATATCTTTAACTCTGACCTTGCAAACAATTTTCTGCAGAATTTTAAATACAAATTTTTTTAAAAAATGTTCCTTATGGAAGTAAATTATAATTAACGTTTGATAAATATGTTCAGTGTTACTTATTTATTTTTTATTTATACCCTTACGAATTTATGCCGGCATAAGACAAAATTTATTGTAAGGTTGCTTTCTGTATAGTAAGATATTTTCGAACTTAGTCCTTTAAAGTACCAATCTTCCACATTTTATTAAATGTATCAGAACACAGAGGATCCGTGCCAATAATAAACTAACACAGTAACTATTAAACAGAAAGAATTATCCACCGAATCACGCAAAGAAAACCTTATTTTCTATAACTGTTAAGAAAATAGTTATCTAACTTTTAAATAAAAGGAATTATTTGTTTTTCTTTCCCTTTCAAAACAATTGTGAGAGAAAAAAATTCTTCTGAATAAAATAATAGAAAATATAATACACCAATAATAAACTAACAAAGTAAGTGTTAAGCAGAAAGAATTATCCAACGAATCGTATAAAGCAAGTCTTATTTTCTATAATCTTTAAGAAAATGGTTATCTAACTTTTAAATAGAAGGAATTATTTATTTTTATTTCTCTTTGAAAATCGTTTTAAAAGAAAAGAAATTCTTCTGAATAGAATAATAGAAGTATAAGTATAAAAAAGAGTAATAAGTCTTAATTACGTCCACTAGTAACCATTATATTTCAAACGGAAAAAATCAAAACATATATTAAAATATTTATTTCTTAAAAGACGTTACTAAAAACATATTGAAAATATATTAAAAACCTATAATGACATGTTTTAACTCCTTCACTGAGTCGTCATCAGAATGCCTAACAGAAATTACAAATACAACGCCTATGAAAACTGGAAAAAAATTCTCCAATACAAACAAGTAAACATATAACACCCCCTACACATTAAAAGTATATTAAAAACCTATATTGACATGTTTCAACTTTTTCACTGAGTCGTCATCAGAATGTATAACAGAAATTACACAAAATAGCATACTTATTAACAACAGTAGATTAAACTACAAATCTAATTTTTATTTACAGTTGTTATAAGAGAGTTCATTTAGATTTATTAAAGATGTTCAAGGGTTTGTAACGATACGTTAATTTTTCGCATCCCGAATATAATGGATTGAATGGTCGGACAACTTGCGGAACCGTGACATAGAAGGAAAACGTGCGATAGCGAAAATGTAGGGGTCGTTATATTTTTACTGTTTGTATTAGATGACTTTTTTTTCCATTTTTCATATGCTTTGTATTTGTAATATCTGTTATACATTCTGATGATGACTCAGTGAACGAGTTGAAACATGTCAATATAGGTTTTTAATATACTTTTAATGTGTTTTTAGTAACATCTTTTAAGCAAATAAATATTTTAATATATATTTTGATTTTTCCGTTTGGAATATATATTGTGATAAAAATAATAGAAAACATAATACATCAGTAATAAACTAACGCAGTAAGTGTTAAACAGAAAGAATTATCCAACGAATCACACAAAGCAAAACTTATTTTCTATAAATCTTTAAAAAAAAAGATTATCTAACTTTTAAATAGAAGGAATTATTCCACTTTCTTTCAAACAATTTAAGAGAAATAAAATTCTTCAGAATATAATAATTGAAAAATATAATACACCAATAATAAACTTACTCAGTACGAGTTACTAATGGGCTCGAAGTAGCTAGGAGTCGTTCGGTAGCTTCATCGCCCCGAGCCCTACCTTCCCGCTTTACGGTGTCTTTAATTTGAGTAATTTCCCTTTTAAATTTGTCCGGATTCAATTTTTCATTTTTTTTTCAACGTTGCTTTCGCTAGAGGGTCTTTCACTCGGGACGTGGTCGGGGCCCTACGAATCTTGCTTCCGCAAAAGAGTCGGTCTAGAGTAGAAGAATAAAGGGCTGCGGACGAAGATGGGCCGCTCGCTGCGGCGGTTAACAGAAACAACAGAACAAACCTTGTTAAACAGAAGGAATTATCCAACGAATCACACAAAGAAAACCTTATTTTCGATAACACTAAAAAAAAAGTTATCTAATTTTTAAATAGCAGAAATTATTTATTTTTCTTTCTCTTTTAAAACAATTTTAAGAAAAAAATTTCTTCTGAATAGAATAATAGAAACTTGACGTGGGCAATATATAATCAAAGATTAAAGAAATCGTAAAATGGAAAATTGAGTTTTGTGGATGTTGCTCATTTGATGCATTTTTGCATTATTTTAAGCTTTATTACCCTTTATCTAATGAATAAGGAAAACAAAAACATTTAAAACGTTAAAATTTAATAAAAACCTTAACTTTGACCAACTATTAAAATATCATAGAATTCTTTTTTATTATTATTCTGTGTGCTTTGTTCGAGTATGAAAGTGATTAATAACAAAGCTATCAGTGGTGGCATAGATACAAAAGTTTTTAATACAATTTGAAAGAAATTATAGCTTTAACTCGGGCTGCTTTGCTGAAAACAGAGGATTTTGAAATTCAGAACAAAATATGCTAAACAAATAATTCAGATACACCTAAGTCACTAAAAATTATATAAAACTTCAGATATCATAGCTACCTTAATTCAAGAAAGATGCGTGAGGAGATGAGTCTTGTTTAAAACGAAATTAGAAAAATGCCTGAATAATGATATGTCTGAAATTAAGACATTTTGATATTCAGAAATGCGGACACCTTGAATCCCTCACGAGCGATAAATGAAGTAAATTACAGTGCCATGTATAACGGTTTTTCCGTTATATATTCATTTAACCCCCCCCCCTCGAAAAATCAACATTTATCCTACTTATACATTTTTGTAGTTTTCATTACCCCCCCCCCCCCTCAAATAAAATATTTAGTTTAAATTTGACATTTTATACTTAATTTCATATGCCTGTATTCATTCACTTCCCCCCTGACACTACTGTAAGTTTCATTTATACTTTTAAAGTTCGTATTAAATGCATGCATCATTTTTATCAACCATTTCCTTTTTTTTTTAATTTCACACAGACATGTGAATAGAAATAAATCTTAACCACAGTGATTTTTTGTTGAGATAAAAAAAAGAATAAAATAGAAATGAATTTCCTTCGCTTTTCAGCCGACAATATGTAATGCATATTTTATGAGTAACACAGAACTGCATATCAGATTTTTCTCAGCCTCTTGGCTTGCATTCCTATTAATTCCCACTCTATATTTTCACAGATAACGACCATATGCCCTGCTAGCTGGTGCAGATGTCCTTAAACTATAACGTACATATAATATCACGTGTTTAGCTATTTCTTCGGTTACCCAGCAACAGGAATTTCATTTACTTGTAACCCTATTTCCCGCCATGGCGTATATTTTAATTCAATGGAAAGCTTCGTGATTTTTATTCATTGATTTGTCCACGCCACCCATATCATCGCCAATATATTACATATGTTTGCCTTCAGCTCGCCAATGTGTGAGTAATTGTAATGAGTACTTGACCACTACTGCCTCTGATCTTGAACGTGACAGACGTCAGAGCCTCCCGTTGTGGGGGCGCCCCACCGGGCAATCTTGTTAACTTCTCCCCTCTCCTCTGTATGCTCATGGCCATCTCTTTAAAAGTTTCCATGATAAAAAGATAAGTTAAGTCCTCTGAAACTTTGTGTTGGAGTTTCGTACAGTGATTGTGAAACTGGGTACACGAAATCACCTTCATACCATGTACATTATGAGCATCGATCTCTTCTCTTCAGTTCTTGCCCAGTGTCCCGAGAAGGTCAACCCGTGGCGAGACCGGCCACTTGGTTTAATATGTAACCCTACTTGGTTTATTAATAAACGGTGGGATGCATGGTTCTTTTCGGTCGGCGGGAAGCTCGATCTGTCTGACTCGGGTAGCGGTTGGATATTTGGCGTGTTTCGCGGCAGCTCTGGTCGATCTCGCCGTGCGTTTCCTTTTGGTGAGCTGACGTGGGCTCTTTGATGGGCTCAACGAGTGATTTCCCGTTAGGCGATGGAAGCGCAAAAGAGAGCCCCTGCTTGTCGGAAAACAAGGGAGATATCCAGGATCTAAATAATTGCCTCACTAGCTTTAAGCGGTCTCCCTCAGGCTTTGAATTTTCTGTCCGGTCAGCTAGGAAAATAACAGCTTATGTTCTTAATTAATTATATATATATTTTTTGCACAGAAAATAAGCTTAGTATTTGTTTAGGATCATTTTTTTCCATTCGGCTAAAAGAATTCAATGTGTATAAATAACGGAATTACAGACGTTTCTCGAGCTGAAATAACGTGGCGTCTCAGATGCAAATAGTGACTTAATTATACAAGACATATTTTGAGTCTTAAAATTGAGCCATCTATTTCAGACTTTTGCCTTGCCAGTTCTTTTTCACGGCGTCCATTTTATTAACAAACAAATAACTGTAATATAATAAAAGAATATTATTTTTTTTCAAAAATATGTTTCATTTACTTTTAAGTTAAAACTAAAAACAGGAATGTGGAAATAATGTAATTCCTTTGATTTTTCTGTTTATATCCTTCAATAGTTACTGCTGAACAAAGCTTAGGTTATTGTTGTCTTATAGTTCCTAAGGAAAAGTTTTTTCCAAATTTTTCCTTATCATTAAAGCATTATTATTCCACACTCTATAGCACACATCCAAAGATAGATGGTTGCATAAATAGTAAACTGTCTCACGACGTGCTAAACAGAAAGAATTATCCAATGAATCACGAAAGTAAACGTTATTTCATGCAATTCTCAAGAAAATGGATATCTAACTTTTACATACGAGGAATTATTTATTTTACTTTCGTTTTCACAACAGTTTTAAGAAAAACATAAAATAAAGTCTCAGAATAGAATAATAAAAACCTGAAGTGGGCAATATATAAACTCATTCAATGTGGGATAAAGGAAATCTTAAAACACAAAGTTTAGTTTTATGGATTTTTTCAATCTTCGTATCTTTTACAATTATTATTTTTAAATTTATTATCTTTCAAGAAATGAATCAGTAAAACAGAATTAATAGTTTTCAGTAATAGTACTCTTTCATTGGCACATTAAAAAGATAAATAAATTCCCTTTTTCTCTAACATATTTTGGTGCATTGTCTTCAAACATTTACAAGCACATTGCATCAATTTCAATTTGGTCTTAAAATACTGCATTAAATTTAATTCCGCATGATTATTATAAATATTGCATACGATTTTATTTAACAAAGCATTTACACGATTTATTTTATTTAAGGCGGAAAAACACAATGTCCTAAAAAATTCACAAGCACATTGCATCTAATTCAACTGATATTTAAAATATTGCATTAAATGGAATTCCAGATAATATTTTGAAATAGTACGTATGATTTGACTAAATCTATCTCAATACTTGTATTTAATAGTTCATCTAATAGCAAAAATATAAATTGACCGTTTAGTAGGAAATAAAAATTAATTAGTATGTAGTGATAAAAACATGTATAATGATCACTTATAAACAGATTAAGTAAAATAATGCTATAAAGTGATAAAATATCATTTATTAAGATTGACAATCGTTTCGTCGCACCAACGGCGACATTTTCAAAATCATACACCATAGAAAATATTTTCACATAATTTAAAATAATAACTTAAAAAAATTAATTAGTATGTAGTGGTCATCAACAAAATTTTCTTCTATGTATATCAGGTCGTCTGAAACCAAAATTAAATGACAATAAATTTGTTCCTCATATATGTCTATTGCGGAAATCGTGAAAAATATAGTTTAGCAGACACCTTCTGGGCGATATACATTTTAACCTAATAAAGATCTATTTATGTCAACGTCTAACAGAATAAGATGTTTGTTGAAATTCCATGCAAATGACTTAATAAAAATAAGTAAAATAAGACAGACTTCAATACACTTAACATAACATTTATAAAAATATAAAAGGATTAAAAACATGTTGCATTCGTTTCGTGATGCAACCGCAAAGCATCATCAGTACAGAATAACCGTTGAAAAATGAACAGCAGGACCAATCAAGTACAATTAGATCTTGAGATATAGCTATCACGAAAATTCTGAAAAATGCAGTATAGCAGTGCCACCTGTTGGCGATTTACATCAAAACTTACTCAGAAGCAATATATGTCAAGGTATAACTGAATATTAACCCTTTTTCGCATGATTTTTTCTTTATTGGTGAAATAAATCAAGGTGATATAATTCATGTTCAAAATTAAAGGAAAAATAGTTTAAAAAGTCTTAGTATATATTTATAGTATAAATTTAGCAAAAAACAATATGATGGAAATTTCCATCATCATGCAAAGTTAGATCATTAGCTTAGTACTAAATAGAAATAAAAAAGGATATCATTGGATATTTTTTATTCTTTATGATAATTAACAAAACAATTATTATTTTTATTTAGACACAAATTGACTCCACATTTACTACAAGAAATTGTAGAATACCCTTTACATTTAGGATACTTGCACCGGAGTGACCCACCCACTGTTGGCCAATGTTCAGCACCATCTGTTCTTATATCTTTTGGAGGTCGAAGAGCTGGAGAAGCCTTTTTTTGACATCTATGTTTTTTTTATGCAATGGACCTTAAAAAGGTATCCAGACAAGATCAACTTAAAGTGAACTTGTTCTTTTATATAACTTTTGGGCATTCAACGTTATGATGGAAATTTCCATCATCATACAAAGAAGGGTTAAGTTTAATTAAATTCCATGCATTCGTTCTTGGAATGGGGCGCTCACAAAATTTGTATCACATACAGGCAGACTCACGGAGACATTTACTTAAAAGAGTCAAATTGTATTCAGAACCTTCTAAAATGTATAAATCTGTCGAAAAGCAGAAGTTGAACATTTTCGTTATAATTACATTTTTTTATCTATTTTTTTTCTTATCATTCTTAGACATATAGGCTCTAATATAAATGACCTAGTATCGAAACAAAACTTAACGTATAAAACTTAATATAAAAAAATAATATTTTATAAAAATTTGAAATCCGAAAAGGTTTTAAAACCTTTAAACAAATATATTTTACGACTTTTAGCTAAAATAAAAAAATGTTAAGTCATTTAATGCACATGTAATTTACACTATACAAGTTAAAATTTTAGGAAAATTTGGCTTACCTATTTTCATGAAAACGCACTCGCAATCTTCAAAATAACTTTTCTGAGAAAAGTAACTTTTGCTCTAAGAGAAACATTTGAATGAAATTGTTCAAAATATTACAAATTAAGTAAATTGTAATATAGTTGAATTTTAATATACTTTTTTTTCGCCTCAATGGTACTTAAGTTCTTAAGCATTTGGTGCAATATACTGAAACGCAAGTCTCAAATTTTTATTTATTTTCGTTGGAAAATATTCCTTTCTTAAAAACAAGTTTATTACAACAATACATTTTCAAGTTCAATAAACAATTACTAATGATGGATTTTGAAGCATACCCTTCTATTTATATTAGTAGACATATATTTATTTAATTCAGAATTCTATTTTTAAACAAGCTTTTACTATTATTCTATACATACATTTGACATACAAAGCTGTCGTAGTCATATGTCTAAATATGAATATGTGTGTGTAGCTATGCAATTACAGTTTCAATTTACAGCCCAAAGAGCAGTATTCAGGCATTTGTTAATTGTTTTTACCTGATAAAAGAGCTCACCGTTTCTATTTAAATGAAAATGAATCCCCAAAGCAATATATTTATTCATACAACTATGGTACGCTTTTAATATCAAGAAAATATTTTGACTTTGGATCATTCAGATTTAATAAGTTATAAAATTGTGAAACATATTCTGAATCTCAATTTTTTTTTTTAATTTAATGATTCAAACGTAATGTTAACTTTTCCTATCTGCAGGAGTAGTTAAACAAATGCATTAAATGTCCAGTTATCTTTATCTCCGCTTAAATGGTGTTTTGCTATAAATTTAACAATCTCTTGTAATACTATTTTATTTCCAGCTGAAACAATAAAGCTTTAGGAAATATCTTCTTATCAGCTCTTCTTGGGGTTTAATATTTTACGTAATATATCCCTGCATGAATAATCATAATCAGTTGTTATAATACTTGGTAATACAATCAAATGTAATGGATTTTACATACACTTTATGACTTGTGAGAGTGCATATTATGTGCTACTATAATATTGTATGAGCATGTCGATTAAATAAATAAATAATTACTGATAAGTCAAAAATACAGATAATAACCATACTAAGATTTTTTTTATAAAGAATGCAAGAATAAATATTATCAATGTTTCTTTGTTTAATTTTAGACCCATCTAATCATTGTAGAATCTATTTTGAGATCTAGAAAACAGTTCTGCATAGATTTCAAAATTTCCACAACCTGAAAAAGAGGGAAAAGATTATTATTACATTTAATGCAAAATTATTTGTATTGCTAAAATTGCAATTACTAAAGAAAAAGTATGTTACGTTCTTGCGGTAACATATTCAGGATACAATACTTGTTCCATAATAAGTACCTTGTTCATTGTTCATATGTTTAAACTAAACTGAAAAGATGATTTTAACCTTCGCTACTATCAATACACCATTTACTCACAGTTTTCTAGTTTAGCTGAATTACAAAGATGTACAATATTATGATTTTATTTTTTTGTTAGTTTCTAAGTCGAGGTTATCTATTCAATCTTTTTTTTTTCTTTATCGTGTTTTTATAGAAACATTTTACATTATAGAAACATTGTTTGTATAGAAACTGTGTAGAAACATTTTACAGATACTCGGTAAGATCAACAAAATATTGGAACATTTTAAAAACTTCCATTTAGGTCAAATTGTACTGTTTAAAATAAAAAACTTTGAGAAGTGTCGTAACTATGTTTGGGGAGATCCAGTATCCTATTCTTGGAGGCCCAAATACACAGGATATCCGGCTAAAAGTATCCAAAAATAATGGTTTATTTTTACGAAACTACTCATTAAAAATTTTTAAATACAGTGAAACCTCCCTGTGCGACCACCTCCCTGAACGACCATTTTTTCATGGAACGAAATTTATTCCCATTAGGTCAATACTAAATTTACCTCCATTCAGAGACCATCCCAGTTGAACTCCCTCCATGAGCGACCAATTTCTTTGAAGAAAATGAAACAAAATCCTTTTTTTCCTATTAGATTTTATATAGATTTTATCAGAAAAATAATTCCGGAGAGCGCATTATTCATCAAACTTCTGAACTAAGTTTAGAGATTTTATAATTTCGGTAACTTTTAAATGTTTAAACTCCTTTGTGCCTTTTTAGGCAATGAATTTAACTCTGATGAAAAATTAAGAATGAGTCAATATACTCCCCTGCTCTATTCTTTCAGGAAACTCTCAAAGAAATAGATAAATTAATGAAATCATCATTATTTGTTTCCGTCCGAAAAAATTGCATTTATTTACTGAACTTCGAAAGGACTTGGACATAAAAGTTATAAAAGTAAAAAACCCTAAAATCAAAGCAAACGACAATGTATTCATTTTTTTAAATTCTTCAGTAATTAACTTATGTAATTAACTTTTGTTTTGACACTTAAATTTTTATATTCTTTTCAAATGTGAAAAATAAATTTTAGTAACGCTAATTGTTACCTTTTTTCAACAATTAAAATCTAGATTTAAACAGGACCTCCATTAAGAGACCACCTCTCGAAGCGACCAATTTTTATCGGAACGGAACGTGGTCGCTTTAGGGAGGTTTTACTGTATATTTAAATAGTAAGGCCATCTCACCAAGTTTTGATTTCGATGTGTGGAGATTTTTTATTAGGATGTTTGATAGCCGTGTATGGGTATAGTAGTCGGCAACTGGCACGAAAGCAGAAAACCTATTCCGTGGATTTCATTGGTAAAGATGTGGGCGCCACAGTAAAAGGTGCAACGCGTTCTTTGGTTAACGGAATTTAAATCTGTGATGCGTGTTCAGCGACGGGTGCAAACATAATTGAATGTCTATCCTCCAACATCAAAATTCATCTACCAATGGAATAGGCAGAGAAGGGGGGATGTAACCTTGGTATCTGAAACTGGCAAACATCCAAATCTAACATCTCCACACATCAAACTGTATTGATATTAAAACTTGGTGAGATGGTCTTTCTATTTAAATATATTTTTTAAAGTTTTAATGAGTAGTTCCGTAAAAATAAGCCATCACTTTTGGATACCTTTAGTTCGGACACCCTGTATATCCAATTACTAAAATTAAATTAATAAATTAATAAATTTAACTTCAATTCATAACACTGACATTATACAAAATAAAGATGGAACCTTTAACTGATAACTAATGAACAACAGTGATATGATCATGTTGAAATGAAGTTTAATATAGACCATGAAAAATTACAAACATGCAGCATAACACTGAATGTCATATGATATCATGTTACATGAATACAAGTATCAAATAACTACAATAGTAGAAATCTTATGATAACACACTAAGTTTTTGCGCAATTGCAGCAATAAACCCAGCGCATAATTTTTTTTTAAAATAGTTTGCTAACGTTGAAAAACATTTAGATAACCGAAATTATATATTTATAAAATATATAAAAGATACCTCTTAAAAGAATTTGCGTTTCAAAAAGAATTCTTGCAATTCTAAATGAAAATAAAATAACAAAATTGATCATTCATAATAACTTGCGCATTAGCAGCATAGAAATTTGAATGGTAATATATAACCATTATATTATTACAAATCATCATCTATTTCCAATTACTAAAATTAAATTAATAAATTAATAAATTTAGCTTCAATTCATAACACTTACATTACACAAAATAAAGATGGAACCTATAACTGATAACTAATGAACAACAGTGATATGATCATGTTGAAATGAAGTTAAATATACCAAGTGAACCGAAAATGACAGATGGATTTTAAAATTCAATAACTTGCAAACGGTGACAGATATTAAAAAATTCTTGCAGGAGGGTTATGTATGATGTCAGGAGATTTTTTACTGTGCTTTTTGATTTTAGTTCAAATTTCAAACAATAGATGGCACTGAGAGCAATAAGTGCTCAGTACAGGCCTGATTTTTGGTACTTCGGGACCCATTCAATACATTTTAATCTCCTTTTTTCGCATGGAAGAAGAGAGAGGCCAAAAAATCAGCCTATATTTAGCGGTTATTGCTTGCAGTGCCATCTATTGATTCTATTTGAAACTAAAACTGAGAATCGCAGCATAAAAACTCCTGACATCTTACATAACATTCCTGCAAGAATATTTTTATTATCTGTTACCGTTTGCAAGTGAATTTTAAAATCCATCAGTCATTTTTGGGACAACCGGTAGACCATGAACGATGGCAAACATGCAGCATAAAATGGGATTTCTTATATATAGGTATCAAGTAACTACAATAGTAGAAATCTTATGACAGCACACTAAGTTTTTTGCGCAATTGCAGCAATAAACCCAGCGCATAAAAATTTTTTAAAAATAGTTTGGTAACCTTGCAAAACATTTAGCTAACAGAAATTATATATTTATAAAATATATAAAAGATACTTCTTAAAAGAATTTGCGTTTCAAAAAGAATTCTTGCAATTCTAAATGAAAATAAAAGAACAAAAAGTGATCATTCAAAATGACTTTATATATATATATATATATATATATATATATATGAATTGTGCTTATAAAGTTCCTCTGACGAATCCATATCACATCAATAGTTTCTTAATTTTGTATTTTCACTCTCCTGTGTTCCATTTATTGCATTTTCTTCCCATTTGTTTTTACACATGTGATTTCATTCTAATTATATTTATAGCGATAGATGAAAACTGATCATTTGTCCGTCAATGGCTGTAAATTTCTAATTGAACTTTATCTATTCAATCTCTATTTGAATCATGATGTTTTAAGTAGCAAATGTTGCTTCAGAGCACTTTACAAAATTGATACGAGATTGGAACAATTGGGAAAAAAGCGAAATTGGGATCAAGTATTATTGTTTTACTTATTAATATGTAAAAAGCCTTTAAGTATCTATAAGTAAGTAATATAAAAAAGTAATAAAGTACACGAAGCCGTTACATTCTATTCTTGAATGGGTAAGTACAAAAATAGTAGACACTGACTATATGTGTCTGTGAATTATGGGAACAAACATTGATATTACTTGTCAAGGACAATTTTGTAGATTTTTTGCTATGAAAATCCTTTAGGATAATACCAAACAATCATGGAAAATAAAAAAGGCTGTGTCCCATCAAAACCATTCAGGAAAAAACCTATAATTTCTTAATTACACTACATATCAAATCAGTTTAAAGTTATTGTTATTTCTAGGAAAAGGGCCAAAAGTTTATGTATGACAGATTTTTGATATTATTAAAAAGGGACTCAAAAGGCGAAAAAAATAAGGTTTTAAGAAGAAATAAATTCATAACTTCGTCAATTCATAAGAGATCAAATCCACTTAAATTTATTATAAATTTTCTCAATCTTATCTACAACTTTTATATTGACAAGTTTTTAATAAGACCAATTATTATAGCCTAAAACATTTTAAAACAAACAAAAAAGGGGGAAGTGAATAAGAAAAACATTCATCGCTTCGTCAATTCACAAGATATCAAATCCGCTCAGATTTACTATGAATCTTCTTAATATTATCTACAACTTTTATACTTTTAAGTTTTTCATAGGACTAATTCTTACAGCAAAAAAATAAATAAAAAATGGGGGTTGAAGAAAAAATTATCCTATTAACATCATTTTGATAAAACCAGCTGTTACAGAAAAATGAAATTAAAACTCATCAAAAGCGGAAAGATAAAATTGTTAAAATGGGTTTATCACTAATCTTCATTTAGTTTTTGTTGGAGAAATTAGTACTTAACTACGAAATCTTCCTGTGACTGTAGGCCGAGCCGACAGGGATATTTCAAATAACAACAAGTCGTAGAAAACATGAAAATAAACAAAAACACAACATTGCGTGAAAGAAAGATGATATGTACTAATAATTCACAATGTAATACCAGATATACTTACAATTTGTACTTTAATATTCCTCCTGCACATATGTCGTATATCCAAAAATTCTTTTTCAGTAACAAAAATTTCGGGTATATAAGCTTTAAATTTTAAAAAATGTTCGATCCAGAAATTGTACATAAAATGTAATAAAATGTAATGTAATCTTTGATGCTACTTATTTCACTTTTTATATACAGTTTCGGGATACAGACATATTTTTTTATCCTATAATGTATATATAAGCTAAAAATTACGGTAAAATGTTTTGCAGGTGTAAATAATTCTAAACGCTTGTTTTTGGTGTAAAACCTTTTCTGCAATTTTAAAATAGATATAATGAGCCCTAAAAAGGCAATGTTACTTTTAGTTTTTGATTTATGCAAGAGAGAGATATCTTTTCTTTTCAATTTTTCACGGACTAGAGAATTTGGACATTGCACACCTTTGTTCTAAAGTGTCGATATGGAGTGTCAATATGACTAAGAATGACACCAATATATTAAGATATAGAAAGTATCGATACATCGGAAAAAATTTCGATGTTTTGTCATCGATACTAATCTTTATATTATATATATATCAGTATATGTATATCGGTAATTTACATGCGATGCATAGATTTTAGATGCATAGATGTTAGATTAGAGACCTTTTACAAATTCATATTTTTCATGGGAAATCAATTTTGAACCTTCATATTTATTTTTAAATAAATTTAACTCAATTAATTTTAAATAAATTTAACTCAAGCAATTATATTTTTTCAAATAAAAATACTTTTGAAAACTATTTCCATTGGTTTGATACAGTTAAGGAATTTGGCTAATGTGAAAATATCCTTCATAGAGTCAGAAAAATATTCAATCATAATTTGCATAAATTGTCAGATATGTTGGTATTTATTAATACCTGTAGCTATAAGTCTGAAAAAATTCCTTTGTCAGTTTGGGAATGCCTGAAACATGTCAAAATTTCATGTTTAAAAAAAAATAATAGGGGAGTATCATTACGAAATTCTTTCTTAGCTGAGGGCTTTTTTCCTAAGTCTAGAAATACAAAGAAGTTACCTGAGTAGCAAGTTATTATAAAATAAATTATTTTTTAATGAGTTATCTTAAAAACACTAGAAATAATTTCATCGACTTTATAAAAGTAAACGATAAAAAATGTGTGTTAAAAGCTTAAAAAATATTTTCAAATAAAACATAACCTAAACAGAAAAAAATCATTCCATGGTGTTAAGATATTACGGAACATTGAATATATTTCTGATATGTCGAAAAAACGATATACCGCATTCATCGATATTTTCTGACCAACGTTTCCCGGCCATAGATATCGTTAAGACGTATTTGTTGTTTTTTCCATATTTCGAAAAAAAAATGCATCAGCATTTTGGAAAACTTTGCTATCGCTAATTACGACACTCTATTTGTCACAAGTGGCTAATTCACTTAAGACCTGGTTGTAATGTCCGTGAGTAACACGATGTATACACGATATATGTCGTTGGGCCAGCATAGCATTCAACGTTTTACGGCAGCGCTCAAAAAAGTATTAAAACTTTCAACATTATCTGTTCGTTCGTAGAACTTTTCTTAAATTTAGTTTCTTTCTGTATGTGTATGTTGCCCTTTGTTAAGACAAAAAATTGAAATTTCATTATATTATGATACAAGTGTGTAAAAATACGAATAAATACTCGTTATTATAAGAGCAATTGAAACTATTTTTAAATACTACTTCAAAAAACGGTTTATTTATAATGATTTATATGAAACTTGTAGGAACAATTAAATAATTATTAGATATAAAAATTATAAGAAGATATTTCTATAAATCGGTGTTTATCGTTCGCGTCTTACATACTTAAGTTAAACTCGGGTCCCGCCGTGCCTGAGTGGTTAAGGCACGACAGCGCTAATCGTTTGAGAGCGTAAGTGGGTTGCGGGTTCGACTCCCGCTGGCTCCGTCGCACAATCTTTGTGGAGCTCTCGGCTGTAGTTCTCTAGTGTTGCAAATTTCCTTGTGGCTATCTCATCCTTGTATATTGACGATGACTTATAAGCAGGCTCCTGATGTCAAGCACAGAAGTCAAATGCCTGTGTTCAATAAATATATAAATAAATAAATACAGTTAAATACTTTAAACATTCATTTAAAATGCGATGACAATTCACACTAAAAACATGTCTTAATAAAAACATTAAAATTCCTTTGAGGCATTAAAATAAAAGAAATTTGATAAAATACGATTCTAAATTATCGCAGTTTTGAAAAAAAAAAAGACTTTTAAAGCACTTAAAAAAAAGAATAAACGAATATTAAAAGGATAATGCATACAGCACTCTGGAAAATTCTTCTCCCTCAGGAAACTCTTTTGCATTATCCGTTGAAAAGGACGTTAAATTCTTCTACATTCCGCTAAAAACTTTAGATAAGTCAATTTCAAAATAGTATCATTGAGAGCTTCACTTATTCCGATAAAGAACTTTTCGTTTTTTAAGTGATTATAATAATTTATTTTTTCTTCGCAGGAGCCTTAATTCAAGTGAAATGGAAAACCTTAAAATCTTTATATTCAGTAAGGATATTATTATATATTTATTTATCCGTATTTATGTAAACGTATATATTATATATATGTATACATATATATATATATACATTACATATACACATATATATGTGTGTGTATTTTGCACACATATATGTATGTGATTGCACATATATATAATAATTTTGATAAAATACGATTCTAAAATATCGCAGTTTAAAAAAAAGACTTTTAAAGCACTTAAAAAAATGAATAAACGAATATTAAAAGGATAATGCACACAGCACTCTGGAAAATTCTTCTCCCTCAGGAACCTCTTTTGCATTATCCGTTGAAAAGGATGTTAAATTCTTCTACATTCCGCTAAAAACTTTAGATAAGTCAATTTCAAAATAGTATCATTGAGAGATTCACTTATTCCGATAAAACACTTTTCGGTTTTTAAGTGATTTTGACCATTTTCTTTTCTTCGCAGGAGCTTTAATTCAATTGAAATGGAAAACCTTAAAATCTTTATATTCAGTAAGGATATTATTATATATTTATTTATACGTATTTATGTAAATATATGTATATCATATATGAATGCATATATGTATTACATATACACACACATATACATATATATGTATTTATGATAGCAGCATTGTATCTGGCATAATAATAGTTGGCAGAACTGTATTTAATCCAAGTCATTGCGCTTCCATTTAGAAAAAAAAAACAGTATACTGTAGCCATCAAAAATTTTCTCCAGTGTTATTCTAGTGTATTAATTGGAATAGCACTGCTACATACACTATAAAAAAATTGTTGATGTTACGGTATAATACTGGAAGCTGGAGTGATAATTTAATACCGCAAAATTAACAGTAATAAACCGTAAAATATGCAAGTAATATACCATTAAGCAGCAATATAAGGTTTAATTCATTTATAAGACCGTATATTACTGCTTATTTTACGGTTATAATCTGGCACCCTAGCTGCCAGTATTATGCCGTAAAATCAACAATTATTTTTTGCAGTGTACCTACAAATACGAAGCATAGTGCATATCTTATAATTTAACTCGAAGTTACAGTAATCAGTGAATAAAAAAAGGCACAGTTCAACAGCGTCTCATGATAGATATTCAAATACAAAATTAGAAAAACATATATATTTTTAATTATTAACATGTAAAATTTCGTGTATTTCTACCTAATAAAAACTAAGATATCGCTATAATGTACATAGAAAAAAATATAACATAGCAGCGCCCCTTGTTGAGTGAATGGAGTTAAAATTCAAACAACATAAGTATTAATAAATATCTTAACATTAAATTTGTTAAAAGTTCATTCCATAGACGGCGAGTGAACGAAGTTAAAATTCAATCAACGTAAGTTTTAATAAGTATCTTACACATTAAATTTGGTAAAAGTCCAACCCATAGACGCCGGGTGAACAAAGTTAAAATTCAATCAAGATAAGTTTTAACAAATATCTTACGCATTGCATTTGGTAAATATCCAACCAATAGAGAACGAGTGAACGAAGTTAAAATTCAATCTACATAAGTGTTAACAAATATCTTACACATTAAATTTGGTAAAAATCCAACCCATATATGCCGAGTGAACGAAGTTAAAATTCAATCAACATACGTTTTAACTAATATCTTATACATTACATTTGGTAAAAGTCCATCCCATAGATGCCGAGATATAGTTCCTTGGAAAACAGAGCGTAGCAGCCACTCTGTTGACTAAAACAACCAGAACTGAAACAGTTTTTAATAAATTTCTTACTTGATGAATTTGGTGAAATTCCATACCTTAGAATCTGATCTGCGCAAAGAGAAATGACAACATTTAAATAAATACTGACGATGGCAGTGTGAATTTGGCCGAAAACGTTTTGGAATTTTTATTTGACTTTTATGTATTTTTAAGGTATCTTAACGTATTTTAAATAATTTTATATTATATACATACAAATTTAAAAGTAATTTTAGTACGTTTTATTTGTGCTTTATACGAATTTATATTAATTATTTACTCAAGGTGAAATTAACATTAGAATTTTAACATTCATTCATTGTAGTTAGTCAAGGTCTAAATGAATAGCAAGTTTGAAGAAATTTCATCCCACAGATGCTGAGATAGATTTATCTTAGAAATAATGAAAAATTCAGCAAAGAAGCAGCATTTTTTACCCTATACGCTGAAATCTAATCCGTACGTACTTAGGTCAATGTCTAATAGAATATGGAATTTTATGACGTGCCATGTCATAAATGCCAAGAAATTGTTATGACGAAAGTCCCGCAAAGAACGGCACAGCAGCACCCTCTATGCGAAAATATAAAGCAAATTCTAAACGTATCAATTCATGTCAAGATCTGAAATAATATGCAGTTTTATCAAATTCCATGGATTATTTCTTGATATATAGCTATCACAGAAATAATGAAACAATCAGCATAGTAGCGCCACATGTTTTTGATCAAAATATAATCAGCACATGTTCATGTCAAGATCTAACTGAATATAAATTTTTGTTAAATTCTGTGCATTAGAACTTGAGATATATCGGATTTTTACATATTAGATATGACTGGGTACTTAGTAATATTAAAATTTGATAAAGTCAGCGAAAATGACTGAGAGCATGTATTCTATTTTATTAATACTCCAGTTTCGAGATCCTAACCGGATAGTTTGAGAAAAGTAATTTCCTGCAGATTAACTATACCCTGTTAGGAAATATTCCTTTGTCAGGAATTTACGTCTGATAACACACAAAATAAAAAGAATTAACTTTAGTAGACCAAGTAAGACCGAGTAAAAAGATAATTTTTCCATGGTATATATCAAAAGGAAAACGATTAAATAGAATTCAAATATGTAATTCAGAAACCTATTTACTTATGTTCTTTGCAGTTAAAATAAAAACGATATGCATTACTTTTCTGCAAAAAATTTGCAACAAATCTGTTGCAGTAACTTTTATGTATACAATTTAGTTGAATTATAATATAAATACGTAAATACAAAGTATATATTTCAAGGGTTCGGAAATAAAACAAGAAAATTAACAAAATACAAGTTTCGAGAAATTCATGATTCAAGTGTTCTATCGAAATATTGTGATTGCTTCCTCGAAAACACCCTTTTTTTTTTTTAAGAGAAAATCGCGCCTCAGTAACAAAAAAACGGTTTTAATCTTTTAACCTAATATTATAAATGTTGTCCTTTTACTAAGTGAAATTATATGAATTCGACTTTTGGTCTACTTACGATATTAACCCAAATGATGAGCACGTCAGATGCTCGAAAGTACTTAGTTTAGATATTTTGACTGTACAATGCTTGTACTTTAATAAAATATCTTTAAGTAGTTTTAAATGGTTATCTTCTTTTCAATAAAATTTATCGAAATTCCGAAGATAATATCTTAATTTTTTCCATTTTTTATGCAAATTTTAGAGTTTTTAACCTTTTTTGTGGCGATTTTTCGACATTCATAAAAGTAATCCTGTTTTAATCTTTTAGTCCAAAAGTAAATTCGCAAGTTGGTACTTTGAAATTTGAGCGATTTTTAGAGATTTTTCACGTTTCGCTGTGTTTTTTTTTTTTTTTTTCCACAATAATAAAAGGAATATAATTTCATAATTAAAAACTCTTATGATACTCATCAGCGTACATATAAATAAAAACTATATTAAAAACACATTAAAAATGAATCCTAACGTTTCATGCTCTTTCTAATGAGCCATCATCAGGGGAGAGGGTTCTTGACCTCCACGAAGCAAAGTTACGAACAGCACAGTCACTTTCACACCATCAAACATCAACAACATCAAACTTTGATGTTGTATCAAAGTTTGATGTTGTGAAAGTGACTGTGCTGTTCGTAACTTTGCTTCGTGGAGGTCAAGAACCATCTCCTCTGATGATGGCTCATTAGAAAGAGCATGAAACGTTAGGATTCATTTTTAATGTGTTTTTAATATAATTACTAATAATAAGTTTAATATAGTACGCTGATGAGTATCATAAGAGTTTTTAATTATTAAATTTTGACACCGTAAGTCCAAGTTTTTCTTATTGAATATAATTACAATCTTCTGGCCCAGTATAATGAATTTTGTTCTCTTTGTTCATTAGAATTTCAGGTTTTTTCGCATTGCGTGCGATTTTTTTACAGTCAGCTACGTTAATGCAATGTAACCACGATTCCGGAAAGCTTTTTTAAACTTAAAAACCTCAAAAACGATATATTTTTTGGCCTTCAAAGAAGAATTTATAAAAACAAGCTTTCTTTTGCTGCCACTGATTTTCTGAAACATTTTCGAGTAGTTATTATAGTGCAAAAAGGGGGATTTGCTTTTCTTTCGGTTGAAAAAATCGATTTTTCTCTTTTTACATTTCTCTATATTCGCTGTAGTCTGTAGATTGCCCATGTAAAACGATTTGGCCGCATTCGAAGTCCTTTCGTAGTTATTTCGTTGTTTAGTGCAACGCGTCTGTAGGTTTACACTGTTTTGGAGCACTATAAACGCATTTTACGAAACAAGTGGGCACGTGTGATCACAGATCGCGCAGAAGGTTTCGTTTAATATTCCTTTCAAAACATTTTATCTTTTTGCAAAATCTGTTAATTCCACATTTCGCAACCAGGGTGCGCACTCTATTCTAAACAAAACTCTATCCGAACGAAACTCCGTTTTGCAAACTATCCGTAGATATATTTGTTGAGGGGATCGGGCCCATAGCACCCGAGATAGGTTGGCACCCCTGGCGGTAAAAAGTGGAACTAAAATGTGTACGGCTATGGTGCATAATATGAAAGAGTGGTCAAAGGAGTGTCGGCAAAAGTTAGAAAAGTGCACCCCGAATGAAAAATGTGGAGGTTAGAAAAATTGCTAAAAATACAGAAGTTAGAGCCCGGAGTGGTAAAATATAAGACTTTTTGAAAATTTATGATTTTTCGTGTGATTGCAATTGTGTTGCTAAAAGTATGCAAAATTTCACATCTCCAACTTAATTAGGGGCTGAGTTAGAAAATTTGCTTAAAATACACAAGTTAGAGCCCAGAGGGATAAATATAAGACTTTTTCAAAATTTTATGATTTGTCATTTGGTGTGAGGCGTTCCGCTATAAGTATCCAAATTTTCAAGTCTTCAACTTAATTAGGGGCTGAGTTAGAAAAAAAAGCTTAAAATACATAAGTTAAAGCCCAGCGGGATAAATTATGAGACCTTTTTCAAAATTTTATGATTTGTGATTTGATGTGAGGTGTTCAGCTATAAGTACGCAAAATTTCAAGTCTCCTACAGATATAGTTTCAGAGAGCGGCCTCTGTGACAGACGGACACAGAGAGAGACAGACAGACAGACAGAAGAGTGAGACGAATAGGCGACTAAAATAATAAAACAGGTGTTACAAGTTAAAAATATGCATTTTATTTAAAACTTCTTAGTACTGAGTTAGGGGCTTAGGGGCTGAGTAAGAAAAAAAAGCTTAAAATACACAAGTTAGAGGCCGGAGAGGTAAATATAAGACCCTTTTTCAAAATTTTATAATTTGCCGTTTGATGTGAGGTGTCCAGATATAAGAATCCAAAATTTCAAGTCTTCAACTTAATTACTGGCTCAGTAAGGAAAAAAAAAAGCTTAAAATACACAAGTTAGAGGGGTAAATATAAGACTCTTTCAAATTGTACGATTTCTCGTTTGATGTGTGGTGTTCAGCTATAAGAATCCAAAATTTCAAGTCTCCAACATATATAGTTTCTGAGAACGGTCTCTGTGACGGACAGACGGGTGAGACGAATAGGATTTCGTCAGATGAAAGAAACCCTAAAGAGACTTTTTCAAACTGGGAGGGATCAGAACGCAAAAGCTATGAGACCGATCTTGTGAATTAGTTTTTAATTGAAGGTGATATAATTTATTGGATCTCGGGCCACTTTCAATCATTATCATATAAAGTAAATATTTTTAGAAGCACGCCAAAGTACGAAAACAAAGATCAGAAATATACTTTTTTTTCCATATCGCTGCCACTTTTTTCATTTTCCACTTTTTCATCTCAAAGTAGTTCAAGATCAGATAATCTTATCTACTTTCCTAATCCATAACGATAATTGATTGCAAACGACTCTGGTGATCTATCGAATCCTGCCCGGTTTGAAATTCACGGCGCGCACGGTAGGGTATCCACAAACGCAACTCGAACCACATTATCAATTTTTTTTTTTTTTTTTTTTTTTTTTTTTTTTGCATTTTGAATTTTCTACAAATGATAATAAATATTATGCCAAAAACCTAGAGCTAGAATTTTTATTCCTATTCCACAATAAAAATGCTAGAAAACACCCTTTTTTCAGCCTTCTAGACGTAAATTCCCTTAATCAGCTTTCTAAATTTGGAATACATGTTGGTTTTCAGGATGCTATTCACTCGTAGTTAACCCTTTATCTACTGCATTATGATCTATTGCAGATTTTTTTCTTGTAATTTTTTTTTTTTTTTAGTTACTACAATAAAAATTACAAGATACATAAAAAAATACTCACCCGCGAGAAATTTAATTCGTTAGACGTACAGTCGTGGGAAAAAAAAAGTAAACACCCCTTACTAACTCTGCAAAAATTATCGTAGAAGAAAGTTACTGGTGCCACACGATTGGTAACAAAGTCTACTTTTAAATTATGTATATAAAATTTGCTCAGGGGGGCATCTACATATTAAAACGAACAATAACTTTGTTTTCTTCAATTGCAGTACACAATTCTGACAGCATAAATAAACTCTACACCCTTCCGTTAGCCTAAAAAAAAGTTTATGCAATTTGTACAATACGTTTCCAAGAAATTAATTATTTTAAAACGAGCGTATTTTAGGGACCGTATCCAAATTGAAGTTTGGTACTCGATAGTAAACCGAGAGAGAACCTCTCTTGAGCAAGGCATCTTAAGGGCTACTCAAGCAGTCATTGAAGACTGCTAGATTACAGGATAGCATAAGAAATTTCAAAATATGTAAACACTTCTATCACAGACGGCCCCTTAAACCATCTTTTTGTCGTCTTTTAAGCATAATTTGAAAACTACTTGGAAGAAAAATGTAAAAATTTGGATTTTCTTAAAGCAGGACTTAATAGATATAAATCAATCAAAAAAAAATTGTAGGTTGCAATTCATACTTTTGTCGAGTATTAATTTCATAATTCATATCATAAAATTACAAAAATAGCAAATTCATCGTATTTTTGTTTGGGTATTTTAGTATTATTACTACACAAAAAATTAGCACATTAAGAGTATAATTTCAGAAGATATTAATAAAAATATGAAAATGTAATTTAATATTAGAAGAACTAAATTTTGAATGTTTATAATTCAAAAACTTATCATTCAAATGACTTGAAATTTGGTCTCTAGGCATTGTGTGAACCGAAGATTTGAATTATCTTGTTAAAATTTTTGGTATTGCAATTGAAAAAAATGAAGTTTAGGTTCGTTTTAATACGTAGATGGCCCCCTAAGCAAATTTTATATGTATAATTTAAAAGTAGACTTTATTTCCAGTCGTTTGGTACCAGTATCTTTTTTCTGCGATAATTTGTTGAGGAATTAGTAGGGGGTATTTATTTTTTTTTCCCACAACTGTAACTAACTAAAGTGGTACTTTTAAGTACCGTCAGTACACTATTCCTAAAATATTCTCGCAACAGAAAACCCACATGCTATTTTAAATGATGTTTAAACTCTTAAAAATGCTAAGCAACAAGAAGACACTCGCAAGTTAACAATAAAAAAAAAATTAAATTGACATTGTTTTATTTTACACATGAAAAATGAGTAAAAATTCTAATTTGATGGCATTAAAAACAGCCTATTTGTTTTAGGTTTCGATCTTGTTAGCAGCCCTTTAGTTAAGCAGTAGGGTAAGTCGAAAAAAGCAAAATTTTTAATATCAACTTTTAATAGCACGGAAAAGTTGTCTTTTGTAATTAGAAGGAAAACACAAAAAATATTTTTGAAATCGGTTAATATCTTTAGGTCGCGCATCGCATTTGAATTTTGGAAAATATGATGAAAATTAACGTTACTAAAATTTTTTTAAGAAACTGAGATTCCTAGAACTCTATATGTAACGGCTATTACAAAAATTCATGTAACAGATACACTTTTGAACCGTAAATGAAAAAAACTGAAAAAAACTAAGAATGTTTTAGGAAAGTGGGATGTCTAGAACAACCCGGGTTACAGACAAAACTTTAGTGAGATTAATGTAATTTTAGTAGATTCTTTTGTAAAGCTGCAGATTTTTGTAGTTTCTTTTTTTTTACTTGCATTGTACAATTTTTCATGCAATCGATTCCCACAAAATGCTATGGTTTTTGTTTCTTTTTTTTTTTCTCTTTTTTTTCTGTGCATAATCCACAAGTTATAAACAGTTTCCACGGACATTATTAATTCTATTGTCTTAACATTATTTTATCTCGCTGCTCTTTCATTTGTTTGAATTTTCTTGGGCGGTCCGTGGACGGATGACTTTAGTTTCTTTTTCAATATACAGGGTGTCCAAGCTAAGCTGTTACAAATTTCGAGGGGAGGTAGGGTACACCTAGGAGACTCGGAATCACATAGGAATGCCGGGTCCGAAACCCCTTCCTGACGCGGTAGAGGGTATTGAATCAGTGTTGCCAGTTGGCTACTTTTTTTAAATTCCGATTTCTTGGTTGAGACCACTTTTTTGAAATGGTAAAATTCCCATTGTTTTCAACTTAATTAATATATCATTAAACAAGGGGAATTTTATCATTTCAAAAAAGTGGTGCCAATCAAGAAATCGGAATTAGAAAAAGGTAGCCCAGTGGCAACTCTGCCAGGGCCAAAGATCAGCTTTGTGGGATCCAGCCTTTTCAATGCCCAGTGTTGCGAGTGGACTACTTTTTTTTAATTCAGATTTCTTAATTGGCACCAATTTTTTGAAATAGTAAAATTCGCCTTATTCAATGATATATTAATTAAGACGAAAGGAACTGGAATTTACCATTTCAGAAAAGTGGCACCAATCGAGAAATCTGAATTTTAAAAAAAAGTAGCCCACTGGCAACACTGTCAATGCCCTTACTGGGTCAGGAAGGTGTTTCCGACCCGGCATTCCTATGTGATTCTGAGTCGTACAGGTGTACCCTACCTCCCCTGGAAGTTTGTAACATCTTAGCTGGGGCACCCTGTATTTCTCTCTGAGCACCTCTTATAAATTTATAATATAGACTCTTCTGCTGTTAGAACTTCGTGAATCTTTAAAAAACTACCAAATATTTATCACCGCTAGTTCTTGAATCATATCTTCCACATAGTATCTGGTAATAATATGCATACTGGTAATAACTGTACTGCACCAGATCTTCTATATAGTTCAGCCTTTCTTTTCTTTCAAATCACTTTTAACGGGTAAATTATTTCGTATCTTTCTCTCCTTTTTTTTAATTCTCTCTTTTATTTTCTATTTTCTCCCAAACACTTACTATTTATTGGTGTTTCATGACTTCTGCACGTCATTTACTTGGCTATTTCCATTCAGCTCCCTGCCACTTGAACTGAATTCAAACGACGAGATTTTGTGGACATTTTCACCAAACTTTTTAGATTTTTGTGTCATAATTGTTATCATTATCAGATGTAATTTCATCGCTAGAATCATTTTCTGAACGTTCGTTTCGCAAAACTTTACTTCCCTCGTTCTAAAGATGTCCGTCGCGAAAGCATAACTATAAATGTGCAAAAATATAATACCACTAACATACTATATATATTTTTTTGCCTCGTGCAGTTTGCAACAAGCCAAATATTATTGTTATTTAGTTTCTAAGTTATTACAGACATAAGAACATTCTACAACATTCCAACATCAGCCTGAAATCAAATAAAAGCCTCTTTCGCCTTGAAGTTGCATGACAGATGTGTGATTACCCCCCCCCCCCCCATCCCCACACCTCCTTTGTTAAAAGCAAGTGCGATACATCTCCTTGCATTATTCTATTATTATTGCAAAATATACTGTTGAAAGCCCTGTTGAAATAACTGAAAAAATTCATTATTTTGTTCAAGTCAGCGATGACACAGCATGGTAATTCTAGGTATATAGACCTATAGATAAAAAAGTTTTCTTTGGATATCAACTAAATTTGTGTTCAGACATTATACTGAGTATTTGGGAAAAGTCAAGAATTTTCAAAGTTTTATTTTGAAAAACAATACAATTACGAGCGAAAAATCACGTCTTGAGTCACAGATAACCTGCCTCGGCAATTCTAGTTTTAATAGAAACTGGACAACAGACAGTGTTGCACTAGCAGGTAGTGGCTTATACTTTTAAAAATCAGCAGAAAACTGATCAGTCATTTGACCTTTTTTTGTAAATAATAGTTACTTGACCGTATTTTGAAGGTATCATGACCATGTTATTGACCATATTATGGTCAGGATCAAATAAAATTACGGTTAATAATATGCATATGCAAAAACGGTCGAATGGCCGGAGAGTAAGCTGATTTTTTTTTTTAATAGTGTACCTATAGGACATAAAAATAATGCCTGTCCATTGCTGTTTCTTTCAATATGTTGAAACAGTGCCTAAAAGGCAATTCAATGAAATGTAAAAGGCAAATATACCATTGCAAGGGTTTCGCTATAGGCATTTCTAAATTTCGAATAATCACTTTTTTCAATTCTGTACTGATAGAAGTGCCGTCACATCCAACTACAACGACATCATCCAAGGAGGTGTTCTGCTCGGATAGATATAAAACAGTGATTCTAAAACGGTCTTTTCGGGCTGTAGTTCTAGTAGTAATGTAACCAATACATTTTGTACCTGACACCTAAAATGCAGAAATGTGCTCTTTTTTGACAATATTTTCCGAATTTCAAATGCAGAACCTAAAGATATTAACCGATTTTAAATACTTTCTGCGTCATTCTACTATTTACAAAGGTTGCCTTTTAGGCAATAGAAGTAGGTCTGTATATTTTATTTAATTTTCATCATTTAATATTAAAAATCACCAATTTTAATCATATTTTTACAATTACAAGTGCAATGCGGAACCTAAAAATATTAAATGATTTTAAATATTTTTTACGTTATTCTTTTTATTCTAAAAGGGGACATTTACGCACTATTAAATGAAGGTCCGAATATTTTTAAATTTTCATCATTAATTTCAAAAATCGTCAATTTTTATAATATTTTCCAAAATTCAAGTGCGATGCATTATCTAAAGATATAAATCTATTTCAAAAATATTTTTTGCGTTGTTCTTCCAATTACAAACGACAACTTTTCCGCGCGTTCTCTCGCATCTCCCCATATACAATATATGAATTTACATGTGCCATTTCTAGCATAGTAAAAACGAGCCGGTGTCCCAACTTTTTCGATTTCCTATAAAAAATAACAATGAAGCAGAAAAGAAATACTAGGGAAATCATTACTACATTACAATTTATTAATTATATTAGGAAGCAGATAAAAACGATGGATAGCTACACGGACGAAAAGAAAAAAAAAAGTTTTTCTCCAACAGCCGGTGTATTTAAAAGTACTATCTACGGTACTTATAAGTACTACCGAATTATTCAACTGTTAAATCAAATACATACACCGTTCACCTAAAATGGCTAGTCAAATCGTATTCTGAGATCATAATGAACACATTATAAAATCCAACGCTTATCTTATGTCCTTTACTATGTTTGTAGCAATAAAAAGACAAGCGTGACAAACTGTACAAAATGTCGGCGAAAAACACATCGACTGTTTCAAAGAAAGCCTTCTTCCTCGCTAAAATAACAAACCTAGAATTACTGCTGCCATGTATCCTGAAAAAGTGGAGTTAAAAGAGTGTTTATGCAAAGTACTATTAGAATATTAATAACTATAGGATGAAAGTTTAAAGTGAGTGGTACTTATAAGTAACGTCAGTATATAAAGTATTAAACATTTTCAGCCGTGTAGCTTAATTTATACATACAAGAGTAACAAATAACATTGATTTTGAAGTTAATGTTAATACTGTTAATTTATCGTGTTTGTTCCGAAAACACGTTTGTTGAATATGAAAATATGTACTTGAAAAACGAGAATATCCTGAAAAGCAATATTCCGGTTTGAGAAAACTGTTTAATACAACATAAAAACTACTCGGAAATATTTCCAAAAACAAGTAGAAAATAAAAAAGAAACATTTTTTTTAGAAATGCTTATGTAAATCTTGAAGATGTATTGGTTTATGAGGTTTCTAAAGGTAAAGAACGCATTTCGAAATCGTGGATAACTCTGAGGAGGTAAGTGCACTTTTGCTTTTGAAGTTACATTAAGAAAAATTTGTACATTTTAACAGTGTGTTGCGAATTTGCTCCGACCAAAATTTCAAATGTCGGCGTTTTTTAAAAAGCATCCTTTCATTAATTTGTATTTTTCATTAAAAATAAAAAGTTTGATAAAAATAAATATCACACTTTAAGTCCTCATTAAATTTCGTATAGAAATCATGTTTTATATTTCATTATCACTGTATTGCCAACACACAGTCATACACAGTTAAAATTACAGTATCTGAAATTGCAATAGTGTGAATGCGCGGTTGCCTATCGAGATGTTGTGTCTACGGATAAATGCAGAAAATGTATCTGAATATTATGGCATATATTTAGTAAAAATAGAACTTGTTCTTTTGGAAGATTGTTGGGATGCAGTTAAAAAATATACATGGAAATCAGAAAAAAGTTTTAAAATGTCAGTAACCATGTTTTACACCCGAGCACTTATTTAAACGTTTATTTACATTCATGTATTTAAATAATATGAACTTTACTTAAAGGCAAACATAATTAGTATCGCTTTATATTCTTTATACAAATCAGTTTCATAAAATTAATCTTCAGCTTTAATTCTTGCTTTACCTATTAGATGCGATTGAGAACTTAAGCATATTAAAATTTGGCAAAGATCAGCGAAAATGAAAGACAGTCAATATGTTTTATTAATGCTACAGTTTCTGAATTCTGCCCGCATATTTTGCTAAAAGTAATTTCCGGCATTCCGTACATTCTGCTACGAAATATTCCTTTGTCAGGAATTAATCTTTGATAACGCAAAACAAAGAAACCTATTAACTTTAATAGACCAAATAGGAGATATAATATTTCCATGATACATATCAAAAGGAAACTTATTAGAGAGGATTCAGATCTGTAATTGAGGAAATGTATTTACTTAAGTACTCTGTTCAAGAAATTGGGTTTTCATTACAAAAGTTATAATACACCTGTTGTAGTTAAATTTTATATACAGGATATCCATAAAGCAGTATAGGTATAAATAGCAGTCTCAGGTAAAAATTTTATTAGTTGTAATCGTTGTAGAGTTTTGGTTCAAGGTCACAAATAAAAAGTAACTAGGGGGCACAGCCCCCTGCTCGCTAACACTCGCCAACCCCAGTGAATTGCTTCGCAAATCACATTGGGACCGCACATTGGCGATCACATTGGCGATCCCAACTTGCTTCGCTCGCTCGCCACTATATCTTTCAACTCTAGCCAAAATGAATGCTATCATAAATCGTTATTTATATTAAATTTACAAATATTGTTAATGTATAAAACAGTAATGGAAAACTTTGTTGAAAATGTAAATAAAAATGTATTTAGATGGTGCTGCTAATGGTTTTAAATCGCTGTAACATTATGCAATTTAAAACTTTTTGAAATGCAAAATAATAAACTGAAAAAAGTACCTTGGAAATAGAATTAATTTAAAACTTCAGTGAAAACACAATTAAAAATATTTTTAGTTAGACCGCTATGCGATCTCATCTCTCGCTTCGTTCGCTCGCCACTATTTGCATCAATTCTAGCTAGAATGAGTGCTAATCATTATAACATATGAAATTCACAAATATTTTTAATGCATAAAACAATAATGGAAAACTTTGTTGAAAATGTAAATAAAATTGCATTTAGGTGGTGATACTAAACATATTTTATCAAAAGTTTGGCAGTGTGACTTGTTGATCGCCATTGAAAAAGCTAAGCTGGCTGGAAATTGACCCCGTTTAAATTTAAATTGCAGGAAGCGTCCGATGGTGTCCTTCTCCTTTCATTTTGCCTATAGTATTGAACAATAGTAAATTCATTTAAAATTATAATAAGACGCTACCTATCATGCTAACAAACTGTAAACAAAACGTTTTCGGCTGTGTCTAAATGCAATCTTGAACAGAAAGCTGATTTGCCGAATTCAACATGTCACCGTAAAACGAACCAATAGCAATTGTTATTCATGCATCGCTCAAACGGTTTGTGTTAAAATAAATATTTTGTTTGGATTTTGATTTGCTGAATGGGTCGAGTCATGTGACCGTAAATTAACCACTAAGAATGGTCGCTTTGGTTGTTGCCAAATAGCAAGCTACAAATACAACCTTTCTACCGCGCTACGTAAGAGAAATATATATATAGATTCAAACAGTTTTAGATAAGAGCATGCGCCAGTACTGCTTTGTTATTTACTCGCTTGCAGTGCCACATACGCAGAATGGCGACTCCTGAGCGCAAAGCATTATTGTTGGGCTTAAAATTAAGAAGCCGTTAGAGCCATGCGAGTTTTTTTCCTTTGTGACTTTATAAAAGATCGTGTCTACATTCCGCCGCAACCTAATGATTTGCCAGAGTTAATACACAGAATTTAAGAGGCTATTGCTTCCATTACTCCAGACTTGTTATCCGAAGTGTGGGAAGAATTCTGCACTTCTTGGTGCACTTCTACCTAATAGAAACTGAAATACAGCTGTAAAGTTCAATGCAAAAAAGCATAAAATAGCAGCATCGTTCTATTGAATAATCAAAGACAAAATTAAATCAACATAATTTTTCACAAGCATTTTACGTATTAAATTTGATAAAATTACATTTCATAGATGCCACTATATAAACATCATGCAAATAGTCTAAAACATAGTACCGTTTGTTTTCGGATAGCAAAAGAACCACGCTTTTCCAACTGCGTCAGGTCTTCTTTGATTTTATCAAAATAAGGGTGAGCGGTGTTCGTTTAGCTATGTTTGCCTGAGTACCAATCTTAGTGACAACCAACAAATGAAAAACTTCGGAAAATACCCAGCCCAGCGTAACACCCCTTTATATAGTAGAATCGTCCCAGAGTGCTAGGCGCGATTTTAGAAAACGAAAAGTATGTCAACGTATCCTACTGGGCGACAGACAACAAAACCTAATCAGCACCAATTTATGTCAAGGTCAAACTGAATATTAAGTTGGTTGAAATTCCATTCCATGGATTGTCTACCTTAGATTTCATATAGATCTCACAGATCGGGAAAAAAATCATAACAGTGCAGCCATTGGGCAATATACACATAAACCTAATCAGCCCCAATTTAGGCTAAGGTTTAACTGAATATGAGTGTTAATGAAATTCTGTTCATTATTTCTTCAATTAGAACGTCTACATCTTACTGACACACAGGCCAACAAAAAGAGAGATTTTTCCAAAAATACTACAATCTTATTCAGAACATACTGAAACGTGTAAATCCATTAAAAAACTGAAGTCGAAAATATCACGAGTACAGCTTTTTTCCGTAATGTAAGGGAGCTGGGGGGGGGGGGGGGGGTGAATGGGACAAGGGATGGATGGGACTTTCTCAATATTTCAGGAAATGAACGCCTTTTTTTTAGTTGCTTTCTATTCTTATATATGGCCCTACCATAGTGTGCTTTAGAACCAAAAGAAAAACCACATGGCTGTTTTCATTTTTTTGCAAAGTTGCATTTTCTGAAACTCTGTTTAAAAATAACTTTTTTTTTACATCTAAAGTTGTCAAATATTTTATACAATATAAACAAATAAGATATGTTGTAGTTATTTATTTGAAGGTTTAATACTGGTAATCAAAATGAATGAATATTAACCAATGTGATAAAATATTTTCTGAGGCAAAATGACGGACAATTGAATGCATGTATCATGGGGATGATTGGGACCTTTCAAATGGGGATTAATGGGATTATCTCATTCATACCTAGAGATGTTGAAAAAAATATTTATTTACTAAACAATATTAAATAGGTTGAAATATTAATAATTTATGTTAATTATTAGTATTAAACAGTACTCTTATTATATAGGTTGTTTATTATTAAAAATTATATTGAATCCCAATTATTGTATTATAATAAATGTTAAATATTTTATTTAAAAAATTGCTATTGAAACTTTATCAAAATAGATAAATTTGTTAAAAATAGTATATGTTTATTAATCAAATGGAGGAAATTATATTAAATTTTGAACTTGTGTTAAATAAATCCTCACTCGCACTTCCCCTAATATAATTTCATTTGTGTATGATATATAAGGAACATTTAATTAATATTAATTAATAAGTCGTTAATGAAAATTTTAGCTATGCCGTATTTCAAAGACATTTTGCACTGTCATTTCATATCTAAAATGTCTCGTAAGTGGGAAAAGGGAACAGATAGACAGTCGAAATTTGCATTACAAGTTAAAACTGCAGTAAAAGAAGTCATTAGCAACGCTGAGATATAATAGCCATATTATAAGATCATATATATTACAAATATAATTACATATAACTTTATAACTATAAATTTTAATTAGGTAACATTGAATACAGGGAGGAAAATATTTGTGTCTCATCCGCCCCTATTACTGTCCAATTCACCCCTGCTATGGTGATGATTGGGACAGAGAAGAACTTTTTTTTTTAATTTTATAATATTTTACTGTATAATAATAATAATCTAGACTAAATATTGTGCATGGATGTAGTCAAATACCTAATGTATGAAATGTGATACATAATATTGATAAAAACTTTAAAAAAGTATTTAAAATAAATATTTTTGTGAAAATGTCCCATTCATCCCCCATCTCCCCTATACAGAAACAAGAAAAACATGACATCCTGATGACTCTATTCTATTGCAAGTTACTTAAACAAATACAAAATTCTAACACTTTCTATTTGTTTATTTATATGCTTTAGAGTTCCTAAATGGCAAATCATCTACTGCATTTCCATAAGAATAAAATATTTCCAATAATCTTCACTTATCATTAAAGTATTTGTCTTCAATAATCCATTGAATTCAACCAAAAGCAGACGAATTCCGTCAACAGTAAACTGCTGTAGGATCTGTTAAACAGAAAGAATTATCCAATGAATCAAGTAAAGCAAACGTTATTATCCATAACACTTAAGTAAATGGATATCTAACTTTTAGAAACGAGGATTTATTTATTTTGCTTTCGCTTTCAAAATAGGTTTTAAGAGAAGGATAAAAGGAAACCTCTGAACAGAATAATTGAAACCTGAAGTGGGCAATATATAATCTGAGATAAAAGAAATCATAAAACACTAAGTTCAGTTTTATAGACATTATAAATCTTTGTATTTTTAATCGGCATTAATCAAAGAAGCGGTTATACAATTCGCTTGGACGATTTATTTATTTATTTATTTACTAGCAAACCCAGCGGCTTTGCTCGCGTAATAGTTGAAATATGCCAAGTGATATTTTCATGACTATTTTTTATTAGAAGAACACTTTTTGAAATAATTCAAAAATTACAAATTAAGCCACAGTTTGACTAAACTTCATTATAAAAGTGCAATAGACAGAAATGAGATTTTAATTAATGAGGAGAATTAAAACTAATTCTATTAAATCATAATTTAGAAAGTATTTGGAGACTTTTTTGCTCATTTCATACGCTTATTTCAGTATTCATTTCAAGTTTTGAATTTTTTAGATACTATCTAAACACATTTACATCTTAAAATTAACCTTCATGTCAAATTCCAAGCTTCTTGTCAAACAGTATACCCCCGCTCTGGTATTAGTGTCACCAACATAAAATGCCGAAACAGAGCTGAAATAGAATGTCTCACAAAACTTTGAAACAGAGACTGTCGCAATTAATTTGTCAACATTAACCCTGAAATCGGTTGGTATTTCCTAATATTATATAGAAAACGGAATTTAGATGTTTTTAAAGGTTTTCTTGTTATTCCTGCCAACCAGGTGGTAGTGACACCGGCACAAAATATAGCCTGTTTAGGATCAGGGACTATCACTCTTGATTCGCAATCAATAACTTCTGTAACACGGTTTAATTATTTCCTGAGATTCCATAGAAATCGTAATTTAGGACTCTTTTAGAATGCTTTTCGCTCCTTCCCTTCGCTTCACCCCTTTTTAATTTCAAATTTATTTTCGACTGTTCTTAGAGGACATTTATATATTATAAGTAACTACCGTGCTATATTTAAAGTTTCTAGCCTCTTCAGTACCGCAGAAATCGCAATTTAGAAAGTTATTTGCTCCTGCAACCCTCGACGTAAAATATAGCTTATATTTGAGTCGGTTCTAGCACCATCAATTTGCAACCATTATGTTTGAAATCGGTTTCGTATTCCATACGATTGCATAAAAATCGTAATTTAGAACTCTTATAAAACTCTTTTCGCTAACTTAATCCTTTTAAATTTGGAATTTTTTTTCGACAATTCTTAGAAAGCATTTGCACCTTTGAAGTAACAACCATTCCAAATTTAAAATGTTATAACACAGTGTCAGTAACACAAAAAGCGCAAATTAGAACATTTTTTGCTCCTGTAACACCCAGGTGGTAGTGACAACAACATAAAATGTAGGCTATGTTGGAGCGGGGACTGTCCTATCGATTTGAAACCATTACTTCTGAAATCGGTTTATATTTCCTGAGATTGCATAGAAATCGCTATTCAGAATGTTTTTCTTTCATTTTCACCCCTTTTTAATTTCATATTAATAAGGAACTCTCCTCAGAGAGTATTTACATCTCATAAATAATTACCATGATAAATTTCAAGTTGCTAGCCCCTTCAGTATCACAAAAATCACACTTTAGAAAGTTTTTTTTCAAATGCAACACCAAGGTGGTAGTGACGCCGACATGAAATAAATCCTATATAGGATCATGGGCAGTAATCTTCAATTTCCAACCATTACTTTTGAAATCGGTTGGGTACTTTCTAAGATTGCGTAGAAATCGTAATTTAGAACGTTTTTCGTCCGATTTCACCCCTTTTAAATTTCGAATTATTTAGGAAATGGTCTTAGAGAACATTTATATCTTATAAGTAACTACCATGCCTAGTTTCAAGTTGCTAACCCCTTCAGCATTACAAAAACGCAATTTAGATCGTTTTTTGCTCCTTCACTCCCTTTGGGGTAGTGGCACCGACATGAAATACAGCCTAGATTGGAGCTAGGGTTGTCACCATCGTTTTCACACCATTATTTTTAAAATCAGTTCAGTGCTTCCTGAGATTGCGTAGAAATCGCAATTTAGAAAGTTTTTTAGAGCGCTTTTCGCTCATTTTCACACTTTTTAAATTTCGATTTTTTAGGAAATGTTCTTAGAGATCATTTGTATCTTATAAATAACTGCCCTGGCTAATTTCAGGATTCTAGGCCCTTCAGTAACACAAAAATCTGAATTTAGAACGTTTTTTGCTTCTTCAACCCCTAAGTGGTAGTGACACCGACATGAAATAGAGCCTATGGCGGAGCAAGGGCTGTCATCATCAATTTCCGACCATTACTTTTGAAATAGATTGAGTACTTTCTGAGATTGCGTAGAATTTGCCATTTAGAACGTTTTTTAGAACTCTTTTCGCACATTTTCACAACTTTTAAATTTCGAATATTTCAAGAAATATTTTTAGAGATCATTTATATCTTATAAGTAACTACCATTCCAAATTCCATGTATCTGGGCCCTTCAGTAACACAAAAATCGCAATTTCGAACCTTTTTTGCTCCTGCACTCCCTTTAGGGGTAGTGGCACCGACATAAAATGTAGCCTATATTAGAGCAAGGGTTTTCACCATCATTTTGACACCATTATTTTTGAAATCCGTTTGGTACTTCCTGAGATTGCATAAAAATCGCCATTTAGAACGCTTTTTAGAACGCTTTTTGCGTATTTTCACCCCTTTTCAATTTCGAATTTTTTAAGAAATGCTCTTAGAAATCATTTATATCTAATAAGTAACTAACATGCCAAATTCCATGTATCTGGAACCTTCAGTAACACAAAAATCGAGATTTCGAACGTTTTTTGCACCTGCACCCCATTTAGGGGTAAAGGCCCCGGCATAAAATGTAGCCTATATTGTAGCAAGGGTTGTCACCATCATTTTGACACCATTATTTTTTAAAACACTTTGCTACTTCCTGAAATTGCATAAAAATCGCCATTTAGAACGTTTTTTAGAACGCTTTTCGCGCATTTTCACCCCTTTTTAATTTAGATTTTTTTTAAGAAATGTCCTTAGAGATCATTAGTATCTTATAAGTAATTAACATTCCAAATTTCATGTTTCTAGGCCCTTCAGTAACGCAAAAATCGCATTTTTAGAACGTTTTTGGCTCCTGCACCCCCTTTTGGCCAATGGCACGGACATAAGATATAGCCTATGTTCTAAGTTGGACAAACACCATCATTTTGATACCATTACTTTTGGAATCGGTTCGGTAGTTCCAGAGCTTACTTCCTACAAATAAACAATTTTTACCTATTTATAATATGACTAGCAAACTCCGCGGCTTTGCTCGCGTAATATTTGAAATATGCCAAGTGATATTTATATGTCTAATTTTTTATTAAAAGAAATTATACTTTTAGGAATAATTCAAAAATTACTATTTAAAATACAGTTTGACTAAACTTCATTATTACACTGCATTAGGCAGAAATGAGACTTAAATTAATAAAAAGAACTGAAACTAAATAAATGATAATTTAGAAAATATTTTGAAACTTTTATGCTCCATTAATACGCTCATTTCAGTATTCATTTGAAGTTTTGAATTGTTTAGAAACCATCTTCTTATATCTTAAAATTAACCATCATGTCAAATTCCAAGTCCTACTACCTCTCTCAACATAAAAGGCTATGTTGAAATAGGAACTGTCATTATTAATTTGTCGACATTAATTTTTAAATCGGTTTGTTATTTCCTAATATTCCACAGAAACGTAATTTAGAAAGCTTTTAAAGGCCTTTTTTAGAACGTTTGTTGTTCCTGTGAACCCCAGGTCGTAGAATCATTGGCATAAAGTATAGCCTGTGTAGGATCAGAGACTGTTACCACTGATTCGCAACTATTACTTTTATAATCGGTTTATATTCCCTGAAACTGCATAGAAATCGTAATTTAAGACTTTTTTACAACGCTTTTCATTCCTCCTCTTCGCTTTACCCCTTTTTAGTTCGAATTTAGTTTCGACAGTCCTTCGAGGGCATTTATATTTTATAAGTAACTACCATGCCATATTTAAAGTTTCTTCTTTGTTAGCCTCTTCAGTATCACATCGCAACTTAGAAAGTTTTTTGCTCCTGCAACTCTCGTGGTAGTGGCACAGACATAAAATATAGCTTATGTTTGAGCAGGCTCTATCACCAACAATTCGTCACCATTATTTTTTAAATCGGTTTAGTATTTGATAAGATTGCACAAAAATTGTAATTTAGAACTTTTTTAGAACTCTTTTTGCTCATTTCATCCTTTTAAATTTGGAATTTTCTTTCGACTGGTCTTAGAAAGCAGTTGCATCTTATAAGTAAATACTATGCCATATTTCAAAATGTTTGACTTCTCAGTTGTGCAAAAAACGCAAATTAGAATATGTTTTGCTCTTGCAACCCCCAGATGGTAGTGACAGCAACATGAAATATAGCCTTTGTTGGAGCAGGGACTGACACCATCAATTTGCAACCTTTACTCTTGAAATAGGTTTGGTATTTCCTGAGATTGAGTAGAAATCGCAATTTAGAAAGTTTTAGAACGCTTTTCGGCCATTTTCGCCCCTTTTAAATTTCCAATTGTTTCGAAACTGTTCTTAAAGATAATTTATATCTAATAAATATGTACCTTGCTAATTTCAAGTTGCTAGCCCCTACCGATCACAAAAATCGAAATTTAGAATGTTTTTTGCTCCTGCAACCTCCAGGTGATAGTGACACCGACATGAAATAACGTCTATGTTAGAGCAGAGGCTGTCAGCATCAATTTCCTACCATTACTTTTGAAATCCGTTTGATTCTTCCTGAGATGGCTCACAAATCGTCATTTAGAACGTTTTTCGCGCATTTTCACCCCTTTTAAATTTCAAATTTTTAAAGAAATGTTCTTAGAGATCATATATGTCTAATAAATATATACCATGCAAAATTTCATGAATCTAGGTCCTCCCATAATTCAAAAATCGCATTTTTAGAACGTTTTTTGCTCCTGCATTTCCTCTGGGGTGGTGGAAATAGACAAAAATATAGCCTATCTTGGAGCAAGAGCTGTCACCATCATTTTTATACCATTATATTTGAAATCGGTTGAGTACTTCCTGAGATTACATAGAAATCGCAATTTAGAAAGCTTTTTACAATGCTTTTCGCGCATTTTCACCCCTTTTAAATTTCGATTTTTTTAGGAAATGTTCTTAGAGATCATTGATATCTCATAAGTAACAACCATTCCAAATTTCATGATTCTAGGCCAGGGACGGCGAACTTATGGCACGCGTGCCAATAGTGGCACGCGAAAGAATAATTTTGCACGGTGTTGCTTGTGATTCTAATTCAGTATACGTTAATATTGCATAAAAGACACGAACTTATGATGAAAATACGATTACTAAAGAAAATCTGATCTTTTTCTAAATTCGATTAATTAGAAATTAAAGAATTTTAATTGCTGCTTTTTAAAATACCGTAAATAACCGCATATAGATAGTCAAAATACCAATAGTAAAATTGCAGCAATTTGGAAATTAATTTCGAAGCTATTCAAAGAAAATGGCGTTTGCTCTCTTAACATTTTTTTCTTATATTTATGTTCGCAAGGTCATTGTTTTCGCAAATCAATTATACGAAAAAACCAATAAAAAAAGCATCTGTCAGATAAATACAGTTCAGTTTGCATTCTGTTGAAATTAACTAATAAGTATAAATCTGATATTAATTATTTTACATCTAAGATGCAATAACAAAACTAATTACATAATTTTTTTTAATTAATTTCAAAAATATATTTGTTTTTACGATCACTACAGTGTAATACCTACATGTATGTTGCAAATGTTTTAAGAATCTTAATGTGTAACTTTTATTCATGATTTTTCAATCCACTAAACTTTTTCATCAGTTGGCACGTCAAGTTCATATAAAATATATATATTTTTTTTTTTTTTTTTTTGGGGGGGGGGGGGGGATGGCACGCGGTTATAAACAGGTTCGTCAACTCTATTCTAGGCACTTCAGTAACGCAAAAATCGCATTTTTAGATCGTTTTTTGCTCCTGCACCCCCATTGGGGTAGTGGCATCGACATACAATATAGCCTATCTTGGAGCAAGGGTTGTCACCATCATTTTGATACAAATATTTTTTAAATCGGTTTGGTATTTCTTGAGATTGTGTAGAAATCCTCATTTAGAAAGTTTTTTAGAACGCTTTTCGCGCATTTTCACCCCATTTAAATTTCGAATTTTTTAAGAGCTGTTCTTAAAAATTCTTTGTATCTAATAAGTAATAATTATTTCAAATTTCATATTTCTAGGCCCTTCAGTAACGTATAAATCGCATTTTTAGAACTCTTTTTGCTCCTGCACATTCTTTGGTGTTGTGGCACCGACATAAAATATAGCCTATCGTGGAGCAACGGTTGTCAACATCATTCTGACACCATTATTTTTTAAATCGGTTTGGTATTTCCTGAGATTGCGCAGAAACCACCATTTAGAAGGCCTTTCGCGCATTTTCACCACTTTTAAATTTCGAATTTTTTAAGAACTGTTCTTAGAAATCCTTTATATCTAATACGTAACTAATATTTCAAATTTCATATTTCTAGGCCCTTCGGAACGTATAAATCGCATTTTTAGAACGTTTTTTGCTCCTACACCTCCTTTGGGGTAGTGGCACCGATATAAAACATAACCTATGTTAGAGCAAGGGTTGTCACCATTATTTTTTAAATCGGTTTGGTATTTCCTGAGATTGTGCAGAAACCACCATTTAGAACGTTTTTTAGAACGCTTTTCGCGCATTTTCACCCCTTTTAAATTTCGAATTTTTTAAGAACTGTTCTGAGAAATCTTTTATATCTAATAAGTAACTTATATTCCAAATTTCAGTATTCTAGGCCCTTCAGTAACGCAAAAATCGCATTTTTGGAACGTTTTTTGCTCCTGCACCCCCTTTTGGCCAGTGGCACGGACATAAGATATAGCCTATGTTCTAAGTTGAACTAACACCATCATTTTGATACCATTACTTTTGGAATCGGTTCGGTAGTCACAGAGCTTACCTCCGACAAATAAACAATTTTTTCCTCTTTATAATAGGAGTATAGATGAAGTATAGATATAGATTATTTCTTTTTGCGCGTATTTGTGTACGTTTCCAGATAACTTTTGAATGGATACTCCCAATCCGATAATTCTTTTAAATATTTTCCAACTTTGGTGAAAAGCATTTATGAATTCGTTTTGTTTGTCTGTCTATCTAGCCATCAGACTGTGCTCGAACTCGCGTAAATGTATTCAGATTGCATTATAACTGATAGATGTTGTTGATGATTAGTATGTACTTTTTTGTAGTGAAAATAAAATGTGTAGCATGTATTGTTACTTTCTCAGAAGAATTCCATTTCATTATGGTCTAAGAGGAAAACTCGTAAAATTTCAGTAATGTCACACTATTTCAAACATATTGAAATTTAAATACATCACTGGAAAGCACTGTAAAATACTTATTGTAGAATATGATGTACATAGCATTTATCGTTCATGTACAGGGACACACGAAAGAATTCAGTAATATCAGAGTCTGAGTAACACCAGTAATCGAGTTGCCATTTATTTCCCATTGGTGCAAGTTGTGCGCTATAGCTATAGTAACACTGCTGGCTGGTGTGCAGCTAACTAACAACTTTTGCATCTGTTTATGTTCATTTACAGGGACACACAAAAGAATTCGGTAACATCAGAGTCGGAGTAACATCAGTAAGTAGATTGCCATTCATTTCACATTGTAGCAAGCTGTGCTACGTTGTTATGGGAACACACCCCCTGGTGTGCAGCTGGCTGGCAATTTTGTTATCTGTACAATCTAATCGATCATATCTACTAAAATCATGGGTGGTAAAATTTGTTGCCAACATGTGACGTTGCCGTCCGGACTAAAATCGTGGAATGAAGTATGTAATTATTTTTTTATGATTTAAGCATAATCTTTATATTGTGTATATCTCTTCGTTCAGAAGGAATAATTACTGATATCTATTAAAGCTCCGGTTATCATTATCTCTTCCTAAATGGTATTTTACGCTACTTTAATTCCCTTGTAATTGCAATTGAAACAATAAAGTTTCAAAAATATATCTCTCTCTGTTAACATAAATTAAAGTTTAAGATAAAAAGCCATGTGTACATCAATGATTAAGCATAATCAACAGTTTTAATATTAAGTGTTATACATTTTACATATTTTAGATTAGTTGAATGCAAGTGTGTTTAAGATACAGATTTAATCTTTGTATAGTAATTATTTTTCTTATCAGCAGGAATGATGATACAGATATTTAGAGCTCCAGTTAACCTTTATCTCTGCTGAAGTGGTCTTTTAGTGTGCATTTAAATATCGCTAATAATTCTAATTTAATTGCATTTCAAATAATAACGCTTTCGGAAATATCTCCTTCTGTATTAGTACTGATTTGATATCATATACGCATCCATAAACAAGCATAATCGAATGTTCAAATATATCAAATGTTAAGCATTTTACATATTTTTCATTCTTTGAATTTAACTTCAGGTGTTATGAAATATCGTTTGAGTATATCGATTAAATAAGTTTGCTGCTTATTTTAAGATTGAGAAGAATAAAACGTCCGTTCTAAGAAAATGCATACAAAAATGAAAATTTGAGATATTTTAGATGAATCTAATCATTCGACACTTTCAAAATGATGAAAAAGACTTGTATAAATCCTTAAAATTTTCCTCCAACTAACAAAAAATCATATTATTCCATATTTTCTAATTTAACTTTTCTGGTTGAAATCGCAATTATTTAACACAGTTATCTCATTCTCAGTACATCACATTCAAGACGCAATTTTACGGACGTGATTAGTGTTGCTAGATGTCCCCAGTAAATCGGGCCTTCCAAAATGCCACCAGTATTTTAATAATGGTAATGAACAGCAGTATTTTAAAGTAAGGTACTTGTACCCAATATGGACAGAGCTCTCAATATTAACACCCCTAATATCTTTAAAAGTAACAATTTTGATCGAGAGATGGCGCTACATGTCCGTGAAGAAAAGCAGTTGAAAAGATAATTAAGCCTGGAAAGTGCAAAAAAGCGCGCTGTTCGCCATTTGGAATGAAACTTGTTTTTCGTGGTATGCTGATCGTAATTACAGGTAAGTTTAAATTCTTTTATATATGGTAAAATTACTTTAAATATTGAAAAGGGAAGTGTTTTAGAAAGCTGATAAAACTTATTTTCGATTGCTATTGCATATATTGCTAAAAATGTTTTCTTTGTTTATTTATTACAAGATTTATTAAAACTATGCCCGATTCTCAGTATGGGCACCTTATTTCCACATTGGAAATACAGCAAGTGAATCTTCAGATTCACTAATTTGTAAAATATCTGTTTAATCTCATCTGAATAATCCTCCAAGTAAAAAATCCTCCAAAAAGCCCTTGCAGAAAAATCAAAAGAAGCCACCCCTCAGTAGGGTATCTGTTGGCAAAATCGCAGGTACTAGCGATATGACTTCCTCAACAAAGGAGAGCTGGTACTGCTTCTTATGCAGTATTGATGCTGTTGCAGACATGCGGCTATGCATCACATGATAGATATGTCCAAGAGGACTGTGTGGGACATACCACCCATGATGAAGAAGTTTTTATTTGTCCATCCTGTGAGGACTGAGTAATAACAGATGTAAATTCTGCAGACAGATGTAATAAAGCTAAGCAAAACCAACCATATTATTTCATAATATTTTGTAGTAACTGAAGTGCTTTGCATGGGTCTTTGAAGAACCAAGCCCGAAAATGACCCTCCCCTCTGTTAAAGTGCATGCTCTGAAGATATTTACTCTCTCCCTCTCCCCCGCAATACTTTAAGATATATTTCTTTTATCCCCTCTCCTCTAAAATCCCTTGGAAGAATGGCTCTTCCATAAACCCTGTGTAGTAGATCAATAAGGAGCCACCTGTCCCTAACATGTACATGCGTGTCCATAATAGGGACAGGTGATTCCTTATATGGACACTTGTAAACATTTTTTGTTTTTATCATTAAAATTAAACCAGAATAATTATAAGGTCGCTAATTTTAATAATGATAGCCAACAGTCCAGGGATAGTGGTCATATATTTTTGGAGTCCTATGACGTGTAACACGGTGGTGAAAAAAATCAATTTTTCTTAGGGTGTCCATATTGAGTACAGGTACCTTAATTTTTTTCACCTTATCTAATGGCAGATCTCTGACTAAATAAGGCGAAATAAACTGTAAGAAATTAGTGGTGTACAGAGCTTTTGGAGCCTTGATTTACGCAGGAAACTTGGCAACACTACGCGTGATATACATCCAAAAAGTTTAGCACATCATACATAAGAATCACCAAATTGTCTCAAAAGCAAATGGAAATTATCTACTCTTTCAAACAGTGTATATCTACCCTATATATATAAAATCCTAATGAAACGAATTTATGAAACGAATATATGAAACGCCTGAAATGTATCGATTCTTTGAATCGACTGATTAAACAACTGATTTTGTTTCACGGTGATTTCTCCTAAAATATGGAATACTTTGCGATGAAATTAACACCAAAAATCCGTGTTGATCTACAGATCTCAAAACTGGTATTAGAATTTTTAAATTCGAATTAGTTTTCGAAATATTAATTTTTTTCTAATTTTAAATACATTTTTTCTAATGATAGCAACTCAAATTTTAATCATGACAGAAATTTTTTTTTCATAATTCAGAAAAGGTTACTATTTTAAATTAATTTGGCGACAGTTGGGCCTCCTTTAAATCTATGTTAAGAACAATGCTTTTTTTGTATTTCGTTACCATTTTATTAAATACAAAACTTTCATTTAAATTGATGGCTTTCACTTTTTTTTTTTTAACAAAACGAAAACAAAAATATAAGACACAGATGTCATATACGCACCGGGGTACCTAATTGGCTCACAAATGGCATTATTTTGATAGACATGGTAACCCGGCTATTGTTGTTTATTTAATAATAAATGTATATTTACTTTTATTTCTTTTTTAAATTTATATAAATTATTTTGTGCTATAGTAATTAATTATTTTTTTGCTATTTCCTTTTGAAAATAATGGAAAATAATTAAAAAATACGGTACAATGTAGTAGTTATTCCGTCACCCAATTTCGCAAATTATATAAATCGCCAAACCACTCGCCAAATTGTACATATTGACAAAATTTTTATTTTAAATAACGAAAGAACAAATAAATTAGTATAACATTAATAAATATAAAAAAAACGTCGAAATAAAAATCACTTGATGACGTAAACACGTGTAACTTGCTAAAAGTCAAGAGAATGTGACATTTACGATCAAGCATTATTGACATTTAATCTTATAGTTCGCGATAGATTTTTTGTCGACGGGATAACTAAGTAGTACCAAAAATACATATGTAACCGGTATTCGAAAACGAGGCTTTCGCCAAACTTTCGTAAAAAACATGCCAAACATGCGTATGACATCTGGCGAAATATTAAATTATGTAACAAACCATGACATTTAATTTCAACTTCAAATCAATGTTTTAATTTACCACTCGAACAATAAAAAATATGCTAACTGGCGAGTTGAAAAAAGATATTGGCGAGATTTGCACCAGGCTTTTTTTCTTTCGGCACAGATGTCATATACGGTCTCATATTGGCGCGATTTTTTTCTGACGCCAATGTCATATACGCAACAGGTACTTAACTGGCGCCAAAGTATCGTTATTTTGCTTGATATGGTAAGCCGGATGTTGTTGTTTATGCTGTTGATGTGTTCCCCAAACAAATCATATAACATTTGTTCCAAACTTTCATATGAAAGGCGAAGGGATCAGATCGTATTTGTTTATGGCATTTGATGACTTGAACTATTATAATATAGATGAAATGATGGGGATAGAATAATATTTTGCGACTTATCACCTGTGCCTGGATAACATTAAAGTATCAAAATGGCACCTAGAGTATAAAAAGCAAAGTGTTCCGCCCAGAACTGTTGATGATAGTCACATGATTTAGGCTATTGTTATAGAGATTGTTTTAAAATATCGGTTGACAAAGACTCTGAATGATTAATTCATTTTGTTTTAGCTTCTTTTCAAATGTTTAACTGATCCTCTTTAATCAAAAACGAAAACAACCATTGGATGTCTTAACAGCAACTGATTCTCGGTTAAATTTTTGCAATCAAATGGAATTGAATGGAAACTCGTTTACAGGGAGATCTGCACAGCTTTTTCAGTATAATTTAATCTTCTCTAATATTTTTAAAACCCATTAGATTTTTAGATTTTCAGATTCTGCGGTGTCTGAACGGGGGTTGGCGAGCGTAGCTTGCAGGGGGCAGAGCCCCCTAGTATATATATATAAAGAATAGATAATTTCTATTTGCTTTTGAGACAATTTGGTGATTCTTATGTATAATGTGCTAAATTTTGCATATAATTATGCATATAAAAATAATCTTAAGAAGTCTTCTCCTTACTGAAATTGCAAAAAACTCTGAAATTTTCAATAGGAACACCTAATTTTAAAATTATATTTGAATTCTTCAGTAAATTTCATGAATATTAAGAACACAACTTGACTCAAAAAACACAAGTCAGCATATTATTAAACAAAAACTGCATTGCAGGGCGATTTACAAATCGACTATTATATATTTACATGAAATACAAACAGCGATGACAGCGATGACCACCTCGGGAACTCAGCTTTTGCTTTAGAGTGTTAGTGCAATCCCGAGGGGTAGACCACAACCACTCCTCCCGACTCTCAACCAGAGTCTGAGAGGGAGCGTCGGGTCCCTGATCAAGCTGCTGAGATTTATTTCGGTTACTGTGAGATTTACAATTACAATCACAATTGGTTACCCAATTTTTCTGGGCGAACCGAAGATTTCACATCGAGATATATGACTGTATGTAGTGATTACATGAGGATCATTTCACCTAATGTGATTGCATAATTGTTTACATTTTTCTTGAATATATATACGTGACATTACGTTTAACATACAATATTTAACATGACAATTAGAAACACATTACAACACAATATCAAACACCTACTATTTACATGACTGTATGTAGTGATTACATCAGGATCATTTGAATGTGATTGCATAATTATTTACATTTTTCATGGATTTACAGGGATTTCACAATATTGAACACACACAATATTGAACATCACAATTAGATACACATTACAACACACCTACTATTTACAATTTGCGCATACAAGAGTTTGGAGAGATGCACAAGATAAAAATTCAAAAGTGATAGAAGTTTCTGGCACCCGCTAATAACCCGTTTCTCCCTCCATGCTACACCCTAGTGATGGAGTCGGACTAGAATGGCTCTGGATTTGAAAAGATGTACTCGTTTGTTTCTATAAACCTCATGCATTGTATGATCTTGTTGAGTAGTTGTGGTTTCTCTTTTACATACCGCCAGCAACTTGCTAAATTCATACGTGTGTGTTTTTTGAGATGATAATGCGATGTTAATGTACAGTATAATACATAGTGTAACGATGTTGACGGCAAGCCACAAATGCATAGTGGGGAGTCTCTTTTGTTAATTTTGTATAAGTGTTCCTGAAAGGGGCCGTGATTTGTTAAAAATATGTGTAAGTATCTGTTGTTTACGAAATACTTGTGGTCAGCCAATGGCAAGAATTCCTTCGTATATCGGCCTGTGTCTGAATCCGTCCAGCGTTTTTGCCAATTTTTTAACAGGTTCAGCTTTGTCTGTGATTTTAGTGAAGAAGCTGGATATGGTAAAAATGTATGTATTAGTGTTTCATCCGTTACTGCCGATTTTGCCAGTTGGTCAGCTGCCTCATTGCCCTCAACACCAGAATGTCCTTTTGTCCAATTGAAGTATATGTCTTTTACTGTTGTTTGTAATTGTTGAAGAATTTTTAGTATTAAATAGTTTGTATTGTCATGTTGTTATTGTCAAAATTGTTTAATGCTTTTAAACTTGATAGGCTATCCGTTATGATTAAGTATTGAGAATGTTTGTCCGACTCTATCCACTCTAATGCTGAAGAGATCGCGAAGAGTTCTGACTGGAATACGGAGTTATCCTGGGACAGTTTCGCTCTCCAAGTATAGATTTGCTCGTTTTTTTCGTACACACAAAATGCCGAGGCTGTGCCTTCGGACATTTTGGAACCGTCCGTGTATATTGTAATTTTGCCTACATAGTCGTTTATTTCACAAATTTGTATTTCTCTTCTTAATGGTGATGTTTTGTATTTTGAGCATTTTGGATAGTATAGTGGAGCAAAAGCCTTTTCTGTTGACTTGCCGAGACGAATCGTCCCCGAATACTCCGCCTCCGCCTCCAACTGCAAATCCAGTGGGGGGAGACCTGTGAGGACCTGCAGGGCGTTTGTTGACGTATTGTGATATGCTCTCGTTATCAGCAACAAAGCTTTCCTTTGTGCCGAGAGCAAATGTTGACGACCGTGATATTGCGCCATACGCGGAAACCAGACAGCACACGCGTAGGCCAGTTTCCTTTGTAAGATCGCCGGGTACCAAATCTTAAAAAATTCCGGAGGGAGTCGACCTGAGATTGATGAAAATTTATAAAGATTTTGAGTTATTTTTCCGATTTCTACTCTCTTTTGTGCCACATGTGGGAGAAATGATAATTGTTTATCTAATATTACCCCCAGGTATTTTAGTGTTGTTTCTGATTTTATTGATTTGCCTTGAAGTTTAAATGTGGGGCCCCGCTTAAGGTGTCTGGGTTTGCCAAAGGTTAATGATGAGGATTTTTCATGTGAAATTTCTATTTTGTTGGTTTCTGCCCAATTCTGAATAAATTTTAAAGCTTTCTGACCTTTTTGTTCAAGTTGCTGTCTCGACTGTGCCCAGATCAGTAATATCACGTCATCCGCGTATGCCACCAGTTCACAGTCCTGTACATCAAAGGTCCCCAACAGAGTCTCCAACAGAACCAACCAAAGAAAAGTACCCAGACACGATCCCTGCGGGCAACCCTTACTAAAGAAGTACAACAAAAATGGTGCCATCCAGTCCACTTGAGCTCGCCTACCCGAAAGGAAGGAAACGACAAGATTAATGAGTTGTTTAGAAATACCTATTCTTTGCAATGCTAGGATCACCTGGTCCCAAGGGAGGTTGTCAAATGCTCCTCTGAAATCCAGTGACACCAGTGATGTGTATTGTTTATTTTGTTTGTGTTGTTCTACTAATGAAATCACTTGCTCCAAAGCCGTTTCCGTAGATTTATTTTGCGTGTAACCGTGTTGTTTACCCGATAGGAAATTCGTTTTGTCTAATGCGTGATGTATTCGTCTTAGAATTAATTTCTCTAAGATTTTTCCGAATATTGGTAATAGAGTGATGGGGCGATATGAAGAGCTCTCATTCAAGGGTTTTCCCTCCTTTCTAAAATACACGAGCTATCCCAATTTCCAGTCATCAGGAAAATAGTTTAACTTTAAAAGACTGTTGTACATATCCAACAGAATATTAGGAATTTTTTTAAAGATGCACCTGACCATCCTGTGATCAATTTGATCAGGTCCTGGCGCCTTGTTAATATTGAATGAGAAAATAGCATTTCGCAACTCTCTTTTCGTGAATTTTGCCTGGTCGTGCGAGTTTAGTCGCTGTGGTAGTTGCTTTGGAGTTTCATCGCCAAAAATATCTCTCGTTAGTTTTAAAAGGGTTGATGACCTGGAAGTGGGTGACAAAAAATCAAATTGGTAACTGATATGTGAATCCTGGAATCGCTGGAAGGCCAACTTTTTCGTTAAACCAAAAAAATCCGTCTCTCTGCGACACAGGTTTGTCCAAGCTTTTTCCTTCTCCGATAAAATCTGTTTTTGATAAATTGCCCTTTCCCTTTTGTATTGCTGGTTTATATTTGACTCGTAGTTTGAATTTTTTGCTCTTTTTAAAAGAGCTGCTACTTCATTTCTTTGGGCCCTCAATTGTGGAGACCACCAGGAAATTTTTAATTTCTTGAAGGGTGCTTTCTTTTTAAAGGATTTATTGGCTTGTAATAATATTTCTTGTTTAAAAGTTTCGTATTCTTCGTTAAACTGGTCTATAGTTCCTATGTCATTAAAGTTAATCTGTGAGCATTTTCGAGTTAGTTGTTCGGAAAATTGTGTCAAAGGGATTCCCTTTGTTTTGAATCTTCTTCTTTTTAGTTTGGGTATTGTGAAATTTAGCTCTGTTTCTATTGGGTAGTGGTCTCCAAAAAGGGAAGGAATTACTTCCCAGTGTTTTATGTGTGAAAACATAGCCTGCGTGCAGATGGACAGATCCGGCCTCCCAGGCTCTTCCCCGACTCATACGTTGGTGGACTGGATGAAGAGTTTAGAATAACTCGTTGATACGCTATGACTCTATCGATAAGAACTTTTACCCTGGTGTCTTCACTCCTATAGCCCCAAAGCTGACTGTGAGCGTTGAAATCACCGAGAACCAACTGCAATAGGCTCTGATTTTTAGAACCCAGCCAGTTCTCAATATCCTCATCAAAGTCAGCACTCGGGGGACTATACAGGCTGCCAATGCTTAAGGTTAATGGCTTAAGGTCTAAATTTATAAAAACTGAGTTATAGTGTTTAGAAGAGAGATTATGTTTTAAGTTTTGGTCTAAGATTAAAATATGGGCTTTTTTAGAGCTTGAACTATAGCATGGTGTTGTTCGAGGAAGTGATAGAGGTCTATTTTCATAAAGGTATGCATCTTGAAGACAAACCAGGGAATAGTCCGAGTCTGAGAGGAATTTCATAAAAGCAGCGGTTTGTGATCTGTTGTTCTGTAAATTTTGTTGAATTAATTTGAATTTTTACCTCTATAAGACAATGACGCTAGCGCTGCTTGTTTCTTTCGCTGATACACGCTGCAGGATGGATCGTAAGATGGATGTTTTCATATAGTCCAGCTTTCCTATGGTCCCCCTTGTAGTAGTCGAGCACTTTTTTGCAGTTAACACACTGTTCTTTTTCTGAGGCACAATCCTTGATGTTGTGGCCTTTGCCACATTTAGCGCAGGCCTCTGCATTCTGGCACACTCTTGCTGTATGCCCTATTTCCTGACAGTGATAACACCTTTGAATGAAGACATACCGTCTTACCGTGCACCGGTTAAATCCTATGCACAATTTTCCTGCCATTAGTTGCAGTGCATCTCTCTCCAGTAGCTGCAACACCAAGTGCGAGGTTTCCTCGCCCTCTCTTCCTTTCAATTCTCTTATCAGCTTATATTGCACCTTCCTCATCAGAGCTCTTTCCAAAGCCGGATAGAGTACTTGTTTTTCATATAGTTCTTGTTGCTCTTCTAAGTTGCTCAGTGAATTGTCTGCTTCTCTTTCGACGTTTTTCTGTGTGACTACTGGGGCTTTTGGGGCTCCAAAGACTATCAGTCGGGCTGTTTTCGGGTTTGGTTCTTTAATATCCAGTTTTTCCGCCATATCTTCTGTAGTGCAGATTTTATCTTTCACCTGTTCTAGGTCAAATTTGTTTTTACATGTTATTATTATTTTATTTTGTTTAGTTGTTTGGCAGTCTACTGGTGGTAATTCAGCCATATTCATAGAATTGAGAACTTTCTTTATTATTGGCATTTTTGTTTCCTTGTCTTTTGGTGTTAATATTAGTGTCGGTCTTTCTTGTGGGAGCGGTGGAAAATTTGTCATTTCTGCATATGTTGTTCGGTCATTTTCTATTGCTGTTTCTCCCTCTCTATGATTAATTGAGACCTTTCGGTTTTCTGCCTGAAGAGTGGTAACATGTTCAACGAGTCTTTTTTCCATTTGTTCATGGTTCTGTTGTATGATTTTGTTCATATCATTCATCAATTGATCTTCTCTTTCGATTTTATCTTGTTTTGTCTGTTTGATTAACTCTTCTTGGAATTTAATTCTTTCGCTGAGTTTCGTTATTAAGTGATCTTTTTCTTCTGTCTGTTGTTTGAGCTGCTTAAAGTTTTTGATTACTGATGACATGGTATTCTTTATCTTTACTTCTTTGTTTGACGCTAACTGCGTTTGTAGTTGGTGCATGAGTTCTAGTACCTGGTCTGCAATTTTCGACAACGTGTCTCGTTCTTGGTGTTCTTCCTTCTCAGCCTTGTCGTGTTGTCTTACGCTTTCTTTCTCTATTTCCATCGCTTTCTCTTCCAAAAACTTTCGGTATTTTTGTGCATTTTCATTACTTCCTTTGTCGCGTTTCTTTTGATGTCTAACCATCTGATCTAGCTAAACCAGTATCGTCATTCGTGATGCTGTTTCGGCGTCAAATGGCAGCAGTTCATCTCCCGGCTGGTAATTTTTGTTTGCTCGCTGTGGTAGCTGTGTTTCTTTGTCGTTAGACTTCACCCCGTCTTCATCTGACTCTGTTATGACAGAGGAATCATTCCTTTGCGACTGCAACTCTTTTTCATTTCGCGGATCGCCCTGTTTCATTGTGAATATATATTTTTATAATATCAGTAGATAAAAATACTTCTGATTTTCTCTATCAGCTTATGTCTTCTATTGTGACTTTTTCGGTCCTGATTATACTGTTTGCACAGAGTTTTCACTTAGTATAATTAATTCACTTTTTCAATTATGGCCCAGGCATCACCAGGACCCAACCATGCTTTTTGAAGGAAAGGGGAAATAGAAGAGTTTAAAGTAAAAATCAGTGACCTAGATCACCGTAAATGACTAAGATAAAAAATTTATGATCGGACAGCGGGGAGTTTTTAGTAATCTTAAGGGAAAAAAATATGTATAGAGGCTTTGGAAGATAAGTTACATAAACTAGGGAACATAATTTTGAAGAAAACTGACCAAAAAAAAAAAAAAAATTAAAAAATAAATAAATAAATAAATAAATAAATAAATAAAAAGAGTTTCAATGCTCATATACCTCATTGCTCTCGATGTGCCATTTACAAACATTTTTCTCTAGGTTACTTTCAAGTTCTTTTCATTTAATCTTTATTTACATTTATGTACACATTGTTGACAAGTTTATTCAAGTTTCCTGTTTCTCTCCACCAAACCTTACCAATGATGTGTGGTATGTCCTGTGAATATTTTTCACATTTGATAATTACGCATTTTGCCATAGGTAGTTGCACAAAATGTCTAATATTAACTGTAGACCAGTCCTGCAGTTTTCAGGTTTTTCGCTGAAGTAAAACCAGACAGGGAATATTAACAACTAAATGAACTTTTTAAGGCTTGCCTGTGATTGAAAGAAGTTCATACTGAACTTGGTATGATAAAAAAAGTAATGGTGGGGGAAGTTGGGGGAGTAAATAACGTCAGGGATCATGAGTGTTCAACGAGAATTTTAATTTGATATGTCACCTGCCATGTTTCAGAGCTTATTTAAAAGATGTTGAAAAGTTAACCCTTTTAGAGTCCCCTTACAATACCAAAATGGCATGTAGCATATGCAATTGTGAATTTAATCTATGAAGTTTAAAATACTGGCTTCCTGTACGACTCTCTATAAGATTTTGAGAAATGACTGAAAATGCGCCTTAAAGAGCCTACTACTGCCTAAATTGTGAGTTGAAATAGGGGATGAGATCATAGATGAAGAGCTTATGTCATGACCCTTCTGTGGACACCAAACTTGGGGGTTTTCAAGCACCTTCCAAAAAACGCCTAAAAACGCCCCCTGGAGGCTAAAAAAAGAACTAAAAAAAGGAAACGAAAGTCAGGGTTGTGGAGCTTAGGCCAAGACCTAACTAGAGATATGTCACATGACCCCCCTGTAACAAAATTTTAACCGCCCTCCCCCCGGTTCCCCCCAGGTGACAGCTAGGGAAAAATGGAGATAGCCAATCGATGCCCCGTCCCAAAAAACATCTGACATACGTACATGTGGCCCCCTCCGAACAATATTTCGCTTTAAAAGGACGAATTTTGAAAATTACTCTTTGTAAGTTCCGGTTGGAACAATTGCCCTAAAGAGCCTACTACTGCCTAAATTGTGAGTTGAAATAGGGGATGAGATCATAGATGAAGAGCTTATGTCATGACCTTTCTGTGGACACCAAACTTATGGGTTTTCAAGCACCTTCCAAAAAACGCCTAAAAACGCTCCCTGGAGGCTAAAAAAAAGAACTAAAAAAGGAAACGAAAGTCAAGGTTGTGGAGCTTAGGTCTACATTCTAATAGAAAACTTTCTTAGGCCGCATAGCGACACGTCTTCCTCGTTCGTTTGAACTGCAGCTACAGCTACCTCCATGTAACTCCTGTGATGTAGGAGGCAAACAAAAAAGACAGGCTGCCGCGACCTTTCGCCTTAGACCGCTAGAGTCATGTGATGCTCTTTTTGTACACCTGCATTCGTGGATTTGAGCATCACGTGATTCAAACCGTCTGAAAAAAGAAACGCGTGTAACCCACTGCGGTAATCTGTCTTTTTTATGTAGGTACGACGTAAGCAAGCCCACTGAGCACTGGTGCAATTATCTATCGCAAGGTCTGAAAGCTCATTGGAGATAGAAGATTTTTGCAATTTTATCCTAGGATACTAAACGAAATGTCATTCGGTGAAGAAGTTTGGTAATTATATACATAAATATAATTTTGAACTCTTACTAGGGCAAAGTGCCCTAATTTCATACTCTTTCCTAATTACGCCCCCCTTTACTTCTCCGGTTCTGTGAAAGTGGCGCCACTTATCACGCCAGGCACAGGGAACGGAAGATAAAAGGGGTTAGTAGTGAAAGTTTCCTTCGCCAAGGCACATACACTACACATATGAAAGACATCGGATTTCCTATTTTTAGAAGACCTGAGTTCTTATTACGTCGTTTATAGAAGGTTATTTACTGTACTGTAAATATTTATTTCTTATTCATTGCTGTATCTGACGCATGTAAGATGCTGATAGTAGCATACAGTGAGTTTTAGGACGCTCAGTTCATTTTACGGGAACTGAATAAGCTCCGCCATATTGGGAAGAGGCGTTGCCCCAATTTCGTTCCCCCTTGCAGTTCTTATTTTCGTCCCGCGGACGAAATCTGATTGCTTTTTCATGACAATTTTTTTAATTTTTTTTCTTATGTTTGGATGGCTAATGTTTCGTTATGTTATTCTTTCACTGATATAATTAGTACATTTTTTTGTGCCTTAATTTAATGTAAATTCAGTTACTTATTCATTTAGAAATAAATTTTGATTTAGTTATAAGTTAAGCCTCGGCGTACTGTATGTTTTGAGGGGGACGAAATTGGGACCATTTTTTTTCTTTTGCCATATTTAGGTACATTTGATAAAACAATTTTTAGCATTGTTAAAGTTTTTTGTACGATATTTGCGTATATTTGTATGTGAGTGGGTAGTTAGTCTATCTAAAATCCAAATTTATTATGTTTTCACTAATAATTACAACATTTAGGGCCTAAAAGTGACTGGGGGGGGGGGGACGAAAACGTCACGAGAGCACCTTACCTTATTAATAATTCAAAAATGAACTGCAATGGGTGCTGTTTTTAAGCAAAATTAAAATTCTAATTGGCGGAATGAGGTGATAATCGCATATTTGAAGCTTTTAAAAATCGATTTATGTTAAACATTTTACAGACTAATACTTCAGGGGCGTCGCCATGGGGGGGTATGCCCCCCCCCCAATATATGTGAAGTTGGGAAATTTGAGCTTAGAGTTGGGAAATTCTAGATTTTTGTGACAATTTCTTTTTTAAAAGTAATAGTAAAAAAATTACGAAATTTTTATTGTTTTGGTGATTATGTTTCTGAGTACTGTAACAGTAAACAAGTTAAATTATCAAAAGAAATCAGTTGCACTCAATTTATCATTGTTTTTCAGTTATACAAAAATATTATACATCTACCAGACCTAAATTTCTCTACTTCTGTCCACCAATAGCTGACTATCTAGTTCCTTTATTTCCTCCAAAACTTTGTTCCTTTCTCAAAAATTTCAACCTACCTCACCTTCTCCTCCTAAAACAGAATCCAGCTATTTTAATCCAAAGGGACTGCATCTTCTTTTGAAAATCGGAGATCACTTGTAGCACAACAGAAAGGAATGTAGTCATCTACTTGAAACACAGCTGGCCAAGAAGATTTGATGAGTTTTCACAAAATGCAATAATTTTTTAACTAATTTCCCGATTTTGGGACAATATTTTACTCATTCTCGTGATTTTTTGCTACAAAAATTAGTTAACCCTTCGCAGTCAAGAAAAAGGCGTTATATGAGCAAATGTGAATATAAGAAGTCGTTGGTTCTGATAAATTTGTCACATTTTACTTTTGTTTGTGTGTGTGCGAAATATATATTAGTCCTGTTCGTTTATATTTATGGGTGTTTGTGAAATTTTAAACCAAAAGTCCAGTGTTGTGTGTTTAAAGCTGTTCTAAAAAATGACTATAAATATCAGAACGAAAGAACCCTTCATAATAGGAAAAGAGTTTTCGTGGAAGATTTTGGAGCATCTAAAAATCCATTCGAGGATGATAAAGGTAAAAAAAGAACGATTTGAATTTGGAAAGAAATATGACTATGAAAGCTGTCCATCATCTGAAGAAAAAATCGACATGCACGGTAACGCTGACACGTTGCACTTGAATAAAATTTTGAAGAAATAAAGATTTCTTTATAGACAAGTTCACAAACAATTATGAATATTAGGATATGGCTGAAGAAGCTCACTTCCGAAAGCGCGGTAGGAAAACTGTTTCACCAAAGAGAATAGATAAAAATAATAGTACAGCAATTGATACACATAAGTTTTACAGGAAATAATTATAAGAAATACAAGAAAATTTCGGCAATTTAGTAATGAGCTTAAATGACAATGTTCCCTATATCAGGAGAATATTGCACCAATACATTTCATATTTAAATTTCAATTGTGCAAGGCAAATTTGAGTATCACTAACTTAGAAAAGATAATAATGTTTCCACCTGTGTATGAGAAACGGATGTACATGACTTGTAGAGTCATGTACATCCGTCTTGTAGAGTCAAATAGAAATAAACCAAATCCTAACGGACTAGCTGCTATCCGATTCACCAACTTTTCAGCCGATTTTAAACCCAACTTTTTCCCGTTCAAAGGGAGAAAAAGGTTGTCGTTGCTAAAGTTGGAGAAAAACCACTACTACTAGTACCAGCCGTTAATATTTATCGCCTATTCGTATCAATCGCTTATCTCTGATTGGCTGAAATGTTGAAAGTTGGGGGGAAAAGGCGCGGCTAGCGGATACTTTTTTAGAGCTGTGGATAAAAAGTTGGGAATATTGCTGTTTGCTATCACACTGGGTGTTGAGACAATATTTCACGAAAAGTTGGAGGAAATCAAGAGTTGGCTCAAAAATTGCTCGTAAAGTTGGTGAATCTGATAGCAGCTTTAAACAAACCTTTTACTCATGCCATGAAATTCGACTATTTGGGTCATGCCGTCAAACTATATACTCATATCTTAACATTCACAGAAGCTTATCTTTATGGCGTTGCATCTAATGAAAGAATCTTTAGTCAAATAAAAATAAAAATATATATATATTACAAACTACAATGAGGGATGACAGGCTTGACAGCCTAATGCTTTTAAAATGTGAAAGTCAAATAGTGGATTTTATTAAACTGGATGATGTTATCATCAGGTTGGCTGCTTTGAAGACAAGAAGAATTAATGTTAAATGAAAACAATTTGGATGTACCAATCCCAAAACTTTATTCTATCCCTTATACAGGGCTCCCAAATGGTCCGCCAACTGAATACCAATAAATTTTAACAGAAAATTTTATGGTAGGTTTGCGCTAGAATTAACTTTCAAAGGTGTTTCCAGGGCGGTTTGAAATAAAAATCTAAAAAGAAAATTTTTCTAAAATAATATTGTATTCAGTTGGCGTACCATTTGGGAGCCCTGCATATATGTTAATACCTCAAAATTTGCAACCACAATGCTAAAATTAAATAATAATTCTATGCCCATAATAATGAATTCTAAAGGTATAGATTCGTTTAATTGTGTTCATTTAAAAAAGAGATAGAAGCCTCGTATTTTTCAAACAAATCATTGAATTTCGGCACACACCCTGTTAGATGCAACCAAAATTCCAAACCCAAAGAACACAAAAGTGATACCCAGTAAACACCGAAGCCCAATAAGGAAGTGCAACCGAATATGAAGTTTGACTAAAGTCCGTGCATTAGTTTTTCAGATATAGCTAACACGAAAATCGTGAAAAATGCTGCACAGCAGTGCCACCTGTTATATAATATACACAAAATCCTAATAAGCACCAAATTATATCAAGGTTTAACAGAATATGAAGTTTAGTCAAATTCCGTGCAACAATTTTTGAGAGATAACTATCGCTAAAATCAAGTAAATCGTGAAAAATGCAGCTTAGCAGCGCCACCTTTCGGGCGATTTACACCAAAAACTAATCAGCATTAATTCTTATTGACTGAATCTAAAGTTTTATTAAATTCCTCGCATTAGTTCTTGAGATAGAGCAACCACAAAATTTGTGTCACATACACACAGACAGACATTTTCTAAAAGCAGTCAAATTGTGGTGCACGTATTATACACACTTTAGTTGAAAGAATTTGTTTCAAGTTGGGAAATTTTCGAATTCTCCCCCCCGAAAAAAAATCTGTAGCTACGCCCCTGTACACATTTCCTTTTCAAATATTAATTTCATAATTTATACATATATTAAATAATCTCTCTATTCTAAAAAAAAGTAACTACCGCTGTCACCGCCGCCGCCGGTTTTGATTTTTTTGTGACCGGAGGCCTTTCTTCGTTAATATTAATAAAAATAATGCATACAAAAATATGAAAATCGGTGGTTTTATACAGAAATGTTTGATAAACACGCTGATGCAGACAGTTTTCAAATCGAATAATTATTTTAAGAGTTATTTAATGCTAAAGTTGGACAAAATCGTTCCACTAAAAAAGTTTTATAGCAGCAAAAACTATACATGGCAGTGTAATCATTTTTAGATCATTTTATGCGTTAGAATTTGCCGGAGTGCAGATTGCATTAATTTTTTTATTTTGACTCATTTTTTCAGGTTTTATTTCTATTTTAAATTCAAATTTTCAGCATTTCTAGAGATATTTTTTACAAATTTCAGAAAATTGTACTAATTTAAACTGTTGCCAACTGTATAAAAAGCGCAAGCAATAATGTTTGCTTCAAATTAAACATTTATTTACACGTGACTATTATAAACAGGAAAAAAACTTTCAAATTAGAATTAAATAATTACGCATAAAAAGCAGGAACTTATTAAAAATTACGTCATAAAAAGTATACACGTGAATTTTAAAAGAGAAAGGATATTGTAAAATAATAAATTCATTAACATGCGTTAGAGGTCTTAGGAGAAATTACGTCATATTTACGTCACATTATAGTTATTACATAAAATGAACACAAAATAATATTGCAAAAAAGTTTAAATTTAGAAATTGCGCTAGACATTTATTTAATATTTTGAGAGTTAATTTAAAATGTCTCATTTAAAAGAACTTTCTTTTCGCTTTGTTAAAAAATACCAAGAGACAAAGACTCTCTCTACTTAATTCCTTTTATATTAGCTTATTTTGAAATGTTGTTACACGTGTATACGTCATCAAGTTATTTTTATTTCGACGTTTTATTTGTGTTTTTATTAATGTTGTACGAATTTGTTTGTTCTTTCGTTATTTAAAATAAAAATTATATCAATTTGTATAATTTGGCGAGTGGTTTGGCGATTTATATAATTTGGCGAAATTGGTCGACAGGATAATCAAGTAGTACCGCAGCGGATTTGGCGTTAAAATTCCCCAATCAAAGAGAAATGAATAGAAATTCGTTTATAGGGAGATCGCCATTGTTTTTTAAATTATAATTCAATCTTTCGGAATCTTTTTAAAGCCGATCAAATTAGCGTGCATTTAGAGTCTGCGGTGTCTGGACGGGGGTTGACGAGCTTAGCTCGTAGGGGGCCGAGCCCCCTAATATTCGAAAAAAATGTATTGCAAGCTACCAAAACTTTTACAGATTTCTAGAAACTTCGAATATTCCATAAAGTAGTTTTTGAGTTGGCTTTTAAATGCAAATAAATACTCAAAGCAATAAATTTCACGAATGCAATATGGTATGCTTTTAAAAGAAAATACGACAATATTATAAACTTCAAATTTAATTGTTATTTAAATTTCAAATTTAAGTATTATAAATTTCAAAGAAATACTTCAAAATTTTAAATTTCTAGTTTATAGAGACATAAAACAAAGGAGAAAATTGAGTAATTATATGTTATTTAAATTTTATGATGCATGGATATATAGTTATAGATATTTATTAAATCTCTAATTATCGTTATCTCTACTCAAGTAGTATTTTACTGTATATGTAACTACTTCTGATAATTCCATTTTAATTCAAACAATAAAGCTGTTTGAAATGTCATTCTCTCTAACAGTTACTCTTGGGGGTTAATATCAGATCTCATATATCCACTCATGAAAAAGAAACATAATCAACTATTATAACAAATTATAGCATAATAAAATGTCGCGATAAATTATAGCATAATCAAAATTTTAAATATTCCATTTTACTTGAATGTAGATGAATATGTGACGTAATTTGTATTCGAATATAAATTAAATAAATAACTGCTGCGTTATTTAAAGTTTAAAAGCGACCACTTTATCAAGATACTTTTGAGGCAAATACGAGAATGAACATTAACACTAGAATAATTTATTTTGAGCATATCTGATCACGGTTTCGTAATTAAAACAAGTTGGAAATTGCACGTCAAACGTCGCAAATGAGATGCGTTCGTACTGTAACTAGTTTTACAAATATTTTTTGCACCGCATGTTGTTCTGAATGTATATTTTAGTGTTCTTCATAAGTGCATATCAATTTCATTCTGTCCGAAAGGCTGAAACATCATTAAAATACGCTTGAAATAATTTTTTCCCATTGACCATAATGTAACGGAAAACTTTTGACTGTCCCTGTATTTAAACTATACATCCGATTTTCCTAAAACTTGAAATGACACGACAAAATTTTGCAACAATTATATTTTTAACACTTTCCAACAAAGTTGAAAAGTGTTTATGCATTCGGTTTGTCTGGCTGTCTGTCCGTCTGGCCATCTGTCCACGCTCTAACTCCCGTAAATATACTCGGATTGTCATGCAATTGATAATCCATATTTAGGGTCACTTAACCATGTTTGGTATTGCATATGAAGTATGTGAGATTAATATTTCATTTACAGGGCTCCCCAAAAGAATTCCATTAAATTATGGTACATGGTGAAAAATCGTTTGCAGAGTATTTTAATGACATTACGCTGTTTCAAATGTATTTAAACTGATATAAATCACTAAATTTCACTACGATCACGTTAGAACATGGCATTCATAGCATTTTTTATTCATTTACAGACACACACAAAAGAAATCGGTTACAAAATCGTCTTTGAGTAATAATTGCTGGAGTGTGCAGTTTCAAATTCGGTATGCGCTTTTAAATTTAGATAATATTTTGCACGTTACTCGTTATATATCAATTATATACCTCATATACAGGGCTGCACTAAAGTATTCAGGTACCATTCTCGTTATAAGAGGAACTTGCTGGAGGGTAATTTTCAATTGAAGTATATGTATTTCTTAAGTGAACTAAATTTAGCATGCATGTAGTTAATAGATACAAATCTATAAATCATATACAGAGCTGCTGAAATAATTCAGATAATTTTCCAATTGCAGATGAGAACAGCTGAAATTGAGTTTTGAAATGCGTTATGCGTTTCCATATGGCTGAATTAGACTTAATATTATAATTTTTTAAACGGCGCAGTTTTGTTACACTATTCTGAATGTGTTGGAAAGTGTTCATAATCTATGCTGAACGCATGATTTTTTCTTTCTTGTTTACAGTTCAAATGACTCGGTTGGATAGATTTTGCGCCGTTACATGTGGACGGACGGACAGACAGAAGGACTGAACCCCACCGAAAGTAGAACTGGTTTATTGAATCATGGATACAACAGTAAAAATTGCTAAGACAGAATCACAAAGGATCTATAAAAAATTCCGCTTTAGAGAGGTGTTCGTCTTAGAAGGTATAATTCAAAGGTATATCTTTCTTCGGGACAATGAACTTTTCCGTTTTAGGCAGGTTTCCGTTATAAACACGTTCCGTTTTCCCAGTATCCCTTAAAACTTCTAAAACGTACTCACTTCCCAAACTTTTTTCTTTCACATACCCCTTTCTTAGGTTTTTCATTTCGATGTACCACCATTTCTCATAAACACGCCCCTCTCCCCCCTCCCTCCACTCAAGGAGATAACGTAAACATGCTTCTTTTCATTAGTAATCTTCTTACCACAACCATATAATAAATCGATGCAAATTACATTGATAATTCTTACATTTTTGTGACTTCCGCCATTACCGATATTATTTTCACATACCCCCCAGCAGACCCGTCACGTACCCCCAGGGGTACGCTACCCCAGGTTGGAAACCGCTGCTATAACACCACCTCTGAAGAGCATAAATCTATAACAGCAAAATCTGTGAAGATGACCTATCTCAAAGGAAAACAATTCAAGGTTCGACGAAAACAACACCCTATATTTGTGCTTGCTAACGTTTGAAACCTATCTGACATTAAACTTGTTCCAATGTTGAATCCTTCTTGGCAGGTCTTCTGTAAACACGGAATCCTCTCATAAACAAAAACATTTTAATGTCCCGAGATGGAAGGATAACTATGCAAGTATACCTGCTATTCCGTTTACACAAATTTACTGTAACTAGATTAAACGTAAAACTTCTTTATCTTAGACTTCGATGGGGTTCTGTTGTCGACACTTATGGGAAAGAACGAATATATACGAACGCAATAGCGGTACATTGGTTGAGTTTCGTGACCTTTATCCTTGTTCACTTTATAACGGACAATATTAATAATTACTTTAAAGCTGCTGCCTGCAATTAATAAAAGTAACTTTATTTTTGGATTGGTTATTTGTTACCACTTTCAAAATACACTGGCGAGAAAAATTAAAGGAACAACCATAAAAAGGCGCTTTATGTTAATTCTATTAAGGGAACTTCCAGAAAGGTAACTCAGTGTTAACGTTATCACGTAGTCCAATGGTATTAACATTCGCTACAGAAAAATATGCAAATTTTTCAGTCTCAGCCCGTTCTTTCGGTTCACGTGTGAAAAGGCGTGTGACATTTTGTCTTTAATAATGAGAAATCGAAAGCATAAATTGAAGCTAATCAACGTACCAAAGTCCGAAGCTTACTGTTGAACTTGGAAAATGCTCTAAAACTGTTTTGAACCATCTAAAATAAATTGGCTGTGAAGTACAAAAACAGAAACCATCATGAACCATTTTTTACACATTCTAATACTTCCAAAAAAGTGCTAATCCATCACAAATAAATTTATTACAAAAATTTAACTTCCTTAAAGACGACCAGATATCGGAAGCAACTATTAGATCGAATATGGTGTCAAAAGTGGCGAGACATGAAACTAGGAAACCCAAAAGAATTATGGCTGAATAAGACAATTGTAACAAAACGGCTTTTTCCAGCATGAACTATATTTGATGTGTGTGCTTCTTTACATTACTAATTTCTGTAGCTGAAAATGCAAGATCTTTTTCTTAAAGTTAAAACCTTATCTCAAAAACTCCCATGGGGAGCGCGGCGGATCGCATGAACGGCTCATGCGATTGACACTTATGTGAAATCATTATCCAAAATCTATTACAGCACAAGTTCTTAATTCAATGGAAAGAAATTAAACATGGAAATTGCTGTTTAAAAATTAACCACTTGATCCTAACTTTATTGTAGGCAAATGTTATGTAATATGAAACTTGATTTAACCCATTCGCTGCCAAAACTATAAAGTAAGAATTTTCAATTTTTTTGTTGAAAGTCGTTTACAACCACAAATTCAGAAAGGTAAATCTCGTTTTACTAATACAGCGAAATTTCTGCCAATAAATGGGGCAATTTTTTTAATTTTAAAATAGTGGTGACAAAGTAATTAATAAATTAAAGCCACGAGTATACTCGTGGATGACAACGAATGGGTTAATTAAATTTAACTCTTCAGTATGCGCTCAGGTTTTTACATCATAGTGAATCTTTTTCACTGGTAAATATTAATGTAACTTCAATGTATTATTAGTTTCAGTTATAGAGATTGGCCTTATATTTTTTATCCATGTTTTTTTTTTTTTAAATAAGAAATTAAATAAGGATATACCTAAATTCTTAAACTTACTCGAAATATTTCTATTATCCATACACAGTCAAGACAAGATTGCAAGGGACTGGTAAAAAGCTCCATTTTAGACAGGCTTCCATGTAAAGAAGCGTAATTAATTATGGTTCTAAGATACACTACCTCAATAAGATATATTGTTCGTTTCGCAGGGATTCTGAAACTCTTCCGTTTGAGACAGGATTCTGTTATAGAAAGATTCGGCTTTTACAGGTTTCACTATGTTTCACTAAAGAATGATGAAAACCCCCTTTCAGGGAGATTTTCAGCAAATTTAATTGTATCGCAATTCATATTAAGACCATGTAACGCTTCCGTTAAAGACAGGATTCTGTTATAGACAATTACTATTTTGACAATGTTTATTCTATTCATATGACATAAACAAGTATATTTATATAAATACACAAAACTTGTAAAAATGGAACCTGCTATAACGGAATTCTGTCTTAAACAGAAACGTTTCCTAGTGCTACGGAAATGAATACCATACAAATACACCTGACAACACGAAAACCTGTGTAAAACGGAATTTTCAGTATATTTACAACTTCATCTTGACAGGTTTTACGATATATATAATCTGAGGGGAAAATTCTGGAACCCCCCCCCCCGAAATGAAATCCTGGCTACGCCACTGGATAAATCCCCAAATATTCTCTGAAATTCGTGTAGTTGAGGCAAAAGTGGCTTTAATCATGCGCCAATACACTTTCGACAAAATATGCCAAATGGTTGTGAAACTGCAACAATGAAACATTTGAAAAGATAAAAAGTTGAAAATAAATCATAAATAAAAAATAAGGGGAGAAGTTTTAAAAAAGTAACTCTTTTATCAAATAATACTTTAATGTTAAGTTACAATTATAATATAAAATATGAAAAGATTAATAAAAATGAATCTTTAAAATTTATTACTGAAATATGTGTAGATGAAATAAATACAAAATGGCTTTAAAAATTTAAAAACCCTAAATGTTAATAGGCTTTCCGAGCACTTTCAGCTAAAGCTAAGCCATTATCAAGGGAAAAAAAACTACTGGAGAAAAGCTCGCTGCTAACTGATAAGTAGACGACAGGAAACTGTTAAAATTCTTCGCAGGCGGTCGAAACCACAAATAACGAGGGAGCAGAGAGGTAAAGAAAGCTCAATCCCTCGATGCACTCGGGAGACAAAAATCTCCTATAACTTGAAGTAGTTCGAACCAAACACGCAGTATTTAGTACAACAAAACGTCATTACAACAGTTTGTCATACCAAATACCAAAACGTACTAATAGAAACCTGCATGTCAAACTTAAAATTTCTGACTCCGATAGCTTCAATAGAGCGTTTTACAATTTTACTCTTTTAAATCTATTATATATTAACAAAAGTTCTTATTCTTCCTTTACATCTTAAAAGTAAGACCTGTGTCAAATTAAATTTCATGTTTTTAGTGTTAACAGATTAAAAACAATGGAAATTTCATAATATTTATCGTTTTTGCTCCTTAAAAGGCATTTTTTACATAGATGAAATATAGCATAGGTTTAAGAACATGTTTTTTGTTATAGAAGATGGTTTGCTGGGATGCTCATCATTATTGTACATAGAGAAGATTTGAAATCGGTTCAGTAGTTTCAAATTAATCATTAATTTAGAAAGGGTTCTTTTCATCCTTTAATGTTTAGAAATTGCATAAACTGTTTTAAGCGGGCATGTACGTCTTAAAAGTATTCCAAACGTAAACGATTTTTAATTTCCAGTTTCTAGCCCTAAAAATTCAAAAGAAATCGTAATTTATAAAGCTGTTAGATAATTTTCGATTCATTTTAAAGTTTTAATTTTCACTGTTCTTTAGAACCGCTCTTAGAAAATATTTATTATTTAAAAGTAGCCCACCATATCAAATTTAATGTTTCTAACTTCAACATATTCATATAAATGATAATTTAAAAAGTTTTTCGCTCTTGCACCCCTTTGAGGGCAGTAGCTGGGAAGTAAAAGGACTACAGTTTTCAGTATAGCATACCACCAGTATTCACCTATTATTCGAAAGAATACTTGAAATCGGTGTAGTAATTTCAAAGTAACTGTGAATTTAGAACATTTTCCGCTAATTTCTTTCTTAATTTCGAGTTTTTCAGAAATTCCTCAGTGCAAACATTTACGTCTTAAAAGTAACAGCCATGCCAATTTTCAAGTTTCTAGCCGTAGAAATTCCAAATACGAGGGGGTATCAATAAGTTTTTGTTCTCACATTGAAATAATTGAGTAAAATTTATGAAATTGCTACATTTTATTACTCCTTTTCTATATTGTCACCGTGCACGGTGACACATATCTGCAAACAGTTTTTCAAAAAGAGGGGGGAGGATGTATTGCGCGAGAATTAATAAATTAATTTAATAAAGTTAATAAATTTAATTAATTAAGTTAATAAATTTACTGACCCCTACATGTGACATATTGTTTGAAAGGCCTGTGACCACTTATTCATGTTACGCACATCCTGAGCACATCCCCCAATTTGCACTCTGGGGAGGCACTTTTCCAAATTTTGCGGACGCCATTCATGCCCCCCGGGGGCAAATTTTGTGGGAGGGGCATAACATGAACAAGTGGTCACAGGCCTTTCCTACAATATGTCACATGTGAGGGTCGGCCAAAGTTAGAAAAATGCCCCCTTGAGTCTACTATCGCGCCTCCTGAAATACATCCTTCCCCCTCTTTTTGAAATACCGTTTCCAGAAATCTGTTACTGTCCACGGTGACTATATAGAAAAGGACTAATACAATGTAACAATTTCATAAATTCTACTCAATTATGTCTATGTGAGGACAAAAATTTATTGATACCCCCTCGTAAATCTTTATTTCGAAGGTTTTTTTCTCTCATTTCAACCTTTTATGTTACGATCCTTTTAGAAACCGTTCTTAGCTAAGATTTGCATCTGAAAAGTAACCACCATGCCAAATCTCAAGTTTCTACCACCAACAGCATTATAGAAATAGTAAATATAGAACTTTTTTGCTCCTGGACCCTTTTGAATTTCGATTTTTTTTTTTTTTTTTTTTTTTTTTTTTTTTTTTTTTAGAAACTTATGTGCGAGCAATTACATCTTAAAAACTAGTATGTTGTGGCCATCACCAAACTTTCTTCTATATAAATCACGTCAATTAAATAATTTAAATAGTACAAGAAATTATATCAATTTAGCACTAATTCATATCAAAGTATACCTGAATTTGAAGTTTGATGAAAATTCGTGCATTAGTTCTTGAGATAGAGCTATAGCGAAAATTCTGAAAAATGTAGCATAGCAGTGCCACCTGTAGAGCGATCTACACCAAACCGTAAACAGCACTAATTGATATCAAGGTATACCTGAAGTTTTATGAAAATTCGTGCATTAGTGATTGAGATAGAGCTGTGATGGAAATTCTGAAAAATGCAGCATAGCAGCACCACCTGTTGAGCGATTTGCATCAAAAACTAATAAGCACCAATTTATATCAGGAACTAACTGAATATAAATTTTTATTTAATTCCGTGCATTAGTTCTTGAGATAGAGCGCCCACAAAATTTGTATCACATACGGACAGGCAGACAGATTCACAGACTCACAGACAGACGTTTTGTAAAAATCTGTTTTTTTTTTATCTCCCCCCCCCCCCAAAAAAAAAAAAAAAAAGTTGTGTAAATCCATCGAAAACCGAAATTCGAAAATTTTCATGAGTCTGATACCTTCTTCTTGTAAAGATAGAAGAAAGTAATAACAACAGTCATCCATTGAATAACTTCGGTTATTCAATAGTGCCGCTGATATGCTATATATTTATATGAACGTTGTAATGGTATCTCAGTTTCTATTGGGTTAGAAATGCACCAAAATTTACGCTTGGAATTATTAAATAAATTATATTTATTGGACAATTTCTTTTTTTTTTTTTTTATCTCATTACAGAACAGTGAGCATTGTTAAATTTCTGCACGGAAAAACTATTTAATTAAAAGAACCAAAAAATAGCCCCATCCAAATATTTCGTTGGACTGACCAAATGATTTTTTTAGTTCAATATAATTATACTGAACATAATGATATTAAATATAATTATATTGAACGTAATGATATTGAATATAATTATATTGAGCCAACAAAATCATTTAGCCAGCCCAACCAACATTTGCTCAGTTCAACGAAATATTTGGATTGGGTTATATTAACCAAACATTTAGTTCACACAACTATTTTTTTGCTGTTGTTATTTTAATTAAATAGTTTTTTTTTTCGTATGAACTTAAACTTTTATTCACTGATCACTGTAAGTACAAGTTAAATTCAAAGAAATGTTATTTCCTTTGTAATTTTTAGTGTGTAACGTTGCTATATAAATCAGTAATCTAGAAGGATATAGAAGTCGTCCAGGGGTGTAGTTGTAGGCGGAGGCCGCTGCCACGCTGAGGACCCGAGTTCGAATCCCGTGTAAGGCATGGATGTAATTGTATCCCTTAAATGGAACCGCTGTATATCGTTTTTCGCGTTGTATACAAAAGAAGAAAAAACAAGAAGATCTATTTAAATGGTAGAAATAAAAATTCTTATGTCCTGTATGTAATATATGTTTCTGTGAAAGATAGATCATTCGAGGCAACAGCTACAGTTGCTATATGCCCCCAAAGAATTGTCCACTACGGTGGAGGTCAAATAATATAGAACAAATGTTTGTGATGGCTACATGGTACTAGTTTGAGTTGGCTTGAGACTGGGTAATTAGAATGAGTTATGCAAGCTGTACATTAGATTAAAAGGTTAACAAATATATTAATTTTCTTTTTTGTTATCGATCAACAATTTATTTTACATTACTACTTGTAAACCACCCTGTAAAGCGCATATATAAAGGCTCACATTCCTACTACATCAGAAAAATTGTAATAGTCTTCCATACACGTGAATATGCTTCGTAAATACTAAGTATATACTCTTTTAAACAATATATATAACTTACTTAAATAATATCAAGTTAGCGATATATGAGTATACATAATCAATATAGCTTCATATTCTTTATAAATATCAATTTCATAACCTAAATATTAACCATTAATTCTACTTTGTGCATTAAATATGATTGAATACTAAAGCATATTAAAATTTGATAGCTTTGCCGAAAATGGAGAAGAGCATTTATTTTATTTTATTATTACTCCAACTCCTAAACCCTGACCGGATATTTTGAGAAAAGTAATTTCCTGCAGTTTTCATATATCCTGTTAGGCAATGTTCCATTGTCAGGTATTATCTCTAATAATACAAAACAAGAAAAAATCTATTAATTTTAGCAGACCAAGTCGGAAAGATAATATTTCTATGATATTTATCAAAAAGAAACTGATTGAAGAGGTTTCCAATATATAATTTAGGAAATGTATTTACTTGTTATTTTCTTCTATATATATAAGAAGAAAGTATTGGGATCGTGAAAACTTTTTACTTCAGTTTTGTGATCGATTTACACGGTATGGGATGCCCTGAAAACGAATTGACTATTTATAGAAAATGTCTGTCTGTCTCTACGTATGTATGTGATGCAAAATTTTAGATACTGTATCACCAGAACTTATGAACGATTAATGAACGGAATTCATTGAACTTCATATTCTGTTATACATTAACATCTACTTGTGATATGGAATCACATGTAATTTTCTTAAATTATACTTTTTTTGCTAAATTTCACTTAAAACTGGTCTTTAATTACTTATTCATGTTATCCTAACTTTCATTCCAGTTCCCATTATATTTTTCCACCAAAAGAAAAGATTTTAGCCTATGCTTTTATCACTAAAACGGCTCTCACGTAGATAGAATTCATTTAGAAGATTATTCTCTCTCAGTAGATATTAAAAAAAAAGAATAAAAACTCACTTTACTTTCGGTTCGCGGTTTTATTCTCATTTCGTCCAATGTTCAGTAGAAATAATCCCTTTGCTCTGCTTAATTTTCGAGTTCAACTTCCTCGTTAATTCATAAACATTTCCAATACATGTGGCCTGTTTTGTCTTTCGCACTATTTTCCCAAAACTTCGCTCCTAACGTATGAACTGGCGTACGAATTCTTTCTGGCTTACATTTTAGGACTGCTATTCTATTTGCCCTGCCACGAAATTCAAAAGTTCTCCTAATTGTCTAAAGCGTAACAGACAATTTTGCGTGTATGATATGATTCATTTTCTGTATTTTCTGATGTTCAATCTGTAATCCAGTTCATTCCAAACATTTTGTAGCATCTATCTGTCAATAGTTCTGAATGCTGCACGAATGCGTTCTTTAATTTCTGGCAACTTATTCCCAAACGTTCCCATTCAATTTACCGTAAATAATCGTTACTATTTTCTTTTTTTCACAAATCACGGCCCTTTCCAGAAATATCTTTACGACATAGGTAAACGTGACGCCCCTCTTTGTGTATGTGGTCTCCCCTCCACTTCACTTCACTACGTATTGGATTGTCTAACAACATATTATCACGTTAAAAAACATAGAGCTATGGCGATTCCGGATTGGATTAATTATATTAGTGTAAGTCTTGTTCTCATGAACAGAATATCAGCACTAATGAGATGTATAGAGAAAAATGAATTCATTTTTAGAAATAATTATCCATACCTCTCGGACACTTCTTCAGACCGATGATTTATGATTTTTTTGTTATCTTCTTTGTTTCCATTGTAAATAGTTTTCATACATATACATTAAATATTATTATTATTAATTTTATTATTATTGGTATTATAGTTATTACAAGTAGTTTTTTGTTATTAATATTTTGTTATTATATTTCGTCATGTTTTGTACTAGGCAGCTATATTGAGAATCTTACGGTTTTTTTTATTGATTTATTTACTGTAGCATAAATATAAACATTAGACTTTTTTTTAACTGCTGCCAAATGATAGACTAACAAATGGGTTTCGGTCGTCCGTAGGAAAGCACTTCATCAGGCTTGCAGCTTGGAGCTACGGTTCGGATTTCCCTTTCTTTGTTATCCCTTTAACTCCTGGCAGTATTTTCGGCATTGGTAGTACATAAATAATGTCTTTGATGTAACCCCAAAAAAGAAATCACATAGTATTAGGTCTGGGGATCTTGGTGGATATGTGATTAAGGGTAAATCACCATCACCCCCTTGAGGACAGAGCAGATTTTGTGTTTCAGCAGGATGAATCGGATATCGCATAATGAATTTAACTAATATGCGGCGTACAACGATGAAGGAGGTATTATTCGATAGGACTTTTCGCCCGCATCTGACAGCGCATACTGAATTTTCATTATACTTTGATGTTAAATATCATCATACATACTATTTCTGATGTTAAACATCCTTTTTTCTATGTACATACAAAACGTATAAGGATGAATGGAGTATTATATGGAAGGTTTCTGAACAGGTTTTTCATATAGTACACTGGCATCTCGCTCACACAAGTTGCTTGATTAAAAAAATTGTAGTTAATAATAAATCAATGAAAATTGATTAAAAAATAAATTCAAATCTTGCAGTGTGAAACGCTCGCACGGGTCGGCTGGTTATGTCTTCTTATAAATTTATGTTGAAATAAATGGTTTGGTTCGGGAGGGGCTATCTTCAATTAGAAATTCCACCAATATCTGAAATTTCAAATGCAAATACTTTGTTTTTACATCATATTTAGATTTAAAAAAACCAAACAATTCCCTCGGATACTGTACATGAAATCAATCAGTGAAGTATAGGAATTATGCTAATTTAAAGTTTTAAACACCTAATGTTAAATTCATTTTTCTTGAAAAACAACAGTTGTAAAACAAACTCCAATGCATTTAGTCTTTTAAGCTTATCTCAAACATTGAATTGAGCTGTAATTTTAAAAATCGATTTCAGTTAAAATTTTTATAGGTTATACATTACATATTTTTGTTGGGATATTTAAATATGAAAATACAAAATTGCTTCTCATTCTGCCAAATAGTTTTTTGACTTATGCATAAAAATCTACACGCATTGGAGTTTTACACATCATAATATAATATTAGGCCTTAAAAACCCTAAACATATAAAACTACTAAACTACTTCATCGAATGACTTCCTGTTTGATATATTAGAATAAAAGTTCCTGAAAAGTCCAAATATGATGTCAAAATTGGATATTTGTAGTGAAAATTTCAGATCTTTGTACAAGTTTTCTATGAAGACGACTTCCTAATCTTGTAAAAAAAGACATACACTAGTCATCAAATTAAAAGATAATGAGTAATACTATGCTCACTAAATTAATGTTGGAACCAATGCCGAATGCTGCAATTATTTATGTTAATTAAATATTATTGAATACAAAATACCAGCTTTTTAAGCGCTGGATCCGTTGATAGACAGAGTGGTCAAAGGAAACCAACAGCAACAACTGCATCCGAAGACCGTTTTGTGTCATTGTCGGCTCAAAGAAACCGCGAAGCTATTACAAAAGATTTGGTTTCGGACTTTCAGGCTGCCACAGGAACTCGAATTAGTCGTTCTACTGTTGCAAGAAGGCTTAAAGAGGGTATACTGTATGTCAGAAAACCAATAGTTTGTGTCCTACTTACTCGAGTTTTCAAAGGAGCCCGTTTAAACTCTTGCTTTCGTCATGTTCAGTGAATCCAAGAAGACTGGACTCGAACGGGACATTTCATGGACAAGGGAAGGCAAGTTGCGTGTTTCTTCCTCTCTCCAGATCAAAACACCTCTAGAATCAGTGTTCAGACTATATCTAGACTCGTCAGTAAACAATTCTCGAGTCCAGACTTCTTGGCTTCTTTGAAAATGACGACGGCAACATCTTAAACGGGCCCCTTTGAAAGCTGGAGTGAGTGGGACACAAACTATTGGCCTTCTCGCATACAGTCCACCTTGTTAAGCCTTCGTGCAGCAGTAAACGGCTAATTCGAGTTCCTGTGGAATCCTGAAGGTCTGAAACAAAATCTCTTGTAGTCGCTTCGCGGAGTCTTCGAGCCGACAATGACACAAAACGGTCTTCGGATGCAGTTGTTGTTCTTGGTTTCCCTTGACCTGGCTGTCTATCAACGGATCCAGTGCTTAAAAAAGCGGCTCGAAGCTCTTAATATGACACTTTGAAGTATATTCAAATCATGGGAGACCTCCATTTGTGTTTGACCTTCCTCGATTCTACCGATTATTCGCCACTTTTGACTTTCACTTAAAAGATGCCTTTGAGCCATCACTAATGAATACTGATCCCTTTCAGACACCGCATTCACTTTAAACAACACTACAGACCAAAATTCCAACATACGTTCATTGTGCACCACATTGACAATCACCTAATTTACATATTTCCGATGCTAACTTATGCGCATAATTGCATTTTGTATTCAATAATATTTAATTAACATAAATAACTGTAGCATTGGGCATTGGTTGCAACATGAACTTAGTGAGCATATTTTTTCTCATTATCCTTTAATTTTGATGACCAGTGTAAATTGAGCGAAGGGATAATTTCCAATCGCATGGCTATTTTCGTTTTTGATTTTTTTTCTGCGACAATTTCGGGATTAAAATGTATCATGTGTTCGTTTTTTTTTTTTCTCGCCGATTGTACATACTCACATACTTATATTATGCTTTGTGTTTATATTATCCTTATATTATTATTATATTTAATAATATTATGCTTATTTATCTATCCATGAAATAATAATTACATGTATGATTTCACTGAAATTTAGCACTTTGATTTGGTACTACAGGAAAATGTATTCATTTACTTGGTAACTTCTGTTACATTGTGCATATAACATTTCTTGGAAACAAATATATTTTAACAGAAGAACAACGAAAACAGTTTTCATTTCACAGAAATAATATTCTTTTCTCTATTATTTTTCCCCTAAAATATATCGTGTTACATAAAAGCAAAATAAATGAATGGAGGTTGAACGAGAAAAGCCAATAGTATATATTTCTCAAGCATTTCATAGGTGCTTCAGAATAATTAATATATACAGGGTGTTCCCAGTTTCGATCGACAAATTCAGCGGGATACTATTAGGCATCAAGAGAATGAAAAATTGCCAGAGAATATGGAGTCACAAACCACTTATTTAGTCACAAATACAGGGTGCTTCATCCTGGTTGAAGGTAATAATTTTGAGAAAAATAAAAACATTGCAATGAGAATGCAAAGATACGTACCTTGTTTTGTGAGAGATGTTATAACATCACAAAAAGTTCTTGAAAAACAGGATTCTAAAGCAATCGATGATACCGTATGAACTGGTAATCACAGTCCAAAATGTGGAGCGTCAAGTTCATACTGCTAGCGCGTATAATGGAAACTTCTAACATATTTTTAATATTGTCACATTTACAATAAAGGTGAGAATAGCAATTAAAAGTTCTATTATAATGTACTTCTATTTTCAGAAAGTTATTACCGACAACCCAAATTGAGTTTGGGTATAACACCCTGTACTTTTCATTAAATACGTGGTTTGTGTCCCCATGTTATATGGTAATTTTTCATCCTCTTGATGCCATTAGCCCTTGAATTTGTCGGTCAAATTTGGCAACACTCTGTAGATATATGTATATGTGTGTGTGTGTATAAAAAGTAATTCTAAGATATTTTAAAATTTGTATTCTGTAGCTACCGGCCATCACAAAACTTTGTTCTATATCATTTTAATACATTAATTTAAATAGCATGCTCATACAGGAACAGTTATGGATACGAAGTACAATTCCTTTCTATCTATCTATATTATAAAGGACAAACAAATCTGTGCGTAACGCATACGTCATTTTGCGAATGGCAACACTTTGAAATTTGAAATATAATTTTGGTTTTGCAATTTTCTCTACTGCAAATTTTTAAACTTCTAAACATCGCACATTTTAAATTTTTACACCGTCGCATAAGGAAAAAAATGCTCTTTTAAATGCAATTTGTTTGAAAGCTGTATCTTAATTTATTTTTGAGATATTCATTTTTCTGTAGTCTTTAATACCATTTTTCTTATCGTGGCAACAAAAGTACCTCATTTGTATTGAAAGTCATTGAAAGTAAACGGAAAATAGTCGAAAATAGGAGATACTGTATCTTTTTGTTGCCATTTTCTCATAAAACATGAAGAAAAAGTTTAAATTAAAATATGGGCTATGCCAAGAATGTTCTCTGTTATTCCGTGATAATGACTGTGCGCTCCCGAAGTTTGATTAAGTGATCAGCGCCACCTAGCTGATAAATGATGTAACGTTCAGTTGAGCTTCGTTGTCTCCCGAGTAACACGTTTGTAACGAGCGCCCTCGCTCTCAAATCAGAAGCTCATTTCAACGATTGCCCCTTGGCAAAATAAATAATAAAAACCTATGGAAAAGTAATAACAGTCCATTGCTCTATCACTGCTCGACATATGGTCCTAGCTGACCGGAGCACAGCAAATAATAAAAAAAATGACTACTTTAACTACTTTAAATCGCCAACGTGGTGTACTGAAAACCAAACTAAACAAAATCACGAAATTTATTAACGAATATGATTGCACCAATATAAAGGAATCGCAAGAAGAGCAGCAAGAAGAACGATTGCGTTTAGAAGGCAAAAAGGTTTCTATTATGGAAATTAAAACTTCACTCCGTAACCTGATCGAATCCTATACAACGCTTCCGGAAGATGTCGACATAGCAGAGTCTCTGGAAGTAGCAACTGAGCTAGAAGATGAACTGGAAGAATCGGAGGTAAAAATTAACATTTTTATATCTAAATATGAATGTATTAATATTAAAAAAGAAAATCCTACTGTTGGTAGTAACTTTAAAATACCAGACGTACCTCTACCCAATTTTTATGGGAAATATGATGAATTTCAAAATTTTAAAGCTCAATTTATGTCCATTATCGGAAATAATAAAAATCTGAACTCAACTCAGCAGTTATGCTACTTAAAAGGCTGTCTAAAGGGTGATGCTAAAAGACTTGAATCGGCCCAAGACACCTACGAATCTCTTTGGCAGGCTTTAGAAGAAAGATATGAAAATAAAAGAGCTGTCATTGATTGCCATATTATTAAACTACTCAATTTTTCAAAAGTACCAGATTCTCCTAACCATTTAATGCAATTAATTGATAATACAAAGTGTAATTTGCGTGCATTAAAATTACTTGAGTTTGAATCTAACGAACTCTCAGATTCTTTAATAACGCACATCTTGTTTCAAAATCTCGATCCTGAAATTAAAAGGTCTTTCGAAATGAAATTAATTAAAAACGAAATTCCTAAATTAAATAACTTTCTAAGCTTTTTGGAAGAACGAAGTCGCATTCTTCAAAATACTGTTATATCAAAAGAACAAAAAAAGTTCCCTTATAATAACTGGAAATCTGGCACATGGAAGTCAAACATGGAAAAATCCCTTTTAACAAAATCAAAACAGAGAAAAGGATGTATTTTAGGATGTACAGATTCACATTCTTTATACAGATGTGAGAAATTTAAACAAATGAATGTGATGAAAAGATCAGAATTTGTTAAAATTAACAATTTATGCCAGTCTTGTCTAAATAATCATCTACCTAATCCTTGTTTATCTAAAAATAAGTGCCTTTCTTGTGACAGCAGAGAACATAATACTTTACTTCATTCATTAAATGAAAATAATAATATCAGTAAGAAATTCAGAGTTGATGACCAGACAGATCGGATCCTGCATTCTCCCCCCTACCCCTCTCCTGATAATCAAACATTTTTCGTGAAGGAAAATGAAATAAATAAATCTTGTGTAATTTTAAACACAGCTGTGATATATTTGAAGGACGGTTCTGGGGAATTTCAACCTTTAATTGCTGCATTAGACAGTTGTTCGAGCTCGCATTTATTGAGTGCTCATGCGGCAAATTTGTTAGGGTTGCGTAAACAAAAAACTCATATTTCCATTTCCGGACTTAATGATTTATGTTTAAACGCTAAATCTTTTGTTAGTACAGAACTAACGAATGAAAACAAAACTAAATCTTATCAATTAGATATGTTAGTAGTTCCTAAAATTGCAGATCTACCACCGAAATATATAAATACGTCAAAATTAAAATTGCCGTCGAATATAGAATTAGCGGATAATAATTGGAATAAACCCAAACGCGTACATGCACTGATTGGAGCGCAGTTATTCTATGAATTAATAGGATCGATTAAAATTGATGATTCTCAATTAATGTTAGTAGAAACATTATTCGGGCATGTTATATCAGGCACTGTATGCAATTCTATTTCGAATTTAAGGGAATCTTCTGATTCTTGTTTTTTTTTGTAACAGATTATACAAATTTGGAAAAAGAAATAAGTTCTTTTTGGGAATTGGAGCAAGTAAGTGAATTAAAACCCTTAGTTAGTGAGGAGTTAAATTACTGTAATGAACATTTTTTAAAGACTCATTATCGGAAACCGGGCGGCAGATACGTTGTTGAATTACCCTTTAAGATTCAAATGTTAGATAATTCTCTGGGAGATTCAAAACAAATTGCCGCTAAAAGATTAAATCAGTTATGGAACCGTTTAGAGCGGGATCCCAAATTAAAGGAATTATACTCAGAATTTCTAAAGGAATACGCTACTTTAGGACACATGGAAGAAAACTCCGATGACATAAATCCTGATAAAGGATATTTCTTCCCTCATCACGGTGTTTTGCGACCATCGAGTACTACAACTAAACTGAGGGTTGTTTTTGATGGGAGTTGTAAAACTACTAATGGGAAGTCTTTAAACGATTTATTGTTTAAAGGAGGGATAATACAAGATGATCTTTTTTCGATTATGATTCGTTTTAGAAAACATATTTTCGCATTTACAGTTGATGTAAATAAAATGTTTCGACAAATAGAAGTAAATCCGTCGCATACTAGATACCAAAAAATATTGTGGAGAGAAGGGAGGGAGGAACCCGACAAAAACTACACTCTGAAAACGGTCACCTACGGTTGTGCAAGTAGTCCATACCTTGCCACTAGAGTGCTCCAGCAGTTAGCGGTAGATGAAGCAAACAATTTCCCATTAGCTGCCGAAGTTGTAAGGAACGATATGTACATGGACGATTGCCTGTCAGGTGCATCAGACATTTCCGATTTTTTTTAAATTAAAAAATAACTAACAGATATTTTCAAAAGAGGTCAGATGGCCTTGAATAAATGGCGTTCTAATGTTGTTGAAGAAATAAATCCTGATTCTCAAATTTTTCCCTTTAATCAAAATGCCAAAGAGGTTTCAATAAAAACTCTCGGAATACTGTGGGACTGCAGTAGTGATACATTTAACTTCAAAGTTACTGTCAACAGAAGTTCTGACTACACAAAACGTGAAATTCTAAGTCAAATTGCAAAACTCTTTGACCCCCTTGGCTTGCTCGGTCCTGTAATTTGCCGTGCAAATATCTTCATGCAACAACTATGGTTGCTAAAGTGCGACTGGAATGATAAAATTCCACTTCATGTTGCTCAAGAGTGGGACAAATTCCTCAGTTCACTAGTTCTTATAGAAACATTCCAAATTCCCAGGTGTATTCTTATTAAAGATGCATCAGCTATCACCTTACATGGTTTTGCGGACGCGAGTGAGAAAGCTTTCGGAGCTTCCCTTTATCTTCAAACGAACTCTGACTCAAATTCGCCTGTTTGCCACCTCATTTGCAGCAAAAGTAAAGTTCCCCCTATTAAAACTGTCAGCATTCCGAGGCTTTAACTTTCAGCCTGTCTATTGTTGTGCCAACTTGTTCAAAAGGTAATTAGAGCTATGAAACTTCAAATCGACAAAGTCATACTTTGGTCGGACTCCACAATTTCCCTAGCATGGATAGACATATCGCCTCATCTTCTTAAGACCTTTGTTGCGAACAGAGTGTCTAAGATTCAAGAACTTGCCAAAAACTACGAGTGGAGATATGTGCCGTCAAAACTGAATCCGGCGGATGTGTTATCCCGAGGTCAAGATGCAAAATCGCTTGCTACTAACAAACTTTGGTGGGAAGAACCCACTTTCCTGAAACAAGACATAGTAAATTTTTGTCCACAAAGGGACTCTTATAAGAAAGACGAACGATTTTTAAAGGAACTAAAATCAGTTCCGGTTCTCACTTCAGTTATAAATTATGACTTTAATGACTCTTTTCTTAATATTTCAAACAGTTATATTAAATTAATGAGAGTATTAGCATTTATTTTCAGGTTTGTTCACAACTGTAAATATACGGTCAAACTTAAGGGTTCCTTAACTTTAGAGGAACTTAGGGTTGCCAGAAACTTCTTAATTAAGAGTGCTCAAGGTGAGTATTTTTCATCAGAAATTTCGGCATTGAAATGAAAAGAGCATGTCTGTCCCTGTAAAAAGTAAGTTGAGATTTTTAGATCCCTTCTTAGATAAAGATGATCTATTAAGAGTGGGTGGTCGTTTGGCCAACTCAAATTTAATCTGCCCCACCAGTGGCCGAGAGGTTCTGCTCTCGAAGCTGGTAGACGGGAGGTGCTGGGTTCGATCCCAATCGCGCCCGTCGGCCTAATCGTTCGGAGTTTTCGTGGTTTTCTTCGAGCCGTGGATCTTCCATGCGTTAATACGGATTAGGTTCCCTTAGAAAGACCTCCACGGAGGGCACTCCCCCCGGGCCTATATCCCTCGTGTAGATAATTGGCCGTCAAAAATCAACCCAACCCAAATTTAATCTATGACCGATCTCACCAAATTATTTTACCCGCAAGTAGTAAATTGACTAAAATTATCTTTCTTTACTATCATAAAAGAGACTTACATGTTGGTCCTCAAGGGCTATTAAATAGTGTAAGACAAATATTTTGGACTGTTAATGGAAGAAACATTGCTCGTCAAGTTGTACACGAGTGTGTTCAATGTTTCAAAATTAAACCTACAATTGTAAGTCAAATAATGGGTAATTTGCCCCCTGAAAGAGTAATACAAAGGCCACCGTTTACCAATGCAGGTCTTGACCTATGCGGTCCATTTTTTATTAAACATCGCAACCAGAGAAAAGGAATATTTAATAAAGTTTATGTAGCCATTTTCATATGCATGGTTACTAAAGCAGTGCATTTAGAACTACTTTCTGACTTAACTTCTAATGCATTAATTGCAACCCTTAAAAGATTTTTTGCCCGCAGAGGCAAAAGTAGTACAATCTCTTGTGACAATGCATCCAACTTTGTTGGAGCATCTGCGGAACTAAAAAGATTATTAAATTCTATAAATAAAAAAAATGAGGATGTATCAAATTTTCTGTCATCCGAGCAAGTTCTCTGGAAATTTCTTCCCCCTCGTTCCCCAAATTTTGGTGGACTCTGGGAGAGAGGCGTCGGACAGTTCAAATACCACTTAAAAAGAACTATTGGGGTTATGAAATTAACTCTTGAAGAATTTTTGAGTATTACTACGCAAATTGAAGGTATTCTCAATTCGCGCCCTCTTTCCCCATTATCTTCTGAATTATAAGATTATGAAGTTTTGACCCCAGGTCATTTCTTGATTGGTAGACCAATCAATGCTCTTCCTGAGCCAAATTTGATTAATGAAAGAGAAAACTTGCTCGACAGATGGCAGAAAACTCAGAAAATGGTGCAATTAATTTGGAAAAATTGGTCCAATTCTTATTTAAGCCATTTGCAGCAGAGATCAAAATGGCTCTTTAAAAAACAAAATGTTGCACCAGGTATTATGGTTCTGGTAAAGGATGGAGACCTACCAGTTTGTAAATGGATAGTAGGTCGTATTTTAGAAATCAGCAAGGGAAATGATGACGATGTTATGGGTTGTAATAGTCCGGACTCCATCCGGAAATTACAAAAGAAGTATTTCCAACCTTTGTGTGTTACCTATTGTAAATAACGAAAATATCAATTAAGCTTAACCTATTCCTATTGAATTTATTATTTCTTATTATTGTGTTTATATTTAGTGCTTTATGTGTAACCATTAATTAGTAATATCATCTGTATGTTATTGTATATTTACTTGTTGTGTATCATTGAACTATCAGAATACTTCAATGGGGGCCGGTATGTGCGCTCCCGAAGTTTGATTAAGTGATCAGCGCCACCTAGCTGATAAATGATGTAACGTTCAGTTGAGCTTCGTTGTCTCCCGAGTAACACGTTTGTAACGAGCGCCCTCGCTCTCAAATCAGAAGCTCATTTCAACGATTGCCCCTTGGCAAAATAAAAATTAAAAACCTATGGAAAAGTAATAACAGTCCATTGCTCTATCACTGCTCGATAATGACGTCATATGCACACTTTTCTATAGACGAAGTTTAAGACTGGATTGCAAAAGTGGATTGTTTTAGCGGATCCAAATGACGTCATTTTATAAAAAAGCGTGTATTTTAATTCTTAAATCTGAATTATGTTTTGTAGAAGTGCGTCATTTTCACAGACCAGCTCTATGAAATTCTTCACAGGTGAAAATTCTTCACTTTTGAAAAGAATGTAACCGAAATCTCCCACTGATAAAACGCAATGTTTTACAAAAATTTAGAGTGTCTATATTATAAAGGACAAACATATCTGTGCGTAACGCATACGTCATTTTGCGAATGGCAACACTTTGAAATTTGAAATATAATTTTGGTTTTGCAATTTTTTCTACTGCAAATTTTTAAACTTCTAAACATCGCACATTTTAAATTTTTACATTGTCGTATAAGGAAAAAAATGCTCTTTTAAATGCAATTTGTTTGAAAGCTGTATCTTAATTTATTTTTGAGATATTATTTTTTTTGTAGTCTTTAATACCATTTTTCTTATCGTGGCAACAAAAGTACCTTATTTGTATTGAAAGTCATTGAAAGTAAACGGAAAATAGTCGAAAATAGGAGATACTGTATCTTTTTGTTGCCATTTTCTCATAAAACATGAAAAAAAAGTTGAAATTAAAATATGGGCTATGCCAAGAATGTTGTCTGTTATTCCGTGATAATGACTGTGCGCTCCCGAAGTTTGATTAAGTGATCAGCGCCACCTAGCTGATAAATGATGTAACGTTCAGTTGAGCTTCGTTGTCTCCCGAGTAACACGTTTGTAACGAGCGCCCTCGCTCTCAAATCAGAAGCTCATTTCAACGATTTCCCCTTGACAAAATAAATAATAAAAACCTATGGAAAAGTAATAACAGTCCATTGCTCTATCACTGCTCGACAATGACGTCATATGCACACTTTTCTATAGACGAAGTTTAAGACTGGATTGCAAAAGTGGATTGTTTTAGCGGATCCAAATGACGTCTTTTTATAAAAAAGCGTGTATTTTAATTCTTAAATCTGAATTATGTTTTGTAGAAGTGCGTCATTTTCACAGCCCAGCTCTTTGAAATTCTTCACAGGTGAAAATTCTTCACTTTTGAAAAGAATGTAACCGAAATCTCCCACTGATAAAACGCAATGTTTTACAAAAATTTAGAGTGTATTTATAAAAGAGAGGTGACATGTAGATAATAGCGATTTATATTGCAGAAATTGATGATTCTCGCCGGGATGGATTTGCTTCGCCGAGTTATACAAGCAAACAAATAATTCATGGTATAAAATAATATCGTGTTCCTGAAGTTTTTGTCGAAAATTCTGTCGAATAATAAAATTTTAATGCTATTCTTTAGGACGTTCTACTATAATTTTATCAAAATAACATAATTTGCTTAATTTAATTTTTCCTAATTTTATATAATCTATATATTTAAAATACAAGTGTGTTTTTTAGTCATCTGCCCTGAGCTTTCTGCTGAATAATTTTACTAATATTTTTTTTTTTTTTTTACTGAAAGCTCTTTCTTTGTAGATGTGATCGTATTATCTGTTTTTTTTTTTTTTTTTTTTTTTTTTTTTTTGATATTCTCACTTTTATATTTTAATTTTAAAAGCATTATACGAAATTTCTTCAAAATGATGAAAATTAGATAGCTTTTATTGTTGCAGACAAGAGAGAAATAATGAGGTATTTTAAACTTTATTCATGCTATTTTCTTATAAAAATTCAAAAAATTGTTGATAAAAATTGTTGTATAGGGTTTAGTGGCGCAAAATCCCATTAGGAGCAGAATATTATATTAGGGGCATAATTTCGGAAAATGATATACTGCTTTTGAAAAGACGCATTTTTCCTAATAAATTTTCTATATTGTTTTTCCTTCTGCATGTGTACTGATACTAAGTTTCAGACACTAGGCGAAATGCTTATTTAAGTGAAAATGAAGTCATGTTTAAAAGAAAACGATCATTTAATTAGATAAAACTAAACATTTTAACACAAATGCGTCTAAAAAACATAAAGTATGGTAATTTTTACTCTCCGGAATTGAGATTAGAACTCAAGTAAAGAGTGCTTCGGTTCACATAAAAGATGTTGCTGACAATCGTGACTTCAAGTTTTGAGTCAAAATGTTTTTTAAATGATCAAACAAAATACAAAATTTTTAAAAATGATGAATATGGATATGAGAAGTGCGTATGCAAATTTTGAGAAGGCGAAAATTGCTGCTTTCATTATGGAAATCCAAGCATAAAAGCCTCAACTAATATCCACATCCTAATAACTGACCTATATTATATTTTACTGATTAAGTATCTATATTATAAAGAACAAACGTATCTGTACGTAACGTTGACGTCATTTTGCGAATGGCAGCACTTCACGATAAAATTTCGGTCTTGAAATTTTCGCTACTGCGATTTTTTAATCTTCTGACCATCGTATATTTTCAATATTCGTCGCATCGGGAAAAAAATTTACTGTCAAATGCAATTTGTTTAAAAACTGTATTCATTGACTGATGTATTATATTTTCTAAAATAATTTTTAAGCATGATTTTTTTTTAAAGTTTATATTATCACGTGTCGGTTTCAATACATAATAATAATAAACATTTTGCACAGAAAGCAACAAACATTTTTCAGCATTTGTTTTTGACTATTTTTGCATAACGAAATTAATACTTCCTTTATAAACAAATAAAAGAATAATATTAAAAAAACCAACAATTTAACATATTTGTGAAAGACAAATTAACGAAATTAATACTTCTTTTACAAACAAATAAAAGAATAATATTTAAAAAACACAAATCTAACATATTTGTAATCGTACAATTTAATTTTTTAGATCACCAAATAGGATTTTTTTTTTCAAATGGAATCTGTTTGCTCATCTCAGTTTACTGATTGTCTATGGTTTTAAAAACAATTCCAAAGCATGACATATTTTTAAATTTATCTATATCGTGCAGAGCTCGATTACGAAAGATTAATCCGTTTGCCCTTAAAAGAAAATAAAGAGTTCATCATTTTCTTACGGCATGAATAAATAAATAAAATAATGTAAATAAAACACAAATTTACCAGACATTTTTAAGCTCTGAAATTATCAGAATATAAAAGGATGCCATAAATAGCAAAATCTTGGCAAATAACTGTTAGCATGCGGCTAATTAGAAAATATCGCTTTTGATAAATTTTGAAAATTTATTTGATTGTATAATTCGCATTTTCTGAATGAGAAATGCTTTTTTTAATGCAAGTAGTCAGTCTAAAAAATTTATTGCATATAAAAAAAAATATTAGTTTTCAATAATTTTTTTTTCATCTATATACTTTTACCCGGGAAGCCCGGGTACGATCTCCTAGTGATTTTAACATAGAATTGTAGTGATCAATTAATAATAATAGAAAAAATAACGCTCGGTAAATTGCATAAATTGATTGTGGTTAAGATCAGGATTATTTTCCTAAGCATAGGATACAAGTGCCCCCTGTTGATTTATAAAAGTCAAAATTGAATCAGCACCTATTTATGTCAAGGTCTAACAGAATATGAAGTTTGATAAAATTCTGTGTGTTACCTTTCATGATATAGCCAGCGCAGAAATCGTAAAAAACACTGCATAACAGCGCCACTTATTGAGTGATATACATCCAAACCTTATCAGCGTTTATTTATATCAAAGTCAAACGTAATATGAAGTTTTAAGATGTTCCGTACATTAGTTCTAGAGATATAGATATTTTAGAAAACGTGAAATATGCAGCATAGCATTGCCCCCTGTTTGGGGTTACACCCAAACCTTATCTGCAACTATTTATGACACGTTATAGCTTAATATGAAATTTGGGGGAACTCCGTACATTAGTTCTAGAGATATATCTTTTTAAAAATCGTGAAAAATTCAGTAAAGCAGCGCCAGCTAATGACTGATTTACAACTAAACTTAATCAGCACCAATTTATGTCACGATCTAAATTAATCTCAATTTTTATTAATTCCGTGCAGTAGTTCGTGAGTTAGAACATCCACAAAATTTGTATCGCATACAGATAACATACACGCAGGCAGACTCACGGAAAGACTTTTCTAAAAAAAGACAAATTGCGTTCAGGCCCTTCTAAAACCAATAAATCCGTTGAAAACCGGAAGTCGAGATTTCTTCCGAATCCAATACTGTCTTCTTGTATCAAATAAGTAACAATGAAAGGGTAAATATGTCATGGAAATGACACCACTTAATTTTACGAACACGTTACAGAATGTTATGCGTTCGAATAAGTAGCAATATTAATTAAAATAAGAAAAATTTTATATCCTAATTTTACAAAGGTGAAATATTTACACCGATAAAAATGAATGCATCAAAATGTTCAAAAGCAATGTTCGGAAAAGCAACGATCATCAACAAACCCCACAAATTAAGAGTCTTTATTGCGATTCCTTCATGATCAGAAAAGTCATTAATTTCAATACATGTGTTAATTACACTCTGTAGCAAAAGAGTATATGCACCCAGAAAGAACTGAAGCAGAGCTACAAAACTTGGCGTGTGCTGATGTGATTTGATGAATTATGTAAATGATTAACATTTCAGCATCACTGACCAACGTGGACTTGTGCAATGCGCATTTAAATTGCGCAGCAGACAGTTTTAAAATAACTGGTACTCGAATTCGCGGATAATTAGAATTGGACTAATATTGTTGATACTTGGGATTTGAAAGAATGGTACCTTTAACCCTAGAACTACCGGAAATTTTACTCAAGTTTTATAAAAACATTCTACACCAGAATTTTTACTTAAAACTATTTAATTTGTTTATTTAACTTATTATTGTCTGATTTATACATTTAGTTTGTTTTGAAGAAATTTCTGGTTTGAATAAATATTTTCAATGTACATGTCGGGTCCAATGGACCCGTCTGGTAGACGGAAGGTTAAGACAAACTCGACGGTACTACTAACCGCGGTGTGATTTTGAAAGGGGTCGAACTATAGACCTAAAAAAGTGGATTCGTTCAACAGACGTATCAGCCAGCATTTTGGTTGAAGCGATATTGTAGTTCCTCAGAGGCTGAAATGTATTCCCACCGGGATTGCACTACAACTCTAAAGCGAAAGCTGGGTTCACGGTCATTTCAATACATCTCTCTGTTGGCAACAGGCGATCAGAGGAGGCACGGCCAGCCATTGCAGTGGCTCAGTTACGCCCACGGGACCCAAATGCATGAGATGATCGAGCAATCAGAAGAGCAGCCACATCTACACCAACAATGTTACTATACTTATCTATTCGACGCCGTTTGCCAGTTCATATGAAGGCAGTGGTATTAAATCATACCATCCGTAGATGACAGACAGACTCTGGGCTCAGCTCTCGACGTCCATTAAGGCATTTAGTTGCTTCTAACCCTTCAATATAGCTGTGTCGTCTAGATTGGTGTCAATCTCGAGTAAGCTGGGCAATGTCTTATTGGAGAAATGTGATATACAGCAACACGTCACTTTTCTCACAGTGCTGGCGACTACTGTATGTGTGTGGAGGCAGAGAGGTCAGCGGTTCAAACCTGCATTTGTTACTGAGCAGCATAATGATGCACTCAGCAGCCATACTGAACTGCATACTGAGCAGCCATAATACCGGAAGTGACATGCTTTTTACCGAACTGCTGGGACAGCTGATCACTTTTACTTGTGCTGCAAGGTACTCTAATGGCTCGTAGATGACCTTTTGCAGCCGGTGGTACGGCCTATCCTATCAAGTAGATTAGATGCCATTTATGAGCAATATAACGCTCCGCCACACACTGCAAGACTCTCGCAATAATGTCTACAAGGATATAATGTCTTTCCATGGCCTGCCAGGTCGTCAGATCTGCTGCAATAGAGAATGTTTGGGACATTTTGGCAAGGTGACTTTAGCGGTATCGGTATACCGCCATAATTGTTTCCCAGTTGTTACACTTATGGAAGAATCTACCACAAAAGGACATCGGTAACTTAATATACTCAATGGCTCATCGAATATCGACTTTTATAGAAGCTGAATTTCGCTTTACAACCTACCAAAATTCACATTCTTTTCACTACTACTAGTCAATAAAATGTTTTTTTATTCTGAATTTATAATCATTTGTTCATCTAATCAATCCCTATTCATATACCAAGTATCATAGTCATGGCTCAATTTTTTCTGGATACATATACACTGCTCAAAACAATTAAAGGATATTTGAAGTTTTATATAAAATAAAGATATAAACGAATTTTTTTTTGCCGAAAATAGAAGAAGAGAATCACAAATGCAAATTTTTCTGGTTTTCAAACTGTGGAGTATGCAAATTTTGAGTTCGAAGTCAAAAACGTCGCTTCAGCGGCAGCGAATGAAATTTGACTTTCAACTGGATAAAAGAGAATGAAGACAAGGATGATCGGCATTCAGTGATTGCTTTGTTTCGATGAGTACGATGTCTCAGCGAAGTCATTTGACAGATTCAGAAGCTTTCAGAATTGTTGGTAGGTTAGAAGGGGGCCAAACTCAAGCCGAAGTAGCGCAAGCCATTGGAGTGTCATTTCCAGGATCTGGAACCGTTTTTTGGAGAGTGGATGTGCAGGCCGAAGACCAGGGCAAGGTCGTAGACGGGCAACAACGCCCAATGAAGATCGGTATTTAGCGTTAACAGCTCGGAGACACCGAACCATGAACGCTACTCTTCTCCAACAACACCTTCGCTCGGCTACAGGCACCACGATTTCAAGTCAGACTGTCCGAAACCGGCTCCATGCTGTAGGTCTGCATGCTCGCCGACCGATGGTATGTGTTATATTAACATCAAGGCATCGTCGCGACCGCAGGGAGTGGGCAACCGAGCATGTCAACTGGAGGAGAAATGAATGGAGCAATATTCTGTTTTCTGACGAGTCCAGTTTTTCTGTGCATCCGGATAATAGGCGTATTTTCATCTGGAGGGACCGTGGCAGTAGGAATAATCCTGCGTTCGTGCACGAAAGTGTCAGATTTGGCGATGGAGGAGTGTTGGTGTATGGTGGCATCTCCATTGACGTGCGCACTGACCTCTACATCATTCGAGATGGAGCTCTGACTGGTCGCCGATATAGGGATGAGATCCTCAGACCTATTGTAGTCCCTTACGCTGCAGCAATCGGAGATAACTTCATTTTAATGGACGATAACTGCAGGCCACATCGTGCAAACCTGGTGGAGGATTTTCTTTTCGAGGAAGGAATCGTTCGAATGGAATGGCCAGCGTGTTCTCCAGACATCAATCCAATCGAGCACGTTTGGGACGCTCTAGGAAGACGAGTTTCTGGCCGCCAACAACCCCCATAAACTCTCCAAGAACTGGAAAGAGCTCTTCTGGAAGAGTGGGGCAGAATACCCCAACTCGTCATTAATAGCCTCATTGAGTCCATGCCTCAAAGGTGTTCAACGTTGCTGGCCGCCCGTGAAAACCATACCCTCTACTGAAAATGATTTTCTTTGAAGAAAACACCTTTTCTTATTCTTTTTTTCTCATATGCACAAATTGTGTTTTTTTTTCCTTTAGTACACAAATGCGCAATAAAATGCATTTTTTTCTGCCAAACATGTGTAATTTATTCTCATATAACCTACTATGTCTGTCGACCATGTATCAATCAGCTAAACAGTTTACCAGATACAAAATCCACCTAAAACTGCAATATCCTTTAATTGTTTTGAGCAGTGTATTTTTTGCTGCAGAGTGCATTTAAAACGTTCATCATTGTAATTTCATTTCACAATTCGAAATAAAATGAGCATTAGTTAATAGAAAAATACTTTGAGATAAGTTTAATTGTGTATACATTTTTTGGGACTCCCTGTATATAAATGAATTATATTTTCGCAATGTCTTAGTTTGCTTTAAGTTTTTTAAAAAGAAAATCTGGCCGAATGGAAATCAAATACTTCCTTCGATTTTAAAGAATCATACAAATGGTCCTTGAAATGTTTTGCATAATTTATATGCAAGAAGGAAAAGTCCATAATTTGTAAATAGTTTCATAAGAATCTTCTATTTTCCGTAATCCATGATAACTGCATTAATACATGTTAAATCATATTTGAATACAAAATTATTTTTGGCGAATTTCGAAGAATATACGGCAAATTATATGACTAGGAACATATATATTTAAAAAATTTATTCTAACTTAAAGATATATTCCCATTTCTCTATCGACACATTTGGTATAATAAGCTGTCAACATTCTATGTATAACTATAAATATGCATAATTCCCAATGCAATCACCGTCTTAAATAAAGCTGAAACAGTTATACTTAGAAACAGATAAAAGAGAAATATTCCGGAACTTGTTAACTGTTCTACCTGATAAAACAGTTCATAGTCTCTAATTTCAAATAAAAGCCCAAAGCAACAAATCTCATGACTACAACTTGTTATGCTTTTCATGTCAAACAAATACATCGACAGTGCAAACTTAAAATTTAATGAGACATATAAAATATTGAACTAATTTCTGTAATTCAAAACTTTTTATTTTGCTATTCAAACGTAATCTTTGTATTGAGTTTATTTTTCTTATCATCAGTCATCAGTAATAATTATAGATATTAATTAAACCTCCAGTTATCGTCATCTCCGCTATAATGGTTTATTACTCTTCATTTAAACATATCTGATAATTCCATTTTAATGGCAATTGAAACAATAAAGCTTTCCAAAATGTCTTTCTCTCTATCAGCCCCCTTAGGATTTAATATTTGATACAATATATGCATCCATGAATTTGCATAATTAACTATAACATTAAATGTTATGTATTCTACATACTTAAGATTACTTTAATGTAAGTGTACCAATGATATAATATTGCAAACGCGTAACAATTAAATAAATCATTTATGTGTATTCAAAGTATTGATGCCGATCACGGGATTTTTAAAAGAATACAAAAATGAAATTAGCGATACATAGATAATTAAAAACAAGTCAGAAATTGTGTGTCAAACATGGCAAATGAGGTACGTTCGTACTATAACTAGTTTTATAAATATTCAGATCTTGGCGCAATAGCTGTTGATGCAAAAATGCATGAATACAAAATTTATTACGATTATATTGATTGAATTCAGTAATCCGGAAATAATATGACTTCATTTTAGATATAAAGTAATCACCATCGTAACCTAGAACCATTACCTATCATGAGATATCACTAAATTAATTACATGTAATAAGATTTAAGAAAGGAATGAAAGGATGATGAAAACTTTTATTAATATCTTTTTAAATTTTGATTCGATTTTCATAAAATGTTAAATGACTCGACAAATTATGCAACAATTATATATATATATATATATATATATATATATATTAAATTTCAAATCTTTCAGTTGAGTAGTTTTTGCGCTGTTATATGCGGACAGACAGACGGACCAGAATAGACGACTACAGGTGCTACGTATTTATGAAATTACGAACGCCTCTAAAAATTGGCTTAATGTAGATGTTTGGACACTAATTCACCATCCTCAGAAAAGTTGTATACAGATTTAAACTTTTCTACCATCCTTCCCAAGTCCCCCCGTACACACAAAGAAGAAAAAATACAAGAAAGGGAGGAGGTTATAAAGAAACAAAAACTGTTATAGTATTATCATATCTCATATAAAATTATTTTCTAATAAAAATCACAATTATTGAAGATATATACATCTTGTCCTCCCCAAAATGCAACATTTGAATCATTTTATATACAGGCTGATCTGGAGGAAGCATTGATTGGCTGGGCGAATGAGTACTATAGTGGTCATTCCCTCCATGAGCACCTGCACTTTTAAACCGGAAGGCGCTTGCAATTAGAAGGCCTCATCGAGTTGATAGCTGAATTGACAGGATTAGTTAAAACTCGATCTTGGTACATAATCTTGGTGGAAAACACCGGCAGATCCGATTTTAGTGATTGGCTGGTTGTTTACAATTATTTTTTTCATACTCCCAGTTCTTCAAGTTTTCATATCATTGGGTGCAGGAAAAATCAATGATAAACCTACCGATCAATCACTAAAATCAGGTCTGAAGGCGTTTTCCCCCAAGATATGACTTGGCAAACCAGCTGCACTTTAAGGGTGTTCTCAAATCCAAAAGGGTAACTTTCTGACATAAGTTTTAATTTATTTTTGTTCGAAAATGCATGAAACTAGCAGGTGTTGTTGTTCAGAAACTATGCAATCGAGCTGTTTTTTTTTCGTTTTTTTTTTTTTGCAAACGCAATAGATCTTTCAGAAAATAGTGTCAAAGTTGACGTTTTGAATCGAAGTTCCCGAAGAAAGCAGAAAAAAAGTCACTGAAGGCCGAAAAATGTGTTTGTCACGTGATCAAAATCGCTTATAACTCAATAGGTAATTTATTGATCAAAAAATGGAAAACACAGTTCAATTCCAAATCGCTTCCATTGTCAGGCTTTCCTGTTTTATATCTTTCCGTTGAAAAATGAATTTATAAATGTGTCAAAATGGTTTGCGCTTGTTGAGCAGAGCAGTTAAGAACAGCCTTAATACGCTAATCGCGTTCTGTCTAATCCTGAAGTTTCAGCAGTCAACTCGATGAGGCGATTTGTCAGTGCAGCCACCTTTCCGGTCTATTTTTAGTTACTGAAATAAAATGTAGGAAGAATTACTCGGCTCGATGCCGAAATGTTACTATATGCAGAGTCTCTTTAGGACTGTGATCTCAGGCAATTTAGAATAGCACCGGTTTTAGACCCTTGTTATTTTTTTTCAATGTTTTGGGATGCACCCCAAATCATGAATTAAGGAAACCGGACAACAATTTGTTAGACCTCAACATAGTAAAACGCAGATACTATTGGAAAGAAACGAAATAATCTGTTCGATCTTTAAAACCAGGACTAACTTGCCTGAGTGTCGCAAGGTGACACCACAAATCAACGAGAAAGGAAAAATTCTAATAGGACTTCACTTCGAAATTTGAAAATTAACTGAACAACTTTCTCTTCTACTGCGCGAAGAGAAACTGATGAGTTAGACATTTTTGCAATACATGTACTTTTTTCACACCCTTTTTCCTTAGCACGTGTGGCGTTTGCTGTTATGGGTAGAAGCAAAAGGATCAGCTCTATCCCTCAAATATACATACATACTTTACATATTAATCGTATTTTTCATTATCTTTTTCAGTTTTCTATGCTTAACCTAGATTGTTCATTTGATGGAAAACTTGATATATTAAACAAGATTTATTTCGCAGAAATGTCTTCACTGAGAACTCTTCACACAAAAACAAAATAAATAAATTCATTTATTTTCAGCGTCATATTCAAAGAAACTGTGCTGACATCCATATGAAGGGATATCACAGGTGAGTTAATTTTACTTACCTACATTTTTATTGAGAAATAATTTATTATAATTAAAGAAAATTAAGTGGGCCCCTAAATTTAACTTTGTACATTTAATAGATACAACTATCCAAATGGTCCGAGGCTAAAACTCCCATACTTTTAGGTAGATTTCGTATAAAATACTACCTATTACATTCTCCCCTATGTTGGAATTTCTGAAAAATTTTTGCAGATCTACACCGATCATGACTCCTAGAACCCAAAACCACCCTCAGTAAAAAACTTTATCTATCTATCTATCTATATATATATATATATATATATATATATATATATATATATCACTTTCTTCTGGGCACGATAACTTCCCCAATTCTGCACAAATCTCTTCCAAACTGATACATAAAATCAAAGGGCATAAAATCTCGGTCAAGTTCGTTAATGGGCAAAATCGGACCAAGGGGATGGAAATAGGGAGGGGTTTTGTGAAAACCGAAAAAAACCCATAACGTCTTAATTTTTGTATGTATCAAATCAGATTAAAGTTTTTATTACTTCTAAAAATAGAACCAAAATTTTATGTATCACAGATTTTTAATAAAATTAAAAATGGGTTCAAGGGATGCAAAAAAAAGTGGGTTTTGGGAGAAAAAAAAATCATAACTTCGTCAATACTCAAGATATCAAATCCAATTAATTTTATTCTAAATCTCCCTAATATTATCTACAACTTTTATACTCACAAGTTTTTGATAGGATCAATTCGTACCGCAAAAAAAATTAAAAACGAAAACAAAAAGGGGGGTTGGAGCAGAAAAAATCCATAACTCCGTCAATTCACCAGATATAAAATTCCCATGAATTTATCATATATCTTCTTAATAAGCCTACAACATTTATACAGAGAAGTTTTTGATAGGACTAATTCTTACAGCAAAAACAAATTAAACATACATAGCTGTTGAAGTAAAAAATCATTTTATTAAGGGTGTATTCAAATCCAAACTGCTTATTTTCAGACTCATTTTTAGGTGCGTTCGTAATTATATAAATACGTAGCACCTATAGTCGTCGTTCAGTCCGTCCGTCGGTCCGTCTGTCCGTCCGTCCGTCGGTCCGTCTGTCCGTCCGTCCGCATATAATAGAGCAAAAACTACCCAACCGAATGGTCTGAAATTTTAAATATATGATTGTTGTAAAATTTTGTCGAGCCATTTCAAATTTTATGAAAATCGGATGTATAGTTAAATTACAGGGACAGTCAAAAGTTTTTCTTTACATTACGGCCAATGTGAAAAATTATTGCACGTGCATTTTAATGATGTTAAAACTTTCCGAATGGTCTCAAATATTAAACATATTATTATTGCGACATTTTGTCGAGCCATTTCAAATTTTATGAAAATCGGATGTATAGTTTAATTACAGGGACAGTCAAAAGTTTTTCTTTACATTAAAGCCAATGGGAAAAATTATTGCAAGTGCATTTTAATGATGTTACAGCTTTCCGAATGGGCTGAAATTTTAAATATATAATTGCTGCAAAATTTTGTCGAGCCATTTCAAATTTTATGAAAATCGGATGTATAGCTTAATTACAGGGACAGTCAAAAGTTTTCCGTTACATTAAGGGGAATGGGAAAAAATTATTGTAAGTGCATTTTAATCATGTTACAGACTATGCACTTATGAATTGCAAATAAATACACATTCAGTACAATATGGGGTGCAAAAAATAATTATAAAACTAGTTATAGTACGAACGCACCTCATTTGCCACGTTTGACGAGCAATTTCCAACTTGTTAAATTCATTTTTGCTCTCAAACACATCCAATTTGTAGATTCTCTTATTCAAAAACCATATAGTGTACCGTAATGATCGGTTTTTTGATAGGGACAGAATATATTTCAAAAAATGATGTCAAAGTGGGCATTTTGAACAGAATTTCCCGAAGCGATTGTGTTAGAAACGAAAAATATTGTCCTACTGAGAAAATAATTGTTTATAAATCAAGTTTTAATTAATTGAACGAAAAATAAAAACCAAGGCCACTTATAAATCTCTTCAAAAATCACGTCAGCTAGTTTCATATTTTATCTAATAAAAATGAATTTGAAAATGCGCCAGAAAATTTCGGGTTGTTGAGCATGGAAAAGTATTTTTTTTTAAACCGCCTTAACATTATTCGGATAAAACCCAGCTATTAAATGAAATAAAAACTCGTCAAAAGCGCCCAAATAAAATAGTTAAAGTGGGTTTATCTCTAATCATGATTTAGTTTTTTTTTTCTTTTTTTTTTTTTTTTTTTGGTGAAATTAGTATTGTTGCGTTTTATCGCTGCTCCCATAGTCTTAATTTAATCTTTTTTATTTTGCACTTCGCGCAGACGATATTTTTTTTGTTGACAAGTGAATGTTTTTAGAACTTTATGAACTGAACTGTAGCTACGAAATTTTATGGTGTAAGACTTATTGAAACGAAAGTATGTTCGAGAAAAGTTATGTGTTTTTGTGATTGTGATGTTAAAATATATTGTTGTTATGTCTACAATTTGTCTCTGGCATTACTCCTTACACAGAATGAACTTTTATTCCGAAGAAATTTAAATTAGCTTTTTATCTCCTGATAAGATGAACTTAGGTAAGCCTAATCCATTTGCATGATTAAATAGTTATATTTTTAACTGTGAAATGAATATTCATAATTAAATATCAGTATAATAATATTGAACAATAAAGTTTTATAAACAGGGACTAGAATCAATAAGTATACTTAATTTCGAAATCTACCTCCGCCTGTAGACCGGGCCGGCAGGGATTTTTTTTTTAATATGTGGGTAACTGGGAGATTTGGCTGTGGTGCGGAAAATGAGGAGAGTAACCGGGCTTCTTTTCGGACAGGGCTGGGTTATTTTTCGACGAGCACCAGTCAAAACTTCGATCAAAAGCGCATAATGTGGTAAGCTGCTTCTTGTCGACAAGTGTTGTAACCCGATTATATATTATCGACAGATAAATTATTTTTCTGTTACGATTTCGTTTTTCGATCAATAGCCAATTTAAAAAATCTACAGTTTAATATCGCTTCATAGTTTGGCATTTGCCAAATGATAAACGCTCTGCGATTAAATTTTTCGAAGACAAAGGCATAATTGACATTATGGTGTTTGTTTAAAAAAAATTACAGCATAATGTATTCTGGATTTAGAAGCAAGCACCAAAATGGCTCTATGCAAAAGAAATACATCCGAGGGCTATGATTTTCAAAACTCATCTTATCCAGAAAATCAAATTTTGGGAAATCGCGAAAAACCTCTGACTGCTTCCATTGGTTTTCATTGTAAACCAAGATTTTACAATGCCAGAAATCTATATTAATAAAACAAAGTTTCGATCTGTCTGTGTGCGATGGCTAGCAAAATCTACGGGACGTGCGAGGCTCAAAATTTTTGTGAAGATAGCCCTCCTGGTACACTTGAGCTTCAAAATTTTTTATTTCTAATAATTAGGTGATAAATTAATAACAAAACTCCAAATTAAAAGAATGGAAAAATATTCATAATTCAACAAAAGCATGGATTTTTCTCAAACCGCAGAATATTTCTTCGAAAACTAGAAGAGAGGGTGAGGGGTTAATGGAATTACAGCGCTGCAAGGGCAATAAACGTACTGGGCTTATTTTAAAAAGGGGCTATATCTTAAATTCTACTGGGACTAAAAATTCGAAAATTGCACAGCCAGACGCAAAAAAAATTCCCCTTTCAGAAATTCTAAAAAATATCCCGCTGTGGTTTCAGGAAGTTAAAAAATACACGAAAAATCGATTTATAAAAAAACTTTTTATTTCCTTCGAAAGAAAGGTTCGAAATCTTTGCCATGGACGCCAGGAGATCATTGCAGACAACCGACTCCTTTCAATAGTGGACATTTTCGAACGGATATAAAATTTTTCAAATATTAAATTTATAGTTTACTTTTTATGCATCCAGATGTAGAATTTTTCGCTGATTTCAGATGTGTAAATTTCTTCACGGTCTCTCAATCACAACCTTAGATATTAATTATTATTTCATTAACCCCTTGAGGGGCGGTAGGATATATTATACCCCACCAAATTTTAATTAAGATTTGCACCAGAAACTTTTAATAAAGTTTTACATTTATAACTTTGGTGGAAAAAAAGCTGTAAAATTGCTTTTCCTTATTTTGAAATAAAATTTTTCCAAATTTCCGGTGGGAATTCAACATTACAGAAACGCAATTACTTGACCCTCAAAGGGTTAATTGGATGATTCCCTTTCAAACTCTCATTTTAAAAGCCAGTCTCCCAAACCACAAAAGTTTTTAAACTAGGATTCTTTGGAACGCCGTCATTTTTTTTTTTACTAAATACAAAATTTACAGATTTTAAAGTTATGCATCCATCCTTATCTTTAAACGCTGTTTAATAATATAAAAATTTTATAAAAATCAATCCGCAAGTTTTTGTTTTATAAAAAAAATCGATTTTTAAAAAGGAAAAAAAATGTTTTGTAGGAGGCATAAAATATCGGCGATAGAAGATGAGGGGGGGGGGGGGGCAGATCAAATATTTAAAATCGTACTGTTTTCTACCGCTTTAGATCCAGAATTTTAAGGGATTCCTGAGATAGATATTAATTATTTAATATAAAATTTTCAAAAGTGTACTTACCACTATTTTCGAATAGTAATTTCAACAAATATCTTAAATTCTTGCTTAAGTCTTCCACCCCCTTTTCTAATATATCTACGGGTAGATTGTTTAAAGCAGTTTCATTCAGAAACAGTTTTGTTAAGAATAGAGTTCGCAGCCTGATGGTGGAATGTGGAACTAAAAGATTCGAGAATTTTTTTTTTTTTTTGTAAGATTTTGCAGTGCGTGTGCAGCACGCCTGGTATACGGTGCTGTTAAAAACGGGGACCGGTAAGAGGTTCGTTCGGTACGGGATGTTTTTATTTTACAATATATTAAAGTCGCGCCTGCTATACGGTGCTGTAGGCAGCGGGGACCAGGTTTAAAATCGTACCGTTTTCTACCGTTTTAGATGCGGATTTTTGACGGAGCTCTGGGATAAATATTACTTATTTAATATAAAATTTCAAAAGTGTACTTACCACTATTTCCGAATAGTAATTTCAACAAATCTCTTAAATTCGTGTTTAAGTCCGCCACCCCCTTGACTAATTTATTTACGGGTAGGTTGTTTAACGGTGTTTCGTTCAGAAACAGTTTTGTTAAGAATAGAGTTCGCCCTCTGGTGGTGAAATGTGGAACTAAAAGATTCGAGATTTATTTATTTTATTTGCAAGATTTTGCGTACGTGCGCAGTACGACTGCTATACGGTGCCATAGGCAGCGGGTATCCGTTGAGGTTCGTTCGTTCGTTATTGCGTCTTTTTATGAGATTTGGCAGTACAAATTCCAGGCTCCTTTAAGGAAATTATTACGGGCCAGGCAACGCCGGGAGGCTCAGCTTGTACAAAATAAAAACTAGTTTTTTTTTGCATATTGTATTGTTTTTTTTTTTTTCGATGCAGGTTCGACAATAGGTTGAAAGAAAACTCGATTTTTTAAAATTTTGCATAAGGTGAGTTTTGAAAACTCATGTCTAAACCTGCTTTCAGGATAACTAACTGCATTCTTTTAAAAACTGCTGTTTGATTTAATTACTTCTGCTATGCATATTTTGTGACTATTCTGCAAATCATACTTATTGAATTTACGTATCGCCACTCGCATTTTTTTAAGCCAAATCGAATTTGGCATTAATAAAATATTTAGCAATGTTAAATAAAAATAATCAATATTATGAGTGTGTAGTTATAAAATTAAATATTTGTATTATTTGTGAATTTCCCTGTTAGGCGAAGCGGCAGAGCGATTAGATAGTGGAAAATGTAACATAGTTTTAAATGATATGAACACACTACAGTCATAACAGACAAAATAATACTTAACAATGACGTTTTACAGACTTAATGCGCATTAACTCTAGTAAGGTAGCGCGCAAGTCAACTTTTGGGAAATCCAATTACAACAGAAGGTAATAGCAATACATTAAGTATATAGGTTATATAATATATATATATATGTGTGTGTGTGTGTGTGTGTGTGTGTGTGTGTGTGTGTGTGTGTGTGTGTGTGTGTGTATATGAAGGTGATGTGGAAAACGTCAATTTATTGAAATAGTCAATTAATAAACAGAATTCTGAAATCATACAAACTTGAATTTAATTACTTGAAGACATTTAATTTTACACTTTCAACTTTACAATTTTACAATTTGTTTTTTCAAACATACCAGGAACAATATTTATAACATTAGTTTATATCATATCTGTAGAACATTCTAATTAGGCCTAATAGAGTCAATTGCTTTACTGCCAGCTTCCATGCCAATGCTTAATGAATGATTGAAAAATAAGAGACTGACTCTTTTCTGATTTTCAAAGTCTAAAGTCACTGTGCTCGTGATCCGTGAATTTTGCTTTGATATCTATCTCATGCTTTCAAATCATAGACAGTAATAATAACAAGAGAGTTATTTGATTTGATCACGTGCGTCATAAGTGAAATAAATGATGTTACCTAAATTCAAATGCTACAAATATATATAATCTAACTCACACTACTTACAGAGTGGAATATAAGATGTAATTCTTTAAAGACACGAACACACGACAATTATCACAGAAAAAAAAAGAGGGTTACTGTTTGAGGCTTTACAGGTGTAAGGCGCACTATCTAACAAGTCAACATTTGAGACAATGAAATTACAATAGAAGGTGATAGCAAGACATTAATTAGATAACTTATATAATATATATATGTAGATAGATAGATATAGATAGGGGCCGTCCAGAAATGATGTCACGCTTAGAGGGGGAGAAATTGTGAAATTGTGACAGTTTGTGACATGAGGGTGGGAGGGGGTAGGAAGATGTGTGACATCACACATTTTGGTTAAACATTAGATGGGTTACTATTGTTGCGTTGACATTAGAGGGCTTACTATCCCCGAGGATGAGAGTGATGTCAAAATGCCTGCATACGAGCATATATCTTCTCCAAGGGAGGAAGAGTTGTAATAGTAAATGATTCAGAGTAATTTCTATTTTATGATTTAATATATAATTTTATAAATGTTCATATTTCATATTAATGTGGCAAATGAAATGCGATGGCAATTCCATTTAAGAAAAACTAATATTGAGGCTTCTTCTTCCAAATCAATCAGTTTTAAAGCATTTTTGTGTTCATAAAGTAAATATAAGATTTAAAACCAAATATATTAAATTGCATTTCAAATTCTAAAATACTACTCTTTTCAATTGCTCTTTCATAGTAATATTTTATTACTATTGTATATTAACTATATTTTTTGTTGTAAACCTTAATCTTATTTCAAACAAAATAAGTACACGAATCATTTTTATTGTTATGCTCAGAAATGTCATTAAAACACATAGTTAAAGTTCAAAAATAAAATTTGAAATACGATCTATAACGTAGTGCTTTGTTTCTGAACTGCAAGTATATGGTTACGTAATATAGCGTTACATGTGACAAGTGGAGGGGAGGGGGTATGGTGAAGTGTGACATTTTGTGACAAAGGGGAGGAGGAGGGTAAAAAATATTGAAAAAAAGTGTGACATCATTTATGGATCGCCCCTAATCTAACTTCTCTCCTCTCCCCCAATGTCGACACATTCGACCGACGATCACTTAGTGTCATCGGCCTAGTATTTTTTAATACTTATTACGCTTATCAGATGGAAAGGCTGTCGTTAAAATATCATCTCCCCGCGTTTTCTCATGGCACAAAATCAACGTCAATTTGTCCGTTATTCAAAGCATTTTTTATAAAGGAGTGTTTACATAATGAAATGTAAGAATATTTTTTTATTATAAAAGCTATTATAAAAACTATTTTAAGTATGTTCTTTCACATAAAACAAACCATATATAAAACAAATATTTCTGCAAATAAACACATAAATACATATATTTATTTATTTCCCTCTCTTATGTACATAATTTAAATTGTATTTAAGCATTCATTTGAAATACAATGGCAATTTAAGATAAGCAACTCAAATCTTAATAAAGCTCATTTCGAACATCGAGATATTTAAATAAAATCCTTTTTCATTAAATACGATAATAAATAAAGCAGTTTAAAAATCTGCGTTTCATTTTTAACGCATTAAAGAAAAGAAAGAATAGAAAAAGTTAATGCATGCATACAGCATTCAAGCAAATTCGTCCCCCTCAGAAACTTCTTTCAAATTATTCCTTGAATAGGAAGTAAAATTCTTCTAAATTCCTCCAAAATCTTTAGATAAGTTACTTTCCAAAGAGGCCAGTATGGCTCTGGTTGCTCCATGTCGTGCCGTGACCCATGGGAGGGGGTCGGCCGGCAGGTCCACCATCGAACACTATTCCCGCAGGGAAACGGGCCGGAGGTTCGCCGGTAACGCGGCGGCTCATCGTGCCTCAGGTGAACTCTTGGTCCGATCCAGGTCCTCCGTGTCTATGCGGTACCGGAGTTTGCCTCGCCTGGTGATGAGGACCTAGAGGTGTTTCCACCTAACTTTCGAACGCACTAACAAAGGTAGCGGTCGGTCACTGCACGGGGTCAGGGGCCTTTGGGCCTGGGTACCCTCGACGGCCGTGAGGTAAGGTAGTGGCGGGCGGGCTTTTGCCGGCCTCCACGGGCTTCTCCGTCCTAGGATGGAGTCGAGTCGGTGGGGGCTGGCGGGACTCCGCTCCGTCCGACCCCCTAGCGAGGCGGAGTCTATTCCGTCTAGGTGGAGCTTTCCGTGCCCGCCTGGGGTCGCTAACGGCACCTAGTCTGGGCCAACTGGCTCCCGGCGTGATCCGCGAGGGGTTCCGTCGGTTGAGCCGGGTGGTTTGGGCGAGAAGCCAGGACCTGGGTCGCTTTACGGCCGGAGGGATTTTCCCCGTCCTCCCTGGTTTTCAAGCTAGGGGCTCCTCACTAACTTTCCTATCGGCTGGCCCACAAAAATGTCTCTGCCGGAAAATGGTATCTGATCTTGGGGGCCTGTCCGTAAATTAAATTCGGGTCGGGAAGCCTCGGTTCAGTCCGTGGGCCCAGCGTCTTTATAGGCGTCTGGTTCCTGCGATGGCTTGCGGGGTCTACCGGCTCGAGTAACCAAGTTTAGGGACCACTTGGTTTTTCTAGCTGGGTGGTGAGGACTGTCGTAGCGGCCGTTCGTCTCTTCTTGGGAATAGCCGTCACCGTGTGCGCTGGGCAGCGGTGTCGGTTTGGCCGGAGTTTGCGTGGGGTTCCGCTCTGTTGGAGCTTGTCTGGCGGCGACCTTCGGGACGCGTCGCGGGGCTTGCTTCACGGGTGGTTCCTTGCGTAGACAAATGGGCGGAACCGGAAGATGAACCCCTCATCTTATCAAATAATACTTTAATGTTAAGTTACAATTATAATATAAAATATGAAAAGATTAATAAAAATGAATCTTTAAAATTTATTACTGAAATATGTGTAGATGAAATAAATACAAAATGGCTTTAAAAATTTAAAAACCCTAAATGTTAATAGGCTTTCCGAGCACTTTCAGCTAAAGCTAAGCCATTATCAAGGGGAAAAAAACTACTGGAGAAACGCTCGCTGCTGACTGATAAGTAGACGACAGGAAACTGTTAAAATTCTTCGCAGGCGGTCGAAACCACAAATAACGAGGGAGCAGAGAGGTAAAGAAAGCTCACTCCCTCGATGCACTCGGGAGACCAAAATCTCCTATAACTTGAAGTAGTTCGAACCAAACACGCAGTATTTAGTACAACAAAACGTCATTACAACAGTTTGTCATGCCAAATACCAAAACGTACTAATAGAAACCTGCATGTAAAACTTAAAATTTTTGACTCCGATAGTTTCAATAGAGCGTTTTACAATTTTACTCTTTTAAATCTATTATATATTAACAAAAGTTCTTATTCTTCATTTACATCTTAAAAGTAATCCCCGTGTCAAATTAAATTTCATGTTTCTAGTGTTAACAGATTAAAAACAATGGAAATTTTATAATATTTATCGCTTTTGCTCCTTTTGAAGGCAGTTTTTACATAGATGAAATATAGCATAGGTTTAAGAACATTTTTTTTTTGTTATAGAAGATGGTTTGTTGGGATGGTCATCATTATTGTACATAGAGAAGATTTGTAATCGGTTCAGTAGTTTCAAATTAATCATTAATTTAGAAAGGGTGCTTTTCATCCTTTAATGTTTAGAAATTGCATAAACTATTTTAAGCGGGCATGTACGTCTTAAAAGTATTCCAAAAGTAAACGATTTTTAATTTCCAGTTTCTAGCCCTAAAAATTCAAAAGAAATCGTAATTTATAAAGCTGTTAGATAATTTTCGATTCATTTTAAAGTTTTAATTTTCACTGTTCTTTAGAACCGCTCTTAGAAAATATTTATTATTTAAAAGTAGCGCACCATATCAAATTTAATGTTTCTAACTTCAACATATTCATATAAATGGTAATTTAAAAAGTTTTTCGCTCTTGCACCCAGTGGCGTGGCGTCCGGTCATCGCTGGATGCGGCGATGACCAAGCAATATTTTAAAACTCTTAATAAGCTTTTAAAACTCTACGATCCTGTTTTAGCAGAACATTTGGAGTTCATGTATAAGTGAAGGGAAGATTTAAAGTTTCTTTTTTGAACATTCAACCATTGAATTTTAGAGTTAATAATTTTTCACCACAAACTTAAATAATTGCGATGACCACCGAAAATTTTCACGCCACGCCACTGCTTGCACCCCTTTGAGGGCAGTAGCTAGGAAGTAAAAGGACTACAGTTTTCAGTATAGCATGCCACCAGTATTCACCTATTATTCGAAAGAATACTTGAAATCGGTGTAGTAATTTCAAAGTAACTGCGAATTTAGAACATTTTCCGCTAATTTCTTTCTTAATTTCGAGTTTTTCAGAAATTCTTCAGTGCGAACATTTACGTCTTAAAAGAAACAGCCATGCCAATTTTCAAGTTTCTAACCGTAGGAATTCCAAATACGAGGGGGTATCAATAAGTTTTTGCTCTCACGTTGAAATAATTGAGTAAATTTTATGAAATTGCTACATTTTATTACTCCTTTTCTATATTGTCACCGTGCACAGTGACACATATCTGCAAACAGTTTTTTAAAAAGAGGGGGGGGGATGCATTGCGCGAGAATTAATAAATTAATTTAATAAAGTTAATAAATTTAATTAATTAAGTTAATAAATTTACTGACCCCTACATGTGACATATTGTTTGAAAGGCCTGTGACCACTTATTCATGTTACGCACATCCTGAGCACATCCCCCAATTTGCACTCCGGGGAGACACTTTTCCAAATTTTGCGGACGCCATTCATGCCCCCGGGGGCAAATTTTGGGGGAGGGGAAGTGAATAAGTGGTCACAGGCCTTTCCTACAATATGTCACATGTGAGGGTCGGCAAAAGTTAGAAAAATGCCTCCTTGGGTCTACTATCGCGCCTCCTGGAATACATCCTTCCCCCTCTTTTTGAAATACCGTTTCCAGAAATGTGTTACTGTCCACGGTGACTATATAGAAAAGGACTAATACAATGTAACAATTTCATAAATTCTACTCAATTATGTCTATGTGAGGACAAAAATTTATTGATACCCCCTCGTAAATCTTTATTTCGAAGGTTTTTCCTCTCATTTCAACCTTTTATGTTACGATCCTTTTAGAAACCGTTCTTAGCTAAGATTTGCATCTGAAAAGTAACCACCATGTCAAATCTCAAGTTTCTACCACCAACAGCATTATAGAAATAGTAAATATAGAACTTTTTTGCTCCTGGACCCTTTTGAATTTCGATTTTTTTTTTTTTTTTTTTTTAGAAACTTATGTGCGAGCAATTACATCTTAAAAACTAGTATGTTGTGACCATCACAAAACTTTCTTCTATATAAATCACGTCAATTAAATAATTTAAATAGTACAAGAAATTATATCAATTTAGCACTAATTCATATCAAAGTATACCTGAATTTGAAGTTTGATAAAAATTCGTGCATTAGTTCTTGAGATAGAGCTATAGCGAAAATTCTGAAAAATGTAGCATAGCAGCGCCACCTGTAGAGCGATCTACACCAAACCGTAAACAGCACTAATTGATATCAAGGTATACCTGAAGTTTTATGAAAATTCGTGCATTAGTGATTGAGATAGAGCTGTTATGGAAATTCTGAAAAATGCAGCATAGCAGCACCACCCGTTGAGCGATTTGCATCAAAAACTAATAAGCACCAATTTATATCAGGAACTAACTGAATATAAATTTTTATTGAATTCCGTGCATTAGTTCTTGAGATAGAGCGCCCACAAAATTTGTGTCACATACGGACAGGCAGACAGATTCACAGACTCACAGACAGACGTTTTGTAAAAATCTGTTTTTGTTATCTCTGCCCCCCCCCCCCCCCAAAAAAAAAAAACGTGTAAATCTGTCGAAAACCGAAATTCGAAAATTTTCATGAATCTAATACTTTCTTCTTGTAAAGATAGAAGAAAGTAATAACAACAGTCATCCATTGAATAACTTCGGTTATTCAATAGTGCCACTGCTATGCTATAATATTTATATGAACGTTGTAATGGTATCTCAGTTTCTATTGGGTTAGAAATGCCCCGAAATTTACGCTTGGAATTATTAAATAAATTATATTTATTGGACATTTTTTTTTTATCTCATTACAGAACAGTGAGCGTTGTTAAATTTCTGCACGGAAAAACTATTTAATTAAAAGAACCAAAAAATAGCCCCATCCAAATATTTCGTTGGACTGACCAAATGATTTTTTTTTAGTTCAATATAATTATATTGAACATAATGATATTGAATATAATTATATTGAACATAATGATATTGAATATAATTATATTGAGCCAACAAAATCATTTAGTCAGTCCAACCAACATTTGCTCAGTTCAACGAAATATTTGGATGGGGTTATATTAACCAAACATTTAGTTCACACATCTATTTTTTGTTGTTGTTATTTTAATTAAATAGTTTTTTTTCCGTATGAACTTAAACTTTTATTCACTGATCACTGTAAGTACAAGTTAAATTCAAAGAAATGTTATTTCCTTTGTAATTTTTAGTGTGTAACGTTGCTATATAAATCAGTAATTTAGAAGGATATAGAAGTCGTCCAGGGGTGTAGTTGTAGGCGGAGGCCGCTGCCACGCTGAGGACCCCAGTTCGAATCCCATGTAAGGCATGGATGTAATTGTATCCCTCATATGGAACCGCTGTATATCGTTTTTCGCGTTGTATACAAAAGAAGAAAAAACAAGAAGATCTATTTAAATGGAAGAAATAAAAATTCTGAAAGATAGATCATTCGAGGCAACAACTACAGTTTCTATATGCCCCAAAGAATTGTCCACTACGGTGGAGGTCAAATAATATAGAACAAATGTTTGTGATGGCTACATGGTACTAGTTTGAGTTGGCTTGAGACTGGGTAATTAGAAAGTTATGCAAGCTGTACATTAGATTAAAAGAATAACAAATATATTAATTTCATTTTTGTTATCGATCAACAATTTATTTTACATTACTACTTGTAAACCACCCTGTAAAGCGCATATATAAAGGCTCACATTCCTACTACATCAGAAAAATTTTAATAGACCATACACGTGAATATGCTTCGTAAATACTAAGTATATACTCTTTTAAACAATACATATAACTTACTTAAATATTATCAACTTAGCGATATATGAGTATACATAATCAATATAGCTTCATATTCTTTATAAATATCAATTTCATAACCTAAATATTAGCCATTAATTCTACTTTGTGCATTAAATATGATTGAATACTAAAGCATATTAAAATTTGATAGCTTTGCCGAAAATGGAGAAGAGCATTTATTTTATTTTATTATTACTCCAGCTCCTAAACTCTGACCGGATATATTGAGAAAAGTAATTTCCTGCAGTTTTCATATATCCTGTTAGGCAATGTTCCATTGTCAGGTATTATCTCTAATAATACAGAACAAGAAAAAATCTATTAATTTTAGCAGACCAAGTCGGAAAGATAATATTTCTATGATATTTATCAAAAAGAAACTGATTGAAGAGGTTTCCAATATATAATTTAGGAAATGTATTTACTTGTTATTTTCTTCTATATATATATAAGAAGAAAGTATTGGGATCGTGAAAACTTTTTACTTCAGTTTTGTGATCGATTTACACGGTATGGGATGCCCTGAAAACGAATTGACTATTTATAGAAAATGTCTGTCTGTATCTACGTATGTATGTGATGCAAAATTTTAGATACTGTATCACCAGAACTTATGAACGATTAATGAACGGAATTCATTGAACTTCATATTCTGTTATACATTAACATCTACTTGTGATATGGAATCACATATAATTTTCTTAAATTATACTTTTTTTTGCTAGATTTCACTTAAAACTGGTCTTTAATTACTTATTCATTTTATCCTAACTTTCATTCCAGTTCCCATTACATTTTTCCACCAAAAGAAAAGATTTTAACCTATGCTTTTATCACTAAAACGGATCTCACATAGATAGAATTCATTTAGATGATTATTCTCTCTCAGTAGATATTTAAAAAAAAAAGAATAAAAATCCACTTTACTTTCGGTCTGCGGTTTTATTCTCATTTCGTCCAATGTTCAGTAGAAATAATCCCTTTGCTCTGCTTAATTTTCGAGTTCAACTTCCTCGTTAATTCATAAACATTTCCAATACATGTGGCCTGTTTTGTCTTTCACACTATTTTCCCAAAACTTCGCTCCTAACGTATGAACTGGCGTACGAATTCTTTCTGGCTTACATTTTAGGACTGCTATTCTATTTGCCCTGCCACGAAATTCAAAAGTTCTCCTAATTGTCTAAAGCGTAACAGACAATTTTGCGTGTATGATATGATTCATGTTCTGTATTTTCTGATGTTCAATCTGTAATCCAGTTTATTCCAAACATTTTGTAGCATCACTCCGTCAATAGTTCTGAATGCTGCACAAATGCGTTCTTTAATTTCTGGCAACTTATTACCAAACGTTCCCATTCAATTTACCGTAAATAATCGTTACTATTTTCTTTTTTTTCACAAATCACGGCCCTTTCCAGAAATATCTTTACGACATAGGTAAACGTGACACCCCTCTTTGTGTATGTGGTCTCCCCTCCACCTCGCTTCACTACGTATTGGATTGTCCTCTAACAACATATTATCACGTTAAAAAACATAGAGCTATGGCGATTCCGGATTGGATTAATTATATTAGTGTAAGTCCTGTTCTCATGAACAGAATATCAGCACTAATGAGATGTATAGAGAAAAATGAATTCATTTTTAGAAATAATTATCCATACCTCTCGGACACTTCTTCAGACCGATGATTTATGATTTTTTTTATCTTCTTTGTTTTCATTGTAAATAGTTTTCATACATATACATTAAATATTATTATTATTAATTTTATTATTATTGGTATTATAGTTATTACAAGTAGTTTTTGTTATTAATATTTTGTTATTATATTTCGTTATGTTTTGTACTAGGCAGCTATATTGAGAATCTTACAGTTTTTTTTATTGATTTATTTACTATAGCATAAATATAAACATTGAACATTTTTTTTTAACTGCTGCCAAATGATAGACTAACAAATGGGTTTCGGCCGTCCGTAGTAAAGCACTTCATCAGGCTTGCAGCTTGGAGCTACGGTTCGGATTTCCCTTTCCCTTTCCCCTTTAACTCCTGGCAGTATTTTCGGCATTGGTAGTACATAAATAATGTCTTTGATGTAACCCCAAAAAAGAAATCACATAGTATTAGGTCTGGGGATCTTGGTGGATATGTGATTAAGGGTAAATCACCATCACCCGCTTGAGGACAGAGCAGATTTTGTGTTTCAGCAGGATGGATCGGACATCGCATAATGAATTTAACTAATATGCGGCGTACAACGATTAAGGAGGTATCATTCGATAGGGCTTTTCGTCCGCATCTGACAGTGCATACTGAATTTTCATTATACTTTGAGGTTAAATATCATCATACATATTATTTCTGATGTTAAACATCCTTTTTTCTATGTACATACAAAACGTATAAGGATGAATGGAGTATTATATGGAAGGTTTCTGAACAGGTTTTTCATATAGTACACTGGCATCTCGTTCAAACAAGTTGCTTGACTAAAAAAATTGTTGTTAATAATAAATCAATGAAAATTGATTAAAAAATAAATTCAAATCTTGCAGTGCGAAACGCTCGCACGGGTCTGCTGGTTATGTCTTCTTATAAATTTATGTTGAAATAAAGGGTTTGGTTCGGGAGGGGCAATCTTCAATTAAAAATTCCACCAATATCTGAAGTTTCAAATGCAAATACTTTGTTTTTACATCATATTTAGATTAAAAAAAACCAAACAATTCCCTCGGATACTGTACAGGAAATCAATCAGTGAAGTATAGGAATTATGCTAATTTAAAGTTTTAAACCCCTAATGTTAAATTCATTTTTCTTGAAAAACAACAGTTGTAAAACAAACTCCAATGCATTTAGTCTTTTAAGCTTATCTCAAACATTGAAATGAGCTGTAATTTTAAAAATCGATTTCAGTTAAAATTTTTATAGGTTATACATTACATATTTTTGTTGGGATATTTATTTCATATTTTATCTATATTTTATTTAATATCTGTATTGTAAACCTATAGAATTTGAAACAGAAATCGATTTCTCAAAGCTTTAAATATGAAAATCCAAAATCGCTTCTCATTCTGCCAAATAGTTTTTTGACTTATGCTTAAAAATCTACACGCATTGGAGTTTTACACATTATAATATAATATTAGGCCTTAAAAACTCTAAACCTGTAAAATTACTAAACTACTTCATCGAATGACTTCCTGTTTGATATATTAGAGTAAAAGTTCCTGAACAGTCCAAATATGATGTCAAAATTGAATATTTGTAGTGAAAATTTCAGATCTTTGTACAAGTTTTCTATGAAGACGACATCCTAATCCTGTTAAAAAAAAACATACACTAGTCATCAAATGAAAGGACAATGAGTAATACTATGCTCACTAAATTAATGTTGGAACCAGTGCCCAATGCTACAATTATTTATGTTAATTAAATATTATTGAATACAAAATACCAGCTTTTTAAGCGCTGGATCCGTTGATAGACAGCGTGGTCAAGGGAAACCAAGAGCAACAACTGCATCCGAAGACCGATTTGTGTCATTGTCGGCTCAAAGAAACCGCGAAGCGATTACAAAAGATTTGGTTTCGGACTTTCAGGCTGCCACAGGAACTCGAATTAGTCGTTCTACAGTTGCACGAAGGCTTAACGAGGGTGTACTGTATGCCAGAAAACCAATAGTTTGTGTCCTACTTACTCGAGTTTTCAAAGGATCCCGTTTAAATTCTTGCCTTCGTCATGTTCAATGGATCCAAGAAGACTGGACTCGAACGGGATATTTGACGGACAAGGGAAGACAAGTTGCGTGTTTCTTCCTCTCTCCAGATCAAAACACCTCTAGAATCAGTGTTCAGACTATAACTGGACTCGTCAGTAAACATTTCTCGAGTCCAGTCTTCTTGGCTCCCTTGAAAATGACGGCGGCAACAGCTTAAACGGGCCCCTTTGAAAGCTGGAGTGAGTGGGACACAAACTATTGGTCTTCTCGCATACAGTCCACCAAGTTAAGCCTTCGTGCAGCAGTAAACAGCTAATTCGAGTTCCTGTGGAAGCCTGAAGGTCTGAAACAAAATCTCTTGTAGTCGCTTCACGGAGTCTTTGAGCCGACAATGACACAAAACGGTCTTCGGATGCAGTTGTTGTTCTTGGTTTCCCTTGACCAGGCTGTCTATCAACGGATCCAGTGCTTAAAAAGCGGCGCTCGAAGCTCTTAATATGACACTTTGAAGAATATTCAAATCTTGGGCGACCTCCATTTGTGTTTGACCTTCCTCGATTCTACCGATTATTCGCCACTTTTGACTTTCACTTAAAAGATGCCTTTGAGCCCTCACTAATGAATACTGATCCCTTTCAGACACCGCATTCACTTTAAACAACACTACAGACCAAAATTCCAACATACGTTCATTGCGCACCACATTGACAATCACCTAATTTACATATTTCCGATGCTAACTTATGCGCAGAATTGCATTTTGTATTCAATAATATTTAATTAACATAAATAACTGTAGCATTGGACATTGGTTGACACATGAACTTAGTGAGCATATTTTTTCTCATTATCCTTTAATTTTGATGACCAGTGTAAATTGAGCGAAGGGATAATTTCCAATTGCATGGTTATTTTCGTTTTTATTTCTGTGACAATTTCGTGATTAAAATGGTTCAAGTGTTCGCTTTTTTTTCTCGCCGATTGTACATACTCATATACTTATATTATGCTTTGTATTTATATTATCCTTATATTATTATTATATTTATTAATATTATGCTTATTTATCTATCCATGAAGTAATAATTACATGTCTGAATTCACTGAAATTTAGCACTTTGATATGGTACTGCAGGAAAATGTATTCATTTACTTGATAACTTCTGTTACATTGTGCATATAACATTTCTTGAAAACAAATATATTTTAACAAAAGAACAACGAAAACAGTTTTCATTTCAGAGAAACAATATTCTTTTTTCTATTATTTTCCCCTTGTAAGTATCATGTTACATAAAAGCAAAATAAATAAATGGAGGTTGATCGAGAAAATCCAATGGTATATATTTCTCAAGCATTTCATAAATGTTTCAGGATAATTAATATATACAGGGTGTTCCCAATTTCGACAGACAAATTTAGAGGGGTAATAGTAGGCATCAAGAGAATGAAAAATTGCCATAGAACACGGGGTCGCAAACCACATATTTAGTCACAAATGCAAGGTTTTTTCATCCTGGTTGACGGTAATAATTTTGAGAAAAATAAAAACATTGCAATGAGAATGCAAAGATACGTACCTTGTTTTGTGAGAGATGTTATAACATCACAAAAAGTTCTTGAAAAACAGGATTCTAAAGCAATCGATGATACCGTATGAACTGGTAATCACAGTCCAAAATGTGGAGCGTCAAGTTCATACTGCTAGCGCGTATAATGGAAACTTCTAACATATTTTTAATATTGTCACATTTACAATAAAGGTGAGAATAGCAATTAAAAGTTCTATTATAATGTACTTCTATTTTCAGAAAGTTATTACCGACAACCCAAATTGAGTTTGGGTATAACACCCTGTACTTTTCATTAAATACGTGGTTTGTGTCCCCATGTTATATGGTAATTTTTCATCCTCTTGATGCCATTAGCCCTTGAATTTGTCGGTCAAATTTGGCAACACTCTGTATATATATGTATATGTGTGTGTGTATATAAAAAGTAATTCTAAGATATTTTAAAATTTGTATTCTGTAGCTACCGGCCATCACAAAACTTTGTTCTATATCATTTTAATACATTAATTTAAATAGCATGCTCATACAGGAACAGTTATGGATACGAAGTACAATTCCTTTCTATCTATCTATATTATAAAGGACAAACAAATCTGTGCGTAACGCATACGTCATTTTGCGAATGGCAACACTTTGAAATTTGAAATATAATTTTGGTTTTGCAATTTTCTCTACTGCAAATTTTTAAACTTCTAAACATCGCACATTTTAAATTTTTACACCGTCGTATAAGGAAAAAAAATGCTCTTTTAAATGCAATTTGTTTGAAAGCTGTATCTTAATTTATTTTTGAGATATTCATTTTTCTGTAGTCTTTAATACCATTTTTCTTATCGTGGCAACAAAAGTACCTCATTTGTATTGAAAGTCATTGAAAGTAAACGGAAAATAGTCGAAAATAGGAGATACTGTATCTTTTTGTTGCCATTTTCTCATAAAACATGAAGAAAAAGTTTAAATTAAAATATGGGCTATGCCAAGAATGTTCTCTGTTATTCCGTGATAATGACTGTGCGCTCCCGAAGTTTGATTAAGTGATCAGCGCCACCTAGCTGATAAATGATGTAACGTTCAGTTGAGCTTCGTTGTCTCCCGAGTAACACGTTTGTAACGAGCGCCCTCTCTCTCAAATCAGAAGCTCATTTCAACGATTGCCCCTTGGCAAAATAAATAATAAAAACCTATGGAAAAGTAATAACAGTCCATTGCTCTATCACTGCTCGACATATGGTCCTAGCTGACCGGAGCACAGCAAATAATAAAAAAAATGACTACTTTAACTACTTTAAATCGCCAACGTGGTGTACTGAAAACCAAACTAAACAAAATCACGAAATTTATTAACGAATATGATTGCACCAATATAAAGGAATCGCAAGAAGAGCAGCAAGAAGAACGATTGCGTTTAGAAGGCAAAAAGGTTTCTATTATGGAAATTAAAACTTCACTCCGTAACCTGATCGAATCCTATACAACGCTTCCGGAAGATGTCGACATAGCAGAGTCTCTGGAAGTAGCAACTGAGCTAGAAGATGAACTGGAAGAATCGGAGGTAAAAATTAACATTTTTATATCTAAATATGAATGTATTAATATTAAAAAAGAAAATCCTACTGTTGGTAGTAACTTTAAAATACCAGACGTACCTCTACCCAATTTTTATGGGAAATATGATGAATTTCAAAATTTTAAAGCTCAATTTATGTCCATTATCGGAAATAATAAAAATCTGAACTCAACTCAGCAGTTATGCTACTTAAAAGGCTGTCTAAAGGGTGATGCTAAAAGACTTGAATCGGCCCAAGACACCTACGAATCTCTTTGGCAGGCTTTAGAAGAAAGATATGAAAATAAAAGAGCTGTCATTGATTGCCATATTATTAAACTACTCAATTTTTCAAAAGTACCAGATTCTCCTAACCATTTAATGCAATTAATTGATAATACAAAGTGTAATTTGCGTGCATTAAAATTACTTGAGTTTGAATCTAACGAACTCTCAGATTCTTTAATAACGCACATCTTGTTTCAAAATCTCGATCCTGAAATTAAAAGGTCTTTCGAAATGAAATTAATTAAAAACGAAATTCCTAAATTAAATAACTTTCTAAGCTTTTTGGAAGAACGAAGTCGCATTCTTCAAAATACTGTTATATCAAAAGAACAAAAAAAGTTCCCTTATAATAACTGGAAATCTGGCACATGGAAGTCAAACATGGAAAAATCCCTTTTAACAAAATCAAAACAGAGAAAAGGATGTATTTTAGGATGTACAGATTCACATTCTTTATACAGATGTGAGAAATTTAAACAAATGAATGTGATGAAAAGATCAGAATTTGTTAAAATTAACAATTTATGCCAGTCTTGTCTAAATAATCATCTACCTAATCCTTGTTTATCTAAAAATAAGTGCCTTTCTTGTGACAGCAGAGAACATAATGCTTTACTTCATTCATTAAATGAAAATAATAATATCAGTAAGAAATTCAGAGTTGATGACCAGACAGATCGGAGCCTGCATTCTCCCCCCTCCCCCTCTCCTGATAATCAAACATTTTTCGTGAAGGAAAATTAAATAAATAAATCTTGTGTAATTTTAAACACAGCTGTGATATATTTGAAGGACGGTTCTGGGGAATTTCAACCTTTAATTGCTGCATTAGACAGTTGTTCGAGCTCGCATTTATTGAGTGCTCATGCGGCAAATTTGTTAGGGTTGCGTAAACAAAAAACTCATATTTCCATTTCCGGACTTAATGATTTATGTTTCAACGCTAAATCTTTTGTTAGTACAGAACTAACGAATGAAAACAAAACTAAATCTTATCAATTAGATATGTTAGTAGTTCCTAAAATTGCAGATCTACCACCGAAATATATAAATACGTCAAAATTAAAATTGCCGTCGAATATAGAATTAGCGGATAATAATTGGAATAAACCCAAACGCGTACATGCACTGATTGGAGCGCAGTTATTCTATGAATTCATAGGATCGAATAAGATTAAAATTGATGATTCTCAATTAATGTTAGTAGAAACATTATTCGGGCATGTTATAACAGGCACTGTATGCAATTCTATTTGGAATTTAAGGGAATCTTCTGATTCTTGTTTTTTTGTAACAGATTATACAAATTTCGAAAAAGAAATAAGTTCTTTTTGGGAATTGGAGCAAGTAAGTGAATTAAAACCCTTAGTTAGTGAGGAGTTAAATTACCGTAATGAACATTTTTTAAAGACTCATTATCGGAAACCGGGCGGCAGATACGTTGTTGAATTACCCTTTAAGATTCAAATGTTAGATAATTCTCTGGGAGACTCAAAACAAATTGCCGCTAAAAGATTAAATCAGTTATGGAACCGTTTATAGCGGGATCCCAAATTAAATGAATTACACTCAGAATTTCTAAAGGAATACGCTACTTTAGGACACATGGAAGAAAACTCCGATGACATAAATCCTGATAAAGGATATTTTTTCCGTCATCACGGTGTTTTGCGACCATCGAGTACTACAACTAAACTGAGGGTTGTTTTTGATGGGAGTTGTAAAACTACTAATGGGAAGTCTTTAAACGATTTATTGTTTAAAGGAGGGATAATACAAGATGATCTTTTTTCGATTATGATTCGTTTTAGAAAACATATTTTCGCATTTACAGTTGATGTAAATAAAATGTTTCGACAAATAGAAGTAAATCCGTCGCATACTAGATACCAAAAAATATTGTGGAGAGAAGGGAGGGGGGAACCCGACAAAAACTACACTCTGAAAACGGTCACCTACGGTTGTGTAAGTAGTCCATACCTTGCCACTAGAGTGCTCCAGCAGTTAGCGGTAGATGAAGCAAACAATTTCCCATTAGTTGCCGAAGTTGTAAGGAACGATATGTACATGGACGATTGCCTGTCAGGTGCATCAGACATTCCCGATTTTTTTTTAATTAAAAAACAACTAACAGATATTTTCAAAAGAGGTCAGATGGCCTTGCATAAATGGCGTTCTAATGTTGTTGAAGAAATAAATCCTGATTCTCAAATTTTTCCCTTTAATCAAAATGCCAAAGAGGTTTCAATAAAAACTCTCGGAATACTGTGGGACTGCAGTAGTGATACATTTAACTTCAAAGTTACTGTCAACAGAAGTTCTGACTACACAAAACGCGAAATTCTAAGTCAAATTGCAAAACTCTTTGACCCCCTTGGCTTGCTCGGTCCTGTAATTTGCCGTGCAAATATCTTCATGCAACAACTATGGTTGCTAAAGTGCGACTGGAATGATAAAATTCCACTTCATGTTGCTCAAGAGTGGGACAAGTTCCTCAGTTCACTAGTTCTTATAGAAACATTCCAAATTCCCAGGTGTATTCTTATTAAATATGCATCAGCTATCATCTTACATGGTTTTGCGGACGCAAGTGAGAAAGCTTTCGGAGCTTCCCTTTATCTTCAAACGAACTCTGACTCAAATTCACCTGTTTGCCACCTCATTTGCAGCAAAAGTAAAGTTGCCCCTATTAAACTATCAGCATTCCGAGGCTTTAACTTTCAGCCTGTCTATTGTTGTGCCAACTTGCTCAAAAGGTAATTAGAGCTATGAAACTTCAAATCGACAAAGTCATACTTTGGTCGGACTCCACAATTTCCCTAGCATGGATAGACATATCGCCTCATCTTCTTAAGACCTTTGTTGCGAACAGAGTGTCTAAGATTCAAGAACTTACCAAAAACTACGAGTGGAGATATGTGCCGTCAAAACTGAATCCGGCGGATGTGTTATCCCGAGGTCAAGATGCAAAATCGCTTGCTACTAACAAACTTTGGTGGGAAGGACCCACTTTCCTGAAACAAGACATAGTAAATTTTTGTCCACAAAGGGACTCTTATAAGAAAGACGAACAATTTTTAAAGGAACTAAAATCAGTTCCGGTTCTCACTTCAGTTATAAATTATGACTTTAATGACTCTTTTCTTAATATTTCAAACAGTTATATTAAATTAATGAGAGTATTAGCATTTATTTTCAGGTTTGTTCACAACTGTAAAAATACGGTCAAACTTAAGGGTTCCTTAGCTTTAGAGGAACTTAGGGTTGCCAGAAACTTCTTAATTAAGAGTGCTCAAGGTGAGTATTTTTCATCAGAAATTTCGGCATTGAAAAAGGGCATGTCTGTCCCTGTAAAAAGTAAGTTGAGATTTTTAGATCCCTTCTTAGATAAAGATGATCTATTAAGAGTGGGTGGTCGTTTGGCCAACTCAAATTTAAGCTATGACCGATCTCACCAATTTATTTTACCCGCAAGTAGTAAATTGACTAAAATTATCTTTCTTTACTATCATAAAAGAGACTTACATGTTGGTCCTCAAGGGCTATTAAATAGTGTGAGACGAATATTTTGGCCTGTTAATGGAAGAAACATTGCTCGTCAAGTTGTACACGAGTGTGTTCAATGTTTCAAAATTAAACCTACAATTGTAAGTCAAATAATGGGTAATTTGCCCCCTGAAAGAGTAATACAACGGCCACCGTTTACCAATGCAGGTCTTGACCTATGCGTTCCATTTTTTATTAAATATCGCAACCAGAGAAAAGGAATATTTAATAAAGTTTATGTAGCCATTTTCATATGCATGGTTACTAAAGCAGTGCATTTAGAACTACTTTCTGACTTAACTTCTAATGCATTAATTGCAACCCTTAAAAGATTTTTTGCCCGCAGAGGCAAAAGTAGTACAATCTCTTGTGACAATGCATCCAACTTTGTTGGAGCATCTGCGGAACTAAAAAGATTATTAAATTCTATAAATAAAAAAAGATGATGATGTATCAAATTTTCTGTCATCCGAGCAAGTTCTCTGAAAATTTCTCCCCCCTCGTTCCCCAAATTTTGGTGGACTCTGGGAGAGAGGCGTCGGACAGTTCACACTTAAAAAGAACTATTGGGGTTATGAAATTAACTCTTGAAGAATTTTTGACTATTACTACGCAAATTGAAGGTATTCCAATTCGCGCCCTCTTTCCCCATTATCTTCTGAATTATAAGATTATGAAGTTTTGACCCCAGGTCATTTCTTGATTGGTAGACCAATCAATGCTCTTCCTGAGCCAAATTTGATTAATGAAAGAGAAAACTTGCTCGACAGATGGCAGAAAACTCAGAAAATGGTGCAATTAATTTGGAAAAATTGGTCCAATTCTTATTTAAGCCATTTGCAGCAGAGATCAAAATGGCTCTTTAAAAAACAAAATGTTGCACCAGGTATGATGGTTCTGGTAAAGGATGGAGACCTACCAGTGTGTAAATGGATAGTAGGTCGTATTTTAGAAATCAGCAAGGGAAATGATGACGATGTTATGGGTTGTAATAGTCCGGACTCCATCCGGAACTTACAAAAGAAGTATTTCCAACCTTTGTGTGTTACCTATTGTAAATAACGAAAATATCAATTAAGCTTAACCTATTCCTATTGAATTTATTATTTCTTATTATTGTGTTTATATTTAGTGCTTTATGTGTAACCATTAATTAGTAATATCATCTGTATGTTATTGTATATTTACTTGTTTTGTATCATTGAACTATCAGAATACTTCAATGGGCGCCGGTATGTGCGCTCCCGAAGTTTGATTAAGTGATCAGCGCCACCTAGCTAAAAAATGATGTAACGTTCAGTTGAGCTTCGTTGTCTCCCGAGTAACACGTTTGTAACGAGCGCCCTCGCTCTCAAATCAGAAGCTCATTTCAACGATTGCCCCTTGGCAAAATAAATAATAAAAACCTATGGAAAAGTAATAACAGTCCATTGCTCTATCACTGCTCGATAATGACGTCATATGCACACTTTTCTATAGACGAAGTTTAAGACTGGATTGCAAAAGTGGATTGTTTTAGTGGATCCAAATGACGTCATTTTATAAAAAAGCGTGTATTTTAATTCTTAAATCTAAATTATGTTTTGTAGAAGTGCGTCATTTTCACAGCCCAGCTCTTTGAAATTCTTCACAGGTGAAAATTCTTCACTTTTGAAAAGAATGTAACCGAAATCTCCCACTGATAAAACGCAATGTTTTACAAAAATTTAGAGTGTCTATATTATAAAGGAGAAACATATCTGCGCGTAACGCATACGTCATTTTGCGAATGGCAACACTTTGAAATTTGAAATATAATTTTGGTTTTGCAATTTTCTCTACTGCAAATTTTTAAACTTCTAAACATCGCACATTTTAAATTTTTACACCGTCGCATAAGGAAAAAAATGCTCTTTTAAATGATATTTGTTTGAAAGCTGTATCTTAATTTATTTTTGAGATATTAATTTTTTTGTAGTCTTTAATACCATTTTTCTTATCGTGGCAACAAAAGTACCTCATTTGTATTGAAAGTCATTGTAAGTAAACGGAAAATAGTCGAAAATAGGAGATACTGTATCTTTTGTTGCCATTTTCTCATAAAACATGAAAAAAAAGTTGAAATTAAAATATGGGCTATGCCAAGAATGTTGTCTGTTATTCCGTGATAATGACTGTGCGCTCCCGAAGTTTGATTAAGTGATCAGCGCCACTTAGCTGATAAATGATGTAACGTTCAGTTGAGCTTCGTTGTCTCCCGAGTAACACGTTTGTAACGAGCGCCCTCGCTCTCAAATCAGAAGCTCATTTCAACGATTGCCCCTTGGCAAAATAAATAATAAAAACCTATGGAAAAGTAATAACAGTCCATTGCTCTATCACTGCTCGACAATGACGTCATATGCACACTTTTCTATAGACGAAGTTTAAGACTGGATTGCAAAAGTGGATTGATTTAGCGGATCCAAAGGACGTCATTTTATAAAAAAGCGTGTATTTTAATTCTTAAATCTGAATTATGTTTTGTAGAAGTGCGTCATTTTCACAGCCCAGCTCTTTGAAATTCTTCACAGGTGAAAATTCTTCACTTTTGAAAAGAATGTAACCGAAATCTCCCACTGATAAAACGCAATGTTTTACAAAAATTTAGAGTGTCTATATTATAAAGGACAAACATATCTGTGCGTAACGCATACGTCATTTTGCGAATGGCAACACTTTGAAATGTGAAATATAATTTTCGTTTTGCAATTTTCTCTACTGCAAATTTTTAAACTTCTAAACATCGCACATTTTAAATTTTTACACCGTCGTATAAGGAAAAAAATGCTCTTTTAAATGCAATTTGTTTGAAAGCTGTATCTTAATTTATTTTTGAGATATTAATTTTTTTGTAGTCTTTAATACCAGTTTTCTTATCGTGGCAACAAAAGTACCTCATTTGTATTGAAAGTCATTGAAAGTAAACGGAAAATAGTCAAAAATAGGAGATACTGTATCTTTTTGTTGCCATTTTCTCATAAAACATGAAAAAAAAGTTGAAATTAAAATATGGGCTATGCCAAGAATGTTGTCTGTTATTCCGTGATAATGACGTCATATGCACACTTTTCTATAGACGAAGTTTAAGACTGGATTGCAAAAGTGGATTGTTTTAGCGGATCCAAATGACGTCATTTTATAAGAAAGCATGTATTTTAATTCTTAAATCTGAATTATGTTTTGTAGAAGTGCGTCATTTTCACAGCCCAGCTCTTTGAAATTCTTCACAGGTGAAAATTCTTCACTTTTGAAAAGAATGTAACCGAAATCTCCCACTGATAAAACGCAATGTTTTACAAAAATTTAGAGTGTATTTATAAAAGAGAGGTGACATGTACTGACATAAACTTTAGGAGGTGACATAAACTTTATTCATGCTATTTTCTTATAAAAATTCAAAAAATTGTCGATAAAAATTGTTGTATAGGGTTTAGTGGCGCAAAATCCCATTAGGAGCAGAATATTATATTAGGGGCATAATTTCGGAAAATGATATACTGCTTTTGAAAAGACGCATTTTTCCTAATAAACTTTCTATATTGTTTTTCCTTCTGCATGTGTACTGATACTAAGTTTCAGACACTAGGCGAAATGCTTATGTAAGTGAAAATGAAGTCATGTTTAAAAGAAAACGATCATTTAATTAGATAAAACTAAACATTTTAACACAAATGCGTCTAAAAAACATAAAGTACGGTAATTTTTACTCTCCGGAATTGAGATTAGAACTCAAGTAAAGAGTGCGTCGGTTCACATAAAAGATGTTGCTGACAATCGTGACTTCAAGTTTTGAGTCAAAATGTTTTTTAAATGATCAAACAAAATACAAAATTTTTAAAAATGATGAATATGGATATGAGAAGTGCGTATGCAAATTTTGAGAAGGCGAAAATTGCTGCTTTCATTATGGAAATCCAAGCATAAAAGCCTCAACTAATATCCACATCCTAATAACTGACCTATATTATATTTTACTGATTAAGTATCTATATTATAAAGAACAAACGTATTTGTACGTAACGTTGACGTCATTTTGCGAATGGCAGCACTTCACGATAAAATTTCGGTCTTGAAATTTTCGCTACTGCGATTTTTTAATCTTCTGACCATCGTATATTTTCAATATTCGTCGCATAGGGAAAAAAATTTACTGTCAAATGCAATTTGTTTAAAAACTGTATTCATTGACTGATGTATTATATTTTCTAAAATAATTTTTAAGCATGATTTTTTTAAGTTTATATTATCACGTGTCGGTTTCAATACATAATAATAATAAACATTTTGCACACAAAGCAACAAACATTTTTCAGCATTTGTTTTTGACTATTTTTGCATAACGAAATTAATACTTCCTTTATAAACAAATAAAAGAATAATATTAAAAAAACCAACAATTTAACATATTTGTGAAAGACAAATTAACGAAATTAATATTTCTTTTACAAATAAATAAAAGAATAATATTTAAAAAACACAAGTCTAACATATTTGTAATCGTACAATTTAATTTTCTAGATGACCAAATAGGATTTGTTTTTCAAATGGAATCTGTTTGTTCATCTCAGTTTACTGATTGTCGATGGTTTTAAAAACAATTCTAAAGCATGACATATTTTTAAATTTATCTATATCGTGCAGAGCTCGATTACGAAAGATTAATCCGTTTGCCCTTAAAAGAAAATAAAGAGTTCATCATTTTCTTACGGCATGAATAAATACATAAAATAATATAAATAAAACATAAATTTACCAGACATGTTTAAGCTCTGAAATTATCAGAATATAAAAGGATGCCATAAATAGCAAAATCTTGGCAAATAACTGTTAGCATGCGGCTAATTAGAAAATATCGCTTTTGATAAATTTCAAAAAATTATTTGATTGTATAATTCGCATTTTCTGTATGAGAAATGCTTTTTTAATGCAAGTGGTCAGTCTAAAAAATTTATTGCATATAAAAAAATTATTAGTTTTCAATATTTTTTTTCATCTATATACTTTTACCCGGGAAGCCCGGGTACGATCCCCTAGTGATTTTAACATAGAATTGTAGTGATCAATTAATAATAATAGAAAAAATAACGCTCTGTAAATTGCATAAATTGATTGTGGTTAAGATCAGGAATATTTTCCTAAGCATAGGATACAAGTGCCCCCTGTTGATTTATAAAAGTCAAAATTGAATCAGCACCTATTTATGTCAAGGTCTAACAGAATATGAAGTTTGATAAAATTCTGTGTGTTAGCTTTCATGATATAGCCAGCGCAGAAATCGTAAAAAACACTGCATAGCAGCGCTACTTATTGAGTGATATACATCCAAACCTTATCAGCGTTTATTTATATCAAAGTCTAACGTAATATGAAGTTTTAACATGTTCCGTACATTAGTTCTAGAGATATAGATATTTTAGAAAACGTGAAATATGCAGCATAGCATTGCCCCCTGTTTGGGGTTACACCCAAATCTTATCTGCAACTATTTATGACACGTTATAGCTTAATATGAAATTTAGGGAACTCCGTACATTAGTTCTAGAGATATATCTTTTTAAAAATCGTGAAAAATTCAGTAAAGCAGCGCCACCTGATGACTGATTTACAACTAAACTTAATCAGCACCAATTTATGTCACGATCTAAATTAATCTCAATACTTATTAATTCCGTGCAGTAGTTCGTGAGTTAGAACATCCACAAAATTTGTATCGCATACAGATAACATACACGCAGGCCGACTCACGGAAAGACTTTTCTAAAAAAAGACAAATTGCGTTCAGGCCCTTCTAAAACCAATAAATCCGTTGAAAACCGGAAGTCGAGATTTCTTCCGAATCCAATACTGTGTTCTTGTATCAAATAAGTAACAATGAAAGGGCAAATTTGTCGTGCAAATGACCCCACTTAATTTTACGAACACGTTACAGAATGTAATGCGTTCGAATAAGTAGCAATATTAATTAAAATAAGTAAAAATTTATATCCTAATTTTACAAAGGTGAAATATTTTCACCGATAAAAATGAATGCATCAAAATATTCAAAAGCAATGTACGGCAAAGCAACGATCATCAACAAACCCCACAAATTAAGAGTCTTTATTGCGATTCCTTCATCATTCCTTCGTGATCAGAAAAGCCATTAATTTCAATACATGTGTTAATTACACTCTGTAGCAAAAGAGTATATGCACCCAGAAAGAACTGAAGCAGAGCTACAAAACTTGGCTTGTGCTGATGTGATTTGATGAGTTATGTAAATGATTAACATTTCAGCATCACTGACCAACGTGGACTTGTGCAATGCGCATTTAAATTGTGCAGCAGACAGTTTTAAAATAACTGGTACTCGAATTCGCGGATAATTAGAATTGGACTAATATTGTTGATACTTGGGATTTGAAAGAATGGTACCTTTAAGACAAACTCGACGGTACTACTAACCGCGGTGCGATTTTGAAAGGGGGTCAAACTATAGACCTAAAAAAGTGGCTTCGTCCAACAGACGTATCAGCGAGCGTTTTGGTTGAAGCGATATTGTAGTTCCTCAGAGGCTGAAATGTATTCCCACCGGGATTGCACTACAACTCTAAAGCGAAAGCTGGGTTCACGGTCATTTCAATACATCTCTCTGTTGGCAACAGGCGATCAGAGGAGGCACGGCCAGCCATTGCAGTGGCTCAGTTACGCCCACGGGACCCAAATGCATGAGATGATCGAGCAATCAGAAGAGCAGCCACATCTACACCAACAATGTTACTATACTTATCTATTAGACGCCGTTTGCCAGTTCATATGAATGCAGTGGTATTAAATCATACCATCCGTAGATGGCAGACAGACTCTTGGCTCAGCTCTGGACGTCCATTAAGACATTTAGTTGCTTCTAACCCTTCAATATAGCTGTGTCGTCTAGATTGGTGTCAATCTCGAGTAAGCTGGGCAGTGTCTTATTGGAGAAATGTGATATACAGCAACACGTCACTTTTCTCACAGTGCTGGCGACTACTGTATGTGTGTGGAGGCAGAGAGGTCAGCGGTTCAAACCTGCATTTGTTACTGAGCAGCATAATGATGCACTGAGCAGCCATACTGAACTGCATACTGAGCAGCCATAATACCTGGAGTGACATGCTTTTTATCGAGCTACTGGGACAGCTTATCACTTTTACTTGTGCTGCAAGGTACTCTAATGGCTCGTAGATGACATTTTGCAGCCGGTGGTACGGCCTATCTTTCAAGTAGATTAGATGTCATTAATCAGCAATATAACGCTCCGCCACACACTGCAAGACTCTCGGAATAATGTCTACAAGGATATAATGTCTTTCCATGGCCTGCCAGGTCGTCAGATCTGCTGCAATAGAGAATGTTTGGGACATTTTGGAAAGGTGACTTTAGCGGTATCGGTATACCGCCATAATTGTTTCCCAGTTGCTACACTTATGGAAGAATCTACCTCAGAAGGACATCGGTAACTTAATAGACTCAATGGCTCATCGAATATCGACTTTTATAGAAGCTGAATTTCGCTTTACAACCTACTAAAATTCACATTCTTTTCACTACTACTAGTCAATAAAATGTTTTTTTATTCTGAATTTATAATCATTTGTTCATCTAATCAATCCCTATTCATATACCAAGTATCATGGTCATGGCTCAATTTTTTCTGGATACATATATTTTTCGCTGCAGAGTGCATCATTGTAGTTTCATTTCACAATTCGAAATAAAATGAGTATTAGTTAATAGAAAAATACTTTGAAATAAGTTTAATTGTGTATACATTTTTTGGGACTCCCTGTATATAAATGAATTATATTTTCGCAATGTCTTAGTTTGCTTTAAGTTTTTTAAAAAGAAAATCTGTCCGAATGGAAATCAAATACTTCCTTTGATTTTAAAGAATCATACAAATGGTCCTTGAAATGTTTTGCATAATTTATATGCAAGAAGGAAAAGTCCATAATTTGTAAATAGTTTCATAAGAATCTTCTATTTTCCGTAATCCATGATAACTGCATTAATACATGTTAAATCATATTTGAATACAAAATTATTTTTGGCGAATTTCGAAGAATATACGGCAAATTATATGACTAGGAACATATATACAGTCGGACCTCTATTTAACGAAATCGCTAAATCCCGAAAAAAAGTTCGTTATATGAAAAATTCGTTAAATAGAGAGTCACCCTTTAAAATACTTTAAACTACGTAAAACACATTTTAAGTCCATAAACACTAAATATAATTAAAAAAAGTAATTAATCACACTCTTTTTATAAATTATATCTGTTTGTTTTACTTATTTTACCCATCAAAAGAAATCTGCAAGGGAAATAAGAATGAAACAAAACATTGTCTGGAAATACATTGTATTTTCAGTTAAAAATAATTTTACATTAAAATATCGATTTTTTATTATGGTTGATAAACTGTTTAGAGGAATACCAAATTTTAAAGCAGTATTCTTTTTCTTCATGCCTTTATCCCCCTCATCAAGAATAATTTCTTTTTCTTTGATGCTCAAGTACAGGGGTGTAAAAATCTAGGCGCCAGCGGGCAGTCTCTCACCACTAAATTTTGTTAGTTTTCTTCGCTTAAATTTTATTAGCATTCTTACAAAAAATTTAGATGAAATATTAGATGAAAATAACGAGTAAAATTTTGTGGTGAGAAACTGCCCGCTGGCGCCTAGATTTTTACACCTCTGCTCAAGCACTTTTGCTTTGATATTTTCGAGCTTCAAGAACCAAAATTACCAACACGATTGATCATGATCAACAATCTAGAAAACGGGAAACTATAGTTTAAGGACACGGGGCAGCTTCATTGAGGGTTAAAAGGGAATATTGAAAGTTTGCTCTTCTTGGATGGAAAGCAAAGAATCACAGCGATTTTACTGGTCTTGGTGAGTTAGGTGCCTAGTAAGACCTGTTCATGGTCATTGATCATCATAAAATGTATTAAAAGAAAGAATAAGTTTGAAATGTCCAGCAATATTTTAAGAAATAGTGAGAAAAAAAATTTTGATCCCAAGGAAAAGTTCGTTAAACAGAGAATACACTTCGCTATTTGGAGGTTATTTTACGAAGAAATTTGCAAAATGTTCTTGGTTCCAAGTAAAAGTTCGCAAAATAGAGGTTCGTTAAATAGATTCCGACGGTATTTAAAAAATGTATTCTAACTTAAAGATATATTCCCATTTCTCTATCGACACATTTGGTATAATAAGCTGTCAACATTCTATGTATAACTATAAATATGCATAATTCCCAATGCAATCACAGTCAAATAAAGCTGAAACAGTTATACTTAGAAACAGATAAAAGAGAAATATTCCGGAACTTGTTAACTGTTCTACCTGATAAAACAGTTCATAATCTCTAATTTCAAATAAAAGCCCAAAGCAACAAATCTCATGACTACGACTTGTTATGCTTTACATGTCAAACAAATACATCGACAGTGCAAACTTAAAATTTAATGAGACATATAAAATATTGAACTAATTTCTGTAATTCAAAACTTTTTATTTCGCTATTCAAACGTAATCTTTGTATTGAGTTTATTTTTCTTATCATCAGTAATAATTATAGATATTAATTAAACCTCCAGTTATCGTCATCTCCGCTATAATGGTTTATTACTCTTCATTTAAACATATCTGATAATTCCATTTTAATGGCAATTGAAACAATAAAGCTTTCCAAAATGTCTTTCTCTCTATCAGCCCCCTTAGGATTTAATATTTGATACAATATATGTATCCATGAATTTGCATAATTAACTATAACATTAAATGTTATGTATTCTACATACTTAAGATTACTTTAATGTAAGTGTACCAATGATATAATATTGCAAACGCGTAACAATTAAATAAATCATTTATGAGTATTCAAAGTATTGATGCCGATAACGGAATTTTTAAAAGAATACAAAAATGAAATTAGCGATACATAGATAATTAAAAACAAGTCAGAAATTGTGTGTCAAACATGGCAAATGAGGTACGTTCGTACTATAACTAGTTTTATAAATATTCAGATCTTGGCGCAATAGCTGTTGATGCAAAAATGCATGAATACAAAATTTATTACGATTATATTGATTGAATTCAGTAATCCGGAAATAATATGACTTCATTTTAGATATCAAATAATCACCGTCGTAACCTAGAACCATTACCTATCATGAGATATCACTAAATTAATTACATGTGATAAGATTTAAGAAAGGAATGAAAGGATGATGAAAACTTTTATTAATATTTTTTTTTTAATTTTGATTCGATTTTCATAAAATGTTAAATGACTCGACAAAATTCTGAAAAAATATTTATATATACTAGAAAGGTAGCCCGTCAAAAATGACGGAAATTTAGATATAAAGATATATACAACTCATGTGCAAGAATATGAGTTTTCTCGCTTGTTCCGCAGTGATAGATGAAAATAACACATTTTAAGAACGAAACACATTTATTAAAAACTGTGTACAGTAGAAGACCACTAATCTGCACAGTTTGGTTCCAAGTGTTAAGCAGATTTGAGGCTTTTTGCGGTCATGTCTATTCAATCTTTGTTTACATTTTTTTAAATTCATATATTGGACAATTTAGATTGTTGAGCCTTAAAAATAAATAAATAACACACTTGAAGTAAGGTTAAAAACTATTAAATTATCGTATACGATTTCATGAAATGGTATTATATGGTATTATATGTGTGTGCTTCACGATCTTGGTTACGACGTTGGCGAAATTGCCTGCAACTTGTCATAATCCTAATAGTGTGGGCCGCTATAACAAAAAAGTAACCAGTTTTCAGTAAAATTTCTGATATAAAGTAGCTTTCAAAAACTTGTGTAAAATTGCAGGCCGTTCTCGTGTTATGTCAGTCCTAGGAATAATATTTCTAACACTGAAGATTTTCCATGTATATATGGGATTTAGAAAAGCTTCTCCAAAAGAAAGGTCCTGAAATGACATTGTAATTCCTCTAACTTCAAAGATTAATCGGGCCCTGATGTTGAGTACTGAAATCTAATAAATACAGTTATTTTGAATATTACAACAGAATTAAACAGTTAAACTTATTTAACTTAAACCCGCTGTTACTTCCCGATGTTATTTTTTAGTAATAAGAAAGAAAATTATTTAAAATTTTCAAATCATGTATTTATGATTTTTTCCGTCTTTAATAACTAAATAATGAAAAAATAGGCTTTTGTTCTGAGCTCATAAATATGACAATAAAATAATGTAACTAAGAGACATTACAAAATTAAATCTTTGTGATTACAAACAATAAACAAACGATACCGCCAGCATTTTACCTACTATGACGTCATTAGAATATTGCCCATTGATTGTTGGAGAACTTACTTTGTGAATGATTACCTCAATGATTTAATATTTTTGACGTTTCACGATGAATGAATCACTTGTGTTTGTTTAGGTTTATGGAATGAGATATTAAGCTGTGAACCTAATTTCAATTGAAGTTATCCAAGGATATATGTATTTTTAATCGAAATTAAAAACAATGCTTTGATCTCGAAATAAAAAGTTTTAGTTTGTATAATTTGTTATTTCTGTTAATTATTTATTTAAGTACTTTTCCATTATAGCGCATTTTTAAAAAAAGCTTGGCGCGATTCGGGCATCAGAGAGTGAGATATATTGCGAAAATATATAAACAGCTATGAAAACAAATCTAATGAACTTTTATCTTTGTTTATATATGCACTTATACACATAAAAAATCGTTTCTAAATATATATAATTTTTTTTATATACAAATTACGGCACAGATTTCAGATATGAACCGGGATACCTAACTGGTGCCAAAATGGTGTTATTTTGCCTGCTATGGTAACACGGCTATTGTTTTTTATTTATTAATAAATTATTTACTTTTATTTTCTGTTTTTTAATTATATAAACTGTTTTGTTTTATAGTTATTATTCAAACTTTTATTTATTTATAGTTATTTCCTTTTCAAAATGATAGCAAATAATTTAACTGGTATTCGAAAGCGAGATTTCTGCCGAATTGGCGTCAGAGAAAAATCACGCCAACCCCGATGCGTATATGACATCTGTGCAAAAATTACTTCTGTTTCTTTATAAAAATGGGTAAATAGCTTTTTTTTACATTAAATAAATTGTATACATATGCAAAAAATGGCTGGTGAGTATGAAGCAGTAAATAGGTTGTCAGAAAATACGTTGGCAAACTTCTTTCTCGCCAAGAAACTTTTCTCCGAAGTATTGTACATAAGCAATGATTGCTAGAAATGCATTTTTAATTATGATATGCGCTTTTACGTTTCACTACATTTATGCATACTATACCGTGTGTATAAATGCTACGGTTCATATGCGGGGCTACACAAAAGAATTCGTAAGGGTTACTGAGTGTGAGAGTAAATTGCTTAAAGGTGGTTTTTAAAGGAGTTATGCATTTTTACGCTGAACTGCATTTAGTTTCCTAAGAAATGTTTGTAGAATATAGATAAAATGACATACATGGTCAAGCAAAGAATTGGATACATAACCGTCTATGGATGATAATATCTGGAAATGTGATTTCAGTAGTTTTAAGAGTAGTTTAAATTAAATTTTAGCTAAATAGTGGCATGTAATAACGGTAATATTGGCTATGGACGGTAACTGCTGAAATCAATTTTTAAATTTTTGGAACAGATGTCATATTCGCCCCATATTGGCGCGATTTTTTTCTGTCGCCAATAACATATAGGCAACAGGTACTTAACTTGCGTCAAAGTGTCGTTATTTTGTTTGATGTGGTAACCCGGATTATGTTGTTTATGCTGTTGATGTTTTCGCCAAATTGGCAACCGAAAAAAATCGCGCCAATATGGAGCGAATATGACATCTGTACCAAATTTTTTTATGCGTTTTCTAAAATGTTTACTTAGTTATCTTGGTACTTCTTATTTATCCCGTCGACCAAATTACTGTCGCCAAATTGTTAGATTAATTGCCAATAATGGTTGCCATTAATTAATTAATTGTAAGATTAAATGCCAATAATGGCCAATAAAACCATTAATTCGACGTTTTATTTGTATTTTTGTTAATGTTTTACTATTGATTTGGCGATTTATATAATTTGGCGAAATTGATCGACGGGATATCTAAGAAGTAACGTTATCTTATTTACCTTATTTCCCTAAATAACGAAGTTTTGTTAAAGCATTCGGGATGTGTTGGAAAGTGTTTCATATTCTATGCTTAACGCATGATTTTTCTTTCTTCTTTAGTCTTATTTTGCATTTATTTTATTCTTAATTTTTTAGTCTTATACTACTTTATAGAAATTTTGGCACAGTTGTCATATACGTTATCATATATTGGCGCGATTTTTTTCCGACGCTAATTTGGCGAAAACATCAACAGCATAAACAACAACATCCGGATTACCATATCAAGCAAAATTACGACACTTTGGCGCCAGTTAAGTACCCGTTGTTATATGGCATTGGCGTCAGAAAAAGATCGCGCCAATATGGGGCGTATATGACATCTGTGCCGAAACTTTAATATTTAATGTTTAAACTCTTCGCTCCACTCCCCTTGCATATAGTACAAACTATAACACGGATAGCGCAAAATAATAGACAGTTTGGTACTTTTCCACTGTAGGGGCTTTGGCATTTTTTTAAAGAAGCTTGGTGTAATTTGGGCATCAGAAAGTGAGATTTGGGTACTTTTCCGTTATGCGGACACCATTGTCGGCAAGCGTAATAGTTGGCGCAAAATCGTGAATCGAAGCATTTGAAAAATAAAAGAAAAACCATTGTCGATACTAAAGTGAGCATTTAAAAAATATAACATTTGAAAATTCCAGACTTTTACGAACTATTTCATCAAATCACAAATATATACTTAAAATAAGTTAACAAATAACTGGTATAAAATACAACAATAAAATAAAACTCGTATTAAATTGCTGGCATAAAATTACAATTATCTTTTAGCATTTTGAAATAATTGGCGCATTAGCATACATTTTGGCATGGTGTCCGTATAACGGAAAAATATCGAGATTTGTTGTCAAATCATATAAACAGCTATGAAAACAGAGCGTTTTTGTTTGTTTTATATGTATATTATTGATGTTTTTATGTACAAATTACATCTGTTTCTGTATAAAGTTAGAGAAACGGCTTTTTTATGTTAAATAAATCGTATAAATATCGAAAAAAATGCGTGTGTATATAAAATGAAACAGTGAATAGGTTCCCGGAAAATATCTTACCAAATTTCCTTTTTCGCCAATGCACCTATACTGGAAAAGTACCTAAAGCACATGAAAATCGCGCAGTTAGGAGCTCACACAGTACACCGTTGTCTATTGGCGGTTATTTTATTAGTAGCATCGGGAGGAAGATGTAAAGATGTACTTTAAATTCTCACCCATAGATTTCGAAAAATTATCTTAAAAGAGTGGAGTTGAATTAATTATTAAATTTCGGTGACCTCCATTATGAAAGATTAATGGTTTTAAATGGGAATTTCGCCAAATTAGTCAGCTATCGCCAAGTTGGCTAACATTTGGCGCTACTGTGGTAACCCTACATTAATATTTTTCAACAATTACTCATTTCAATGAGGCGGTCCTACCGGAATAGTGAGGGACACACAGAGACTTGGATTTTATATAAATAGATATGTGTGTGTGTGTATATATATATATTAAATTTCAAATCTTTCAGTTGGGTAGTTTTTGCGCTGTTATATGCGGACAGACAGACGGACCAGAATAGACGACGACTGCAGGGGCTACGTATTTATAAAATTACGAACGCATCTAAAAATTGGCTTAATGTAGATGCTTGGACACTAATTCACCATCCTCAGGAAAAGTGTATACAGATTTAAACTTTTCTATCGTCCTTCCCAAGTCCCCCCGTACAAACAAAGAAGAAAAAATACAAGAAAGGAAGGAGGTTATAAAGAAACAAAAACTGTTATAGAAAACTGTTAACTTGTTATCATATCTCATATAAAATTATTTTCTAATAAAAATCACAATTATTGAAGTGAATATCACATCTTGTCCTCCCCAAAATGCAACATTTGAATCATTTTATATACAGGCTGATCTAGAGGAAGCATTGATTGGCTGGGCGTATGAGTAATATAGTGGTCATTCCCTCCATGAGCACCTGCACTTTTAAACCGGAAGTCGCTTGCAATTGGAAGGCCTCATCGAGTTGATAGCTGAAATGACAGGATTAGTTAAAACTCGATCTTGGTACATAATCTTGGTGGAAAACACCGGCAGACCCGATTTTAGTGATTGGCTGGTTGTTTACAATTATTTTTTTCATACTCCCAGTTCTTCAAGTTTTCATATCATTGGGTGCAGGAAAAATCAATGATAAACCTACCGATCAATCACTAAAATCGGGTCTGCAGGCGTTTTCCCCCAAGATATGACTTGGCAAACCAGCTGCACTTTAAGGGTGTTCTCAAATCCAAAAGGGTAACTTTCTGACATAAGTTTTAATTTATTTTTGTTCGAAAATGCATGAAACTAGCAGGTGTTGTTGTTCAGAAACTATGCAATCGAGCTGGGTTTTTTTTCGTTTTTTTTGCAAACGCAATAGATCTTTCAGAAAATAGTGTCAAAGTTGACGTTTTGAATCGAAGTTCCCGAAGAAAGCAGAAAAAAAAGTCAGTGAAGGACGAAAAACGTATTTGTCACGTGATTAAAATCGCTTATAACTCAATGGGTAATTTATTGATCCAAAAATGGAAAACACAGTTCAATTCCAAATCGCTTCCATTGTCAGGCTTTCCTGTTTTATATCTTTCCGTTAAAAAATGAATTTATAAATGTGTCAAAATGGTTTGCGCTTGTTGAGCAGAGCAGTCAAGAACAGCCTTAATACGCTAATCGCGTTAAGTCTAATCCTGAAGTTTCAGCAGTCAAATCGATGAGGCGATTTGTCAGTGCAGCCACCTTTCCGGTCTATTTTTAGTTAGTGAAATAAAATGTAGGAAGAATTACTCGGCTCGATGTCGAAATGTTACTATATGCAGAGTCTCTTTAGGACTGTGATCTTAGGCAATTTAGAAATAGTGCCGGTTTTAGACACTTGTTATTTTTTTTTCAATGTTTTGGGATGCACCCCAAATCATGAATTAAGGAAACCGGACAACAATTTGTTAGACCTCAACATAGTAAAACGCAGATACTATTGGAAAGAAACGAAATAATCTGTTCGATCTTTAAAACCAGGACTAACTTGCCTGAGTGTCGCAAGGTGACACCACAAATCAACGAGAAAGGAAAAATTCTAATGGGACTTCACTTCGAACTTTGAAAATTAACTGAACAACTTTCTCTTCTACTGCGCGAAGAGAAACTGATGAGTTAGACGTTTTTGCAATACATGTACTTTTTTCACACCCTTTATCCTTAGTACGTGTGGCGTTTGTTGTTATGGGTAGAAGCAAAAGGATCAGCTCTATCCCTCAAATATACATACATACTTTATATATTAATCGTATTTTTCATTATCTTTTTCAGTTTTCTATGCTTAACCTAGATTGTTCATTTGATGGAAAACTTTATATATTAAACAAGATTTATTTCGCAGAAATGTCTTCACTGAGAACTCTTCACACAAAAACAAAATAAATAAATTCATTTATTTTCAGCGTCATATTCAAAGAAACTGTGCTGACATCCATATGAAGGGATATCACAGGTGAGTTAATTTTACTTACCTACATTTTTATTGAGAAATAATTTATTATAATTACAGAAAATTAAGTGGGCCCCTAAATTTAACTTTGTACATTTAATAGATACAGCTATCCAAATGGTCCGAGGCTAAAACTCCCGTACTTTTAGGTAGATTTCGTATGAAATACTACCTATTACATTCTCACCTATGTTGGAATTTCTGAAAAATTTTTGCAGATCTACACCGATCATGACTCCTAGAACCCAAAACCACCCCAGTACAAAACTTTATCTATCTATCTATCTATACATATATATATATAACCATTAATTAAACATAACCTACCACCATCAAAAACCGTAATATTATGAATTAAAGCTGTAAGTATAAAAAAAGTGTCAAATAATTTATTATAAGAATTATTATGGAAGAAGAAAGAAGAAAGTGGACACCGACAAATAATGGAAAAGCTTATATATTGAATTACGTTTTCAAGGGCACAGAATTCAATGATATAAGCAATATGGTTGTTTTCTGTGAGAAAAAAAAGCTAAAGCTAAAAATTATTTTTCTCTGTGCCCGAACAACCATTATAATCAAGTGAATAGATTAAAAATGGAAACAGAATAGAAACAAATAATATGAAAGGGAAAAATCAATAAAACCTGTTTAAATATTTATAGGATATAAAATAGAAATAATACACAACATACCGATTAATATTTCAGTATTTTTCAATATATCCACACGCACATGGCTACCATAATATCGTAAAGATTAAGGTGAATAAAACAGTTAAGAAATCACAGTAATTGATACCAAAGGATGCAGTTAATACATTTTGAAATACCATGATAAATACAATTAATATAATATAAAATAAAATAAATAGAAAGTAATTACATTATTTAAAATAACTAAAATGCACTATTAAATTACTTAATTACTATTTAACAATATCGTCAAAATTTAGCTAAAAAATCCACCTGGTGGAGGAAATTATAACTGAAAAGGAGCTGCAAAAGACAAAATTTATAACTTATCGTCAAAAGACAAATTTTCGTGCTGCCATCTAGTAGTATTTTTATTATTCAAATGTCACAAGATGAACAATTGAAAGACTTTGAATGTAAAAAAATGTATCAACAGCAAAACCAAACAAATCCTTCTATATAGATAATTATAAACCTAATATAAACCACACTATATATTATTTTTAAAAACTATTGTTAATAAAATTATATATATATCACTTTCTTCTGGGCACGATAACTTCCCCAATTCTGCACAAATCTCTTCCAAACTGATACATAACATCAAGGGGCATAAAATCTCGGTCAAGTTCGTTAATGGGCAAAATTGGACCAAGGGGATGGAAATAGGGAGGGGTTTTGTGAAAACCGGAAAAACCCCATAACGTCTTAATTTTTGTATGCATCAAATCAGATTAAAGTTTTTATTACTTCTAAAAATAGAACCAAAATTTTATGTATCACAGATTTTTAATAAAATTAAAAATGAGCTCAAGCGGCGCAAAAAATAGGGGTTTTGGGAGAAAAAAAATCATAACTTCGTCAATATTCAAGATATCAAATCCAATTAATTTTATTCTAAATCTTCCTAATATTATCTACAACTTTTATATTCACAAACTTTTAATAGGATCAATTCGTACCGCAAACGAAACAAACGAACAAAACGAAAACAAAAAGGGGGGTTGGAGCAGAAAAAATCCATAACTCCGTCAATTCACCAGATATAAAATTCCCATGAATTTATCATATAGCTTCTTAATATTGCCTACAACATTTATACAGAGAAGTTTTTGATAGGACCAATTCTTACAGCAAAAACAAATTAAACATACATAGCTGTTGAAGTAAAAAATCATTTTATTAAGGGTGTATTCAAATCCAAACTGCTTATTTTCAGACTCATTTTTAAATTCATTTTTGCTCTCAAACACATCCAATTTGTAGATTCTCTTATTCAGAAACCATATAATGTACCGTAATGATCGGTTTTTTGATAGAGGCAGAATATATTTCAAAAAATGATGTCAAAGTGGGCATTTTGAACAGAATTTCCCGAAGCGATTGTGTTAGAAACGAAAAATATTGTCCTACTGAGAAAATAATTGTTTATAAATCAAGTTTTAATTAATTGAACGAAAAATAAAAACATAGGCCACTTATAAATCTCTTCAAAAATCACGTCAGCTAGTTTCATATTTTATCTAATAAAAATGAATTTGAAAATGCGCCAGAAAATTTCGGGTTGTTGAGCATGGAAAAGTATTTTTTTTTAATACCGCCTTAACATTATTCAGATAAAACCCAGCTATTAAATGAAATAAAAACTCGTCAAAAGCAGCCAAATAAAATAGTTAAAGTGGGTTTATCTATAATCATGATTTAGTTGTTTTTTTTTTTTTTTTTGGTGAAATTAGTATTGTTGCGTTTTATCGCTGCTCCCATAGTCTTAATTTAATCTTTTTTATTTTGCGCTTCGCGCAGACGATATTTTTTTGTTGACAAGTGAATGTTTTTAGAACTTTATGAACTAAACTATAGCTACGAAATTTTATGGTGTAAGATTTACTGAAACGAAAGTATGCTCGAGAAAAGTTATGTGTTTTTGTGTTTGTGATGTTAAAATATATTGTTGTTATGTCTACAATTTGTCTCTGGCATTACTCCTTACACAGAATGAACTTTTATTCCGAAGAAATTTAAATTAGCTTTTTATCTCCTGATAAGATGAACTAAGGTAAGCCTAATCCATTTGCATGATTAAATAGTTATAGTTTTAACTGTGAAATGAATATTGATAATTAAATATCAGTATAATAGTATTGAACAATAAAGTTTTATAAACAGGGACTAGAATCAATAAGTATACTTAATTTCGAAATCTACCTCCGCCTGTAGACCGGGCCGGCAGGGATTTTTTTTTTTTTTAATATGTGGGTACTGGGAGGTTTGCCTGTGGTGCGGAGAATGGGGAGAGTAACCGGGCTTCTTTTCGGACAGGGGTGGGTTCTTTTTCGACGAGCACCAGTCAAAGTTTCGATCAAAAGCGCAAAATGTGCTAAGCTGCTTCTCATCGTCAAGTGTTGTAACCCGATTATATATTATCGACAGATAAATTATTTTTCTGTTACGATTTCGTTTTTCGATCAATAGCCGATTTAAAAAATCTACAGTTTAATATCGCTTCATAGTTTGGCATTTGCCAAATGATAAACGCTCTGCGATTAAATTTTTCCAAGACAAAGGCATAATTGACATTATGGTGTTTGTTTAAAAAAATTACAGCATAATGTATTCTGGATTTAGAAGCAAGCACCAAAATGGCTCTATGCAAAAGAAATACATCCGAGGACTATGATTTTCAAAACTCATCTTATCCAGAAAATCAAATTTTGGGAAATCGCGAAAAACCTCTGACTGCTTCCATTGGTTTTCATTGTAAACCAAGATTTTACAATGCCAGAAATCTATATTAATAAAACAAAGTTTCGATCTGTCTGTGTGCGATGGCTAGCAAAATCTACGGGACGTGCGAGGCTCAAAATTTTTGTGAAGATAGCCCTCCTGGTACACTTGAGCTTCAAAATTTTTCATTTCTAATAATTAGGTGATAAATTAATAACAAAACCCCAAATTAAAAGAATGGAAAAATATTCATAATTCAACAAAAGCATGGATTTTTCTCAAACCGCAGAATATTTCTTCGAAAACTAGAAGAGAGTGTGAGGGGTTAATGGAATTACAGCGCTGCAAGGGCAATAAACGTACTGGGCTTATTTTAAAAAGGGGCTATATCTTAAATTCTACTGGGACTAAAAATTCGAAAATTGCACAGCCAGGCGCAAAAAAAATTCCCCTTTCAGAAATTCTAAAAAAATATCCCGCTGTGGTTTCAGGAAGTTAAAAAATACACGAAAAATCGATTTATAAAAAAACTTTTTATTTCCTTCGAAAGAAAGGTTCGAAATCTTTGCCATGGACGCCAGGAGATCATTGCAGACAACCGACGCCTTTCAATAGTGGACATTTTCGAACGGATATAAAAATGTTCAAATATTAAATTTATAGTTTACTTTTTATGCATCCAGATGTAGAATTTTTCGCTGATTTCAGATGTGTAAATTTCTTCACGGTCTCTCAATCACAACCTTAGATATTAATTACTATTTCATTAACCCCTTGAGGAGCGGTGGGATATATTATACCCCACCAAATTTTAATTAAGATTTGCACCAGAAACTTTTAATAAAGTTTTACATTTATAACTTTGGTGGAAAAAAAGCTGAAAAATTGCTTTTCCTTATTTTGAAATAAAATTTTTTCAAATTTCCGGTGGGAATTCAACATTACAGAAACGCAGTTACTTGACCCTCAAAGGGTTAATTGGATGATTCCCTTTCAAACTCTCATTTTAAAAGCCAGTCTCCCAAACCACAAAAGTTTTTAAACTAGGATTCTTTGGAACGCCGTCATTTTTTTTTTTTTTTTTTTTTTTTTTTTTTACTAAATACAAAATTTACAGATTTTAAAGTTATGCATCCATCCTTATCTTTAAACGCTGTTTAATAATATAAAAATTTTATAAAAATCAATCCGCAAGTTTTTGTTTTATAAAAAAAATCGATTTTTAAAAAGGAAAAAAATGTTTTGTAGGGGGCATAAAATATCGGCGATAGAAGATGAGGGGGGGGGGGGCAGATCAAATATTTAAAATCGTACTGTTTTCTACCGCTTTAGATCCAGAATTTTAAGGGATTCCTGAGATAGATATTAATTATTTAATATAAATTTTCAAAAGTGTACTTACCACTATTTTCGAATAGTAATTTCAACAAATATCTTAAATTCTTGCTTAAGTCTTCCACCCCCTTTTCTAATATATCTACGGGTAGATTGTTTAAAGCAGTTTCATTCAGAAACAGTTTTGTTAAGAATAGAGTTCGCAGCCTGATGGTGGAATGTGGAACTAAAAGATTCGAGAATTTTTTTTTTTTTTTTTTTTTTTTTTTTTTTTTGTAAGATTTTGCAGTGCGTGTGCAGCACGCCTGGTAAACGGTGCTGTTAGAAACGGGGACCGGTAAGAGATTCGTTCGGTACGGGATGTTTTTATTTTACAATATATTAAAGTCGCGCCTGCTATACGGTGCTGTAGGCAGCGGGGACCAGGTTTAAAATCGTACCGTTTTCTACCGTTTTAGATGCGGATTTTTGACGGAGCTCTGGGATAAATATTATTTATTCAATATAAAATTTCAAAAGTGTACTTACCACTATTTCCGAATAGTAATTTCAACAAATCTCTTAAATTCGTGTTTAATTCCGCCACCCCCTTGACTAATTTATTTACGGGTAGGTTGTTTAACGGTGTTTCGTTCAGAAACAGTTTTGTTAAGAATAGAGTTCGCCCTCTGGTGGTGAAATGTGGAACTAAAAGATTCGAGATTTATTTATTTGCAAGATTTTGCCGTGCGTGTGCAGCACGACTGCTATACGGTGCCATAGGCAGCGGGGATCCGGTGAGGTTCGTTCGGTTCGAGATTGCGTCTTTTTATGAGATTTGGCAGTACAAATTCCAGGCTCCTTTAAGGAAATTATTACGAGCCAGACAACGCCTGGAGGCTCAGCTTGTACAAAATAAAAACTAGTTTTTTTTTGCATATTGTATTGTTTTTTTTTCGATGCAGGTTCGACAATAGGTTGAAAGAAAACTCGATTTTTTAAAATTTTGCATAAGGTGAGTTTTGAAATTCATGTCTAAACCTGCTTTCAGGATAACTAACTGCATTCTTTTAAAAACTGCTGTTTGATTTAATTACTTCTGCTATGCATATTTTGTGACTATTCTGCAAATCATACTTATTGAATATACGTATCGCCACTCGCATTTTTTAAGTCAAATCGAATTTGGCATTAATAAAATATTTAGCAATGTTAAATAAAAATAATCAATATTATGAGTGTGTAGTTACAAAATTAAATATTTGTATTATTTGTGAATTTCCTCGTTGGGCGAAGCGGCAGAGCGATTAGATAGTGGAAAACGTAACATGGTTTTAAATGATATGAACACACTACAGTCATAACAGACAAAATAATACTTAACAATGACGTTTTACAGACTTAATGCGCATTAACTCTAGTAAGGTGGCGCGCAAGTCAACTTTTGGGAAATCCAATTACAACAGAAGGTGATAGCAATACATTAAGTATATAGGTTATATAATATATATATACATGTGTGTGTGTGTGTGTGTGTGTGTGTGTAGGAAGGTGATGTGGAAAACGTCAATTTATTGAAATAGTCAATTAATAAACAGAATTCTGAAATCATACAAACTTGAATTTAATTCCTTGAAGACATTTAATTTTACACTTTCAACTTTACAATTTTACAATTTGCTTTTTCAAACATACCAGGAACAATATTTATAACATTAGTTTATATCATATCTGTAGAACATTCTAATTAGGCCTAATAGAGTCAATTGCTTTACTGCCAGCTTCTATGCCAATGCTTAATGAATGATTGAAAAATAAGAGACTGACTCTTTTCTGATTTTCAAAGTCTAAAGTCACTGTGCTCGTGATCCGTGAATTTTGCTTTGATATCTATCTCATGCTTTCAAATCATAGACAATAATAATAACAAGAGAGTTATTTGATTTGATCACGTGCGTCATAAATGAAATAAATGATGTTACCTAAATTCAAATGCTACAAAAATATATATAATCTAACTCACATTACTTACAGAGTGGAATATAAGATGTAATTCTTTAAAGACACGAACACACGACAATTAGCACAGAAAAAAAAAGAGGGTTACTGTTTGAGGCTTTACAGGTGTAAGGCGCACTATCTAACAAGTCAAAATTTGAGACAATGAAATTACAATAGAAGGTGATAGCAAGACATTAATTAGATAACTTATATAATATATATATATAGATAGATAGATATAGATAGGGGCGTCCAGAAATGATGTCACGCTTAGAGGGGGAGAAATTGTGAAATTGTGACAGTTTGTGACATGAGGGTGGGAGGGGGTAGGAAGATGTGTGACATCACACATTTTGGTTAAACATTAGATGGGTTACTATCGTTGCGTTGACATTAGAGGGCTTACTATCCCGAGGATGAGAGTGATGTCAAAATGCCTGTGTACTCCGTACGAGCATATATCTTCTCCAAGGGAGGAAGAGTTGTAATAGTAAATGATTCAGAGTAACTTCTATTTTATGATTTAATATATAATTTTATTTAATGTGGCAAATGAAATGTGATGGCAATTCCATTTAAGAAAAACTAATATTGAGGCTTCTTCTTCCAAATCAATCAGTTTTAAAGCATTTTGTGTTCATAAAGTAAATATAAGATTTAAAACCAAATATATTAAATTGCATTTCAAATTCTAAAATACTACTCTTTTCAATTGCTCTTCCATATTAATATTTTATTACTATTGTATATTAACTATATTTTTTGTTGTAAACCTTAATCTTATTTCAAACAAAATAAGTACACGAATCATTTTTATTGTTATGCTCAGAAATATCATTAAAACACATAGTTAAAGTTCAAAAATAAAATTTGAAATACGATCTATAACGTAGTGCTTTGTTTCTGAACTGCAAGTATATGGTTACGTAATATAGCGTTAGATGTTAGAAGGGGAGGGGAGGGGGTATGGTGAAGTGTGACGTTTTGTGACAAAGGGGAGGAGGGGGATAAAAAATATTGAAAAAAAGTGTGACTTTATTTATGGATCGCCCCTAATCTAACTTCTCTCCTCTCCCCCAATGTCGACGTATTCGATCGACGATCACTTAGTGTCATCGGCCTAGTATTTTTTAATACTTATTACGCTTATCAGATGTAAAGGTTGTCGTTAAAATATCATCCCCCGCGTTTTCTCATGGCACAAAATCAACGTCAATTTGTCCGTTATTCAAAGCATTTTTTATAAAGGAGTGTTTACATAATGAAATGTAAGAATATTTTTTTATTATAAAAGCTATTATAAAAACTATTTTAAGTATGTTCTTTCACATAAAACAAACCATATATAAAATAAATATTTCTGCAAATAAACACATAAATACATATATTTATTTATTTCCCTCTCTTATGTACATAATTTAAATTGTATTTAAGCATTCATTTGAAATACAATGGTAATTTAAGATAAGCAACTCAAATCTTAATAAAGCTCATTTCGAACATCGAGATATTTAAATGAAATCCTTTTTCATTAAATAAGATAATAAATAAAGCAGTTTAAAAATCTGCGTTTCATTTTTAACGCATTAAAGAAAAGAAAGAATAGAAAAAGTTAATGCATGCATACAGCATTCAAGCAAATTCGTCCCCCTCAGAAACTTCTTTCAAATTATTCCTTGAATAGGAAGTAAAATTCTTCTAAATTCCTCCAAAATCTTTAGATAAGTTACTTCCCAAATAGTATCTACGAGAGTTTAACTTATTCAGATAACTTCAGTTAAAGCAGTTTTTTAGTTTTTAAGTGATTTCGAGCATTTTCTTTTCTTCGTAGCAGCTTTAATTCAAGTGAAACGGAAACCATAAAATCCTTATATTTGAAAATATTTTATTCGTATTTCGTATATATCTTTTTATCCGCCGATATGCTATTTCTTTCGACCAGCAATTAAAATATCGTCTCTAAAAAATAACATTCCGTTACAGAAGCGAGCCGTAAAATAAAGCAGATGTATCATTGTACGTATTGTTAAATACTAATAATCTCTATTGCAATTTTTTAAACTTCTAAGCATCGCACATAGTCAATTTTTATACCGTCATATAGGGAAAACAAGAAAGAAAAATTATGCGTCAAGCGTAGATTATGAAACACTTTCCAACACATTCAGAATAATGTAATAAAACTGCACCGTTTAATAAGTTAAAATATTATGTCTAATTCAACCATATGGAAACGCATAACACATTTGAAATCCAAATTTCAACTGTTATCATCTACACTCGGAAAATGATCCTAATTCTTTGACCAGCCCTGTATATGATATATAGCTTTGTATCTATGACGGTTGTATCTACTAACGGAAATAAATATGAATTTTAATTTTATGAGTGAATACATAAAACACAAGTTCATATTCTTTATAAATATCGGTTTCATAAATTACTTATGTTTTAATTCCTCTTTTATGTGTTAGATATGATCGAATACTTAAGCATATGTTAAAATTTGATAACTTCAGCGAAAATGAGTGTGAGTATTTATTCTACTTTATTAATACTCCAGTTTCTAAATCCAGACCGGATATTTTGAGAAAAGTAATTTCCTGCAGCTTTCATATATCCTGTTAGGAAATATTCCTTTGTCAGGAATTTATCTCTTATAATACAAAACAAAGAAACCTATTAATTTTAGTAAACCCAAAAGGAAAGAGAAAGATAATATTTCTACGATATATATCAAAAGGAAACTTATTAAAGAGGATTGAAATAAATAATTGCGGAAGCGTATTTACTTAAGTACTGTACAGCAGGAATTTCGAACATAATTATTCTGTTCTTTGTATAAAAGTTGTAACAAATCTGCTATATTAATTTCGATGTAATATTTAATTGAGCCGCAATATTCAGTACAAATATATGCAATATTCAATTAATCTATTTTATGTCATATTTAGAAATGGAACAAAAGTCATATGAATAATATAGAGATATTTTTGTTTTCGAAATCGGTCGAGTACTTTAGGAAATAACGGAATATTTACCTGAAAAGTTTGATTTTTCTGGAGAGCCGAAAAACTTACACTTCTAACTTGTGTGATGTTCTTACACGATTTTATCAAACACATGAATTAAAGTACATATAAACAACTGTATAAAATATAGTTACATATAATAAATGAGGTAATATTTTAACCCTTATCGGTTCTCACATGAGTAGCATCTCTTACATGAATTTTATTCGGTTAGCACCACTTCTTTTAGAAAAAGAGACACTTACTTTGTAGTACGTACAACATGTGCTTACTACGAAATTTACTTTTAAAATATAGTGGTGCGAATAGAATATAAAAATAGAATCAAGTATAAAATATTGGCGTAAAGTTAATGGGAGTGAGCATGGCGTTCCAGTCGTGTCTTCCCTTAAGGCTGTTCTTAAATCCAAAGGAATAAAGAACATAATATCGAAGAATATCGTGCTAATATCTTCTTTCTGACATAAGTTTTAATTAATTTTTTTCGGAAACGCACGATACTAGCAGGTGTTGTTATTCAGAAACTGTATCATTCAGAAAATGCTGTCAAAGTTGGCATTTTGAACTGAACTTTCGAACGAAAGAAGAAAATCCAGTCAATAAGGGGAGAAAAATGCCGTGTCACGTGATCAAAATCGCTTATAACTCAATAAGTAAGTGATTGATCCAAAAATGGAAAACGCAGTTCGATTCCAAATCGCTTCCATGGTCAGGATTTCCAATTTTATATCTTTGCGTTAAAAAATGAATTTGTAAATGTGTCAAAACGTTTTCCACTTATTGAGCAGAGCAGTTGAGAACAGCTTTAAAGCGGTGACTAATTTCTTTTTCCTTTTCAAGAATGTGAACTGGTTAAAAAGAGATGCCACTAACGAAAAAAGAACGGATTGACATTATTCTTCTGGCTGGGAGTGAGTGGTACCGCACGTCCACGTAACGAGTACTTTCAATGCAATGCACAGAACGCAGATAATCCATGACAACATGGCAAAACTTATCAAGAAATTCAAAATACAGGTTCTGCTGCCGATGCAAGCAGCAGGGCCGTAGCGACCGCCCCCCATACCCCCCACTTGGGGGGGGGGCTGAGCAAAGTCAGGGGCCCAGTAGTGAGCTATTGTACCTTTCAGCCGAATGTTTTTTTTTTTTTTTTACTTTTTAAATTATTTTTTTATGAATTTTTAATAATATTTTATTTAGTTTTATCGAAATTCATTTTTTTTTTTTTTTTTGTCAAAGATCTTGATTAGATTTAGAAACAGAAAACAGATATGTGCTTTTCTTCTATATCCACCATTTTTTATAAAAGTTTTTGAAGGCTGTAAGTTCTACTTAAAAAATAAAATGGCATTTTAGTATTTTTGGGGTGCACCTATCAATGGGCGAAAAAAGTGAAACCAAAGGTTCAAAACTTCTTTAATACTATTACTTCCATCAAACGAAACAGATATGCGCTTTTTTTCTACAGGAACCATTTTTTTAAAGGGGCCTTGATGAAAGAAATTTCGCAGGCTCTAGATTCTTTTTGAATTGTCTTTTTTAGGGCCCCCTATATAAATGCGAAAAAGTTAGAGCCCAAGATTCAAAACTTTTAAGCCCATTTTTTGATCCAAATTTTTTAAAAATATGCTTTTAAAACTCACTTAGGAACCCAATAAGTTTCAAAACTTCGTTATACTATTACTTCCTTCAACCAAATGTGCTTCCTTTCTATAGTCATTATTCTTTTTAAAGGTTCCCAGATGAAAGAAATTTTGCACGCTCTTAATACTTTTTAAATTGTCTTTTTGGGGGCCCCCAATAAAAGGGAGGAAAAGTTGGAACTCAAGATTCAAAACTTTTAGGCCCCATTTATATTATTCAAATGTTTTAAAAATATGCTTCTTAATATCATTGGGGGCCCCAACAAGGTTCAAAACTTTCTTAATACTATTACTTCTTTTGACCAAAACAGATATGCACTTCCTTTCTATAGCCAGTATTCTCTTTAAAGGTTCCCAGATGAAAGATAGTTTGAAGGTTCTGATTTCTTTTTGAATTGTCTTTTTTAGGGCCCCTTATAAACGGGAGGAAAAGTTGGAGCCCAAGATTAAAAAGTTTTAGGCCTCACTTTTTTATTCAAATGTTTAAAAAACATGCTTTTCAAACTCGTTGGGAGTCCCAATAAGTTTCAAAACTTCCTTAATACTATCAGTTCCTTCAAACAAATGTGCTTTCTTTCTATAACCAGCATTTTCTTTAAAGGTTCCCAGATGAAAGAAATTTTGCAGGCTCTAAATACTTTTTTAATTAACTTTTTGGGGGCCCCCTATAAAAGTGAGGAAAAGTTGGAACTCAAGATTCAAAACTTTTAGGCCCCATTTTTATTATTCAAATGGTTTAAAAATGTGCTTTTTAATATCGTTGGGGGCTCCAACAAGGTTCAAAGCTTTCTTAATACTATTACTTCTTTTGAAACAGACATGCCCTTTTTTTCTATAGCTACCATACTTTTTAAAGGTGCCCAGATGAAAGGAATTTTGCAGGCTCTAAATTCTTTTTGAATTGTCTTTTTTAGGGGCCCCTATAAACGGAGGAAAAGTTGGAGCCCAAGATTCAAAACTTTTAGACCCCATTTTTATTATTCAAATGTTTTAAAAATATGCTTCTTAATATCGTTGGGGGCCCCAATAAGGTTCAAAACTTTCTTAATACTGTTACTTCTTTTGACCAAAACAGATATGCACTTTCTTTCTATAGCCATCATTCTCTTTAAAGGTTCCCAGATGAAAAAAAAAAAAAATGCAGGCTCTAAATTCGTTTTTAATTGTCTTTTTTAGGGCCCCCTATAAAGGTGAGGAAAAGTTGGAGCCTAAGATTCAAAACTTTTATGCCCCATCTTTTTATTCAAATGTTTTAAAAATATGCTTTTTAATCTCGTTGGGGGCCCCAGCAAGGTTCAAAACTTTCTTAATACTATTACTTCTTTTGACCAAAACAGATACGGACTTTCTTTCTATAGCAGCATTCTCTTTAAAGGTTCCCAGATGAAAGAAAATTTGCAGGCTCTAAATACTTTTTTAATTGGCTTTTTGGGGGCCGCCTATAAAAGTGAGGAAAAGTTGGAACTCAAGATTCAAAACTTTTAGGCCCAATTTTTATTATTCAAATGTTTTAAAAATATGCTTTTTAATCTCGTTGGGACCCCAATAAGGTTAAAAACTTTCTTAATACTATTCCTTTTTTTTACCAAAACAGAGATGCCCTTTTTTTCTATAGCTACCATTCTTTTTAAAGGTGCCCAGATGAAAGAAGTTTTGCAGGCTCTAAATACTTTATAAATTTTCTTTTTTGGGGCCGCTCTTAAAAGTGAGAAAAATTCGGAACTCAAGATTCAAAACTTTTAAGCCTCATTTTTTTTTTCAAATGTTCAAAAAATATATGCTTCTTAATCTCGTTGGGGACCCCAATAAGCGGGCATCTATGTGCATTGCATATGCCGCCTATCCACTTATGTTCGACCTGTTTCGTTTTGAACATTTCATTTCTCTTGTCTCGATAAATTACTTATGTTAACTATACATAAATTACATCGTGTATTTATTTAATCTACTTGCAGAGCTTCGCTAATTGCTTTTTTTAAAAAAGAACCCATTTTTTTTAGTTCTCCATTGGGGGCTTTCACTGCCTTTCGCAGCGTAAACCTTTTCCGGATATTCCCGCTCCGAATCAAACAATCATTGAATTTTTCGATATTTTTCGAATTTCGATGATTTTTTCGATAAAAGTGATAGTGTCCAGATAAAAGTATACTTATCCAGCATCGTAGCTCAAGTGCTACAGGAGCAAATTTGTTATTTTTCCACTTCAACTTAATTATGACAGCAGCAAAATCTACTGGATAATTCTTCGGTTTCAGAAAAAAAATGTCAAAAAACTCCGCAAAACGCGAAAAAAAAGTGTAAAAATCTTATAAAAAATTGGGCAAAAATTCAAAAATCGCTGAGAGAAAATTGATTATATCGAGCCAAAAGATTGTAACTGGGTTGTGAAAAAATTGCCGTGAAAGACAAAAATATGTTAAAAATCACATAAAACGTTCGTAAAAAATTCAGAAATTTCTATGGACATATTTTCTATATTGAGCTAAAAGACTGAAACCTGATGCCTTTTAGGGATGTCAAAAATCTGTGCTGCAGATGGCAAAATTTTTACTATATTGGGATAAAAGATAGAAACTGGGTTCCTTTTACACTCTCTCCCAGAAAAAAAAAAAAAAAAAAAAAAAAAAAAAAAAGAAAAGAAAAGAAAGAAAGAAAGAAATCAGTAAATTGAAGGATTTTTTCCGTAACTTTTTCTTTCATTAGAACACACACACAAAAAAAGCTTTGATTTGATTTTCTCATTTTCCGCGAAAATATAGAAAACTCACCAATCTAACATAAAAATTACCTAACATCCTTACTAAATTTGAAGATGCATTTTTATCAAATCAAATCACAGGAGTGTTCCGCCAACTTTGCTGCATTATACTTTTCCCTATTAGAAACTGAACTTTTACGCATGACTTTTTCCTTCATAACACGAAGAAGTCGCGAATAAAACATCAAAATTTCTAGAAATTTTCCTTTCTAAAGACGAAAGTTTCTTCAAATGTGAGATAAAATCTCTTCTAATCACGGGGGTCTTAAAAAGGAAAAAAAAAAACGTTCGTGAAAAATTCAAAAATCGCAAAGGACAAAATTTAGTACATCGGGCTAAAAGACTGAAACCTGATTCCTTTTACTAATGTCAAAAAATACGCGAAAAAAAGTTAAAAATCACATAAAAAATTCGCGAAATATTTAAAAATCGAAGAAGACTACTTTACTATATTCGGCTAAAATGGAAAGATGGATTGAAAATAGATTCCTTTTATGAATGTGGGGGGAAAAGCACGAAACTCGAAAAAATACAAAAAATATCGTAAAAAATTAAATGAAAAAAATTCGAATCAAAAAAATTAAAAACCTGTTTCGAGCAACTTCAAGCATACAGGTAACCTTCCTGTCAAATTTTGAAACAGAAAAACATCTTGTGAAACAGAACATCTTTTTGAAACAGAAAAACATCTTGTCAGACAAAGAAAAACTCTGGACAGACAAACGTCTGTCTTTATTATTAGCTACTAGAAAACCCGTCTTCGTTGCCCAAAGAAAGGTACCTTCTATCCGAAGGTATTTTTTTTTCTTCTTAAATTTCAACTTGGGTGACAACTTTAAACTGGAGAAAACCGGAATATATATGAAAACAACATCCCAAAAGTATTTTTTTTTTTTTAATTAGTAAATCTGTACATATATATGTATTTAATAAAAGGCACCAATCCGAGAGGGAAAAAAATTGTTATAAGTGCATATTTTCTGCTTAAAGAAAATCTGTCTGGGCCACGCGGATAGCATTGTCAAACTGAAAAGAAAATTGAAAATACGAAAACGACTTCCATATTTTTTATTTATTTATTTTGTTTATGAACAATACTTAGCAATTCTACATTTGTAAAAGGAATTCAGTTTCAAACTTTTTTGCCAAATTTTGTCCTCTGCTGTTTTTAAAATTTTCGAGAATTTTTATGTGATTTTTAGCTTTTTTTCACTTTTCTGGTAGTTTTTTTAATATTCGTAAAAAAAAAAAAAAAAAAAAAAAAAAAAAGGTTTCAATCTTTTAACCCAATATGAGTAAAGTTTGATCTGTATGAACTTTGAAAATTTTTATGCAATTTTTGGCGTTCTTTCGCGTTCTTTGGCGATTTTTTTGACATTTGGAAGAATTCTCAGTTAAATTTTGCAAGTCCTTTGATTAAATTCACATTGTAAAAATATCAAATCTGTTCCTGCAGCAACGTGAACGAAATGTTGAAAATTTGAATTTAATCTGGATCTAAATAAAAAAATTACAATAATTCAAGGTTCGTATGATTCGAGATCGGGGCGGACATAGCCCCTATGGGTGTACGCTGCCGAAAGCAGTGCAGCCTAACTACAAATTCGTTCAATTTGAAGTTCGTTTTGGAAAATTCGACCAGCGAAACTTCGCTGGTGTTGTTATACAATGGAACTCGGGTGGAAAATTAAATATAGATATTTCTCTAAAATCTTAAGAGGGGAGCCCGAAAAATATGTTTTGGGGGGGGGCCTCTGAAGACCTTGCTACGGCCCTGGCAAGCAGATCTGGAAGACCAAAGACAGAAACAGATGAAGATACGTAAACACACAGGATGACTACAGAAATTGTGAAAAAAAGTTCCTTGACTATCTTTATCAGATTTCCCTGATTTTTTTTATTAACAATATCATACGATATATTTTTTAATGTATGCAGCTTCCTCGTATAATAAACTTTTCCAGCTAGCTAATATCTTATTTGGGAGAAAACACAAGAGAAAAACATAAAAATTGCACAATCGCGTCCTATTGTTGGCTTAAATGTCGCCTGTTTAGCGATGAATCAGTGTCATTGCCATGGCAAAAACGCAAATATTTTCCCTATAGACAAATTAATCCGAGTTTCGAGTATTTTTATGAAATTCTCTGACTTTTCCAGATGGGTAAACCACCCTGATTTTTTCCTGATTTCCAGAATCTGTAGACCCCTATCTCATTTCTATGAGACACCCTGACACAGGTACAAGCAACGATGGCTAAAAGCCCGACAGAAGGGACCTGACGTCTATGCGCAAATGGGAATCGGACAAAACAGTGTCATGCGCATTTTGCGTGCTAACAAGTTACACCCATACAAGCCATGATACCATTTGTACGAATAAAATATACATTAGTCGCCACTTTCACCATTTGTGTGCTGACTCATGACTCACCCTGTATAATTAGGTGAACCCCATTATGAAAGATTAGCCTTTAAAAAAATTCTGCTGTATGTATTTCAATGGAACCTGCAGTGTTAGACGATTTTTCAAAAAAAAGTTTTAGTATATAACATATCATTCTACGTTGCTTAGTTACAGAATTATGGGGGGGAGTTCTATAATCACGTGAATCAGATTATTAAAGATTTTTAAAAAGTTTTACTGGGCATTTTTTGAACGGATTTGCATTGTTAGATAATTTTTTAGGGATGGTTTTCGCATATTGCATGTCGTTCTACGTTACTCAGTTGCTCAGTACCGCATTATACAGGAAAGTTCTATAATATGATGAATACGATTATTAAAGATTAGTCTTTTAAGTTCTATTTGGGCGAATTTTAATGAGATTTCCAATGTTAGATATTTTTTCATGGATTGTTTTAGTATATTGCAATCGTTCTATGTTTCTCAGTTATTGAATTATGGCGGACGTTATATAATCAGGTGAATCAGATATGAAATACCTATTACCCTTTTTAAAAAATTTTGATGGGACTTGCGCTGTTAATTAGATCATTTTTGAGGGATGGTTTTCGTATATTGAACATTTTTATACGCTGCTTATTTAAGAATTATGAGGGAAAGTTGTATAATCAGGTGAATCCGATTATAAAGTTTTACTGGATGTATTTTGATGAGACTCGCAGTATTAGTTATATAAATTTTCAGAGATAGTTTTTGAATACACTGCTCAAAACAATTAAAGGATATTGCAGTTTTAGGTGGATTTTGTATCTGGTAAACTGTTTAGCTGATTGATACATGGTCGACAGACATAGTAGGTTATATGAGAATAAATTACACATGTTTGGCAGAAAAAAATACATTTTATTGCGCATTTGTGTACTAAAGGAAAAAAACACAATTTGTGCATATGAGAAAAAAAGAATAAGAAAAGGTGTTTTCTTCAAAGAAAATCATTTTCAGTAGGGGGTATGGTTTCCACGGGCGGCCAGCAACGTTGAACACCTTTGAGGCATGGACTCAATGAGGCTATTAATGACGAGTTGGGGTATTCTGCCCCACTCTTCCAGAAGAGCTCTTTCCAGTTCTTGGAAAGTTTGTGGGGGTTGTTGGCGGCCAGAAACTCGTCTTCTTAGAGCGTCCCAAACGTGCTCGATTGGATTCATGTCTGGAGAACACGCTGGCCATTCCATTCGAATGATTCCTTCCTCGAAAAGGAAATCCTCCACCAGGTTTGCACGATGTGGCCTGCAGTTATCGTCCATTAAAATGAAGTTATCTCCGATTGCTGCAGCGTAAGGGACTACAATAGGTCTGAGGATCTCATACCTATATCGGCGACCAGTCAGAGCTCCATCTCGAATGATGTAGAGGTCAGTGCGCCCGTCAATGGAGATGCCACCATACACCAACACTCCTCCACCGCCAAATCTGACACTTTCGTGCACGAACGCAGGATTATTCCTACTGTCACGGTCCCTCCAGATGAAAATACGCCTATTATCCGGATGCACAGAAAAACGGGACTCGTCAGAAAACAGAATATTGCTCCATTCATTTCTCCTTCAGTTGACATGCTCGGTTGCCCACTCCTGCGGTCGCGACGATGCTTTGATGTTAATCTAACACATACCATCGGTCGGCGAGCATACAGACCTACAGCATGGAGCCGGTTTCGGACAGTCTGAGTTGAAATCGTGGTGCCTGTAGCCGAGCGAAGGTGTTGTTGAAGAGTAGCGTTCATGGTTCGGTGTCTCCGAGCAGTTAACGCTAAATACCGATCTTCATTGGGCGTTGTTGCCCGTCTACGACCTTGCCCTGGTCTTCGGCCTGCACATCCACTCTCCAAAAAACGGTTCCAGATCCTGGAAATGACACTTTGTGACACTCCAATGGCTTGCGCTACTTCGGCTTGAATTTGGCCCCCTTCTAACCTACCAACAATTCTCAAAGCTTCTGAATCTGTCAAATGACTTCGCTGAGACATCGTACTCATCGAAACAAAGCAATCACTGAATGCCGATCATCCTTGTCTTCATTCTCTTTTATCCAGTTGAAAGTCAAATTTCATTCGCTGCCGCTGAAGCGACGTTTTTGACGTCGAACTCAAAATTTGCATACTCCACAGTTTGAAAACCAGAAAAATTTGCATTTGTGATTCTCTTCTTCTATTTTCGGCAAAAAAAAATTCGTTTGTATCTTTATTTTATATAAAACTTCAAATATCCTTTAATTGTTTTGAGCAGTGTATATTGAATATCATTCTACGCTGCTTAGTTACAGAAATATGGGGGGAGGGAGTTCTATAAGCAAGTGAACCCGATTATTAAAGGTATGCTTTTTCTTAAAGTTTTATAGGACGGATCTGGATCGTTAGATATTGTTCAATTTTTTTCAGGGATGGTTTTGTTATATCGCATACCGTTCTATAACAAATCTTACAGTAAATGATCAACTAAAAGAATTGTTCCTTAACAGCCTAAATTTTGTCTGACACATTAAAATATATAACAGTGCAATGGCGTTCGTATCGTTTTCAGCAATGCGGGAGGGCATTCCTGGTAAAGGTCCATATTGCTTTAAAACACTACGTCAAATTCACCGATATACAGGGTGGCCATAATTTTAAACTGACAGTACTCAGAGTGTTCTGTAGCGCGATCTAATTGAGAGAATGATGCCAAATTTTGTAAGAAGGTTTTACAAAACGGGGGACGAAGGATTCCACGAAAAAAAAATTAGTTTCAAAAGTCACCGCTAGGGGAATATTTAGCGCTATGTAACAAAAAAGATAGTTTTAAAAATGCAGAATGAATACTGAAATAAAAATATCTTTTATTTAGCACATTTAACGATTTTAGTATTGATTCTGCATTTTTAAAATGATCTTTTCTGTTACACAGCGCAACATATTCCCCTAGCGGTGACTCTTGGAACTAATTCTTTTTTCGCATAATCCTTCGTCCCCCGTCTTGTTTAATCTTCTTACAAAATTTGCCGTCATTCTCTCAATTAGACCGCGCTACAGAACACTCTGAGCACTGTCAGTTTAACTATGGCCACCTAGTACTTCATTTGATTCAATGTCCGTTTTGAGAAACCAAAGAGCGTAGCGGGCGAAACCTGCTAGTAGTAATATAAAAATAAATAAAAAATTATGTTCTAATTTTACAAAGTTGAAATGATTCCACTTGTGAAAATGACCTCATATTTTAAAGGAAAAACCGCTTTCACTTATGAAGCTCAAAATTTTTTCGATGAAATTATGACGTAATTTGCAATGAATTTCCATCCTTTTCTGGTTGATATTAAGATCTCAGAATTAATCATCGTAGTCATACTAATGGAAGTTTTAGTTTGTATAATAAAAAAATAATCCAAACCCGTCTTCTTTTTTTACGGAACTTTTACGTCGCCGCTAATTAATGTAAGGAAATGTTGGAGAGGGGATAGAGAACTGATTATTAAATATTACATACAATATGCGGGACAGTCGAAGGCAAAAGACTCAAAGAAAGGCTCATAAAGACTCATAAGAAGGCAATTCGACTGTCCTGCTACGCATTTAAAATGAAAGTGACGTATGAGAACAGAGTGATGTAATAAAATAAATAGAACTACAGTTAATAATAATATATATTTTCTCTAATAAGTTCAATCCAAGTAACTGCTACTTCTACTTTCAAATCTAATAATTATTGGCTCTCTTATTTTCAGAACGAAGCGACGTATTTGTACGAGGGTGGTTCATAATTATTGTCCGGAGTGTGTATAAAATGTTTGTACTGCGATGGTTGATGTGGAATATTGAAGCCTAATGTCTTAGATGACTATATACTCAATTTCAGAGCTGTAGCTGCTTTATTAACATATTTTTTTTTTCGTTTTTGGTGTGAGCGGTCGCACCTAGCTTGAAAAGAGGGGTTTGGGGGGGAGGGGTGACAGTGAATGAGACGTGGCTATTGTTTGGACTCGAGATCATAGTGATGTAACCACGTCTTTTCCACTGTCACAAATCTATCACAGAGCTGCTTCAGGTCTGGCTCTATAAGCTCCAAATCAACTCCCCCCCCCTCCTTTCAAGCTAGGTACCACCTCTCACATCTAAAACGAATAAAGAATATATGTGAATATAGCCGCTACGGTTCTGAAATTGAGCATATAGGTATCTAAGACATTACGTTTCAATATTTCACATCAACCATTGCAGTACAAATATTTTATACACACTCAGGAGTCAGGTCAATAATTATTGAACCACCCTCGTATAAATAAACAGCAATTAGTTCTTAAAATATTCTCTATGATCAGGGTTCCAAAAAACCCGGGGGGGTTTTATAAAAAAAACCCCAACCCGGCTGGGTTTTATTGGGTTTTTTGTTTTTTTAAGTGAGGGCAGTGGGAGTCCCTCATTTTTTTTTAAGTATATGTATTAAATCAAGAAATCTTATTATATTTTTATTGATTAACTTAATATACAAATAATTTGAATGGAAATTAACTTAATATGCAAGTAATTTGAATTGAAATAACACAAATAAACAGTGTAATGGTCTGTAAAAAAGCTTTTCCTTCTGACATCATATAATAACCACATATCACATATTTAAGAGTTACTTTAATAAATTACTTTTTATCTGTATGCACCACTAAGAAGATATTTTTGAAACAAATCTTTTATTATTTATTAATCAAATAATGCTTGATAATATTTTCAAGATATTTATGTTTCACTGTATATTCTTCTCACAGTTTATTCTTTGAACATAGCTGTTTCTAAAAACATTTAAATTACAAATGATTTCAATTATCTACATAAATGATTGTAATTATTAGAGCTGGACGATATCAGAAATTTAATATCGCAATATACCAACAAGTTAATATTGATATTGGTGATATATTGCGATAACTACCTTAATGTGCGTAGGAGTTGAAAAAACTCCTTATTTCGAAATATAGGTAGGTAGCAGCAATTTAAATACAAAAAGTTCTAGAAAGCAATGAATCAATTGTTTTATACCTATTTTCTCACAAAGTAACCCTTTAATAAATAAATAAATCCCAACAAAAAGTTTTCGATAAAAAAAAAAAAAAAAAAAAAAAAAAAAAAAAAAGCGCCAAGTTCTTAATGTTTCGGCCAGAAAAAGTAGTGATATCTGATGTTCGCACAAGTTAAAAGCCAAACATCCCAAATCTTTCATTGAAAATGGCTTCCTGCGACTTGGCCGTTAATGCCCTTCTACAGCCTTTCAAAATTAATGATTGGAAATTACGCATTTGTGAATCATTTAAATATTAAAAGTAATATTAGAATGCAAAGAGGCAAATTCACATAAAGACATTATCAGTAAAAGATTTCTGATAACTACCATTCAGTTTCAACAAACATTAGATTTGATTACAGATCATTTAGTCCACTTGCGGTTTAATTGCCATTTTGTACGGTCAAAAGCTAAAGTCATTAACGTAAAACCCAAGAAATAAAACAAAATTTACCTACTTCATATCTCACAATATGTTACATTATATTTTATTGTATAATATTGAAATCTTGTGTATTGACGAAAGAGATTTTTTTCGTTTGAACATTTATTATAGTTTGTTTGCAAACATTAAGAGGTATTCGATTTATAAACTGTTAAAAGTTGATATTAATTATGTTTTAGCAATTAGGGATATTATCTCCTGAATACAAGTATTTTGTTATTTTTAACTTCTAAGCATTTAAATAGAATGAAGTTGTTTAAATGCTTTTTTCAAATGTGTATTTTATTTCTGTATTCTGTGTCACAAAATGCCTAAAATAATCAAAAAATGTAGTTGGCATGTAGCTCATTTGTACATATTTTAAAATTTGAAAAACTCTCACGAAGGCATTAACGGCCAAGTCGAAGGAAGCCATTTTCAATGAAAGATTTGGGATGTTTGGCCTTTAACTTGTGCGAACATCAGATATCACTACTTTTTCTGGCCGAAACATTAAGGAGAACTTGGCGCTTTTTTTTTTTTTTTACCGAAAACTTTTTGTTGGGATATCACTAATTTTTGTAAGTTTTTTCAAGTTTGTTATTCTAAACTATATTAATATGAAAAAACTCAAATTTCGGTACTTTTATGTTACCCGGGAGCAAATCTTCTCATTAGCCTTTTGTTTTTTCGCCAATAGAAGTTTTCATTTTTCACATGTGTAAATTAGAAACGATGCTTTGATTTTCAAATAAAATATTTTGGTTTATGTTATTATTTTTTATTTATTTATTTATTTCTATGTTAAATATTATATTAAATAAAATGAGGGAAATGCATCTATTTTAAATGAGATGACTGAAAAGTATATATCTTTAAATGAAATTAATGCAATATGAACAATGGAGTTGGGAACAGTATTTGGCGATTTGCCACTTGCGCCCGGCTAAAATAAAAATACCTAAATTTATTTTATTGAGCTTTACAAATTTATACTTTATTTCTTTTTATATTAAAGTACTAGCCGCCTCTAGCAAGCAGTATTTACCGTATTACTTCCATGTTAAACGTTGCATATGTTACTGTGATTCATAATTTAATATACTTGCCCATTCTTTCGCCAATTCGGAAGCTTTTGATACAGAAATCCAGAACTCTTTACGATCATGGAAGCACATCATATATTTTGTGTTGTTATGTATTTCATCTTTCGTGACAAGTATCTCTTAACTCACTTATGCATGCTTCCTTAGCAGTTACGATTCGTTCTCTAATGCGGAAATTTTTAATCCTATTAAGTAATATTTTTTAATTGGGCTCACTGCCAATTGTTCTATTTTAACTGATACGACTGGGTACAAGTGAAATGGTTCTTATGAAATCCTTTGACAATATCTGTATTTGCATTAAACCATATTGATGCTAATATCTTTTTGTTTCACGTTAACCTTTTCAATAGACTCGATTACGGAAGAATAGAAGGTCTACCAGCTCACTGCCATGATCCATTTGAAAATCTATCATTCTTCTCATCTGATCGTGTTGAAGAATTAGTCAATGTGCCATGGTTTTAAGATTTTAGCTAATTTTACTCGAAACACGAAAACTAAAATGCGAGGAAGCGTATCAAGAAGATTCATTCTAACGTACATATTGATTAACAGGTTACATATTATAGAATTATAATAATCATAAGGAGAACTGGCAGCTTCGGTGTTTTAATAGTTCCCGTAAATTCTCTTTATATAATACAGAAGTTTTAGCGGTGTAAAGGTTAACAACATAGTCACAGTAAGTACAATAACAGTACAATTCAATAACAATAGCAGAGGTTTTGGGCAGTGACGAAACTATTAGCACTTTGGAAATATTAGTACGTTATATCATTTAACTATTCAGATGATATGCGGAAAAATAAAAATAGATGGCTCGCATTAATAATTAACTCATTGAAAAATAGCCACCAGCGTCAAATATTCACCAAGCTTGGCGACATTTAGCAAAATTTCGCCAAATTTGGTAATATATCATGTCAATTCTCAAATTTGGCGACAAAAAAAATGTTTTGTTTATTCTGACGTCATAATGATGCCTATGTATTATGTATTATACACATACCTATAATATGTATGATGCAAATGTATTACGTATTATATGCATATGTATAATATGTATGATGCATATGCATAAGTTCATTAACATCACTAAAACTCACTTAAAGGAATAGTGTTTCATAAATAGTAGGGATAATTGCCAGATTGACCAGAGTGCTATTGAGATTAGAATATCGACATTTATAATAGACGTCTGTACACACCATCACCTCATCGAGTTTACAGCTGAAATTTTAGGATTAGTTAAAACTAGATTAGCATATTTAAATGCAACTGGTCTGTTAAGTCATATCTTGGTAGAAACCACCTGAAGACCTAATTTTAGTGGTTAACTGATAGGTTTACTATTGTATTTTCCTGCATCCAAAAGTTTGGAAACATGGAGGAATGGGTGCAGGAAAAATCAATAGAAAATCCACCAATTAACCCGTAAAATCGGGTCTGTAGATGGTTTCCACAAAGATATGACTTGGCAGACCAGTTACATTTCAATACGCTAATCGATATTTAACTAATCCTAAAATTTCAGCCGTCAACTCGATGTGGTGATGATCTGTGCAGACGCCTCCCGGTCTTTAATAAAATTTCTTTTAAGGAAGTAAAAGATAGAAAGATGGACAAATAAACTGAAAGATTTGCCTTATTAAGATTTTTGTAAAAGCATATAAAAATCCATTCAGCTTGAAATTATGTAACACCTTTATAACTCAGGCTAATTTTCTGTAATCGGGTTTTGGCGACCAACATATCTTATCTATAACTATAATCTTTCTTTTACAGATTTAAAATTAACAATAAATTAACAGTAAGTAGGCTAATAATACAATATAATAACATTAGCAGCCGGACTTCGGACGCCGCATCTGTCGCACATCGTTAAATATAGTTTATTAGTTACACATTTCATTTAATTAAAAGGATATTTTTAAACTTTCATATGGAATTAGGATATTTTTCCACTATAGGGACCTTGGCATTTTTTTTAAAATCTTGGCGCAATTCGGACTTCAGAAACTGAGATATGTTGCCAAATGATATAAACAACTACGAAAAGAAACCTGATGAACTTTTATGTTATTTATATGTATTTATATACATATAAACATTTTATTTATACATGTATAAAATATTTTTTATATACAGATTATTTATGTTGGTATATAAAAATAAATAAACGGGTTCCTTACATTAAATAAATTGTATACATATGGAAAAAATTGCTTGTGTATATGACACAGTAAATAGGTTGCCAGAAAATACGTTATTATCAAATTTCTTTTCTCGTCAAGTCTATTTTCTGTATTTCGCCAAGGCAACTATATCGGAAACGTACCGAATTGCGGTTATATTTTGTTAAATGTTTTATTGTTTTAATATCGTAAATATATCATAACCTATACTGATTAAAATTTTTAGGTATATTCATTTTTTCTATTTAACAAACATCTTTGGAAAAGCATATATATAAAATGTTATTCTGCTTGAAATCACGTGACCGCCTTCAAAGCTCTGTAATCGAGATTTGGCGACAACATTGGCACAATTGAATGCGTAGGAACTGTTTACGGCCAAATGAACACCCCCTGTATGGAGGATTTAGAGGCGGAAATTCTGTGTTTTCAGATTTTTCTGGTTAATTGTGCTACAAACCCGACTTACTTGTGAAATTTCATGATTCTACGACTTTTAGAAGTACCTTAGTTATTTGATGATGCGAAGTGAGTCAGTGACAAAAAAGTGCTTTTTCGGAATTTAATATTTCGAAAACTACTAAATATAGAAACATAAAATCGTAGAACCTTAGTTCAGTTTGACCATACGAACATGTGTATAAAAGAAAAAATTCTATATCTCTCCCTAAAACGACGTTATGAGGGGGTGAAAAGTATGCCGAAATGGTTCAGGAAAAGGTAGCTTACGGCTTGTGCGAACTTGGCGGACGCACTGCCGTGCTCCCAGATATATTTCAAGGGCGGTGGTCACACGGCGTGACCAACTAATTTTAATTCCAAAACTGACAACCGGCTCCAAGAATATTTTAATAACATTTTGCTTTTATAATGTAAGTGTGAAGAACAAGTTTTTATTTTTTAAGAAATTCGTTTTAAAATTCTGGTGTGAGTCAATTATTTCGTCATTTTATGAACAGAATTTTTCTGCCCCTGAAAGAGTTAAAATAAGTGAAACGCAAAAGCAAAAATTGAAATTGATTTATTGCCATATGTCATGTTAATATATTTGTAATTAAATAGGTTTCAATGGATGAGAGATGCAGCAGACATGTTGTTTCTCAATATTTCTCTATGGTATCAATGCTTAATTCAAAAAGGAAAAATAAAAAAATTAATGTTACTGTATCTATACCTTCCTATCTATTTACTATATGAATACAACATTGAAACACTTTTTGAAATATTAATCAAATGACACCTAGAACTAGTTTTATGCTGTTTTTTTTTTTTTTTTTTTTTTTTTTCCATTGAGTAATATTAATTTTAAGCTGAAATACTGAGGCAGCTTACGTTAAATTCACTATACTGTTAATACCGCAGAAAAAATAACATCATGGGACGCATCAGAGGCAATTTCTAGACGTTAGTAGCTACTAATTTCAACTCAAAAGCGGAGAGAGGCTTTGCCATGCATGGCAAAGCATTTGCTTTTCGTTACCATGGTAACGAAAAGCAAAAAGACGAAGCTTACTTATTACGAAGTGTACCATTAGCGTACTCTGATTGGTTGTTCTCGAGCCGAACTTTCCAGCTGTTAAGCTATAATCTACAAGGTGCTGTCCGCACCATCCGCACATATCTTAGCTCCTGATATATCAATGCCTTAATACTCGTACATATCAATGAGTCTGGACCAATAGCAGCGGTGGAGTTAAACACAGATGATAACAGCTTTATTCAGTAAAGAACGAGCAACGAAATATGCGGTTAATAAGCAAATGTAGATAACGTATTGGGATATGTAGGGATATGAGCAAACAGAGATAATCACAGGAGGGGAATATTCTGCTCTGAATAGAGCGGGGCGTTGAATAATTGTGCTTACTAAAGTAAAGAATTGAGAAGGTATTGCGATACGTATTGGGATATGTTGGGGCATGAACAAACAGAGATAATCACTGGAGGGAGATATTCTGCTTTGAATAGAGCGGGGCGTTGAATAATTGCGCTCCCTAAAGTAAGGTATTGCGATATTGGAACGGGATATTTTGTGCTTTTGTTCACGGTTTAATGTCGCGGTGCGGAAAGAAAAATATTCTTAGGATATATTGGTAGAGTCAGAATTTAGATATCGATATTGGGATATATCGTCAGAGGCAGAGTTTGGATATTGTTAATGTGATAATTAAAAAATATAAATATTTGTCAATATATTGATAAATAATCCAGCCCTAGTAATTATTTAATTTGAATATTTTGAAATGAAGTTATAATACTTATATAATATCCAAGAAAATTTATTTTTATCAACAAACATGCACCTGTATGTAATAGGAAATGATACTACAACCCCCCCCCCCCCCAAACAACCCAGGTTTAAGCAAACAAACAAATAAAAACCGGTTTGTTTGACTTTTTTTGCAATAAGTCCTTTTTGGGGGGCCAACCCTTGCCAAAAATGAATAAGTCAAATTTGTATCCAGTTGGGAACTTATATTATGAAGTTGCATATTGTTAAATCATAATATAAAAGACCTTGTCATTTTTTATCTATGCGGAAATGTTATGATTAGCTATGTATATTGATTTTTTTTTTTTTTTTTTTTTTTTTTTTTTCATAATATTAACAGGCTTTTAAAAGACTTAGTCACTTATTTCATTTTGACTTTGTCACATTTGGATTTGGAAAAAACCCAAAATATGTTTTAATAAGATAGTGTAACTCTTTAAATGGAAAGATTAAAAAACTAATATAAAAATTACTGAATATAAAATACGAGTAATAATATCATGGATTTTAAAAAACCCAATAAAACCCGCTTTGACGTGGGTTTTATTGGGTTTTACCCCAAAAAACCCACCCGGGTTTTTTAGGGTGATGGTTTTTTGCTGATGATGGGCTGGGGAAATACTAAAATACTGCCCCAAAGTACTAAGAAGTTTGAAATAAAATGCATATTTTTAACTTGTAACATCTCTTTTATTATTTTAGTCGTCTTTTAAGTAAAACAGTGATCTTTTAAAGTTCAGATTTTATATTCAAAAACAGTTTGTGTGGCAAAAGGTTGAGCCAATGTATATATTATTTTAAATATAGTTAATGCAACATTTAGTATAATATAATGAAAAATAATTAATCTTCAATTAACTATGTTAATTCAAATAATTAATTCTGATGAAATAAATATAGAAAAAGAAACATATATGGCTATATTGATGGAAAAGTATCATAACCGAAAAAAGATTATTTTTTACACAATTATTTATATCAAAATCTTACTGACAAGGGAAAGTTATCATACAAATTCCATTTTTCCAACTAAGCGAAAAAAGGTATCCAAAGCCGGTACTCGAACCCAGAACCTTTGACTTACATTGTGAATGTTCTACCATTTCAGCTACCTGGGCTGACAAACGGCAGACATGTTTCAGACAGATAACCTTACTGGTAATAACATCTGGTCTGCCAAGTAGACAGCTCAACAGAATAAACCACAGGTTCGCTTTTTTGCTCAGTTGGAAAGATTGAATTTGTATGATAACTTCACAATCAGTATGATTGAATTAAAAATAATAGTGTACAAATACAGTGAAACTCGCTTAAGAAGTTTCCCAAGGGAGTGGAGGGGAAAAACTTCTTAGACGGGAAAACTTCTTAAACGGGAAATTAGCATTTTTTGAAAAAAATCAATAGTTTAAATATTGATATTCAGAAGAGGGTTTATTTTACCCTAGTACAATAATACAAAGAGTACTTTCTATAAAACTGAGTTTTCTTAAGAAATTTAAATTAGTTTGCACACTTAAAAAATTAGCTAATAAAGTAAAAATACATAATTACCTTAGAAACTCTTTATTTAATCCAAGACAAGAAATTTCTCTTTAAGAGTAATTTGATGTGTTTTTGCAAAAAAAAAAAAAAAAAAATTTCGGTTATAGTTTTTAGTTTTTTTTTTTTTTTTTTTTTTTCGGCAACCTTTAATCAATAACTTTTCTTCCATAACTTCATATTTTCCTCTTTTCACATTTTTAATTTTACGAGATTTTTCAGAACAGTTTAAAATGAGATCTCGTTTTGCTAGAATTCCATTCAGAGTAGCCACTGGTATGTTCAACTTCTTTGCAATTTCAACTCCTGTTGTTTTGGCGTTACTACCAACTTCTTTCAAAATTTTGATTTTGTCTTCAATTGACAAGGCTTTCCTTGTAATTGCCTTGCCCGACATTTTGGGGGGAAAAAAAACAGAATTTTTTGTCCGTGTATTTTCTAACGAGAAAGCTTTGATGTCATACACTTTACACTGACTTAAAAACTGCGAAATGAATAAACCAAATGCAGATTTGGTACATTACACTTATGGAATATGGTGGTGGGAAAGAATCTGTTGTAACTATTGAACTGAAAGAACCACCCATCGGTACGGCGAAGCAATTCCCTTTTCTCTTATCAGTCACTATTGTTACAGTGACGAGAGGCCCATCCTCTACCCACATTCCATTTCCATCAAACACGTTAAACAGATTTTAAGGTGAAATAGAGATGACCACATCTGCTATCAGTCCTAAACATTGACCTTTTTGAATAGATAAGAATAATAATGAAAGATATTTCAGCACAGAAAATAAAATAATAATCAAAAAGACAAAATAAACGAGCTTTGAAAGTAAAAATGGAAGGAAAAATAAAACTTTTTAAGCGAGAAAGAGTTTCGAACAAAACTTCTTAAACGAGTTATTTTAGTGTTGTAAGAATAAGAGAAAAATGGGAATCGAAAATATAAACTTCTTAAATGGGAAAACTTCTTAAAAGGGAACTTCTTATACAGGTTTTACTGTAGTTAAAAATAATAGTGTAAGTAAAAATAACAATTAGTATATTTAGACGTCCCCATCATCTAAATGCAGTTCCATTACCTGTGGTTTATTCTGTTGAGCTATCTACATGGCAAACCACATGTTATTACCAATCATGGTTTTCTGAGTAAAATATGCCAACTAGTTGTCAGCCCAGATAGCTCAAACAGTAGCACATTGACAATGTAAGTCAAAGGTTCTGGGTTCGAGTACCAGCTGGTTCAAATTACAGTGCTGGTTCAAGTCCCAGCTTGGCATTTTTTCGCTCAGTTGGAAAAATTGAATTTGTATGATTATTTTTCAGTTGTGAAGTTCTAAGTGATCATAAGGAATGGCACAATATAACAGAATTTATTCTACAGCACTAGAGGCAATTGTGTATTTCTTGTTCTTTTGCCAGTAATACAAGAAGAAATTATCATATTCCGTTGTGTTAAAAAAAATTGATTTTGTAGCTTTTGTAATGACTGAGTGTTATAGGGGAATTATTACACTACTAAAACAAGTTTTACAATTCAATAGTTTATTAGTTAAAACATTTACAACATTTAAATTAAATGTATATAAATAATATCCAAATATTCCTTTTCATTAATTAATTCATTAAAAAGTTTCACAAATTTGTTATTGGCTTAAATTTGTTGCAATATATTACTTTTTGATTCTATACATTGATTTTGATTAACAGAAAATGACATTTAGTGGATAAAATACACATAATAGAAAACTTTTCAAACAAAAACAAAAAAAAAATTAATTAACAGTTCTGTTTTTGAAAGCAAAACATAAAATATTATGATGTCTTTTTTCTTTCTCAATATCTATCTAAAGCAAACTTTATTGGTAGTGGTGTCATATGTACATTTTTTCAGTGGTGTAAGACTTTTAAAGCAATATATAAAAGTTCACAAGCAAAAAGCAACAAGATCCATCACTGCACAGGCACATAACACATGGTCAACAAAATCACATGTTTCATGAACTTGCATAATTTTCAGGCTGTTCTTGACTACAGTTAAGTTGCCAATAAAACTTTATATTTTCAACATAAATGTATTTTGCCACTGTAGAGAGAGGTCCAGATTTTAAGTGTCAGTTTTCTGAAATAAATGGCCATTTGTGAAATAAGTGAAACTTTATAGAGTAAGAGACGACTTGTAAAAATGGTGATGTTAACATCTTTTTTAAATATATTTAAGTATTGCAGAAGCATCACTTCAAACACTTGCTTGTACAAAAAATTTGTAGCTGACTTCAACCGTAGAAAGATAAGAATTTGACCAGAAGACCAATAAAGTTTAAACTAGCTGATAGCTTAACTAGTATGACAGAACTAAATAAAAAATTAAACCTACCATATAGAGAGAGGTATATAGATAATAGCTACAGCCTAAAATCACCATGATCCACAATTAGAAAAATTTATCCTGCTTAAAAATTAAGTAACCCAATATGGGCGATAAAAGCCTCATCTGGTACAATCTAGTACATGGTGAAATACAAGTCTTATCTTCATTGAGTGACTGTTGTTGTGAACCTGCTCCTTTGTAAATAAATGTCCTGCATTGGGTCGGGTTGAGACTATTTATTTATTTATTTTTGTGGAAGTGGGATTCACTTTAAACGTTTTCATTCTTTTCAGTTGGGGTCGATATTTCAAAAAAAATTCTGAATATTTTTTTCATGAAAGAAATCTACATAAATAACATTTAAATAAATAATTTAAAAAATATATTTTGAGTTTATATGTACTCATTTTTATAGAAAAAGATAAAATTGAGATTAGAGACATAATTATAGACTACACTTTTCCATAATTATCTTAAAATATGGATTTTTGTTTTTCACTTTGGGTTTGAATCGCTTTTGACTTGAAATGTGTTGAATTTTGGGTTGACTTTAAGCAAAATTTTTGGGTTGGAGAATGCGACCTGTGCAGGACTCTAATTCTAATCTCATGAAAGTAAATTTTCTTAGTTATCCAAAGTAAAATTAAATACTTTCACATGTGTAATTTCAATCTTCTTTATTTTCATTCTTTATACTCATATAATTCCAAATTTTTGCACTCTCCTAATCCAGCGCTCAAGGCAGTTGCATGCCTCCATCCCACCCCCTGCTTAGTTTCAACAGATATTTTCTGTAACTGTCTCGTCTAAAATCGAAACTAACTTAATAATAAATATTTTTAAAGAAAATGTTCGAAAGGGCATCGAAATATCCCATTGCTTTCTGCCTTTATTTTGAACTTAAATTTGCCTAGTATTATTACATACATATATTAAATATATTAAACATTATATATAGTTTGATTTTATTGCACACTTTAAATAAGAAAATGAATACTTATAGATAATACTAAAAGAATTTCAATTTTGTTGCATATTCTATATTGGTCATAATAGCAAACTTTTAATCAATTCTTCAATATCACTATATACATTTACATTTGATGCTGTGTCCAAAAGTTCTTTAAAAGTAGTCAATATAAGGCTCTTTTGAGATGAGACTGTTCTTAAAGCTTCATTTAAAGCTCTTTTAGCTAATGCAGGGGAGTTATGCAGTTTAGACTGATTGTAAATTTTTGAAATCTGAGAAGATAATAAGCAGTGGCATAATCTATCTTCCACAAATGTTTTAATATTTGTTAATAAAAATTTCTCACTATCAGATAATAATTCTAATAATACAGAGAATGGTAAACGTGTGATGTATGGGCAAGTGTTATCATTTCCACAGCCATGCAGAAAATGAAAAATTGCAGAGAGATTTTCTGCAGATATATGAGGAAAGACAACCAATTCGCTACTACTTTCCTGGAAGTGACCTTCTAACAAAGCCTGGAAATAGTCTGAATTTTCACAAACTTTCTCACGGTTGGCCAGAATTTTAGCTCCACCACCAACCACAAATGTGACATTCAAAAAAGATTCTTTGTAGAAGCATTTCGTAGAAGTTCCCATAGCACAAGTTCCTCCAAAGCAGCACTTAAAAGGATCTTTCTTCTTCTTAGTTAGTGATGTATATATTTCGTGCAAAGACATAACTGCTTTCCTTCGAATCCTATCATCAGAGTCAGACAAAAATTCCAACAGCAAAGACAAACCTTTTGTTTCAATAAGAAGTCTATATAACGATATCTTTTCAGTCACTAATTTTGACAGAGTACAAATAGCATGAAGCTGTCCTTTTTTGTCTGATGTGATTAAAATGCGTGACAATGTACCAATTCCATAATCATCAGATTCCATTTCTTGTCTACCAACATTTACTAAATTAGAATACACTGACAATACATGAGAATGATAAGAGCATAATATTTTCACATATGCACTCATTTTTTCTTCTAACTCACAGAAAAATCCATTTACTATTAGTTTTTCTAAACAATAACGATTTCTGATCAAATTTGACAAAACTGTTTCTGCTTTAAGACAAGGTTTATGAATAAGACACAAATAATCAATGAGGACAGAGAAAAAGGATTTTTCAGCCATGTGAGAATTGGTTCTCTTTTCTATATGGAAGGAGATTTGTAATATAAAATTAATAACACAGCGATCAATACTCAGCCGATCAACTGTTCCAGTTGGGATTTTTAAATCAGATGGTTTCTCATTATCATCAGAAACTGATTTAGAGCTTGCAGCAGCAGCTGTACTATTCTTCACTTGAAGAGATTCAGAAACTTGACTTTTGCATGCATCTTTTGTTTCTGAATCTTTATCCATAACAGTTTCAGAACAATCTAAGGATACTATTCCAGAACTATTTTTCTGTGGCAGATCATGAGAACAGCTTGCAATATTTTCTAAATTCAAACAGCTGTTACTATCAATCTCTTTAATGTTTATATCTACAGCAGTTTGAAATTGCAACTCAAGGGGATTATCTGTAGGTAGATGATGTGTTTTTAACTTTTTACTTGGTACAATTGACATTGAATCATCACAAGAATGAGTTTTACTTAATTTTGATACAAGCTTGATTTCTTCTATATCTGACCTAAGAGAAATTGAATTACTACTGACTGACACTTCAAGAGTGTTCTCTTCAGTATCGATATCTAAAATTGCTGAATTAAAATTTTCAACTAAAGAAAACTCATCTTTCATAATATACTCATTTTCATCATATTCCATCAATTCAAATTCTCGAACTGGTGAACTTGAGTGAGTAGAAACAACAGGGGACCAACAATTTACATTATATGGTGTGCTTTCATCAATTAAAGAAGCTGGTGACCATATACCTGAAGAAGTATGACCTGTAGACGGAGAACCAACATCAACATCATAACTAAAACCAGGAGATGTAGAGCGTTTTTGCATAGGAGGGCTGCATGTTCCAGTTGGACTACAAGATCCAGAGTAATCACTAGTAACTGAACTATAGCCATAGAGGGAACTATCCCATTTATGCATTTTATAAACATCATGTGATTTCTTAGGAGATCCTGAATCTTTAAATCCATATTCAAAGCTATTAACATTTTTATCTTTTGGCAAGTCACTTTCTAGCAGTTTTTGAGAGGATGATGTAGCTAGATATTTAAGCTGATGTACTTTGTTACTTAGTTTATGGTCTAAAGAAAGGGATTCTTCATCACTGATATATTTGCCTGACAGTTTACCTACAGTTTTGCACTCATGCCTTTTTATAAAACTATCTAAAATTTCAATAAGAATTTGCAGCACATCAAGACTAAGCAAAATATCTGTTACATTAAATTCAAAAGACAGAGGAAAAAGTGCTTTAAGCACAGAAATATGAATATCTTGAAGATGATTGTTTTTCAGAACTGCTAGTAAAGCTTTTAAGCCAATAGATCTATCAGTGCCATTATGGCTCCACATATGAATGTGATCCAAACACTTGCATAATGCTAGTGCAGCACACCTACTCGTTTCATTTGACTCATAAGCAGATAAAACTTCCGTAAATAATTTTACAGCTCCAACTTTCACAAGTCCAGATCGAATTTCTTCGAGATAAGATAAATTTTTCAATGAAATCAGAGCATGATTTCTAACAGATTTCTCAGAATGGGAATGCAATTCAACTAAAGCTTTGTGAAATTCGAATTCTAGTAACTGCCGTGCACAAGATATACTGCAATTAATAGTTAAATCGGCAAGAGCCTTGATACTACAAATTAGCACTTGAACATCGGAGGAATGCAGCAGTTTCGCTATATAGATAAGTCCATTTTCTTGAGCAATCAATTCTCTAGTTTTTGAACTTTTACCTAAAATCATCAATGTACGTACGGCAGTTTGCTGACAGTTAACATCTTTGGTTTCGGACAAAAAATTTACTATATTTGAAACTGGCTTCATGAGATGAACAGCTTTAAATCCAATATCAAACTTAGCAATGTTTCCCAAAGCACGACATGCTCTATTATGAATATCATCATTGACAGAACTTTTCATTATTCTCATGAGAGCCTTAGGTCCATCGCATTTTATTACCTCATTAACAAAGCTTAATTCGAGACATCCATCGGCAATAATGCTCAATGAAATGTTGCAAAATTTAGGGTGTTCCATGAATGGAATAATCGACTTAATGACGGAATATTTCTCTAATTTTTTCATTTTATCATGACTTCGAACATAGTTTTTACGAATTTTTACCAAAGTTTTATATATTTCAGATGTACTAGAACTTTTAAGTTTTTCTGCTAGATCTTTCTCAACATTACTGGCCATTTTGAAAAAAAGGTTTAATCATATATTGCAATTTTTGGATGAATGCTAATAGCTTTCACTTATGTGTTGAAAATTCACAGCTGTAATTCACCTAAAAAGACAAAAAATAAGAAAAAAATTAATAAATTACATTCATAATATACAACTAAGTTTTAAGCTGAATATTTATAGAATGTACAGTATTAGATAAATTCAAACTCAGTGGGGAAATGAAGTTAGTGAATGCCTTCACAATGTTCCTACATTAGTCTATATAATAAATAATAATAATAATAATAATTCAAGTTGCACTTGATCTCAATCTAAAATTTTATTTTCAAAATCAGTTTTCATCAGATTATTTTACAGCAAACACTCAATCCTTATATTTATCAAAAACATTTTTTTTTTTATTGCTACAAATAGTTTTATACTTAAAAAGAAATCCAAATGCATATTGAAATGGAATACACTCTCTCAAATCTGCACAATTTGGAACAAGAGGTTTTGCAAATTTGAAAATTTTGTGAATTTTAGCTCAAATTTATATAGATATATATGACCATTAAAAAAACCATTACAATTTACCAACAAAAATTGTGAAATTATAAATAGAAAGAAATTTATTCACTGAAAATTAAACTGTTCCCCTTAACATATTCAACATAGATTTGAAAAACATAATAAAAATAAATAAAATGAGCAGAAAATGAATAATGGATATTAGAAGAACCTAGACAGAATCTTCAGATACCAAATGCCTAGAGTTCCACAAATAAAGTGTGTGGTTTCATCTTCATATTAGCAATAAAAAAAGCTAAATATATATTTTTTTTTTTCCTTTCGTGGCACTTCCATACCAATCAACTGTGTGCCATGTGGGATTTTATGGTTTATTTATTATTATTATTATTTTAACTATTTTAAAATCTGAATTTTTCTATAATAAAGTCATGTCTGTGCTGATTTTTTTTAATTGTGGTAGTTTTTAACACTTTCCAACACAGTTGAAAGTGTTTATTGATTTGGTTTGTCTGTCTAGCCATCTGCTATCTATCTGTTCTCAAACTCTTGTAAATATACTTGGATTGCTAAGACATTTTTATATGTTACTCAGGTTTACTATAGAATGTTCTCTATTGAAAATTAAGTGTTAGTATTAAAAGTTAATTTACAGGGACATGCAAAAGAATTTTGTTGCACTATTGTCTATGAAAAAAAAATGTTTGGCAGTGCATTTTGATGATGTTACAAGATAATAAAATTGAGGTGGATCACTGACGAGTACTACAATATGCTTTCTATAGATTATGGGGTGCATAGCATTCAGCTGTGGTATACCTTTTTAGTGTATTATATAGTATGTTTAACACTGCTACTACAGGCGTCAAATAACACATTTTAAGATTCTGACATTTGGTTAACTTACTTGCAATTTTTAAATTAAAAACAATCACAAAGCTAGCACTCAATGATTTAATAAAGATTTGTGATTGCTTTATTTAAACCCATTATATGCAGGAGATTTACAAATTTGAGTGCAAAATTTATGTATAAATGACACTGTAAATTTAACCTGCTCACAGCCAATCAGAAGCAAGAAGCCTTGGATTGCAATTATGTTTTCTTCTTTACAAAATTTCTGGTACAGTGCGTCTCAAAATTATATGAACATGCGATTTTTCGAAATAACAGTTCAAAAAATGAAACAATAATCGTGAAAAAAAAATAGCTTATGGAATCATAACATAAGTTTATTACAATACAGAAATATCAGATTTATATCACAGATTGTTAGTAAAAAAATAAAATTCAAAATATCCCTGCCAGCCCGACCTACAGGCAGAGGTAGATTTCGAAGTTAAGTATACTAATTTCACAAACAAAAACCAAATCATGATTAGAGATAAACCCACTTTAACGATTTTATCTGGCCACTTTTGACGAGTTTTTATTTCATTTTTATATAATAACTGGTTTTATCAGAATCATGTTAGGGCTGTATTCAAAAAAATACTTTTCCATGCTCAACAACTCAAAATTTTCTGGTATAACTCCAGATTCATTTTTAATAGAAAAAACATGAAACTTGTTGACGTGATTATTGAAGAAATTTATAAGTGACCTGTGTTTTTAATTTTCGTTCAATTAATTAAGACTTGATATATAAACAATTATTTTCTCAGTAAGACAATATTTTTCGTTTCTAACACAATCGCTTCAGGAAATTCCGTTCAAAATGCCCACCTTGGCATCATTTTTTGAAATATATTCTGCCTCTATCAAAACATCGATCAATACGGTACATTATATAGTTTCTGAATAAGCGAATCTACCAATTGGATGCGTTTGAGAGCAAAAATGAATTTAAAAATGAGTCAGAAAATAAGCAGTTTGGATTTGAATACTTCCTTTTCCAACACAATCCGCTTCGGGAAATTCGGTTCAAAAGGCCCACTTTGACAGCATGTTTTAAAATATATTCTGCCTCTATCAAAAAGTTGACCATTACGGTACATTATATAGTTTCTGAGTAAGAAAAGGTACCAATTGGAAGCCTTTGAGAGTAAAAATGGATTGTAAAATGAGTCAGAAAATAAGCAGTTTGGATTTGAATACACCCGTACTAAGATGATTTTTTTCTTCAACCGCTATGTATTTTTAATTTGTTTTTGCTGTAAGAATTAGTCCTATCCAAAATTTGTCTATATAGATGTTGTAGACAATATCAAGAAGATATATGATAAATTCATGGGGATTTTATATCTTTTGAATTGACGGAGTTATGGATTTTTTTTCTTCTTCAAACGCCCTTTTTGTTTTCGTTTTTTATTTTTTTTTTTGTTTGCGGTACGAACTGGTCCTATCAAAAACTTGTGAATATAAAAGTTGTAGATAATGTTAAGGAGATTCATGATAAAATTAGTTGGATTTGACATCTTGAGAATTGACGAAGTTATGAATTTTTTTCTCCCAAAAACCCTATTTTTGTCGCCCCTTGAGCCCATTTTTAACTTTATCAAAAATCTGTGATACATAAATTTTTGGCCCTATTTTTAGAAGTAATAAAAACTTTAAACTGATTCGATATGTACAAAATTTAAGAAGTTATAGGGGTTTTTCGGTTTTCACAAAACCCCTCCCTATTTCCATCCCCTTGGTCCGATTTTGCCCATTAACGAATTCAATCGAGATTTTATGCCCCTTGATTTTATGTATCAGTTTGGAAGAGATTGGTGCCGAATTGTGGAAGTTATTGTGTCCAGAAGAAAGTGATATATATAGATAGATACATACATACATAGATAGATAGATATATAAAGTTTTTTACTGAGGTTGGTTTTGGGCTCTAGGAGTCATGATCGGTGTAGATCTGCAAAAATTTTTCAGAAATTCCAACACAGGAACGACGCCAATAGGTAGTATTTCATACGAAATCTACCTAACAAGCTGTTTCAAAAATATATGGACAATGAAAAAAAATCACTTTTATTACTAACGTATAAAAAAAATACATATTCTAAACTTATACATGTGGCGTAACCACTTTGAAATATAAATTCACTGCTTGTTCTTCGATTTTTGAATAGTTGGAAAATACCGCACAATCTTCAATTCTCTGCAGCTGATATAGCTAAAATTTGCGTTTAAAGGTTAAAAATGTTAAATCTTCTGATATTGCCAAACAAATAAAGCATAGCAGATCTGGAATTTGTATGAAAATTTATTGAAAGGTGACAAAACAAAATTTAAAAAAGCAGTCAGGTTTACCAAGAAAAACATCTCAGCGACAAGATAAGAGAGATTTTGCAAGCAGTTTCAACCCAAAGGAAGTCTGTTCATGAAATTACAAAAACATTAGTATTTCCTATTTCAAGATCTATTGTTCACCATTGCATACAGGCAAGAAAGTTGCATAAATATCATAGATAGACTGTGTCAGACACCTATGCTGAAATTACACCACAAAAAGGCTGCATTCTTTGGGACTAAAAAACACATGCATTGGACAGATGAATGGTTAAATGTTTTCTTCAGCGACGAAAAATATTCAACTTGAATGGGCCTTATGGCAGGACATGGTATTGGCATGATCAACAATGAGAAACTCATGAGTTCTTTAGTAGACAACAAGAAAGGAGGTCTCTCATGGTGTGGAATGCTTCTGTTTCGATGGAATATTGGATATTGCTTCTTTAATAGTTGAGAGTGCTCTAATGATTATTAAAATGTCCTCAAAAGCAATCTACATCTATTTGGAAACATCTTAGGATGGGAAAATTGGAAGTTCCAACAGGACAATGAATCAATTCACAACTCAAACACAACAACAGTTCGGTTTACGCAGAATCAAGTGAATGTTATTGACTCGCCAGCCTGAGATCCTCAGACTTGAATTCAACTAAAAACCTTTGGGGAATACTTTCACGAGAAGTGTATGCCCATGGTCATCAATTTTCGACTATTCAGGAATTAAAGCAACAAGTAGAGCAGAGTTAGCTCTCTTTACAGCCACATTTTCTCCAAATTTTAGTTCGAAGCCTGCCTGATAGGATTTTCAAGATAATTCAAAGAAATGAATCCAAAATTTTAATTTAAATACAAAATACCCCAAAAGTGCATATATTTTTAGATCAACCTGTTTTTATTTTTATTTTTTTACAAAAATTCTGCAAAACATATACTACTTGTATTTCTTTTTTGTAATAAACGTATGTTATGATTCCATGTGCTTATTATTTTTTTCATGATTATTGCTTCCTTTTTTCGAACTGCTATTTCAAAGATAATTCAAAATATCACTTCTCAAAACATCACCTCAAATATTTTTTCAAAATATCACCTCTATATACTTTTGAGATGCACTGTACCAGAAGTAATTTCTACCGCCAATCTATAAAAGCATATTTTTATAGATCATTCATATAATTGCATTCTTTTTTCATGTTTAAGTTTAATCTGGAAGAAATTTGGTTAAAAATTAAGATTTTGAATCTATTTTCAAAAAGATATGATATTTTGTTATTATTTTATAAGAATCAACTTTTTATAAGTTCAAATTATTTAAAAGAACAGAAGGTCAAAATGATCACTGTGCCATACATGTTGTAGTATATGAATGTATATAAAAAAGTTAACTTTTTTTAACAATGATTTAAATGAGTGGGATGAAAGCAAGTTCTCGATTTGCTTTAGACTAGTTATGTAGAGTTGGACGCAAGAGTATTATGAATATCTATAAAACAAGAAAACTAATTTTTGATGATGTATTATGTTTTTGTTAAATTGATATGTAATTCAGTCATTTTAATACCTTACAACTTTATAACACTTCTTAAATCTTTATGACTAATAGGACAGCATTAATGCTTGTTACAAAAGATTAGGAAAACATCGATCGACATTATATATATATAAAATTAAGTTTAAATACTAATTAGTATAAATAATTACAATACATAATCCCTTTACTATGGTGCAGACAAATAGTAATATTAAATTAATTTAGAAATTTTACAAAATGAGAATTCATTTCTGAAGATATTTTGTCATTATTTTACGAAGACTACTTCATTTTATAAGTTCACACAAATTTTATAAATTCAACTCTGATTCAGAAAAATTAATTTCTTTTCTTTCTATGCAACAAATTAAAAACTAAATAAAAATTATGAAAACAATGAATTTAAATAATAAAATGATTTTCTGAAATGTATAATAATAATGATATAGATGTTTGCCCGTCTCTCTGTCTGTGGGTGAGTGTATTCTGAAGAGATTGCTGCACATAGAGCTACAAGATTTGGCAGGAAAGTACATATGTATATCTGAAGTTATACATCTTGAAGTCAGTTTTTGGGCTTTTTTATAATTACCTGATATATAAGTTAAAAACATAAATGAATATCAAAAAATGATGAGCTTCCATCATTCTGCTGATTGTGTCTGCACCTGTCCGGGCTTTCCTTGGTTCTTCAAGCAGATGAAAGAAAAAGGTTCTGTTTTTTTATGCTTTTTAAAATTGCAATCGCCGGTACCCCATAATGTTATGGAAAAAAACATTGAAATTTTCACTGTATTTTTTCTAATTCTAACAGTTCTCATCGTTTAAAAAAAAATTAATATTTGCTATTTCAAAAACATTTTTAATGGAGCTTGAGTACGTGTTTGTTTCGATTTTTTCTGATTTTTATGCAGTTTTAAACTGCCACCTGTAAGTCCATGTTGAAAATGTGAGAGAAAAAAAATATCTACTTATTCAAGGCACCTTTTCATTTCTAACAGTGTCTTTTTCAAAACACATATATTAATATTTGCTATTTCAAAAAATGTAGTTTTAAAGTTCCATGTTCAATGTCATGTTGGTTTTGTGTTTTTATTATTAGTTTTCACATTTTCCATCTTTTTTTCACTTTGAAACTGCTACTTCAGTTTTCAGATAAAAAAATAAAAAATAAATAAAAATACTCACACATTCAGAATATTTTTTCAGTTCTAAAGACACGTTTGGTAAAAAAAAAAAATATATTAACATTTTATTACTTCCAAAAAAACTATATTTTGGAGCATTTGGATTCATTAACATATTTTCTGCAGTTTTAAAATTTTACTACATTTCCCATTGAATGGAAATATGAAATAAAAAGGTACCCTCTTATTCAGGGTACTTTTGCTGTTCTAATATTACCTTTGAATTAAAAAAAATAATAATATTTACTATTTCAAAATAATTATTTTCTAGAAGTCATTTCACAAAATCAATAGAAACTTGTACCTTCACTAGGGTGGGCCGAAAAAAACTTTTTTTCGATTTTCGATGATGGGTAGTGCAGAAAAGTTGCCACCTAAGTTTACACAAAAAATTTGAGATTTTTCGGTTAATTCCTTCATTTGCCACAAATGACTTGAAATTTCGCTCAAATGCTGATTTTTGAACTTTTTAGCAAAAATTTAAAAAATGTTAAATTAAATTTATTTTTTCTGAATTTACTTGAAATGTCATGTTTAGTGTACGAAATGTTTAAATAAGCTCTGATTATCTATTATTTTTTAGTCGTATGTATTTTGAATTAGACGATTTTATAGCCTTTTCGCGTATAACTGATCAAAATTGTAAGTATTGTTTGGTTCATTAGTCGGTTTCTTTCTTTTGTCTTTATTATGTTCCTCGCTTTTCCTTCGGTTTTTCGATGCATTCAGAGTCACATATTTGAATGCCGGACCACAGCATGTCTTGACAACAATTCTGAAAGGAAAGGATAATGTGGAGTAGAAACCAATGAAAACACAATCAGTCATCATGAGGATGAGGGAGAAAATAGGAGATGGCAGTAACTGCGAGATGAGATGTTAATTATTTTTCAGCTCTAAAATAAGCTATTGTCAGAAGATTAAAAAAGTGGGAACTTTGAAGAAGCCAGTTCGTCTGAATCAGAATTTGAACCAGGGCCTTCAAAAGCAGACACTCCAAAATTCATATCCCTTCCTCACACAGCGTTCGTCGGATTTAGAACTGGTATATCATATAGGTAAATTGCATTAAGAGCTTCATCTGTGATTCAGGAATTTGATGCAGGAATTGTGACAACCAGGAATAAGAATCTCGTCATAGATGAAGACTTGGTCAGGAAACAGAAAAAGAAACTTGAAAAGAAGATACAGGAGGAGAAATATCTTGGAGGATGAAAAATTACAACCATATTTTTACTTTCTTCTATCTTTACAAGAAGAAAGTATTGGATTCATGAAAATTTTCGAATTCCGGTTTTCGACGGATTTACACGTTTTAGGGGTCAGAGATTCCAAAAAACACGTTTTTACAAAATGTCTGTCTGTGACTCTGTGAGTCAGTCTGTCTGTCTGTCTGTGTGTATGTGACACAAATTTTGTGGGCGCTCTATCTCAAGAACTATTGCACGGAATTTAATAAAAATTGATATTCAGTTAGTCCCTAATACAAATTGATGCTGATTAGTTCTTGGTGTAAATCGCTCAACAGGTGGCGCTGCTATGCTGCATTTTTCACGATTTTCGCAATAGCTCTATCTCAAGAACTAATGTACGGATTTCGATCAAACTTCAGATTTAGTTAGTCCTTGATATGAATTGATGATGATTACGTTTTGGTGTAAATCGCCCATCAGGTGACACTGTTATGATGAATTTTGCAGGATTTACACGATTTCCCCAATAGCTCTATCTTAAGAACTGACGCACGGATTTTCATCAAACTTCAGATTCAGTTAGTCCTTGATATGACTTGCTACTAATTATGTGCTGGTGTAAATCGCCCAACAGGTGGCGCTTCTCTGCTGCCTTTTTCACGATTGCCTCAATAGCTCTATCAATAGAACTAATGGACGAATTTTCATCTAACTTCAGATTTAGTTGTATGTTGACACAAGTTGTTGTTAATTAGGTTTTGGTGTTAATCACCCAATAGGTGGCGCTGCTATGCAGGAATTTTCACGATTTTCGTTATTGCTCTATCTCAAAAACTAATGTACGGATTTTCTCCAAACATCAGATTCAGTCAGACGTTGATATAAATTGTTGCTGATTAGGATTTGGTATAAATCACCCAATAGGTGGCGCTGCTAGGCAGCATTTTGCTGAATTTAGACGATTTCAGCGATAGTCATATCTCAAGAACTAACGCACGGAATTTCATATCGTTAGAATCCTCATGAGATGCATAGATTGCCATTTAATTTTGGCAGTGTGATAGCGGATTTTGAAGTATTAACATGTATGAGATAGAAGAAAGTTTTGGGATTGGTACATCCGACTAGTTTGATGGTAGAAATAATAACACGATCTTCATAGTAAAAAGGGAACAAGCGGCACCGTCGAGAGAAATACGAAGCACATATCACTAATGGCGTGCGAAAATGTATGTGTCAATTTCTACGAGCCTATTCCTGTTTCATGGACATTAGAAATGCAAAAGGCTGAAGATTTCAGTACTCTATTAATCTAGCTCCGTTTCAGTTGGTAAAGATCTTAGGTCACCATCTAGTTTAGATAGTTGGTGTCGCTGTCAGAGTGGAAGCTTGTTCGTATGAAGAATACATACCAAACGTTGCAGTTCTCTTCTTGATTTTTTTCAAAGATTAAAACTTTACTCCGGCTTAGAAAATTATATAATGATTTTGCTATTTCTCCGCAGTGACCAAAATGTGTCAAGTGACCAAATATTCTGCACCATGTTCAGACAAGATGGTGATATTAGTTTCGTCTTTCTGTCGACGGTGCTGCTAGTCCATTTTTTTTTCTATGAAGATCATTTTATTTTTTCTACTATCAAATAAGATGCTTGTAATTTTTCTTCCTCCAAGATCTTCCTCCTCTTGTATCTTCTTTCCAGGTTTATTTTTCTGCCTCCTAACCAAGTCTTTATTGATGACGAGATCTTTATTCCCTGTTGTCACAATTCCTGGAATTTTTGCTCACTTATACATGAAAAAGCTATAAAAGTCACCTGATTCAAAATGCACATAACAATTAAATAATACATAATCAGAGCTTTTTTAAACATTTTGTACACTAAACATGGCATTTCAAGTAAATTTAGCTAAAATAACTTAAATTTACCATTTTTAAAATTTTTGATAACAAAGTTTTAAAATTAGCATTTGAGCAAAACTTTAAGCCATTTGCGGCAAATGAAAGAATTGTCTGAAAAATCTCAAATTTTTTGTATGAACTTAGTGCCACCAGTGACAACTTTTCCGCACTACCCATCATCGAAAATCGAAAAAAAGTTTTTTTCGGCCCACCTTAACTGTCGGAGTTTCCTCTTAGTCTGCACAACTTCGAAGAAAATCCTTATTATTTATATGCTGCCACCACCGATATGATTACGTGATATCGGTCACGCACTGAGAGAATTGATTAAATGAAAACCAACGCTTTCAATTAACTAAATTAACAGTTTATTTACACACTATTTACACAACAACAAACACTATTTACACTTACAAACTCGGATATAGATGATCCGGTTCAACATTAAATTGAATACAGCAAATGCTGGCTGTGTACTGTTAAACTACGTTAAATCGATCTCACTCTACACACATTAAATTAGCTTTCTGGAGATCAATCTCGATCTCCCAACACATGGGCTCTAAGCCTAAACTCTATCTCTAAGAGCTCTCTCAACATTACGCACTCTCTCAGAGCTATCCAAGGCACGACTCCACCTTTCGCCCTACGCTCAAACTTGACTATCCCAGCCTAAGAGACTGCCCTCCAGCAAACCACTTGCTCCTTCTCCCTCTAACACCTCCGGAGCTTTCTACCTAGCTCCCATTGTCTTGCCATCATCCACAGACATCTCAAAAGGTTGGGCACGCCCCTCTCAAACTATCTTTTCCCCTTCATACCATCTATACATTTTCACCAGCTTAGATCCAGTTTTAGATAAGGAAAGACTGTTATTTTGAAATTCCAGTACACAGCCCATACAATATACAATATATTAAGACAAAAAATAATATAGAACCTCAGTTCTAATAGTAGATGTTTCTCAGAACCTGACATTAACCTTTACAGATATCATTTCATGTTTTTTAATTTGAAGAAAATATTATTCCATGTGCTGTTTTTACAATTGGTAACAATTTAAAATAATAACCTTTTCTAAAATATGTAAAAAAATATTTCTCGAAATGCTGAAAATTTGAATTTAAAATGGAAGTAAAACCTCAAAAAATCAGTCAAATAAAAAAGGATAAATGCAGTCTGCACACCAAGAGCTTCTTATTATAGTACCGTAAAAACCAGGAGAAGTGCTGCGGTGCTTACGAAAAAAAATTAACTTTTTTTGGGGGGGGGGGGGGTGCGGCCCATCTGATGATTACTGTAGGATTATATTGCTATGCATAATTTCCCTCCGCTTTGCATTTATTTTTATGTGTTTCTTTTATTTTCTAACCCATTACGCTGCTTTTATTTATCAGGATTTACTTTACTTTTCTTTTTCAGCATGCAAACTGCCAAATAGACGTTTATTTTGATCGTGTGTGTTTGGTTGAGTTGCTTAGCAGCAACGTTGTTTTATATCTTTGTTTATTTTTTAATTGCTGATATGGTATTTAAAATTCAAAGTAAGTACATATTGTTTTTATTTATTATTGCTGTTATTATTTATATTATCTATTATTACTTTAGTTTTATTTAGTGGCGATTTGATAGTCAAATCATACATAGATGATCATCAATGATAGTACATTTCATTATGCGGCTCTTATGCAGATGTGGCTGTTTTGTGAAATCCGATTTTTTTTCTGTGTATTTTCTATTTGTGCAGCACTTACACGAATGCAATGCTTCTCCCGGTTTTTATGGTATTATCCTTAGAAAAAAGGATTAAATTCCTGTGTATAATTTTTGCTCCTATAAAACTTTTTTATGGAACGATTTTGACCAACTTTAACATTAAATATCTCTTAAAACAATCATTCAATTTGAAAACTGTCTGCATCAGCATGTTTATCAAACATTTCTCTATAACCCATTTTCATATTTTTGTATGCAGTAGTTTTCTTAATATTTATGAAGAAAGACCTACAGTCTAATAAATTCATTTACAGTGGCGGTGACAGCATTAGTTACTTTTTTTAGAATAGAGAGAAACTTCTTTACTGATTTTTCCGAGACTGTAAAAACAGTGTCGTCAACATCATGAGCCACCAAATACAAAGTTCCAAACTGCTAATTGCTTCTTTGAATGTTGCATGCTTCATCTCTATTTCATCTTCTTCTCATCCACTACTACTGCTATTAATAATCTTCTGGTAATGTTCATTTTTAAATGCAGATAGTTCTGCGTCACAAGATACACATTCAGAAAACTGACAATCAGGAAGAATTTCCTTCCGTTCAGTTATTGTTTCATCATTTTCACAGATGCCATGTAGATTTTCCAGCACATTTTCTGACTTGAAACCTGCTTCTGAAAAACAATTACTGACAGTGGGTTTAGCAATTGTGTTCCAGTAATTTTGTGAAGAGACATATTTTATTGAAAGGATGATGGGAACCTGCTTTATTACATGGATTTTTTGTGAAGAGGACCTATAAATAGGCCCCAAATTTTGTTTGGATTGATCCCTCATGATATATAGTGATTTATGAGTAAGTATAATGTCATATATGTATAAAACTTGGGAATTACATTTTTGTCGCTTAGTAATTAATCCTCAGAGGCCACTATAAAAAGGAAGTATCAAAAAAATTTTTAATTTGTCAAATCATGTCAATTTAAACATGGAATCTTCCTAATGGATTACTAAACATTTTCGTTCGTGAACAATATGAATAATAATAATTTTGTGTTTGTATATACAGTAGAAGATCTTTATAATGCAATTCTATATAACGCAATTCTCCATATAACGCACAACTTCTCAGATGTAAACAATGATTTTTGCAGTTAAAAATCACCTGCATTTTCACATTGTAAAATATTGCTACTCTCTAGACGGCTAAATTTGATACATAAGTTCAATTTTATCTTCTAATTTAAGACCTTTTTACTGAAAAAAATTGCTATTATTACAATAAACATTTTTTAAATTGTCTAATTTAAGAGATGGTTGTATCAGTTATATTTGGATCATGTTTATAAAGTAAATTTAACAATGTCTGACATCTGACATATATTATGCAAAAATTTTATGATTTGGATAACTCTTGGTAACAAGGAATGCAGTATAAAGATATTCTAATGTATTTTGATGTCTTTCAGACATAATTGGCCTTGTTTACATGGTGAATTCAATGATGTGATCCATATAACGTAAAATTCTATATAACGCACAATTCTGCGTTTTTAGGTTTGCGTTATAAAGATCTTCTACTGTAATTCAATAAAAATAAATAGCATGGGTTGTTGTAAGCAACAAAAAAGTTACAAGTTACAGTTAGTTTTAAGCACATCAACTGATATAAAATTAAATTTTCTTTCAATAATTAAACATATGCATCATAATTTCTGATTGGATAATTGGTACTAAAATGCAAAATTTTTCTCCATTGAATTATTCTGTGCAATATGGATTCTGTGTGGATTTCCAATGAATACAGAAAACTTTCAAATCATTCCATCTTTGAAATCATCAAATATGAGAGTCATCATTATTCTCTTTTTTTGCTCTAAAAAATTATACCTGAGTTTGCTGAGACTATGCCTGCTAGTTGCTTTCTCATTCATACACTTAGGATCATACATTCCCAAAACATGCATTATGGTAGACTTTTAGGAATTCCTGGTCGATGACATGATGCTTTCTAATCCAAACAAGAATATGCAGCAATAAAATAGAATTGGCAAAAAGAAAATATACGAAAAATAATTTTGTCTTCGCAAACCAGGGAGTATTCTGTTCCCATTTTTCTGAAAATTAATACCATTTGGTTAAGGAAATTTAAAAAACAGGTCACCAGTCAGAAAATTCTGGCATAAAATGATGTCATATCGCAGCATTCTTACCGATATCGAAATATGGCATAGATATCAGTGTTTCAAGTCGTTATGCTTCACAGCCCAATTCTGAGACATTTTGGTATCAATGTTTGTTTTCTAGTTTAGCTACGAAATCTTTTCAGCCTTTAACTTACGAGCGTTACGTTTTTCTGATGATGTGACATCATACATTTACGAACTCCACGCATCTGGAGATGAATGACTGAATTCCAACTTAAGTATTGGTTTCTAATTGGCTGATTTCTATAACTGCATGTTTCACTGTTGGTTATGAAGTTGATTCTGTTTGAATGGTACATATTGGAGCGACTTCATGTTCAGATGGTTCGTTTTGTATGCTATATTTCAGTAATGTGACTGATATAAGTAAAGGCCCGATAAATGAACTGTTTAAGTTCTTGGCCGAAGTTATGGCCGTATATTGTTATATTTAATAGCTTTAATCGTGTTTTTAATTGGTTTTAATAAAGTTTTGTTTAATTTATAATCTAACTTCTTTCTGCATATGCGTGGACACCAGTCCTTTAAAAATCTCTGCTTTAAGTAGTTGTGGCTTCTAGGCTTCAATGGATTTTTGCTCTAGCAGCCCGTTATGGGCCCAGCCTGGATTGAAGACCACGATATGCAGAGGGGTTAGGTATTTTAAATTTGTGCTTGTGTTCCTCATATGAATAGTTCAAAAGGCATGATGTCGTCTTCATCAGGCACTGAGTTTCTTCTCATCGATAAATTAATGTCGTATAATTACAGTATATGGAGAGAGGATGTTCGTGTTCTTCTGATAGAGAAGTCTCTGCGAGAATGCATGTCTACAAAATTACCGGAAGTCGACGATCCAGCGAAGGCTCCTACTGCTACTGATTTGTCCAAAAGAATATGTGCCTATTCCATTCTGTATTTGAATGTTTGCAAAGAATTGAGGCCTTTATTGTCTGGTATCGAGGATCCATATGTAGCATGGCAGTCATTGGAGAAACATTTTCGTCCTAGTAGCCGTGCACGTATTGTGGAATTGAGTGATGCGTTTTTTTTAATGCAAACTGTAGCTTGGTGAAGAACTGAATCTCTATGGTGGTAGATTGAGAGATATCATCATGCAACTAAAGGAAGCAGATCGTCCGATTTCAGAGTGGTTAAAGCTGTTTCAGCTGATTAGACATCTGCCTGATGAGTACAGAAGTATTGCCCAGCTTGTTTACCATTTTTCAGATGAGGACTTTACCTTTGAAAATGTTCTGAACAAACTGTTATCTGAGGAAACAAGATTAAAGTTGTTCAATTGTTCATTTAACAAAAATTCTAATTTAAGTATTTTTAATGAAGTTACTTTACATAATAGTGAAAATAAATATAATGATGTGAAGTTTAGGAAATCTACTAAGCAGAAGCCTAGATCTTCTAATATGCAGGTATAAAAAGTTTCGCGAATTTCGACAAAGTCACAGCAATAAAATTAAATTTTGTCAATCGTTCACAGAAAACCAGGGAAAAAATGCGAATTTCCTCAAAGAATCGAAAAAACGCGAATTTTGACAAACGAGTGCAGAAAGAATTTGAATTTCATCATTGGATTCTGAATTTCATTAAAGGATCATGGAAAAACACGAATTTCATCAAAGGATAATGGAAAAAATTCGAAATTTGTCAAAGAGCTGCAGAAAAAATGTGAATTTCATCAAAGTGCCAAAAAAAAAAAAAAAGCTAATTATGTCAAAGGATCGCTTAAAAATGTGAATTTTGTCGAAGTTTTTACCCTATTTTCCTTGATGCTCATAGAATAACTTACATAAACGGTACTTACCTGGATTCATTTACTCCAATCTTTTTTTCTTTTCTCACTTTATTCCTGAAATAGTTTATTTACAATAACCAAGCCTTATTTCCTTGTGGTTATTAGTTTTATTTACTCCATCTATATTTTCGTTTTGTTTCAAACCGCCACACATCCATTTTCAGTTCATTTCGTTTCGATTAAACATCGATTATCATCCGTGGCCATACGTTCACAACTGGTATCGTTTCACCGTACGACCGCTAAATGCTGTGTGTCACGCCTTTTCTCCAATCGCGTATCGCATGTACTAGATCGTTGAATCTTCTTTAATTGTTTTACCGTAAGGCAGGAATGAGTATACTCAACTCAGCAGATCGCAATTGAAATCATTTTTCAAGAAAGGGGCGTTTCACGTTTGTGATATACCGGCTGTGAACTAGTATTTAAAAAGTCGTGCTTTTTTCTGAGATGATGAAGAGATTAATTTGGTGGTTGACGGTTGTTTTACATTTAGTCAGTTGATCTGAAAACTTTTAGCAATGTTGTTAATCAAAGCAGTTGGTTTTATTGAAAACTTTTAGTTGAAATGCAGTTGTTTGAATTTGAAAGTAAAGCAGATGAACGGAAAGTAAATACAGAAGTTAAGATAAGTTACAGATGCACTTGCTAAATAAAAACGATGTTTTAATGCATGAATAGTAATAGATGAAAGAAGCAAATAGTTTTTCGTTCGACGAATATGTTTGAGGTAATGACATTTTACGATGAGTTTGTTTTGTGTATTTTTCTTGAACTTTTTTTTTTTTTTTTTCCAAGTGATACTACTTCACAATTGTGAAAGTATTTAAAGTTCGTTCTTCAAATCTTACTGTTTTTCAATGCTGTTTGCACTTCAACCTTTTCCAGCAACATCTTATTGTGAAAGTTATATTTTCAATGTGTTGTCTTGTATTCCTCTACGGAAGTTAAATACAAAGCAACTAGATCAAGGTTCATACTCATTTTCCAAGAAAAAATCCCCTGAGAATCCCCTGATGTATTTTCAGGGATGCATAATTTTTCCATGTCAACAATTAACGATATTTTTTAAACAAGTATCACGACCCCTTGCCCTCCCTCCCCTTAAAAATACAAACTAGATAATCTCAAAAATACAGTTTATACATAACCTATATAAACAATATGAACAAAACTTTAAAGGAAAAACTATTTAAAATTAATTTGTGTACAACAGAGATGAAGTCAGCATGCCTTGTGGGGCACTCCTTAAAAACTTGGTAGATTGCTGTAAGAATTTAATTTCCACTTTGGGATTTTACTACCTCTTTGAAAAGTATTGTGAATAATATGAAGGCTCAAATGCCAGTATCAATTTTAAAATGTCCTTTATTTTTCTTAAGTTCCTCTTTAACAGTTTTCAAACCTCACGATGTTAGAAGGCATGTCTAGTGAGTGAATGGATGTCGATAGACGTTAGAAATAGCACATATTAAATATAACATATGTTATATCTAATCTGTAAGAAGGAGTGGCTAGTTTCCAATTCTATATATCACTATATTAGAAGAAAGGTCTTAGTTTGATTTCATTATGACTTTGCAAAGCATGCAAACAGCAGTGATTTCCCTCAATTTCCCAAAGTAGCCAATCATTTTGCCAGGTTTTCTAGGTTTAGGGAATTTTTTGTATTATCCCCCTGAGATTCCCCTGATTTTTTAGGGCCAAAATTCATCCCCTGATTTTCCCAGGAATCCCATAATCCCCTGATGAGTATGAACCCTGTAGATAATCAAATCATGTAAGTTGATATTTTCCTTTTTGATATTGAACTGCCACTGTTAAATGCAAGCTGTATATCTTTAAAACTGAATTTAAATGTCTATGTTTATCATCACCGAATGACATTGCCAACAAACCGATTTATTGTTTTAAATATAATTAACTTTTTTTTTTTAAAGTCTAATTTATATTTTAACGATGTCTGTTTAAGTCATCGATTTTTATTTTTCATTTTAAATAAACATTTAGTTATTTATACAATTTCAAATTGCTTCTTTACTAGTGTCTATCTACATTCAACACTATTAGTCACCATATTGATAATGTTACGTATCTTCCACTACTCTGTTACAATTTTAATCATTTCATACTGGTCCCGGTTCACGGGCTGGACAAAAGTTCTTCTGAAAAAAAAGTTAATTTCATCAAATGATTGAGGAAAAAATGCAGATTTTGTGAAAGTGCCATGGAAAAAAGCCGGCAGATGCGTAAAATATTTAAAAAGAGCATCAGTGTGGAAAAATATTCCCAAGCATTTTTCATTTCTATTTTTTCATTAAACAATTTGTAAAGTCTACCTGAACTCGACAACACGATATTTTCTTTTCATTGCCGCCTTTCGGCGTTTGTTTACGTTTTTACCGCCACGGTTGGATGGTTACGTATCGCGTTTCGGTCGTGGACCGTATACGGCAATTTTACTTGCGATCGCATTCGCTCGTTTTTTTTTTTTTTTAAGGTAAGTATTTAAATTTAATTAACATATAAAATCATCTTTTTTAAGTCATTTTTATATTAAAGTAATTTTTCTAAAGTCATCGTAATATTTATTAAATGTTATTCAAATTATAAGTAAATGTTAAGTATCTTCCGACTTATGCAAATTGCGTAGTCGATTCTGATTGGCCGATAGGTTTTCGTCCTGATTTAAAGGGACAGCGATTTCATGTTTTCGGTGTGTAAGGTGTGCGATGTCTGATGGCTGACTTATGGTACTATCTGGTATGTTTTTATGAAGTTTCAGCGAATATCTATGGTATATGGCTAAATACCGATATAATTGTAAGAACTTAAAGTTTATTAAGCATAATGGTTTAGTATGAAGACGTTTCATCGAAAAATTGTTAATTAAATCGGCGATAGAGTTGTGTATAATATATTTCAAGTTGCTTAAAGATTACTTATGTCGTCGAATAATGAAGTGCTCTCGAGTTCGGGTAGACTATCGTTACAAGTGTCCATTAATTTAATCCTGGAACGAAGTCACGTTCATGTATTTCAAGCTCCAATAAAGGAAACCTTCTTCTGTTCATCATTTTGGCACATTACTGTAAGTACATTTTACACTTACCTTATCACTGAAACATCATATAATATATATAGGATTCATGAAGTTGCATATATTTCAACATATTCTTATTCAAAGTTATTATTTCAACAATATTTTCAAAGTTTCATATATAACTTAAACTAATTTGTCAAGTCACTCTGCTGAATTTTCATGTGGGAGGGGCAAGCAACCGACAACCCCCCCCCCCCCCCCCCCCAACAGAGGTTATGGGCCCAGAAGCAGTCCAACTGCGGTAAAGCTAGAGAAAAGTATTTTAAAATGAAAATGTTGAAGCTAATTAATGAAGTGTTTTTTTTCAAGTATCTAGTGTATGAAATATTTTATGTTTATATATATGTGCATGAAGTTTTAGTACCATTACTATTTATATTTTATATCTATTTATTGTTTTAAGTAAAAGTATAAAAATGGCTACTGCACCAGATATAGTAGTATTAAGTAGGGATAACTATCAAAGTTGGACTCGTTTTATAAAATGCACATCGCAAACTGAAGGTTTGTATACCTGGGTGAATAAAACTGAATGGCTGGATTATACAGATTTGAAGCCCCTTGATAAGTTTAAGCTAAATCAGTCAAAGCAAAGGGCAGCCAGAATTATCAAAATGTATGTTAGTCCTGAAATTGGGTTAACAATAGGTCATTTGGATGATCCGTCGGAAATATGGGAAACACTAAAATTAAATCTAGAAATCCCAGGAAGAGCATTAAAATCGTTTCATGTAAATGAATTTAGGAATTTAAAAATTAATGTAGATGAAGATATCCCAACTTATATTGCTAGGTTTGAAGAAGCTTATCGTCGCGTAGTTGATTCCGGGGAGGAAGTTGCAGAAAAGCATCGTTGTTACCAATTAATAGAAAGCCTACCAGAAAATTATGATTATTTAATTAGGGAATTAGACCGTTTGCCAGAAAAAGATTTTAAATTTAAGGATGTTAAAGAGGAGATTCTAAAGGAATGTTCAAGAAGGGGTTTGAGAGAAAGATTATGAAATGAAACCCTCATGGCTGATAGAACCACTCAAATGTCTGAAAAAGTTTCCCCTAAGTCTCATTCTCGAAATAAAATAAATTTAAAGTGTGAAGTTTGTGGTAAATATGGCCATTGGGATAAAAATTGTAGGAAACAGAAAAGTGGTGATAAAAGGGACGAAGTAAATTTAGATTCATACATCGCAGAATTAAAATGTAAATGTAATGATTTGTGCAATGTTTCCCCCCCTTGCTGGGAATGGACATTGGATTCAGCGTCCACATCTCATGTCTGCCAAAATAAGCATTTCTTTACTTATCTAAGTGAGCCACCAGAGGGTGCAGTTGTTGGGATGGGAACAACACCTCATAAAGTTTGAGGAATAGGAAAAGTAAGTTTTAAATTAAAGGAAAAGGATAAAGTATCTATTGTAAATTTACATAATGTGTTGTATGTTCCTACCATTCATAAAAATTTAATTTCCATGTCAAAGATGGATAAAGCTGGTCTCCATGCCACAATGGACAATGGGTTTAAAGTATTTGATAAGCATTGGAAGTACTTATATACTGCCACTCTAAAAGATAATTTTTACGTTCTTAAAGCCATTAAAAGTTATAACAAAACTAAATCTAATGTTAAGAACCAATATTTAGAGCTTGCTCATCAACCATCTTTTTCTGATAAGAATAAATTAAAAGTTTCTACTTGTACTAAATCCTTAAATCAAGCCTATAACATTAATTCAAGAAGTGCTCATGTAATACAAGATAATGTCAGGGAAGTAACTAATATACAAGAGTCAAATCAAAATTACAATGTTACATTTGCCAGTGAGCGTAACAACATCATGCTCTGGCATGAAAGGCTAGGACATAGTAATGTTGATATAATTAAGAAAATGTTTCGTGAAAATTTAGTTCAAAATTGTGGACAATTACAGGGAAGAGAGACTCCGTGTGAACCGTGTATTCTAGCTAAAAATACTAGGTCAACATATCCTAGATTAAAGAAAGTTCGCTCAAAAGAAATGTTAGAATTGATACATAGCGATGTATGGGGCCCGGCTCCAGTTACATCAAGGAATGGGCAACGGTACATACTTACTTTTATTGACGATTTTAGTCGAAGAGCCTTTTGCTACCCGCTACGCTCTAAAGATGAAGTTTTCCTGAAATTAAAGCACTTCATCACGTTTGTGGAACGCCAAACTAACAAAAAAGTCAAAGTCATGAGAACTGATAACGGGTTAGAATATTGAAATAAGCAAATAAAAGCTATGTTAGAAAAGATGGGAATCAAGCATGAGAGGACCACAATATATAGTCCCCAGATGAACGACGTTGCCGAGCGATATAACAGAGTTTTATTTGAAGGAATGAGAACATTTATGCAAGCAGCTAATCTGCCGCCTAATCTATGGGTTGAGGCAGTTATGGCAATAAATTACATTCGCAACCGAATATTTCACACAGGCATAGAAGCAATACCGTTTCAACGATGGTACGGAGCTAAACCATCCATTCGTCATTTGAAACGTTATGGATGCATTGCGTATGTACATCAACCTAAAGAAAAACGAAATAAGTTTCAATCAAGAGCAAAAAGAGGAGTTTTTGTAGGATATGGTATAGGATCCTGTGGATATCGCATTTATTTCCCTAAAGAAAATAAAGTAGTTGAGTCAAAGCATGTGACATTTGACGAAGCTCAACTGAACGGTTCTCCTGAACGGAAAATAATACATCGCACGTTTGTTGATTTTTCAAATGATGATAATGAATTCTTTACAGGTCCTAACAATTCACCAACAATGGAAGATGACTTGACTGTCCATCAACCGGGTAGCTCTACAACTCCGACAGAAGTTGAGAAAGTAATGCAGCAAGATGAATCTAGATCCGAAGAGAAAATGGAAGATGATGTATCAACATCTGAAGATGAATTAGAAGAGAATATTCTGAAGGAACAGGAAGAAGCAGAAGCAACATTTTACCGATTTATGAAGAAAAGAAAGAAAGGAAGAACTAAAGGTAAAATTGATGTTTATATCTTATCCCCTACTGGTTCCAGATTAAGATCGCAACAAGATTTACGTGAATATTGTAAAATGCATAAAATCATATTGAATGATACTGTGGCAAATTTTTCATTTGGGAATACATATGAAGGCCCAATTAAGCTAGATAAGGAACTGGAAAGTGAATTAGCTGAAGAAGCGCTCCTAACTGAAATAATTGTACCACAAAATATGACACAAGCAAAACAACTTCCAGAGGCACAAAAATGGAAGGAGGCAATGGATCAAGAGATCCAAACCATGTTAGATAGACACGTTTGGACACCTGTCCCAAAAGTTGATCAAAAAGTTATAGGAACCAAATGGGTTTATACCGTAAAAGAAAATAGTGAAGGGAAGAATTGCATATTTAAAGCACGTTTAGTTGCACTAGGTAATAATCAGAGAGAAGGTTTAGATTACAACGACACATTTAGTCCAGTAATAAATTTTACACTCATTTGTCTTTTCATAGCTTTTTTTATTAGAACATTGAATTGGGTGCATTGTCTTCTTGATGTTAAATGTGCATACTTATATGGGGATATTGATAAAGAAATTTGCATCAAACAACCCGAAGATTATACAATTCCAGGGAAAGAACACTGTGTTTTGAAGTTAAAGAAAGCAATCTATGGGCTCCACCAAGCTGGAAGATGTTGGTACCATGATTTGCATAATAAGTTAATTGCAAATGGATTCAGTGAAGTACAAGGGTTAACTTGTGTATACTCTTATAAAAGTGAAGCAATAGTTATAGTGTATGTGGATGATTTGCCTATTTTTGCGAAGAATGGTGAAGTTTTAAAAGAGGTAGTACAGTTAATTGAATCCATTTATGAAGTTAAAAATTTAGGTCCTATTTCAATGTTACTAGGTATCAATTTTAAAAGAGAAGAGGATGCAATAGTTAATGTTAACTGTGAACATTATATTGAAAAGTGTTTAAAGAAGTTTGATGTCCCTGATTTTACTAATATATCTCTTCCTTCTCCTCCTGGATATAATCCTGTTCCAGTTGCTGAAGATGACGAATTTCCCGAGAACCTGCCGTACCGAAACTTACTGGGATGTCTACAGTACATTGCTCATCGATGCCGTCCAGACATTGCTTGGCCTGTTGCCGCACTTTCACAATTTACTGAGAGCCACAACCTGTTGCACTACAAAGCACTCCTGCGAATCCTGATGTATCTCTCTTCGACAAAATCCTTGGGATTGAAGTTGGCACAATCTGACCCTCCAATCCAGCTAGCTGTCTACGTCGACGCTTCTTGGGCAAGTGACACTACTGATCGAAAATCCTGGAGCGGCTACATTGCTTTCTTAAATTATATTCCAGTAACCTGGAGAGTAACTAAACAAAATTGCGTAGCCTTGAGTCCAATGGAAGCAGAAATAATAGCAGCGACAGAAGCTGTAAAAGATCTGAAGTTCTTAAACATGTCTCTAATTGAAATTCAGAAAAGTCTTAACTTGGACATCATTACTATTCAACGTCCAATGCTCTTTTGTGATAATACTGCTGCCATTTCCTTCACCAAACATAAAGCTGATACCATAAAGAATCGTTATATTGATTTAAAATACAAGTTTATAAGAGATTGGTATAACAATGGCCTCTTCGACATTAAGCATGTTATGTCAAAAGAGAACTATGCAGATATTTTGACTAAATCCCTCGTAAAGGACTCCTTTCTTAGATTCAGAGAAGTTTTTTTATGGTGATGAACTTTCCACGAAAAAAAAAAAAAAAAAAAACCTTTCTTTTGATCCTGCCATTATTACAAGAACTTTTGTAATGAACTTTATTGCAGAAAATCAAAATGAATGGGAAAGAGGGGCATTCTGTGGAAAAATATTCCCAAGCATTTTTCATTTCTATTTTTTCATTAAACAATTTGTAAAGTCTACCTGAACTCGACAACACGATATTTTCTTTTCATTGCCGCCTTTCGGCATTTGTTTACGTTTTTACCGCCACGGTTGGATGGTTGCGTATCGCGTTTTGGTCGTGGACCGCATACGGCAATTTTACTTGTGATCGCATTCGCTCGTATTTATTTATTTTTTTTAAGGTAAGTATTTAAATTTAATTAACATATAAAATCATCTTTTTTAAGTCATTTTTATATTAAAGTAATTTTTCTAAAGTCATCGTAATATTTATTAAATGTTATTCAAATTATAAGTAAATGTTAAGTATCTTCCGACTTATGCAAATTGTGTAGTCGATTCTGATTGGCCAATAGGCTTTCGTCCTGATTTAAAGGGACAGCGATTTCATGTTTTCGGTGTGTAAGGTGTGCGATGTCTGATGGCTGACTTATGGTACTATCTGGTATGTTTTTATGAAGTTTCAGCGAATATCTATGGTATATGGCTAAATACCGATATAATTGTAAGAACTTAAAGTTTATTAAGCATAATGGTTTAGTATGAAGACGTTTCATCGAAAAATTGTTAATTAAATCGGCGATAGAGTTGTGTATAATATATTTCAAGTTGCTTAAAGATTACTTATGTCGTCGAATAATGAAGTACTCTCGAGTTCGGGTAGACTATCGTCACAAGTGTCCATTAATTTAATCCTGGAACGAAGTCACGTTCATGTATTTCAAGCTCCAATAAAGGAAACCTTCTTCTGTTCATCATTTTGGCACATTACTGTAAGTACATTTTACACTTACCTTATCACTGAAACATCATATAATATATATAGGATTCATGAAGTTGCATATATTTCAACATATTCTTATTCAAAGTTATTATTTCAACAATATTTTCAAAGTTTCATATATAACTTAAACTAATTTGTCAAGTCACTCTGCTGAATTTTCATGCGGGAGGGGCAAGCAACCGACACCCCCCCCCCCCCAACAATCAGCCATGTAAAGTAGTTAAAAAGAGCTGCCAGGCGCTGTTCACTGCCAAATTGGAAATAGAAAAAATTGCTGCCGGGCGAGAATTTTTAAAAAAGGGTATGCTCTTCTCAAAAAGACTCTCTTGGATCTTATTTTAAAACCTTTTAAAATGGAGAATCCCCCTTTCATAGGTATAATTTTGTGATACTTTCTTGTGACCAATTAATGAATGTTTAAATATTTTTTCGCAAGAAAATATTCGCGATATTTTCCTGCTGGAGTTCGTCAAATTTTGTGTTTTTCCTGTGACTGATTAAATTTAATGATTTTTCCTCTCTGACTGATTCACTAATTTCTTAATATTTTTAGGATTTTTCTCTCGATTGACTTTCGAGATTTTTTTCTACGATAGATCGTCAAATTTTGCGACTTTCTCCTCGGGACCACAAATTTTCCATCTACCAATTCGTGAATTTTGAGACTTTTCTGGCAACCAAATGATAAAAATCATGAGGATTTTTTCAGTGACCAATTGATGAATTTCAGTTTTTTTTTTTTTTTTTTTTTTTCCCGTTAATGACTGAATAATTTCGAGATTTTTTCCTTACGGCTAGCTGACAAATTTCATGATTTTTTGTCAGTGGCCACATAATTTCGTGATTTTTTTCCCTGATCCATTGATAAATTTCTTGATTATTTCCTTTTTATTTATTTTTAATATTAGGCAAAAAATATAGGTTAAAATATAAATAATTTTAATATAGGCAAATTTTTAGATATTTCCTTTGATGTGCGAAAATCACTGTTGTTTACCTCGAATTTCACTTTTTTTCTTCTTCAATTGACAGGTAAATTTCTAAAAATTTTTCTTGCAATCAACTGGCAAATTTCGTGATTTTTATGACGACTGAATGCGAGTTTTTCAACTGCTTTTCCCAACCTACTGACGAATTTCATGATATTTTGCTTCTTCCAATTTTTATAATTTTGTAGAGTTTTTCTTGCGACCGATTGGCAAAACTCGCAAGTATTTTATTTCATACCCCTTGATCGAATGATGAAATTTATAAGTTATTTCCTGTGATCAATGGACGTATTTTGTGATTTTTTCCCCCTGCTGCTACTAGAAAGGAAAATGAACCAAACAACCATGTCAAAAAGGGCAGTAAGACTCTCCGGGCTTGTAAAATTTTTTAAAAAAATCTTTCAGATGCTTGTGTTCTTAAAAAAGGTTGCCTGGTGCTCAGCCCTGCTAAATTGATCAAGGGTCAACACTATAAAAGTGCCCTTTCTACTCCAACAGCGCAATGCTCTTTTTTAAACCAGGGGGAAACTCTGACTACACAAAAACTTAATATTGAAAAACAGATTTTTTAAAAAGTAAAAAAAAAATAAATAAGCATTTTTACATAATATATTTCAACATAATAGAAAATAATTTCCTCACATGAAAAAATAAATAATAATAAATAAATATAACGAAACTTACGCAAATAATTGTTTAGATTTTAGTTAGAACACCTAGAAACCAATATCTGCTACAGAGGAAAAAAAACACAATGACTTGCTTATTAATGAGAAATCTTCATTCCTCATACAGAACAAATGATGACAGGTGGCAGAATTCCCCTTCAAATCATATACAATCTATTTCTTAGAGTATCCCTGACAAAAACTCAATAATATCACTTGACAAAGTTTGATTACGAAAATAGTATTTTATTTTGAATGATAGAACTGAGCAAAATTGCTAGGTAGTAACCCATTTCATATATTTTATGCACAATTTAAAACACACATGGAATGCAAATATAATTCAGGAAGAAAAAATTAAGTATCACATTAAAAATGTTTAGAAGTTACCTGTTTATTTCACACTAAGATACTTACACTAACATATCTAAGACAGTTACACTGACATAGCTAACATCACACTAACATATTTACATGAATCCACTTGAGAATGAATAAAATATAAATAAATAAAAAACACCACCAAAACATATAAGTATTCATCAAAATAAAATGAATAAATGTTAATATTTCAAATGACATCTAAATAATCAGCATTAATGATCAATATTAAACTACACTTGTTTAATGAAATATAATCAAATAACAAAATATTAAACAGGAATTCAAAACCAACATAAAAAAAAAGATGGATAGGCTAGGCAGTGTGCACTACAGCTTTATTTGAGAAACAGAGGATACTATTGGGGTTCCTTTAAAGAATTCAGAAGGTATACAGCATATATCACTACATACCCTCCACTACATTGCTATTCAATGTCTAATCACTGTAAAAGATACAAGTGGAACTCCAGTTATACGTTTTTCTCGGGACCACAAAAAAACCCTTTAGAACTCACTAAAACATACAACTTGATGGTCTACCACAATCATTTTTTTAAATATATTAAGAAATTTTTTTCTCGCTAAGGCATTTCATTTACCTTTTATTGAAAACTGAAGTTTTGTAAGTATAACTGCATCAATGACATATATTCGTGGAAATTTAACAGTAAAAAACAAAGGTACATTGAAAAACACACATCAGGTTATTTTATCATAAAAGCTTTATTTTTAAACATATCGAGTACTCAAAAGACATCACTGGAATCGCTTTGTAATGTAAATCACTTCTCAAAAGTCAATGCAGCAGTTTTCAAAGATTTATTGAAATAATCAATAATCTTGGATTATTTTTTTTCTCCAGAACTGACACTGAACAATTAGCTTTGCATTTCTGTCAATAATGCAGCCACTTCATAGTTACTGCTTGTACTCCTGACGAACCAATTTGCCATGTCAAAAGCCCTCAAAGTAGCTCCAAAGTTTGATATCGGTTGATCTTTCTGAGTGAGATCATCACAATCAGACACGTCGTCAGTCGGCAAAGATGGAAGGGAAAGTGTAAGAAAAAATCTGAAATTATTTTCAGCAAAATGCATAAGAGAAAAAATTTCATCCGGAAACGCAAAATTGTAATGTATAAGTGAAGGAAACATATACGTCAAAAACATATAATTCAGCTAATTTTTAATGGAAAAAGGCTGGGAACGTTGAGTTAAAACGTATAAGTGAGGGTAACATACAACTCAGGTAACATATAAGTAAAGTTCCACAGTATACCTGGCTCTAACTGAAAATCTGTTAAAGAAATAGTAATCAAACAAAAGAAATATACTTACAGACTTATAAGGACAGCAACCCATCTGCAGCTTTTGACTGTTTTTTGATGAAGGCAAAGAGAAAGCTGGAATAGAAGGAAAAAAATAAATTTTTGTTTTTAAAAATGGTACTTTTATGTTAACCAGGCACAAATCGTATGAATACCCTTTTTTTTTTTACTGCCAATAAAAGTTTTTTTTTTTTTTATGTAAATTAGAAACAATGCTTTCAGGTTGAAATGAAATGTTTTTGTTTACGGTATTATTCACTTGTTTTTTAATTTAAATGAAATGAGTAAAAGGCACATATATATTTGTTACAAAAGTTATATATTGTACATAAAATAGATTTTTTTTTTTAATCTTTTAAATGAAAGGAATGCAATATGAATGATGGCAATAGGAACAATGTTAGGTGATTTATCACTTTCACCCAGCTAACAAAAATACAGAAAAAATTATATATAAAGGATATAATTTTTTCTATTTCTGTGACATTCAGTTTAATGAAATAATATAAAGTAACAAAATACTAAACAAGAATTCACAAGCAAGCAATCTATATAACAGAAAATGACTCTGAAAATAACTAGTACAATCCTGACTTTCCAGGTAAAACAGTACTTTGCATTATTAAAAGGGGACCATAATCCCAATCGAACGTAAGGCTGCTATTCACTCAGCTTCTGAATTTCCCATACTAATGTTAAGTCTAAAGATGTTTGATGCATTCGTATTTTTCAAATACCGCCTAAGGAAATTAATATTTTTAACTTCTTTTTCCTCTGTACTCTTCTTAAAGGATGTCTCTTTGTTTCTTAGTTCTCAAAATATTTCTAAAATATATATTTAATTTTATATGAAGTGTTAAAATCTTACTCACAGTTCGTAAGCTTTTAATACATAAATATTAAATTAAGCATATATATTTTAGAAATATTCTGAGAACTAAGAAAAAAATAAACATCTTTTAAGAAGAGTACAAAGAAAAAAGCAATTAAAAACATCAATTTTCCAAGGAGATATTTTAAATTATACGAATACATTCTGCACCCATAAACTTAGGATTAGCATTGGTGAGAGGAATTCAGAAGCTGAGTGAGTAACTAGCAGCCGTAACAGCAAAAAGACTTTCAATAGCACAAGTTTTCTGCATAAGTAAAAACACAATTGTATACCTGAAAATTGAAATGTTTAGTTAGCTAGCCACTGGCCCGTACTAGAAACTTTTCACACACTTGATTCTTGCTGAACTAAATTTAATATTCTATGTAGGAATGAGAGCCAAGTTAGAAAAAAGATGAAATTTTTGGCCTCCAACATCCAAAAATTCTTCCACTTTTGCAGAGTAGAGAAATAATTTAGATAACTGAATTATTTATTAATATTTTTTTAATTAGAATTTTTTAAATGTTAAACTTAGTGTGCTAATAATGGGAAGGAGAGAATTTAGATGAATGATTATTTATGGCTAGAAGAATGTTACAGAAAGGGTAATAACAATAATTAAAGAGTTTTAAGGATTTTAAATTTCAAATGCAGAGGGGGCAAAAACAGAAATTTCTTGGGTGATGATAATTTATTTACTTTTACATAAAAATTAGAAATCCGCACATCATTACAGATGTAAACAATGAAACTTTCAGTTCAGATGTAACGACAAAATGACAATTTTTTAGTTTTACATCATTCTGTATATGTATTTTAATATGTAATTCTTGATAATATGACTGAACTCGTGGTTTTTCATAAAGGAAGTATTAATTTATTTCTGAAAAAATTCAAGGTATTGCTGATATCATCTTTTTTCCAAATATATTTATGCATTAGTCAAGCTTTTCTGGTTATTAATACTGGCTAAACCTGAAATAAAACTTCCTTACTTAATGATTTTAATGTGAATTAATAGGGTACCTTTATGACGAAAGTTTCTTTAGAATAATTCAAGAAAAATGTATCTCATCTTTATTATGCATATTTAATTTAATTATACATTTAACAATTATTTACTTGATCTTTACTTTTTATAATTTAATCTTTTTAAAATTATCTTACTTTTTATTATTTTAGTTTATTACTTTATTTAATTATTTTAATATTTTACTATACTGCAAGCATGTAATATAATTTGAATTGCATTATTAATTATTACATTCATTTTTTTTTTTTTTTTTTTTTTTTTTTTTTTTATGTAAACAAAGCAATGTCCAGAAATCCTAACAACCTCTGGTCCCAAGCTGTGTGGATTTGAGGGAGTCTAGTACAAGAAATTCGGAAAAGCCCTCACGAAAGTGTCAAATAAAAGTAATTTTAAACAATAAAATTTACAATATATTAATGAAAACAGAAAAAAAAAATCTTGGATATTTATTTATTACATTATTTTTCTTAATTATTCTCCTGAGCTGGTAGATAAATGTTTGTGATGTCAGCTGAAAATGATCTATATTGTATATAACTATGCATTACAATCTTTTTCAATGCCTTTTCTCTATAATACCATGATGTCACCATTTAATGACAGAATTGTCATTTTAATTAATGAAATATGTAATAAGTCAATATATCATCATTAAAAATACAGATAAATGCCAAATTAAAAAACACTTAATGACATAACAAGGACAATAACAAATTCATTTGCAACTGACATCGAATGAATTTAAGGCAACAGTCATTACATTTTTGACATTTAATCTTATAGTTTGGCGATTGTTTTTTTATGCAGAGTTTTTTTTTTTTATTGGTCGAAAGGATAATGAAGTACCAAAAATTTAATTAAGTAATGAGATTTAAAGATTTTAAACTTCTTGCATAGAAAGATTTTTAGGAGGGTGGAGGGAAAGGATTTAGATAAAACTTTTTAAACAGGAGAAATCTTCCAAAATGCAAGAGATTCAGATCATGATTAAAACATCATATAGGGGAGGTGGGGGATGGATGGGACACTCTCAATATTTCAGGCAATAAATGTTTTTTTAGTTACCTTGTATTCTCATATATGGCACTACCATAGTGTGCTTTAGAACCAAAAGCAAAACCATGTAGCTGTTTTCATTTTTTTGCAAAGTTGCATTTCCTGAAACTCTGGATAAAAAGTAGGTAACTTTTTTTTTTACATTTGAATTTCTCAAATATTTCATACAATATAAACAAATAAGATATTTTGTTATTATTTATTTGAAGGTTCAATATTGGTAATTAAAATGAATGAATATTAATCATTGTGACAAAATAATTTCTGAGTCAAAATGGCAGATAACTGAATTTATCTATCATAGAGATGATTGGGACATTTCAAATGAGGATGAATGGGACAGTCTCATTCAGACCTAGAGATGCTCAAACATTTATTTATTAACTAAAAAATATTATACAGGTTTATAAATTAATAATTTACATTAATTATTAGTATTAAACAGTACTCGTATTATATCGATTGTTTATTGTTAAAAATTATACTGAATCTTAATTATTGTATTGTAATAAAGGTTAAATAATTTATCAAAAAATTGTTATTGAAACTTTATCAAAATAGATAAAATTCTTAAAAATGGTATATGTTTATTCATCAAATGTGGAGAAATTATATTGAACTTTGAACTTGTGCTTAAATAAATCCTATTCTCCTACTCTCTCGAATATAATTTCATTTGTGTATGATATCTAAGATACATTTAACAAGTTGTGAATGAAAAATATTAGCTATACCGTACTTCAAAGATATATATTACTTTCATTTAATATCTAAAATGTCTCGTATGTGAGGGAAAAAAAACAGATAGACAGCCAAAGTTTGCATTATTACAAGTTAAAACTGCAGTAAAAGAATGCTGAGCTATAATGCTGAGATATAATAGCCATATTATAAGATCATATATTACAAATAAAATTACATATAATTATACATTTTAATTAGGTAAAATTGAATAAAGGGAGGAAAATATATGTGTCCCATCCATCCCTATTATTGTCCCATTCATTCCTGCTATCGGAATGATTGGGACAGAGAGGAACTTTTTTTAAATTTTATAATATTTTACTGTATAATAATAATATAAACTAAATATTGTGCATAGATGTAGTCAAACATGTAATGTATAAAATGTAATATATAATATTGATAATAACTTAAATAAAAAAATTTATATAAATATTTTTGTGAAAATGTCCCATTCATCCCCCATCTCCCCTGCTAATTAATACACTTAGCCTTGTAAAAAATATTTAAAACAACAAATATTATAAACATTTAATAATACATTTATTTCTCTCTTTTTCATGAAATAGGTAATTAATAATTAATCGACCACTAACTAGTGATAAAATTTTGCATAATAATCTTACATGGAGTTATGTAATGCAATCTTACATTTTAGTACTTAAATCCAACACCTTTAAAGCACAAGTCGGAAATTGTACATCAAACGTGGCAAATGAGGTGCGTTTGTACTATAACTAGTTTTATAAATACAGTGGAACTCCAGTTATACGTTTTGCTCGGGACCAGACAACAAAACATTGAACTCAGTAAAATGCACAACTCAATGGTCAACTGGAACCATTTTTAAAAATATATCATGAAATTTTACATTTTACATCAAAAGCTGAAGTTTTCTAAGTATTACTGCATCCATGGCATAAATTCACAGAATGTAACAGAGTAAAAAACAAAGGTACATATGATTATATGATATGATGATATTTTATCATAAAAGCTTTATTAAAAATATTTTTGTCACACATAGAGTACTCAAAATAAATCATTGGAATCGCTTTTGCATGTAAATGATTTATCAAAAGACATTTCAGTAGTTTCCAAAGTTTTATTAAAACATTATAGTTATTGCTTTGACTCCTGACGAACTGCTTTGTTATTTACTACGTCAAAAATCTTCAGAGCAGCTCGAAGTTTGGCATCGATTGATCATTCAGAGTGGTCAATCATTACAACCAGACATGTCAGTCGGCAAAGATGGAAAGCAAGGCATAGAAAAAATTACACATTATTTTCAGAAAATGTAAAAGTGAGAGAAAATTCCAGGACCACTGAGTTGAAACGTATAACTGAGGGAAACGTGCAGTTCAGGTAACGTATAAGACGGGTTTCACTATATTCAGATCTTGGTGCAATAGCTGTTGCACTGACTCTTATGCAAAAATGCATGAATACAAAATTTATTAAGATTATATCTATTAAATTCAGTAATACAGAAATAATATGACTCCATCTTTTAAATATGACGTAATCCTAATCACCATGGCAACCTAGAAACATTTAATTATGTATGATAAGATTTAATAGAATGAAGAAAACTTTTATTAATATCTTTTTAAGATTTGATTTGATTTTCATAAAATTTGAAAGACTAAACAAAACTTTGCAATGATTATATATATTAAATTTGAAACCATTCAGATGGGCAGTTTTTACGTTGTTATATGCAGACAGACAGGCAGGCAGACAGATGGATGCACCTGGTAATGACTATAGATGCTACACATTTATTTATGTAATTACGAACGCAACTAATTATATAAAACTTTTATCCATTTTTAAAAAAATTAAATGATAAAAAAAAGAACAAGATGAACTACAAGAAAAGAAAAAAGTATCCACCAAACAATCCCTCCCTCCTGGTTATGAAAGCTCTTCAATTAGGGATGCACCGGATATTGATTTTGCCGGATATCGGATACCGGATATCCGAAGCTCCTTTGTCTGCCGGATTCGGATATCCGGCCGGATATCCGATCGGATATCCGGCACTAGATATGTTTTTAGTTATATGGTGAATTATTTATTTATATAATGCCATCTCAGAACAATAAATTACAAACATGTTTCACACATCATTAAAACATTTTAAATGTATTGAAATGTAATTTACAAAAACTATATTTCTTTGAATATCAGGGCTTGAAATTCAAGTTTTCCCCAGGAGGAGTGTTTCCCACCCAACATTTAAAAATGCAGGGGAGTTGAATTGTTAGAAAGGAAAAAAAATGTCTTTAAACCCTGTTATTTTTTATGTGCCACTTAAAGAATTACATTTATACAGACATGACAAAATACCATTGAAATAATTTAAATTAACAACTCAAGATAATTATCCAAAATGTTTATTTTTATTAAAACAAAGGAACAGAATCAAGTTTTATATATGTCTATCTTTTAACTTTCACCTAATGTTGTGGGCAATTAACAATTGGGTTGCTAAATGAATTTCTTAATTTAGATTTTATTCCATTTTGCGTGATTTAGCCTCTTTCACAAGTTACGTTTTTGACAAACAGCACAGACCAATTTTTATAACTTTAGAAATTATCGGAAACGCATGACGGTTATGCTCTGTTAAAAATTTTTTAGAAAACTTTGCAAAATCTGATATGCATTAATTTTTAACTTACTTGCATGAATAATGCATATCAGTGATTCTATTGTCAATATCCTACGGTGATTGTATGTCACTTCTGAACAAACTTATTTTATTATATCCTTTGGAATTATAGCCAAAACTGTAATCCCTGGTATTTTCGTTAATTGAACTATGTTCTATGCATTGGAATTTTAAATCCATATCCAAAGTTTGAAAAGGAAATAGTCAATTGATTTTTTCTATTACACGATAAAAGGTTTGATTTCAAAAAGTCATGTCCTAATCTGTAAATTGCAAGAATCAACTAGTTTGTTATTTCTAAAGATGTTTTTTTAAGTTCAAACAATTTTTTTTTCTTCATGTGCACCACAAGTGTAATTTCATTTTGTTGAGTGCTGACTATTGGCCAATTTGGCAGGGCTCAAGTCTCCAGTGGCCATAACTGACCTTTTAGTTATGGCCACTTTTCCTATTTTGGGCATAGGGAAAAAACATCGCAAAATACATAAATCGGTCATAAAAAAAAATATCGCCGATTTCGTCAATCAAGGTGAAAATAAATAAAAAAAAATTGTCGACCGGTCGCAAGAAGAAAACTGAAAAAACTCGAAAATTTTCAATTGGATGCAGAGAAACAATCGTTACTTTCATCATTATGTCGCACGAACAAACAGGGAAATTTGCCAATCGGTCACACAATAAAATTGCTATATTTATCAATTGATCTCAAGAAAAAAAGAATTATGAAATTCACCGATCGGCAGGGTTGTCTCGGTTTTAACCATGGTGGTTTTAACCAGTGGTTTAAACCGGTTTTAACCGTCCTGGTCAAAATCAATTTTGACCATTTTGACCACTGATATTGACTATTCAATTTATTTACTACTAATCAAATATATTTTACTAGCATATGTTAAAAACTAACAAGGAAGGTCTCCATACAGGCATACTCAGAAAAATCTGAAAAAATTACAGAATGTTCTTCTCATATGGGTGCATATGTTTATAAAAAATTTTTTGGCGGAACCCCGATACAGTGTCCGTAAAAAAATAACGAAATTTTCGTTTATTTGGCGATTTATCACCGGTTGGCGATGAAAAAAAATTACGCTTTTATGTAGGAAAAAAACTTTTTATGTTGAATTTGTTTACATAAGCTTAATTTAAATAACTTTACTTTTGTAATTTAATTTGTTTTAACTATATTTTTGTCATTTTTAGTTTGTTTTAACTATAGTTTGTCATATATATTTATATGCATTTATAATAAAATTTAAATATCATATTTTACGATTTGAAACAAAATTTAAATTATTTCAAGCTCAAAAATGAGGCAGATAGAACACTGTCGATTTGATTTTGTTGCTATGGAAACGACTTTGTCCTCAATATGGAAATGTATTATGGCAATCAAATATCAGCTGACTATAACATAAAATAAATATTTGCAACTTGCAAAGCATAGAAAATATTTTTACAGTGGTAAAATTAAATAACTACAGTAACAAGCAACATATATATGTAATATAAAAAATATATAATAACCTCTTTCATTGATTAAGTTTAAATTCATTAAAAACCGTGCATTCTAAAAAACAATAATCAATTTTCAGATGCATTAAAATCATTTGCTTTTGGCAAGGAAAAATCCTGCTCGCCAAATATTCAAAGTATTTTATTTTTTTACAGACTTTCTGCTGAAATTCTGCCGATAAATTTGACTGATCCCTTATTACATACATGAGTAGTTTCACTAGCATTTTTTTCAACATATTCTGAGTATGCCCTGTAAGGAGACCTTCCTTGTAAGTTAATATTTGTTAAAAATGTCATAATATAAGTAACATAACACCAGCAAATACAAAATTAAAAAAGCCATAACATAAATAACATAACACCAAGATACAACACAAATGTTTTAATTATTTTTATACACAAGCTCTTATTTTTTTATGTAAGTTGTGTTGAATTAAAAAAATTATTACAAGTAACAAGTTTTGCAGTTGTCTCTACACTTAGATGGTTTCGTAATTTATTTTGGATTATTCCAAATTTAGAAAACAATCTTTCAATTGATGATGAGCTGGCACAACAGTTCATTAGATGTAATGTGAATTCAACAAATTTTATATCAATGCTTTTAACCTTCTTCATTGCTGCCCACCAGGCATCAGGCCCAATTGTATCTTTTACACTTTCAGAAAAATAGGATTTTGGATATGGTGAGGATTCTGCTTGAAATACAATCACAAGAGGAAAAAAAGTAGGATCAATATTATTGTGTAACCACTGCCTTGCTATTTTTTGCATCTCTTCATCAATACTTTTACTCATGTAGACAGGATTCAGCATATGAGCCAGAAAATGAACTGGGGTAATATTTTCATTAAATTGAGACTATCATTTTAGAATAAATTTCAAGATCTTTTTCTTTTAGTTATATCTTAACCATTTGTCGCATGCATCAGATATAGTAGCATCTTCTTTTTTAAGTTTATCTAAAGCAAGGGAAATAGGCTTAAGTTGATTTTATAAATGTTTTACTTCTTTGTATACATTGTTAATGATTTTAACAATGTTATCAATATTATCTTCATGCTCATCTGCAATTTTTCATTTCAATAACATGCTTCATTATTGAATTAACTTTGTTTGTGTTTGTAATATCTTGTCCTACAAGATTCAAGTAATGTGTAGCACATCCATAAGAAATAAACAGTTCGTCTCTATATGCATTTTGAAAATTTTCTCTCATGCGTTTCATCTTGTTTTCATTGTCACTTACAAAACTTCTTACTTTACAAGCAAACTTGTTTTCTACCTCTTCTTCAGCATCAGCTGCTAGTTTTAAACAATAGTGGGCAGATTTCTTAGATGCCCCTGTATCAACAGCTAAAGGAAGAATGATTTTTTTCCCTGTTGATACACTATTAACAATGATAGGGCAATTATGGATCTAGCTTTCTTATTGCATTACATAAGCATATTTTACTAATGAGCCTACTTAACTTATCAGTGTATTATTTTTTTAACTGCCTGTTACTTTTATTACTTATTAAGTTACTTTTAATTGCAAAGAAAAAATAATTATTAAAATTAAGACCATTTTTAACAGTTTTGACCATTTCTGACCACTTTTGACCAATTTTGGACGGTTAAAACCACTTTTATCCAGTGTCCTGGTCAAAATCAATTTTGACCGGTTAAAATTACAACCCTGCCGATCGGTCTCTAGAAAAAATTGTGAAATTCGTCAGTCGGTCGTGGAGAAAAGGCGCAAAATTTTTCAGTCAGATACAGAAAAACAACCATGAATTTTGTCAATCTGTCATAAGAAGAAACTGTGAAATCTGCCCATCGATAGAAAATATCATGAAATTTGTCAGTCGGTCCTGCGACTTGATCGTCGTTTTACAAAGAAACATTTTTGGAAAATGGTTTTTTAGAAACTTGAGCCGCCTGCCCACAATAGTGCATAATAATAATATTTAGGGCACGAATCCTGCCATCCCGTCTCGAAATTCAAGCCCTGTAATGTATATTAATAATATTGCAATTTGTACAATGAAATGCTGATAATTGCTACTGGATTTGAATATGGGATTGACTATATTGATAATTGCTAATAATTAATTAGTTTGTACAATGAAATGCTAGAGTATTTTCACAAAGAAATACTACATACTTTCTTTTTATAATTTTAACATAAAATATCTACTAATATACCCATGATTAAAGAGTTATTTTCTCCAAACATAGGTTTAGTTGATGCCCTTTTTCTGTTTTAACCCTTAAATGCCTGATTTTTCAAAAATTATTGTAATAATGTTTTTCGGCTTTCACTTTTTAAATAAATAGTGGTAAAAATACTTTTAAAAATCATATTTTGTTTTAAGTATAGTTTACATCTGAAAAACAGTTTGTTACTAATCGGCAATACTGGTGTTTAATTGAAAAAATGATTTCCCTTGATAAAATTCTATAATATTAAACACACAAGAATTTTAGGAACTATAATAAGAAATAAATTTTACTTGCTCACTGCAGGTCAAAATAGGGTATTTCGCAAGCTTCCAAACAAAACAAAAAGAACAAGTAGCAACATTTGAAAAAATAAATTTATCTTTATTCTTAAACAGTACAAGTGTTGCCATCTAAATGTTGAAAATCGATTTAATAATATTTTCAGAATGTATTTTATTGGCAACATTAGGCATTATAGCTTCAATATTATTCTGATAGTATTTTAGAGCCTAAATTGGGTATGTTGCCGAAAAGCAACACCAGGCATTTAAGGGTTAATTGTTTAATATTGTTTTTCCTCTAAGTCACGTTTAGTTTTATTTTAAGTTAAATTATTTTTATATTTATAAGTAAAAAGAATATTACTTTTAATTTTAAATATTTATAATGAAGTTACAAAAACAACTAGTTGGATTTGCCAATCCCAAAACTTTCTTCTATCTCATACATCTTAATATTTCAAAAAGTAGTTCTAAATGTTAATACTTCAATATTATTAGTTCAATATTATACCAACTTTGATTTTGGTCTAAAATTTCTGCTCCAGTCAATTAATGAGAATAAGTTAATCTCGATCATGATATTTATTAAAATCAATAATGTTTTTGTTATTCTGTTGTACATCAGCTGTTTGTGAATAGCCAGCTTAGCAGAATGTGAAGTTCCCTTCGCTTCATGATCTGCCAATATACAGTAAAAAGAAAAACTGCGAAAAATCGAGAAAATTTTACAAAAATCTCTGTTACAGTGCCACCTTCTGGCAGAATATTTCCAAATTCAAGGAGAAACTGCTGGCCATAGTCAAAAATATACACACAAAATTGGTTCAATTCTATGCTTAGCTTCATACACTTTTCAATGGTAAAGAAATTAAAATAACACAAAAATCCGTATTATAGCGCTCCTTTCCAGCAGAATATTTTCAAATTGAAGGAGGACCTGCTGGCCATATCCAAAAACATACCCCCCAAAAATTGGTTCAATTCTATACATCTTCATACACTTTTCGATGGTACAAGAATGAAAGTGGCACAAAAATCGCTATTACAGCGCCCCATTCTGGCAGAATATTTCCAGTTTAAAGGAGAACCTGCTGGACATAGCCAAAAACAAATACAAAAAATTTTGTTCAATTATATGGATAACTTCATACACTTTTCGATATCACAATAATGAAAAATGGCACAAAAATCGCGATTACAGTGCCCCCCTCCCTTCCAGTGGAATGTTTCCATATTGAAGGAAGGCTGCCTGGCTATAGCCAAAAACATTCACAAAAAATTTGGTTCAATTCTATGCATAACTTCATTCACTTTTTGATGGTACAATGGCGACACACGGACAGACAGACATTTTGTATAAACATGTTTTGGGATATCTGACCCCTAAAACATCTAAATCCGTCGAAAACCGGAAGTCGAAAAAAATTCTATTGCAACACTTTCTTCTAAAAATAGGCCTGTTTAATTGTTAAACTTAAAAGAAAGAAAGAAAATTAATAAAGTCATACTTTAATAAACAACTTCAAATTTTGTTTTACATTCTGAAAGTAAAGGTACAATTTTCTAAAAGAAGTAAACGTAAATTCTTACATTTATTATAAAGAGTTCAAATATCAATGTTAGGAAACCTGGCAATTCTTTAAACTTTTGAGAATTACCTTTTACTCATGAATAGAGAACTTACTTTCATATTTTACATTATAAACAAAATTGTTCGGCATTGTTTGGAGTCAAACGATTTCTGTTATCCTTATATATTCGCTTCGCTGCACTCTGTCGGATATCCGGCAGAGAAGTCGGATATCCGGTGATTGTGATTCGGATATCCGACGGTATTTCGGATATTGAAAAATCAGCCGGATATGCCGGATATCGGATATTTGCCGGATATCCGTTGCATCCCTATCTTCAATGCCATCTTAACAGCTCTGATTTTCTAAGAAACATTATGGTAATGGAGGTACCTGATTTATTCACAATCATAACAGTGTTATTGTTTACAATAAATGTATTTCATTTGAAAACACAATTTTGAGCCAACAGTGAATCTCGTTAAAGCATTCTAAAAAGCAAAATTAATAAAAATCAGTATACCTACTCAATGATAAATACAGTCGACTCTCTGTTTAACGTCGCTCTACTTAACGACGATCTCTATTTAAGGACGATATTTTGTGGTCCCAGCTCCTTTAAATAAAAAAAATCGCTATTTAAAGACGAAATTGTTTCTAGTTAACGACAATTTTCACGTAGTTTTTTCCCTGATTCCTTTAAACATGGTAAACGAGGGAACTTCCTCTGATAGAAAAACAAGTGTTCTTGCAATTCAGATGAGAACAAATAAAGGAGAAGAGTGTAATGAACTTTTCCCATGTGACGAAGACGTTTTAACAACCGACTGCAGAAATTTAAATCAAATTTATGAAGACATCGCAAATGAAAATGCAACTTTAGATGCAAAAGATGGTGATGAAGCTGATGATACAGAAAGCGAGACAAAACCTCCTTCTTACTCAGATGCGAATTCTACACTGGATATTCTTCGCCAGTACATTGATCATCCAATATGGAAGATGACTCATTCAACCTTCTTGAAAAGCTTGAAGCAAGGGTACTTAAAATTAGATCACCATTGAAACAATCTACTCTTTTTGATTTTTTAAAAACTTCATTTGTTTAATTAAATGTATTATAAATATTTTTATTTTACTTTAAGTAACATTGTATACTGTAATGTTGTTCTTGTATGCAATATAATTAATGCAATTTGTATTTGTGCAATAAAAATATGTAGTATATCTGTATCAATAAAAACAAAAGAAAGAAAGAAAACATAAAATAAATTTAAATAAATAAATAAAACATTTCTAAACACTCGATATTGAGAAATGTATTTATTGTCGTAAGCCTGTAAACTGTGAAAGGAAATGTTTTCCAAATATTATTTTTCCACAAATTCTGTTTAAGGACGATTTTTCGAGTTTTCTTGAAAGTCATTATACAGAGAGCCAACTGTAATAACTAATGCCTAAAAACAAATTCCAGAAATTTCCTAAAAAGCAGCCGGTTTTTTTTAATTAACTTCCACATTTTTTTGATTACTTGCCAAATGGTACGTGTGGACTGGATATTTTCAGTTCTAGCTTAGAATTCTATAAAAACCTAACGTTTTAGAGGTAAAGAATCTAACTGTAAGTTACACAGTATAGTGTTTTTTACTTTCTTCTATCTTTACAAGAAGAAAGTATTGGATTTGTGAAAAATTTCGACTTCCGGTTTTCGACGGATTTATACGTTTTAGAATGCCCAGAACACGATTTGATGGTTTTTAGAAAATGTCTGTCTGTGAGTCTGTCTGTGACAAAAATTTTGTGGGCGCTCTATCTCAAGAACTAATGCACGGAATTTCACAAAACTTCATATTTAGTTAGACCTTGATATAAACTGGACCTGATTAGTTTTTGGTGAAAATCGCTCCACAGGTGGCGCTGCTATGCGGCATTTTTCACGATTTCTGCAATAGCTATATCTCAAGAACTACTGCACGGATTTTCATAAAACTTCAGATTCAGTTAGTCCAAGATATAGTTTGGTACTGATTACTTTTTTGTGGAAATCGCCCAACAGGTGGCGCTGGTATGCGTCATTGTTCATGATTATCGCAATAGCCCTAACTCAAGAAAAAATGCACGAATTTTCATCAAACTTCAGATTCAGTCAGTCCCTGATATAAATTAGAGCTGTTTAATTTTTGGTGTAAATCGCCCAACAGGTGGCGCTGCTGTGCTGCATTTTTCACGATTTCCACAAGAGCTGTATCTCAAGAACTATTGCACGGATTTTCATCAAACTTCAGATTCAGTTAGTCCTTGACATGAATTGACATATAAATTAGTGCTGTTTAATTTTTGGTGTAAATCGCTCAACAGGTGGCTCTTCTATGCTGTATTTTTTGCGATTTCCGCGATAGCTTTATCTCAAGAACTAATGCTTGGATTTTCAACAAACTTCAAATTCAGGTATACCTTGATATCATTTAGTGCTGTTTATTTTTGGTGTAAATCGCTCAATAGGTGATTTTTCAGAATTTCCGCTATAACTCTATCTCAAGAACTAAATCACGAATTTTCATCCAACTTCAAATTCAGATATACTTCGATATGAATTGGTGATAAATCGTTGTTATTTCTTGTACTATTTAAATGATTTAATTGACGTGATTTACATAGAAGAAAGTTTTGTGATGGCCACAACATACTAGTTCAAAAGTGACCTTATAATTACAAATAATTTTGATGGCCAAATAGAAATTAAAATGGTTAATGCATGGATTTTTTTTTTTTTTTTTTTTTTTTTTTTTTTTTTTTTTACTTGTGACGAATGTGAATTCTCATTATAGATTTATCTACAACCAAAAATGTGGTGCCTTTTTATGAAAAAAGTGCATCTAGAGAAATAGATTAATGGAATATGCAACAAAGACAAAAATGTTTCACGTCCATGTTTTGGTACTTCTTTGTTAGAAGGGCATGAGAGAAAAAGCAGCAAAGGTTGAATTTGACAAGAAAAGCAAAATTTTCAAAAGTACATTTCTAGCAATCTTTATTATATTTTTACATCATTAGATTGTTAATATCTTTATGAAATAACGATCAATGAATTAAATGCACAGTTTGTTTCATATTTTACACCAATAAGAAGCAATTTGCTTAACTAATACATAAATAGGGTCAGGTGGGGTAAAATGGGTATAAAATTCACTATTTTTAAATGTTCAGTTAAAATTTTCTCATAAATGTTAAACAATTAAAACTTTTTTTGGTATTTTCTTTACACTTAATATTCTTGGAATGGAAATACACAATTTTTATTTTTTAGGCTACAAAAATATGTCTATAACAAAACATTTAATAGATGTATGTTTGGTATACCCATTTTACCCCACGCAGGTGAAAATGGGTATAGTGTGGGGTAAAATGGGCATATAAAAGTTTAACAATGAATACTGTATAAATAGATTTATCAGAGATTATATAATGAAGTAATATGGAAAACAATCTTATATAAGTCTTAAAAATGTTTTTTTTTTTTTTTTTTTTTTTTTTTTTTTTTTAATATGGAATTTAAGTTAATAGATAAATGAGAAGTTTTACTATGAATCAAGCTTAGGCGTAAATGAAAACATTTTCTGGCTACACTTTTTTCAACTTGTATTCTCACACTTTCACATTTTAAGTGTTAAAAGTCTATTTATCAAAAGCATAATGGCCCAGATTATGTAAATGTTGATTCATTTAATGTTTCTATTATCTGCTTTCTTTTTACAATATAATCTATGAGAATGTCCATTGTTACTGTTATGATCATTAGAGCAAAGTTTCAGAAAAACTTCCAATTATTTGGTTATAAAATATAATGTGGATAAAATTGAAATAACCAGTTAAATACCTACCATCATGTTCCACTCCCATTAAATATATATAATAAATAAAAATTTTGCTAAAAATTAGGTAGACTCTCATAAAATATATCTAATTTGTAATAAAATTCTGATTTATTATACAGACAAGTAAAATGTTTTTTTGTTTCAAATTAGATATATTTTATGTGAGTGAAACACAATGATATTTAACTAGTCATATCAATTTTTATCCTAATAATAAAATAATTGGAAGTATTTCTGAAAAATTGCTCTAATGGTCACAAGAGTAATGAATGGATGTACCCAGTGTCTTCAGCATTAGGGAAAACATAAAACGCAACCAATCTTGGACTTTTCCAAGAATTTTACTTCATATTCATACGTTTCATCTGCTTCAATAGCCATAGTTTTGCCACTGAATTCATTGTCTTTTTCCCCAAATATTGGACGTTCAATCATGCATCTACAGATACATCTATTTTTACTTCGGGGATATCTTCCACACATTAAGTTAAATGTCTTCATTTGTTACAACTTCATCTGCTATTGCTTGGACATGCTTATGTTTCAGCTTTGAAGTTTATTCTAAGATTATTTGAAGGTGTGGCAGATTGATAGGTGTCGAGAAAGCAAGGATGTGTCAAAGCCACACTGCTCTTATTTTTCTCGAGAATTCTGATTCTATTTCCCAACTCTTTATATGATCTCTTCTTAAAATTTCGAATCCTATCAGCACCTGATATGCCATCTAGAAAAGGAATATTTCTAGGAGTGGGCAATGATTTAACTAAATTATATACAATGAATTTCAAGTCTTTCTGATCTTAAGAATAATGCACTGGGGCTGAAACTAGCCTTTTTTGCATCTGGAACAAACATATATTTTGCTCCCCCCCCCCCCCCCTCAGCAAAATATATTTACAAAGAAAATTTTACTAACTTTCTAATAGCCGACTTATTTTAAAATTTAAACTACGTAATACTGAAGTAAATACATATAATACTACATAATCTGCTTAGTTAAATATTGATTCATTAAAATCTTGAAAATGGAATCAAAAAAAAAAATCCACTTTATACAGGATAGAGATCAACCTCAGCTATTCAACGCAAAAAAAAAAAAAAAAAAAAAAAATTAAGCATATTGAAATGCGAACCATGTATTTTTTTTTTTTTTTAATTCTTCCATAGGATTAACATTAGCGAACGGGCGTTTACCCTTGTGTGAAGTAGCCGATCCATAGGGGAAAAAAAATCAGCCCGACCCGTAAAAAAAAAATATAAATTAATTAATGACCTGGCATAAAAGCTAAAAGTTTGGCCTGGCCCGGAAAACATTTAAAATCTCGGCACGACCAGACTGAATTTCTTCAAAACATACGGTTAAAAATTGTTTCATATGAAGAGTTCTCAACACAAACTTATTTTATCTTTTTTTTTTTCCATGTTTATAATCTTTATTTTTAAAGAAGCGCCTAATAAAATCACTCAAGTACACATTTATAACTAAAAAACAAACGTAATTTTGTTATCTCTTGACTCAACTAAAAGATAAACACACTTGATTTCAAAAACACTTCATCTTCTCGGACCGAACGTTCTGACACATTGCCCTATGACCTTGATGTGTAGTTGGCTAATAGCTTCAGTTTTGTTCCTTTGAATGCAGTAGAAAAAAGAGGTAACGAGATAAGAGATTTTTTTAATGCGAAGTGGATTCGTGGATTTTCTTCTCTTCCCTTAAACTTATGACATATATTTTCATAATAATTATCATCATAATAACTTATGATGAAAAGGAAAGTCTAAATTCTGAGCAAGAAATATTTTTAAAACTTACAAAATTATTTTTAAAAATGAACAAGAAAAATGCTTATGTAATGTAGCAAATAAAAAATAAAATCTGCCACAAACAGAATCAATGAAACAGTTATTAATAGGTGAACTGCTAAAAAAAAAAAAAAGAAAGAAAAAAGGAGCGTTTCTAGTTATCCTAAAGTGGTTTCGGCAGTGTGAGATCTACACGGGCCGGGCCATACTCTTTTCTGAAGGTTCTGACCGGGCCGGGTTAGGGCATTACTTTTTTCCTGAAAGATCTGGCCAGACCAGACCTAACTTATTTTTTCTGTACTGAGCCTGGACTGGTTTCATTCCTAGTCTTCACGACCCAAAATTTTCAGTCCTAGTTTTGACAAAGCCTGTATGAAAATCATTGTCTCGTCGTGGCCTGGTCCGTTCAAAGGGCAGTAAAATTAGGCCTGGACCAAAAATGTTTGCAAAAAATGCATACATTTTTAAATTGCCATCATTCTACAATTAAACATTAAAATGTATTCTTTTTAAAGAGTAGTAGATTTCATATGCTTATTAAAATATAGCTAAATTAAAATATAGTAAAACGAGTGAAAAGAAACCTGCCTATGACGGAATTCTGTTTTAAACTGAACAACATGTTGAGGATCTTGTCTATAATGCCTTTTTTTTTTCCTTTTTTATACTATTCCGTCTTAGCAGATTTTACTGTATAACATTTTTCAGATTTTTAACACTTCAATACATAGAATATGGATTAGCAATAGTAATGATAACTGAAACATTTACATACAAGAAATAGAGATTCATTAAAAATAAATAAATATCACAGCCTGCGGCACTTCATCAATGTTTTGTAGAAATTCACTCGGGCTGGGCCGGGATTTTAACTTTTTTCCAAGCCAGTCTCGGGTCGAACTTTTAGCTGTTATATCGGGCCGGGCTGAACTGTTAAATTCTTTACCAGGTCGGGCCAATATTTCTTTTGTACGGGCCGGACCGAACTTTTAATTTTTGTATCAGGCTGGTCCGTGCCGAATTTTTTCTGCGAGTCGGGCAGTCCCGTGCCGAATTTTTTTCTACGAGTCGGGCAGTCCCGACCTAAAAATTTCGGGCCGGGCCCATAAATTTCGGCCCGTGCAGACCTCTAAGTGTCTCTATACGATATTTCAAGACCTCTAAAATCCAGAAAAGCCGCGGCCGAAATGATTCCGGAATTTAGATTGTACAAATATCAGTTTCTTGGGTGCGGCGCTTACGTCGATAAACTTTTTTTTTTAAAGACAGATTTTCATTGGTGCGGCGCTTACGCTGGGTGCGGCGGGTATTCCCAAAAATATGGTACCTAAAAAAATCGGATGAAAAGCTACAAAAATTGATAGAATTATAGAAAAATCTGACAGTTTTCGACTAAAATTAAAAATTATGTTTAATACTTAAAATGTAGGAATTATTACTAATACATTATAGTATACTATATTTGACATGACTTCAAAAATGTAATGTGTGGCCCTGAAGTTTTGCTTTTTTAGCAGGTTTTGTGTCTTATTTAAATTTTAGTAAGAAAATAGCCTGAAACAGAATTTTAAATTCATATTATTGTGAGTTATAGCCACAAATAAGTGGTTGCATATCACACACTGCACTTAGCAAACTGTGCTTGTATATAAAGGTGTTTTCTTAGTTACATTAGGAAAATTAACATAGAATTATCACAGGAAAAAAACAAAACAAAAAAAAAAAAAAAAAACTTATACATTTTTCTCAAAATGGCAATGTTTTACCTGGCTGATTGGGTTGCTCAAGTACCACATGATGATGTGCTTTAAATTTTAAATATAAACAATCATAATTGAATTATCTATGGTGCTATGAAGAAGGGTTTTTTTACTCTTCAATTTTTGATTTTTTACCAGCATTTTGAAGAAACTGAAACAAACAAATGACACAACTGAAACGCAAACAAATTGAAATTGTCTTTTCATTTATAATGTTGCCATTTTCACTCATTTTCTTTATATTTAGTAAAAATCCTACACTATGCCCAAAAGGAAAGGACAGCTGACGTCACTGTGGGTTGATTTACTGTGGATTGGCAAGAAGCACCTATTTGTTCTTTATGACTCCTACTGTACACATGAGTTCGGAAAATTTGATTGGTCTACATTTAAAAGGTCTATTATATGATTGACCTATGTCCCCAAGACGATTCAAGCAAAGATTGCTCACTGTGAGGAAAATGTAGTGGTAGATTGGTTGATGGAAGTGTTTATTTGTAAACATGCACTTTCCTTTAATTGTTTTAAGAGTATTTTTTAATTTGATGTTTCAGCAGTGTTTGGTGCAAGCAACCAGCCGATAATTAACATTTCTGATCACCCTTGTTTACATGGAAACCAAAGAAGAAGTGTAATTTTTTATTTTTAAAGAAAAATTATGAAACACTCTATAAACATAACTTAACCATTTCTGACTCAACTACTCTGATTTAAAAAATATTTATTCAGATGTTAGAACACATCATTTTAAGCATGCATGTAAAAAATAATTTTAAAAACTTAGAACATAAAAATAAAGAATTATGGGCAAAAAAGTACTTTTTTCACATCTGCAATAAATAGAAAATTACATACTTAACTCATAAATATTGTCAATTTTCTGATATGAAATTGCAAAATATACAAACTTACCTTTTTAACAAATATCTATTTTTTATGTGTTCTTTTTACTTTCTTCTATCTTCAATAGAAGAAAGTATTGCAATCGAAATTTTCTTCGATTTCGGTTTTTGATGGATTTTACACGTTTTAGGCGTCAGAGACCCCAAAAAGCATGTTTGTACAAAATGTCTGTCTGTCCATCCGTCTGTCGCCATTGTACCATCAAAAAGTGTATTAAGTTATGCATAGAACTAAACCAAATTTTTTTTGTATGTATTTGTATTCTGCTGGAAGGGAGCGCTGTAATAGCAATTTTTGTGCCATTTTCATTATTGTACCATCAAAAAGTGTATGAAGTTATGCATAGAATTGAACCAAATGTTTTGTGGTATGTGTTTGGCTATGGCTAGTTGGTCCTCTCTGAATATGAAAAAATTCTGCCGGAAGGGGGTGCTGTAATAGCGGTGCCTGTGCCATTTTTATTATTGTACCATCGAAAAGTGTATGAAATTATGCATAGAATTGAACCAATATTTTTGTGTATGTTTTTGGCTATGGCCAGCAAGCAGGTCCTCCCTGAATTTGAAAAAATTCTGCCAAAAGGGGGCGCTGTAATAGCTATGTCTGTGCCATTTTCATTATTTTACCATCGAAAAGTGTATGAAATTATGGATAGAATTGAACCAAATTTTTTGTGTATGTGTTTGGCTATGGCTAGTTGGTCCTCTCTGAATATGAAAAAATTCCACCGGAAGGTTGCACTGTAATAGCAGTTTTCATGCCATTTTCATTATTGTACCAGCGAAAAGTGTATAAAGTTATGCATAGAATTGAACCAAATTTTTTGTGTATGTGTTGGGCTATGGCTAGTTGGTCCTCTCTGAATATGAAAAAATTCTGCCAGAAGGAGGTGCTGTAATAGCGATGTCTGTGCCATTTTCATTATTGTACCATCGAAAAGTGTATGAAATTATGCATAGAATTGAACCAATATTTTTGTGTATGTTTTTGGCTATGGCCAACAGATTCCTCCTGAATTTGAAAAAATTCTGCCAAAAGGGGGCACTGTAATAGCTATGTCTGTTCCATTTTCATTATTTTACCATCGAAAAGTGTCTGAAATTATGCATAGAATTGAACCAAATTTTTTGTGTATGTTTTTGGCTAGGACCAGCAGGTTCTCCCTGAATTTGAAAAAATTCTGCCAAAAGGGGGTGCTCTAATAGCTATGTCTGTGCCATTTTCATTATTGTACCATCGAAAAGTGTATGAAGTTATCAATAGAACTGAACCAAATTTTGTGTGTATATATTTGACTGTGGCCAGGAGTTTTTCCTTGAATTAGAAAATATTCTGCTGGAAGTGGTTGCTGTAATAGCGATTTTTGTGCCATTTTATTGATTTTACCATCGAAAAGTGTATGAAGTTATGAATAGAATTGAACCAAAGTTTTTGTGTATGTTTTTGGTTATGGCCAGCAGGTCCTCCTTGAATTTGGAAATATTCTGCCGGAAAGGGGCTCTGTGATAGCGATTGTGTACAATTTTCTCAGTTTTCATAGTTCTGTTGGGAATCGGTGGCTCGTGCAGCAATGGAAACTCGGATCCTGCTAAGCCAGCTTTTCGCAAACAGCTGATGTACAACAGAACCTATATATATATTATGCTATCGTATGTGGCACAGAAATCGCGATTATTTATTAATTGTTTAATGGCAATGCCCGAATGAAACACACCTCATTGGTTATTGAACAGCATTTAATGTATCTCCATACTTATAAGAGGGGTTACGATAGGGGAAACCCTCTTCTGTTGCCAACTTGGCGATGTATCCCCAAATTTGGCACCCAAAATTAGTTGCCAAGAGTGACGCCAACTTGGCGATATCTCTAATATTTCTTTAAGTTCCCATAGACTGCCATTTTAAACCAACAGGGTTTACTTGCTTACAGAAAGTCAACAAATTGAGATATTTTAATGCAACAAAAATTAATATTAACTTAAGGGATTATATTAATTATGCTTAAGGAAGCCCAAGTAAATTAAATTATGAATAAAAGTAACATGATACAATGCTTAGCATGCTTTCCTAAACATAAATTTTAAGGGAGACCAAACTGGTTGCCAAGGGCAGCTAGTATTCTTTAGAATACTAATGGATTAGAATAGAATGGTACAAATAAATTTGAATTGCCACTCAGTTGGAGCACCAGCCAACTGAAGGAAAGTGTTGCCGCAGCAACGTTGCAAACCACGACTCAATGTGAAATGAATGGCAAATTGATTATCAATATTACTCGGATTCGAAGACATCAGTCATCGGGTTTCCATTCAATTCACATTGTTGTGAGACGTATGATGTTGCTATGGCAACACCTACTGCTGGTGCATTAACTGACTGGTGATTTTTTTAGCTGTAACAGCTAATCTATCACATACTAGCCGCCCTTGGCGACCAGTTTGGTCTTCTTTCAGTAACGAAAAACTATAGGTTTTAATAAATATCATGATTGAGATTAACTCGCTTTTACTCCAATTAATTGATTGAAGCAGAAATTTAAGATGAAAATCAAAGTTGGTATAGTATTGAATTGACATCTGTAACTACTTTTTCACACACTAAAATATGTATGAGATAGGAGAAAGTTTTGGGATTGGCATATCCAACTAGTTTAATTTTACAAAAATTACAAAGTTCACTTTAGCAATAACCAATAACTATACAAAACTGCTCAAGCGATAAGTAAAACTTTGGCATAAAACCAATAACCTGGAGCCAAACAACTTTTGATGCTCCAGCTCAGCTCCGACTTCACGCTTTTGAGTTGTAGGTTTTAATTTACACATTTAATTTTTTGCTCACAATTTCTCTCTTCCTTTACCTTCATTAAAGATCTGACAAAATGCATTTTTCTTCTCATCAAACTTTAAATGCTTGTTCAGAATAATGACATCTTTTAGCTTTTGCTTTTAAAATAGAAAGTTTGGTGGAATTTTAAACACACAAATCTTAAATTTCTTCTACACTTTTCAAACAACCAAAATTGTACAACTACACATGTATACAACAGGCAGCCATATTTGTTTTCAAATAGTGTTGTCACTTAGCTCAAGTAGAAAGTACAAGTAAAGTAGTGTTACCTTGTTTTGAGAAGTTTTCCATCTCTAATAAAAAAATTTAAAAAACCTTAAAAAATAATATAATTAAAATACTGAATAATGATGTAATGAAATTATTTTAAGCCTGGAAATTTAAAAGACTGAAAAAAAAAAAGATTTAAAAGAATATTAAGAACTAAAGGAGCTCTGGAGCAGGGGAAAATTTAGAGCTCCAGCTCCAGGGAAAACACAGCTTTGGAGTGCTCCGGCTCAGGGTCTCTGTATAAAACATTAACTCAGTATCGCCATCTGAGGAGAATTCTATGAACAATTTATTTTGTTGCATTGGGAGTTGACAGGAATAAATAAAATCATCTTTTAAAGCACACTGTATCAGTAACATTGACATTTGGGCAGTGACACAAAGGGTAATCCTCTCACCCATTGTTGTTGAAACTCACAAAAATTCTTAAAAGGAATTATCCCTTTTTTTAAAGTTCAAACTAGTGTCTTTCTTAACAAGTTATTTAACAATAAGTATTACAGTAGACTCCATCAAATCCACACTGCTTGGGACCAGAGGTTGTGCAGATTTCAGAATTTTGTGAATTTCTGGTCATTGATTTGTTTACAATTTTTAAGCATAATTTGAATGCAATAAAATTGAAATTATAATAACATTATTGCATTATAGAGTTGAATATTAAAATAATTAATTAAGTAAACTAAAATAGTAAAAATTAAGTGGATTTTAAGAATGATTAAATTATTATAAGTAAAATGTCAAGTAACTAATAATCTATACATTAAATATGCACCATAAACCTACATTTTTCTTGAAATTTTCAATGCAATTTGCCTCATAAAGGTTACCCTACTAATTCACATCAAAATCATATAATAAGGAAGTTATATTTCAGGTTTACCAGCGGTAGAATTGATTAAAAAAAGTCACTGGTCCAAAGGACCAGTAAACATCAGAGTTTACTGGTCCGCAGACATCATCACTGGCCCGCTACATAAATTTCTATTAAGTACCTTTAACCCTTTGAGCAGTGTTGATTTCAGGGGGTTGACCCGGGGGGGGGGGGAATGCCCCCCCCCCCCCCTGAAGATTTGAGATTTTGTGTTTTCAATGGTCAAAAAGTGCAATTTCCTTCCCGGAACTCTATAATGTCCCCCCGGAGCCACAGAAATCCCTCCCGGAGAAAAGTGTCTGGATGCAACACTGCCTTTGAGTGCCCCTCCCCCCTCCTCCTCCTCCTCCTAGAATATAAACCAAACTTCCTTTCAGTTACCCAAAATTTTCAGCGTAATAAAATGTAAAATTATAATTTGCTAAAAATTAAATAAACAGACATAAATAAAAGCTATAAAATTATTAATTATGTATTTTATTTCTGATTATTTATTTCATCTAACGAGGAAGGTCTCCATACGGGCATATTCAGAGAAATCTGAAAAAAATTACAGAGTGTTCTTCTCATGTGAATATATATGTTTATAAAAGTTTTTTTTGGCGGAACCTCGATAGAACGTTCGTAAAAAAATAATGAAAAATTCGTTTATTTGGCGATTTATCATCGGTTGGCGATGAAATGAAATTTCGAAAAATACTTTTCATGTCGAATGCTCTTTAAGATAAAAATGTTTCATATTGAACTTGTTTAAATAAATTTAACGTAAATAACTTTAGTTTTGTCAGTTTTAGTTTGATTTAACTATAGTTTTGTCATATATATATAATGAAAGTTAAATATCAAATTTTACGAATTAAAACAAAATTAAAATAAATTAAAATTGTTTCAATATCTCAAAATTAAGTCCAATTGAGCACTGTCGATTCAGTTTTGTTGCTATGGAAACGACGAATTCTTTGAGATTGAAATGAATAACTGCTAAATGAATCTTGCCTTTATTTTGGAATAAGCTTAAATATATGAAAGTATTTTATATATATGAAAAATTTTTTAAGTAATAAAATTAAATAACAAGCAACATAAATATGTAATACGAAAAAATGTATTTATTAAACTCTCTCATTGTTTATGTTTAAATTCATTAAATACTTTTTACACGCATTCAAAAAATCAGTTAACAATTTTCAGGTGCATTAAAATCGTTTGCTTTTGGCGAGGAAAAGTACTGCTCGCCAAATCGCGTGACGCTTTCGTCTTTTCACGCCAAATACTCGAAAGTATTTTATTTTTTTACAGACTTTCTACTGTAATTCCGCCGCTAAATTTGACTGATCCTTTATTACACACATACGTAGTTTAATTGGTATTTTTTTGCAAAATATTCTGAGTATGCCCAGTAAGGAGACCTTCCTTGTAAGTTTCAATGCAATGTTTTATTTATTTTTTAAAATAAAATAAATTTTTGTGGTTTGTGTTTGGTTGCGGTTTTCTCAGGGACAGGAAAATTTGCGTTTACCTGTCAGAGAGGGGAAAGAAGTTACTGGTCCTGCGGACCACTAAATTTTTTAAATTAGTGGTCCGATTGAATTTTTAGTGGTCTCGGACCAGCGGACCACCAAGGATTTCGAACGCTGTTTACACAGACTTAATAACCAAAAACACTTGATTAATACATGAATATATTTGGTAAATAGATTGCGATTACCAAAAATATCAGCAATATGTTTAATTTTTTTGAGAAATAAATTTATACTTCCTTAAGAAAAAAGCATCATATTAATGAGAATTACATTTAAAATATGTACAGAATGATAAAAAAAAAAAAAAAAAAAAAAGTCTAACTTTTAGCCTAAATCTGAAAAGTCCTACCCTGAAAGTTTCATTCATTGTTCACATCTGTGATGATGTGCAGATTTTAGATGTTTGCAGATTTGAGGGAGTCTACTGTATACTTTGAACGAATTTATATACATAATTCAAAAAAGTTTAATCAAATGTCAAAATGCAATGCATCACAGATGACTTTAAAACATTATTATTAGCATCATTAAAAACTTATTTTAGCACAGAGTTGTAACATATCATGTATATAAAAGTTCCATGTAAGCAGTGGCGGCTCGTGCCAATCTTCACTGGTGGGGCCCGGTCCTCATAACATATTGTAAATTTTTATGTATTAATATTTGTTGTTTAAACATGAAAACAAATTATTTAAAATTAACTATTATTTAAAACTTTTATTTCTTACTTTTGTAAAAAAAAAAAAAAAAATTATTATTTTTTCAAGTAATCAACGTTAATTTCAAATTTATCAAATTAATTACAATTTTTAACATACCGTTAATTGCCATTATTAACATTGAACATACTTTGATCAATCATTATTTAATTAAAAAACAAATATACAAAATAATAATAATAATAATAATAGTAACTATAATAACAATCTCACAACGTTACAGAAAAAAAATATAAACTTTACTTGCAAACATTGAAACTGTTCAGAAATTAAAATTTAGTACATTATTTAAATAAAAGTTTGGTATGTTTTTAGATGCGCAAATCTTTCACTAACTTTAAATTTAATTACCATTATTCACATTAAACTTACTCTGGTCAAACATTATTAAATTAAAAAACAAATTCACAAATCAAACAAAAAATAATTATCTCATAATTTAATAGAAAAAAATACATATTTTTCTTGCAGAGATTTAATCCATTCACAAATTAAAATTTAATGCATTATTTAAATAGAAATTAGGCACGTCGATTTTTTCGACTAGCAAATCTTTCACTTACTTTTACATCAAATTCTGATATTGTACTAATAAAATCTTTGTGGACTGAAAGAACAGCAAGAGTGTGCTTAATCGTTCCTGTCCCATAGAGTTTTTCAAAAATGTTTTAAAATTTTCTCTCATTCGCTCTTGAACTCCAGTATGACACCCGCTCACAACAGCGCACCGTCATATGCTTGCGCAACAAGCTTATCTTTTAAATAAAACTTTTCTAAATTTTGAGTTAAGATTATAGTAAGTCCCTCTGCTGTTTTATTATAGACATCAATAAATTGAACAAACCTTTTCAAGGGTTTGTTGTTTTTTATATATCGTAAAATGATAACAAATTGCGAAGTGCAGCTTACATCAATATAGTTTCGTCAGCTTGTAAATCTACAAAATTAGAAGCAGAAATCTCATTTTTAACTTCATGCATATACGTTTCATATATACAATCCAACAGCTGATATTGTATAGTTTTTTAAGTATTTTTAGATACTGTAGCATTGTTTAAATGGTCTTCCAATATAGTGTCCAGTTTTGAGGCGTATGTGACCAATTCTAAAAACATACCTCGGTTTACTATTTAGCACATACCTGTTCTTCTCAACCATTTCATTATGTTTTTGTAATGAAATCCTGTAACCTTCATCCAACTGCACTACAATATTGACAGTTCCGAAGGTTTTATAGTTAAAAGCATTATTTAAATGAGTAGTATTCATTTCATTTTTTTTTACTCTTTCAGAAAAATGCTTCAAATCGTTACAGCCGGCCATACTCCATAATTTCATCCCTCCAAACAATAAAAAATAAAACAGAACAATGCTTTTTTCTTTTCTTCACTTGCTGAAATACACAGAAATTTTTGATACCACTGTGTAGAGAAATAGCGTAGTTTTCCCCCATCTTTTCGTTGCATTTCAAAATTCTTTGGTTGATAAGGTCCCAGGCGTTTGATTTCAAGTATTTCTTCCAAATTCATTGTTGAAAAGGGCATAATAAATCATCTACAGAATTCATTTTTTTATTTCAAGAATTTAAGGATGTGTTCGAAAAAATATTTTTCCACCCTCAACAGCTCGAAATTTTCTGGGACACTTTCAGACTCATTTTTAAAAGTAAAAACATGAAACTTGCTGAGATGATTTTTGAAGTGATGTTTAAGAGGCCGTGTGGTTTCATTTTTCGCTCAATTCAATAGAATTTGATTTTAAAACAATTATTTTCTCATTAGGACCCTTTTTTTCATCCCCAGATCTCCCGCTTCAGAAAATTCGGTTCAAAACTCCCACTTTGATAGCATTTTTTTTTTTTTTGCAATATTTTCTGCATTTTTCAAAAAATCGACAAGCGCGTCCCATTATGTAGTTTCTAAATAAAAGAATTTGCCAGTTTGATGCGTTTGAGAGTAAAAATGAATTTAAAAATAAATCAGAAAATAAGCAGTTTGGATTGGAATACACCTTAACAATAACATGTGTCTCCGTTTAAAGAGAGCACAGAGTACTTAAAGATCGCGTAATTCAACGAATAAGCAGCAATAGTAATACAAATGGCGACGAATATTTTTGAGAATCCCCGTATAACAAACTTTGGATCAAGGGCACTCTCGCCCAGTGCCCCCCATTGCAAAAAAAATACGGAAGATTTAGCTCTAAAAGAGCAGTACATCGCCAAAATTGAATGACACGTGAGGGAGGGAAATACTCATTATCGCGCCAAATGGGCACAAATGTCTTGTGCCCCGATACAGTAACCTTGGTGTTCAGAAGTAAGTAGTGGCCAGTAAAGTGATTTATTGCCTCTGAGAAAGAAATAGATGCTGAGAGTCGATAACGGATGAGTGGGCACGATGTAAGAAGGAGTTTCTTTGCAATATATTTTTAGTAAACAGTTCTTTTTTTTTTTAAGTTTTAAATTAAAAATATGAATCAAAATTTTTTAAATGAACAGAAAATTCTAGTGGGGCCTGGGCCCCAGTGGCCCCAATGGACCGGCCGCCCCTGCATGTAAGTATGAACAGTACTGCAGGTTAGCTTTTTGCCGGCAAAAATGCATTTTTCACGAGACAGTGGGAAAAAGTGGAAAAAACCATGCAAAAATTGGCAAAAATGAAAAAAAGGGACAAAAACGGAAAAAATGAGGAAGAGTGGAAAAGTAAAATTAGAATGGCACTATATGTTTCAATTTTCACCCTTTAAAGTTTGCACCTTAATGAAAATTTTCTTTTGAAGATTTTAAACTTAAAAAGTATTTGTAATTAATGAATTATAATAAATGGCATAACCATAAAAATAAAACTACAAATTTACATTTTTTTTTTAATCTAAAGAAAGACATATTTCAAAGTCAAACAGAGCACAAAATTACTGCATTTTTTTTTTTTTTAACACTGCATTGCAAAATCAAAGTTTTGTGGAAGTTTCCAGAGAAAATTTGTTCCTGATACCAGGCTGAATAAAAGAAAAAATTTTAAATGTTCTTTCAACAGCAACAGGACTTGGCCAACAAAGAGTCTCTAATGTTTCATAATTAGTTTAAATGAGTAACTAGTTCACCAAAATTCCTTGATATGTGACAAACAGGTGAAATACTCTCCCATCATTTGCAAGCTGTAAACTGATTCAACAACATTAGCAGTAATGTTTGTGGAAAAGGCGATTCTTTCATGTCCCGGTAGCAAAACAGGATTATGTACTAAAGAACACCTCAAATGACAAGCATCTGTTAATGTTTTACTGTCACTCTGAAATCTATTTGAAGCATTTGAAACTGATTTTAATTGCAGTAGAAAATCTTTACCATTACTATGAAGATTATAGTCTCTGACAGTACTATTGAAAGAAATTTCACTAGAATGTGATCAATGATTTTAGTATAATGGCTGTGGTTCTTTATAAAAATATCTAAATAAGTTATCTTACCCTTTCAGCAAGGGCTGCAAGGTAACTGTGGTGTAACATGATCGTTGCATTCTTTTAGCCAAGCATGTGCAGCATGGTGATTGCAAAAGCAGTTTTGTATTTCAGTGACATGTTTTGTATAGGTGTTTGTGGAGTTATATCTTCATCTAGAAGATTTAACCAATAAGCAGAGCAGCCATATGTTATAAGTTTATCAGTATCTCTTAGTTCTTGCCTCATGTAATTAAAATAAAATCCTTAAAATCCTGTTTTAAAATACTAGTAATTTTTGCCAGTGGTAAAAAGTATTTTTGCCGGGACGGTTTTTTCAACAGTGTTTTCCACTTCGGCAAAAACTGGCCAACCCTGGTACGAGTTCAAATTTAATCTGCACACATCAAGTGTGCTTGCAAGGATAATTTTTTGAAATTTTAATTATTAAAAAAAAGTAAAATTTTTTAATCCCAAGTAACTTAAAATAATTACACACTAAGAAAAGAAATACAATTAAGAGCTGTTTGTGACAAAGAAAAAGCCACAGCCCCCGAGCGTCTTGAGGGCTTTCCTGCATTTTCATAAAAATGCTTATAAAAATAATCTTAATGTAAATTTTCTTTCCCTGTTTATTTCTAAAATACACTTCATACTCCTTTTATTTAATATATTACATTCTAAAATAGAATTTTGTTTAAAATATTTTTTTCTACAACAGATTTAAGTTGTTTTTGGGAAACGGAAAAATATGTCAAAACCGTCAGAGGGTTAAAAGAAAAAATACTTAATAAGGTGAATATTTCTTAAATGTTAAAATTATATATGTTGCAATATTAAAAACTGTCTTGCATGGAGGAGAGGAAATTCAGAAAAAAATTCATAGTTCAGCCTATTTCATGTTATATACTGCATCAAAGTTCAAATCAAAATCAAAACCCTATCACATTCAATAACTTTTTGAGCAACTTTTATGCCAGCTGTTTATTTGAGGCAATTTTCTAGGAGAAATTGCCTCAACACTGAATCTGATAGTATAAAAAATGCAGGTAACTTTAATAACTACAGTAGACTCCCTCAAATCTGCAAATGCCTGAAATCCGCACATCATCGCAGATGTAAACAACGAAACTTTCAGTTCAAATGTAGGGGCAAAATTAAAAATTTTTTTAGTTTCATATCATTCCGTTTAGTATTTTAATATGTAATTAATTCTCTATAATATGACTGAACTCATAGTTTTTCATGAATGAAGTATAATTTATTTCTGAAAAAAATAAAAAAATAATAACGATATTGCTGATGTCTTTGGTAATCACAATCTTTTTACCAAATTTTTTTTATGTATTAATCAAGATTTCTGGGTTATTAAGACCAGCTAAACCTGAAATAAAACTTCCTTACTTTATGATTTTGATGTGAATTAATAGGGTTCCATTATGACGCAAGTTTCATTCAATAATTCAAGGGAAATGCATCTTATCTTTATTATGCAGATTTAATTATACATTATTAATTATTTACCTGACCTTTACTTTTAATAATTTAGTCATTTTTTTTAATTATTTTACTTCTTGTCATTTTTTTTTTTTTACTTTACTTAATTATTTTACTTCTTGTCATTTTTTTTTTTACTTTACTTAATTATTTTAATTTTTTACTATACTGCATTGATTCTTTATAATTTTGGTTGTGTTATTACATTCAAATTACTGTTTAAAAATTGTAAACGAAGCAATGACCAGAAATCCACAAAATTCTAAATTCCACATTACCTCTAGTCCCAAGCTGTGCGGATTTCAAGGAGTCTACTGTATTCATAAAAAAAAATTGTTCAGTCGTTTGTCACATTGATAACCAAATCAGAGATAGGCATTTTGCAACATCAGGGGCCGATCCAAGATAAATTTGGGGCCTATTTAGGGTCCCTTCACAAACATCTATTTAATAAAACAGACCCCTTCACAAAATTCATCTTAACAAAAAAAAAAAAAAAAAAAAACCAACCCCTTCACAAAATTTTATTCCATAAAAACATACTCTTCATTAATTATTTTTATTTTGTTAGGTTTTAAAATGTGTAATTTGCAACCAAAACAAGTTCATCTAAAAGGAGGACTTAAAGAAGTTATTAATAATAAATGTGTGGTTCGAATTTGATTTACAGAATTTCATCTCCCATTAAAAAATGTTATTTTTTACAAAAAAGACCCAAAGAAAAAAAAAAAACCTGGACCCTTGAACATCATTCCTCCCAAGGTGGCCAACACAGCTCAATCTAACGAGAAATGGTGAAGTAGAAACATGAGCAAGAACACATACATAACAGGCACATTAGGATATATAACTATAAACATTTAATCCAAAAATTATAATAAAAAGACTTCAACTGCATATTTTATATTAAATTTGACAGGGACTTTGCCCCACCCTGTAATAGTGCATAAATCCCTCCACTGTAAAACAAAAATAGTTCCTCAAATGAAGTTAGTGTACTGCAAAAACCTTGGGTGAATTTAAATGCTTTACAATTTTGACATTCTCTCTTTTTACTGATGTTTTTTATTTCATAAAAGTTTTTTAACAAAATTAAAACATTACTTTTTAGTTTTCCTTGCAACATTTCTAGAAAAAAAAACTGTGACACAATCCCAGAACAGGCGAGATACTCCGTTTGGTGACTTTTCTGACAAGCGCTAAACACCCCACATATGCCAACCTGAAAGCTAACGTGATTGGTCCACTTTCCTGAATGCTTCCAGACTGTTTTTTACTACGTTATCATCCTGGAAACATGGCAAATGCAACATTTATAAATAACAACATATTAGAAAACACAGGAAAGCTGATTTTTATGAGATTAAAAATAAAACAAACGATTTCAACATAAGTTTATTGAAAAATGTGAAACTTTTAAAGTACCTTTCCAAATCAGAGTAACGATTTAATGATTAAAATTTTCATTTCTCAACAACTTTCAGAAAAAAATCATGGCGTCATTTAATATTTTAAAGTACGTGCCTATATTAGAGTAAACATTGAACAATTCATTTCTAATTGACGGAAGTATGAACGCTTTGTGTTCATAAAAAAATAATATATATCACTGAATACAGCAACATTGTTCTGCAGCAATCTGAAAAACGCAGGAAACTCGTTAAAGCGGCAATCGCTAAACATCGTATGAGCGCTTAAGCATTCATTAAATGAAAAAAAACATCCAGTTCTCACTGTGTAGCAATCTCAAAATTCAGTAGTTCTTGCTGTGTAGCAGTCTCAAAAGGTACAAAACTTGTAAGGCCAGAATACATGAAAAATATACAATAAATGGCTACTATAAAACACTCAACAAAAATGCATAAAGTTATTAACATACCTTAACAGACATCTCCTTTCTTGAAAACCAACTCTATAAAATGTTGAATTGCCACAATTTCGTAAATTTCCAGTCGTCAATAAACTTCATTTAACTTTCTAGCAAAAAAAATGAACAAATACTCACAATTTCAAACTAAATTACACAGGTACTTTAACTTTCAAATTTTACAACTAAAAACAACAAAAAAAATTAACAAATATTAACAATAACAAGCTTTTGCCTTGCCGTCATTTAATTTTGCAATTACAAAATGTCTTCCTTCTACACAAATTACAAAACATGCAGAGTTGAGTTGTCAAAAGTAGGTGTGTAACCATCCAAACCAATACACAACAGATCAACCAATCCCATTAAACCAATCCAAATTCAAGATCAGACCACTGTAGGCGTGCAAAGAATTTGCAAAACGAACTGGTAACAACAAAAATCCATTTATCGCCTCGCCAAATTGAACGATGCCAAGTGTCTTGGTTGTTCTGGGATTCTGCCAAAACTCTATAAAGAGAGAGAAAATTCACCGGGTAGCGACTTTATCACCAGATAACTGCCTCATTTGATGATAATCATTAAAAATGAAATATTTTACAGATGTTTATTTATTTTTGTTTTTGATGAATTTCTAAAAAATTACTGAACCAATCTTGATAAAATTTAAATGGAACCAATTCAAGAGTATTCTCTTTCAACTAAAAAATAATAATCACATGAATCAGAATCGGTCGCATAGTTTTGGAGTAATTGGTGAATGGGTTATTCTCTGCAATAGTGCAAAAAGTGCTTCCCAGCCATATAAATGCTCTTAATTTTATTACATTTTTATTTATTTTTATTTTTATTAGAAGATCTAAACATAGTTTATTAGGGGCAGAAAGTAAAATTTAAAAATAAATAAATTTAGTATTTAAAAATATAATATATATCATGCAAACATCATTCCCTCACCTTTCCCCCACCTGTACTACCATGCTTTATTGCCTATTTCTTTCCATCCAGAAATAAAAATAATTAAAAATACCCTAAGCAAAATGATGTTCTTATTTGGTACATTACAAAAAATAATAAAAATATTAATTTTTACTATTATTATATAGTCTACTCAATCAATTATATGTTTCCCCATGTTAGACCATCATTCCCTCACACATTGCTATTATCTCAAATATCTACCACTAATGAGCAGTAGCAGTCTAACATCCTTCACAGAGAAGAAGCTATTTTGAGCACTTGTCAGTCCAGCAACATAAATTGGTGGTGTAAGATTTTGTTAATTTTACAGAATTTTTTTTTAGTCAGTATATCCGGAAGCGTTTTTATTAGCAGTCATTCCCTCACACAGAATATTAATTTTTTTGTAAATATCAAAAATTTTAATTTTATCATACATTATATATTAAGTGTTTCTCTTAAAGGAAACAGTTTGGATTTCTTCATAATTTTGCATTTTTCCCCTACAACTAGTAAAAATGTCTTATTTCATCATTCCCTCACTTGTCATTCCCTCACATTTTTTATTTTATTTTTTCCACAAATTTTTATTTTATTTTTTTTGTTAAGTCAAATTTTTAAAACAATTTCTGTTGCTATTAAAATCTTCAATAATTGACTGATTTCTTACCATTTATCTAATTTTTATGAAAATTTACATATGCATCATTCAAGTCAGACTGCTGGCCAAATTTGCAAGTATTGTAGAGAACAACCCGAATACATAAAAAAAAATACATGCATGTTGAATTGAGAACCGGCTTCATTTTAAAATTCAGCTGAAAATATAATTTTTGCCCTAATAGAACCTTAAAAAAGAGTTGAGTTCCTATTAATTATAATAACAAAAGCAATGAATATAGCAGTACACAAATAAATTATATTATGCTAATGAAAGAGCAATATACATATTAACTAATAACCAATTTTTCATGCAACTTTTGCAGTGGTATTTGCAACCCTTCTGTCAGCTTTTACAAGTAGAAAACTGAATTAAAATGTTAAACCTGGCTCAAGAGTTTGTTGTCTAAAAAATTATTGAACCTAATAACAACTTAAGAAATATAGGTGATGAAAGTCTTGAAAGTGATTGCCATTTCTTCAAATGGAATTTATCCAAACTTCAAGCTTGGCAAATCAATTAGGTTATGTATTTATTGTATATATACATATATATCACAATGAAAATTGGTCCTGTATGGATATTATGTAAATTGTTAAAATATTGCAGAAATTTTTAAATGTATACCATATAAAGCAGTGAATAACTTTCCAAATAAAGCTTGTGAAAATTTTCTATCTTGCCATGTTAATTTTATCTATGTTGCAATAATTGCTAGCTCATGTACATTAATTAGTACATTGCTTCTGTATGTATATTTTAAATAAAATAGGTACTTCTTAAAGTATACACTAAATAATATAAATATTGAACAAATTAATTGTATGCAAAAATGAATAGGGTTCCAGAAAGTACCGTTGAAAATTATCTAAGAATACCTTGAAACAAACGGTAAAAAAAAAAAAAAAGAAATGCAATTTAGTAAGTACAGAGTTTTATTTATTCAAATTTCTTACATTTATTTCTTCCTTAATTTACAGAAATAAATGCATAATATGCTAATAAAACATGCATTATAAAATAAAAATAAAAACCTGCAAAGCAGTTTAAAAGTGTACTCATTTCGTATCGTTTATAATATGCAAATATAGATATAGTAAATGTAACAGACTATAAGGCTTTGTTGTTATTTATTTAATGTAATCCTCTATTACGATATTAAATTTTTAAACGCCCAGGATATCATGGAAAATCAATATAAACGAGTCAATGAAGAGGGAAGCTAGCTGGAGCTGGAATATTTTTTAAAAAAAGGGAGGAAAAAGGGTGATAATCTACTTAAATGTCAATGTCAATAGTATCTACCTGAATGAAACAATACAATACAACAAAACAATATGAAAGTGTCACTTGCTAAAACTCTAAACGGAAATTAAGAATTATACACTACAGTAAAATACAACATTCAAACACACAGTTATTTAAAAATAATATATAGTAATTGCAAATTATATTCTATTTCTACCAGAATTAAATTATAAATTTACCTTTGAGGTAGACTTACAGAGCCACTTAAAAATATCATTCCTTTTAAAATTTTAAACAATCGGATTTTTGAATTAGTTATCTAATAATAAAATTGGCAGTATTTTATACATTTTAGGCAATTAGAAAGTTATCACTGCGAAAAAAAAAAAAAAAATTACTAATCATTGTAAACGTAAACAACGTTTTGATGGTTCGTTGGTTGGATGATGTTCCATGACGCGGAGAGGGTAGCATTCACTGACATTCATTGAATGAATGAATTGACTGACTGAATTTTGCAATTTAATTAGTTCTGTCTTAAATAATAACCTAGCAATACCTTATAAAGAAAAAATATTTTAGTTAAAATAAGATATAAAAGATTCTACGATTCTGTTTTTTTTTTAAATAAAGTACCTTTATATATCAGAGAAGAGACATTAGATTTGATAAATGGATTACGTCTTGAACATTTAAGGTGCGTTTTCACTGGTCGTCGTAACGACCTAAAACCTTAACCTAAGAGCGTTTTCACTGGTTACAGATAAACCCTTACGCCAACCAATCAAAGGCATGTTTTTTATCGAGCCTTATAAGGAAAGAGCATGTTTACAAACAAACACTTCCGTCAACCAATCTACCAACTACATTTTTGTCATAACGATCATTGTAGGAATAGCCTTGGCGATGTAGGCCAGTCATATCAGAGACCTGTCAAACGTAGACCAATCAAATTTCCCTAGCTCATGTGTACAGGTAGGAGTCATAATGAATGAACAGGTTTTCCTTGCTAATACCATGGAAGAAGGAATACATGGAAGGGAAACAAACCCCCTTCCCATTAAAAGCAGGGAGAGGACTCGATGCCACCGGATTTCTTTGAGGGTCCCCCATTTCCCAGAATTCCCTGAGAGAATGGCAATAGTTTGGCGCGCTTATCGCTTATTTGGCCCTTCTTACACTCGACATTTTGTTCTTTTTAACGTTTCATCAGAATTGAAAAGAACGTGATATTGTGTTTGTTTACTGTAGATTACATTATTTGACGTAGACAACGAACGTTTGATACCTATCGTTTCAAATCTATTTTAACAGCTATGTATCTTGAAATTAACTGTAGAGAATTAAGACTTTTTAAAAATAATATTAATCGGCTGCTTTTATATTTATACTAGATATTTCCAATAGATCTAATTTATTTTAAATCGGAGAATCAGTTTAAATTTGACATATATTTTTAAACTTTATTATTAAAAAGCTTATATACAAAATACAGCAACTTATAAAAATAAACGCATACGTCTCCTCCCCCCCCCCCCCCAGTTTAAATAAATTTTACCGAATTTATTTACGAAATTTTTAAATATTATATTCAGTTGTACATTGAACCCAAGTTATAAATAGGTCACCTTAGATTGTGCTTCTATAACATTTATTCGAAATAACTAAAAAAACAGTTTCAAAGATGTAATAAGTACTTTAATTTGAATGAATATTCTGTTACAAGATTTGCATATATCATCTCCCTTGATTTTTTTAGGGGGGGGGGGAGGAAATTTATTCTTCACAAGTGGCTTCATAAAAAAGATATTGTTTTGGTTCTTTTTCAAAATTTCTGATAGTAGGCATGAAATTGGGAAATATTTAAAAAGGCAGAATTTTTTTCCATCTATACTAGGACAGGAAATTAGACACATTTTAAAAGTTATTTATACATTAAAATGAAATATAACTATATGTATCATTTTCATTAACCTTATGAAAACATCCTTTCATTTTTAAAGTCTAAAAAACTTCACTCTGGAAAGAGCTTTTAAATGAATCCATTTAGATGACTTTCAGATGCTTATAAGCTCATCCCCTTTTTCTGTGGGGAGGGGGTGGGGGCACAGCAATTTAGAAAGAAGGACTTGAATAGACAAATATCCAGTTATTAAATTTTCCAGATCCCCCCCCCCCCTCTCTCTCTCTCTCTCTTACATGCTTCCAGTATTTTTGAAAATCAATTCAGAGAATTGATTTATTTAGTCTTTTAATTCAGAGAATGTCTAAAATTTCTTCAACTCTTTCATGCCTGTGTTAGGTAATTTTAATAAGCATTTAATGATTTTTACTGTTAAATTTCTGTTTTAAAAATTGTTTTTAAGGGAAATTCTGAAAAAAAAAAATCTTAGTTTAACTTTTTTTTTTTTTTTTTTTTTTTTGTAGACCATTTTTATTAAACCTGATATAGGCTGCACAAGCACATCTGTTCCAAAAATTGGTTATTTCTCAATTCCATTCTGCAGCCTTGATGTCCAGAATCACTTTCCTGACTGCATTTATTTACTTATGTTAATGCAGTTTAAAACTTTCTGATGCATTCATAGACTCAAAAACAAAATAGCATGAAACTAGTATGTTCAATATAAATGATTTGTGATCAAATAGATTTTTATTATTTTTAGATATCTCAAATTATTACTCATTGCTGCCTTATAAAGAGCTTTCTTCATTTTTGCATCTGGAAATCCAATTCAAAATAACAAGTGCAACTAGATTTCATTGTTTTTAAATAAGAACAGCTACTGAGTTTACGTAGTTATGAAAAAAAATGTACTCAGTAAATATGCAATTAAATTAGGTTTTAATTAAATCATAATGCTACAGCTACAGGGCTGCCACATGCGACTAGTTTTTAATTCTAACTGGCACCACTTTCTCTAAACAAAAATCATTAACACACACTTTGACAACATTTGCAAGAGAAGTATACTTCAAAATTTATATTAGAAAAATACTCGTGCAAGCCTGTGGCAGCCCTGCAGTTAGTACTAGCTTGTAGTGTATGTACATAATGTGTTTAGTTTTAATTCATGGAGAGTAGTAAAATTTCGGATAACTTTAAGGAATATTACATTTTACAAAATCTTAGAGGCAGTTAAAGATATTTTTAATATATATTACACATTTATTTAAAAATTATACAGTTATATTACATTAAGATACTTTTCTTTGAAAAGAGAAACTTTAATATAGGGTCACCCGGGGTAATTCCTGGTCACAGTCCTTTTTATGTTTTAAGAACGCTTCACCAAAATGAAAAAAATCATAGAGGTACTCTAAACTATCCTCATTGGAATTTATTACTTAATTATGTGTTTATTGTTTATTTATTTTGAAAAAAAAATCTTTTGGAAATGGCATGTTAAATTTCTGTAAAATAACATTGGCCTTAGTTATGATACATTTTTACAAAGATCTTTGTCACAACTCAGATTTTAAATATTTTTCTTTTCTTTCTTTTTGGTTCAATTACCAACTACTTTAGCTATTAAAAAATAGTCTTGGAATTTTTTATACTATTTTAAATAATTTACAGAAGTTGGTCAAATATTGCCCCATGTATCTGGGGTAAATCTTGGTCACTGGGGTAATTTCTGGTCAATGTTTTTATCATCTTTTAATTCCTTTTTATTGTCATATTTAGTGATTTTAATTGTCGCAAAACCTTTGAGAATTAATTGAAACCACACTGTTCACCACATTTTAATTAATTGTAGTTCTTAATAAAGTACAGTCACCCATGGTAATTCCTGGTCACTGAGTTTCTGAGGTAATTCTTGATCATTTTCGCTTTTCTTATAAAAATAACAATTTATGAAACTGTAAAAAATCTCAAAGATACTTTGAATCCTTTGCTTTGAAATATATGCCTTAATTATTCATTTAGTTAAAATTAAATATTAAAAAAAAAATTATATTCAAAACTGCTACTCAAATTTCTACAAAACATCAATCTTGATTTTTACACATTTTACAACAAATCATTGTGATAAAAATAAAGAAAAAGGAAAATCTTGTTGACAGCAAAAATATTTGGCAGGTGCTACACAATGGCGGAATAATACAATAGCAATACGAATCAGAGCGAGAGATAAAGGAAATGCCAAGTTATCGCCAATTGCCAATGTCAGCAGGGTTGCAAGGCAGTTTGAGGGTCCACCGTATCCCAGAATCCTCAGCTTTCTTCGGAGCTAATCGGGCTTGTTATTATCCTTCTATCTAGTTCCAACTTCTTTGGCTAATACTATGTTCACACTACCAATACTTAAGATATCTTAGGCCGCCGAACTCTCTTAATTTTGAGGTGGTACCCTCCCGGAATTGGAAACCTGTTCACATGGAAAAACTCACTTAAGATAACTCAGTGAACGTCACTGTGTTGTTTGCGCATGCGCTTAAGATAAAACCGCCCGCAACACCCAATCAGTTAATGCGAAGCTTTACAGCCAGCGAGAGTGAATGGTTGTGACTGTCTCTAGCCCGAAGAAAGTTGAAACTCTCTCAGAGAGTTTGTGGAACTCCCTCAGAGAGTTCGGAGGTTTAAGAGAGTTCCGATAACGCAGTGTGAACAGGGTATGACCAACAGTAATTCAACCAACAGTGTTCACAGACGCCAAATGGACCGCCCGGGCGAAAGAAGATATACTGCTGGAGTGGATCTCCTTCAAAGCGCGGAAATTTGAAATTAAAGAATTATTTGACTGTTTCTATGGCTCAGAATAAATGAAGCTAGCTACTATACATCTTTATCCTCCCCAAAAAATTGGTTTTTGGAGTAGGAATGTAGGTTTTTTTTTTCAATCACACAAAACCCCAAAACATTTATCACGTGATCTCATTTCGTCTGATCAACGCTGAAAAACAACAGATTTTCTGCTCGGACCAAGATCACTTGGCCCATAATAATTTTGTGGGCGATTTGATCACGTGATTGGGCTTTTTGTTGAGTTGTATATTTACCTGTACTTTTCTTGTTATGGCTACGTTAGAGATTTATGCAGTGTAAATAAACTGCAGTTTGCATTTCTTTTGAATCAATTTATTAAAAAAAACCCCACAGTTCTGTTGCTAATCTTGTGTTCATAACCTATTTTAATTAAAAATTGTTTTGGTATCTGTAATTATGAACAATAATAATAATTTAGGTTTTCTTTGCGATGTATGCTCAACGTTATTTCTTGACATCGAAACTCTTCGTTCACATGAATGTAAGAATGAATGTTGTCAATTGACTGGGCCCTTAGAGAGTCTATGACTGGGCCAAAGCAAAATGTCCGCTGGACCCCTAGTATGGTGAAATGTTTCCTTAGCTTATATCAAGAACACGAAATTTTTTTTACCAAATTACATACAAAACAAGACAAGTGAGTAGTTAAGTTTTTACTTAATAAAATGATTAATGGTATATAATATTCTGTATTTTTCCTGAAAATTTTTTAATTTAGGTAATATGCGTGCTTTTTATTGAGATTAATCTTATAATTTATTCACATGCACGGTGAGCAGCCACCATCCATATCTGGGAGGGATTTCGAATCATTGTTGTTTATAAAATTAACAGGTTCATTTATTTTATATTTGCATATAAGGTAATGTTTAGAAAATACATTAAGTATTTTTTACACACCATATATTTATCTTAACAGAAGGAGTTCTGTATATATCTTATTAGTTTTTAAATGCTCTGAGAGTAGTTTTAACTTTAAAATCCCCCCTCCTCCCCCTTTGTTGTACCAGTGTAAATTATTAATATATTGCTAAAATTTAATGATATCTTTTAACTAACAATATGTAAACAGAGAAGAAACAGATATAAATAATTTTAAAAAGTTTGAAATTTAGATAGTTAATATTTTGAATTAAACTGGTAATTTATAATAATGAAAAATCAAATATCTTTAGAAATTGTTGATGGATGCCTGGCTATATTTCATTCCATTGAAAAACTATCGTGCTATTAATGTTCAAATGTTGTGTATGTGTTTTATGAAATTATTTTGTTTTCTCGGGATCTAGAAAAAAAAGAAATAATATTTTTTATGTGTGATTATTAATTTTGTTTTATCAACAAATCCAAAGTAGTTTAGAGGGAGTGGCGCCGATGGGATACGAACCAAGGATCTCATGATCAGGAAGCGAGAACGTTAGCGTCGATCAAAAGGCCAAGCCAGTTACTCTAAGCTAGTAACTCGCTTTACACTGATCATGTGAGATGAGATCGCTACACACTCCATACCCAGTGACAAAGACGTATTGCTGATGTCTGACGAGCGATAGGTACTCGTGAATGATGCTGTCGTACGCATATGTGATGCGTGTGAGGACAGGCTTTGTGCTGTGAGCATTTCACAGGCTTTGGTTGCAGGGGATGATTTACCTAGTGCTGCCATCTGTTGGTTATGAGAGGAGATGATTGTTGCTGAAGGTTGTTGTTTGCGTGTTTGTCCGGGTCACCACTTTAGAGAGAGTGGCGCCGATGGGATACGAACCAAGGATCTCATGATCAGGAAGCGAGAACGTTAGCGTCGAGCAAAAGGCCAAGCCAATTACTCTAAGCTAGTAACTCGCTTTATACTGATCATGTGAGATGAGATCGCTACAGTAGTAAAGGCCGGATGCGACTTTTGACATCGAATAAAGTTTAATTTTTAATTAGAAATGGGAGTCTTTAAACCTTAACTAGTAATGTCTCGATATTGAAGAATATTTCCGTTCAAATCAATAGACCCCTTGCATTGACTATTGCGTTGCTATTAGCAACGACTGATACTATAGCTTCTGGAGCACAGAACTCCCCGTTTGCCGTTAAAAGCACGTAGTATCTTTCTCTTTAATTTAGAGCTTCCTTATTTTAATTATTATAGAGCTAATAAGTCTAAAAAATCAAATGGAGAGCACCATATTTGCCTTATATTTGGGCGCCATATGAAGCGATTTTAGGCATGTGACGTCATGTGTAACTCGTCTATAGGAGTATTTTATTTTTTATAACAATTTCTATATTTCGCCTGTTTATTACAACTATATATCACAGAGAAATATTATAAATACGGGTGACATTTTCTATGATTTAAATAAATGCTTCCAGTCGTAACGTTTTGCTTATAAACCGACTCCAAACAAACGGTCGCTAAATTGTATTTTCTATTTTTTTTTCATAGCTTTATATTATAGTTATTCTCAGAGCTAAAAGTGTTTTAATACTTTATATGCATTGATAACCTTTTCAAAGAATTATATTGAAAATGAAATATGGCAACCGTTTGTTTCCAACAAATACGTCGGGGCCTCCGCGGCCGAGTGGTTAAGGCACCACGCTGCTAATCGCTTTAGAGCGTAGGAGGCTTGTCGGGTTCGACTCCCGCTGGCTCCATTGCACACTCTTTGTGGAGCTCCCGGATGTAAAAATTCTCTGTGCTGTAAATTTCATTGTGCTATCTCGTCCCTGTATATCGACGATGACTTATAAGCGGGCCTTGTTGTCAAGCACACAAGTCTGATGTATGTGTCCAATAAAAAAAAAAATACGTCATGAGTGAAAACGTAAACAACACTCCAATGTTCCTGACATGTAGTATAAATCTGTTCACCCGATCCACAGACAGGGCGTAATCAACAACAATATAAATTCACTCCATATGCCCCAGTCTCCTTCGCGCCCAGTCGACCTGGTCGTGGTTACTGAACAAGCTCTATGTTCACACTACGATACTTAAGATATCTTAGGCCGCCGAACTCTCTGAGAGAGTTCCACAAACTCTCTCAGTGGGTTTCGACTTACTTCGGCTAGATACAGGAACGACCACTCACTCTCGTTGGCTATGAAGCTTCGCTTTTACTGATTGGCTGTTGCGGCCGTTTTTATTTTAAGCGCATGCGCATACTTTACTTTTGATCAGATCACAGACACAGTGATGCTACTGAGATATCTTAAGGTAAGTTTTTCGTTCGACTTTACCCATGTCACGTCAGCTGCAGGTATATAGAAGAAAAACACCAATCGGAGTGAAGAAAATTTTAACACTGCTTCCCCTTCGTCCACTAAACAGTGTTCTTTGGAGTGCATATACCTACAGAGGCGTGGTCGTGGGTAAAGTCCATTACGGAAGGCTACCACTTCAGAACTGGCGGTCTAAGATATCTAAGGCCTGGATACAAATGAAACGGTTATGACCGCCGCAGTCGTAGGTCATAAATCTGATATTTGTGACCGACACAAAAACAGCGATACTGGAGAAACACTTATGACGGTCGCAGCGCGGTCATAAAGATCTGACTTCCGGTTTCACGTATATCGATTAATTCTAACGATAGCCTTCAATGATTGGTTGAGAAGCATTATAATGGCGGATGTTACAAATGTCGGTAAGTTGTTTTAAGTATTTACATGTTTTTTAGATTTGAACAAATGTAATTTATTTTTAATATTATTGAATTAATTTACGTGAGTTTTAACGTTATATTTTTGGAGAGTTCTAATCTAACATCAACGGAATGTAGTATAACATAATACTTATTTATAATTTAATATTATCTGGTCAATTCTTTATTTCTTCATTTTAATTATGGTTTTTGAATTTTTTTTTTCTTAGTTCTCGATTATCCTGACCTCCTATAATTTCTAATCGGTATTTCACAGAGTTAATATCCAAATACATTTGTGCATAGTTATATATAATCGATACATTTTATATCTCTCCAATTAACTTTCCATGCTCTCACGTAATTTACAGTTGCTTTTAAATTTAAAATAACGTCATTTATACACGGGCCAAAACTAGAGTCTTTTATGAGTTCTATATCGTAAGTTTCGTTAAGTTATTTTTTATCTTTTAACCGTATTAGTTACACATTACGTAAATTTTATTATGCTATTCTAAACTTAAAAAAATATCTTGATATTCTGCATTTGATATCCTCCCCCCTCCCCCCTTTTTTATGCAAGATATTTTCTACTCTTTTTCTCTGAAAAAAAGAGAGAAAATTCCAAGTTTTTGAAAAAAAAAAAAAAAAAAAAAACTGGACATGTTGATTACTGTAACATTTCTCCCCACTTATAATTTCTAATCGTTATTTTATAAAATTGAAGTTTAAGTAACATTATGCTTGGTAACAAAATTGTAACTATAATATGTCTGATTGGGGAGACGAAAAATGCATATTTTTTTTATAAACAAACTGTCACATAATTTACAATTGCCTTTAAATTTATATTGCCCTTTTATTATTTATAGTTATAACATTTCTGTTTCATCTACTTCACATGTGTTGCATATTTAATTTTTTTCTCTTTCTCTCTTCCAGTTGTTATTTACTGAATCTGTCACTGTTGCTGACTCCTATTGTTGGACCGCTGGATTATGTTTTACTACAGTTGCTGATTTTTTGTGTTGGCCCGTTGTAATGCGATTAAGAGGCTAACAAGATTAATAAAAAATCTTATGTCTCTTAAATGCATACTTGCAGGCTAAATCATATCCAAGATGAAAAGGGAGCTGCTTCTGACTTGTGCTGGCTTATACTTGTCAAAAGTAAGTAGTTTTGATTTATTATTTATTTATTAATAATGTGTTTCCATAAAATTTAATTTCTATCTGTAAAATAGAAATTCTATTTTCTTTCTTTTTTTACAATATTATACTGTGAAGACCAGGGCCCGCTTAACACTTAGGAATGGGGGAAGCCCGACGCCACACAAGGGGCCCCCTATTACTCTTCAAATTGCTTTTTTATTTACTAAATCTCATTTTCGTATGCTTAAATAATTTGAAATTTAAAATGACAAATATGGAACTATAGTTGAGAATATGTGAACTTCAAAATATGTTTGGTGACTTACAAATTGCCATATAGTAAGAAAAAAAAAGTTTCATAAGAAAAAAATGTATTTTTTACAGTGATTGAGTTTCTTTTCTCTAAAAATTAGTTTTGAAAAGTAAAATTGGGGCCCCTTTTGTATTTCAGTGGGTAAGCACGGGCTTCACGATCCTATTCCGTAAACAGGCCCTGGTGAAGACTCTTTATATTTTTAAACTGCGTATTACAAATGTCAAATTCAAAAATAAGGTAAACATGCATCTTAAAGGAATATTTTTTAAATTTATCATATATTTATTATTAGTTTTTTTAATTAAATATATTAATCAAGTACCATTATTTAACTGATTTCTCATACTTCGCATTGTAAATAAAAATTGCAATAATAACAGAAAACATCGAAACACCCAAAAATTCATTAATTGGCATGAAAATGTTAGTAATGAACAGGAACATCCTACACAAAGTAATAGATATTTGTGTGTATGCGATGAAAGCATATCAATAGAACAAATTATTGAAACTTAAGATAGAAAGCTATTACATTGCATCAATATATTCACTAGTGGGGAGTAGATTTTTTAATGAGGCAAGTGAATTTCTAGACTTTCTTTTTTAAACTGCAGATATAGAAAATATACCAACAATTTATATATTTCCTGTTTTTTTCCAATTGCAGCAAAGTACACTTATGTCTTGTAAACATGAGTTTTATTCTAGCCTAAAATTTGGCCATACCTTTTTCACCGTATATATATCATTTTGCTGAACAATTAAAAAAAATAGTGTCTGGAAAGATTTTTTATAAAACCCACCCTTGTTTATCATGAAAAGACATTACTTATTTACAATAAGTTTAAATAAATTGAAGTTGGAGTTCTGAATTCTACAAAGTGAAGATACAAGTAATTAAAGGATGAAATAAATTTGTTTTGGTTACTTGGAAAAAAAAAATATTTTTGCTAAAAAAAAAAAAAGTTGGGAATTGCACGTCAAATGTGGCAAATGGGGTGCGTTCGTACTATAACTAGTTTTATAAATATTTTTAGCCTCGCATATTGTACTGAATATATGTTTTAATGCATATCAGTTTCATTCTATTCGAAAGACTGTAACATCATTAAAATGCACTTTAAATATTTTTTTCCCCATTAGCAATAATGTAACATAAAATTTATGACTGTCCCTGTAATTAAACTATACATCCGGTTTTCATAAAATTTGAAATGACACGACAAAATTATGCAACAATTATGTATTTAAAATTTCAGACCATTCGGTTGGGTAGTTTTTGCTCTGTTATATGCGGACAGACCGAACAATGACTATAGGTGCTACGTATTTATATAATTACGAACGCACCTAAAAACTAAAATAATCAAAGCCTATTATGATCATGAATTTTAATTAAAAAAAATGAATGTAAATAAAATAATGGGGGGGGGAGGGGAGCTTTGTAATCTTCCCTTCTTGGATCCACCTTTGAGTATAATGGTTGTATTTGATGCAGGATAATTATTATGGATTTTTTCACTTTGCCTTTTTATGAGTAACTTTTCATTTAAGTATAATGAAATTAGTATAGTATCAGACATTTTTAAACTTTTAATAATTGAAAAAGTACACATTTTATAAATATAAAAGTTAATAAATCTTAGAGTTTAGAAAATTTTAAAAATTGGATGAATTTTTAGATAAAAACTTAATTGGAAATTCAATACTTTTTCATTTTAGATTTATAACGAAATCATAGGCCATATTATTACTCTGGTACAGTGGAACACCCTTTATACATTTCTAATTTATATGAATTTACTTTTATCAGGGTTCGTTGATATATATCAATGAATATATATCTTGATATACACTGAAGGAAAAAAAATTCCAACACCAAGAAAGACTTGTGTTAGATAAACGAAATTTGGTAGGCGTGTTTATACATATGAAAGATGACATCGATTGAAATTTCGCGCATAAGTGTGGCGCTAGTAGCGCCACTCAGAACTTGCAGATCAGGTTTACTTTAAATGCGTGCTGTAAAGTTCGTAGGCGTTATTTAGCTTCGAAATGTGGCGTATTGAGTTGATGTTAGCCAAGAATGTCTTTAACGAGACGAAGAAGCCACTATCAACAGCTCACCGAGTTGGAACGAGGTCGCATATTCGGGCTACGAGAAGCTGGATTTTCTTTCCGCGATATTGCAGAAAGACTTGGCTGGAATTTATCCACTGTGCATGATTGTTGGAAGCAGTGGTCAAGGGACGGTACTACCTCAAGAAGACCAGGTTCCAGGCGGCCACGTGGCATTCCTGAGAGGGAAGATCGCCGTATTCGGCGTACGACTGTGGCGCATCGTACTTCGTCTGCGGCAGAAATTCGAGCTGCAGTTGGTACCACAGTGACACAACGAACTGTTAGAAATCGATTACTTCAAGGACAGCTCCGAGCCAGGCGCCCTGTAGCGTGCATTCTACTGACTCGAAACCATTGCCGGTTGCGACGCCATTCGTGTCAAGCCAGAGCTCATTGGTGGGCGGAGTGGAGATCGGTTTTGTTTCTTTTTCATCAGAAAACACAACAGATCTCCACTCCGTCCTCCAATGAGCTCTGGCCTGACACCAAGGGCGTCGCAAACGGCAATGGCTTGGAGTCAGTAGAATGCACGCTACAGGGCGCCTGGCTCGGAGCTGTCCTTGAAGTAACCGATTTCTAACAGTTCGTTGTGTCACCGTGGTACCAACTGCAGCTCGAATTTCTGCCGCAGACGAAGTACGATGCGCCACAGTCGTACGCCGAATACGGCGATCTTCCCTCTCAGGAGTGCCACGTGGCCGCCTGGAACCTGGTCTTCTTGAGGTAGTACCGTCCCTTGACCACTGCTTCCAACAATCATGCACAGTGGATAAATTCCAGCCAAGTCTTTCTGCAATATCGCGGAAAGAAAATCCAGCTTCTCGTAGCCCGAATATGCGACCACGTTCCAACTCGATGAGCTGTTGACAGTGGCTTCTTCGTCTGGTTAAAGACATTCTTGGCTAACATCAACCCAGTACGCCACATTTCGAAGCTAAATAACGTCTACGAACTTTACAGCACGCATTTAAAGTAAACCTGATCTGCAAGTTCTGAGTGGCGCTACTAGCGCCACACTTATGCGCGAAGCGCGAAATTTCAATCGATGTCATCTTTCATATGTATAAACACGCCTACCAAATTTCGTTTATCTAACACAAGTCTTTCTTGGTGTTGGGATTTTTTTCCCGCCAGTGTATATCATGATATATATCCGATATTTATTTTCAAAATATCAAGATATTTGATATTTTCATTTATTTGATATTTATTTTCAGAATATCAGGATGTTTGATATTTTCATATATTTGATATTCATTTTCAAAATATCAAGATGTTTGATATTTTGTATATTTTACTATCTTTGATATTTATTTTCAAAATCTCACTGTGCAAGATATTTTTGATATTTTCAGTCAAAATAAGTGTAAATGAATTTTTCAACTGTTATTGACAGTTGTTCTGTAGATTATGTACTACAAATCTGATCATAAAGAACTGTAAATTCTGGTAGTGATTTTTTTTAGCCAAAGAAATCCAATATCTTTCAAAAGCTCTCCCTATGTTTGAAGTTTTTATTTTTAAATGTAGAACATAATTAATTCAGAACAGCCATTGAAATTAAATTGTCTAATTTAGATAATCAGTTATTTATAGCTTCATTTAAAAAGAATTTTTTGGGGTTTTAGTTCAGCTTAAACTGTACTTAGGGAATAAAAAAGAAGACAGTATCACATTTATGTTAATTTTTCAATTAAAAAAAATCTATTTTGCTTTTAAAATTTTGTTTTATAAAATATAAAATTTACTTGATACTGAATCCTACAGTTTTTTTTTTGTGTGTGTGTGTGTGCGTGTGTATAACAAGGATCCTAGCACTGCGCCACAATTGACATATTGGTACCACTAAATTTAACAGTATTTCTCGCCTTATTTAATGACAAGATTTCTGCGACTTAGCACAACAACAACAAAAAAATTATTAAATTTTAGTCTTTAAAATCAGCCATTTGTAGTGCAGTGCTTGCATCCCTGGTATAAAGCAAACTATTTCTGTTTTCAATTTGTTGATTTTGTTTTAGTGAAAAAAAGATGCATTTTTAGAATACTGTTTTGTTAAGTTTTCATGTTCAAAGCAATATCTTTTACTTTCTAATTTATATTATGCTTGAAAATATTTATTATTAACAGTAAGTTGGTCATATTGAAAATATCCGATATCAAAATATCGGATATTTTTTATATTTTCGAAAATATCATGATATTTACGAACCCCGACTTTTATACATCATTTCATTATGATTCCAATCATGGGTGCCCACATGGAAGGAGGGCAATTGTGGTCTCTTGACAGATTTTAAAATTTAACAAACTAAATTTTCCTTTTTCTCGGATGATTTTGAAAAAAAAATTAAAATTTATTATTCTTAATTTGTTTAAAATTATTAAACACTTACTGGCCTTTTCTGAAGCCCCCCCCCCCCCCCCCTGTTTAAGATAATTTTTAGTTCTGATTTGCTTTTTATATTTATGTGTTAAAAAATTATCTTAAACAGGGGTTCAGGAGGACAAAGCCACCTGACAAAAACAATAATAGACTGACATAAATTAGTCAATACTTTGAAGATGCTTTAAAAAATTAAACAGATATTAAAAATAGAGCACTTTCAGCTAATACTAAGCCATCATCAGGATTTTAAAATTTAAACAGCTCTTATGAATGCTAGTTGTCCATGACTTACTCATTTTAAAATCTTGATAATGGCTTAGTATTAGCTGAGAATACTCGATTTTTAACATCTTTTTAATTGTTTAATCATATTTTAAGTATTGAATCATTTATGCAATTTTATATTAGTATATTATTAAGATGAATTTTAGCATTCATAACTAGTTTATTTTATAATAATAAACTGTTTCAGTTCTTCGGTAAAATTAAATAAATGGTAGAAGCTCATTTTTAGCTTTTTGAGTGTGTTAATATATTTAAGTTTACTTAATGTATATACTCTCCACTAACCTTCCTCCCCCCCCCCCCCCCCAAAAAAAAAAAAAAAAAAAATCCAGACTACATTGGACACGTTGGATATTTCAATAGCGGACTAAAAGTTCATCTATTCCAAAATCTTGTATCTCCATTGATTTTTTTTTTCTGCCTGAACTATAATTCCAATACATTCTGAATGATTTGAATGCGAAAGCATTTCATTTATCCAGTTCATAATTTTATTTATAATAGCCTTCTTCGGGCTATAAATGAAATTGTTCTTTTCCCTGATTATGAGTATCATTAAACAAGAATTTAATGGTAACATTTTAATTATTCATTATTTTGATAAGTGAAATCTTTAAAGCATATTTTTTTATTATTCAAAACAATTTTAATGATTAAATATATTAATTAAATTAAAAAAATTGAGTAATAAATTTATTACTTTTTATGAATGACATCTTAAAACATTTTCACAATTTTAAAGACATGTTATGAGGTTTAATTTTTTAAATATCAAGATTACATATGCTTTATTTACAGTCATTATAAAACAGAAATAATTTTATTTAAAAAAATGGATAAAAACTCAATTAGAAACTCATTACTTTTTCATTCTAGATTAATAACAAACAAAATCATACACTATACTATTCATTCTAGTACAATGTAAAATCATTTATGCATTTCTGACTTCTATGAATTAACTTTTATACATTTCCCCCCCCCCCCCCCCTATGATTCCAATTATTGGTGACCACTAGGGAGGGGGACGGCTGCCACATCCCAGATTTTCAAATTTTCTTTTTCTCATATTATTTTAAAAAATATATATTAAAATTTAATCTTTTCAAATTGTTTCAAATATTTAAACACTAACAGAAATTGGAACTGAGGATTTTTTGCCAGGGTAGCCTTGCCTTCCCCTCACCACTTCTGTGGAAGGTAATTTTTAATTCTGTTTTACTTTTTAAATTCATGTGTTGTTAAAATATATCTTAAACAAGGGTTTGCAGGGAAACAGAGCCCCTTGGTGGCAAAAATAATAAACTGTTTCAACTTTTCATTTTGAAAAAGAAAAACAATGTAGAATATTATTTTGGAATTTTAATATGTCTTATTTTGTTACATTTTGTTATTGTTTTCTTTTAATATGTTTAAAAATTATCATCTTTCATTAGTCTTTCTTATCATTAGTCATCTTGCACATGAGGTTATGATTAAAAAAAACAAAATCTTGGTTTAAATTCATATTTATATTCTTCATTAAAAGAAAAGAAAAGTGCAGACTACATTGGATATGTTGTATGGTATATGTTGGATACTTCAATATAATTTATGTAATTTCAATTGGCTTCTCAAGGATATCCATCCTCATTACTTTACCCTTCGTTGTCATAGGAAAAGGTAGAGCTAAAGCGATCAGACAAATGTGGTGTTACCATAGTTACTGGCCTAAGATAAAGACCAAAAACTGACCTTGATAAAGCAATTGAAATTACATATAGTATAGCAAACCACAGGTTTTAATGTTTTTGTTTAAAAGTTTGTCACAAAATCTTGCCCTCCCTTCACGTTTTCTGCACGAGCCCATGATTTCAATATATTTTTAATAATTTGAATGTGAAAGCACTTATGCAGCACATAATTTCATTTATATGTCCTTCAGTTTATAAATGAAAATTAGTTTATGTAGAAAATCCCCCCCCCCCCCCCCGCTGTGAATGCCATTGAACAAAAAATTAATGATAGCATTTTAATTATCATTTTGATAAATTGATTTGATATGATTTGCTTTAACACAAATTTTTAATTATTCAACATTTTAAAAAGTTTGATTTAATATATCCATGAAATTTGAAAAAAAAAAAATGTACTAAATTTATTATAAAAAAAAACAATATCTTAAAAGTTACTGAATACATACATTAATTTGTGAAATATATGTCATTAAGCATCTACACAAGTATAAGTAAATATGAGGTTTATATTTTTTAATATCAAGATTATATATGATTATGATATGTTACAAATGATTTGTTTACAATTGTTATACAATTAAAATAATTTTATTAAAAAATATTTTCCTTTTTACAGTATTATTGTTATTATTATCATCACTATTTGAAAATTACAATTATTTGTATCTAATTCTAAGTTTGTTTATATATATAACAAATTATTAAACAGATCTCATATCCCATCCTTGGTTTATAATTCAATGAATTATTTATAACTATTGCGATTTCAAATCAATATTAACTATCATTCATTTATGAGCAATACAAAATATTTTTTCCTGCCTCTCTGTTTGTAGTTTAGCTAACAAACTTTTATTGGTAAATTGAAAAAAAAAATCACAAGCTGTTAAATGTTACAATATTTAAATTTACATATCGAAAAATTATAGCGAAATTTGCATTCAGAGTTAGAAAAAAAAAAAAAAAAAAAAAAAAAAAAAAGAAAAACCCTTTTACATCATGTTTGGATTAATTTTTTACAAAATAAAATCGATCGAATTTTGGCACACCTCGGAAAAAAAGTAAAAGAAATCGTAATATTCACAACAGTTTAAATTGTCGCTGTTTAAATATGATTATTTTTTCAATGTTTGCTGATATTGGATCAAAAATCGCCGCAATACGTGATATGCTGACATGTTCTGTTTACGTTTTTCGGAGTTGTGACCGGCTTGAAACGGCATTGAGGCAGTCGCAGGTTTTTATGACAACAGTCGTAACTTTACGACGCAGTCGGCTGGAAGGCGTTTCATTTGTATCGCGTGCAGCAGGATTTGTGACTGCGACCCAAGTTATGACGGGAATCGTTTCAGCTGTATCCAGGCCTAAGTTTCTAGTGTGAACAGGGTATAAGCTCCGATAATCAATCAATCGATCAGCTGTCAATTATCAACAAATAATTGTTGGTTGCGCTTGTCATGTTTAATAGTAAATATTTTGTATAAAGAATAATCGAAAGTTTTGACTGTTTTTCCCTACTAAAGGGTTATCACCTGTGGTTAAAAGAAAAATGCCTTAAAATTAAATTATTACTTTATAATTAAGTTCCTTAAAATATTAATATTTATTGTCAACAGAAGCACACAGGTGTACATCACTTTTGAAAAAACAATTATGAAATCCCATCTTGGCATACTTAAAGCAAGTTCAATAAAAGAGTGTAAAAAGAAAAAAAAATTCACAGGTTTAATGAAAATACAGCTCATACTTATTTTTTAAAATACAAAGTGAGGGGGAGGGTCTCCTAAACATTTTGTGAATATGAAGGAAAATAAAAATAAAAGGTATTTCTTCATTATAGCGGCCCTCGCATTTACAACAAGGTTGTAGTTACGAGTTTGCATAGCTTATATTTACGCACTGGCGAAGCGAAGGATGGGGGGGGGGGGAGGGCAAGGGCGGCACTAGCGCGGGGCATATGCCCCCCGGTCTGGCATACCTGGCCCCCCCGTCGGGGAAAATATTTTGACTTTTGAATTTCGGTCCGTTCGGGTTCGGCCGAGTTTGGAGCTCTTTTTTTTTTTTTTTTTTTTTTTTTTTCCCCAAGTCGGATTGACTGAACTAATTCTTCCGGGTACGAGTCGGTTTCTGATTGAATTTCGATTCTTGTAGGTTGAGTTCAGGTGAACCCGATTTTTCGAAAAAAAAAGAGTCAAAATTCCTTCAGATAAAAATCCACATGGATGACTACACATGATTGTGAAGTAGATTCAGTGCTTGTGTTCAGCTAAATGTAAAAACTCCAACCATAAATACAGGAACTATCAAAATTTATTTAACATTTTTAAGTTTAAAGTTACAAAAAGAAATCTTACTTAAAATTTATTAAAAAGTGAGAGAGAAAATCCACATGTAAAAGGTACGCCTAGGCGTGACCCCAGACCACTAGGTCTTACATGTTTGCAGGACGAGATCAAAAGAAACAAGTGCCCGATTTCATAGGAAGCATATAACACTTGGTGCTACAATATCGCCAAATTCAAGCATTAGCACATTGAACGAATAGCAGACAAAAGGTTCTATTTGCGAGCGAAAATGATTACCTCAAGAATCCAGCAACCTTGATGAAAACAATGGAAAACGCGTGATGCAAAATGGTTGGCAGAAATAATGGTTCTACATATGAATTTCTCAGCGATCCCACAAATCCTGGGAATGATTATCTAACCTCAATGATTACGTTAAATGATTGCTACATATAATTGCAAAATGCCAAGAAAGGCATCTTGTAAAACAACTGACAGATTTACAATACATGAAAAGTGATTTAAAGACCGCATCTAATTTCGATGAGAGAGGCGACAGAAACATCTGGAGGTGTTTATATTACAGACCGGCATTCGCTTAAATAACTGTTGCATAAAATTGCAGACTGCAGACTGCTGCGTGAGAAAAAGCCGAGAATCAAAGGCATCTGGTTTATACTCGACCATTATTCACGATAGTATACTTGATTCCCATAAAGTAATTTCCTTTACTTTTGTTGTTAATCTATTTTCAACGGGCAAATATTAGCAGGGATAAAGAATTGCTTATCTATGCGGCGGACAAAAACCGATGTAATTAAATGAAGACATTTTTGTTACCAGCAGCTGCGCTTTAAAATTTTATTTTTATTTTTATTTTTTTTGCACTGGAAGCAGTAACGGACAGTTAAATGAATCAATGAGAAAGGGAGAAAAAAGTAATTGAAAATTTAAGCGCAATGAATCAGAGATGTTTCAAAAAGGAGGAAAACAATTTAATAAAATCCGTATGGTTTTGAGAAATGAATTTAATTACGTATTTCAGTATGAAAAAAAAGGGGGGAGAGGATAACATGTTATAAAAGTAAATAAGTTATGTTTTAAATTAATTTTGAGAAAAAAGAGAAATATGTGACAGAAATCTGTCACAATGATGATACATGGATAACTCTTTACATGTTTATTCTTCAATATAAAAGATAAAATTTATACTGAAGTTATGATCACATGCTATTTTTTATAACTATACATTAAACTGAGGATCAATTTTCACGGATTGTGGATTTACGGCCGGCTCCGTTTGAAGTACTTCGGGTTCGGTTAAGATACGGAGGACGAAAATTATTTTGTCGGGGTCATCTTGGATGGCAAGTAGAGTGCTCCATCGGGCCTGGAAAATTGAACTTGACCCGACTTGTGGTCTGGGTCGGATCGGGTTGGGCCTAATCTTTTGTCGTTGTGGGTCGGATTCGAGTCGGGTTAACTCCAGTCGTTTTAGGCTGGGGTTGAGTGTTGACACTTCACTTGTGGTTCTTGACTCGAGATGAACCGATCTCTGAAAAGAGTTTATAAAAATTTATTTTAAGATTAAAAACTTATATGTTTGAATGTTATTGAGTACATATGTATTGATTTTTTTACTTAAAAGTTAAAATTTATATACTAGAGGTATAACTGTAGACTACTTTTACATAGTTTCTTTACAATATGGATATATATATATATATATTACAAAATTTAAATCTTTGCGCCAAGTTTAAAGTATTTTATGTAAATTTTCCTTTTTCAGTAATAGTCCGTATATTATACCGGCTTATTAAATTAAAACCCTAGTCTATTAATCTCTAAGTTCTTAATTCATATTTATTCCAAATTGCGTAAATCTAAAAATGGCTCAATTATTTATATTTCTTTAATAAAACTTTTATTATTTAAATTCCTATTAAATTCTGCTATTAAATCCCGGTATATCATATTCCCCTTAGATCTTTATTTAACTGCTAAAATATTATTCTGTCTTAAAGACAAAACCTACTTATTTCAATTTATTCTTTTATTTAAAATATCCAGGTGTAATTAAAATATTTCAAAGATTAAAACTTCGCAGACATAAATTCATTTCTTTTATCGTCTGAAGAGGGAAAAAAGGGTTATTTTTGCATAATCTCGACTACAGATTTTAACCTTTGTTTATGCTTTAGATAGCTGGGGCGAGGATATAAGAATTTTCTAGAACAATCTTTTCAGCAGAGTATAAATACGGATGGCGGGAACCAGAGAGAAGCATAAAGCATATAGCATATAGCATATATGGTATATGGGCTGTGAGCTTAGAAGCTTTTTAGTTTTTAGCATGTAGAGGTGAACGTAGTGGATTGCAGTCGTAGCAGACTGGATATTCAAGGTGACTGCTCGATGGAGGCAGTAAAATGGTGGATGAATACTGTTTATTATGTGAGTAGAATGAGGAAGCAACGGTATCGTAATGGGTGATAGATGTTAGATATTAACGGATTAAAGACTAGAATGCAGTCAAGAGATGGAGTGTTTTTAAACTAATTGTGACAGGAAGAATAGACTTTATTCTTTTTACCATGGAAGGAGAGAGCATGTTCCCTAGATTTAATCGAGAGTGTGGAAATAAAGTGAATAATGTTCCAAGCGACTGCCTTATGTTAATTCTTCATTTTTCTTTATTATTTTAAACCCAGTCGGCTGCCACCTGTGTAGTGTAGGAATGGAAACCCTCATATTTTTTCGACAATACCAACTACTTGCCGTCAAAATGCCACAGAGAAAAGAAAAGTCCGACAGGATTTAGAAGTGACGGCAATAAAAGCGAGTGTGTCTCCAAAATTACAAATGTGTAGTGGTACTGGTACACGATAGCTTATGAGATTTACTAAAGATCCGTGCCGGAAAGTTATAAATCTACATCGCTAATGTGAATAGCAATGTATAGTGCTGGTGATTGTGAGACAAGATGACTGGAGTGAGTTCTTTTCAAAATATTTTTACGCTTCTTATGTAATTATTTTTGTTATTGTTTGTTATTTATTGAGATTTATTTATTATTAAGTATGAGAATTATTTATTTATGAGGTTTATTTATTATTTCATGAAGAGTATTTATTTATTTATTTATTTGTTGTAAAGTTTATTATGAAGTAATGAGAATTATTTATTTATTTATTATTAAAGTCTGAAAGAGTACTTAATCTATTATGAAAAATAGAATTCTATTAGTTTAAATGTTGTTAAGGTCAGGTTGTATTAAAGAGAATAGAAGTGCTTCTTTTATTTTAATGAATACTGATATAATGGCTGAACCAAAATTAGTCAATTTTGATCCTAGTACTGGAATGGAAATCCAGGCTTGGTTAAATTATTATGATGATATGAGTACTAGGGAAAATAAAGATTTAGAGTGGAAATTTAAATCTATTCCACAGTATTTAAAGGGTGAAGCACTAAAAGTCTATATCAATGATTGTGTTAATTGTACTAGTTATGAACAGATTTCAAAAATCTTGATAGAAAAATTCATTGAACTAAATGTTCCAAATTTTTCTGATTTCTCAACTCTAAAATTAGATAAATTAGATAATTTAGAAAATTATTTTCACAAAAAAGTAGGAATTGGGAGGAAACTCCATCTTTATGAGACTCTTCTAATACAAGGGTTGACAGATGGATTAAAACCAGAGTATAGAAATAATATTAATGTAAACCCTCCAAATAGTACCACTGAATGGTACCGGCTTGTTAAGCAATTTGTTGAAGTTTCCACTCCTCAAATTTCAAGCCAAACAGTAAATCAACAACCAGTTAGACAAAATTTTCAACAATTTCAACCACCTAGACCTTGGACTCAACCAAGTAGTCCCAATTTTCAGCCAAATAGGCCCAATAATGCACCTAGGAATTGGATTCCACAAAGTCAGTATCAAAATCAGGGGTCTAGAAATTTTCAAAATAATTACTTTCAGAAACCATATCCTTCTAGACCATGTAGAATATGTACAAATAAAGGTGTAAATAATGCATATCATTGGGAACAAGAGTGTTTATTTAGGAATGATGCAACATCCTCTGATACTCTTCCTAGTAATTTACCACCTACTATTCCTAATATTTGACAACTAATTGTGTATGGATGTACCAATAGTTATAATTTACCATGTATAGTGGACACTGGATCCACTACGGCAATATTACCCCTCAAATTTGTTAAAGAACTAAATGCTAAAATTGAAACTATACCTACAGTTATTATTGGTCGGGCAAAAGGGGTGTTAAAAATAAATCAAAAATGTAAAATTTCTCTAAAAGTGGGTAAAATTACCAAATGTGTTAACTTTTTAGTGTGTAATACTAATTTGGAGTATGCTATTTTGGGTTTAAGGGAATGTTCTAAATTTAATTTAACTATAGATTGTAGAAATTGTACTGTAAAACAAGAAAGAAAAATTATAAATAAGAGTATATCCATACATAATGAGAAATCTCTTCATTTTCATACTGTAGATATGAATAAAGTACAACAAGAGAAAGATTTGGTAACAACTGATTATGATGAGAATTTGGATTTATATAATGATGATAATGTAATAACAGCTAATGAGAGTAGTGAAACTTTGAATTTATGTAAGAATGATAACGAATTACCATCTAGTTGTGAAAATTATATGACTACTCAGGACTTTTTTGAGAATGATAGAAATGATTGTAATGTGCAACCGGATTATGGAAAGTTCGTAATTCCCCAAAATGTTTTCGCAATATTTTAAATTCTAATTCTTTAGATTTTTTATTTTTCTTTCATCAATAGTTTTCAACATTACCAGGTATGACCTTGGGGCGCCACGAGGATATTACTTGTTTTGGGGAGTTTTGGGAATTAGGTAGACACTCTATGCAGGCATAGGGTGTGTATTTGATTTTGGGAGTTTTCAGATTGATGTTGAAAAATAAAAATTAATATTTTTAATTTTATATCAAGTTTATATCAAAATAAACTATATTTATTTTATTCCATTGTCTTAACCATTTGTTTACAAAAATAGTAAGAATTGATAATATTATTATAATTGTATAAACATAGAAAATTGATAATTGTGATAAGATTCTGTAGTGATTGTGTAGCAATGGAAAATTAAGTACATAAACAAATTATCTTTAATTCCTATTTATTTTCTTTATTTTACCATTCTAAGTTTATCAAATGCACGTCTATTCATCAAGAGTATCAGAGAGATAAATTATTGTAAAGAAATACTGGTTGAGAGTCCACTTTCTAAATATTTAGTGTTAAATTTATTTGGACTTTGGAATTATTATTATTATTTTTTTTAATGTTTCGGCTGCTAAAAATACTTTCTTATATAAGTAAAAAATAAGAAAATTATTAATTGCTATGTATTATTTTTATCCTCAACCATTATTTTCCGTGTCAATGAGTAAACAATCTGTGATATTTTCTTAGAATATAATATTGTTATTAAGTATTATTATTGCTATTATTCAAGTATACTGTTGAGAATTTTATTATTATGATTATGAATTGAAAGTATTATATTATTTATTGAAAGATTCATTATTTATTAAAGAAAAAGGAAACATAACTTATAAGTGAAAAGTTATGATATTGACTAAGGCAAAGTTGAGAAGTTTTAGGAGATGGTGAGTCCCAATTAAAATGGGAAAAGGAGCTCAAAAAAGTAGTTGATAAACAAACGTTAAAGTGCACGTTAAAGATGGCAAGTAGAGTGCTGCATCGGGCCTGGAAAATTGAACTTGACCCGACTTGTGGTCTGGGTCGGATCGGGTTGGGCCTAATCTTTTGTCGTTGTGGGTCGGATTCGAGTCGGGTTAACTCCAGTCGTTTTAGGCTGGGGTTGAGTGTTGACACTTCACTTGTGGTTCTTGACTCGAGATGAACCGATCTCTGAAAAGAGTTTATAAAAATTTATTTTAAGATTAAAAACTTATATGTTTGAATGTTATTGAGTACATATGTATTGATTTTTTTACTTAAAAGTTAAAATTTATATACTAGAGGTATAACTGTAGGCTACTTTTACATAGTTTCTTTACAATATGGATATATATATATATATATTACAAAATTTAAATTTTTGCGCCAAGTTTAAAGTATTTTATGTAAATTTTCCTTTTTCAGTAATAGTCCGTATATTATACCGACTTATTAAATTAAAACCCTAGTCTATTAATCTCTAAGTTCTTAATTCATATTTATTCCAAATTGCGTAAATCTAAAAATGGCTCAATTATTTATATTTCTTTAATAAAACTTTTATTATTTAAATTCCTATTAAATTCTGCTATTAAATCCCGGTATATCATATTCCCCTTAGATCTTTATTTAACTGCTAAAATATTATTCTGTCTTAAAGAAAAAACCTACTTATTTCAACTTATTCTTTTATTTAAAATATCCAGGTGTAATTAAAATATTTCAAAGATTAAAACTTCGCAGACATAAATTCATTTCTTTTATCGTCTGAAGAGGGAAAAAAGGGTTATTTTTGCACAATCTCGACTACAGATTTTAACCTTTGTTTATGCTTTAGATAGCTGGGGCGAGGATATAAGTATTTTCTAGAACAATCTTTTCAGCAGAGTATAAATACGGATGGCGGGAACCAGAGAGAAGCATAAAGCATATAGCATATATGGTATATGGGCTGTGAGCTTAGAAGCTTTTTAGTTTTTAGCATGTAGAGGTGAACGTAGTAGATTGCAGTCGTAGCAGACTGGATATTCAAGGTGACTGCTCGATGGAGGCAGTAAAATGGTGGATGAATACGGTTTATTATGTGAGTAGAATGAGGAAGCAACGGTATTGTAATGGGTGATAGATGTTAGATATTAACGGATTAAAGACTAGAACGCAGTCAAGAGATGGAGTGTTTTTAAACTAATTGTGACAGGAAGAATAGACTTTATTCTTTTTACCATGGAAGGAGAGAGCATCTTCCCTAGATTTAATCGAGAGTTTGGAAATAAAGTGAATAATGTTCCAAGCGACTGCCTTATGTTAATTCTCCATTTTTCTTTATTATTTTAAACCCAGTCGGCTGCCACCTGTGTAGTGTAGGAATGGAAACCCTCATTTTTTTCGACAATACCAACTACTTGCCGTCAAAATGCCACATATATATTCATCAGTTAGGGTTGGGTTTGGTTGAGGTTGGAGTATTTCGGGTTCAGGTCGAAATGAGAAAGATGAAATTTTTTTGTCGGGCTCAGATCGCGCTTCGGGTAAAGTTTTGCATCGGGTTGGTAAACTAAAAACCAAACGGTTGGAGTAGGATCCGGCTAAAGCGAATATTTTTTCGGAGAGGTTCGGATTGACTTCTATTTTTCGAGTCGGGTAACTTTAATTGTTTCTAGCGGATGGGTTCGATTCTACGTGATTCCTCAAAAGATTCTCCGAAATATATTTTAAAATAAAAAACTGTATTATTTCAGTATCAATGAGTACATATACATATATTTTGATTTTTCTACATAAAAATTATAATTGATACTAGAGATATAATCGTAGACTACTTTTCCACTATTGTATTACAATATGGAATTTTCCCCCTCTATTTCGAGGTAGGATTTGGTTCGGATTGAAGCCTATCGGTTTTGGATCGAAGTTTGACGGGTTTGGGTCATCTAATTTTTTTTAAAACTGGTTCAGGTTGAATCGTATAGAGTTTCCCTGTTCGGGTCGGGAATAACCCGATCCGCGTTTGACTCTACGTTCTCAAAATAACCTGTGAATTGAACTAATTTTGCCCTTGATTATATTTCTTTTAAGCAGGAAAATTTGCAATTCGATTTGGTCATTTCCCCCTCCCCCCCCCCCTCCTCAAAAAAAAGAAAGATAAAACACACCAATTACCAAAATTACTCATACCTAAAGCAGCACGCTCGTCAAATTACACGAGTGTTCCGGCAACAGTGCTGCTCAGAGCTTTTTCGTATTAGAAACAGAATTTATAAATCCCTTTTATCTAAAATTACAGAAATGACAAACCTAAGCCCAAAATTTCCTAAACTTCTTTGCCCAGAAGGCAGAAGTTTCTTAAAATAATAGAAAAATCTCTTCAAATCACAGGGATATTCCGGCATTCTCGGGCCGGGATCGGGGCTGGAAATTTTGGCCCGTGCAGATCTCTACTAGAGTCCTGCATAAACCCGATATATTTTAAGTTGCGGGTCAAGTTGGGTTGACTTTCATTGTCTCGGGTTCGGGTTGAGATTGAGCTCTTGCGGGTCGGGTTAGGGTTCATCCGCTAATTCAAAAGAATGTCAAAAATATTTTTCCGGTTAAAAATATATGTACAATAAGACCTCCATAATGCACACTCCATAAAAACGGATTTCTCTATTTAGCGAACACTTTTTTAATTCCTAGCACTTACATAATTGTACGCTTATACCTTTAAATAGAGGATACGACCCAATCTACACACATGTAACATGTGTGTATGTGCATAAACTATCACAAATACAATGCATGTGTTTTTGTGTATATTAAAAACGAAAAGTTGGTAATATTTTTCATATTTCGAAAGAAGAAAAAATAGCTCAAAGAAAGTATTACTCTATTATAACACTTCTTATATATATTTTATTTCTCATGCAATAAATTGAATTTATACTCATTCATATTCAAATACGTATTTATTTTCAACTGACACACACTTGTGGTAAAACTTTTTGTGAAAATCTCAGCAACCCGAATTGCAGGTGTTCCGATTTTCAGAGATTCCGAGACCCGTCCTGCGGAACACCTACGCGGGATGCTAAATGTTCCCATTTTTCACCATACCCAAATTACATAAAATTTTAACGAGTTTACTCTAATTAAAATTTTATTCTTTAGTCTGAGATGAGAAAATTCAACCACAAGTCGGAAACAGTAAGTCCTCACACCGCCGGATGTACCGAATACCTTACATTTTGTCTGGAATCCATGTACGCTTCTGTTCAATGTTTATTCGACTGACCGCAATCTTTATTAAGCGCCTATACGAAAAAAGGTTCAAGAAGAGATAAGACATGCGAAAATCCACCTGCTTTGATCTTTTTATTGAAAAGTGTTTGGCAAATATTTTTTATAAATGAATGAGCAAACAAATGGGATTTTAAAGACTCTTTCTCCAACATATTCCACCCTTTACTTAGAAAACGACAAAAAAAAAAAAAAAAAAAAAAAAAAAAGAAGAAGAAGAAGAAGAAGAAAGAAAGAAAAAGAAACGTAGTTTATCGTTCATTTTCTCCACTAATAAACGGGCGACGTTACGTTACAACGACATCAAAAATGAAAAAAATCACATCAGGCACGAACCGAAAAGAATAAAATACAGTCCTGGTCCGGCCAAAATCTACAGAAAAAGTGTGTAAGGCCCTATTAATACCTGTCCCGCGAAGAATAAAGTTCAGGCTCGGCCGAACTTTCAAAAAATAAAATTTAGTCCGAGTCTTCAGATAAAATTAAGCCCGGCCCGAATTTAATGAAAGAAAATTTCACCGAGTTTGGGTTTCTGGATAGGCCACAGTAGAGGTCTGCACGGACCGGGCTCGGGACTACTTGCATTTACAACACTCGGGCCGGCCGGACCTGGTCTTCACTCTTCTCAGGCCAGGCCTAACTTATTTTTTCCATACCGAACCGGGGCTGGCTTCATTCTTCCTACGACTTCACGGGCCGGAATTTTTACTCCCGGTTTCTACCCAGCCAGTATGAAAACCATTATCTCGTTCTCGGCACATCCTGGTCCGTGCAAAAATCTGTAAAATTTGGCCCGGTCCAAAAAGTTTTGCAAAAAATTCATACATTGTTATATGTTTAAATCGCCATTTTTCTACAATTAAACTTTAAAATTTATTCTATTTAAAGAATAATAGATTTTAGGTAATAAAATTTGAATACGGTAAAACCTGCGAAAAAGAACCTGCCTATCATGGAATCCTGTCTTAAACGGAAACATGCATTTCCATACAAAGTGAATATAATAATACGTGAGAAAAGAATGTAATACATTAACACTTGTTAAGAAGGCAACTTGAATATAACGAATTTTTTTTCGTACCTGTGCGATTCCGTCTTAGAAGATTTTACAGTGGAGCATTTTTCAGATTTTTAAGTCTCCAATACATGGAATATGGATTGTCGATATTAATGATAACTTAAGCATTTACATGCAAATAGAGATTCATTAAAAAAAGTAAATATCGCAGCCTAGAGCAATTCTTTAAAAATGAAGATTATAAAAATGAAACAAGAAAGAAAAAATAAAAAATCAAGCATAGATTATGAAAACACTTTCCAACACATTCAGAATAATGTAACAAAACTGCAAAATTTAAAAAATTAAAATATTACGCCTAATTCAACCATATGGAAACGCATTCAAAACCCAATATCAGTTGTTTCCATCTACAATCGGGAAATTCACCGAAATTTTTAGCAGCACTGTATAGGATATATAGATTTGTATCGATAACTACATGAATGCCAAAATTTAGTTCACTTAAGAGATACATATATTTCAGTTGAAAATGTCCCTTCAGCAATTTCCTCTAATAAAGGAGAATGGTGCGTGAATACTTTTGCGCAGCCCTGTATATGAGGTATAGAATTTCTATATGACGAGTAACATACAAAAAATTAATTAAATTTAAAAGCGCATGCTGAATTTGAAACCGTACACTCCAGTAATTATTACTCAAAGACAGTACTGTAACAGATTTCTTTTGCGTGTCCTTGCAAATTAATAAAAAATGCCATGAATTCCCTGTTCTAACGTGATCGTAGTGAAATTCAGTAATTTATATCAGTTTCAATACATTTAAAATAGCGTCATGCCATTAAAATACTCTGCAAACGATTTTTCTCCATATACCATAATGTAATGGAATACTTTTGAGTGTCCCTGTAATTGAACTATTAATCCTACATACTTCATATACAATACCAAACAAGCTGTGGTGACCCTAAATAACCGTTATTAATTTCATGAAAATCCGAGTACATTTATGGGTGTTACAGCGTGGGCAGACGGACAGACGGGCTGACGGCCAGACAAACGGAATGCATAAACACTTTTCAACTTTGTTGGAAAGTATTAAAAAAAGCTAAAATGATTATTTTTGATCAAAACTCCTCATGCGAAACAATTTAAAACCATATCGACGTAAAATTACAGTCGGGCCGGGCCGGGATTTTAACTTTTTTTTTCGGGCCGGGAGTCAAGCCGAACTTTTAACTTTTATACCAGCCGGCCATTAATTTATTTTGTACGACCCGGGTCGTGTCCGTGCAGACTTTTAGGCCCCGACCGAGATCGTACAGACCTCTAATACGTATTACGAATTTGCCCTCCCCCCCTCTGTCTGGGATGCCGTTCCCCCCCCCCCCCCCCCCGCCGGGCAAATTCTGGCGCCGCCCTTGTTAGGGGGTTAAAAGCCCTCCCAGAGCTATGAAAAATACTATAATTGCGGCTTATATGAATCGCTTGTTAATCAAATTAGTCGTTTTCATGAATCAAAACTAAAGTTAATATTCAATTTTTTAGGCTTATTTGGAATCCGTGGCTTTGCTGAATCAAATTCTATTCAACAAAACCATTCAATTAAACGGCGAATATGCGAATATTGTATTTAAAACTGTGAAAGCGTGTACATTACGTGGATTGGTGAGAACTAGCCATTTGTTTTGAAACAGGGCTGTGATCACATTTTCGAGATGTCTTAGGCTAAGAGAATGATCATTGCCTGCCGTATACATGCTTTGAGTTTAAGTATTATACAGTGTACAGTTTTTTAACTGCATTTCTGTCTTTGCTCCGTTCTAAACGATAATGGACGATCGACTTCCAGACAAAAACATAAAACATTACGCTTTATAGGTTTATACTCTTTCGGTTTCAAACTTCTTGTTACAGATCTTGTACAGGCAGAAAATTTCCGCACCCGAGCGCGAACCGGCCCGTAGAAAAATTTTTTGGCCTGGCCCTGTAAAAAAAAACAAATTTCGGCCAGAGTCCGGTCCAACCCGTACATAAAATTTATTGGCCCGACTCGGTATAAAATCTAAAAGTTCGGCCTGGCCCATACGAAAACTTAACTAGCCCTGCCTTGCCTTGCCCGACTGAATTTCTAAAAAATACAGATTTTTAAGCCAATTCGGTTAAAAAATGCCTTGTACGAGGAGTTCTGACAAAAAATACTTATTTTAGTTTTTTTTATATTTGTATTCTTCATTTTTTTAAAAAGTGTCCTGGGCTGCGATATTTATTTTGTTAATGAATCTCTATTTGTATGTAATTAACTCGGTTATTATTAACATCCTTAATCCATATTCTATGGCTTGGACACTTAAAAAGCTGAAAAATGCTATGCCTAGGACTGGTTCTGGGTTTAAAAAAAAAAAAAGTCTGATTCACAGCAAATTTTTGAAAGGTTACAGTAGAGGGGGAAAATCCCTCGATGTATTAACTATGCATTTTTTTCGAAGCCCTTTGACGAAATGCACGTTTTTTCACGATCCTTCTACGAAATTTGCGTTTTTCTTCGCGATCCGTTGACGAAATTTGCGTTTTTAATTTTTTCCGTGATCCATTGACGAAATTTGCTTTTTTATCGTTGTCCTTTGACGAAATTTGCGTTTTTTTCGCGATCCTCTGACGAAATTTGCGGGGTTTTTTTCGCTATCCCGTGACGAAATTTGCGTTTTTCGCGACCCATTGACGAAATTTGCTTTTTTCGCGATTTTTTAGCAAAATTTGCGTTTTTCGCGATCTTTAGACGAAATTTGCGTTATTTCGCCATCTTTAGATGAAATCTGTGTTTCTTCCGATATCCTTTGACGAAATTTGGATTTTTTCGCGATCCTTTGAAAAAATGTGCGTTTTTTCGCGATTCTATGACAAAATTTGCTTTTTTCTCTGATTCTTTGACAAAATTCGCGTTTTTCAGTTATCCTTGGACGAAATTCGTGTTTTCCACACGAGCATTTGAAAAAATTCGCGATTTTTTCTGCAAACGATAGACGAAATTGATTTTTTTCGGAGACATTCCTCGAAATCCGTGGTATTTTTATGCCCGAATTTTCGGAACAGAATGCTTTAAATTTTCGGAAAATTCGTAACAGAATGACCCTTGGCTATGTCGTAAAATTTTCTAAGACTGGATCGCATAGGAGAGCAGAATTGTTCGTTATAGACAAGTTCCCTACTTAGCAGGTACACCGTCTGTTGTAAATGTATTATATTCTTTTCACACATATTATTATATTCATTTTGCATGAATGAACATATTTTTCACAAGTTATATTTAATTTTATTGCTTAGAAATTGTCATCGCCTATAACATTTATTGCTAGAAAATGAAACTTCTTTAAAAATAATAAATTGAAAATTTTAATTATAGAACAATAGAAATACAAAAATATATGCAAGTTTTGCAAAAATTGTTGAGCCGGGCGAAATTTTAATAATTTTTGCCCGGGTATATAATAATGTCAACTGCATTCTGAAATTCAGCACTGTTTGGGCACGTATTATGATAAATTTCACCAATTCTCTTGATATTGTTATATCTGACACAAAGCAAGATAAGTCGGCTGAAAATTTTCGCTAAAATTGTTTCATTAATTTTTAAGGGTGTTCTCAGATTTAAAAGGGCAATTTTCTGACATGAGTTTTAATTTGTTTTTGTTCGAAAATGCATGAAATTAACTGGTGTTGTTGTTTAGAAACTATGTCATTCAGCTGTTTTTTCCATTTTTTTAGAAACGCAATAGATCTTTCAGAAAATAATGTCAAAGTGGGCGTTTTGAACCGAATTTCAACGAGAAGGAAGAAAGAGACTCAAGAGCGGCCAAAAAACGTGTTTGTCACGTGATCGTAATTCCTTATAACTCAATAGGTAATTGATTGATCAAAAAAATGGAAAAACAGTTCAATTCCAAATCTCTTCCATAGCCAGGTTTTCCAATTTTATGGCATTCCGTTAAAAAATGAATTTGTAAATGTGTCAAAACGTTTTGCGCTTGTTGAGCAGAGCAGTTAAGAACAGCCTTAAGTTAGAAACAAGGATTCTGGATTGTCTTGGAGTGAAACCCTCTGTGTATTTTTGACTGAAAAATGGATTCTTGATTTTCCGTACAAAAATTGTTCGGTGCACAGTGCTCTTCCATCTTTTAAAGTTTCCTTCATCTTTTTTAAACACTTTATATAAATCTAGTAGTTTAGTTATTTCATTGGTGCATTTTGTGTTTTGTAACTCTAATAGTGTAAATGCTGTTTAAACTCTGTGTTTTGTAACTCTAATAGTGTAAATGCTGTTTAAATGAATCATAACCAATGTGACAAATGCTTCTAATAAACGAGAAAAAATAAATCACGATTCCATTCGTTAACTGATTCGATTAATCGGTGATTCAAGTAACCGGCGATCACCATTATCAATATCTCACCTCCCCCCTAGAGCCGAATCCTGGCTGCGCCACTGATTTACGTTTAAAATTTAAATATCGTAAAACATCAGTAAGATTTTACTGTTGTAAACAGGGTTGTAGTGGAGAGTATAAGCCGTATACCTTCTTGATTTTTTTAAAGAAATACCGTGAACCTTGTGTTTCTCAAAAATACCATAGCGTATACTCCCTGGTTTGTTTACGACTACATCACTGGTTGTATATATGAGATAACTTGGCAATTATCTTGGTTGCCACTATGTAGTAAAATATTAAAAATTTTGATCTTTTTTTTTTAAATCTTTAAAATAGTACTCAGGATCAAAGTTACCCAGAGACAGACTTCCAAAATGATGTTATTGTGTCAAGCTGAATGTTCGCAAAACATTTTTCAGAAATAAAGGCCCTGCTTTTAAGTACAAGTTAATCTTTCAGTTGACACACTAATTTTTAGGAAAAGTAGGCACATGTCGTACTTTTTTATGTACAGAATAGTTACTCTTTATCTAAACATAATATATTCCCTCTTCGATAAAGAGGATATCTTCAATCTACAGATGATAATTTAGATATCTATATATGTATTATTCTTATTTATAAAATACTATATTAGGGGAGAGTGGTTTGCTTTGGGCCACTTTTTTCTTTCTTTTTTCAATTTTTTTAATATTGATCAATTGTCAAAACTTTTCCCTGGTATTCATTCTTTTAACCTTTGCCTACAGTATTAAATAGCTTTTGATATTATATCCATTATAGAAAAATTAAAAAAATATATTTATTAAACTTGTGCTTTGTCCTAAGGTGTGCCGCCTGGTGGACACCTTGGGACAGTTAAAAATAGATGTGAAAAGCTCAATAAGTGAATTAAAATATACATGGAATTGTTTGTTCAGGAAAAGAAATTTAGTTAAACTGATAAAGATAACTAATGTAAATTTTCTGAATTTTAAGGATGCAACAAATATTCGGCCTTTGTATTCCTTTCCAGTTTTCTTTTTTTTTATGCTCTCAATTTGAAGGAATGTTCTTTATATTTGCTGAAGCATATTCATAAGCAAGGGTATGCACATCATTAATTGCTGCCAATAGTGATATTTCGAAGCCTGTAAAATGTAGTCTACCAACTTTCCTTCCTCATCAACGGTGAATATTTTTCGACCTTGTGTCTTTGATATATACTAGAAGTTAAAATTTGGCTGTTGACTTTTTTAAAAAGTACTACTAACATGATAATTCAGAGTGGTCTTACTAACATTGTAAACTGCAGCAGCTTTCCTAAAAGACATTTCACTTGATAAAATTTTTGCAGCAGCTTTCTGAATATTGTCAGCATAAATTGCTGCATTTTTAAAAATATTTCTTTTAATTCTAAATTTCTAATCCTTGCCATTGTTAAGCTCAATGAGTTCCTAAAAAGAAGAAATAATAACTATTAATAAATACATGATATGTAGATTAAATTAAAAAAATTTAAGCACAATATCTTTTAGGTAAAATATTTCGAATAAAAGTTCACTAGACATATCTTGTATCACAAGGTGCACCATATAGGGGAGACTGGGGCACAATGGACCACTTTTGCAGTTTACATTTTTTTTTTTTTTTTTTTTTTTTTTTTACATGCCTCAGAATTTTTTCAGAACATAGTTTCAACTACATTTTTCAAAAAAACAATTATTTGTGTACGTTCATAAAGTGGATCAGTGTGCCCTGGAAGCGGGATACACTAATCCACCCACTGGGGCACAGTGGTCTACGATTAAGTATAATTTGAAATACAAAATAAATTTATTTTTTATTAATCTAATCCCTTTTTATTTCTCCTTTACTTCCAAAATAACATAATAATGTACATTTGCAGGTAACATTTTCAAACAAAACAGAAAAATTATAAATATATATATATGTATATATATATATTAAATCATCACACATTAAAATTTGCAAACGAAACTCCAAAATACTTATGAGCCTGAAATTTTCCTGAAATACTTTTGGGTCTGAGGGCGATTTTATGATAACACTGATATAAACAACAGATTAATAACTATAAAATTTTGATTCCAAATTTGGTTTATGTTACATTTAAAATGAGTAATAAAGTTTCAGAACCTGCCAGAAATTCTTTTTGTAATAACAGGCTACAGTCAATAGCATACTTTTATATTTTTTAAAAGCAGTAAATACAAATTAAAATATTTCTTACTACATTAAATAAATTGACATTTTTCTTTGTTTATTTTATTTTGCAGTTAAATAATTACTTTAAAACAATATTTTTTTTTGTAGAGAATAAACAGTTATTAAATATTTTGAAAATTCTGCATTACAGTAGAGATGGGAAATAGAGATAATTTTGGCTAACAGGTTCCATCGTTTCACACTTGCACAGGTAACAGGTTCCAACAACCTGTTATTTTTGAAATATGTAACTAATCGCTGCATATGATGTCAATGGATGTTTTAGTTAGAAGATATTTAAACAAAATGTTTGAAATAATTTTGGAACTAAGTATTTATTGTTGCTGTTTTCTATTGAAATGAATCCACACCATTAAAACCATTTGTGGTTAAAAACTTTATTTTTGTGAGACAAAAACTTACATAGTTATGATGCTTTGGATTTCATCCATTGTCAGTTCTTTTCTGGCACTAAAAACACATTTTTTCCATTTACTGTGACTGAAACGTTGAAAATTCACAAAATTCAAAGTATCATAAGTCAGTAAGTTTTGATCACAGAAGAATTTTTTACTGTTTTACTTGTAAGAACATGGAGGAACTTTTTCAATATAAAACTTATGGGACCCAGATATTGTATAAAATTTGTAATTTCTTAACTATTTAAAAAATAATTATTTTAACAATCGATTTTTATAAGATGCAGAACAAAATTTAAAAGATTTTTGTAATTGGAACTACACTTCTAAAACTAACAGTTATTAACTGTTGGTAAACGATAATAACACATACCTGTATAAAAATAAACACAGTTTTAAACGTTTGTTAAAAAAGAGAAATTATCAGTGGCGTGGCGTCCGGTCATCGCTGGATGCGGCGATGACCAAGCAATATTTTAAAACTCTTAATAAGCTTTTAAAACTCTACGATCCAGTTTTAGCAGAACATTTGGAGTTCATGTATAAGTGAAGGTAAGATTTAAAGTTTCTTTTTTGAACATTCAACCATTGAATTTTAGAGTTAATAATTTTTCACCACAAACTTAAATAATTGCGATGATCACCGAAAATTTTCACGCCACGCCACTGGAAATTATGTACCCCGACTTCATTGCAGCCATATCTATCAACGCATATTTAAAGTGAATACCACAAGAACACACAAAATATTATTTATATACCTTTAATCAAATACAATTCATCAAAACAAATTTCTTACACAAAAATATGTTTTTCAAATTAATAACAATTGTATTAAAATTAAGTGTCTTTCCAAATTATACGATGCTATTTTCTTTTGGCTTTTTTTCAGTAAAATAAATTCACAGAAATAAAAAAATCTCTCATATTCTAAAAATACAATAATGACAAAGTAAAAAAAAAAAAAAGAAAAAAAAAGAAGAAGAAGGCCCCCCCCCCCCTAACAAAAATCAGAATCTTCCTCCAATTTAAATTCAAAGAAACCACCATCTGTGAATCCAATGCTGCAAAATTAAAAGTTCCCTTTATAATTCACAAACATCATCTGTTCATATCCATTACTAGAAAAATATTTTTCCTTTCCATTCCAAAAAACACAAGAATGTCTTTTTCCTTTCAGTTCCAAAATACTCTATCGACTCAAATCATTCCACGTATTTATCTACACAACTAATTGAAACTATTTTATCATTCTGAAGTGTTAAAACGATCTTCGCTTCATACCGATAAAATAATTGTCAAATCATAAATGATTGACAGAAATTTTAACAGATAATGAAAAATAAATAATCAAACACATGTTTCAGGGAAGCATTGTTTTCCAGCCAATGGCCAGATTTTTTCTGACGAATTGGACTGTGGTTGGTAAACGATAACGATAGCTTTCCAGCTATTAAACTTTATTAATTTTACTTCAGCTGCTTGAAATGAAGCTTTGCAAGAGGCTGAAGTCTTGCAAAGGTATGAAAAGCAGATTTCTTTTTTCTTCTCGTTTTGGCTTGAAACATATAGCTTTGTTCATAAGTGTTTAAAATATTACTTTTTAAGTGCATTTTTTAGCTCTCTTTTTTTATTAATTTCTTAAAAATTAATGTCTTAAATCAGAAAATATTAAATTGAATTTACTCTTACATTAGCAGTACATCATTAGCAATCTATCTCTATCCCGGCACTAGCTGATCCGCCAGACCTTTCCTCCACTGGTATACTTCGTATTGATTGATATATATATAGTTTCTTGATATAACGTCAAAAATAATATTTATGCTCCTTACAAACTAGATTTTTGTATTACATTACTCTCAAAATTTTCAAAAAAAAAAAAAAATAATAGCATATTACAGTACAAACAATGTCAAAACTAGGAACTACAGTAGTAGAAAAAGGAGAGTCCGGCTCCAGCAGGCGGCGGGCGGCGGAGGAGCAAGGAGCAACTCCGCCGCCTGCTCCTCCTCCTGCTCCGCCTGCGGAGAATCTGTGCTCTTAGAGGAGGGGTCAGAAAGGAATTTTGATCTCTAAGAAGAGGGTGGAGTTTTAAAAAAATTAGATTTTTTTTTTTGGAGATTGAAATTTTGAACTATAGTACAAGGAATCATTTTGAAGATTGAAATTTTATTTTTTAGCGGAAAATTTTTTTAAGTGAACTATAGTACAAGGGGTCATTTTGGAGAATGAATTTTGAGATGTGATGTTTGGTGCTGCCCTCTAACGGCAAAAAATTGAAATAATTAAAAAAGGATTTAAAAATAATTTTAAGTTGTGTTGAGGTTTAAATATACATTTTTAGGAAGAATTAAGAAAATTAATTTTGGAGATCGAAATTTTGTAGTGAACTATAGTACAAGGGGTCATTTTGGAGAATGAATTTTACTTTTTTATCGAACTATAGGTTGATGTTTTAATATACATTTTAATAAAGAATTACTTTTTAGGAAATTAATTTTTGGAGAAGGAATTTTATTTTATTTATTTATTATTATTTTTTTTAGATGGAAATTTTTTAGCGAATTATAGAACGAGGTTTAATAAAACATTTTAATGTAGAATTAATTTTTAGAAAATAATTTTTGGGAAGGAATTTTACTTTACTTAATTACAAAAGAATTTTATTTATTTATTTATTTTGGAGATTGAAAATTTTCAGCAAACTATAGTATACGGTGTAATTATCAATTATACACGAAGAATTAAATTTAAAATATTTAATTTTGGAACTTAAGAAAATTTTGAATAAATTTTTTTTCGAAAGGATTAGAATTTCTGCTGTTAGACGAGAGGTCGATAAGAATTTTTAGGGGATTTTAATGAAGTAAAAGATTTATTTTCTGCTGCCCTCTAGCGGACTTAAATTGAAGCAATTAAAAATATATTTTAAAACAATTAAAAGATGAGATGAGGTTTGAACCCTCAAAAAATGTAAGGATGGGTCAGTGATTTTAGCTGTCGCCTTGACCAATTAGCCATGCTTGCACACCTTGTAAATAATTTTTTAAGAAAGGGTGTGTGATTCTCCACCTGCTCCTGGCGCGAGTAAAGGGCTCCTCCTGCTCCTATCGCGAGTAGCGGGCTCCTCCGCCTGCTCCTCCTGTAGCGAGCAAAGGGCTCCTCCGCCTGCTCCCACCTCCTGCTCCTCCACCTGCGAAGAGCTGTTGTTTCAGAGGAGCTCTTAATTAAGGAATTTTTAGGGGCACGCTCTAGGTTGAGCTGGAATTTTCAATTATACCTAAAGAATTCATTTTAATTTTTGAACTTAATTTTGAATAGGGATATTTTTTAAGATTTATGGAAAATAATGGTAATAATGGAAAATTATACCGAATTTGAAAATGTTAGAATTTTTTCTAGTAAATTTAGGTTTTTAAGAACTTACACCCCACCTAACTTTAATTGTTAATTACTCATTAATAAATTATGTTAATTATTTTTTTTTCATTCTATACGAATTGTTATTACGCATTTCTCATGATGATTTAAAATAAACAGTTTCGGCAGAAATTGAATACCTGTAGTCACGTGACCCCCCTCCCTTTTTTTTCCTACTTGTGTAATAAACCATTGAGATTTCATTCTTAAACCTAGAATTAGATATACTGCAAATAATTATTCGAATTTTCTATAAGGTATGGATACTACAAATATTTTTTAAACTTATTAAATATTTATGAGATGTTTATCGAAATTATTTTGATATACAGGACTGTTCAAAGATACGTTTTCTTTTGCCATGTACCAAGTATTTTAATCCCCCCCCACCCCCCTAGTGCGTGATTCATACTTTTATAAATGAATACCCGGTAAAATTAAAATATACGCACTTTTCTATTATGTTAATGAGTAAATTTGACTAGTGATGACACGGGAGATCTAATATTTGGCGAAATATATTTATTAATTATATAAATTTGTAATGTCGTTGGCAAAATATATGAACTCGATTAGATAACATTTTTAAAATATTGAATACATTTTTATGGTTATTCGTGAAAATTTTAACGTTATTGGCGAAAATATTTAGTTAACTGACAAATTTTCAATGTTGTTAGCGGAATATATTAATTGAACTCAATAAAATTTTAATGTCGAATATATATTTTTTATGTTGTTGACGAAAATTATGAATTTAATTATAGAAATGTTGAATATTATTCAAAATTGGTGAATATAATATACTGGTGAATTTAATTAAGTTGAATTAAATTTTTTTTTTGGCTTTTAACGAAATGTGTTAGTAAATTTTAAATGCTGTAGGCGAAATCTCTTATTAGTTTTCAACAACGCGAAAGATACATTTCAAATTTTATAATATGAGTCTAACTTAATAATTCCTACATATACAGGGGAGTGCAAAAGAATTCACATAAATATCAAAAGTGTATACATTTTATTGATAGTGTAAAAATATTTTCTTGTAAAAATAACTTCGCATACAAGATTTTCTCGTCACCTTTAACAATTAGAATTTTAATAGCGATACTCGGATGAGAGATTTTTTTTTTCCTGAGCAGCGAAGAATATATCATATACAATTCAAAGCCAGATTTAACTAAATTTTAATGAAAAATCGAATTTTTGTTTTAAAAGCTCGAGTGAACTGTATTAGAAAAATGGACATACGATTCATTTTTCTACGATATATAAATTATTTATCGAGAAATGATAAAGTTTAAGAATGCGTATATAGTATTTATTTATAAAATGCATATACGAAAAATTTTTAGACTGCCTGTATATTAATTATTTGGAAAATTCATTTCTAAACAACATACATTATTTTGCCTTTGAAAACAATTTTGGTAAAAGATGTTCTGACATATTATTTATTTTGTGTGCGATTAGTTTTTTAGACTGCGACTATATTATTTTTGGATAATACCTTTATGAATAATTTTTTAGACTAATTTTGGAGGCTAAATATAGTTTTGATTCATTACTTTCTTTTAGGTGTTTGTTCTAGACTGCCTCATTGAAAACATGATTTAGGCTACTACATTTTCGAAACAATATGTTAATTGAAACAGTTATAATTTGAAAACAATCTAAGTAAATCATAGTGTATGCTATTATAGGTCAATTGAAACATTAATATTTTATGCTTTCTTCAGAGATTTTTGAACTAGGATTATTTTTAATAAAATTCAAAACTAAGAAATTTTTGGAGATAAAACAAAGTAATTTAGCCAAATCCTTTACCTAATACAATATTATTTGGTAAAAATATTTCATGTCGTTCATTTTACTTCGCAAAAACAATGTATGAGATTTTCATATCGCGAAAATGAATATTTACAATACTATGTTGAAAAATAAATATTAGTATATTCAAAATAGAAATAACATGCTCACAGATAAATATTAGATAATGCGTTTCAAACCTGCTATTCCCTAACAAAAACATATAGTATATGCAGTTTTTATTATACTCAAGGGAAATTTAACGGAAAAGAATAAATACTTATTAATACCTAGTTTTAGCTGTGTATTTTAATATGAAATCGAAATATAAAAACGAATGACAGTACCTGTTAATATTCCATGTCTTCTCGTATGACCATCCATGTTAGAAATCACGCTATACTATACTGTTTATTTCATACCCTGTCCGAACTTTATCTCATCGCTCTTTGTTGGAACATGCATCTACAGACATGTTATCTTAAAGATCAAAGGCGCCGCATGAAGCGGTCCCTTTCAATAGATAAAAGAGATAAGCGGGGATATTTTTCGAATAACAATTAGTAAAGTTTGTCTCAATTACAATTTAACTTTATTAAGGGATTCTTATACATTTTTTTTTCATATGGGCTAGACTCACATTTTATTACCAACATTTAGATTTAATAATAGCATCAAATGTACTATTCTGAAAATCTACGTATTCATTTTTTTTAAACATAATGTTAGCCTTTTACACAGTTTTTGAGATGAAATCACTATTAGATATCATACTTTTTAAATAATTTACAGTTATGGAAATATTTAGACGATATTTTCTGTACATTTTATATTCAAGGATAATTTTTCAAACATGCATCGACCTAAATTTATACTATGTTTTAGAGAGAAATATTCTATGCGACTACCTATATCAATTTTAATACACGTGCATACTATTTAATATAGGTACACTATTCGAAATACATAAATTAACTACACACATCCCCATTGAATCAAAATTTATATATTTATAATGCTAATAGATGATAAGCTATATTTTAGGATGATGTAAGAATAATTTTGAATGTTGCATATATAATATTCTTCTATAAAATATACCTCAGTCATTTTTTTCATGCGTTAGAGATAATAATAATAAATCTTTAAACTTATTTCTATCGAAGTACCAAGAAGTAATTTTTTGTTTTCAGGTAGTGATATAGGAAAGTGTTTACTCGTTTGATATTACCTTTTTAACTCAAATAATCTCACATAGGTCGAATTTACTTTTCAACAACATGTAGAGAAAGATTTTCAAAGATTATTAAATCTTTTTTTTTTTTTTTCTTCTTCAAGGCTTCAGAATGAAAACATAGTCATTTAGAACGAATATGTGTACAGGGTCCGCATAGGCTAACTAGACCGCGGCCTTGGGCTCCATGCTGAGTGGGGTCCATAATCGCGTATGTGTAACTATGAAGAGGATGAAATGTATCTTATGTTGCCTAAAGCCTGAGTTAGTTATTATTGGGTGAAAATCCCTCTTCTGCAATTGATTATTATCTTTTTTTTTTTTAACTTTAGCAAAGGAACCCAAAGAAGACAATTTTATTATTTACACATTTTTTATTATTTTGAGCGAAATGAAACTTTTTAGCATTTGAAAAGCAATTTATTATTATTTGTAAATTTTTATTATTATTAGCGACACAAATTTTAAACAACTTCATAGACGAAGGAAAGTAACCCGAATTATCGATTTCATACAAGGAAAACATTTTTTTTTTCAGTCACCTCGTCTGGTTTGAGAGGTTTCAAACTCATATAATCAGAGATTACATTTTAGGTAGAGCCCAATTAAGATTGCAGGGGGCCCAAGGCCCAACACCTTTCGCCCCCTCATTTAGCCATGGCCTGGTTGGCCTGTGTGGGAATTACGCCCCGATTATAGGGAGCCTGGTTGGCCTGTGCGGGAATTAGGCCCCGATTATAGGGAGCCTGGTTGGCCTGTGCGGGAATTAGGCCTCGATTATAGGGAGCCTGCTTGGCCTGTGTGGGAATTAGGCCCTGATTATAGGGCGCCTGGTTGACCTGTGCGTGAATTAGGCCTCGAATATAGGGAGCCTTTTTCGCCTGTGCGGGAATTAGGCCCTGATTATAGGGCGCCTGTTTGACCTGTGCGGGAATTAGGCCTCGAATATAGGGCCAATACATTAACCACAACGTTTGGTTGTGTTTTTGACGGCCAATTATCATCACGAGGGATATAGGCCCAAAGGGGGTAGTGCCCTCCGTGGAGGTCTTTCTAAGGGAACCTAACCCGTATTTACGCTTGGAAACCAAGGTTCGAAGAAAACCACGAAAACTCCGAACGATTCGGCCGACGGGCGCGATTGGGATCGAACGCAGCACCTCCCGTCTACCAGCTTCGAGGGCGGAACCACTCGGCCACTGGTGGGGCCTAAGCACAGTATATTAGTCACGTGATTTTCATCTTTTAAGTTTTTGGGCTACATTTTCGCACACACTAGACTATATTAGTTTTAGGAAAGTACTGTTATTTTTCTACTTTTCTTACTTTAGTAGATGTAAACATTCATATTAATTCAAATAACCTAGTTCAACTATTCAGATTTTATAATATACACTAGGTAAAAATCGATAATTTCCCTATTTAGTTTGAAACATTGGTCAGATCACGCGACATTAATGTTTTTTGAAATAATAGCAACTTTGATTGCAACTTTTAGTCAAAATTTAGTGAACTCTTTTTAGGAAAATCTTGGTTAACCATGTTATTTATCGCATATCAAATTACCACTATACATTTCACCCTTCCCCTAAAACCCCCAGAAAATTAACTAGATATTTGAAACTCGCCAACCCTATTTAAAATAATGAACTATAAAAATTAAGCAACACACATAAAATTAACAAATGAATAACCAAAAGAATTTCAACTATCCCATAAAAATTTCGCTATTGTAAGAAAAAATGTTTATTAGTTAGTGAAAGTAAATGATTCATTTTATACCTTCTAGTTTTTGAAAATTATCGTCTTAACAAACTAGCGCACCTTATGCATACTTATAATACATATGCGTATGTATATGTTTGCCATTGAATGGTTTTGAGAAATACACATGTTTTGAAAAATGTTTTGTAAACAGTAAAACTTAACTCAAAAATAAATTTTAGAAATCACAACTACATAAAAAGTGTTTCTTTTTAAATATATATTAATAAAATAATTTTTAAGAAATCACAACTTGATAAAAAAAAAATCAGGAGGATAAAAAAGTTAAAAAACAAATAAAAACGAAATAAAAAAAAGTTAATAAATAAAAGTTTAAAAAAAATTACAAGTCAATAAAATTTTTTAAAGATAATAATAAATTTCTAATAGTTATAAATTATCAAAATAGTTTTTTAATTGTTTCCAAGTTAATAACATGTATACGATAATATGTATGCACATTCATATATGGGTATTTATACCAATGTATGTATATTCAGGCATACCATTTGCAAGTAATATCTGTGTGTGTAAATATACCTGCGTAAAATATTCATAAAAAATATTTTTTTTAAATCTACAAGTTAGTCAAGCGCTCTTTTAAAACGTACATTTTAATCATACCTGTCTTAAGTATTGAATAAGTACATCCTAATCGAAAGTTAATGAAAAGTTTGAACGAAATTAGCGAAAAGTTTTCAAATTATTTTCAACTTTAGAAAAATTTGTGTATATCCATGTTTGTGCGACTATATGTGCTTACATACATGTATGTAAAAATTCACCAAAAAGATTACGAATATCTACAGATGAGTCGAAGTGTTTAAGAAATCAACATTATAAGTTTATACATGTGTGTTTGTAAATTTTGAATGATTTGAGTAACGACCGAATACATCCAATCAACCAACCTGGTCTACGGATTCCTCTAACCAACCAACAGTTTACTTTAGCATTCAAATATTTTACATCTGCACATGCGCAGAAACTTAATTGATGACGTAATAGAACAATTCGTAACATATTATTTGTTGAAGTTGACTATTATGTATGATTTGATAAATTAAGAAAACATTGAGCTAGGGTGCAAACTTTGACGATAATTCACTTATGTTATTGAATATCTATAGAAATCAACATAGTGAAAAATTAATAACTAAATTCTCACATTAGTTTTCATTAGCAGTAACTTGTAATATTGCCTCGTTAACTAGGGTTGCCACTTAAAAATTTCTTTTATGGATTTACTATGATAAACAACTTATATGACTAACCTTTTACTATTTTCAGTTCAACTCACTTTCGTGAACTAAACCTGCACAGCTTACAATTCTACTTTTCAGTTAGTTTGCTGTATCAAATCATGGTTCTTTAGTTTTATTATTATTTGAAATATAATTATATACTCTAGTATAATCATTTTAAGGCATTCAAATTCTAATATATAACAGAATCATATTTCACACTTACCTAATATACCAGCTTCTTGAAAACACGTCTATCTCATAGCACGATTTGGTGTGGAATGCCAGCTTCTTATCACAAAAACCGGAAATCACATGGTCGAGGGTTGATCACGTGACTACTTCCTGATATAGTATTGGCCGATAGTGATTCCTTCTAAGTGACGTCACTCGACGATAAGAATATCTAGATAAGCAACATTCACGCCATTATGATCGCTGTTTTCGAATGAGTGGTCCTGTTCATTTGTCTAAACTTGTCTGCAGCTTCTTTCTTAGCTAGTCTAAAATGTGAGTTTATTCATGAAAATCGTTATAGATGTATATATTTTTAATTACTATGCTTGATTAGATAATTTAAATCACCAATTGTTTATTGTAATCAGATCATTTGCATTAATTAAATTTTTATAATTAAAATAATAATTTATTTATTTTTTTATTATTTTATAATACATTATGTCGATTTTAAAAACAACTATTTTCTTATAAAAGCGAAAAAGAATATTTTTTCATAGGCTTTATATAATAGATAATTCAGCAGTGTTTGTATATATCCTATTATTTATTAACATTTATATGAAATAGCATAATAACTGAACAATCATTTTATAATATATAACATAATAATAGTATATTTATCTATTCTTTATTGTAATCATATCATTTCCATTAATTTATTTTTATAATAATTCAAATAATAATTGATTTATCTATTTATTATTTTATAAAACATAGTATCGATTTAAGAAATAATTTTCTTATGAAAGCGGAAAATAGGTAGACTAATCAATGTCTGTTGTTATAGCATCAAATCGATTTCATATGTGTCTATCCGTGTGTGTGCGCATGTGTGTGTGTGTGTATCTATATTTGCCTCTAAAATCGTGTATAGGTATGTATCTGTCTGTATGTACGTGTGTATATGTGGATAAGTGTTTGTCTGGCTATGTATTTCTAAATTAAAAAAAAATAGAAAAAATTTCCTTACTTTAAAAAAAAAAACTTTTAGAAAATTTACCAGCATTCAAAAATGTTTACAAAATTTACACAGATAAAAAAAAATAACAAATAATAATAAAAAAAAACTTTTTTTTAATTTGTTAAAACTTTCATTTTAATTTGTAATAAAAAAAATTACGATTTGTTAAAACTTTTTTAATTTGTTAAAACTTTTTTAATTTGTTAAAACTTTTTATTTGTTAAAACTTTTTAAATTTCTTAAAACTTTTTATTAATTTGTTAAAAAGCTAATTTTTTCTAAATTTATTTAAAATTTAGAAATACATAGCCAGACAAACACTTATCCACATATAAACACGTACATACAGACAGATACATACCTATACACGATTTTAGAGGCAAATATAGACACACACACACATGCGCACACACACGGATAGACACATATAAAATCGATTTGATGCTATAACAACAGACATTGATTAGTCTACCTATTTTCCGCTTTCATAAGAAAATTATTTCTTAAATCGATACTATGTTTTATAAAATAATAAATAGATAAATCAATTATTATTTGAATTATTATAAAAATAAATTAATGGAAATGATATGATTACAATAAAGAATAGATAAATATACTATTATTATGTATATATTATAAAATGATTGTTCAGTTATTATGTTATTTCATATAAATGTTGTTAAATAATAGGATATATACAAACACTGCTGAATTATCTATTGTATAAAGCCTATGAAAAAATATTCTTTTTCGCTTTTATAAGAAAATAGTTGTTTCTAAAATCGACATAATGTATTATAAAATAATAAATAAATAAATTATTATTTTAATTATAAAAATTTAATTAATGCAAATGATCTGATTACAATAAACAATTGGTGATTTAAATTATCTAATCAAGCATAGTAATTAAAAATATATACATCTATAACGATTTTCATGAATAAACTCACATTTTAGACTAGCTAAGAAAGAAGCTGCAGACAAGGTCAGACAAGTTTAGACAGGTGAACAGGACCACTCATTCGAAAACAGCGATCATAATGGCGTGAATATTGCATATCTAGATATTCTTATCGTCGAGTGACGTCACTTAGAAGGAATCACTATCGGCCAATACTATATCAGGAAGTAGTCACGTGATCAACCCTCGACCATGTGATTTCCGGTTTTTGTGATAAGAAGCTGGCATTCCACACCAAATCGTGCTATGAGATAGACGTGTTTTCAAGAAGCTGGTATATTAGGTAAGTGTGAAATATGATTCTGTTATATGTTAGAATTTGAATGCCTTAAAATGATTATACTAGAGTATATAATTATATTTCAAATAATAATAAAACTAAAGAACCATGATTTGATACAGCAAACTAACTAAAAAGTAGAATTGTAAGCTGTGCAGGTTTAGCTCACGAAAGTGAGTTGAACTGAAAATAGTAAAAGGTTAGTCATATAAGTTGTTTATCATAGTAAATCCATAAAAGAAATTTTTAAGTGGCAACCCTAGTTAACGAGGCAACATTACAAGTTACTGCTAATGAAAACTAATGTGAGAATTTAGTTATTAATTTTTCACTATGTTGATTTCTGTAGATATTCAATAACATAAGTGAATTATCGTCAAAGTTTGCACCCTAGCTCAATGTTTTCTTAATTTATCAAATCATACATAATAGTCAACTTCAACAAATAATATGTTACGAATTGTTCTATTACGTCATCAATTAAGTTTCTGCGCATGTGCAGATGTAAAATATTTGATTGCTAAAGTAAACTGTTGGTTGGTTAGAGGAATCCGTAGACCAATTTGGTTGGAATTTTTATGGGATAGTTGAAATTCTTTTGGTTATTCATTTGTTAATTTTATGTGTGTTGCTTAATTTTTATAGTTCATTACTGATTCATTATTTTAAATAGGGTTGGCGAGTTTCAAATATCTAGTTAATTTTCTGGGGGTTTTAGGGGAAGGGTGAAATGTATAGTGGTAATTTGATATGCGATAAATAACATGGTTAACCAAGATTTTCCTAAAAAGAGTTCACTAAATTTTGACTAAAAGTTGCAATCAAAGTTGCTATTATTTCAAAAAACATTAATGTCGCGTGATCTGACCAATGTTTCAAACTAAATAGGGAAATTATCGATTTTTACTTAGTGTATATTATAAAATCTGAATAGTTGAACTAGGTTATTTGAATTAATATGAATGTTTACATCCACTAAAGAAAAGTAGAAAAATAACAGTACTTTCCTAAAACTAATATAGTCTAGTGTGTGTGAAAATGTAGCCCAAAAACTTAAAAGATGAAAATCACGTGACTAATATACTGTGCTTAGGCCCCACCAGTGGCCGAGTGGTTCCGCCCTCGAAGCTGGTAGACGGGAGGTGCTGCGTTCGATCCCAATCGCGCCTGTCGGCCTAATCGTTCGGGGTTTTCGTGGTTTTCTTCGAACCTTGGTTTCCAAGCGTAAATACGGGTTAGGTTCCCTTAGAAAGACCACCACGGAGGGCACTACCCCCTTTGGGCCTATATCCCTCGTGATGATAATTGGCCGTCAAAAACACAACCAAACGTTGTGGTTAATGTATTGGCCCTATATTCGAGGCCTAATTCCCGCACAGGTCAACCAGGCGCCCTATAATCAGGACCTAATTCCCGCACAGGCCAAAAAGGCTCCCTATATTCGAGGCCTAATTCCCGCACAGGTCAACCAGGCGCCCTATAATCAGGGCCTAATTCCCGCACAGGCCAACCAGGCTCCCTATAATTGGGGCCTAATTCCCGCACAGGCCAACCAGGCTCCCTGTAATCGGGGCGTAATTCCCGCACAGGCCAACCAGGCCATGGCTAAATGAGGGGGCGAAAGGTGTTGGGCTTTGGGCCCCCTGCAATCTTAATTGGGCTCTACCTAAAATGTAATCTCTGATTATATGAGTTTGAAACCTCTCAAACCAGACGAGGTGACTGAAAAAAAAACGTTTTCCTTGTATGAAATCGATAATTCGGGTTACTTTCCTTCGTCTATGAAGTTGTTTAAAATTTGTGTCGCTAATAATAATAAAAATTTACAAATAATAATAAATTGCTTTTCAAATGCTAAAAAGTTTCATTTCGCTCAAAATAATAAAAAATGTGTAAATAATAAAATTGTCTTCTTTGGGTTCCTTTGCTAAAGTTAAAAAAAAAAGATAATAATCAATTGCAGAAGAGGGATTTTCACCCAATAATAACTAACTCAGGCTTTAGGCAACATAAGATACATTTCATCCTCTTCATAGTTACACATACGCGATTATGGACCCCACTCAGCATGGAGCCCAAGGCCGCGGGCTAGTTAGCCTATGCGGACCCTGTACACATATCCGTTCTAAATGACTATGTTTTCATTCTGAAGCCTTGAAGAAGAAAAAAAAAAAAAAATTTAATAATCTTTGAAAATCCTTCTCTACATGTTGTTGAAAAGTAAGTTCGACCTATGTGAGATTATTTGAGTTAAAAAGGTAATATCAAACGAGTAAACACTTTCCTATATCATTACCTGAAAACAAAAAATTACTTCTGGGTACTTCGATAGAAATAAGTTTAAAGATTTATTATTATTATCTCTAACGCATGAAAAAAAGACTGAGGTATATTTTATAGAAGAATATTATATATGCAACATTCAAAATTATTCTTACATCATCCTAAAAAATAGCTTATCATCTATTAGCATTATAAATATATAAATTTTGATTCAATGGGGATGTGTGTAGTTAATTTATGTATTTCGAATAGTGTAACTATATTAAATAGTATGCACGTGTATTAAAATTGATATAGGTAGTCGCATAGAATATTTCTCGCTAAAACATAGTATAAATTTAGGTCGATGCATGTTTGAAAAATTATGCTTGAATATAAAATGTACAGAAAGTATCGTCTAAATATTTCCATGACTGTAAATTATTTAAAAAGTATGATATCTAATAGTGATTTCATCTCAAAAACTGGGTAAAAGGCTAACATTATGTTTAAAAAAAATAAATACGTAGATTTTCAGAATAGTACATTTGATGCTATTATTAAATCTAAATGTTGGTAATAAAATGTGAGTCTAGCCCATATGAAAAAAAAATGTATAAGAATCCCTTAATTAAGTTAAATTGTATTTGAGACAAACTTTACTAATTGTTATTCGAAAAATATCCCCGCTTACCTCTTTTGTCTATTGAAAGGGACCGCTTCATGCGGCGCCTTTGATCTTTAAGATAACATGTTTGTAGATGCATGTTCCAACAAAGAGCGATGAGATAAAGTTCGGACAGGGTATGAAATAAACAGTATAGTTTAGCGTGATTTCTAACATGGATGGTCATACGAGAAGACATGGAATATTAACAGGTACTGTCATTCGTTTTTATATTTCGATTTCATATTAAAAATATACAGCTAAAACTAGGTATTAATAAGTATTTATTCTTTTCCGTTAAATTTCCCTTGAGTATAATAAAAACTGCATATACTATATGTTTTTGTTAGGGAATAGCAGGTTTGAAACGCATTATCTAATATTTATCTGTGAGCATGTTATTTCTATTTTGAATATACTAATATTTATTTTCCAACATAGTATTGTAAATATTCATTTTCGCGATATGAAAATCTCATACATTGTTTTTGCGAAGTAAAATGAACGACATGAAATATTTTTACCAAATAATATTGTATTAGGTAAAGGATTTGGCTAAATTACTTTGTTTTATCTCCAAAAATTTCTTAGTTTTGAATTTTATTAAAAATAATCCTAGTTCAAAAATCTCTGAAGAAAGCATAAAATATTAATGTTTCAATTGACCTATAATAGCATACACTATGATTTACTTAGATTGCTTTCAAATTATAACTGTTTCAATTAACATATTGTTTCGAAAATGTAGTAGCCTAAATCATGTTTTCAATGAGGCAGTCTAGAACAAACACCTAAAAGAAAGTAATGAATCAAAACTATATTTAGCCTCCAAAATTAGTCTAAAAAATTATTCATAAAGGTATTATCCAAAAATAATATAGTCGCAGTCTAAAAAACTAATCGCACACAAAATAAATAATATGTCAGAACATCTTTTACCAAAATTGTTTTCAAAGGCAAAATAATGTATGCTGTTTAGAAATGAATTTTCCAAATAATTAATATACAGGCAGTCTAAAAATTACTCGTATATGCATTTTCTAAATAAATACTATATACGCATTCTTAAATTTTATCATTTCTCTATAAATAATTTATATATCGTAGAAAAATGAATCGTATATGCATTTTTCTAATACAGTTCACTCGAGCTTTTAAAACAAAAATTCGATGTTTCATTAAAATTTAGTTAAATCTGGCTTTGAATTGTATATGATATATTCTTCGCTGTTCAGGAAAAAAAAAATCTCTCATCCAAGTATCGCTATTAAAATTCTAATTGTTAAAGGTGACGAGAAAATCTTGTATGCGAAGTTATTTTTACAAGAAAATATTTTTACACTATCAATAAAATGTATACACTTTTGAAATTTATGTGAATTCTTTTGCACTCCCCTGTATATGTAGGAATTATTAAGTTAGACTCATATTATAAAATTTGAAATGTATGTTTCGCGTTGTTGAAAACTAATAAGAGATTTCGCCTACAGCATTTAAAATTTACTAACACATTTCGTTAAAAGCCCCCCCCCAAAAAAAAAAAAAAAAAAAATTATTCAACTTAATTAAATTCACCAGTATATTATATTCACCAATTTTGAATAATATTCAACATTTATATAATTAAATTCATAAGTTTCGTCAACAACATAAAAAATATATATTCGACATTAAAATTTTATTGAGTTCAATTAATATATTCCGCTAACAAGATTGAAAATTTGTCAGTTAAATAAATATTTTCGCCAATAACGTTAAAATTTTCACGAATAACCATAAAAATGTATTCAATATTTTAAAAATATTATCTAATCGAGTTCATATATTTTGCCAACGACATTACAAATTTATATAATTAATAAATATATTTCGCCAAATATTAGATCTCCCGTGACATCACTAGCCAAATTTACTCATTAACATAATGTAAAAGTGCGTATATTTTAATTTTACCGGGTATTCATTTATAAAAGTATGAATCACGCACTAGGGGGGGGGGGATTAAAATACTTGGTACATGGCAAAAGAAAACGTATCTTTGAACAGCTCTGTATATCAAAATAATTTCGATAAACATCTCATAAATATTTAATCAGTTTAAAAAATATTTGTAGTATCCATACCTTATAGAAAATTCGAATAATTATTTGCAGTATATCTAATTCTAGGTTTAAGAATGAAATCTCAATGGTTTATTACACAAGTAGGAAAAAAAAGGGGGGGGGGTCACGTGACTACATGTATTCAATTTCTGCCGAAACTGTTTATTTTAAATCATCATGAGAAATGCGTAATAACAATTCGTATAGAATGAAAAAAAATAATTAACATAATTTATTAATGAGTAATTAACAATTAAAGTTAGGCGGGGTGTAAGTTCTTAAAAACCTAAATTTACTAGAGAAAATTCTAACATTTTCAAATTCGGTATAATTTTCCATTATTACCATTATTTTCCATAAATCTTAAAAAATATCCCTATTCAAAATTAAGTTCAAAAATTAAAATGAATTCTTTAGGTATAATTGAAAATTCCAGCTCAACCTAGAGCGTGCCCCTAAAAATTCCTTAATTAAGAGCTCCTCTGAAACAACAGCTCTTCGCAGGTGGAGGAGCAGGAGGTGGGAGCAGGCGGAGGAGCCCTTTGCTCGCTACAGGAGGAGCAGGCGGAGGAGCCCGCTACTCGCGATAGGAGCAGGAGGAGCCCTTTACTCGCGCCAGGAGCAGGTGGAGAATCACACACCCTTTCTTAAAAAATTATTTACAAGGTGTGCAAGCATGGCTAAGTGGTCAAGGCGACAGCTAAAATCACTGACCCATCCTTACATTTTTTGAGGGTTCAAACCTCATCTCATCTTTTAATTGTTTTAAAATATATTTTTAATTGCTTCAATTTAAGTCCGCTAGAGGGCAGCAGAAAATAAATCTTTTACTTCATTAAAATCCCCTAAAAATTCTTATCGACCTCTCGTCTAACAGCAGAAATTCTAATCCTTTCGAAAAAAAATTTATTCAAAATTTTCTTAAGTTCCAAAATTAAATATTTTAAATTTAATTCTTCGTGTATAATTGATAATTACACCGTATACTATAGTTTGCTGAAATTTTTCAATCTCCAAAATAAATAAATAAATAAAATTCTTTTGTAATTAAGTAAAGTAAAATTCCTTCCCAAAAATTATTTTCTAAAAATTAATTCTACATTAAAATGTTTTATTAAACCTCGTTCTATAATTCGCTAAAAAATTTCCATCTAAAAAAAAAAATAATAAATAAATAAAATAAAATTCCTTCTCCAAAAATTAATTTCCTAAAAAGTAATTCTTTATTAAAATGTATATTAAAACATCAACCTATAGTTCGATAAAAAAGTAAAATTCATTCTCCAAAATGACCCCTTGTACTATAGTTCACTACAAAATTTCGATCTCCAAAATTAATTTTCTTAATTCTTCCTAAAAATGTATATTTAAACCTCAACACAACTTAAAATTATTTTTAAATCCTTTTTTAATTATTTCAATTTTTTTGCCGTTAGAGGGCAGCACCAAACATCACATCTCAAAATTCATTCTCCAAAATGACCCCTTGTACTATAGTTCACTTAAAATTTTTTTCCGCTAAAAAATAAAATTTCAATCTTCAAAATGACTCCTCGTACTATAGTTCAAAATTTCAATCTCCAAAAAAAAAATATCTAAATTTTTTAAAACTCCACCCTCTTCTTAGAGATCAAAATTCCTTTCTGACCCCTCCTCTAAGAGCACAGATTCTCCGCAGGCGGAGCAGGAGGAGGAGCAGGCGGAGGTGGAGCAGGAGGAGGAGCAGGCGGCGGAGTTGCTCCTTGCTCCTCCGCCGCCCGCCGCCTGCTGGAGCCGGACTCTCCTTTTTCTACTACTAACTACTATAGTTTCATTACTTCTAACATACTATTTTGACCACTGAGTTTATATATTTCATGAATTCATGATTTGTCTAAAACTTTAATAAATACTCAAACATATAGACTCAAATCAAAGAATCTTCCACAGAGAGCATTTTATTTTTTGATAATGAATTCCATTTTCAAAAATAGAATACTAAGCAAATGCTTTTTGAAAAGATAAATAAATGAATAAATAATTTTTACTTTAATAGATAAATAGGTACATTTAAACTGATGACCTACGCTGTAAGATAAATCTGTAGCTATACTTGTAAAAGAAATGCACCTAAATAACAATTTAAACAAAATTTTATAAATATAAATTTCAAATGGAGAATCTCCTATTATTTTGGTATCAATATTTTTTCAATAAATGAAAATAATCACTCCATCGCTAACAAGACATGCAGATTTAACTTAAAATACATTGAATAGGCATTTATAACTGCCTATAGAATTGGAGTGGTAATGTGTACAAATTCTTCGAAATGGCACATAGAAAAGCTACACATGGTCTGAATATCTCTCAATTGATTTAAACTTCATACAAAGTTATAAATCTTCATAAAAGTTTCAGCATTAATCTTAACAACAAAAAGAAAGACAGCACATCTGCAGGTGAAATGCATTAAAAATAAAATAAATAAATAGATCAGCAGTCTTTTCTTTACATGAAAAAGTTTACAAGGAAATATGTGAAAAGAAGTAAAGAGCAAACTGTTTTGCAATTGGATTTTTCTTGCTTAAAAGGGAACAGGAAAATACAAAATACAATGGCTTGTTTATTTTATAGAAACTTTGTTTACATGCTCGCTTAAACATGCATAATTAAGTACCTACTATTAGCAAAACAGGACTGATGTTTGCCTGTAACTAATTTTCCATTTAAATATCAATGGGCTACAGTAAACAATACCCTTCTTAACACTTACAATTATTTTAAGTGAGTAAAGGGAAATTTAAATCTAAATTGATCAGAAATACCCTATCAAGTAACCGAATATAATCAATGAAGCAAGTAATTCATTTTAAGAAACAAATATTATTAAAAATTACTTTTATTCTTTGTATACTATTGATTTTCAATAAAAATAAAATAATTTTGAGAACTAGACATATCTTCATCCTTATATGTAAATAAAATTCTTAAACGAACTATATAATTAGTATTCTAATATTAATAAAATGTATCTGAATGATTACCAAAAATAGCGATATTTATCCTATCAAAAGTACAACAATTTAAACAATCCATATGGATTACCCACAATTTATTACATTAAAAGACAATAATGAAAGATGATATCTATCCAACATGTTAATAAAACTTACCATTTTCCGTCAATCACAAAAAATAGATTCCTCTTTGACGTAAAAACAGGATAATCTATAATAATAAGGAAAGAAGTTTGTGTGTGAGTGTGTGAGTGAGTGTGTCGACGGTGTTCTGAAGGGACTGCTGCACGTAGAGCTACAAAATTTGGGCAAAAGGTACATCTATATATGAAATTTTGCACCTCGAAGCCCGATTTTCGATTTTTTGATTAGATTTTTTTAAATTTAATTTTTTATGTGATTTTTAGCGATTTTTTAAGTTTCGAGGCGATTTTTCCACATTAGTGAAAAGAATACCGTTTCTTTCTTTTAACTCAATATAGTAAAATTTTGTTCTCTTTTCAAAAAAGCTTATTCGGAATTCGTACAGCGATTTTTGAATTTTTAGTGCATTTTTTATGCGATTACTGAGCAGCAGTTAATGCGTCTTCATACCTATATGGGATGTTACCGTAGGGGGGGACACAGTTCTGTCGCCAAATACTGCCAAGTTTGTTGCCTAAAGTGACGCCAACTCTAAAGTGGCGATATCTCCAATATTTCTCCAAATTCCCATAGACTTCCATTGTAAACCAATGGTGATTACTTGATTACAGAAAATCAACAAATTGAGATATTTTAATGCAACAAAAACTAATATTAACTTAGGGGGTTATATTATATTTAAGGGAATTCAGGTAAATTAAATCTATAATAATGAGGAAAGAAGTTTGTGTGTGAGTGTGTCGACGATGTTCTGAAGAGACAGCTGCACGTAGAGCTACAAAAAAAATTGTGGAAAAGGTCCGTCTATATATAAAGTTTTGGAACTCGAAGACCGATATTCGATTTTTTTTATTAAATTTTTTTTAATTTAATTTTTTATGCGATTTTTACCGCTTTTTTTAAGTTTTGAGGCGATTTTTCTACATTAGTGAAAATAATACGGTTTCTTTCTTTTAACCCAATGTAGTAAATTTTGTTCTCTTTTCAAAAAAGTTTATTCGGAATTCGTACAGCGATTTTTGAATTTTTAGCGAAATTTTTTATATGATTATTGAACAGAATTTAATGCATCTTCATACCTATAAGAGGGTTACCATAGGGGGGACACAGTTCTGCTGCCGAATGTCGCAAAGTTTGTCGCCAACTTGGCGATATATCTAATATTTCGCCAAATTCCCATAGACTTCAATTGTAAACCAATAGGGATTACTTGCTTACAGAAAATGAACAAATTGAGATATTTTACTGCAACAAAAACTAATATTAACTTAAGGGGTTATATTAATTATATTTAAGGGAATGCAAGTAAATTAAATTATGAATAAAAGTAACATGATACAATGCTTAGCATGCTTTCCCAAACATAAATTTTAAGAGAACCCGCAGGTCAAAGGAATTGGATTTGAAACTTTTATCCAATTACAGTAAATTTTGACTTTCGTGATTTTTGAACTTTTTGTGATTTTTAATTCGATTTCTACGTTTCTTCGCGATCTGCTGCAATTTTTTGACATTCCATTTTTGGCCTATAATACTAAAGTAATTTCTGCCCTCATTTCAATAAAGTTTATTCGAATTTCGTATAGTAATTTTCGAATTTTTTGGGAATTTTTTATGTGATTTTTAGTGTATTTTAGCGATTTCCTACCATTTTCCACATTAGTGAAAGGAATCAACTTTCAATCTTCGAACACAATATATATTTTTTTTTCTCTTTTCAAAGTTTGTGCAGCAATTTAAATTTTTTTCGCGATATCTTATTGTGATTTTCAGAGCTTTTTTGCAATTCGAGCTGTTTTTTGACGTACCCGGACAACATCGGGCAAGTTAGCTAGTTTTAAATAAATAAAACGATATAAAATATAAATATCACTTAATACATTGACAACACCGCCATTATTATCAAAAGGCTCTATTTTAATTGGCTGCGCTTGGGTAAGCCGTGCTTAGGATTGATCATGAATCAAATCTACAAAATCACGTTCTAAGGATCTAAAATCTTGTGCTTAGGTAAAAAGTTAGGTAAGTTAGACCTTGGGTCGACCAGTGAAAACGCAGCTATAGAACACAAGTGCTTCCCCTTCGTCCAATAAACAGTCTTTATTGGAGGGTATTTACCCGCAGAGGCATGGCTGTTGCCACTGATTGGTAAAGTCCATTTGTTTGTAATATTTACCAACCTGATTCTGTCATGTGAGTTATCTTTCTTTGGACAAAAATTTCCAAGCTGAGAATACGTTGTGTGCTTTGCAAAAGACAACAGGGCGGGAAAATTGGAAGGAGGACAAAACCCCGGTACATAAGATAAAAAAAACAATGGAAATTTTTTTAATGGAAGAAATTTTCTTGGGAAAAAAAACAAGTCAAAGACATTCTCAAGTAACAAAGTTTTGTCCACATAATATGGAAAAGGCTTCAGTATATATTTTTTGTATTATTTATAGTCTACATATCTATTTTGTATTATTTATAGTCTGCATGAGAACTAGTGTCAAATATAACCCATACAGCACAATCATGTGCTGAGGATATACGATAAGCTTCATACGTAAAATAGCGGACGCTTTATATAAAAAAGAAACTGACTCAAAAAATTAGGAAGGGGAGGGCAATTGTCGCATCTTTCCTTTCCTAAATGATGCCTCGGAATCCTATTAATTTTATCTTAAACTGTGCAGTGACGTACATTGAAAACTTTCTATTAAATAATACTGGTATTCTGAACAATTCTTGTCCTAGAACTGTTGCAGTGAACAGCACAGTGTAAGAGAAAATTAATAAAAATGAATGGCATCATTTAGAAGTGACAGGTGAGGCAATTGCATATCCCTGTTTAAAAAAAATTATTTATCTTATTTTTCTTTTATAAAAAAAAATATTTTATTAGATTTTTTTTATTGTGTTTTCTGTTGTTTTTCGAAAACATAGTAAATTTCATATGAATAAATTATGATAAAGATATTCATTTGAAAAAAGGCATGAAAAATAAATGCAAGAAAAATACCAGTTCATTTGAAGTGAAAAATAATATATATTATTTCTGTTGTCAACATCCTTTTTTTCGACTAATAAGTAGCGTAACGATGAATGAAGTATTGGGAATTGAAAAAGTCTATAGAGGCGCTGCTCGCAGCCTTTGGTACAGGAAAATCGTCTATTTAATTTTCCTTTAACTACTGTTAAAGTGCCATTGAAATAATTCTTCATTGTAAATGCATTTGAAAGTTTTAGACATTCAAATTCGGATAATTTTTACTTTGTCATATAAGACAGAACACAAATGTCGCAGGAAATCTGAAATTGTACAAAAGAATAATCATTCTGAACAAATTTAAAATACATGTAATGCAATGCGCTTGCATCACAGTATCCTGAAGCGAGAAGTTACATCTTTTCAGCATCAAATCGCGTATTTGAGCACTTGAATTCCCAATCACTGAATAGCTTTCTTTACCCATATCTGATGTAACATACTGAATTTTCATTATACTTTGTGATTAATATCATCATACATATTATTTTTGATTTCAACATCCCTTTTTCTATGCGCATAAAAAACGCACAGCGATGAACGGGGTTTTATACGAAAGCCTTTTGAAATAGTATACACCTATTTAAACTACTCAAAACAGCTAAAGGATATTGAGGTTGTGGATGAATTTTGCCGCTGGTGAATTATTTAGATTGACAAATGATCGATAGACGTGGTATGTTAAATGAAAAAAAATACACATGTTTGGCAGAAAAATGCATTGCATTGAGCATTTGGGTACAAAAGAAAAAAAAAACACAATTTGTGCATATGAGAAAAAAAACGAATGATAAAGATGTTTCCTTCAAAGATAATAGTTTTTAGTAGGAAGTATGATTTCCCTGGACGGTGAGCAATGATAAACACCTTTGAGGCATGGAGTCAACGACGTTATTAATGAGGAGTTGGGGTATTCTGTCCCACTCCTCTAGAACAGCTCAATCCAGTTCTTGAAGAGTTGGTGGGGGTAGTAGGTGGCCAGCAAATCGTCTGCCTAGAATGTCCCAAAGATGATCTATTGGGTTCATGTCCGGAGAACACGCTGGCCATTCCAGTCGTATGATTCCTTCTATGAAAAAGAAATCATCCACCAAGTGAGCACGATGTGGCCTTCAACTGTCGTCCATTAACATGAAATCATCTCAAATTGCTGCAGCTTAAAGAACTACAATAAGTCTCAGGATCTCATCACTATATTGCTGACTGGTCAGAGCTCTATTTCGAATGATGTGGAGGTCGGTGTGTCCATCAAGGAAGATGGCAGCATATACCATTACTCCCACACCGCTAAATCTAACACATCTTTGCAAGAATGCAGGATGGTTTTTAGTGCAGTGTTCCCGTGAGATGAAAATATGCCTATTATCAGGATGAACACAAAAACGTGACTCGTCTGAGAAAAGAATATTGCGACATTCATTTCTCTTCTAGTTCACATGCTCTGTTGCCCACTCCCTGTGGGCGCCATGGTGCCTTGCTTTTAACGGAATACACACCATTGATTTTCGAGCCTACAGGACTAAAGCGTGGAGCGATGGTTTCAGACAGTTTGACTCGAAAATGTGGTACTAGTAGCCGAGCGAAGATGTTGTTGAAGAAGAGTGGCCTTCATATTTCGGTGTCTCTGAGCCGTTAGCGTTAAATATCGATCTTCATTGGGCATTGTTGCACGTCTACGACCTTGTGTTGGTTTTCGGCCTGCATTTCCAGTCTTCAAATAATCGGTCAAATGCGAGTATTACTTGCTTATAGAGGGTTACGTACAATAATTATATTAATTGGGAACTGTATTATTACAAAAAAATCGTTGCTAAAATAATAAGATTTTATAAAAACTATACAACGTAGGATTGAGTATAGCTGTATATACTAGTAGACCGGGAGCCGGCAACACAGACAATCACCTCATAGAGTTCACGAATGGAATTCTAGGATTAGTTAAATCTTGATTCGCATATTACTACGCAATCGGTCTGCTAAGTCATATCTTGGTGGAAAACACCTGGAAACCCGATTTTAGCGGTTGACTCATAGGTTTACCATTGTGTTTTCTTGCTCCAAGCCCTCCATGTTTTCGTACCTTTGGGTGCAGGAAAACACAACAGTAACCCTACGAGTCAGCCGCTAAAATCGGGTTTTCCGGTGTTTTCCACCAAGATATGACTTGGCAGACCGATTGCGTTTTAATATGTGAATCAAGATTGAACTTATCCTAGAATTTCATCCGTGAACTTGATGAGGTGATCTCCCGGTCTATAGGATAAATGAATATACAATGAAAGTTCAAAGAGATACGAAAACCTAAATTGTATCATATATTGCCATTTTGTATAACCTTTTTTTTAATCATATCCTAATCTCTTTATGATGAACTTAATTCTCTGCTGGCAGTAAAAGTAGTGCATATTTAAACTTCATTTGGCATTTCATAAACCCAAATTCACCATAGTAAAAATCTTTTCTTTTTATAGTGTACATGGAAAAAAAAACCCTTGTTCAAAGTTTAAACTTGGCATTGTGCTAAGTGCGCTTCGAAAGGAGATCGCACAGTTGCAACGTCATCTTGGTCTGTGCGCGTTTTCCCAGATAGGTTTATAATTAACCTTTAAAGACACGGTTGGCTTATTGAGAGAGACACTCAGTGCAAAGTAGGCGCGAACCCTATAGTAATTATGTTATTAATTCTAATTAAACTAATCTGCTTTTAACAATTTGATGTTTAGTGCTTTTATACTACTACTGGACATTGCATTACAGAAATATAGCCTTAAAAGTTGTTATTTAGGTTTTAAAAGCCGATGGTGCGTAGAGTACGCCGTCACTGTCGTTATGTTTGTCCAAACCGTCCGTGTCTTTAAGGGTTCATATATCGACTAATACCGACATTTTTTTTCGAAAATCATTATCAAGAATCCTTTTATATATCTCCGACGATAGGTACTTCCAGCGTTCCTCAACTTATTTGTTGAACCTCCGCAAATTGAAATTCGAAAATCCAGTAAAGATATTTTGTCTGCTTATTCATAACTCGCAGACATTTTAGCTTCATATACGTCTAAATTCTATAATTGTTCTATTTTATTATCCAGGGCCGTGCGACGCGGGGGGGGGGGCGAATGGGGCGGTTGCCCCGGGCGCGGAAATTTAGGGGGCGCCAAACTTATACTACCAAATTCGTTTGTTTCTTCTTTTTTTTTGTAAAAAAAGTCATATCAACCCAATATATACATATTGGTTTCATACATACATATACATATTATTATTTATATACATATTCATTAGTTTGCAACATTCACCGTGGATTTCGTGGCGTGATCGCGGAGTGCTCGCCTCCCAGCTGGACGGCCCCCGTTCGATGCTATCACTTGACTTTTTTTCTTTTTTAATTAATTTTATATTGTGACACATTGCAACTTTTAAGCATGGTTATGAATTGCCGAAACTTCGATTTTTTTTTTCCTAGAAAACATACAATTACGTTTATTTTTTCCATGAAAACTTCTATTTTTTATAAATTTTTAAACTAACATTTCCGTTGGCGCAATTACAAATTAATTTGTGTTTAATTTGTGCAGTAATTTTTTTTCATAAAATTATTACGTATTATTTATGTTTTTTCTTTTATTTTAAATACTTGTCTCAAATAATGAATTTATTAGAAAAAAACACTAACAAAATGAATACCTTTTTAATATTTGGTTTATTTTAAATATATTGAAATATGTCAAATAACGAAATACAAAAATGTTTATTATTACTGACATTGACATTTAAGTTTAGTAAATATGCAATTAATCGGGTGACATATATCATAAAAATATTCAAAACGGAATATTCATACGGAAAATTTTTCCTAACAGAACATAACCTCTTACCTAGTACTCGTCTTCAAAAGAAGATAAAAGATATCAATAATCCTTTTTTGATTTATTCTGATTTATTATGAAAGTCTAGCTGACGATTTCTTAAAAAAGTATATTTATTTATATATATGTATATATTATAGGTTATATGTCACGTGGGATCAGCAGATGTTTTTACATTTCCAGTGGACAATTTTTACTTTATTATTATTTTTTGTTTGAGTGAAAACATATTTTGAAATATAATTTGTCCATTTTTATTCATCCACAAAAATATATATATGGACATTTGACATCAAAATTATTACTAATAATTTACACGAAATAATAAATTTTCACTTAATATTCCACAAAGTGCATAGTACATACATACTTACCATATATGATGTATTATATCTGAACTTTGCTTACAATATAAAAATATATATAGTAAAGTGAGGACAGATGCCGCGGTGGGACAGATGCCGCAGAGATCGTATTGGCGACACTAGCGCTCCCTAGGCCAAATTAAGAATTTCGTTGTGTGCCTAAATGCTGTCTGCTGTATTGTATGCGTTTCCAACGCTTAATGGTCAGTATTCACATATTTATGCCGGTTTTTATGGTTCGAACCTGAATGGTAAGGTGCTAAAATTATTCTAATAATGTTTTATATATTTTAAGCAAAATAAACAGAGATTTCATCCCAAAACCGATTGCAACTGTAGACTAAATCCTCGTAGAATACAGACACGTGCTTGTCTTTCTCTCGCGTCGCTCACATGGCACAAAATGGCGACGCGGCATCTTACCCACCACTTTGGGACAGATGCCGCACCGAGCTTGAGCAACAGATGCAGCAAAATATATTGTTGTTTTCGTTCAATAAATTCATTACTGCGATTTAACCTCTTAACGCTCGAATTAAATTACGGTTGAATAATTCAATTTGCTTATTGGCACCACTTTTATAAAAAAGAAACATTCACCTTAATTAATGTCAGTAAAAACGAAACCAAAATATACCCAATTTCACAATTTATAAAACTGGTGAGAATCAAACAATTTGAGTAAAAGACACAGTCCGAGAATATGACGGGAGCGAGAATTAAGGGGTTAAGTAGAACTTACATTTAAATGAACGCATATTAGCGCATTTTGCTACTTATCAAAATATTCTCAGCAACAGTGGTGGTTCACCAAGTATGAATAAGGAAAACGTAGGCCGTGTACAATTCTCACCATCTGTGCGCTCCCAAAGTTTGATTAAGTGATCAGCGCCACCTAGCTGATAAATGATGTAACCTTCAGTTGAGCTTCGTTGTCTCCCGAACAACACGTCTGTAACGAGCGCCCTCGCTCTCAAATCAGAAGCTCATTTCAACGTTTGCCCCTTGGCAATAAACAATAAAAACCTATGGTAATATAATCTAGTACATTGCTCTCTCAGTGCTCGGCAGATCACCATCTAAACTATTAAACAATGGTCAAAAGATCTATACAGCCAAGTAAGAGAAAGCAAAAGGCGGCAAACATTACAAGCACAGATTTTATAAACAAGAAAAAAGAAGGAGGAAATAAAAAGCAAAAGAAGCAAGAAAGCGTCAAAGAACGGCAGCTTGGCGGAAGTAAAATGTGTAAAAAAAGGAAGGAAAAGATAAACTTGAAAACACCTCACTTGAGGAAGAAACTGAAATGTGAGTCATCTTACGATAGTGACGAAAGTATTCCTCTTATGGATTCTGAAGGTAGTATTGGATTGGAATTTGATGACTCTGAATGTGCCGAGTGTCTGGAGCCATATCAAGAAACAAAGTCTAAAGCGAACTGGATTCAGTGCATAATATGCAATCGGGGGTTGTATGAAACATGCTCGCTTCACTCTTGCAACGGTAAGTGTTGTGATTGTGGGCGAATAGAAATACGAAATTAAAAAAATGAGAAGAAAAGCCAAAAATAAAAAGACTACGGCCTAAAATGAATGGAACTAGTACTTAAGAGCAAACTACATTCGTCGCCTGGATATAAACAAGTGGTTTATATCTTTTTTGTAATTATGCTGTCTATTGTTTCCAGTGAAATGTTTTTTTTTCTTTTTTTGCCTTAAGTTTTATTTTTTGAGCTTGCACTTTTGCAATTTCGTTAAACTTTTCACAATTTAGTGATATAAATAATTTATGTAAGTTTACTGTTATTTATTTTCATTTTAAGTAGTTTGAGGAAATAAAAATGCGATTTACTTGAAAGAAAGTAAACAGCATAGCTTTTTTCTCCATGCGGCATCTGTACCACACCCCATGCGGCATCTTACCCAGCACATAAAAAATGATGTTAAAAAAGGACGTTTGGGAAGATAATTATGCCTGCTTTAAGAGGGCTTTAACTTGTTTAACATAGAAATGTGATTCTAAAGGGTTTGATTAATGATTTCTGGTACTTAGTTTGTTGTTTTGTGCTTTATTGTACATTTTACAAGAAGAAAAGTAAAACTGCGGCATCTGTCCTCACTTTACTATAATGGTGAATAATAATTACCAAAAAATATGTATATTCTACACATAAAATAGCTTGGATTTTTGGCAGTAGAGATGTTAATTTACAAATTAGATAAAATATAAATTTTCATGAAATAAAAAACATAAACGTAATTGTATATTTTTTAGGAAAATATATTTTTCAGCAATTCATAACCCTGCTTAAAAGTTGTAAAGCATCATAATATAAAATTAATTAATTAAGAAATAAAAGTCAAGAGGTAGCATCAAACTCAGGTCGGCCGGATGGCAGGCAAGCACCCTGCGATCAGACCACAGAATACTCGCTGAAAATTGCAAACTAATAAGTATTTGAAACGTATACTGAACTTTGACGAAACAGATGTCATAAGTTCCCACGGCCGCCATCTTGGAATTCTTCTTGGCGTGAAAACCCCTTTTCCGCCAAGTAGTAAATGTCGCCAAGCACCGGTTTATACCCATGTTTAGCTTAACGAAAATAAAATATAAATAATAAACAAAATTCGCTAAACTGGCAATCAGTAATATTTGTATGAGCGCTTCGCGCACATTTACCGAAAAAAACATCGCCGAATTCAGCATTTCTCGCGGTATAGCATTCTCAAAATTCAGCAGTTCTCGTTTTGTAGCAATCTCAAAATGTAAAAAACTTTTAAAGCAGCAAAATATACATAAAAAACGAAACTCGCTAAAGTGGCAATCAGCAATAGTTGTATGAGCACTTCGCGCACATTTACCGAAACAAAACATCGCCGAATTCAGCATTTCTCGCGGTATAGCATTCTCAAAATTCAGTAGTTCTCGTTTTGTAGCAATCTCAAAATGTAAAAAACTCTTAAAGCAGCAAATATGCATAAAATTATCAACATACCTTAACAGACATCTGCTTTCTTGAAACCTCCAGCACGAAATATCTCTCATAACATCGTCGCCATTTTCCAAAATAGGCTTAATACGCACTGACACGCTATAAACAAACCTCTCTTTCTTGTCAAAATTTCCTCATATTTCTTAATTACTTCAGCAAGAGCGTTTAAACGGACTACATAAACTATAGTCAATGAAATACATCCAATAAATTTAACATAAAAATAAAAAGACAACGATAGAACACGATATCAAAATACATCCACAAAATTCTAAGATTCTCAGGGGTTGCCAGAACACGACACGTCACAACACACACGTCACACGGGGTTTACATATCGAGTTTGTCATATCCGTAAACACTGCCAACACGCCAACAAAAAACCGCCAAACAATTCAAAACAACAACGGCTGAGGGAAGGTACGGCATCTAAGCCACTTTGACCCCCAACTTCTCAAAATCTAAGGCCCATTTGAAGAAATCCTTCGACCAGAATAATTAGGAATAAAAACTATGCATTATACTTTAAGTTCATCAAAATTGGTGAGCACCATGTTTGGTGGACCCCTTGTAAGTGCTATTCCTTAGACGAGCACAAATCACGAAATCATTCATTTCAATCACTAGTCTAAATCACTAGTTTTATTCGTTTACGCTTTTATTAGGTTTTTTCTGTCGTAGATGCACCATGAAGAAAAAATCGATAAAGAACACACATCACTTTGAAAATCAATAATCTTGACATGGAATATTTTCTAAAAAACGTTTAATTATCGAAAACTATCCTTATGTACATATATTTAGAAGGTTTATATGAAGATACTGGGAAAACTAATGCTCCATTTCAAATTTAACTTTTTAAAGCAAAAATGTCACATATTCGAATCATCAAATAATAACTTTTTGTTAACCCTTAAATGCATAGTGATGTGTATCTACATCCCTTTTTTTTAATTCTTAACAACCACTATATTTATATAGAAATATCAATACTGTAAAAATTATAAAAATATAAAGTGAAAAATCTATATTAAAATTTCTGTTGTCTAATCTTTAACATAAGAGTAAAAAACACAGTTCCAAAAAAAAAAAAAAAAAAATAATAATTTATGCATTTAAAGGTTAAGTTTTACAAAATAAAAAATTACATAAAATAAGATATTTAGATTCATACTTATTCATAAAAACAAAATACGAATTTGCAATATTTTAGTTTTACTTGTATTGCAGATGTGCAACACAAGAAAATGTTGACGTATTATACGAAAAATGTATCTCTGATTTTTTTTATTATTTTTTCTGTGTTATAAACCTTTCAGAGAATCATATATAATTTTTCGAAACAAAATAAAAAATCATGCATTTCAGGGTTAAGGTCTGTTCTAAACTCAGAGTGCATTGTGGGAGTGAAAGTAGCAGTAGAAGTTCATAGCGCCATCTAACAGTTAACATTATTAATTAGTCACTACTTTGTAGCTTTCTTATTCTGTAAACGGATTCAAATTACACCCGAAATCGAGGGCACAGATTAAGTAGCACAGTAGCCGCTTGTTATATTGCGTCCTCCTGGATACAATAAAATGTGATAAAAAAAAATTAAGTAAGATAACAAATAGCAGTGAAGGAATTTACAAAAATGGATATAAAAATCAATATCTACCTCTAAAAAGTTTTTTATGATAGACAATAAAAATACACTCATATTATTTTTTGTCATTATTACTGACAAAGTCTGGATAATAAAATACACCAGTAACATATACAATTTTTTTCTAGTAATACAAGCTAGTATTATAACGTAATAAGAATTAATCCACGTCTGAAACAATCCGCTCTTCTCCATACGATGTCATAAAAATAGTTACACTGACTGAAGTTGAAATCAAAAACAGATCAACTACTCAAGCAATCAAATTAACGCTCACTATACTATGTCCGAGATTAACTAATTCATGAATTAAATCTTCAAATAGTTGCTAAAATGTCAGAAGTCGGAAATTCTAAAGAAGTCAAGCAAGCTTCAATTAACACGTTTTAAGCAGTCTACCATATAATTGCTCTTCTAAAGACTGCAGTTATTTTGAAAGCACAGCTTTATATAAATACTTCTTTAATTATCACACTTTGGGATATCTTATTTCAAAATTCTGTGAGAATTTTAACTCTTTGATTAAAGGATCTTAATGTCTGGTATATACATGTACAACATACCAAATGAATCAATTTTACGAAAATTAAAATAAAATACTTTTACGTTTTCAAAGTATTCTTAAGAAAATTTGAAACTGTTTTTAAGTTAACTCATTTAAACAAAATTTAAATTTAACTTCGTTTATATTCATTAACAGGTTCGTTTTAAAACTGCATTCTGTTCAGGCTTTCCGAGTTTGATGTTATAAAGGTCTGTATAATAGAGCTGTTCTAAAAAATATATATATTTTTATTTTTCGCTCAAAAACGCGACATTTTTTGGAATATTGCCTGGATACAATCAAATGCGATATCACTAAGGGCATTAAAAAATTAAGTAAGACAACAAATAACAGTGAAGGAATTTATGCATGATTGAAAAACTGAGAACATATCTCTAAAAACTTGACATTTCTGTTATCTCTTTAAGACCCGAAACATTTTTATCTTTAAATATTACATTCTTCTGGTTATTAGCTCTATATCGAACCTAATGACACATAAAAAAATTATAAAAAAAAATTCTGCCCCCCCCCCCCCCCATCCCCCGGAGCATGGAGAGTACCCGCACGTACGTGCGGGTTGAGCTTTTTTTTGTAAAAGCCACACTCGCACGATCATAGGAAATAATATTGGGGATATACCTATCGACTTCAAAAAATTCATATTTTAATGAATTTGAAAATGTTTGCCATATTTTTTAAGCTTTTTTTATAATATCGATTTTATTTTTTCTGTAAGTCTACAACTTTTAAAATTTAAAATTTAAGAAATGGAAAACATACCTGCAATTTCGTGAAATCTAAAGGTTCAGGATGAGGTACAGAAATGAACTTCTTAACGTCCCACTTGTATTGTTTTTTTTTCTTTTTTCATTCTCTTAGCATTTGCCGAAACTGGCTTGGAGGTTGAACTTTCGCAAATGAGTTCAGGGCACTTTGATGAGGAAGAATGATTCAAAATTGTCATTTCTTTAGAAATATTTGTATTTTTTTCTTCACCGAGCTCATCTAAATTTGACTGTCCTTCTAATAAATCTGCTTCAAATGTTTTGTCCACAATGCCGGCATCATCAGAGAGATCACTAAATTCAGAGTCAGATTTATTCATCAACTGCAATATTTCCTCTTGTGTGAGCATTCCGTCCCGTTTAGACATCTGAAAAGGTATTTTATTTTGCTTTGTTAAAAGTTAACAAAATATTCCATAAAAAAAAAAAAAAAAAAAAAAAAAAAAAAGTAATTTAACAAATTACAACGACCATTTGGAAAATGATTTTTTTCAAAGACTAAAATTTAAGACATAAAAAATCGCACGGAGTTGATCATACATTACGTACGCCATGGATTACATTTTTCGGTACTGTAAATTTTTAAACTTCTACGGAGCTGGTCATACATTACGTACGCCATGGATTAAACATTAATATTCCTAAACCAATTTTAAATGAAATTTCATTTTTAAACTTCTAAACATCCCACAATATTACTTTTTACACCGTCGTATAGAAAAAAAAATGTACTTTTTAATGCAATTTGTTTGAAAGTTGTATCTCAATTTGTTTCTGAGTTATTAATTTGTTTTGCAGTTTTTATTACTTTTTTGTCATAGGGGCAACAGACGTATCCATCTCTGTTGAAAATAAAGGGAAAATACAGATTACTGTATAGACCAATCAGAAAATGAATAAAATGCGGGATTCAACTAATAAAACGCTTGAGATATGTTTTTGATTTCCTACCCTGACCGAGGACAATAACCATTTTTCCAGATGGTTAATAATAAAATGCATTAAAATTTTATTAATTGAAAAGAAAGAAAAAATTAAACATTAATAAAAAAAAGAAAAAAAAAAGAAAAAGGAATTCATCCATGGCAACACCCTAAAAAATATGGCATTAATTATATAAAATGTTTATTTTTTATTCTGGTTGTCATCAAAATTATTGAAACAGAAAAAAAATGAGCATTGAAAAACACTTACCTTTACAGTAGCACTGACTAATGTAACGCGCAGGTCGCACGATCGTGCGGGTAACGAAATCTTGAGTCCTACGAGCAACATAAATATTGTATAACTAATTTTTTTATTATCTTACTCTTATTTAGACATTAAAGCAAAAATATTTATTTAAGCAATTAGAAATATACACATAATTACCTCTTTACAATAGATAAAATGATTTTGACATTTGACATTTGAAGTCCACCGAAGTGGAGAATGCTTTGGGGCCTATAGCTACAATGGCTGTCGCCTCGAATGATCCTTATTATACATAGAAACAACAGCAAGTCACAACAATTTTTATTTTCCATTACATATATTATACACTATGACGCAAAAGTTTAGACAATGAAGAAATTCTTACATACTTTGAAAAATATTTATTCAATTTTCAAATCACTGCTTGAAATTAATGTGCTGTACATATAAACAATATTTATAACAAAGAAAAGTGGAATTGTGCATATTGCAATAAATTAAATGGTAACAAAAATAAACTGCTGTCTCAAAAGTTTAGACACAAATTAAATAAAATCGAAATAAACAATTTTTAAAACCTGGTTGCGCATCCATGCTTATGTATTACGTCATATACACGAGATTGCATGGAAGAAACTAAATCTTGCATAGTTTGTGGATCGATATCGTACTATGCATTCTCAATAGATGTCTTAAGTTTCTTTTCAGAAGAGTATTGTCTAGCGTTGCTATAAACTTTGCGACACATGATGCTCCAAAGGTTTTCTATAGGGTTAAGATCTGGGCTACATGCTGGCCAGTCGAGAACTCTTATATTATGGGAATTAAACCAAGATTTTGAATGTTTTGCAGTGTGAATTGAAGCATTGTCTTGCTGAAATTCCCACTGAGGACCCCCTAGAAGCTCAGCAAATGGCAGTAGGTTTTCTTCTAATGTCTATGTATAATGCTGTGAAGTTTGACGACCACTGGTGAAGGTCAGAGATACTTGTCCATTATAGCAAAAGGCTGCCCAAACCATCACCGAGCCCCCTCCTTGTCTGCGACTAAAAAAACGTCGAGATTCCTTCCGCAAGTCATGCCAATACGATAAACAACCATCTGGACCATCCAGATTCCACTTTTTTTCATCGCTAAATATGACTTACTGCCATTTCTCTCCATATGACATATGCTTTCGAGCCCACATAAGTCTTTGTAACTTATGATGTGGTTTCAGAGCTGGTTTCTTCTGCATTTTGCTATAAACGATTGTTCCTTTTTCCAAAATTCGTCTACGAATCGTATCCTTTGATACAGAGAGTCCCGATGAGCTTTGAACTCCACGTACGCTCATTTGTTGAGTACTCGCTAGTCTTTGTATCAGGCGATCCTCTCGTACATTTGTCACACGTGGCCTCCCAGACCGACATTTTGCTTTATATTCGGAACCACTCGATAAAACTCGATAAATAGATTTTTTTGACCTATTAATAATAGCAGAAATTTCAGAAACGCTCTTCCCTTCACCTTTCAACTGCCAAATCCTTGAAACCTCATTCACTTGAATTTCTTTAGCTCTCGGCATGTCGACTATGAAGCGCAATCGTTTGCAGAACTTAAGTACTCCAAATTTGTGACATCATCGATTCTAAATTTGCATATGCCAGCGAATATTCAAAGAAATTTAGAATAGTGTCTAAACTTTTGCGACAAGCACATTTGAATTTTTATGAAAAAAATTAGTATTATAGCAAATAAAACGACTGTCTTTTGTACATAGCATTTTAAATCAGTTTTTGAATATATTTACAGGTTTTTGTAATTCTGACGTCATAATTCTACATTTTAAAGCTGAATGACGTCATTGTCTAAACTTTTGCGTCATAGTGTATAACCACAATGGGACATTCACAATTACATCCATGTCTTACCCAGGGACTCGAACCCGGGCCCTCGGGGTGACAGCAACCTCCGCTTACTGACCACGCCACCGGTCGACAGATAAAATGATTAGCTGTATCTGTTGTACTTGTAAACAAAGCTAGTCATGCCGGCTAAAAGTAAAACATGTACTACAAACGTAATCTATTGATAAAAAATGATACTTTACTTTTTCTGCAAACCAGAACGATCGGTCGATTCGGGTTTTTATTATATACGATTTGTTTCAGAAGCAAGGATTTAAATGAATGTCTAACCCGCACGATCGCGCGGGTGGATCTTAAAGGGATAAAAAATGAAAATAAAATTATTTTATTTTTTGTCATTATCGTTCACAAAGTCTTGACAATGAAATAAACCAGTAACATATACATTATTTTTCCGGTAACATAAACTATCTATATTATAAAGGACAAACATATCTGTGCGTAACGCATACGTCATTCTGCGAATGGCAACACTCGGAAATTTAAAATGAAATTTCGGTTTTGCAATTTTCGCTTGCAAATTTTTAAACTTCTAACCATCGCACAGTTTCAATTTTTACACCGTCGTATAGAGAAAAACATGTACTTTTAAATGCAATTTGTTTGAAAGTTCCATCTCAATTTATTTTTGAGATATTAATTTTTTTATAGTTTTTAGTACCAATTTTGTAATTGTGGCAACTGAAGTACTCCATTTCTATTAAAAGTAAAGGGAAAATAGTCATGGTTTATTTATTTTTATTGATTATATCCTTATTGATGCCAGTTTCACATTACAAATAAAAGTAACTTTTTTATAACTTATGAACTGAAAATGACGTCAGCCATTAAAAAAAACACGCATTATTCTTCATAAATCAGTTACATTTCAATATTTTTACTTTACGCTGATACTGAGTTTGAGACGCTAAGCAAAATGATTCAGTGAGTAAAAATTATGTCATATTTAAAACAAAACGATCATTTTCTTTGATAGAACTAAATATTTGACCACTACTAAATAGCCAATGCTATGACAACTAAAGGCAAATTTCAGAATTTTTTATTCAAGGGAACTGAGATAAGAACTTAAAGTTTCTGTGAATGTTCACATGCAAAGTTGTATCGGACAAACGTGACTTTATGTTTGGAAATACATTAATTAATAATCTATTGTGCGTTAAAATACTTTTAAATTGTGAATTTGAGTGGTGTATGTAAATTTTGCAAATGTGAAAATAACGTACAGTTTAGATTTTATGGGAGAAAATTTTATGATGTGACAAAGCGAAATCCTTTTTACCGATTTTTCATCCAGTAAAAACAAACGTAAGAGCCTAAATCGATTACTCATCTTGATTCCAATGGAGTTTATTTTTTCAATAATTTAAGCAGTTGAAGTTTGTGGAAGTAATATTTTGGTAATTTTAGGTTTAAAATATTATTTGTTTTAAGAGTTAGACCAGCCAATGTAATATGAATTTTTTATTGAAATTATTTTTGTAGGTTTATATAAATTCGATCTAGCAGTTTCTTGCTAAACATTTTAGTTCGTCGAATTTCGACAGGTTCGAACTCGTTATTATAACATAATGCGAATTAATCCAAGTCTGAAACAATCCCACTCTTCTCCGTACAATGTCATAAAAACAGTTACACTGTCTGAAGTTGAAATCAAAAACAGATCACTTACTCAAACAATCAAATTAAGCCTCTCTATACGCTGTGCCCGAGATTAAGTAGCCCGTAAATTAAATCGTCAAAGTGTTGCTATAATGCCAAAAGTCGCAAATTCTAAAGAAGTCGAGCAAACTTCAATTAACACGTTTTAAGCAGTCTACCATGTAATTGCTCTTCTAAAGACTAGTTATTTTGAAAGCACAGCTTTATATAAAGATTTACGTCTTTAATTATCTCCCTTTGGGATATCTTATTTCAAAATTCTATGAGAGTTTTAACTTTTTGATTAAAGAAACTTAATGTTTGGTATATCAATATAATCATGCCAAATGAATAAATTTTATGAAAAATAAAAACAACAACATACTTTTACAATTCTAAAGCATTCTTAAGAAAATTTGAAACTTGTTTTATGGTAAATCATTTAAAGCAAATTTAAATTTAGCTTCGTTTATATTCATTTATAGGTTTATTTTAAACCTGCATTCTGTTAACACTTTCGGTGTCTGATATTATAGTAATAGAAAATGTCTGTATATTAAAACTGTTAAAAATGAAAAAAAAAATTCCTGCTCAATAACGTGATATTTTTTGACATAGTCACAGACTGATTTTTAGGTGCGTTCGTAATTATATAAGTACGTGGTATCTATAGTCGTCGTCTGGTTCTTTTTTCTGTCCGCATAAAAGCGCAAAGGTACCTAACCGAATGGTTTGAAATTTAATATATATAATTGTTCCAGATTCGTTGTTGAGTGATTTCAAACTTTACAAAAAACGAAACAAAATTTAAAAAGATATTAATAAAAGTCTTCTTCATTCTATTAAATTCTATCATACATAATCAATCCAATGTTATCCCATGATAGATAATGGTTCTAGGTTGCTATGGTGATTATTCAATTAAATCCTATCATACGTAATGATTTAATGATATCCCATGATAGGTAATGATTCTTGGTTGCCATGGTGATTACGACATATTTAAGGTGGAGTCTTATTATTTCCATATTACTGAATTTAATATACATACTCGTAATAAATTTTGTATTCATACATTTTTGCATAAGAGTGTAACAGCTATTGAACCAATATCTGAATATTTATAAAACTAGTTAAATTAATACTTGGAAATTTTTCCAGAGAGAAATATTCACCTTGTATACAATATTTCAAATGAAAATCAAATTTCAAAGTAATTGCTTAAAAGGCGCAAAGGCCAACATAGTGAAAAAGATTCCATGCCGGGACATCAGTATAACGCACTGACATTCTACTTACTAAACCACATGGAACGATACCTCGCCTGGAAACTTGTTACTATTACATGTTGGCAAGGCTACAAACGCAGCACAAGATGGAATATTTTTCATGAACCACCGACATACACGAAACTTAATTAAATAATTTTCAAGTGTTAATATAATTTCAAACGATGCTGGATTTAATTAAGTTTCGTGTTTGCCCCATGTCGGTGGCTCACGAAAAATATTCCATCATGTGCTGCGTTTGTAGCCTTGCCAACATGTAATAGTGAGAAGTTTCGAGGCTGGGTATCGTTCCATGTGGTTTAGTCGGTAGATTGTCAGTGCGCTATACTGGTGGCCCGGGTTCGAGTCCCGGCATGGAATCTTTTTCACTTTGTTGGCCTTTGTGTCTTTTAAGCAATTACTTTGAAATTTGTTTTTCATTTGAAACTAGTTAAAATTCGAACGTACCTCATTAGCCCCGTTTGACGTACAATTTCCGACTTCTTATACTTAAATTATGACATCTATAGGGACGACTATTGAAGTAACTTGGAATGGAATAACTTTTAGAATGTTTAGGGTTCCGTACTTAAAGTAACAACGGAACCATTATAAGATCACTCCTGTGGCTGTCTGTCTGTCGGAACCATTTTACTCGTGATTTTACCCGTAAAAAATTGTGGGACGTAATAAAGTCTATTGATCCACATATTTACAAATTATTAAACATTCATAAATATATTTAGGAAAAATGCAGAGGGGCTAATTATGTTACTTGAAAAAAAAATCTTTTCTTTGCATATCGTGTGAAAGCTTTCATAACGCTGAACTCAAAAATACATTTCTTTTAATTTTAGGTATTATATTTTCAGCGATATCGTCGAAAATGTAGTACAAAAATATGTCCCCTCCCCTCTATTTACGAATCTGCTGAAACAAAAATTATAAAAACCTTACAGGTAGTAGACGTTCATTTAAACCTTGTAGGAAAGCTATAGTGGTTACCCTAGCTTACATGGTTTTTGAGAAAAGTGCATTTTTCATTTACACACAAATTTCGATTTGTAATCCTGATCAATCCTTTCAATTCCTGAATAATTCTTATAAGGATAAGTTAAAAAAAGATGCGCATATAAGTCTATTATTTCAAAAAATGGCCAGTAGATGGCAGCAGCAAATAAAAATACTGATTCCAGAGTGAAATTACAAATTTTTCCTGTCTGAAAAAAAAAGAGATTTTAAAAATTACCGCTGTGCAAAAAAATAAAATAAGCCTTTAAAATGGACAAAACAAGGGAATTTTTTAAAAATTAAATCCGTTTGAAAAAAGTGTAATAATAATAAAAATCAAAATTTTAAAGTTCCGCCTGACAGATTCGAATCCACAATCTTCCCCGTGGAAGACGAACGCTTTATCACTGTGCTATGGATACTCTGCTAAATATGCTGGCATTAAAATTATGGTTTGAAATCGAAAAAGAATGAATCCATTTTATCAAAAAAATATAAGACTTTTTTAACATTTTATGATTTTGGGTATGCCAGAGAGAATTTAGCTCTATGTAAAACAAACAAACAAAAAAAAAAGTCTGTGACTTAAATAGTTTCTGAATACGACCGCTGTGACGGACAGACAACGAAGCGAAGTACATTTTTTGAAACTTAAAAAAAGTTATATGCCAGCTACAGAAAATAGTCAGTAGACATTTTATTAATTGACAATATAATATTTCGTTTGAGACGGTACACATTAGAAGTAATCGATATTACCATTCATACACACACACGAATGCATGCAAGCATTTATTCAAAGAAAACTTCAATTTCTAAACTTGATAATTTACTCCTTGTAAATGCTAGTAATTATACAAAATGATTTAATTGAATTGCAGAAACGCAGTATTTTATGTTTTTAACAAATGATAATTAATTTTAGAAGTTTGACGAGAAACTCTTTAATATTCATCTGCACATCATTCTTTGTGGTTAGTCTAATAATTACTTATAGTAAGATTAATTATTTAAATTAATGTATTGTGGCCTATTCACTGGAATTTAATAAGTAATATTTTGTTCATACAGTGTTTTAGACAACTCATTATATTTTTAATTGAAATATTTATAATTTACACAGCTACAAGTTGCAATTGTTTAAATATAACTTGTAATGTATGTTATTTAAACAATGTAGAAAAGATAATTAACATAAACAAAAGCAGCAAAAATCATTTTCAACTGGTAAATGACATAAGTGATTTGCTGAAAGATTAATGATATATTATTTGATGCTATTTTTTTTTACTTTATAATTTAGATTTGAAATTTTATGTAGAATTCTCACATAGGAATTCACTACATTTCACTATATAGGAATTCTACATTTTAATTAGTAATTCATACTTAAATACGGAATTTCCAATTAAATTAAGCTTATCATCGGTAGGTTTTAAATAATTGAAGAATTCATAATTATTTTCAAGCCTGCATTAAGTAGTTATCAAGTTTAAAATTATTAAGTAATTATCAAGATAGTATATGTATTAAGTAATTATTTTCTGCATTAACTGCCGCTTGATTCAAGATCAAGTGACCAAATTTCAATTTCTGATGAAACAAATACGAAAAATCATGCATCAGGCATAGATTATGAAACGCTTTCCAATACTAACTAAACATTATTAATATAAATTTCATTTTTTTTTCGTTCAGTAATACAAGATATCTAAATAGGCAACTTAAATAAAATGCGCAACAAACGGATTTTCCCCATAGATCTTAATGTAACGAAATTATATCTCGTGTCTCCCTGTTAACGAATTAAGTGCTATACACTTCATTTTTAATAGCGAATGTTTTATAATGAATCTGATTAACATATAAAATTACATGTCAATCCAAGTATATTTACGTGAGTTACAGAACGGACAAAAGGAAGACGGCCAGGCAGACAGACAAACCCAATTAATAAATATTTTTCAATATGTTAGATAGAAAAAAAAAAACTGATTTTTCTCAAGTTATTGTGAAATATTTAACGTAGTTTAGAGATTTCTATGGTGGAAGGGTTCTAAAGCTGAGCATATTGGTAAATTTTAATTTTCTAGTTTGCATTTGGTGCCCAGTGGCGTAGTGGTCAAAGCATCTCACAGCCACACTGCAAGTCGAGAGGTCGACTCCCGGTTGGGAAAGATTCACTCAGTCTTTCATTCTCTTGGGACTGATAAAATGAATACCAAGCTTGTTTGGGACCTAAACACTGAGGGCTCCGCGTTAGTCTAACTACCTGGCAGGGACATATGCTGTATTGCTCCTCGTGGCCCAGGATAAAGAAAACAGGGATGGGTACTGTAGGCTCAGATCCTTCACGTATCGTTTAGTCAGAGTTTAGTTTAGTTAGGTAGTTAGCATTTGATGGATAATTTTGTTATTTTAACCGTAAGAAAATTCCTTGCCTCGACTTTTTCACAAACCTGCTTTATAATAATGTATTCCTTATAAATTGTGGAAGAAATAATTCCAAATCATATAGTACTGTTCTTCTTTCTACATAGTAATTTGATAGTATGAGTGATGTTCTTTACCCCGCCTTCAAGTATATAAAACATGTGATTTTGATTTTGTAACATCGCTGCGTATATTACAATTCAGGAGACAACAACATTTTTACCTAACCATTTTATGCAAGTTTCTCTTCAAATTTATAATTGATCTTATTTAATCAGTCACGAAAACAGCTGTCAGTTGTCGCGACAGCGGTGGATGCAGTGTCGGGCGCATTAGCATCCCAATGAAAGTGAAATGAATAGCAGACAGATAACGGAAGATTAAATGATGTTATCGTAACCGGTTGGCAATCTTCCGTAATCGGGAGATAATCACTTCTTATTGACCAGGAAGTATGTTGCGCCTACATCCTTATATAAAATGGTTAAGTAAATAATGTCGCTGCTTCCCGGATTATTACGATTCTTTGAATGTTATAGTTTTTCTAAATGAGATTACATGTCGAGGTTTCGTAAAGAAGTTCTAAGCGACACGTGACGAGTATAGATCGCTGTGGCATTGATGTGACTGAAATATAAAAAAACATATGGTGTGGTGCAACTAAAGGAGATGATAAAAACCATTTTTGCTTTAAAAACAAAATGCAAAACACACTAGATATTGAAGTTGATTAAATACTCTACCACAGCAAACTAACTACAAATTGTTCCATGTATATATATACACACATACACTATGACGCAAAAGTTTAGACAATGAAGAAATTCTTACATACTTTGAAAAATATTTATTCAATTTTCAAATCACTGCTTGAAATTAATGTGCTGTACATATAAGGAATATTTATAACAAAGAAAAGTGGAATTGTGCATATTGCAATAAATTAAATGGTAACAAAAATAAACTGCTGTCTCAAAAGTTTAGACACAAATTAAATAAAATCGAAATAAACAATTTTTAAAACCAGGTTGCGCATCCATGCTTATGTATTACGTCATATACACGAGATTGCATGGAAGAAACTAAATCTTGCATAGTTTGTGGATCGATATCGTACCATGCATTCTCAATAGATGTCTTAAGTTCCTTTTCAGAAGAGTATTGTCTAGCGTTGCTATAAACTTTGCGACACATGATGCTCCAAAGGTTTTCTATAGGGTTAAGATCTGGGCTACATGCTGGCCAGTCGAGAACTCTTATATTATGGGAATTAAACCAAGATTTTGAATGTTTTGCAGTGTGAATTGAAGCATTGTCTTGCTGAAATTCCCACTGAGGACCCCCTAGAAGCTCAGCAAATGGCAGTAGGTTTTCTTCTAATGTCTGTGTATAATGCTGTGAAGTTTGACGACCACTGGTGAAGGTCAGAGATACTTGTCCATTATAGCAAAAGGCTGCCCAAACCATCACCGAGCCCCCTCCTTGTCTGCGACTAAAAAAACGTCGAGGTTCCTTCCGCAAGTCATGCCAATACGATAAACAACCATCTGGACCATCCAGATTCCACTTTTTTTCATCGCTAAATATGACTGACTGCCATTTCTCTCCATATGACATATGCTTTCGAGCCCACATAAGTCTTTGTAACTTATGATGTGGTTTTAGAGCTGGTTTCTTCTGCATTTTGCTATAAACGATTGTTCCTTTTTCCAAAATTCGTCTACGAATCGTATCCTTTGATACAGAGAGTCCCGATGAGCCTTGAACTCCACGTACGCTCATTTGTTGAGTACTCGCTAGTCTTTGTATCAGGCGATCCTCTCGTACATTTGTCACACGTGGCCTCCCAGACCGACATTTTGCTTTATATTCGGAACCACTCGATAAAACTCGATAAATAGATTTTTTTGACCTATTAATAATAGCAGAAATTTCAGAAACGCTCTTCCCTTCACCTTTCAACTGCCAAATCCTTGAAACCTCATTCACTTGAATTTCTTTAGCTCTCGGCATGTCGACTATGAAGCGCAATCGTTTGCAGAACTTAAGTACTCCAAATTTGTGACATCATCGATTCTAAATTTGCATATGCCAGCGAATATTCAAAGAAATTTAGAATAGTGTCTAAACTTTTGCGACAAGCACATTTGAATTTTTATGAAAAAAATTAGTATTATAGCAAATAAAACGACTGTCTTTTGTACATAGCATTTTAAATCAGTTTTTGAATATATTTACAGGTTTTTGTAATTCTGACGTCATAATTCTACATTTTAAAGCTGAATGACGTCATTGTCTAAACTTTTGCGTCATAGTGTATATATATATGCAAAAGTAAACAAGCACACCCGTAACAATAAAAAACGCGGTACATGTAAAGCTTACAAAAAATGCAAAGTAAAAACTATATTTGACTTTATATATAGTCGTTTCTTTTTGCTGTTGTTGTTTTTTTTTATTCAAGAATCTTACAAGTAAAAGAAGGTATTGGAGTGGAGAGGGGCGACATATTACACGAAGCATAAAGTTTGAGAATTACTGAATTAACATATCTTCACAATGCAGATTCTTGCAGATTGAACCATAACTAAGCCAAATGCTTTTACTCATTTATAAGTATAATCTACGATAACTTGAAATTTAGATTTTTTTCATTGGAGTATTATTAATACGAGAGTAGTCGCGTTCTTTTTCAAAACGGCTGTTGTTCACGTTCTATCTTTTAGCCGCCGGTCCCCGCATGTCGAAAAGGGAAAATGAGGATAAGTTTAATTTAATATTACAATATTATATTTCAAAGAAGTTATAAATTGCATATTACTTAAATTATACATTTTTATCACGACCTTTGGAATATTGGGAAAAGGTAAACATGAATTGGCACTAGTGATTGTTTCGCAGACCTTTCACAAATTTCAACTTCAATTGTAAATATATACCTGAAACCCCCCTACTTCCTTCCCCTCAAAAAGGAAAAAAATAAAACAAACTAGTTGGATGTACCAATCCCAAAACTTTCTTCTATCTGATACATCTTAATATTTGAAAAAGTAGTTACATATATTAATACTTCAATATTATTAGTTCAATACCATAGCAACTTTGATTTTCAACTTAAATTTCTGCTTCAGTCAATTAATGGGAGTAAAAAAGAGTTAATCTCGATCATGATATTTATTAAAATCCGTTTTTTGTAAATTTGTTGCGCATCAGCTGTTTTCGAATAGCCGGCTTAGCAAGACGTGCGGTCCTGTCTCAGCACGAGCCATAGATGGACAATAAAACTACGAAAAATCTAGAAAATTATAGCACCTCCTTCCTGCGGAATATTTCCAAATTCAAGGAGGTCCTGCTGGCCATAGCCAAAAACATACACAAAACATTTGGTTCATTTATTATGCAAAACTTTACACTTTTCAATGGTACAGTAAATAAAATGGTACAAAAATCGCTATTACAGCGATCCCTTCCGGCGGAATATTTTTAAAACGAAGAAGAAACTGCTGGCCATAGCCAAAAACATACACAAAAAATTTGGTTCATTTATTATGCAAAACTTTACACTTTTCAATGGTACAGTACATAGAATGGTACAAAAATTGCTATTACAGCGATCCCTTCCGGCGGAATAATTTTAAAATCAAGAAGAAACTGCTGGCCATAGCTAAAAACATACACAAAAAATTTGTTTCAATTCTATGCATCATTTCATGCTCTTTTCGATGGTACAATGGCGACACACGGACAGACAAACACAGACAGACAGACATTTTGTATAAGCATGTTTTTTAGGATCTCTGACCTCCAAAACGTGTAAATCCGCGGATTCAATTTGAAAAAGCGTGCAAAACATGCTTTAAGCAGTTTATCATGTAATTGCTCTTCTAAAGACTGCAGTTAGTTTGAAAGCACAGCTTTATATAAAGTCTTTAATTATTGCCCTTTGGGATATCTTATTTCAAAATTATATGAGATTTTTTTTTTTTTTTTGATTAAAGAAACTTAATGTCTGGTATATACATGTACAACATACCAAATGAATCAATTTTACGAAAAATAAAATATAATACTTTTACGTTCTTAAAGTATTCTTAAGAAAAATTAAAACTGTCTTTATGTTAACTCATTTAAACAAAATTTAAATTTAACTTAGTTTATATTCATTTATAGGTTAGTTTTAAAACTACATTCTGTTAACACTTTCCGATTCTGATGTTATAGTAATTTAAAAAATCTGTATGATATAGCAGTTCTAAAAAATAAAGGTTTTTCCCGCTCAACAATGCAACACTTTTTGGTATATTGCCTGGATACAATCACATGCGATATAACAAAGGACGTTAAAAAATTGAGTAAGTGCTGGGCAACATATAACTATGATATGTTCCCGCACCATGTTGGTGAAATCAAAGTAAAATTGCGTAATTTGTTATTTCTGTTTGTATAAATATTTTTTATAAAATATAATTATGAGTGTAAAATTATAATGTTTATATATTTAAGTAAAATAAGAGTGTAAGTTCATACAAAAATTATTAAGTTGATTTTAAATAGTAAATATATATTTTTAAAAATTGTTGTATTGTAAAATGAATGTATAATATTGAATGGAGTTCGGATCTCAGACAACAACAATACGCAGACGCCATGGTGTCGTCTTATGACAAGCCAATGGAACGTGGTGTATAATTAGAAGTCGTAAAATCATAAAAACGTTGGAATCAATTTATGGCCTCAATAAAAGTGTTGGGATAAATTTATAACTTTTCAGACCACCCAAACTTTAAGGCAGATAATAATATTAAAGTATATGTTAGGGGCCATTTGCAGACTGCTAGCTAATAGGCCTATCGAAGTATAATAAAAAATCTTCTCACATCCAATAACAGTGGACTAGACAAAAATAGCTCCACCCACTGCAGGAACTGGTGTGCAAGAAGAATAAGTTTTAAAAAAAAGATAGTCTGAAAAAAGATGTAGAGGATGCAAGAGCTCTCCTGAAAGCCCGTGCAATGAGTCCCGCAAGCCCTAGTAAAGCCCAGGCGAGATGGACCTAGCGGAGCGAGCCTAATCCAGCCTAATCAAGCCTAATTGAGGATGTCTTCCTGAGGTACCTATCGGAGTGAGCCTACACAAGCCAAATTGAGGATGTCTTCCTGATGTACAGATCGGAGTGATCCTAAACAAGCCAAATTGAGGATGCGTTCCTGATGACACATTGCCATGATCCTAAGCAACGCAACAACTCGGAATTTGACAAATAAAGGCCACCATCCCGTATATTAAAAGAAGGTACTATTTTACACATTTTCTTTTACCACATAAGTTCATATGAAAAATCTAAAAAAATACTTTTCTGATATTTTATGGTAGAGAGTTATCTGAGATCCGACCAAACCAATAATTAAATAAGTTTAAGGTAATTTTAAAAATGAAAGAGAGTATTTCTTTTAGCAAAAAGAAACAATTATAATAATTAGAGTACGTGAAAATATTGTCTTTTTTTTTAAAAAAAAGATTAAACATACTTAAAATAATGAGAAGCAAACAAAAGTGTTGCTTTCTATTTTTTGAATTAATATTATGTTTTTCTGTAAATAAATTTGTTCAATGTAAATAAAATATTTAATCAAGTTTTAAAAAAGTTTCTGTAATTATTTAATTAATAATATTTAAAGTGTGTCAATTCTTTTTTTACAGCTTAAATTTTAGATTAATTCATAAGTGGAAGAGTTCATCTAAATAAATCACAACGCAAACTCTTAATTTTATTCGTAATTATTCAAATTTAATAATTACTTTTTGACGCGAATTATAATTTAATTTTATTAATGCTTCGCGTTGCTCTTCTACTAGAATGTAGGTAAATACGATCACTTATATTATTTAAATTTATCTAAGGTATATAAAACTATATACCAATTTGCTATGAGGTTGCTTGGATGATTTGGACCAATTAACAATTTTGAATATATTTAATAAAAAAAACAAACAGGTGTAATTATCTGTCCAGCATCCCCCCTTCATAGTACAAATGGCGCCGTGACTCAGGAACGTTCATTAAGTACAATGGTGCTATGACTCAGGAACGTTCATCTGAGGTCATTAGAAATAATAATAATAATAAAGGAAAATAAATTTAAGTATTATTTCAATGTCACAATTTTAAAGATATTGTAGATATGTAAGTTTAATTGATTAAAATTTTATTAAAATTAATTTTATTATTGTAACAATACTGACACACATATAATAATTTTATATAAATAAAATGAATAATATATGTTAGTAAAAAACAAAAAGGAAATAAAAAAAATAATTCTGGGATTTATAATAGGTAAATTTAGGAATTACAATTTTGTTTTTTTTTCTCTCTTTTCTCTTGTGGTTGGATCTCAGTTACCATTGAAAAATAATGGCATTCACATCACAGATGACACATTTGTAAAAATAATTTTTTTTATATAATGTATAAATAATAATAATAATAAGAATAATGAGTAAAATTTTATAATATGTCTGATATAAAAATGATTGAAATGTCAATAGATCACGATTTTTGAAATTGTATCACCTTGATACAAAAAAAAAATTTATGAGTCGTACTACGAAGTAGTAGTACAATATTTATAAAAAAAAAAAAAAAAAAAAAAAAAATAAGATTGTTTTTTCTGTAGAAAAAGACAGATATTTTTCTGTTAAATGAAATTATGTTGTTTTTTATATATACGTGTATTATAAATATTTTAGGGGTATTTATGTGTGTAAAAGAATAATCTACAAAACAACTTCATCTCCTAAGAAATTTTTTTTTAAATTTTAGTGTTGTTGTTTTTATGTATTTATGCAATTTAGAATATTTTCATACATATGTGGTAATATAAAAAAAAAAAAAGTATGATAAACAGAAACATTCTGTTAAAAGGTTATGCCCAACAATAAGCGAAAATTTAAAAGGAGAAGTGTAGATTTAAATACCTCTGGAGTTAAAACCAGAGGACAGAAAAATAAAATTATTTCTCTAAATTATTCGCTACAAAAAACTAAAAAGAATACAATGACTCAACCTAGTGTTGATACGCTGTTGAATTGTATCCCCGTCTTTGACGGAAAGAAAGAGTCTAATATTAAATTTTTCGTGAACGAATTCGATAATCTAATTAAACAAACGGAATTAGAGAATGTTTCGAAACTTGCACTCTTAAAAACTAAATTAGTCGGTAGTGCTAGAGATAAATTAGCTAATGAAGAAAATCTTAATACAGAAAAAGATTACGGTAAATTTAAAGAAAAATTAATCGATACTTTTTCTACTAAAACAAGTTTTTCTGCGGCTCAAAGCAATTTTTTTTCTCTTAGGCAAAAACCTGCGCAGGCTATCGCTGATTTTATCAGTGAATTCAATGCGGCTGCAAAACTTTACCTAGATAAAAGTGGCCAAAATATTGACAACGGTAATGGTAGTTTATTTGAAATGATAAAATTCACAAGATTTTTAGAATCAGTTAGGGCAGATTTAAGTTTGGACATTCGAAGAATGGCGCCGAAAAATTTCAACGACGCATGTAAATTTGCGAAACAAATGGAAGATGCATACAATCAAGTTGCATCAAAGGAAATTAATTCGATTACAAAAACCTCCACTGAGGAAAATTTGGACAAATTGTTAAAATTAAATATGGAAAGCGCGGAGCAAATTAAAATTTTGACTTCCGAAATAAACAATTTGAAAGTTAAAACAAAAGATACTGCATCAAGCAGATGGTGCGAATTATGTAAAAAAAATTCGCATACTTTAGAAACGTGCTGGTACAAAAATGATAATAAAAATACATATAAGGATAGCAGAGATTTCGCAGGTCGGCATTTTAATAAAAGGTACTCTTATAATGGACAGTATCAACCGAGAGCGAATTTTAATCCTAGATTTGTTAACCCAAACCAGCAGTGGCATTTTCAATCTTATGCACCCACAGGTGGTTACTATGGATATTCTCCATATCCCCCACCCCCACCAAATTACTTCCCTCAGCATGTGCCATACAGGAATAGTCAACCTCAGAGTCATGCCAGTTATTATCCAAATGAGGATAAAAATGAGAATTTAAAAGAGAATGCTCAAAAGTATCCGAAAAAGTATAATAAAAATGGTAAAACGGATGATCAAAGGGACAAGTAAGGGATATGAATTGGTATTAAAAATAAATCAAAATGCATAATTAATCGAATTTCAAAATTTAAAAAATTTTTCAAAATTTAAAAATAAATTTTTCTTTTTTTAGATAAAAAAAAATTTGAAACAGAATTAATAACTTGCCTTTTTAAAATTCAAAATAATAATAAGAAAGGATAGGAACATGGGAACGCCAATTTGTCTCAGGGTTACAATATTGAGCAAATGTGCAGGGCGCACCCGAAAACATACTTATAAAATTATGTAATGTGCTTCACAAAACTTCAATGGAGCAGTGAAATATTTCGCTCCAGGCAAAAGTTATATATTTTTTTTTCTTTTCGAATATGAATTAGAAAATATAAAATCTTAACAAAGCCAAATAACATTAAAACTTAATTAATTTCATAGTAAATAATGTTGGAGTAATTTAAAAAAAAAAAAAAAAAAAAAAAAAAAAAAAAAAAAAAGAGAATTTTTTATGTCTTCTATAAGGGTAGCCTTTGCTAATAGCCTTACAATTTAGATGACAAAATTTCAGAATTACTCTTTAAAATGAGTAGGTGTAAGCTATAGGTTCAGGGTAGTTAGAACAGCTTTATAGCATACTCATATATATATATTTTTTTTTATATAAATATATGGTTGACAAGGAATAAATTATTAGTGCACTCTATATTAGGATAGCGGTCAGCTATAAGCCTAAATATAATAAAATATACAAAAAGTGCTAAGATTTATTCCGGTAGTTCAAGTACAACTTATATGCTAAAGTCTAGAATTTAGACAGCAGGGATAAGTTTTATGAACAAAAGTGTTATAAAAAAATTTAAAAAAAAGGATTTTGGTGTAGCACATTGGTTTTTAAAAAAAAACACATATATGTATAACAATGGACAAGGCAAGTTATTTCAACATGATTGCACACAAAAATAAAAAAAAATACACAAATAAATAATTGAAGTAAAATTAAAATTTTCTCACCAAAGGCTTTCTGTATAGGGTACAATTTTGGCCTACGGCTGGGTATGCACCAACACCAACAAAATATTTGTAGAAAATTTATCAATTCACAGATACATCAATATATAGGCATCACCTAGGCATAAATTTCAGGATTCTTGGCTGAAAAAGGAATCGAAGAAAAAATTAAGTATGGTATAATTACTAGATGTTATGCTCAGAAACAATAAAATTAGTAATATTATATTGTAAAAAAGCAGCATTTTGAGTTTTCTTGAGGAAAATTTTTGATTTTTAGGTTTTACACATTTATGGAGTGTCTAGCTCAGTGTTTACTTCCTAGATTTAATAAGAAAAAATAATAAATAAAAATATAAGTTCGTGTTGTTTTCAAAATAAATAACAAAAGGTATAGCAATTAGCATTTACAGTTAAAATTTATGGAATTTTCATCAAAATTAACATTAGACAAACATAGTTTATATTATATTTAACTTGATAAGCTAATTTACTTTTATTAACGGTATTCAATTAGAATTAAAGTAGGCTTAAATTCAAGTTAAATTAATTAATAACATTGTTGTAGTGTAAAATTTTATGTAAGACTATTATATTTTTATTGTATATATAAAAATATGCAAATTTAACAATTAATAAAATGTATTAGCAAAATTATTTAATATAAATATTAAATGACATCTTGCTGAAATCAGCTAGATATTAGATTTTTTTTTTTTTTAAATAAAATATTTTATAAATTTATGTTAGTTTAGAATTTAAGCATTTTTTTTTTCTTTTCCTTCCCTTAGAATTAAATGCAATTCTAAATTTAACACATATAAATATACATAGTATTGATAAATTTGAGTATGTGAGTTCATAGAATATTTTTTTTTATATAATTTGGCCAATTTAACATTAGGAAACAAAATAGATAAATAAATATATTTATATATATTGGCCTTATTTTTATTAAAATATGTAGTATGGCTTAATAAATTAATTTAATTTTTTTATAGTACATAAATGTATCATTTTAAAAACTTGATCTGTAGCAATTTGATGTGGATATGTATGAGTATACAAAGATGCTTTTCTGCTGGCAGAAATTCTTTGGTTCGGGCCCGAGTACTCATGGATTACTGCATACGATTTTACAGAATATTTATCATTTGCTTTTAGTACTTTTAAAAATTTTACAAGTGTATTAATAACAATTTTTTTTTAAATAATAATTATTAATGTTGGATTAATAATAATAATTTATTATCTTTTATTTTTAAACATATCATTAAATTTTAGACAGTAGAATTCACATACGGAATGTTAATGATAAATAAAATTTTGAATAAATAAATTTTTATTTCATTCAGTAAAAAAAATAAATAAATATGAAAATTTAACAATCTTTTAAGATAGAATTGTTGGCTAAATAAATAATAATTTAAGACACAAAAATTGTTCTCTTCTTCGTCAATGGCATTTTCTGACAACACTATTTAATAGTATTAAATGAAGGTGAATTTTTAAGGTCAGCGTAATGCATATTTGGCATTTTGGAGAGGCCGTAGAAGTCATTTTTCCGTGTTGTTTACATTTTAATAGTAAACAATATCATGAATCAAAATTTGTGTTTGTTAAAAAGGTCTAAAAATATACAATGTAATCAGTTAAAGAAAATTATATGCATTTTTTTTTAATCCTGAAAGGCAATTTGGGTTAGATTTAAACCTGGATGCATAAAAAGGCCACCCTCGCTTCAGTTCCAGTATGAGGCAGGAGAATGCACATGCTAGAATCGCCATTTTTCCCCTGCAAAATAATAAAAAAAAAAGCAGAAGGTTTACATTAGATACGATACAAATACATACACTGTTTATGCATAGATTATGTTTAAAATTACATACAGGCATGCACAGTGAGTTAAGAAGAAAGTATATCAAGAAATTATACTAATTAATACGGTAATTACAAGCATGAAATGGTTTTAAATACTTACTTTTTGAAGTCGTAGAATTTTGTCACAGCACAAATCACCTCACAGAAAGCGATTAGTAGCTTGACCACCCCCCACTTTTCGGGAGGATCGGCGACGGTCAAAAAAACTGGTTTTATTCTCTCCTGCTTCTTCTTTTTTTTTTTTCTCTCGTATCGGGTAAAGTTGGAAAGCATTGCGTAATGATATATTAAAGGAGATGAATTAGCTTGTACATTTTGACAGATCATACATGTTTGAAGTAACAAATGAATAAAATAATGTAACAAGTTTGTATACAATATTTTTTCTGATTATAATTTGAATACATCAGATTAATTATGTGAAAATATAACATGTCATATTACAAGCATTGTATTTACTTTTATTCAGTATAAAATGTGTTTTAGATAAAACACTGTGTCATAAGGTTGTATGTGATGAAATAATATGTCAAATGCGTATGCCATTATTTTTCTTATAATGAGGTTTATTTCGGCATATTAATTTCAGACAAAATTATAGCTTTGAATGTATTTTGGGCACTTAAACTGTAAAGTTACAAAATTAGTAAACATGTGTGTGGTAAAGAAAAAAGGCTTCGAGAAAGACGTCTGATTGTCAGTACAGAGGTCTTCTAAAAATGTGAATGTCAACAGACAACTATGCTATCATGTGTTGAACTTTCTGTTATGAAACAATAGAAGAACTTCTTATAAAATATACCAGAACCATTCATAATTGAACTTTACAGTCTTCGATCAAAAACTGTGTAGATACACAGTCATATGGACACGTACATTCCTTCAAGCTTTAAAAAAAAAAATAAAACCAGCAATCAGTTTTTATTTTTTTTTCTTCCGATACCGGGAGAGATGCTGGGCAACATATAACTATGATATGTTCCCGCACCATGTTGGTGAAATCAAAGTAAAATTGCGTAATTTGTTATTTCTGTTTGTATAAATATTTTTTATAAAATATAATTATGAGTGTAAAATTATAATGTTTATATATTTAAGTAAAATAAGAGTGTAAGTTCATACAAAAATTATTAAGTTGATTTTAAATAGTAAATATATATTTTTAAAAATTGTTGTATTGTAAAATGAATGTATAATATTGAATGGAGTTCGGATCTCAGACAACAACAATACGCAGACGCCATGGTGTCGTCTTATGACAAGCCAATGGAACGTGGTGTATAATTAGAAGTCGTAAAATCATAAAAACGTTGGAATCAATTTATGGCCTCAATAAAAGTGTTGGGATAAATTTATAACTTTTCAGACCACCCAAACTTTAAGGCAGATAATAATATTAAAGTATATGTTAGGGGCCATTTGCAGACTGCTAGCTAATAGGCCTATCGAAGTATAATAAAAAATCTTCTCACATCCAATAACAGTGGACTAGACAAAAATAGCTCCACCCACTGCAGGAACTGGTGTGCAAGAAGAATAAGTTTTAAAAAAAAGATAGTCTGAAAAAAGATGTAGAGGATGCAAGAGCTCTCCTGAAAGCCCGTGCAATGAGTCCCGCAAGCCCTAGTAAAGCCCAGGCGAGATGGACCTAGCGGAGCGAGCCTAATCCAGCCTAATCAAGCCTAATTGAGGATGTCTTCCTGAGGTACCTATCGGAGTGAGCCTACACAAGCCAAATTGAGGATGTCTTCCTGATGTACAGATCGGAGTGATCCTAAACAAGCCAAATTGAGGATGCGTTCCTGATGACACATTGCCATGATCCTAAGCAACGCAACAACTCGGAATTTGACAAATAAAGGCCACCATCCCGTATATTAAAAAAAGGTACTATTTTACACATTTTCTTTTACCACATAAGTTCATATGAAAAATCTAAAAAAATACTTTTCTGATATTTTATGGTAGAGAGTTATCTGAGATCCGACCAAACCAATAATTAAATAAGTTTAAGGTAATTTTAAAAATGAAAGAGAGTATTTCTTTTAGCAAAAAGAAACAATTATAATAATTAGAGTACGTGAAAATATTGTCTTTTTTTTTAAAAAAAGATTAAACATACTTAAAATAATGAGAAGCAAACAAAAGTGTTGCTTTCTATTTTTTGAATTAATATTATGTTTTTCTGTAAATAAATTTGTTCAATGTAAATAAAATATTTAATCAAGTTTTAAAAAAGTTTCTGTAATTATTTAATTAATAATATTTAAAGTGTGTCAATTCTTTTTTTACAGCTTAAATTTTAGATTAATTCATAAGTGGAAGAGTTCATCTAAATAAATCACAACGCAAACTCTTAATTTTATTCGTAATTATTCAAATTTAATAATTACTTTTTGACGCGAATTATAATTTAATTTTATTAATGCTTCGCGTTGCTCTTCTACTAGAATGTAGGTAAATACGATCACTTATATTATTTAAATTTATCTAAGGTATATAAAACTATATACCAATTTGCTATGAGGTTGCTTGGATGATTTGGACCAATTAACAATTTTGAATATATTTAATAAAAAAAACAAACAGGTGTAATTATCTGTCCAGCAGTAAGAAAACAAATAACAGTAAAGGAATTTATGAATGATTGAATAAATGAACATATATCGCCAAAATCTTTACATTTATGATGTAAAATGAAATATAATTAAGGAAGACTGGAGGTCATGTGAACATTGGATGGGGCAGATGTGAACGTCGCAATTTTTCACTAATTATATGTTTTTTTATTTGAAAAATAATAACAAAGATAGTAGCACCTGTAGGAATATGGTAAATTTTTTTTAAAGCTCTTTGACATTTTATTTGTCCTCAATAGCCAAAACACTGTTTATAGATCTCAAAAGTAAAATAACATTTCCAACTTCATAAGCAAATAACTATATATATTTATTCACTTTTTTAAATTTCAATGTCTTAACATACACATTGAATACTAATAGGCATTTTTGATAAAGTTTTTTTTTCTTCTAAAATTGAGAAATGTTAATTATTTATCAATTTAACTGTAGCAGCCATGTGGGACACTTGTGAGCAGACTAGTTGGGGCGGATATGAACAGTTCATAATTGCCCCAATAATCATTATGTGATTTTGTTCCTTTCGGTTAACTTCATGAAAAATAATGTCTGCTCCAATATCTATAATTTTCCTGAAATAGAAGACTATTCCGTCTTACAAAGTTGATTTTCTATTGAAACTCGTATAAACAAATTTTTAAGCTAGTACATAAAGAGCAACAAGCTCGTTTAAGTTTAATTGTAATTTAAATAAATTTAATGTTTTCTAAAATGCAACAAGTGTTATGTATTATTTTACTAAACTGTTTACAACAATATGTTTTATGGATTGTTAATAGAAAAAAGTATTACGCTAAACAACTTTGAATTTTTTTTTCTATTTCATTTGTTCCAAACTTGCAATAAAGGCTTACTTCCATCTCTAAAACAGCTATGCATACGATGCTTTGAATAGAGATAAATACCAGTAATATTTTAAGAAAGTAAAATTTTTAAAGTGATAACTACCGTAAAATCCGGATTGTAAGCACATTCCCCTTCTCTTTCAAAAGCAAAAGAAGTTAAATTTCGGGGGTGGGAGTGGGACCGTTATAACCGAGATTTTTTTTAAATAATGGAAAAACCCTTCTGTATCATTAGTTTAGAAGTAAGCAAGGCAAATACAGGAGGGATAATCTTTCGTATTTTATCACATTTCAGATAAACTTTATTTAAATGCCCTCTCGCTAAAATCTCCCCAAAACAAAAACTCTTAAGCAAAATTTAAAAGCTTTGATTTTTTTTCAAATTTACTTCTTTATTGTTTTATTTTATTACCGACAATATTTAATCGGTCATCTAAGCCTCCTTCCATCTCAAATATACTTATTTTCATTTTATAATCTTTTTCTTAAACATATCATCCTGAAACTATATATATATATATATATATATATATAATAATAATAAAAATTTTCGCCTTTTTATCTTAGTAAAACTATTCCAAATTCTTTATGTCTATATATTTTGTCCTTTATTTCATGCGTTTAAACCTGCGTATTCTTTAATTATTATTCTAAAAACCTTAATCCATTCGTAACTTACTTCTTAAAATCAATAAATTATTTTCTTTTATTTTATTCTAAGACAATTCTTTTTCTTTCAATGTTTTCAATATTTTTGTTCGATGATGTTCTCTATCCCATAATTCCTTGCAAGCTTCCCGCCAGCATTTGATTGCGTTTTAATACTGACGCCGAGAATAAAGAATTCATTATCGACGTCACAAGTTCTTTCCCCTTCCCATCGAATCGTAGCCTGTCTTATGTCCCGTCATCCCGGTTATTTTAACAGGGTTGGTATTCCAATAAAACTCTTAAAAAAGTAAGAAGAACTGTAAAGGTGATTTAAAAAAAAAAAAATACCATGTGTAAGAAAAGTTCTGTTTACTATATTGAGTAGTTTTTGTTTATAGAAATTAACCCAATTAGGAGAAAAAGCTATATTTATGTGAACTGTTCATATCTGCCCTAGTCTACCCTATATATTTCTTGTCATTATCATTGTTAAAGACAGAATGAAAGAAACCAGTAACATATACAATTGGTTTCTGATAACATAAGATGTTATAACATAATACGAATTAATCCATGTATGAAACAATCCCACTCTTCTCCATACAATGGCATAAAAATAGTTACATTGTCTGAAGTTGAAATCAAAAACAGATCAATTACTCAAGCAATCAAATTAACTCTCACCATACTATGTCCGAAGTTAAGTATAGTTCATGAATTAAATCGTCAAAGAGTTTCTAAAATGTCAGAAGTCGGATATTCTAAGAAGTCGAGCAAGCTTCAATTAACACGTTTTAAGCAGTCTACCATGTAATTGCTCATGTAAAGACTGTAGTTATTTTGAAAGCACAGCTTTATATAAAGATTTACGTCTTTAATTATCGCCCTTTAGGATATCTTATTTCAAAATTCTATGAGAATTTTAACTTTTTGATTGAAGAAACTTAATGTTTGGTATATACATGTACAACATATCAAATGAATAAACTTTACGAAATACAAAATAACATACTTTTACGTATCTAAAGTATTCTAAAGAAAATTTTAAACTGGCTTTATGATTACTCATTTAAACAAAATTTAAATTTAACTTCGTTTATATTCATTTATGGATGTATTTTAAAACTGCATTCTGTTGACGCTTTCGGTGTATGATGTTATAGTAATTGAAAAGGTGTGTAGGGGAGAGTGGGGAGGAATAGGACAGTTTTCAGAAAAATAAGAAAATCAACTTTGTTTGACACAAAAAATAAAATGGTATACAAAAAAATTTTTTTTGGTTCAAATCTATGCTTATTTTTATACACTTTTCGATGGTTTAATAACGAAATTGGCACAAAAATCGTTATTACTGCTCCCTCTTCAGGCAGAATTTGATCAAATTCAGGGAGGACCTGTTTGTCATAGCCAAAAATATACACAAAAAAAATTTGGTTCGATTCTATACGTAACTTTATAGGTTTTAAGATGGTATAATAATCAAAATGTCACGGACATCGCTATTACAACGCCCCCTTCCAGCGGAATATTTTCAAATTGAAGGAGGACCTTCTGTGCTTAGCCCAAAATATACACAAATAATTTGGTTTAATTCTATGCCTAACTTCATACACTTTTCGATGATCGAATAATGAAAAATGGCAAAAAAATCGCTTTTGCAGTAGCTTCTTCCATCGGAATATTTCTAAACTGGAGGAAGACCTGCTTACCACAGCCAAAAACATATACAAAAAATTTGGTTCAATTCTATGCATAACTTCGTGTTCTCTTCGATGGCACAATGATGACACCCGGACAGACAAACACAGACGCACAGACATTTTGTATAAATATGTTTGGGATCTCTGACCCAGCGTGTAAATCCGCGGAAAACAGGAAGTTCGAAAAAAATTCCGATTTCTTCCATTAAAATAGAATAAAGTAAAAGCAGATGTCTTATCACTTGACAATGGTGATGGAAACACATTTAATGTCAGCTGCATAGAATCTCCACATTGTATTTGGAAGGGGAGATGTGATAGGAGAAAATAATTAATAAGGCGGACAAAGACACAGACACAGGTCTATTGTCGGTCAAAGGTCTGAAAAATCCACATATTAACCGTACAAATAGAAAACAGAAATGCAAAGCTCTCTGCGTTTGATTTAAAATTGGAAAATTCTTCAGACAATATAAAATCAAAATTTTGACCTTAATAGTAAACTTTCAAAGAACAGTAAATTTAAATTTAATTTAGTAAACTTATTTAAAGTTTTAAAAATATATAATTTAATCGTTCCTCGCCTTACGCTCATACATGAAGATGGGAATAAAAAAGACGATATAGTTACGTAAAAATTTTTTCAAGCATTTCAACATAAATTTACGAAGCATGATAAAATTCTGAAAAGTTCTGATTTTTCAACGCTTCAGAACTTCTAACAATGCCAACTTGGTAAAGGATAAATATCGATTTTCATGTCAGCGTTTGAAATCCGTTATATATCCGATTCAGTCTGGAAGTATTTAAAAGGATGTAATACTTTCTTGTAACATTTTTTCTCTTCGAAACTTAAAAGTATTCAACTTTTATCAAATTATTTTATAACCAAAATTTTTATTTTTTATTATTTGGTAATTTTGAAAATTTGTGAATTTTAGGAACATAAAAAAAACTAACTCGGCAATAAAATTCCTGAGAATATATATTTAAAAGGATATAATACATTCCTGTCACATTTCCCCCCCTACAAACATAAAAGTATTCACCTTTTACCAAATTATTTCAAAGCCAAAACTTTTCATTTAATACTTCTTGGTAATTTTTATAATTTATACATTTGAGAAACAATAAAACATCATCAAGAACAACTATGGAATAGAATTTATGAGAATATATTTATAAAGGTACTAGGGGGCTCTGCCCCCTGTAAGCTACGCTCGCCAACCCTCGTTCAGACACCGCAGAATCTAAAAATACGCTAATCTGATGGGTTTTAAAAATATTAGATAAGATTGAATTATACTGAAAAAAAGCTGTGCAGATCTCCCTGTAAACGGGTTTCCATTCAATTCCCTTTGATTGCAAAAATTTAAGGGCGAATCAGTTACTGTTATGACATCCAATGGTTGTTTTCATTTTTGATTAAAGAGGATCAATTAAACATTTGAAAAGAAGCTAAAATAAAATGAATTAAGTATACAGTCTTTGTCTCCCGATATTTTAAAACAATCTGTATAACAATAGCCTAAGTCATCAACAGTTCCGGGCGGAGCACTTCGCTTTTATACTTTAGGTGCCATTTTGGTACTTTAATGTTAGTTAAGCACAGGTGATAAGTCGCCAAATATTATTCTATCGCCATCATTTCATCTATATTATAATGGATTAAGTCATCAACTGCCATAAACAAATATGGTCTGATCCCTTCGCCTTTCATATGAAAGTTTGGCAAAGATGTCATATACGCCCCATATTGGCGCAATTTTTTTTTTCCAACGCCAATTTGGAGAAAGCATCAACAGCATAAACAACAACATCCGGCTTACCATATCAAGCAAAATAACGATACTTTGGCGCCAGTTAAGTACCTGTTGCGTATATGACATTGAAGTCAGAAAAGAATCGTGCCAATAGGGAGCCATATATGACATCTGTGCCGAAAGTTTTCCATTTTGATTAAAAAATCAATTTTTTTTCGAATAAAATTACATAAAATTTGCCATGGTCGCAAAGAATTTTTGGTACTGTCAGGCTAGACGGGTGCAAATCCCGCCAATAGCTTTTTTTCAACTCGCCAGTTAGCATTTTTTTTTTTTTTTCGAGTGGTAAATTAAAACATTGATTTGAAATTGAAATATGCGCACCGCAGGTTTGGCGTGATTTTAACGAAAATTTAGCGAAAACCTCGTTTTTGAATACCAGTTACAAATGTATTTTTGGTACTATACTTAGTTATTCCCCGTCGACCAAAAATCTATCGCCAAACTATAAGATTAAATGCCAATAATGGTTGATGGTAAATGTCACATTCACTTGACTTTAACACTAGAACGCCCGGAAGGAGTCCATCCGACTCCGACCATATGATTACATGTCAACTGGAACCAGAAATTCTTTCATAAAATAAGTTAAATTTAAACTACTCAGATTTACGTTAAATAAATCAGTCAAATAAATTTAAATAAAAATTCTGGTATCAAATATTTTTATGAAACTTGAGTAAAATTTTCGGGCGTTCTAGTGTTAAGCAAGTTACACGTGTTTACGTCATCAAGTGATTTTTATTTCGACAGTTTTATTTGTATATTTATAAATGTTATACTAATTTATTTGTTCTTTCGTTATTTAAAATAAAAAAATATGTCAATTTGTATAATTTGGCGAAATTGGTCGACGGAATAACTAAGTACAGTCGAACCCAGTTAAGACGCTCACGATTAATACGCGATCCCGCTTAATACGCGTATTTTTCCGATCCCTTGAACATCGCCCATAAGGCTAATATAAAAATATCACGTTTAATACGCGAACGGTTATTACGCGATCCCACTTAATACGCGATAAATTTTCGGTCCGTTGAGGGAAAAAATCACGCTTAAGACGCGAATTCATGGATCAAGATGCGAATTCCTTCTTTCTTCTTGAGTGTTGCCTATTTAGCAAACTTTTTTTATACAGATAAAAAACACTTTCCGAATAGTATTATTTACTTTGTTTAATAACATATTAATTAAGGTGAAAATTACTAACCGAAAATAGTGATAGATATTTGAACGAAACAAAAACCTGATAAATTAGCAAAACTGCAAATCCTTCCTTGATCCCGCCTTCTAACTTTCTTTGTCTCACGCTTCGTGTATATTTTTACTGTAGTACAGAAATATAGACGGATTCAGGTTTCTCAGATACATCATAAAAATTATTATGATTAGAGATGATCATACCTGTTGTTACTGAGGTTTTAAGTGTACGTTATATCACTACTATGTTTTATAATGCATGTTATAGTCAACAAAACATGTAACTCGTTAAGATTAAACAAATACGATTGCGGTTGGATAATTGCAATTCTTTTGTTTTCTATGTTTCCTTTACTTTTTGCTATGGAAACAATATTTTTTACACAGAGATAAATAAGAATAGTTTTTTACTAAATTAAAAAAAAGGACAGATTATAATGGTACTCATTATTACAAAAACTAAATATGATTTTAAAAACTGGGCTGTGATTCAAAGAGTTAATACTTTTTCTCTCTGTTAAAAAAAATCAGTCTAGTCGGAAAATTATTTTTGTTGTTTTACTTTTGATTGCAGCATATTAATCAACAATAAATCCATGTTAGAATCCATATTTAATTTTCGTTATTATTCCAGTTGGTTCTATAAAAAGAAACAATGAGTTAAAGGGAAATACAATAAAATTTTAATCTAAATACACGTAAAAGACACAATTTTCGACCCTAAACATATAAATTAAAGCTCTAAAGATCATTTAGACGATTAAATATATAAATAAGCCCAGTTCCTGAAACATTATACAAATCACGTTTAATACGCGATCCCGCTTAATACGCGACTTTTGTCCACTCCCTTGAAACGCGTCTTAACCGGGTTCGACTGTAGTACCGTATTTTGTAATTATTTTCTATTATTTTCAAAAGGAAATAATAAAAAAATAATTGATAACTATAGAACAAAGTAATTTATATAATTTTAAAAAAGAAATAAAAGTAAATAAACATTTATTATTAAATAAACAACAATAGCCGGGTTACCATGTCAATCAAAATAATGCCATTTTGGCGCCAATTAGGTACCCCGGTGCGTATATGACATCTATGCCTAATATTTTTCTTTTCGTTTTGTTTTTAGAAAAAGAAAAAAGTGAAAGCCATCAATTTTAAGTGGTACAGTTTTAAATGGAAGTTTTGTATTTTAAATAAAATGACTGAAAGGATTATATTTTAAATGAAATTAATGAAATATAGAAACATGCGACGGGAAAAATGTTTGGTGATGTATCACATGCGTCCCGCTAACATAAAAATACCGAGTTCTTGATTTCTGTATCAGAATCTTTTGATTTGGCGAAAGGACTGTTCAAATAAATTGAATTATGAATAAAAGTAACATGATAAATTTCTTAGCATACATTTAAAGGAGGCCAAACTGGTCGCCAAATTAATTTAAAATAGTAACCTTTTCTGAAAAAAAAAATCTCTTATGATTGAAATTTGAGTTGCCATCATTAGAAAAAAGTATTTAAAATTAGATAAAAAAAATAATATTTTGAAAACTAATTCGAATTTAAAAATTCTAATACCAGTTTTGAGATCTGTGGATCAATACGGATTTTTGGTGTTAATTCTATTGCAAAGTGTTCCATATTTTAGGAGAAATCACATTGAAACATAATCAGTTATTTAATCAGTCGTTTCATAGGATCGTTACATAAATTCGTTTCATAATATCCGTTTCATTAGGATTTTATATATATAGGGTAGATGTAATACATTCCTGAGACAAATTTCCCCTCCACACTTAAATGTATTCACCTTTTATAAAATTATTTTAAAGGCAAAGGTGTTTATTTAATATTGATTTGTAATTTTGATAATTTATGCATTTGAGGAATATTTAAAAAAATACTAACTCGGCAAAAAATCTATTAGAATATAAATATATTTAAAAGGATGTAATACATTTCTGTCACATTTTTTCCTCTTCCAAACTCAAAAGCATTCACCTTTTATGAAATTATTTTATAAGCATAATTTTCCATTTAATATCGTTTGATAATTTATGAATTTGAGGAAAATTGAAAAACTTCAACAACAACAACAACAGAAAGCTGGTCTGATGTACCAATCCCAAAACTTTCTTGTATCTCATACATGTTGATACTTCGAAATTCGCTATCACACTGTCAAAATTAATTGGCAATATATGTCCATCATGAGGATTCAAAAGATATAAAATTCTGTGCATTAGTTCTTCAGATATAACTATCGCTGAAATCGTGTAAATCCAACAAAATACAGCTTAGCAGCGCTCCCTATTGAGTGATTTACACCAAAAACTAATCAGGAACAACTTATGTCAACGTCTAACTGAATCTGAAGTTTAGGGAAAATCCGTGCATAGTTTTTGAGGGAGAGCTATTGCAAAATCGTGAAAATTCCAGCATAGCAGCGCCATCTATTGGACGATTAATACCAAAACAGAATCTGCAATAACTTGTGTCAACGTCTAACTAAATCTCTTGTTAGATGAAAATTCATGCATTAGTTCTTGAGATAGAGTTATTGCAGGAATCGTGAAAAATGCAGCATAGCAGCTCCACCTGTTGAGAGATTTACACCAACACGTAATCAGCACCAACTCATATCAAGGGCTAACTGAATGTGAAGTTTGGTTAAAATCCGACCGTTAGTTCTTGAGATAGACCTATTGCGGAAATCGTGAAAATCCTTCAAAATGCAGCATATCAGCACCAACTTTTGGGCGATTTACACCAAAACGTAATCAGCATCAGTGTAATATCAAGTACTAACAGAATCTGAAGTTTGATGAAAATCCGTGCATTAGTTCTTGAGATAGAGTTATTGCAGAAATCGCGAAAAATGCAGCATAGCAGCGCCACCTGTTGGGCGATTTACACTAAAATTAATCAGCACTAATTTATTAGGGATTACCTGAATATAAATGAATATAAATTCTTTTTAAATTCCGTGCATTAGTTCTTGAGATACAGCGCCCTCAAAATTTGTGTAACATACAGATAGACTCACAGACAAACATTTTGTAAAAACATGTTTTTCGAAATCTCTGACCCCTAAAACGTGTAAATCCGTCGAAAATCGGAAGTCGAAAATTTTTACGAATCCAATACTTTCTTCTTATAAAGATAGAAGAAAGTAAAAAACCGGTCAATTTCGAGTAATACTTGCGCTTAGAGGGTTCTCCACAATAAATATATCAATTAGTAACTGGGCATTGGGTTACACAAATATATCATTAAAAGTTGTTATCTAGGCTTTAAAAGCCTATCGCGCATACAGCACGTTGTCCGTGTCTTTATGGATGTTCATACCGTCCATGTCTTTAAAGGTTAATATCTCGGCTAATTACTGACAATTTTTTTCGAGAGAAACGAGAGAACGAGAAAAACGGTTTTGACAGATGGACCAACAGACACAAGAGTGATATAATGGTCCCGTTTTAACTTTTTTAGTACGGAACCCTGAAAACTAAGTCGGCATAAAATATGTAAGGCATAAAATTGCTTCAAATTCTACTTTTAACACTCGATTACTATCCTCAATAAATTTGTGCTATCGTTTTCGTTGTATCTGTGAGTTACATGACGTGATTTGTATATTTATACATTTTATACAGCGATAGTTAGGTGTTATTTATTTATGACGGCCAATTATCTACGCGTGGGATATGCAGCGATAGTTAGGAGAAAGGTAGTAATTAACTATAAGCATATGAAGAGCTGAGTGGATGTACATGTTACTTTTTCTAAAAAATTTTTTATCTTTTAGATGAAAGCGTCATGAGGTATCCTATCATATGGTGAAGCTAAAATACTAAGATTCTATTTAGTCTTGAAGATTTAAGACATTATTTATTAATATTTATTATTTTAACATTTAATAATGTCAATAATATTAATAATTTTTAATATTTGAAAATTAAATATGAATAAGTTTTTCCGACAGAGTTTAGTACCATACCTGTTAATATTTTAAACGCATGGTATCAAACAGAAAATAAATCATTAAAATTTACAGCTAAAACTTTCACTTCAAATTTCTTCAAATGTAACTTTTGTTACTTAACATGTTCTTCCACTTAGCTCTTCATATGTTCTTTTGAATTGAATCATAAAAACTAAAAATATATATATATATATGAAAATAATTATGAAAAATTACCAAACTAACATTATACTATTTCTAAGTGCTAAAAAGGTGCAAGATTGTTAAAACTATAAAAACAGTGAAATAGCTTTACTTGACTGTTGACATCCCTAAGAGCAAATAATCCTTGGCCGAACTTCTACCGAAAGTCTTAACTCGACTATATTTCGTCCTGGCGATCTCATTTTCCGGAGTCGGCAGATACGACTTCTTGTCCGCAAAGCAGATCACTTTTCGAGCATCGCATCCCGTCTACAATTGAATCGGCTTTGAAGCCTTTGCGTATTAGTTTTCAATAATTTAGTCACTTGGTAATCTTTTACCGAGTACATTGCAATATCATATGATCTTTTGCCGATTTGTTAATAATATCGAATAGAAGAATTTGTACGATGTAAAAATAGTATTTAAAACGTAAAAAAATTTGTTTTAATTCAAAAAGTAAATATTGTTAAATGGGAATATTTTCCACAATAAGATTAAAAAATATTTATTTCCATATCAAGTGTGCAACTCATTGAAATGTAAGAATTTTGTTTTGTTTAAAGTCAAAATATTGCTGTTAAAAATTTTTACAATAAAAATTACAATTTAATTTACTATTAATTTTGCATTTTAAAATGCAAATAAAATTACATTTAATTTAAAAATGATATTCTTGCTTATAAATTACTTATACTATTGATATCCAAATATTTTTGAATCTTACAAATAATAATTAATTATAAATTTTATTGCAAGATCATTTAACAACAATATCAAAGTCAAAACTTTAAACTAAACAAAATTTCTTACTTTTTAATTAATTACACTCTCGATATGAGACATTTTTGTATTTTACAGAGGAAAATATCCTATTTAACAATATTTACTACATGAATTAAAACGAACTTTCATACATTTAATTATACAATTTTTGTACCTTAAAATGTAAAATATTCTCATTTAACATTGCGTCCTATCAGTGAAAATCATAATTTAAAACTTTTCATTATACTCTGATTATGCATAAAAAAATATCGTTTTCTCTTACTTTTATATCTAAATAATTATTTTCATAAAAAAATTGTTGTCTTTTTTCTTTTTTTCTTTAAACGGTATGAAATTAAATTTTTCACCATCTGAAGAAAAAAGATTATCTACTTCTTTATAATGCAATTTATATAATAACATTATCTGAATAATTTCCAAATAAATTAATTTTTAAATCAGATATTTCTAATTCGTAATTAACAAAATACATTTAGAGCAAATAGTTTGTTGCTGTAATAGTCTAAATTTCATGTATTATTATGATATAATATAAATATCAGATATTATAATTTTCTTTTTATTTATCTAAATGAACAAAACAGCAAATATCTCATATTGGTATATAATGGTTATCTAACCATTTATCAAAGTATGATTTTAAGTACGAATGTTTATTATTAAAATTATTAACATATTATAATTAATTATTAAAAAAAAGAATGTAAGAAAAAAAACAAACGCTTTTAAATTGTTAATTTGCTTTTACACTAATTATCCTGCTGTCTGTAAATTTTAAAGAGATTTAAGTTTACTGATTTGCGAATAATTATTTATTCTCACCAAAGAACATTTCTTGGAAAGTATTTTATCTCCCTGTATTCCTCGGTTGTCCGTTTACAAATGATGTCCTTGAAACGTGAAAAAACATTTTGAGCGGCAGCGAGATATAAGATAGTGCAGGGGATTGGAGAGTTTTATTCACGTGATACACATTCTCTGCCATCACTTCAGGGGGGATTTTTATTGTGAAAACAAACAATGACACCCCAATAAAAGGATTCAATTTTCATTAAGTTCTGAATTACTGGCCGATTACATACAGACGAATATTTTTCCGATTAATGGACTTTTAATAATAATTCAATTTCCTGCCGAGGTTTGCCCTCGAGATTATCTACATAGATTGCTAGATTTTGTTCAGACGAGATTGTGTCAAGCCTTCAATTCGACTACTGTTCTTTTACCGACAATTCTGGTATTAGGCCGGAATTTAGCCGATATCTCTTGCTATTGGGGATATTTCGACCCTATCCGCGTCATTATCAAAACAAATAAATAATGATATTCTGAAATTGCCCATGATGCTGTAGCGATCTCATTTCACATGATCAGTATAAAGCGAGTTACTAGCTTAGGGTAACTGGCTTGGCCTTTTGCTCGACGCTAACGTTCTCGCCTCCTGATTATGACAACCTTGGTTCATATCCCATCGGCGCCATTCACTCCCTAAAGTGGTGACCCGGACGCACACAAAATCACAACCTTGAACAGCAATCATCTCCTCTCATAACCAACAGATGGCAGCAACAAATAAATCATCTCCAGCAAACTGAGCCTGTGAAACGTTCACAGCACATAAGCCTGCCATACGCGCATCACTCACGACAGCATATCGCTCGTCAGACGTCAACAAGATGTCTTTGTCACTGGGAAGGGAGCGTATAGCGATCTCATTTCACATGATCAGTATAAAGCGAGTTACTAGCTTAGAGTAATAGCTAGCATCGAGCCTTTTGCTCGACGTTAACGTTCTTGCCTCCTGATCATGAGATTCGTGGTTCATATCCCATTGTCGCCAATCACTCCTTAAAATGCAATGATCTGAAACGCCATCATTCAGTTTTTCATGTAACGCACGTGACTTTTTTTATTTTGTATTTTACTTGGACGTTTATTTCTATTTTCGTAACCATTAAGTAATTCGAACCGCATTTTTGGTAATTTAAATGATGCTGCATCGCTACAAATGTAATTTTTACGTGTTAGAATATCTATGGTTTCTTTTACAATGGATGAATAATATAGATTGGAGGGAAAAATTCCCTTCCTTTCCAAAGTTGTACAGCGCTCTCTTCGGCGGAATATTTTGAAATTCAAAAAGGACCTGCTTGATATAGCCTAAAACATAAGTATGAAATTTGGTTCAACTGTTTAGATAACTTCATACACTTTTCGATGGTATAATAGTGAATATGGCACAAGAACCGCTATTACAGCGCCTAATTACGGCGGAATATTTCCAAATTCAAAGAGGACCTGCTGGGCATACCCAACAACATACACAAGAAATTTGGTTCATTTCTACTTGTAACTTCATGTACTTTTCGATTATACAATGGCGGTACAGGGACACACGGACAGACGGTCACCCAGGCAGACAGATATTTTGTATAAACATGTTTTTGGTATCTCTGACCCCTAAAACGTGTAAATCCGTCCAAAACTAGAAGTTGAAAAAATATTTCGATTATAATACTTTCTTCTATTGATAGAAGAATGTAAAAAGCACTCCCTTAATTTTAGAAATAAGATGGTTGCTTCAAAATAGAACTTTTTGTGTTCTCAAATGTTCATTCCTCATTAAATATCTTCTTGGCCTACTAGAGGTGAATACATCGACTCCAAAATAAAAATAAGTGTCTAAATTACCGTTAACTGACATTACTTTGCAGAACTTTGCAAGAAAATGCTCATCTGAGTTAGATTTTTACTGAAGTGTCAGTTACTGGTTAGGTGTCAATAACTGCGAGTTTCATCCTACCTTTTATCTTAGTGATATAAGGATAGTAATCGAGAATTAAAGAGCAATTCAGAAGATAGGTAAAGCTTTAAAATTTTTGTTTGTGTTTGCTGGTAACTTTATATTCGAAATAAACTTTCAAATCTTCAAAAGTACCAGGCGAAAACGATATGTGGGGCATTCTCACAATCTTTTGACTTTAGGGAAAAAAATCTGACAAAATTAAACTTGCTAAAATAACATTTTAATCTGATAGACGAATGCCTTAATGATTCAAAATAAAGAAAAAATGGTCAGCAGCGAAAATTGTTTTATTTAACTGAGGTTTAAGTTAAACTTGCGAGTTTAATTTTCCTTACCATTTTACCCCTATAACTTTTTATTTTTTTCTAAATTTTTACTTATAATGTATTTGCATAGTACGCGCAGGACATTCAAATAAGAAATAATAACAATGTAGTACTTTTAATACAGAATTTTTGTATAACATTGTCTTAAAGGGGTGTTCGAAGGGACGGTAAGGTAAAAAAAAAGGGACGAAATGGTAAAAAAAGGGACGAAATGGTAAAAAAAGAGACGGTAAGGATGGAACGGTAAGGAAAATTACTACCTATTTTTAGAAAAATCATGTTAAAACTAAGTGATAGCCACAATGTTCATTGATTTTTAGAAACAGTTGTTAACATTGGATTAAATTTTTTTTTTTAATTTACCTCGAAAATTGCAGGAATAAACCTTGGGGACGGTGAGACTACCAATAAAGCCATGATGCTTGAAATTGATATTTAAATGCTGATTTAAATTCTACAGTACATTTCCTGCCAAAGAATTTTAGACATTATTTCTCTAGCATACTTCTGCTTGAAAAAAAACTTGAAAAAAATTCTGTGGCTGCATCTGAAATGATTTTCTGTATAATTTTAGAAGAGGAGTGGTAAGGAATCTAAAACCCAGGGACAGAGTTTAAAAAATAATAACAACCCTAAAAATGTGTGCATGTTGAATTTTAGCTACATATTTATATAAAACAATAGTTCCAGTTTCAGAAAAAGATTACATCAAATTATTTTTATTGAAACAATTTTATCCAGACAGCTCCAAACTTAAAAATCAGCTTCAGGGACACGGGACGGTATAGGAGTTTTCCAGGTATTTGAACCCCCAACATCGTCCAAAACTTATTTATCTCGTTAATATTGTTGTACAATCATGCAATGGGATGTTCCCCAGTATATAAAATAAAAAAACCCACAAAAAAGTGTATTAAAATAAAAATTATTATTCAGGGACATAAAAGTCAAAAGATTGTAAGAATGCTCCATGTATTTTTATGGCTATCCGTAATAAACTTTGTTTTCAAATATGTTATTTATAAGCGCATTTCTTTAGATTTATTTCCTTTAACTGGTATAAAATATCTTTAGAGAAAATAATACGATATGATATGATGTAAAAAATAAATATATGAAACGGAAGATAAGGAGACATAGAAACCTACAGTGACTAAACTAATTAAAGGGAAAGTTAAAAAAATACAGGGTATTCCAAAAAGTTCCGTACAACTTAAAAATTTTATTAAAAAAAAGAATAGGGCTACAGCAAAATTAATTGCAACAATATATAGAATAACTCAAAAAGTTTTTTTCTACAGTATGTTTCTGGCAGTACAGTATGTTGATTGCGCTGCACAACGCGTAAACCATTATTAAAGAATTCAATTTTTCAAAATGGTCACCCTAGTTTGGAACATTTTCCAAATGCCCTACAAAATTAATTCATGGAATTGAAACACAATATCCAAACAGCTGTAGCTACTGTTGATGTTCCAATTTAATCCACGAACGTTTGCGCGTAGATTGAATTAGAGTATCGTCTTGATAGTCTTCGTGCTACGAAAGTATCTCATGTTTTGGTTTACTAAGGCAGCAGAAAAATCTTTTTGAGTTATTCTATCTGTTGTTATTTTTGCTGTAGGCCTATTCCTTTTTTTAAATAAAATTTTGAAGTTGTACGGATCTTTTTGGGACACACTGTACATCAAACACACTTTTCATGAAAAATAACAACAACATTAATTACGGAATATTCCTTATATTTCGCATAATTAATGCATGCAGTTATGAAAAAATTAATTTTTGATTGGATAATATTCCTTTAATTTGTCAAAATGCTTAAGCATTCAGAAATAAGAAGCATAAAATTTTTTAAATGTATTTACTGATTGTATTAACCTTTAAGTGTTGTCAGATACCACTGCTTTTTCAATGTTCACAGTTTAACTTGTAACTTTCAGTTTAACTATAAATATTAGTAAATTTTTTCGTTTAAAAACCTAATAGTCTCGCTAGAAACTTCGGAACAGGGGAATTTGAATTATAATATTGCTGTATAAATACCGGTACAGAAACAACACCATTCCATCTAATCGAATCTTTTATTCATCTTTTGGCCAAGCGGTCACAAAGACCGCTTCCAGTAGTTACGCGACAATTTCTCAGATTGCACTTAAGTGATAAAGTTAGCCGATTACGTTTGATACCAATTTTTTTAAATAAAGAAAAAATGCGTATGGTACTGACTGTTTCAAATAATTTAGTTATTTGTTTATATATACACTTAGGTGACAAAAGTCATGGGATATTCTGCTAATAGCGTGTCGTACCTCCGTTTGCCCGGCGAAGTGTAGTAACACGACGTGGCATGGATTCCACGAGTCATTGGAAGTCCTCTGGGGAAATATTGAGCCATACAGTCTCTATAGACGTCCATAATTTCGAAAATGTTGCCCGTGGACGATTTTGTGTACGAATTGATATCTCGATTATATCCAATAAATTTTCAATCGGATCCATGTCGGGAGATCGCGGTGCTCAAATCATCCGCTGGAATTCTCCAGAATGTTCTTCAAACCAATCGCGAACATTTGTGGCCCGGTGGCATGACGCATTGTTATCCTGGAAAAATCCATCGTTGTTTGGGTCCATGAATGGTTGCAAGTGGTCTCCCAGTAGCTGAACGTAAACATTTTCAGTTTACGATCGATTCAGTTTGACCAGCGGACGCAGTTCATTCCATTTAAACACAGCCCACACCATTATGGAGCCACCATCAGCTTGTACAGTGCCTTGTTGACAACTTCGGTCCATGGCTTCATGGGGTCTGCGCCACACTCGTACCCTTCCATCAGCTCTTACCAACTGAAATCGTGGCTCATCTGACCAAGCCACATTTTCCTGTCGTCTACAGTCCAACTGATATGGTCAAGAGCCCAGGAGTGCCGCTGTTGGCGATGCCGTGCTGTTAGTAATTGCACCCACCCGAGTTGGTCTTCTGCTACCATAAACCCATTAAAGCCAAATTTCACCAGACTGCCCTAACGGACACGCCCGTCGGACGTCCCACATTCATTCCTGCGGTGATTTTACGCAGTGTTGCTTGTCTGTTCACACTGACAAGTCTACCCATATGTCGCTAGTCGCGGTCATTAAGTGCCGGCGGTCGACTACTGCGTTCTCCATGATGGGAGGTTATGCCTGGATTTAGGTATTCTCGGCACACTCTTGATACTGTGCATCTCGGAATGTTGAATTACGTAAAGATTTCCGAAATGGAATGTCCCATGCTTCTAGCTCCAACTAGCATACCGCGTTCGAAATCAGTTAAGTCTCGTCGTGTGGCCATAATCACATAATCCACCTTCTCAATTTCCACACGAAGCATTTGAACACAAATGAAAGTCCTGCCCAGGCACTGACCCTTTATACAATTTGTAAGCGACACTACTGCCATCTATATATTTGCATATTGGTATCCCATGACTTTTGTCACCTCAGTGTATGTTAGTTCAAATAAGTCAATTTATATATTGGTTAATCGTTTATGTATTAGTTATTTCAAAAAATTAGTTTTTTATTAGTTATAGCTACTCTTATCTTTGTGCAACTGCAATGAAGAGGATGTAAGAGCGACAAACATTCTAAACTCACGATTTCATTGAATATTTTGAGACTAGAAACATTAAATTTGATATAGTGGTTACCTTTAGAATGTAAATATTCAGTAATAGCGGTGCTAAAAAAATGAAATTTGAAAGGGAGAAATGAACTAAATATGTTTTAAAAACGTTCTGAATTACGATTTCTTCTGAAGTTTTTAAGCTAGAAATGTCAAATTCTGCATGACGCATTCTACGTTTCTGATTTAGCAAAGTTTTATGAAAATATAAAAAAAACCTCTTCTGAGTTATCCACGATTTTGAAAAGTGCTCCTTTATCTTCAGAAACGTTAGAAACCCATTGATTTCTATGATTGAAAAAAAGCATTTATGAAATAAAAGTTTCTTTTGCTGAGCATTAAGAAAAGGAAAATGTTTCCGAGTATTTTTAATAGCGTATTAGTCCATTTTCTAAACCAAAATAATCGGTTATTCGGATGCTATCAATTCTCAAATAAACCTTTTCAACTGCCTAATAGTCTTTGTACATGTAAAAATAACAAAATAATGTTACTTTTATATTAATGTTAATGCTGTTAATTTAGCAGGTTTAGAAGTTGAACATGTGTGTTGAGCATGAAAATGTTTATTTGAGAATTAATAAGATAGGAAAAACCGATGTTTCGTATAAAGAAAACTGATTAATGTACTGTAAAAGTTCTCTGATACGTTTCAGTATTTCTTTTTTTTTATGTGTGTAGCAAAATAAACTTTTTTTACAAATGTTTCTTTAAATCTTGGAAAATGATTGTTTTTGAGGTATTTGCGAAGATGGAATGCTTTTCGAAATCCTCGATAACTCGGAAGAGGTTTTGTTATATTTTTCAAGAGCTTTTCTAAGTCCAGAAAAGTTTCACTTTTTTAACACTTTCCAACGTAGATGAAAAGTGTTTATGAATTCGGTTCGCTTGTCCGTCTGTCCGTACTTTAACTCGCGTAAATGCAGTCCGAATGCCATGAAATGGTTACATGTCATTGGGATTTACTATGGCATGTTCGGTAATGAAAATGAAGTGTCTAGAATTTATAGATGTTTAAAGCTCTACTCAAAAGAATTCCGTTATATTACGGTCTATCGGGAAAAATCTTTTGCTGTATACTTTAATGATATTAAAGTATTTTAAATATATCGAAATTTACATATATTATTGAGATGTACTACAAGATAGCTATTATAGAATATGGTGTGCATATAACTTATCGTTTATTTACAGAGACACACAAAAGAATTTGGCTATAGAAGAAAATGAGAAATTATTGAACTATTGAAACCTACAAACAATAATTGCTAGAAGTGTATTTTCATTTGAGGTATGCTTTTTTAAATTGAACTATTTTTTAAATATAACTTGGTGTGTATAAATTGTTAGATGATAAACAATGTCACATAAAAGTTCTCAAAAACATTCGTTTATTGGTGAAAATTTTCAACCGTGCTATGAGTTTAATTGAACTAACTTTGAGCATATAATGTAGTATGCATACATATCTGTAGATCATATACATAGCTTCAAAAAACAAAAAATCGTATATTTTAACGATTATTCATGGTAACAGCAGAAGTCGGTTTTCAAATGCGTTGTGCGTTTTCCAAATAGTTCATTTAGATGTCATCTTTCGCCGTATTAATCTGTGAAGTTTTATTATAGTATTTTGGATGTGTTGAAAAAATTTCATAATCTATGCTGTACACATTTTATAGTTTACAATGTATCATGTTGGAATAGTTATACAGTTGTAAAGTATTTATGCAGTTTGCCTGTCAGCCGTCTCTCCGTTTTCTAATTCTCATAAATCTACTCAGATTGTCATGTAATCAATATATGTTAATGAGGTTCACTATGGAATGTTCTTGTGGAAAATGAGTGTGTAGAATTTACAGTTCGTTTACAGGGACACACAAAATAATTCCTTTGCATTATGGAGAAAATAGTTAACGGTAATTATTTCATCTGAACATGAAAAATATCTTAAAAAAAACTTAGAAAACGTTTTAAAATAGAACGTTTTAAATATTTTAAATATCTTTATAGTATACTAGGGAGCTGTGCATTCCTACTCACTAACGCTCGCCAACCCCCGTGAATTGCGTCACAATTCACATTGGGACTGCTGCGCGTTCCCAGATCGCCTTGCTTACTTGCCACTTTTTGCAGCAACTCTAGCCATAATGAGTGCTAATCCTTTTAACTTATGAAAATTTCAAGATAATTTAAGCTAAAAAAACAGTAATTGAAAACTTCGTTGAAATCACAATTAAAAATGTGTTTAGTTGGTGTAATCAATAGACATAAATCATTTTAACATTATGAAATTTACCAATTTTTCAAATGTAAAATAATTAACTGAAAAATATTACCTTGGAACACAATTAATTTAAAACTCATTGCGCATAATATTGTACAGCAAGGCTTAAATTTATTTGGAAAAACGCTTGGAAAAACACTACCTGATACCAAGATAGTTCAATATAAATCAGCAAACACTATCTAAAGTTCATTCGACGTGAAAAATACAATATCTCTCAGACACTTGGCTAGTTCTCAAAACGTAAACAACACGTTTAAGGATGTGTCGAGAAGAAAATTTTGATCAAAAAACTGATTTTCTGGATGCATCACGTGACCGTAAAACGAACCAATGGTCATTCCTATTCTTACATACCGGGTGTCCCAAAAAGGACTGACTGATTTTAAAATTCAATAACTTGCAAACGGTAACAGATATTTAAAAAATTCTTGCAGGAGGTTTATGCATAAGGTCAAAAGTTTTATTACAGTGATTTTCGATTTTAGTTCGAATTACAAACAATAGATGGCGCTGTAAGCAATAGTCGCTAAATACAGGCTCGATTTCTAGTCCTTTCTCTTGTTCCATGCTGAAAAAGGAGATGGAAATGTATTATCCGGGCCACGAAGTACCAAAAATCGAGCCTGAATTCAGCGTCTATTGATTGCAGCGCCATCTATTGTTTGTAATTCGAACTAAAATTGAAAATCACTGTAAAAAAACTTTTGACCTTATGCATAACCCTCCTGCAAGAATTTTTTAAATATCTGTCACCGTTTGCAAGTTATTGAATTTTAAAATCAGTCAGTCCTTTTTGGGACACCCGGTATCTGCCAAAAGATCGTACTGTGTTTAAAAACAGCTCCTGCTCTGAATTTTAATTTGCTGAATTAGATGTAAAAACAGTGAATATGACGTCATATTGACAAAATCTTACTAAAATATTTCAGTTTTATATGAACTCCAAAGCTCATGACGTTATTGGGATTTAATAAAAAACCGTTCCAGTACATTTCCTGGCTTTTGATGCGCTATTATCCGGCATGTAACTCCTTCACACTATATAAAACTTTCCCAGAAATCGGCTGTTTGTTTGAAAAAATTCTACTTTTGGAGTCCATATGAGAATGAATCCTTTCTTTCAAATATGACCGCCATTTAAGCAATTCTTTCAAAATTCCTGAGTTTTATTGAATATCCATTTTAATTAATTGAAAATTATGTAATGTTCAGAAATATTTTATTTTGTGTATACCAAGAATCTTTAAATAAATAGCAAGAGTCCAGTCTATGTACAGGAATAAGGATCAGGAATATGACATCATCACTCACGCAGTTACATTAAAATATTTTAATTCATGGATGAAAATGTATGTTGTGATTTCCCGAGGCCAACGAAAAAGACAGGCTACCGCAGTGCCTCAAGTCTTTTTTTACAGGCTGCTAGAGCAACGTGATGCTCTTTCCGCACACTTTCATTGGTACATTCGAGCATCACGTGACTCCAGCGGTCTGTAAAAAAAGATACGTGGAATGCACCATGGTAGCCTGTCTTTCTCGTTAGCCTCAGTGTTTTCCGAATGACGTCATTATCTTCATCGGAAACATATCGTTTTAGATATTGCTTACTATGAACGATTATTTATTCACTGTCACTTTATTTACACATATTACTTAATATTATTTCTCAGTAAATCATCTGTGTTCTGCTCTTAAGCGATTAGTGCATAAATAAACGGAATCGTTAATATATTTAGATTTTATGAAAACCATTGAAATTTTTCTTTTAAGTATGACGCGAGTTTCAGTGGTGAAATCAATCTTCTGATTGGTGGAATGTAATAAGGCAAATTAATTGAGTTACTGCAGTTGTTGCCAAACGTCAAGCAACAAATTCAGCCTTATTTTAGCGCTACGTAAGAGAAATATATATAGAAGATTGTTTGAGATTTTTAAATATGATCTAATATTCACCATTAAAAGTTTTTCACGTGTAACAATTTAATTATTTTAGGCACTTTAATCTTACAATATTCAATGTATGGGCCTTTTACAACGCAATTATCACCTTTAAATACGTTTCACGTGTGATATTTTTTTTTTTTAAAGTTTTCGTACTATTTTAACGATTAACTAAGATTTGGACGTAATTTTCCTTATTTTCTGCTTTTAACATGTGATTATTGAATTCTTATTTTAAAATTTTCTTTCTGCTTTTAAGATTATTGATGCCATTTTCTCTTAATCTCAATATTGTTTCACTATTAATTGAAACAAAAGATATAATTTCAATTATCAATCTAAAATTGACGAAAAAGAAGAAATCTAATAATCCCTATAGTTTTTCCCTGTTCTCTCCTTTAAAAAATGGAGTAATTTTGTTGCCATTACATATTTTCACAACAGAAATGTAATTTTCGAAAACTAATTCAAATTTTAAAATTCTGATACCATTTTTGAAACCTGTTGATCAATATGGATTTTTGGTGTTAATTTCACCGCATAATATTCCATATTTTAGGAGAAATAGCCGTGAAACTGAATCAGTCGTTTAATCAGTCGTTTCATAAAATCGTTTCATAAATTCGTTTCATTAGAATTTTATATATATAGGGTGGATGTATGCCTCTGAAAATAATTTTTGTACCTTTATTTGTGCTTTTTATATGTATTTTAAATAGTTGACGGTGCATTTTATTTAAATGCTTATCTGTTTACAACCCACCCCTTTCACCCATTAAATAAGTAATTTTATTTTTATTTTTATTATTTTTTTTGCATAAGATGAATGTTCTGTCGCAATTTAGTTTATAGGATAACCATTAACATTTTCCAATACAGTTGGAAAGTACTTATGCAGTTTTTCTGCCGTCTATCTGTCTGTCTGTTTTCTAATTGTCGTAAATCTACTTTGATTGTCATGTATTAATATATGTTAATGAGGTTCACTATGGGAAATGAAGTGTGTAGAATTTACAGTTCTTACATAGGGACACACAAAATAATTCCATTACATTATGATCTAGGGACACATATATTTAACGGTGCATTTTATTTAAATTGCTTATTTAAAAATTTCTTTTCATTGTATGGTAAAAAAAAAAAAATTAATTAATAATATTCTATTTGTGTTGCAAAGTTTTTAATAAAATATGCTTAATGCATGTTTTTTCGATCTTGTTGTAAGATTAAATTCTTTATTCTTAGACATCATAGAGTTGAGTTAAAATATTATCTAATTTATTTTTTGATAAAAGAAATAAAATTGATATTTTCAAATTTTTTCGGGGCGGGGGAGGATTAAAGTTACATAAAGGAATTTGTTTTATTTTTAATATGATAAGAAAATATAACATGTTTAATAAGAAACTTTTTAAACTTTTGATAAATATTCAGACATATTAAATTACTCCTTTTCATTCAAATGCATTTTATAATATTTGATTTTAAATAAATTTGAATTACATTTGTAAAAGTTACGTGGATTGCTAAAGAGCATTTCATGTTACATCTCTCAGACGTTGAAAACCTTTTGAATAATTCTTTTCACTAGAATTTTTTTTTCTTAATTTTGCTAAAAGTTTAGAACTGTCATTTTCAAAAGAGTTGTTAAAGAGTTTTCTCTCATTCAGAAAACTTTAATTTAAAGGAATGTCTTCTATTAGGGTTTTTCTTGTTATTTGAGACATATAACAGCGCAGAAATATGTAAAAAAAATGTTCCAGAAAATTTATTTTATGTAGTTTCAAATATAAAATATTTCACAGTGCTTTAACACAATTGATAAAGTCCAGTATATTATTATTGATTGATTGTTATTGATTAGTATCATTAGTATTGATTTTTGTATGAATCTTTATATAATATCTTTATATAAAATCAGTGTGAGGGTATATGTTACTTATTCAAATCTAAATTTTTTTTGAGTGGTTTGTGCGAAACTTGATATACTTGCGTGTTAGTGCGAATGTAAATTTCTAGGCTACTTTAAAAAAATTTCGGACCAAACTTTATCCTCTTTTTTAAAGTTTATCTTTATACAAACATATTTTTAATTTTTTTTTTCAATTTTTTCTTTTCCGTTGCCATAATTTAAAAACGGAGCAAGAAGTGTGAAAAAAATATGTAAGTGATCTTTATTTCTTTAAGTAGACATGGTACCTTTTAAACTATTTTTTTCAGTTTCGATTAATACTGTAATATATGTGGTGGCATTATATTTAATAATAAAAAGCAAATATAATAATTTTCTTTTGTAGAACATAATTGAACTAAAATTTATTATAAAAAATTAACTTAAAAAAAATCTCTACCACTTTTTTAAATACGGGTATTTCTGCTTTAATTTCCCCCCACATTTAGGCCATGAGACGAAGCATCAAAAAGTGGCAAAAAACTAGTTTTTGTTTTTCAACTCCGGCAACTAAGAAATTTTGCATATAATACAATTATACAGTACTTATTAACTAAAAAATGCAAAGTTCACCAAAAAATAGTTGCATATTAATTTTTTATACCAATTTACAGTAGTACCCTAAAGCAGACATTATAAAGCTAATGTTAAGTGTTTTGGCTAGTATAATCACTTTTAAATAAGATGGGAATAAAATTTATTGAATTGTTATCATTTACTAATAAATATTAAATATTGACAATAAAATATTATCTTTAATATTAGTATTGCATTTAATATTTGCTGTTTAACCCCTGACGGCCAAGCAAAAGGGCAAAATTGTAATGTTATTTTCTCCGTAATTTAATTAATCTAAAAAAAGATTATTTTTCCAACATGATATAAATAATTTAATTACGTATAGAAATGAAATATAGCCTTGAGAGTATTAATCATAACAAAATCTTATAAAACTGCATTATATTTGTAGAATTATATTAATTTAAATAATACTTCTATTTCAGTGAAACTTACAGCTTAATGAACAGATATAATGAACAGTTCGTGGCGGTGGGAAGGTTAATAAGTTGAATATTTTTGATTATATTTTACACGAAAGTAGATTAAATAATAGGTTAAATGAAACTTGAAAGTAAAAATAATAGAATTAAAACACCCCATTCTTTCAGAATGTATATTTTAACACCTAATGAAGTAATAAATATAAAATGTAAGGATTTGCCCTCATATGTCGACCCCTATATCAACTGTTGAAAAGAACAATTTTGAATCTTAAACTTGACATTCCCTTTAACTATTAAACTTTTGAGGTAAAAACATTTCTAATACATCTAACAATTTTTTTCGAATACTTCTAATTAAAAAATAAAATGTGTAAGTAACACAAGGCTGTTTTTAACATAACATTAATTGAAATAATAATAGTAAAGAGACTTTGATATAATGCACTTACCTCTTGATTAAATGCTTAAGAAGTTAGAGGAAAAATTAGACAAACAATATATAAATCATTTTAGAAAATTGGAAATGCTTAACTGCTTGTTTTGAATAAAAACTTTACTTTATGCATATTTTATGTATAATATAACTTATTTTGGTGCATTTTTTAGAAAAAAATTATCTATATTATGCAAACTATCTTCTATGTCTGAATCAAATTCAAAAATGTCACTGCAAAATTCATTTTGTTCACTAGAATTTTCACACTTAGTACATGAACATAATTCAGAGAAAGAAATGCCATTTGATTTGCATGAGCATTTACTTGATAAACAAGCGGTCTTTTAGAACATGCACAAAATTTTTTTTTTAGTGAACTATCTGGCACACAAGGAATTGTGTTCCAACAAATGCTTATATTTTCCGCATTTATGATCCATCCATGTTCAGCAGGATTAGGTACAATCATTATGTTCTGGAAACACTTACGATGAATGCATGCTTGATAGTTTACATTTTTAATATGGCCCATAATTTGGTGGTAAAGCAACATCAATTTTAAACTTCAGCTTGAACAATGTGTATCCTGCATCATTTACTGAGGTTTTAGTAGATTGGCCATAAAGTTCGCAAACAAATGGTTCAAAAGTTTGAATAGGAGCACTTGATAAAGTCCAAGAAGTTCCTAACTCTTCAAATACATCGATATAAACAATTTTACTTTTTATTATATTCAATGTTTTAATTTTGTCCTTGCCTTTAAAGGCACTACAACTATCGCAACCTGTAAATATGTGAAGGCCTATTAAACTATCACAAATATCTGGACCTAAAATAGTAGCGATAGATGAAACATTATGAAATTCTAAATTACTCGCAGTACCCAGAAGCAAATATAATTCTGTTGTTAAAAATCTACTCATAGATAGTGAGAGGATGAAAACATCTGTGACCTAACTTTTAATAATAACATGTTTGAAACATATCGAAGCATTTTCTGTATGCAACAGCATTCTTGTATCTGCTTCCTTGTGATCAGAATACAGTTCGGGCATATCTCTTACTATCAGATGACTACCTTCACCGCTTATCATATAATACTTTACCCCATGCGTAACAAACAACGATACACTTTTCTGCATTGTGGGATCTACTGAGGACCATTCCTTAAAAAGAAATTCAACAAAAGCTGCCTTATTTGACCCATTTGCTAGAAATTTAAAACTGATTACAGATTTTTTGTGCTGTCCTGTAGCCCTCCTTTGTCGCTCGCAGCATTTAATGCTGATAATAGGATATGTGTCAGTTACAAAGTGAATTAGTCTAGATTTGTAGCTAATACCAATATTAATAATATATTTCAGCACTTGTAAAGCAAGATCTCCAAAAGTACGTGGAATATTCTGCATTTGTGGCAAAACTCCCATACCGACCAAAATCTAAGCATTATTTTCAGGGATCTCACTTGGAATTTGACACAGATCCACTTATTTCAGCACAGAATTCATTAATGCTGCCTTATTTGTTTTTACGACAGAACCACTAGGGTTTGCTATAGATTGGGGATATGTCGTTGAATTATATCACATTACATCTTTTATATCAGGTGATGATGCTTGCCCCATTACAATTATGCGAGCAAGGATGTTGCTTGTATCTTTCAAGATCACAGTTTCCAATTTAGTTTTCGGATTAAGCTGACTGCTAGTATCAGAAAAGGTTAGCAAATTTTTGAACAATTTTTAAATAAATGCACTGTAAAAAAATCCGACCAGTTTTCCTGTAGGAATCGGAAAAATAGTTGCCCTCATCGTACCGGAAAAATTTCCAACCCAGCTCCGAATAAAATCCGTTAAAAAAAGGAAATAGTCAATAAAACGGTATTTTACGGATTTTATTCCGAACTGGGTTGGAAATTTTTCCGGTATGATAAGGGCAACTATTTTTCCGATTCCTACAGGAAAACTGGTCGTATATTTTTACAGTGCATTTAATGTTACTTAATAAATGTTACTTAACGTTGTGTTAAAAAGAGGCTTGTGTTACTTAAACCTTTAATTTTTTATTTTGAAGTATTAAAAAATGTTAGTTGTATTAGAAATGTTTTTACCTCAAAAGTTTAATAGTTAAAGGGAATGTCAAGTTTAAGAGTCAAAATTACTCTTTTCAGCAGTTGATATAGGTGTCGACATATGAGGTCAAATCCTTAAATTTTATATTTATTACTTCATTAGGTGTTAAAACATACATTCTGAAAGAATAGAATACTTTAATTCTATTATTTTTACTTTTAAGTTTCATTTAACCTATTATTTAAGCTACATGCGTGTAAAATATATTCTGAAATATTCAACTTCTTAAACAGCAAATATTAAATACAATACTAATATTAAAGATAATATTTTATTGTCAGTATTTAATATTTATTAGTAAATGATGACAATTGAATAAATTTTATCTTCATTTTTATTTAAAAGTGATTATACTAGCCGAAACACTGAACATCAGGATTTTTAGATGTATGGTATATTACATTTAATATGATTTTAGGTAGATTTCGTATGAAATACTACCTATTGGGATCGTTCCTATGTTGGAATTTCTGAAAAAGGTTTTGCAGATCTACACCGATCATGACCATTAGAACCCAAAACCACCCTCAGTAAAAAACTTTATCTATCTATCTATCTATCTATCTATCTATATCACTTTCTTCTGGACACGATAACTTTCGTAATTCTGCACCAATCACTTCCAAACTGATACATAAAATCAATGGGCATAAAATCTCGCTCAAGTTCGTTAATGGGCAAAATCGGACCAAGGGGATGTAAATAGGGAGGGGTTTTGTGAAAACCGAAAACCCCCCATAACTTCTTAATTTTTGTACATATCAAATCAGTTTAAAGTTTTTATTACTTCTAAAAATAGGGCCAAAATTTTATGTATCACAGATTTTTGATAAAGTTAAAAATGGGCTCAAGGGACGCAAAAATAGGGTTTTTGGGAGAAAAAATTCATAATTTCGTCAATTCTCAAGATATCAATTCCAATTAATTTTATTATAAATCTCCTTAATATTATCTACAACTTTTATATTCACAAGTTTTTGATAGGACCAATTCGTACTGCAAAAAAGAATAAAAAACGAAAACAAAAAAGGCGTTTTGAAGAACTAAAAAATCCACAACTCCGTCAATTCAAAAGATATAAAATCCCCATGAATTTATCATATATCTTCTTAATATTGTCTACAACATCTATATAGACAAGTTTTGGATAGGACCAATTCTTACAGCAAAAACAAATTAAAAATACATAGCTGTTGAAGAAAAAAAATCATCGTAAGGGTGTAGTCAAATCCAAACTGCTTATTTTCTGACTCATTTTACAATTCATTTTTGCCTCAAAGGCTTCCAATTGGTACGTTTTCTTACCCAGAAATTATATAACGTACCGTAATGGTCGATTTTTTGATAGAGGCAGAATATATTTTAAAAAATGCTGTTAAAGTGGGTGATTTGAACCAAATTTCCCGAAGCGGATTGTGTTGGAAAAATCATTGCATTAAGGATGCACTCAAATCCAAGCTGCTTATTTTCTGACTCATTTTTAAATTCATTTTTGCTCTCAAACGCATTTAATTGGTAAATTCGCTTATTCAGAAAGTATATAATGTACCGTAATGATCGATTTTTTGATAGAGGCAGAATACATTTCAAAAAATGATGTCGAAGTGGGCATTTTGAACGGAATTTCCCGAAGCAATTGTGTTATCACTTTCTTCTGGACACGATAACTTCCGCAATTCTGCACAAATCTCTTCCAAACTGATAAATAAAATCAAGGGATATAAAATCTCGGTCAAATTCGTTAATGGGCAAAAGCGGACAAAGGAGATGGAAATAGGGAGGAGTTTTGTGAAAACCGAAAAAACCACATAACTTCTTAATTTTTGTACATATCAAATCAGTTTAAAGTTTTTATTACTTCTAAAAATAGCGCGAAAAATTCATGCATCACATATTTTTGATAAAATTAAAAATAAACTCAAGGGGCACAAAAAATAGGGTTTTAGGGAGAAAAAAATTTCTTACTTCGTCAATTCTCAAGATATCAAATCCAATTAATTTTATTATACATCTCCTTAATATTATCTACAACTTTTATATTCACAAGTTTTTGATAGGACCAATTCGTACCGCAAAAAAAAAATTAAAAACGAAAACAAAAAAGGGGGTTGAAGAAGAAAAATTTTCATAACTCCGTCAATTCACAAGATATAAAATCTCCATGAATTTATCATATACCTTCTTAATATTGTCTTGAACAATTATATTGACAAGTTTTTGATAGGGTCAATTCTTACAGTAAAAACAAATTAAAAATACATAGCGATTGAAGAAAAAAATCATTTTATTAAGGGTGCATTGAAATCCAAACTGCTTATTTTCTTACTCATTTTTAAATTCATTTTTGCTCTCAAACGCATCAAATTGTTTGATTCTCTTATTCAGAGACTATATAATGTACAGTAATGATCGATTTTTTGATAGAGGCAGAATATATTTCAAAAAATGATGTCAAAGTGGGCATTTTGAACAGAATTTCCCGAAGCGATTGTGTTAGAAACGAAAAATATTGCCCTACTGAGAAAATAATTGTTTATTAATCAAGTTTTAATTAATTGATAGAAAAAAAAACACAGGTCGCTTATAAATCTTTTCAAAAATCACGTCAGCATGTTTCATATTTTTTTTTAATTAAAAATGAATCTGAAAATGTGCAGAAAATTTCTAGTTGTTGAGCATGGAAAAATATTTTTTTTTAATATCGCCTTAACATGATTCTGATAAAACCAGCTATTTTATAAAAATGAAATAAAACTCGTCAAAAACAGACAGATAAAACTGTTAAAGTGGATTTATATCTAATAATGATTTAGTTTTTGTTGGTGAAATTAGTATACTTAACTTCGAAATCTACCTCTGCCTGTAGCCCGGGCCGGCAGGGATTTTTTTTTTCTCTCGTGTATAGTAAATAAACAGTAAGTGCGAGTATTACTCGAGTACAAAGGGTTCCGTACAATAAATATATTAAATAGTAACAGTATTATTACAGAAAAAAAATTTGTTGCTAAAAGAATAATAAGACTTTGTAAAAAAACTATACAACGCATGGTTGGGTATAGCTGCATATACTAGAAAAGTATAAATGGATATACAATGAAAGTTCAGAGATATATGAAGCCTAAATAGTATCAAATATTGCTATTCTGTATAACTCTTTTTTTTTAAAATCTTATCGTAATATGTTTATGATGAACTTATTTCGGTGCTGATAATAAAATTCGTGCATATTTGAACTTCATTTCACATTTCATAAACTCAAATACAGCGTAATAATAATCTTTTCTTTAACAGTGCACCTAAATCAAAACTTTTGTTCAAAGGTTAAACTTGGCATTGTGCTAAGCACGCTTCGAAAGGAGGTAGCAAAGTTGCAAGCCGGGGTCCGTTCCACATTTATCTAGATAAGTTTTAATTAGCCTTTAAAGTCACGGGTTGAGTATTGAGAGAGCCACTCAATTCAAACTAGTCGCGAATCCCATAGAAATTATGTGATTAATTCTAATTAAATTAGACTGATTTACACAGTTTGGCGTTTATTACTTTTATACTACTAGTGGACATTGCGTTACACAGATATATCATTGAAAGTTGTTATCTCGTCTTTAAAGCAAATGGCGTATAAAGTACGCCACCCAGCGCTTCTACACTCCTGCGCTTAATGCCTGCAAATTGAAATGTGTGTGTAACGGAAAAATGCGATTTTATTAAAAACTATTTGACCTACGTTAATCTCTATAGATTTCCTGCCTTCCTTTAAATTAACTTCTACTTCCCCTAAGTTTTTCATAATTTTAGTTTCAGTAGATTTGGAAATAGAGGGGCGGGCATATTTTTGCATTACATTTTCGACAATATCTCTGAAAATATAATACCTAAAATTTAAAGAAGTTTATTTTTAAATTCGGCGTTACGAACACTTTTCCACGATACCCCACACGATATACAAAGAAAAGATTTTTTTTCCAAGTACTAACTCAATCAGCTCCTTTACATTTTCTATAAATATATTTCTGAGTGGTTAACATGTGTGTTAATAGCCTTTATTGCTTTAGCGAATTTGAACTCTCCATTTTTGTAGTTTACGAGTAAAATGGCTGTGGCAGGTATACAGACAGACGCAGGAGTGATCTTTAATGGTTGCGTTATACGTTTTAAATACGGAACCCTAAAAATCAAGGCCCCACCAGTGGCTGAGAGGTTCTGCTCTCGCAGATGGTAGACGGGAGGTGCTGGGTTCGAACCCAATCGCGCCCGTCGGCCTAATCGTTCGGAGTTTTCGTGGTTTTCTTCGAGCCACGGATTTCCATGCGTAAATACGGGTTAGGTTCCCTTAGAAAGTCCCCCCACGGAGGGCACTCCCCCCCTCGGGCCTATATCCCTAGAGTAGATAATCGGGCGTCAAAAATCAACCAACCCTAAAAATCAAGGAAATTCAAGAATCTCATAATTAAAAAAAAAAAAAAAAAAAACCAATAAATTTGAATATTAAATTCACTCATAAAAATATTAAATACACCTTGGAAAACAAGTAAAATTTTTTTTAAACTTCTATCTGAATTAACAAAAAAGCCTTAGCATTTACCGGACAAGCAAGTTATGAAAATATGAACATGGAAAAAAATCAGTTTAAAGATTTCAAATGCAAAAATAACATGTTTAAATTCCTAACTTGTGAGAAGTTCATGAGCATTTTTATTCATATAAATTAAAGTACATATAAACACTTGCATATTATTTAGTTACATATAATAATTGAGGTAATGTTTTAAAATAATTAACAAAAAATTAAACTCATCAAGAAATTCACCGAAAAATTAAAAATGAGAAAATTGTCTCATTTGTCGTGATTTACATAAAATGTTTCTTACTAATAATATACATTATTCGAGAACTTGAGTTTTATATACATTTACTATAAAAAATTGAAAGCAGCCAGCCTATCTATGTAAGACCCTCATTTTTAGGTGCGTTCGCAATTATATAAATACGTAGCACCTATAGTCGTCGTTCAGTCCGTCTGTCCGCATATAACAGAGTTAAAACTACCCAACGGAATGGTCAGAAATTTTAAATATATAATTGTTGTAAAATTTTGTCGAGTCATTTCAAATTTTATGAAAATCGGATGTATAGTTTAATTACAGGGACAGTCAAAAGTTTTCCGTTACATTACGGCCAATAAAAAAAAAAAAAAAAAAAAAAAAAAAAAAAATAGTGCAAGTGCATTTTAATGATGTTACAGCCTTTCGAACAGAATGAAATGGATATGCACTCATGAAATGCACTTAAATGTACATTCAATACAATATGCGTGCAAAAAAATCTTTACAAAACTAATTATAGTACGAACGCCACATTTGCCACGTTTGACGAGCAATTTCAAACTTGTTCATATTTGAGGCATCTGTGTGTCTGCGAGCAAGCTTAATTGGTTTCCCGCGCTAATTCATAAACTGTATTTGTTTTCCTCTTTCTTTGGTACATGCGCTGGTGTTCTTTTCACAAGGCCAAAAACAGTGACGGTTAAATCATATTCCGACATTTCACAACGGAGGAAATAAAATAATTCGCTATGACCCTGGGTTTGTTCACTAGTGATCTAAATTCATCAGGACTGCTAAGTGGGCGTGGCTTCCCTTTACATTCTACGATCCCGCATAAAATGTTTAATAACTTCTTTATTTATTATTAAACTAGCAGATCTACCCGGCTTCGCTCGTGTCAATAATAAGCGTCCTCCCGCGTAAAATACATTAAAATGGAATAATACGGCAATGACAATAACTGAGATTGATGCATTACCATCCATGAATCGTTGAAAAGACCAATAAGAAATATAAGTAAAACAGTCTTAATTGCGTCTACTATTAACTATACCATAATAATATATATTCCAAACAAATGCCAAAACATATATTAAAGTACAATTATTGGCTTAAAAGGCATCATTTCAATAAAAAAACACATTAAAAATATTAAAAATTTACATGTTTCGACTCTTTCATTGAGTCATATTCAAAATATACCAAAAAAAAAAAAAAAAACAATGCCAATGTGATCTATACTGATGATAGCAACGACCTAATCCAAAAATTTTGACTTTACTGAAACTTTTCCTAACTTATGAACATCATACAATTCGTTTTTCACACTGTCGAATAGAAAAAAGTTCTTTCAAATGAAATTTATTTGAAAATTTTATCTAAATTTTTTCATTTGAATGGATTTTAAAGTAATTTTCAATCATGGATATTTTTCAATTTGCATGCAGCCAGGGATGAGATTTCCGCGTTTTTTGTACACCAGTATTTTGTTAGGTAAAATAATATTTCATTTAATCGGCGCACTCTTGCGATTTAAAAGAACACCATTTTATCTAAGAATATACCGGTGTGCAAAAACGCGGAAATCTCATCCCTACATGCAGCCCAATTACGAAAGATACACCTGTTTACTCTTAATGCAATATTATAAAGTAAAAACATTGTTATGAGCAACTCTAGCATTATAGTGTTGGTGGCACAACCAAACCCAACCATAAATTTAACTTTTACTGCAATTTGACCTTTAAACATCGCACATTTGATTATTCCAACGTCTAATAGAACGCAAAAAGTACGTTCAGTAATATTTGTTTTCAAAGTTTATCTGAATTTACAGATTGTTTATCCATTTTAAATTAATTTTCAATCACGGAGATATTTTTAAATATACCTGCAACCCCATTAAGAAAGATATGTCCGTTTGCTATTAATACAATATTTTGAAGAAAAGACATATGTATGAGTAAAGTACATCATATTGTTGGTGGCAACAACCTAACCATATCATAAATTACGCTTTTACTCCAATTTGATCTCTAAACATGATGCATCCGATTATTTCATTTTCTAACAGAAAACAAAAAAAAAACATTTTCCGTAATTTGTTTGAAAAGTTTATCTCAATTTACAGATTTTTTATGTTTTTAAAGCAATTTTCAAGCTTGATTTTTTTTAATATGCCTGCAACCCAGTAACAAAAGATTAACTTAATTGCTCAAAAACATTGTAAATAATTCAGCATTTGTTTGTTTTCGTGTGGGAATCTCATTCCTGCTACTTATAACTTGGGTACTTCTGCAATAATTTTAATTCAACTTGCACTATTAGTTTTTCAGTTAATTTTTTGGTGCATAACATTGTCATACGCTGATTAGTCATAGAATTATAGGGGAAAATTCCATAATCATGTGGAACCCGATTATGAAAGATTAGTCTTTTTAAAAATTGTGAATAGATTTCATTGGAACTTGTATTGTTTGTCAGATAATTTTACACGAATGTTTTTAAAATATTGCCTATAGTTTTACGTCGCTTTGTTAGAAAATTATAGAAGAAAGTTCAATAGTCAGGTGAGCCCGATTATAAAAGATTAGCCTTTTTGAAAAGCTCTACTGGACAGATTTTGATGAAATTTGCACTATTAAATTGTACCCAAATTTCTGAAATAGTTTTAGTATATAACATTTTGTTGTATATTCTTTGTTACAGAATTAGCTGAAATGTTCTATAATCAGGCGAAACCAATTCTGAATGATTAGCCTTTTAAAAAAGTTAGATAATTTTTGAGGAATAGTTTTAGTACATTGCATATCCGTCCATCATTCTTAGGCCAAATCCTACTGTAAATGATTAACTAAAAAATTAGGCCCTTAACAGCCGAATTTTGTCTTACACGTTAGAAAATATAATAGCGTAGTGATGATCGTATCGTTTTCAGCCATACGAAAGGACATTTGATATAAAGATACATATTGCTTTAAAATGGAAGATCAAATTCACCCATATATTCCCTTTAATTCAAGATTCGTTTGGAGAATTTGTCCACAACGGGAGAATTGTGTTACTCAGATAAATAAGTGATCGCTAAAAGGAAACGGATCGCTAAAACGAAAATACCAAAAATACTTTTCCCTGTAGTTGTTGAGAAATCTAACAAATATACAAAGGGTAAAAAATATATTCGTGTTTCAAATTAAAAACAATTTTTATTTATGTTCTATTAACGGGCAGTTTATCAGGCATCTTTAACACATGTATACAAAGATTCATTTTCGATAATTTTTAAATGGAAACTCATATTTCCATTCATAAAATCCAAATCCGCAGCCGTGTTCAATCGCAATGTCAGTCATGAAATTTTGTTTAAACAAGTTGGAAATTGCTCGTCAAACGTGGCAAATGACGTGCGTTCGTACTATAACTAGTTTTATAAATATTTTTTGCACCGCATATTGTACTGAATGTATATTTTAGTGCACTTCATCAGTGCCTATCCATTTCATTCTGTTCGAAAGGCCATAACATCATTAATTTGCACTTGAAATAATTTTTTCGCATTAGCCGTAATATAACGGAAAAATTTTGACGGTCCCTGTAATTAAACTGTACATCTGATTTTCATAAAATTTGAAATGACTCGACAAAATCTTGAAGCAATTATATATTTAAAATTTCAGACCATTCGGAAGGCTGTAACATCATTAAAATGCACTTGCAATAATTTTTTCCCATTGGTCGTAATGTATCGGAAAACTTTTGACTGTCCCTGTAATTAAACTATACATCTGATTTTCATAAAATTTGAAATGACTCCACAAAATCTTGAAGCAATTATATATTTAAAATTTCAGACCCTTCGGAAGGCTGTAACATCATTAAAATGCACTTGCAATAATTTTTCCCATTGGCCGTAATGTAACGGAAAACTTTTGACTGTCCCTGTAATTAAACTATACACCCGATTTTCATAAAATTTGAAATGACTCGACAAAATTATGCAACAATTATATATTTTAAATTTCAAACGATTCGGTTGGGTACTTTTTGCTCTGTTATATGCGGACAGACGGACGGACGGACGGACAGACGGACGGACAGACAGACGGACTGAAGGAAAACTATAGGTGCTACGTATTTATATAATTACGAACGCACCTAAAAAGAAAAAAGTTTACCCTAAAAAATAGTAGCTATTTTATAATTTCTATTTAATATAAATCGTAGAAAAATCGTATTTTCTATAACCGTATTCGATATGAATCGTAGAACGTTATCACTGCATTTTACGTATTAAAACATTTATCTAAATGATATAATTAAAGATACAGCATTACAAAGAAATAGGAAATAAATTGTAGCAGCCGGTTTTTAGAACCAGTTTGAAATCATATTGACGAAATATACGTCATATCTAGCAAACGATTTTTTAAAATAAAAAACATGTATAATAATCACTTATAAACAAATTAAGTTAAATAATGCTATAAAAAGTGATAGAATATCTTTATTAAGACTTACGATCGTTTCATCGCACAATCGGCGACATTTTCAAAATCAATCATAATAGAAAATATTTTCACATAACTTAAAAACAATAATATAGTAAACAATGTCACGAGACATGAAGCATAATGAAAATATTGCAACCACGAAATAAAATAAAAATTAAATTAGCTATTTGCGAGCGTGGATTAATTTTCACATAATTTAAAAACAACATGGTAAACAATGTTACGAGACATCAAGCATACTGAAAAACATTGCAAAACATAAAATAAAATAAAATTAACTTGGCTATTTGCGAGTGTGGATTAATTTTTACTATTGTTTCTACAATTACTTAGTATCTCTTTCCAAATTCTAGGTAAATCAAGGGACACAGAATCATTGCAAATATTCTCGTTGCGTAAAAATATTTCTATTGATTCTCGGACTATGGGTGGTAAATAAAATCTTGATGGATAAATTAACTTGCTATTTTTAAATTCAATCTGTAAAGGTTCTTGGTGGAATCTGATAATTTAAAGGGCAGAATTAAGGTTACTGTTCCAAGAAGAAGACACGAGAGAATTTTGATTATGAGTGTCGATCTGGAAGTTAATGAGGATTTGGTTCGGAAATCGCTGAGTAAATTGGTGAATGAGGCTAGTAGGGGTGAGCCTGGTGATTTACAGAAAGATTTGGATATGGATATAATCAGACGTATTACAACAAAGGCTGGGAAAACTAACTGGCTGATTTGGGTTAGTAAGGAGGTCTCTCAATTCGTTATTAAAAGACGCCGTATATGTATCGACTTAGAAAGGTACCGTGTGGTTGAGTTTGTTCCGATCATACGGTGTTACAATTGTCAGACTTTTGGTCATGTTGCTTCTAAGTGTGAGAACCCAGTCAAGTGTGCTGGAGACCATACAATTAAGGATTGTAATGTGCTTACTGAGATGTGTATCAATTGTATGGGTGTTACTGACATTGATTTGGACGCTGATCATAGAGCGGACAGTCCGGACTGTCCACAGTTTAAGGCGTACCGTTCTGATCAACTTGCTAAACGGTTGTGATAGTTGTCTTGGGTTCTTCTCAATCTTTGTCTGAACTTAACTTTGTTCAGATCAATCTTCACCATTGTTCTGATGCAACCAATGCTCTTATTCACTATATGGTTAACTTTACATCCACTTTGCTCTCTGTCAAGACCCTTATATTTTTAATAGTTCTTTCGTTGGCTTGCCTCCTGAATGGCTTTGTTTTTTGTCTTCTTCTTGTTCTGCTGCTATTGTATGTCCTTTTAAGACCTATGCATGTGTGAAGAGTCTTAGTTTGGAAAACAGTGTGTTTATAAATATTACAGTTGAGAACGGCTACTTTATTATTGGTTCGCTATATTCTGCACCTTCAGGCAGTCTTGAAGCTGATTTAAGAACTTGGTGTCATCATTATTCTGATTGTAACAGAGTGCTTATCGGTGGTGATTTTAATGTGCCATTGCTTTCAATGGGTTATTCAAGAGAGTCCGACCGCGCGGAGGTCCTTCTGGAGTACTTGATGATTACTAATATGTCAATTATGAACTCTCCTGATTCAGAATATACTTATGTACAAGATAACAGGAAGGGTCGTCCAGATTTGACCCTGGCGGGTTTGGACGTTCTCTCGTTACTTGATAATTGGACAGTTGATGATAAAAACTTTTCGTACAGTGATCATCGTTATATTCGTTTTACCCTCTCTTCTACTCCGTTACAGATTAGTCATGGCAGATTTAAAACAAAAAATAAGAATATGAAGAAATTTAATAGCCTTTTTGCAGACAAATTGTCAGTTCTTTCACATTCATTAGCAAGAATTTTAAATTCTTCTTCATTAGATGTTTGGATGGAGGATTTTATTGATTTATTACAAGTACTTATGATGAAGTGTTTTAAGCGTGGTGTTATACAACATACTCCTACTGTAAACTGGTATGACAGTTCTCTTAGAAAAGAACGTAATAGGGTTAATGCCTTGTACAAACGGTATATGAAAAACATTGATAATTTACAGTATAAACAAAAGTATATAGCTGCCAGAAGAATGTATAAACAAAATCTGAGAAAAGCTAAGCGTTCTGCCTGGGTAGGTTCTTGTGAGAAGACAGACAATGTTTACGGAAGTCTATACAAATTTATTTCAAAAAAATCTTTATCTAAGAATGATTTAATTTTTACCACTCTTGAAAACTCTCAAGTCTTTGATTCGTATGATGATATTGCGGAAAATCTTATGTCAGAGCATTTTGAGGTAAATAATCCTCCTCTGAATACATTTGAATATATCGGTGATGTTAATTTTGAAGATTCTGATGATTTTGTTCCAATTACTAAAAGAGAATTATTTTTTGCTATTAGTCGACAAGGAAATAATAAGGCTCCCGGTTACGATGAGATAGATGCGCTGATTATCAAGAACCTTTGTAAAAATTTTACAGCTTTTATGATTTCTTTATTCAATACCTGCTTGAAGTTTGGTCACTTCCCGAAATGCTGGAAGAAAGGCATTATAATATTTTTTCGCAAACGTAACCGTGATCCCAAGTTACCGAAATCTTATAGACCAATAACACTTCTTCCTATCATTGCAAAGGTTTTTGAAAGAATAGTTAAGATCCGAACCGTTACAATGTTGGAATCTATGTCATATTTGGATGATGGACAGCATGGTTTTAGAGAATCACGCAGCACAATTTCAGCTCTTGCAGCTCTAAAGAAAATAATTAAGGAAACACTTTCAGAATTCAAATATTGTTCGCTCATCTCTTTTGACGTGGTTGGAGCCTTTGATGAGATGGATTGGTTTATCTTGGCTGAATTAATTGATGAACTTCCTATTTATGAGTATTTTAAAACGACTTTAAAGAATTATATCAGTCATCGTCTCATAGGATTCAAGTTTGTTAGAGGCATAAGATGGTTTAGAATCTTCCGGGACTGCCCGCAGGGTTCCTGTTTAGGACCCCTGCTTTGGACCATTGTTCCTGATAAGATTATCAAAACTTATAAGCGACACAGTCAAAAAATTATTTCTTATGCTGATGACTCTGTTATTGTTGAAGGCAGTGATACAAGACCTGCACTTGAGAATACCATCAATGCTAGCATTTCCCACTTTGCTGCAGCCTGTTGTGGTTTACATCTGTCAATTAGTGTTGAAAAATCTGCTTCAATGCTTTTTGGAAAATATATATCAAGAAAGCGTCGACCTATTTTTAAACTCCATGGTAGGAGCATATCTGTTAAGGATAATTTGCTGTACTTGGGATTTTATCTTGACAGTAGATTTCATTGGTTGGAGCATCTCGATATGGCCCGCGATAAAATAAAAGATTTTACTTGTAATATCCAAAAGACAAGAATTCGTGATAAAGGATTACCACTTGAGTTTCTAAAAATTTGGCACAATTCAGTGCTAAAGAAACAGATTACTTACGGTTACGAAATTTGGTTTAATGATTTACGGAGCCATGGAATTAAGCGTTTATCCTCATGCCAAAGGCTATGTCTCTTATCTATCATTCGCGCATATCGGTCAATATCAACACAGGCACTTTGTGTACTTTCAGGAGTTCCTCCAATCGAAGTAGAATTAAAACAACTGGCTTTATGTTTTGAAGTTCAGAATAATGATGGTTCAGATTGGATAGAAGATGTTTATGTTTCAACAGATCGTTTGATGAAAAAAGTTTATACTTTTCACTATCCCTACTTTTATTATGATCATCATGTCAATTACGTACGTGCTATTACTGAGAAGGTCCCTTTGTACAACCACCCAGTTTTATATACAGATGGTTCTAAGATGCCTACGGGCATTGGAGCGGCTTTTGTGGTATTTTTGAAAGAAGATATTATCTTTGAAAAGAGAATTAGACTTAAATTATTTAATACGGTATACCAGGCTGAACTTACCGCCTTAGATTCCGCAATTGAGTGGTGTAGAGACTCCTCATACAGTGTATTCCACATTTATACAGACAGCTTGTCCTCAGTTCAAGCGCTTCAAAATCTTTTTCCAACGGACGAAATTCTTTTTAATATTTATACGAATTTACGACTATTGCATAATAAAACTATTAATATAGGCTGGATTAAATCCCACGTTGCCAAATCAGTCACTGAGACTGGTACATTTGATGCTGAAATAAACATTCCTATCCCTGTTTCGTTTGTGAAGCAGTTCTACAAAAGCAATATTATTAAAATTTGGCAGAACGAATGGTCTTATAGCGATAAGGGAAGAGACACGCATAGTATTATTAAAAAAGTTGATACCTCATTTTTGTGTTTCTCGCAAGTCCATGCCTATTTTATATCTGCACATGGAGCATTTCCTAGTTATCTTTATAAAAGGGGAAAACGCCAGAGTGATAAATGCCTATGTGGAAACATCGGTGATGTCAAACATTATCTGTTTGGTAAATGTCCACTGATGCCTACTTAATTTAACTTTATCCGTAACCGGACACTTAGCTGGAACATGCGTAACATACTGTTCTCGAAATGAAATTATCACAGACTCAGACTTATTTACAACGAACTAAATAAACATTTTTCGTTTATAAAATATAAATTTTGATTTTTAATCTTTGTTTTATTTTAACCACTTTTCAAGCGCCAGGGCGCTCTTTGTGAGTTTTACCTTTATTTTTTTTTGTCATTGTATTTCTTGGGCTTTTCCCCAGCTGTTGTTTTGCAAATCGCAGAGGATACTTTTCTGTCAGGGGTTCATGTCTATGCCATTTTTGGTTGGCTCCCTGGCAGAGTGATCCTGATCCTGTAAAGGTTCTTCGCTGCATAATCTGGCCAAAGCTGTGGTTCTTCTATTGTATTTGATGTCTGCTATATGTTCTTTGATTCTAGTTTTAAGTTTTCTGCTTGTCATACCTATATAAAACTGCTTTGTTCCATCTTCTTTGGTGAAAGTATTTCGTATACTCCTGCTAATTGGTTGGACTCAATTTGATCTATTTTCTTGCATACTATATTTTTTATTTTCATGGATGGTTTTGCGACTAGGAAATATTGAATTTATTGAGTTTATATTTTAAACGTTCGAAGAAACCAGGAAAATATTGTAAAGTGGATTTGTGGCTTGAAATTTCTTTTTTTTTTTGTTCTTTAAGCTCTTAATTAATTTTTCTATGGTGCTTTCTTTGTATCCATTGTTTCTTGCAATATCATATATTTTATTTATTTCGTTATTTAAATGTTCAGGGGTACAAACTGTGAAAGCTCTCTGAATAGAATGTCTAAATGCAGAAACTTTGTATGAAAAAGGTGCTTGCGCATTATTAGGGATAACGGATTGACTGGCTATGGGTTTTCTGTACACAGTGCGCTTTATTCCTTGGTGCGTCTTGATTAATAATACATCTAAATACGGTAGCGTACCATTTTCTTCTATTTCCAATGTAAATTTAATTTTAGAATCAAGATTATTAATATGGTTCAGAAAGTTATTGAGTAAGGTTTCTTCATGTTGCCATACGATGAAAATATCGTCTACGTATCTGATCCATGCATGGGGGGTATAATCCAAATTGTATATATCCATTTCAAGAGGTCGTAATATGAATTCAGCTAATAATCCTGATATAGGAGAACTCATTGGAGCTCCGTTATTCTGTTTGTATATTTTGCCGTCAAAAGTGAAGTAATTATTATTAACCATGAGATTAAGAGCACTCTTTAGAGTAATTTTCATATTTCCATGTGGTCGATGCAGTTGTTTATATTAGTAACGGCTTTTTGAGTATCAATAGACGGGTATAAAGAGACTACATCTAGACTGGCAATTAAATAATTCTGAGGTAAATTAATGTTATTCAAATATTGAATGAACTCATAAGTTGAATTAATTACATGATCAGAGTTGGGCAAAATATTTTTCAATAAAACTACAAAAGCTTTTTCCATAAAATGTGTGGGGCTTGAGCATTTATTTACTATTGGCCTTATTGGCATATCTATTTTGTGGTCTTTGAGTCTGCCGACAATTGCTGGGATTACTGCTAACTTATTAATTTTCATTAGAACTTTCATATTATCAGGCCAGCTCCCTTTATTAACCAATTCGGTAACTTTTTTGTTAATTATGTTAAGTGGATTATTCTTGACTTGTTGACAATCCATATTGTTAATACACTGTACCATTTTATTTTTATAGTCATCAGTATTTAATATGGCTAATTTATTAGATTTATCTGTTTGGACTAAAATAATTTCTGTATCAAGTTTAAAATTTTTCAAAATATTCAATTCTTCCTTTGGTACTATTGTGGGTTGCTTAATTAACTTCTTAAGTTCGTGGTACATAACATTGCGAATTTCTTCTTTATGATCGTTATTAGCCGACTGTACAATGTTTTCGAGTTCCGGAATTATAGATTTTAGATTAGGCTTACCTGGAAAAATGTATTTTGGCCCGCGCTCAAGCACTTTTATTTCTTCTTCCGTTAAAGGTCTGCTAGATAAATTCAGAAATTCCACAGGTTGGCATATATGGTTGATATAGGACTTTTGTGCGTTACAAAGATTTTCTATCTTGGGAGCTTGTACCTTTTCTTTCAAGCGGATTTTACCATATCTATATTTTTCCAGGCTATTCATGAGAATATCAAATTATATTGTGGAGTAGAGGCTGCGAATTCATAGTATAAATCTAAGGTTTTCTGTTGTAGTTTACTAATATATGCATGCTTCTTTCTAATACATAATATTAAACATTTACTCTCAAATTGTCTATTAAGATCAGTAAAATTATAATTAGCAAATTTATTTCTGTTTTTCAAAAATGACGGAATTATGTTCGTACTTCGGCATACTTTAAGAAAATCCAAATTCAAAAGTTCCCGATCCAGGCGTAGTCTTTCATATTTGAAACGCGAAAATATTTTCTTATCAAACTCTTCAAACATATTCATTCCAGCATCGAAGAAATGTTATAAAAACATGTATAATAATCACTTATAAACAAATTAAGTTAAATAATGCTATAAAAAGTGATAGAATATCTTTATTAAGACTTACGATCGTTTCATCGCACAATCGGCGACATTTTCAAAATCAATCATAATAGAAAATATTTTCACATAACTTAAAAACAATAATATAGTAAACAATGAGACATGAAGCACAATGAAAATATTGCAACCATGAAATAAAATAAAAATTAAATTAGCTATTTGCGAGCGTGGATTAATTTTCACATAATTCCACGCTCGCAAATAGCTAATTTAATTTTTATATTATTTCATGGTTGCAATATTTTCATTATGCTTCATGTCTCGTGACATTGTTTACTATATTATTGTTTTTAAGTTATGTGAAAATATTTTCTATTATGATTGATTTTGAAAATGTCGCCGATTGCGCGATGAAACGATCGTAAGTCTTAATAAAGATATTCTATCACTTTTTATAGCATTATTTAACTTGATTTTTTATTATTATCTTTTTCCTGAATTGATTTATTGATATTGAAACGACTTATTAAATTAGATTTTTTAACTTCAGAAACATTCAACTAAGGTACTACGTTTTTTTAAAACATGCTTAGTTAAACTTTTTACATAAATATATGAAAAATGTGCATTTTCTTCTTTAAATGACATCAATTTCAAAAACAGCAAAAACATAGTGAGACAATCCGAATTTTTATAGGCTTATAAAACAAAGTACTCGAGTTATCATTTTTTAAAGTTATTGAGCAGTTTTTTAGATGCAACAGGAAAGAAACGATGTAATTTCAAAATTTAAAATGAGATATTTCCATAATGTTAAATTATGAAAGATGGTAGAAAAAAGGGATAAATAGTGCTCTGATGACTTTTTTAAGTAGACAGCGATCTTTTCCACATTCTAAAACATATGTACATCAAGTTTCGTGTAAATTGGCCAAAAATTGAAGATTTGTATAAAGGACATACATACAGAGAACGGCTTTTATATATATAGATTGTATAAAGGACATACACTCAGAGAACCGCTTATATATATATAGATATGCACCTTTGAAATTTCACCAGTATCTATCTATATTATATAGGACAAACACATCTGTGCGTAACGCATACGTCATTCTGCGAATGGGAACATTTGAAATTTGAAATGAAATTTCGGTTTTGCAATTTTCGCAACAGCAAATTTTTAAGCTTTTAAACATCGCACATTTTCAATTTTTATGCCGTCGCATAAGGGAAAAAATGCACTTTTAAATGCAATTTGTTTGAAAGCTGTATCTCAATTTATTTTTGAGATATTAATTTTTTGTTTGCAGTTTTTAATATAATTTTTCTAATCGTGGCAACAAAAGTACTCCATTTCTATTGAAAGTAAACGAAAAATAGTCGAAAATATGAGAGTACTGTATCTTTTTGTTGCCATTTTCTTATAAAATCTGAAAAAAAGTTGAAATTAAAATGCGTGCTATGTCAGCAATATCGTCTGTTATTCCGCGATAATGACGTCAAATGCATACTTTTCTATAGATGAAGTTTAAGACTGGATTGTAAAAGTGGATTGCTTTAGCGGATGCAAATGACGTCATTTTTTAAAAAAGCCTGTAATTTAATTCTTAAAACTGAAATACGTTTTGTAGAAGTGCGTAATTTTCACCCCAGCTGCTTCCTCAAGTTTTAGTCCAAAATTTTCTCGATTAAAAAAATTTTAATGCTATTCTTTAGGACATTCTACTATGATTTTATCAAAATAACATAATATGTTTAATTTATTTTTTCCTAATTTTACATAATCTATATATTTAAAACACAACTGTGTTTTTTAATCAGTTGCCCTGATCTTTCCTCTGAACCAATTTTACTTTTTTAACTGAAAGCTGTTCATTTATAGATGTGATCGCACTAGCTGATTTTTTTAAATATACCCTCTTTTATATTTTAATTTTAAAAGCATTTTATGAAATTTCTTCAAAATGGTGAAAATTATAGCTTCCATTATTGCAGAGAAGAGAGAAATAATGAAGTTTATTTATCTTTATTCATGCCATTTTCTGATATAAATTCAAAATTGTTAATAAAAATTGTTGTCTAGGATTTAGTAGCGCAAAATCCCATTAGGGGCATAATATTTTGAACGAAAAAATGACATACTGCTTTTGAAAACACGCATTTTTCCTGATAAATTTTTCATTTTGTTTTTATTTCTGCATGTGTACTAAGTTTCAGACACTAAGCGAAATGCTTATTTAAGTAAAAATGAAGTCATATTTAAAAGAAAACAACAATTTTCTTAGATAAAACTGAGCATTTTAACACAAATACGCCTAAAAAACATAAATTGCGGAAATTTTTACTCTCCGGTGCTGAAATTAGAATCTCAAGTTAAGAATGCGTCTGTTCATATAAAAGATGTTGCTGACTATCGTGACTTCAAGTTTTGAGTTAAAATTATTTTAAAATGATAAAAAGTGCAAATTTTTAAAAAATGATGAATACGGATATGGGAAGTGCGTATTTAAATTTTGAGAAGGTGAAAAGGATGTCGGTTTAGATTTCATTAGGAAAAAATTTTATGATCGTGTCAAAATCGAATACATTTTGTTGCTTTTCATTCGGAATACCAAGCATAAGAGCCTCAATTGATAACCTCATCCTAATAACTGATATTAATTGTATTTTACTGATTACGTGTTTATATTATAAAGGACAAACATATCTGTGCGTAATGCTGACGTCATTTTGCGAATAGGCGAATGGCAACACTTCACAATTAAATTTCGTCTTTGAAATTTTCGCTACTGCAATTTTTTAAACTTCTGACCATCGTACATTTTCAATTTTCGTCGCATAGGGAAAAAATTCGAATGCAATTCAAATGCAATTAATATATATAATTCAAATGCAATTAATATAAATGCAAATACTTTCAAATGCAATTTGTTTAAATACTGTATCTTAATTGACTAATTTATTGTGTTTTTTTTAAAATAATTTTTAATTATGATATTTTTAAGTTTATCTTATCACGTGCCGGTATCAATACATAATAACAATAAACGTTTTGCACATAAAGCAACAAGCACTGTTCAGCCTTTGTTTCTGACTATTTTTGTATAACGAAATTAATACTTCCTTTATAAACAAATAAAAGAATAATACTGTAAAAACCCACAAATCTAACTTATTTGTAATAGTACAATTTGTGTTTTTAGATCATCAAATGGGAAAGAAAATATCAAATGGAATTGTTTGCTAAGTGTATCTCAGTTTACTGATTGTCAATGGTTTTAAAAACAATTTTAAAGCATGAAATATTTTTTATCTCTATCACATGAGCTCGATTAAGAAATATTAATCCGCTTGCCTCAAAACAACATAAAGAGTTAATCATTTTCTTACGACTAATATCCATTAAAAATACTTCCCTATGAATAAAATAATATAAATAAAACACAAATTTAACTGACATGTAATTGAACTACGCGCTTAAAAGCTCTGAAATTATCAGAATCTAAAAGGATTCCGTAAGTAGCAAAATCTTGGTCAAATAACTCTTAGCATGCGGCTAATAAGAAAATATCTCTTTTGCTAAATTTCAAAACTTTTTTTTAATGTAATACAATTTATATTTTTCATATGAAAAATGCTTTTTTAATGTTAGTGGGCAATCTAAAAAATTATTGCATATAAAAAATTATTAGTTTTCAATTAAAAAAAATGTTTTTACCTATATTCTGTAACCCGAGAAGCCCGGGTACGATACTCTAGTATTTTTAAAAGAAGTAGTTATACTTTAAACCATGAAAAAAAAAAAACAGAAAAGAAAAATCGATATTTTGACCATTTTGAAGGTACTGTTACCCTTATAAGCCTTAACCTTTCAGGAGCAAGGTACTTCTATTCGCAAAATGCTGAAAAGAGTGAATGACACCAGAATTTAAAAACAAATTTATTACAAAGTAAGCAAAAGCTTTTGTTCATGTACTTAATAAAAGGAAAATTTTCATTCCAATATTCTGGTGCCAATGTAGCATTTAGGAATTAAAATTAGGTGGTCAAAAAATGAACCACCGCCCATGAAAGGGTTAAGAGGACCGGGTAGGCGAAATTCAACCAAAAATCGATTTTAACTGTTTTATATCATTAAACAGTTTAAACTTTTATATTTTCAAGTATTATGTTTATATATTAAAAAAAGGTATTGGATTTTTTCATTCTTTCTAAGAGCACTTCACAGCAATGGTCTACTTTTTTAAAATTCAAATTTCGTGATTGGCACCACTTTTCTGAAGTGGCAAAATTCCCATTGTTTTCGCCTTAATTAATATATTATTAAATAAGGCGAATTTTACTATTTCAAAAAAGTAGTGCCAATCAAGAAATCAGAATTTAAGAAAGTAGTTACTGGCAACATTGCTTTACAGCTTTAATTGACTTTTTCTCAAAACTTCGATTGTTCATGTTTGTGTTCCTTTTTTTCAATATCTATTAAACTTAAAAACTCGGATTTTTCTAAATACTTATATTATGTTATAGTGCATATTTTAACAGGTGGATTTAATGATTTGTTGAGAATTATTTATTTTAGGCAGTGAAATCTTACCAAAAAATGCTAATTTAAAAATGTCTTTCAATAAATAATTAATAATTAATTTTCAGATTCATTTAGAAAGAAAATGGTGTGTTAAAATACGTAAAGTATGTTATTAAAACTACTCTAAAAAATCTAGACCTCTATCTTTCACCATTTCTGAGAAAATGGTACATAAAGTTGGTGTATTTTAACATGGCCGAGATATAGCTTACCCGGTCCCCTTAACCTTCTCGCTGCACAACCCGAGAGTTTCTCGGGCAACGTAAAAGTAGCAAAATTTGCGCAACCGGAGATTTCATCAGGGATGCATTTTTTCCGTCTAATTAACCCTCTTTGATCATTCCCACCAGTTACTTTTTATTGTAAATGTTGCCTCATCTAATCGGAGCATTTTCCCGATTAAATCAGACGAAAATTTTTGTTTTGAAAAACCGGTGACAAAAGAATAAAAATTCTTAAAAGTCGCTCGTCGCGAAGGAATTAAATGTGCAATTTTTGAAGCTACTTTGATAAAACAATTACGCAGCGAGAGGGTTAAGTCAATAAAAGTTGAGACTCACCTGCTATACATTCGAATCTGACATTTACGACATTCTGAGCTGATAATGCGCATTTTTCGTATATAAAAGTCGAGAATTTTACCGCCACTGTATTAAAATGACGTAGTAGCTTCATTTAAATATGTTTAGAGTTAGCTCGTGTACTATAACACATACATACCTTTCAATTAAAAAAATAATTTTTGAAAAAAAAAATTAAACAGGTCTTTAATTTCTATGAGACACTTTCAGTGTGACGTCAAACTTACTCTAAACAAACCATTGCTGTGTTTTATTTCCTGTTTCATTTGCTGTTCATCTATATCTTATAGGTAAATGTTTTACTACTTTGTATGCAGTGCTAACCTTATCTATGATTTATATTAAATAGCAAATAAAACATAGCAGCCGTTTCTTTAGAGTCATTTCTTTCTATTTGCAATCAAACTCCGTGGTTGACTACAGGGCTGTAAGAGTCTACAAAAATTACGTCATGTAATCATTGAAGATTTAGTTTTTAAGAATGAAAATGTAAGTTTCCATTTAAAAATAATGACATAAGAAATAGAATTTTGCTAAATGTTGCGACATTTGGTTATTTTGTTTTGCTTTTTTGCCATGTTTCCTGGGGAAATGGTTATTTTTCTGTTACATACAACAAAAATAACCTCCATTCTTACTTATAAAGCTATGGGATTCTATTTTGATTGCTTAAAGTAATCTGATTATTTTCTGATTGTTTTTTAACGATTTATGGGCGCGACTGCACGTTATTGTCATTGCCGTATTATTGCATTTTTACTTAGCCCCGCCCCCACAATAGTTAACACGGTTAAAGCCGTGTGTTTCTGCTAGATAAGGATATATTTTTACATACTTTTTTTTTTTTTACACAGAAAATAAAATTATTACACATTCAAATATTTTGAATGTTAAATTTACATTGATAAACGCGTTTCATTTAAAATACGGTAAAAACATATAACATGTTTAAACCCTAACGGTCACATTAAATTACGGTTTAAAAATTTAAATTACTTATTGGCACCACTTTTTTGAAAAAGAAATGTTCATCTTATTTAATGACAGGTAAAAGGATACCAAAATAATGAAAATTACAGTATTCTATAAAACTGCTGGGAATCAAACAAATCTGAATAATCTGAATAAAAGTCACAGCCCGTGAATATTACGGGAGCGAGAATTAAGGGGTTAAAAAGTATAATTTAAATGCTCCAACAACTATTCAGACATATTAAATTATTCCTTTTTATTCAAAAGTATTTTACAACACTTAACTTTAAATAACTGTATATTACATATTTTGAAAGTTACCTGAGTTACAAAAGAGGAGTGTATTAGACTCTTTCAGATGCTGAAATCCTTTGAGTAATTCTTTTCACTGGAAATGTAATTTTTTCTAATTCCACTAAATCTTTAGAAATGCCGTTTTCGAACGAATTGTTAAAGAGTTTACTCTAATTAACTTAACTTTAAATCTAATGATTTTAAAGTTGTTTCTTCTCTAAACGCATTTAATATTTTTTACGTTTATCAGCCCAGAATCATATAGTAAAAAGTAGATACATTTTTTAAAGTGATTTTAAGGTCTTTCATAAGATGATAATTTTCGGGCGACAGTAGACTTCGAAAACTAAATTAATTTTTTTTTAATCGATTCCATTGAAATTTGCCAGAGCTGTTAAGGACAAGCTAAAATACTTATGCACAAAATTTGAAATCTATATATATAAAAGCCGGTCTCTGTAAGTATGTCATTTATACAATCTCTCTATATATAAGCCGTTCTCTGTATGTATATCCTTTATACAAATCTTCAATTTTTGACCGATTTGCACGAAACTTCATGTACATACGTTTGAGAACGTGGAAAAGATCGCTGTTTACATTAAAAAAACACCAGACCACTATTCATCGCTTTTTTCTACCGCCTTCATTAATTTAACATTATAGAAATATCTGCTCTTTTAAATTTATAATTCAATCGCTTCTTTCCTGTTGCCACACATCTCAAAAACTGCTCAATAATTAAAAAAATATATATAACTCGAGTATTTTGTTTTATTAGCCAATAAAAATTAAGATTGTCTCACTATATTTTTGCTGTTTTTGAAATTGACGTCATTCAAAAAAGAAAATGCACATTTTTCATATATTTATGTAAAAACTTTAACTAAGCATGTATTAAAATGACGTAGTACCTTAGTTGAATGTTTCTGAAGTTAAAAAATCTATTTTAATGAAGTCGTCTCAATATCAAGAAATCAATTTAGGAAAAAGATAATAATTAATAAAAATCGTTTGCTAGATATGACGTCAATGTCGTCAATATGATTTCAAACTGGTTCTAAAATCCGGCTGCTAGAATTAATTCCTATTTCTTTGTAATGCCGTATCTTTAATTATATCATTTAGATAAATGTTTTAATACCTGAAATGCAGTGGTAACATTCTACGATTTATATCGAATACGGTTATATAAAATGCGACTTTTCTACGATTTATATTAAATAGAAATTATAACATAGGTACTATTTTTTTAGGGTACGCTTTTTTCTTTTTTAACAAAATTTCATGACTGGCATTACGATTGAATACGGCTGCGGATTTGTATTTTATGAATAGAAATATGAGTTTCCATTTAAAAATTAACAAGAATGAAACTTTGAATACATGTGTTAAAGATGCCTGATATACTACCCGTTAATAGAACTTTTTAATTTGAAACACGAATATATTTTTAACCCTAAGTATATTTGTTAGATTGCCCAATAACTGCAGCGAAAAGTATTTTTGGTATTTTCGTTTTAGCAATCAGTTTCGTTTTAGCGATCACTTAATCTGAGTGCGGACAAATTCTCCGAACAAATCTTGAATTAAAGGAAATATATGGATGAATGTGATCTTCCATTTTAAAGCAATATGTATCTTTATCTCAAATTATCTCAATTTTATTATCAAATGTCCTTCCGTATGGCTAAAAGCCATACGATCATCACTGCGCTGTTATATTTTCTAATGTGTGAGACAAAATTTCGGCCTAATTTTTTAGTTGATCATTTACAGTAGGATTTGGTCTAAGAATGATAGACGGATTTGCATCATGCAATGTACTAAAACTATTCCTCAAAAATTATCTAACTTTTTAAAAAGGCTAATCATTCAGAATTGGTTTCGCCTGATTATAGAACATTTCAGATAATTCTATAACAAAACATGTTCAACAAAATGTTATATACTAAAACTATTCCAGAATTATGGGTGCAATTTAATAGTGCAAATTGCATCAAAATCTGTCCAGTAGAACTTTTGAAAAAGGTTAATATTTTATAATAGGGCTCACATGACTATTGAACTTTCTTCTATAATTTTATAACAAAGCGACGTAAAACTATATGCAATATTTTAAAAACATCCGTGTAAAATTATCTGACAAACAATACAAGTTCGAATGAAATCCATTCACAATTTTTAAAAAGACATCTTTCATAATTGGGTTCTACATGATTATGAAATTTCCCCCTATAATTCTAAATTCTATGACTAATCAGCGTATAACAATGTTACGCACCAAAACCTTAACTGAAAAACTAATAGTGCAAGGTAAATTAAAATTATTTCAGAAGAACCCAAGTTATAAACAGCAGAAATGAGATTCCCACACGAAAACAAACAAACACTTCAATTTGCCAATTTAGTTATGTAAAAGTACAGGAAAACAAACAAATATTGAAATTTACAATATTTTTGAGCAATTAAGTTAATCTTTTGTAACTGGGTTGCAGGTATATTTAAAAAAATTCAAGCTTGAAAATTACTTTAAAAAACATATAAAATCTGTAAACTGAGAAAAACCTTTCAAACAAATTACGGAAAGTGTTTTTTGTTTACTGTTAAAAATAATCGGATACATGATGTTTAGAGATCAAACTGCAGTAAAAGCGTAATTTATGGTGCGGTTAGATTGTTGCCACAAACAATATGATGCTAGGCGTTACTCATAGATATGTCTTTTCTTCATAATATTGCATTAACAGCAAACGGATATATCTTTCTTAATTGGGTTGCAGGTATATTTAAAAATATCTCCGTGATTGAAAATTAATTTAAAATGGATAAACAATCTGTAAATTGAGATAAGCTTCTCAAAAAAATATTACTGAAAGTACTTTTTGTATTCTATTTGACGTTGGAATAATCAAATGTGCGATGTTTAAAGGTCAAATTGCAATAAAAGTTAAATTTATGGTTGGGTTAGGTTGTTGCCACCAACAATATGATGCTACATTTACTCATAGCAATGTCTTTACTCTATAATATTGCATTAAGAGCAAACAGGTATATCTTTCGTAATTGGGCTGCATGTAGGGATGAGATTTCCGCGTTTTTGCACACCGATATATTCTTAGAGAAAATGCTGTTCTGTTAAATCGCAAGAGTGTTCCGATTAAATGAAATATCATTTTCTCTAACAAAATACTGGCGTGCAAAAACGCGGAAATCTCATCACTGGATGCATGCAAATTAAAAAATACCCAAGATTAAAAATTACTTTAAAATCCATTCAAATGAAAAAAAATGAGATACAATTTTCAAATAAATTTCATTTAAAAGAACTTTTTTCTATTCGACAGTGTGAAAAACGAAATTTTATGATGTCATAAATTAAGAAAAATTTCAGTAAAGGCAAAATTTATGGGTTAGGTCGTTGCCGTCATCAGTATAATGTCACTACAGGCATTGTGTTTGGAGTTTTTTTTATATATTCTGAATATGACTCAATGGAAGAGTCGAAACATGTAAATTTTTAATATTTTTAATGCTTTTTTTAAATTGAAATGACGTCGTTTAAGCAAATACTTGTACTTTAATATATGTTTTGACATTTGTTTGGAAAATATATTATTATGGTATAGTTAATAGTAGACGCAATTAAGACTATTTTACTTATATTTCTTATTGGTCTTTTTAACGATTTGTGGACGCGAATGAACCAATCTCAGTTATTGTCAGTGCCGTATTATTTCATTTTAATGTATTTTTACCAGGGAGGACACTTATTATTGACACGAGCGAAGCCGGGTAGATCTGCTAGTTAAAATATAAAAAACGTATTAGGTTATTGTATCTTAAAATTTAAATACGACAAAAAATTGGCATATTTCAAAGAGTTCCATGCGCATTTCCTATGCATAAAAGGAGAATTTTTTTATTTGTAAGATACTTTTCATGCATTACAATGGAATGTGGCATGAATTGTAAAAGATTTCTGAATGTATAAGAAGAAAAATATGTTTTTATAATTGTGCTTTGCTTTCTCTAAAAATTAGCGCTATATTTTCATATGTTCATAAATCTTAACACTAAATCACTCCTTAAATGCAACTTTATATGTTCGCATTTTTTTATTTAATTTTAATTGCGTGAATTTTTTCATTGCTAACTATAGGCGCAACACAAACAGAGTGAAAAAGTGTCCAAGTCCGAATCCGGGTCATTAGCATAGCGCACCAATGATCTATCAACTGATCCACTCGGACGATACACATCTGTCAATTTTCTTTTATATATGTATGTTGGAATAGTCTTATATCTATTTTATGTTAGCAAGACTGCATCTGCAGCACAAGATGGATAGTTAGCGATGCAAAAATTAATGCAATTGAAATTCATTATTTTTGGGCTTATTTCATAGCTACAAATTTATATCTATATATTTTGTTATTATTGTATAGAGGATATGCAGTATAAATTACAAAGGAATCCGATAATTAGGAATGAGCCTCTGTAGGAATATGTAAAATTTCAAAATTTAGAGATGTGCGAAATTTTCAATTTTGAGAAAGCATCATTTTAAGTATAACCAACAGTTTAACCCTTTATCTACTGACGGTACTTATAAGTACCATTAAAATAACTTGTTATAAAATTCATTTAATACATCGATTAGTAGTAATACAGCTTAGAATTGGTTATAGATGCATTATTTTATCTTGTTCCAAAAGCATTATTGGTTACACAAAACAAAATTATTTTTAAAAGGATGATTTCTTTTGCCTTTGCATCTTTTCAGCTTTCTTGGCGTTGGAGGAGGGGGGGTTGGAATTTTCTATTTCGGAAATATTTCTATATTTCTATTGTAAGAACATTATATTTGTACGTTTCCTAATACTACAATATTAAGAAAAAGATTTAAAATAAAAGATTTGAGTGGGGTTATAAATATTGCACAAAATCCCTATAAATTCAAATTTAATTAATATTTCTAAATCCTTCAATCCTTCCAAAATACCTCTAAAATTTATTAAATGGTTATGTAAATCTCCTAATGTAATTCACAAAAAAAAGCTTTAGAAGATAAAATGTTCATGAATTCATAATTCAGTACATAAAGGGTTAAATGTATAGTTTTTAAATTAAAATATAACAAAATAATATATACCGTATGTACTCGCGTATAAGTCGAGGAATTTCTGATAATTTTCGGTAAGCAAATTTGGGGGGGGGGGGCGACTTATACGCGGGTCAGTTAAAAAAGAAAAACAATAAACTTCGAATACTGCAAAATTATGGCTTTTTATGTGTATGAATAAAAAAAAAATAATACGTAAAATATACAAATAATAGTAATTTATCATTTAAAAAAATTTCAATGATTTGTTTTTGTTTACTTACTACCTTTTCACATTGGCAAGTGAAATCTTTGGTTTGATTTTGTACAAAATTGATGTAAAAAGTTAGGGGGTCGACTTATACGCGGGATTTTGATTTTTTCCAGGATATGCATTCAAAAGTTAGGGGGTCGACTTATACGCGGGATTTTGATTTTTTTCAGGATATGCATTCAAAAGTTAGGGGGTCGACTTATACGCGAGTCGACTTATACGCGAGTATATACGGTAATTAATTATTATGCATGAACCACGCATATAAATAAATATTAGTTGGTTATGTATGTACTTAATGCACTAGGTCTGCCATAACGTATACTTTGTAAACGGTGAAAATGGCAAAATTTTGAACTTTTTGACTTAAAATAATTATGTACATTATTTATAACATTTAAAATGCACCTGAAGCTTACGTCACTGATATAACTCTATATATTTCTGCAAAAATATAATACATTCAGAAGGAAAACAATTGTAAAAACGAATAAAACTTTGTAAAACTCAAACAACTCAATTTCAAGTAAGAAAAGAGCATGATAAATATTCGCATCACACATTTATCAACCTTTTGGTTGCACCTATTGTGGAAGAGATTGAGTTAATAATACAGTGCCAGAAAGAAAAAAAAGCCCTTCACACTCAAGCCACAATTTCATTGTTCAGATGATTTATTTTACTTTTTCCTGCTTTAAATAGAAGTAGCGGTCAAAAGTTTCTATCGCTCGTTGGTCACCTGGAGTGGTGACCCTTGCAGATTGAGATGACTCATCAGCGTTCTCCTTTTTTTCAAGTTCTGGTAGTGGTTTGAAAAGAGAGCTTTTTCAAACTTTTTCAATCCTTGCCAAGATTTTTTTTGCTGCCACTGTACATACAAAATACTTGGCTACCGTGATAAATAATTCTGAAATTCATATTTTTAAAAGAAAATACTCAGCAAAAGAGACTAAAAGATGGCAGGTTGTTTACTCCATGGCAGTCTTTTAAAGAGGCAGTGGCTAGTTTGTTTACAAATATGAAAACAGCTCTGCGAAAAAGAGCCAGAATTGAAATTTCTTTTTTGTGTCAGATGAATTTGAGCATGTAGTTTCATAATAATAACAGAATAGATTTTTTTAGTCAAATATTTTGATTTAAAAAATCCACTGTCCCCTTAAGATTAAACTCACCCTTCTTAGAACTGATAAAGCTGAATAATAAAAAAAAAAGAATAGTCTTTTATTTAGAGGAAGTTCGGGTAATATGGAATGGTCGTGCAATATGGAATACTGCGACAACTGCACCGTACGGTGCTGCTGCCAAGAGTGAAACTGCCAAGCGACTTCCTAGTATTCCCATGATGAACTCTATAGAGTTCTGTTTGGATACTTGTTGTTGGAATCACGAGGTGAAATCAAAACTTATTCTCAATTTTTGTAGTTTTTTGCAAATAAGTTTTTACTAGCAGGAATGACTGAGCTAAGCTTGGTTAAAATTAGCTTTGCATTTACCTCGATATATTATTCCCACTGAATCATTCTTGCTGTTTCAAATGCAATTAGCTTGATCCTGAGTCATAATTAACCCAAAATGACCTACTTATCGAAATTTTTCGAACATGCGACCTATTACAATACTCTTCTCGAGCCTGAAAACGATGAAATACAAAATTTAGTGAAAATCGTTAGTCGTTTTCTAGATAAAATAAGCTTGACCAACGATGATCCAAAAATGACTCACTAACCGAAATTTATAGAACGTATACGTATGTAACCTATTCCAATGGTCTTTTCGTACTGCGAAACGGTATAATAAAAAAAAATTTCAAAATCATTTGAACATTTTTGAGATACAGTTAGCTTGACCCCGACCCATTATCACCAAAATGCCCCACTAACAGAATTTTTATGAGCATGCGACCCAGCCCAATGGTTTTATCTTGCCCAGAAACGGTATAATGCAAAGTTTTGTCAAAATCGTTTGAGCCGTTTTTTAGATAGCTTGATCCTGATCCATTAGGACACAAAATGACCCACTGACTGAATTTTCTTGAATATGCGACCCTGCCCAATGGTCTTATCATGCCCAGAAACGGTATTATAGCAAATTTTGTCAAAATGTTATGTACAATTATCTTGACCCTGAGCCATTGGGACCGAAAATGACCCACTAATCGAATTTTTTTTAACATGTGACCTAGCCCAATGATCTTCTCGAGCCCGAAAACGATAGAATACAATATTTAGTCAAAATCATTGGAACCGTTTTCTAGATAAAATTAGCTTGACCCACAGTGACCCAAAAATGACCCACTAATGGAATTTTCTCGAACATGTGACTTAGAACAATGGTCTTCTCGTAATCCAAAACTTTTGAATATTGAGTTTAGTATAAATCGTTCAAGCCGTTTTTTAGATAAAGTTAGCTTGGCCCGTAGTGACCCAAAAATGACCCACTAATTGAATTTTTTCGAGCATGTGACCTAGCCCAATAGTCTTTTCGTACCCAAAAAGGGTTGGATACAAAATTTAGACAAAATCTTTGGAACCGTTTTCTAGATAAAATTAGCTTGACCCACAGTGACCTTAAAATGACCCACTAATCGAATTTACTCGAACATGTGACTTAGCTCAATGGTTTTCTCCTAATCCAAAACTGTAGAATATAAAATTTAGTGAAAATCGTTAGAGCCGTTTTTTAGATAAAATTAGCTTGACCCGTAGTGACCCAAAAATGACTCACTAATTGAAATTTCTGGGACATGTGACCTAGCCCGATAGTTTTCTCGTGCCCCAAAACGGTTGGATATAAAATTTAGTTAAAATCGATTGAATCGTTTTTTAGATATAATTAGCTTGACCCTGACTCATCATGACCCAAAATGACCCACTAATAGAATTTTCTTCAAAATGTGACCTAGCCCAATGGTCTTCTCGTTCCTGAAAATGGTAAAATACAAAATTTAGCAAAAATCGTTAGAGCCGTTTTAAAGATAAAATTTATATACACACACACAATTTTTTCTCGTATTATAGTATAAGATAAAATTCGTATTATTTGTAAGACCCCTTCGTCAGTGATGTTAACCAAGTTCAGTATTATGTTGAATAGTTACATTTATTGCTGTGTTAGTTTGTCTCTATGCTAACTTGTTGATGAGTGTGGAAGTTATTATTGTTTTCAAGATGGCGTGTCGGGTAATATGGCATATGAGCTAAACTACTATTTCAAGACGAGTCTAGTGACTATGAACAATCATTCCACTCTGACATGTCGTCTGAGATGGGCTTTTTACTGGGTTGTAATCCAAATGAGGAAGATGCAGTGAGTCTGTTTTGCATTGTAAAATATTCAGGGACGGAAGAGGGTAGGAGTGGATAAAATGCCCGATGTGCGCGGTTTGTGCCCACGTGGACTGTGGTGGGGCCGAAACCATAGACTACATTTGTGATTTATGCAAAATTAAAACAAAGTTTCTAAAAATCTGGCGATTTGTAGAGGATGTTTACTCATTAAATACTCTTGGTTATTCTTGCAACTCATGACTTTTCTTTCGATTTTAATATTTCTTGTAATTCTACTCCACATTATTCGAATGGTTCATATTACCCGAAAAGTATAATTCTTTTTAGAAATATAAATATTGTTATGTATATTTTTTTCTTCCACTTTGAACTCATTAAAAACTGTTAAGAAATAGTCAAAATTTGTATTTTACTAGCTTTTAATGTATCTCAGTTTTTTTAATGTTTATTTACAAATCAAAATGTACATGATATTCCATAATACCCGAACTTCCTCTCTCTATATATTTGGCACAAAAAATTAAGTTATCACGTTTATTATTATTATTCTTTTTTTAGTTTAAATTTACATAGTTGAATTTATTTTATTTTAAATATAATCAGAAAATATCACATATTTAACATTTTGACGAGTAATGTCGTATACATAAGTATCTAGTTTTATAGATTAAGCTGAAATTTACTCGTCAACAGGTTAATAAATATCGTTTAGAAACTTTGAAAAATATGCAGAAACATTAATAATTCTATTCAAATGTATTTTACACCATTTATTTTTAAATAACTTTGCATTACATTTTTGAAAGTTACTTGAATTGCAAAGAGAAGCGTATTAGAATATTTGAGACGCTGAAAACTTTTGAAAAATTCCTTTGGTTAGAAACGTAATTCTTCTTAATTCCCCTAAAACTTCAGAAATATCATTTTCAAAAGAATTGTTAAAGCGGCTTCTCTTATTTAGATTATCTTAATTTGAAGATATTTCTTTTCTTAACGTACTTCTTATTTGTTACTTTGCAGGTGATGTGCGCGGTGGCAAGGATCGAACCGGAGAACCCACAGTCAGAAAGAGAGATCTATAGCGCCCTGCAAAAGGCTAGTTCGACAGCTTCCTGTGAGAAACTCGCTGTACTGACCGTGCAAGATGGTGTTGCCATAGTCCTCCACTTACAGTGAGAATAACGGATCGTTGACATTGAACGAGCGGGTTGCACTTCTGTTGAGGTGGCGATTGTCAGAGTGTTGCTGTCGTGCTGTCGAGCACACGTGTGCCCCCGAAGATGCGCGGGATGACAGGCTTTGTGCTATTAGAGTTGTCACAGGCTTTTGCATGCTATGACCGTTTAACAGGCTTTGCTTGATGCTAGCGTGCCGTGAGTGTTTCACAGGTTTTGCTTGCTGGGGGTGTTTTCAGGGTTGCCATCTGTTGCTCTCATGCGGTGATGGTGTAGTGCGTGTTCGTTTGTCCAAGATCACCAATGCAGGAGATGTGTGCGGCGGCAGGGATCGAACCGGAGAACCCAAGGTCAGAAAGTGAGATCTATAGTGCCGAGCAAAAGGCTAGCTCGATAGCTTCGTGCGAGAAACTCGGTTTACTGATCGTGCAAGATGGCGTCGCCACAACTTTTAAGAATTCAGAAATATATAGTACAAAAGCTCAAACATTTTTATAGTGGTTTTAAGGTCTTTCTCAAGGTGATAATTTAAGATTAAAATCATTATTCTTAGAAATGATAAAGTTAAGTAGAGAAAAGTAGTCATATATTTATATATATATTTTGACGCAAAAATATTAACTCTCACACTGAAAGTTTACCAATAATTAAAGTTAGATAGATGAACTTATTTTATTTTTAATCTAAACAGAAAATATCTTGTTTAACCTTTTGAAGGGTACTGCCGTATATATAAATGACTAATCTCATAGAGTATGCCAAAATTTCATTTGTCAACAGGTTAATAAGCAATCATTAGCCACTTTCCAAATTATTAATTTATATTAATTCCTTTTATTCAAATGTATTTTATAACATTTAACTATTTAACTTTATATAACTTTGTTCCACATTTTTGAAAGTTCTTTGAATTATAAAGAAGGGGCCACATTACGATCTTTCTGATTCTTGATAGCTCTTGAGTAATGCTTTTGACTAGAAGCATATTTTTGCTTGGCTCAGCTAAAAAGTTTAGAAATGCCATTTTCGAAAATTTTTTTAAAGCGTTTTGTTTCATTTAGATATCATTAGTTTAAATGCTTTTAAAGAAATTTCTTCTCTTAAAATTCATATTCTTTCTTTTTTTATTTTTAAATTCTAAGAGCCCAGAAATATGTATTGAAAATATTTTAAAAACTCAAAAATCGGCCTTTTTGAATACGTAAATAAACTTTTATTTTTTAAATATCATAAGATGTTTAATCAGCATTGTTTAAATATTTTGAAAAATATTTAAACAATTTTGTGACAACCAACGTGCAACAATTAAAGGTATATATATAAATATTATACAGACATACATACAAAAAATCCAACTGGGGTGGAAAATTAGCCAGACCCAGGAATCGAACCCAGGACCACAGTATACAAGACTGCTGCTCTAACCACTGAGCTCCTCCGGTCGATACCTGGGTCTGCAATTTCTCTCTAATAAACCATGTTGGGGAAGTCACCAGCCATCTATACGAGAGCCTTCGATGACCGGACAACGCTGAATAGATTTTACTATTACATTGATCTACGATAAATATAATAAAATACACATACTACAATGTATATTAAAACACACATATACACATAAATAACGCCTGCATTCAACAGTTAAAGGTATATATAAATATTATACAGACATACATACAATAAATACAATAAACCCAACTGGAGCGAAAAATTAGCCAGAGCTAGGAATCGAATCCGGGACCACGGTAAACAACGCCGGAGTAGCTCAGTGGTTTGAGCAGCAGTTCTGTATACTGTGGTCCCGGGTTCAATTCTTGGCTCTGGCTAATTTTTCACTCCACTTTGATTTATTATATGTATGGCTGTATAATATATACATTTAACTGTTGAATGTAGGCGTTATTTATGTGTGTTTGTGTGTTTTAATATATATTGTAGTATGTGTGTTTTATTATAAATGTACAACAATTTTGTAACAAAAATACTTAAACAAACAACCCCATTGTATTGAAATTAATTTTACGCCATTTAAAATTAAAAATTATGAGAATAAGAGCAAAAATGTCCAGATTAGAGTAGTACTGTAAAAAAGAAAAAAATCATCAAAAATATTTCGTTTAAGTGTTTTCTAATACGAAATTTTTGAATACATAGATTAACTTGTTTCATTTTAAATATTATCCTCTTGATACCTAAAGTTAAAATAACACTACAAATACACATTAATTACTTTTTCGCGAACAAAATGACACCATAGATGACAGAAAGACCTCTTTTTCTGAAAATGATACTTTAGGGGACTGGTAACTTAATTTCATAAATATGGATCTTAAATTACTAGTCCCTTTAAAATATCAATTTAATGATCAATAGCTTAAATTCACGCAATAAAAAATTTAAAGTCTTCAGATAAGTGGATAATCTACAAATCCTCAAAAATTTTTATTTTAAAGAGTTTAAGTTAAATAATTATGAAAATGTTGTATTTTCTTGGCCGGAATATCTTGAAGGCGTTTGCAAACCCAGATAAAAATATCAGTTATTTTATGATGAAAAATAAGCATCAGTTCTGATAATTATTGCTTTTTTTCAAAGCAAAAAAATTCAGCTATACAGAAGTAAAGTAAAAATGTAAAAAAATCAAACAGTTTAGTCTTTATGTGGAAAAGAATAGAGGTCCACATTTGTGCACCTCAAGTTTGAAGAGGTTATAAGGATATATATGTATCATGTTATATAACAGGTTTAATAAGCAATGTTTAAGTCTTTTGAAAAATATTCAGGTATATTATATTACTTCTTTTTATTCGAATGTATTTTACAACATTTAACTTTAAATAATTTTGTATTACGTTTTTGAAAGTTACTTGAATTACAAAAGTGAAGCGTATTATCTTTTAGACGCTGAAAATCTCTTGAGTATTCGTTTGACCGGGAATGTAATTTTTCTTAATTTAACTAAAACTTTAGAGATTACATTTTCGAAGAAACTGTTAAAGGGTTTTATGTTATTCAAATTACATTGAATTGAAGGCTTTCAAAGAGCTTTCTGCTGTAATATTTTTTTAAACCTATAATTGCCAATAAATATGCAGTGAATAATTTACAAAAATAGTTTACGTGGTTTCAAATACGATATTTGTAACGGTGCCTTAGCTAAATTAACGTACAAGGTTTAATTGAAAAAAAAATGAAATATATTGCTCATTAAATAGTATTTCCTATCGTTGATATCTTTAGAAGATATTTTAAAATATCTTGTATTAAGATATTTTATTTATATTTCTGAAGTAAGCAGAAAAAAATAAGATAAAAACAATAAGTATTTTTTAAATTAGTCTTTAAATTAAATATATTGCTCATTTAATAGCACTTTCTATCGCTGATAGCTTTAAAAATATTTTAAAGCTTATAAAGCTATATATTATTGCTCCTTAAATATTTTCTGCCATCGATATCTTTAAAAGATATTTTTTAAAATAGCTTATATTAAGATGCTTTATTATCTTCCTGAAGTAAGCTGGGAAAAATTATAAAAAATGTTAGCGTTTTTTAAAATTAAACTTTAATTTAGAAAATTAAAATTAAATCAATGTCAAAAATTAAAAAAAAAATAAACTTAATTTTTCCTCTCCACGTATTACTATAAGGTCAAAAGTCTCTGGACACTTTCGATTTAAGTCGTCCTGTTGAATATCATTTGTATTCATTTGTATAAGAATAGCGCCTTTATTAATGGCTATCTAATGATAAAAAAAAAAAAAATAGAATAAACAAATTTGTCTTAGAATTATGTAAGCAATTTTCTTTTGATAACTGATTGTATAACGAATAAAATGATGTATAAAACTTTATTCTAAGTTGAATATTTAAAAAATAAAAAATCATTTTGTAAAAAGTGGGTCAACTCTCCCTAGACTCCCCTATATTTTCCGGTATTTGAAAGATTGCAAGTTTTAATCATAAATTGCATATGAGTTTAAATATTTTTATTTTTCTTAGAAATATAGTTCTCATCGAGTTCTTTTACAAGATGATCATTTTATGCTTAAATTCGTGAGTCTTAGAACATATAATAAACAAATTTGTCTTACAATTATGTAATTAATTTTCTTTTGATAACTGATTGTATAACGAATAAAATGATGTATAAAACTTTATTCTAAGTTGAATATTTAAAAAATAAAAAATCATTTTGTAAAAAGTGGGTCAACCCTCCCTAGTCTCCCTTATATTTTCCGGTATTTGAAAGATTGCAAGTTTTAATCATAAATTGCATATGAATTTAAATAGTTTTATTTTTCTTAGAAATATAGTTCTTATCGATTTCTTTTACAAGATGATCATTCTATGCTTAAATTTGTGAGTCTTAGAACAGAGAAAGACCAATAAATGTATATGTTTTATAACATTAGTAATAAATTATTTATATTTTCAAATTTTTCTTAATAAAAGTTGCACAGATGAACTTTGTTTAAGTTTTATATATGATACCAACATATAACACGTTTAATAATCATCGCTAAAACATTTTGAAAATCATTCAGACGCATTAAATTACCTCTTTTTACCCGACTGCCAAGAAGGGTTATGTGTTTCACGCGTATCTGGGTATGTGGATGGTTTGTGTAGCCGCAGCCTGGTCTACAACCTTACTGCATATTCATTTTTAAATATTTTACCGGATTTTAATCCAGGAAAACATAGATGAGTTTTTACCCTTATTTATAATATAGATCGATCTATTAAATTCTCTGCTGATATGTGGTTCATCTACTTAATCAGTTCTCTTCCAATAGATATAAAAATGTTAATTGCTCGAAACTCCGAAAAACAAATCATGATTATCTGTATATTCGTGGCATTTTGTTAAAACAGTTTAAACAGCAGAAACATTTAGGATACTTTTCAGTCGCCATGCAAAATAAATAAATAAATAATTAATTAATTAAAAGGAAATAATAAATGAAAAAAATAAAGTACATCAAAAGATTTCTATTTAGAAGCTAGAAGTTACTTTGATGGTCGGAGCACAGAATTGAATGCTCATACATTTTAAAATTTATAAGAACTAGCCACAGATCAACAGGTGAAAAAAAAGTGCCTTCCTGATTATAAAGAACACTACTTACAAGGAGAGGGTCCGGTGTTGGTCTCACCGAATGCGATGAACATTTGTGTATCGATAGAGTATAGTTAGTATATAAATATACGAGCGTCATAAAGCGCATCCCTCAGGGGATCTTGAGAAAATAAGTCGCAAAGTTTAAGCTACAGTTCATAATCGGATAAGTTTCCTTCTTATGCAAGCGGTTCAGTAGCGCGATCGGCAGCACGCTTTGAGTTTTTTTGGCCCGGGTTCGAATCCGGCTCGGACTTGTTTATTGGAACGAAAATTTCTGTCAATCATTTTCGAACCGCAATTGAAAAAAAAATGTATAATAAATGAAATTTACGAAAAATATGAAAAAAATATGAATTAAATGTATGTTTTGTAGCATATAAGTGCTTTTTTAACTACGAAATGTCGCATGTTTAAATATATAATAAAAAGTTAAAAAAACAAACAAAAAAAACAAAGAAAAACGCATATTTAAGTCTATAGACCAAAATTATTTACAGTTATTTCAATGACTAATCTACTATTTTTCACAGAGAAATAAATTAAAACACGTTATATAAATGGGTGAATAATTACATTATTTTAATTTTGTTTCTATAGGAAAGTATTTCGAATATTTGATGATTTTTTTAATACCCTTTTTACAATTCTTAATATGACTTTTTTTTTTATTTTGGATTTTTGGTTTTGTAATTATTATCTACGTAATAACTATTTTCAGCAGTTCAATATCTTTTTAGAACTTATTTTTTAAGCGCACAGACAGTTATTCTGCATTTTGCGACGAAAATAAATGGGCGTTGCCATTCGAAAATTTCAAGTTTCTGTATCTATAACCGTAACCGTGAGAAACAATTTGTTGCCGTTTACAGAATCCCGAGTTCATACCTCTAAATAACTATATCTGAAATCTCACCTGGATCGGTTAAACGGACCGGCCGCAAGAGTTCCATATATCGGAAAAGTTTTTTATGAACACCCTGTATGTATATACTGCGAAACAATTTAATGGGTTAAGTCGAACAATCACGTCGTGTTTTTTATTTCATATTACTGGATTAGTACCACATATTAAACAGTCGCTGGTGATGTTGTATAGCAATCATACCAATTAGCACAAGCATCGCTAGTGGAGGTATCAACTCTGTGAAAATTTAGCAGCTGTAGAGCGATGATAATATTGGTAGAGTCCAATCAAACTCTTATTTATTCATGATGAAGACAAGGCAGATTAAGCTGCGTGAGTGGTGAAAAAAGGCGTATGAAGAAATCTGGGGTTTTCCTAATTAAAAACATGGAAACGTAGTCATAACAAACGGTTTATTCTATCAGAACATACAAACATTAAACAATTCCCACAGGATGAGAAATCAGAGCATTCCACTCGAGCATGAACTAGTTACTCATGCGAAATAGGTGTTAATTCACGAAATGAATATTCTACATGGCTTAGGACACCGGGTAACAAATTAAGTAAACAATCCAACAGCACAAAAAATCTACTACTGAGCTCATGCTCTAGCTATTTATTAGAATGCGCGGAGGAAATCCGATTGAAATGAAAACTTCAGACTAGCCAAACCAAATCACGAACGAGACTCGAAGTGAAACTGCGATCCGCCACTGAGCCAATGGAGAGCGACCGAGAAACATCACAGAAAAGAATCCCGGCGCCGCTAATGGAAAGATTTCGATGTGAAAAGGCTGTCGCCTAGCGGGCGGGAAAATGAGATGAAATAGAATAAAAATGTAAAAATGGCTTTGATAAACATTCGAAAAATAAGTAACTGCGTTCAGAACTTTACAGTTTGGTAGACGATAAAAATTAATGAAGGGATTAAAAGTTTAGATTACGTTTTGGAATAAATCTATTATTAAGATACGCGTTTTAAATTTATGGGAATTTAACTAGAAATAATTAATAGAATGTATTAAAAAAAGGAAATAATGAATATGCCGGCAATTTAGAATAATTTAAATGAATAGTAAAAGTAAAATTTTTTATATACATATATATATATATATATATATCTGTTCTCGATATCAACGCAACTATGATGACGAACACAAGCCGTATGATTGCCAACCATAAATTATTCCATAGAATACCCATATTGCAGTCATACGTGGCGAGAGAGAGGACAGGACTGAAAACATTAGGAAGAATTTTCCATTCAATCAAAAAATAGACGCGGCATAAACTTTAATGAATTTATTGTAATTCACATATTAGCAGCAACTTCCACTATTATCCAGTTGAATCCCGAATCTGGTTTGCACCACTTCATAGTAAAGGCGACGAGGTTAAATCTTATAAAAACTACACTATTTTAAAAATCCATTTCGCCAAGTGACTGGTGTTTATTAGAAAACGAAAAAATCCTTGCCGGCCCGGCCTACAGGCAGGGGGTAGATTTCGAAGTTATGTGTACTAATTTCACCAACAAAAACTAAATTATAATTAGAGATAAACCCACTTTAACAATTTTATCTGGCCGCTTTTGACGAGTTTTTTTTCATTTTTATATAATAGCTGGTTTTATCAGAGTCATATTAAGGCGGTATTAAAAAAAATACTTTTCCATGGTCAACAACACGAAATTTTCTGTCACATTTTCAGATTTATTTTTCACAGAAAAATATGAAACGTGCTGACGTGCTTTTTGAAGAGATTTATAAGCGAGCAGTGTTTTTATTTTTCGTTCAATTAATTAAAACTTGATTTATAAACAATTATTTTCTCAGTAGGACCATATTTTTCGTTTCTAACACAATCGCTTCGGGAAATTCGTTCAAAATGCCCACTTTGACATCATTTTTTGAAATATTCCCTGCCTCTATCAAAAAATCGATCATTACGGTATATTATATAGTTTCTGAATAAGAGAATCTACCAATTGAATGCGTTTGAGAGCAAAAATGAATTTAAAAATGAGTAAGAAAATAAGCAGTTTGAATTTGATTACACCTTTAAAATGATGATTTTTTTTTCTTCAACCGCTATGTATTTTTAATTTGTTTTTGCTGTAAGAATTGGTCCTATCAAAAACTTCTCTATATGAATGTTGTAGACAATATTAAGAAGATATATGATAAATTCATGGGGATTTTATATCTTGTGAATTGACGGAGTTATGGATTTTTTTCTTCTTCAAACCCTCTTTTAGTTTTCGTTTTTAATTTTTTTTTGGCGGTACGAATTGGTCCTATCAAAAACTTGTGAATATAAAAGTTGTAGATAATATTAAGGAGATTTATAATAAAATTAATTGGATTTGATATCTTGAGAATTGACGAAGTTATGAATTTTTTTCTCCCCAAAACCTTATTTTTTTCGCCTCTTGAGCCCATTTTTAATTCTATCAAAAATCTGTGATACATAAATTTTTGGCCCTATTTTTAGAAGTAATAAAAACTTTTAACTGATTTGATATGTGCAAAAATTAAGAAGTTATGGGGTTTTTTTGGGTTTTCACAAAACCCTTCCCTTTTTCCATCCCCTTGGTCCAATTTTGCCCATTAACGAACTTGACCGAGCTTTTATGCCCCTTGATTTTATGTATCAGTTTAGAAGAGGTTTGTGCAGAATTGTGGAAGTTATCGTGTCCAGAAGAAAGTGATGTATATATATATATATATATATATATATAAAGTTTTTTACTGACGGTGATTTAGGGTTCTAGGGGTCATGATCGGTGTAGATCTGCAAAAATTTTTCAGAAATTCCAACATAGGGGAGAATGTAATAGGTAGTATTTCATACGAAATCTACCTACAACGCACAAATTCTTCTGTTCCAAGCCAATGCAAGCTGTATAAATATTAGAAAAAAAGCGCAATGTTTCAGTGACGTGTTCTACGCCAGAACCAACGAAATTTAAGTTAAGGGGGGAAATGAGGAGAAAGAGCGCTTAGCGATTGGTTGAAAAGGATGCGTAGGGCGGGGTAAACTTGACGTAGTGACAGAACTCTTTACTTATCGAGGAATTTTAAAAAGTGGAAAAGAAAATTTGATGCGGCAAAAACGTGCAAGAAATCATGGGATATCCAATTATAATTTTAATAAAAGATAAAAATGGCATTAATAAATATTCGAAAGAAATAAGAATTTAATGTCTCAAAATATGAAGGAATAAATAGATTAGGGTGTTTTACGAAGTGTTGCTTTTAACATATTAATGTTTTTTGAATATGAAATAAAATAATGCGCTGAATTAAAGGCATGGGATTAAAATATAATTGATATTTAAGTAATTATTAAAAGACCGGTATAAATGGTAGATATTATAAGAATTTGGAATAAATTAACTAAGGTAAAATGGCGAAACTTTTTTATTATTACACATCTATCTATCTATATCTATATCTATATATAGATAATTTAAATTATATTGATTTACTTCAATATATTATAATTTATAAATAGCGGACTCTAATACTGTATATGATTTATGTATATATAAACATGTAAAAATGGTATATTTAGTTGTATCTCTCCCCTCCCATAAGAAATGGAAAGAAAAGAAAAAATAATTAAAAATTAAATTTATAAAGGGACGGGTAACGTCTATTTTTATATTTTATTTATTTTTCTAATACTATAATTTATTTACTTAATTTATTCTGAATTATAATTTAAAAATAGTTATGGAAACACTATATTATAAATGCTAATTAATTTTTATAGATTAAGATTAGATTAATTAGCAGATTTAGAATTATAAATGATGTGTTTTTTTTTAAATTAAGAATAAATCTGGATTTATGAGTTGCAAACTTGGATTATAATTTTCAATACTTAATTTCAATAATCTAGGACAGATGGCAGCACAATGTATTTCTACTTAATATTAATTTAAACTAGTTTATAACTTGAAGAATCATCAGTAGAAAGCAGCACTATGAAATTATTCACATTCCATTCTATTAAAATCTTCTGTTGCCAACTTATATAATTTTCGTCATTCGTACCTCTCAATTTAATATTTCTATTTCTTCAGTCCTATTTTGTAATGGATTTACTCTAGGATACTTTAATTGGCATACAAAATAATTTATAATGTTTAGATTAATTACGATAATTTATAATTATTATATTTATATTATTAGTAATATTATTTACTTGGTGTGATGATTTTGAACGGTAAGAATTCGCTTTTAACTGTAACTCATTAATATCGCGGGGTTTTTGCTGTGATTGTGGGGATGAATGATTATGATTCAAATATGGTATTTAAAAAATTGTATGATTCTATTGCTGAGTACGTTTTTAACTCAAATGTTTAATTTTTATTTCTATTGTGCATGACATTGTTCTGTTCGGGGTCTTACATATTAATTAATTATATATTTCTTTCGTTTTTTATGGTAGCGGTTAATCGGGCAATGGAGGAAATAAGCATTTAAGCTGTAGCTTATTATTTCTTCCTCAGAAATTAACCGCTTTCTACTAATGACTTCGTAATATTGCCCTTGAAAACGAGTTACGAGTCAGTAGTTCCAATTTTATTCATAATTGTTCTCTCATTTTAAGTTCATTTTGTAGTTTTTCTTTTGGAATTAATGAATTTTCAATTTTGAGATCATACATTTCGTACAAAGTATTTGTTGATGCTGACAATGATTCATTATTTCAGGTCTTTTTTCATTGGTTAAATTGTTTTAGTTACAAATTGTTTTACAAAATATTTCAAATATTTATGATGTCCTACATATATTTCTTTATTTACTTGTTCTTTTTATGAATTCGCCTTCCTGTCGATTTTCCTTTCGCCAATTTTGAATGTTTTAGTTTTTTAATACTTCATATATTGGTGATTAGGATATAGGTTTATTAAAGTAGAAAAAAAATTATTAATGATTAGTTAAATTATTAATAGTTGATCCAGATTTATTATGTATAATGTCAGTGTAATGTATTGATACTCAATTTATTAATTTTTATTTTTTTAAAAGATGAGGAATTGCAATATTATATAATGGTTATATATATATATATATATATATATATATAAATTTTTTTCAGAAATTCCGACATAGGGGAGAATGTAATAGGTAGTATTTCTTACGAAATCTACCTAAAAAATTACTAAAATGTATGTGTAATGGGTTTAACATAATAATTCATGTATTTTCACCGTTTCTATATATAAATACATTATTTATGTATGACTCATGGAAAATTAAAAATTAATGTAAAATATTTGAGTTTTAAGGTTTTCGTTCTTTACATTTCAAATCTGATGACGATATCTAAAATAAAACTTAGATACAAAAATTAGGTATGGCAATGCAAAATTCATGCTTATCAAATAAAATTCCCAGAATATTCTATAAAAAATCTTTTCTTATTTCGTAAACACATCCATAAGTTTAAAGAAGACTACTAATTTTATATGTTAAAGAGATTTAATTTAGTGTAGTAACCGTTTAGAATTTCACGACAATATCCATAAAAAATAAACGGATATTATACTCCAGTGTCAAATATATACATAAAATGAGCAGCGAATAAAATTTCAAAAATATTCACGCTAAAAAAATATCATTATTTTATAAATACTCGCACATTTATCATTTCAAAAAATAAATTTAATTTTGTAAGTTCAGAAGATTTTGCTTTTGTGCAGTTTTAAAAATTCCTTTTGTACTAAATGCCACTTGAGCTTATTTATCTCTATGTTTTTCATTTAATCGAGCTTCACACAAAGAATCTAAGAATTTCAATAAGGAGAAAGATAAAATATATTGCATTCGCCGTTAATAGTTAAATTGAGTTAAACAAAATATTTAAGGTTCGTATATGAATTTTCTTTTTTCTTTACGTAGTGTGTTTGATACTTTTATCTCTGAGTATTTTTGCCTGAAAGTACATTGGAAAAAGGTGTAGGAATCAAAGAATTTAAATTAAGAGACGCTGAAATATTTAAAACTTCCATTTTAAAGGAAAGAAACATGTAATACGTTCAATATAATAAAGCATATATTTTCGCTGACATATTTCAATAGAATAATTAATACATGACTTATTGGAAACTAGAAAGATAAATTTTAAAAAACTTTCTTCATCAACGTTAATTGAAAGCTGTACAGATGTTACTTGTTTGTTACGCACATAGTTATATAAAAAATATAAAAAAATAAGTTGTGAAATTTGTATGTTCCACATATTTGAAACATAAAGAACTAGCATAATTAAACAAATTGAACAGATTAAATGAGCATAAAATATACAAAAATTTCATTAAACAAGTAAAAATTAAATTTAAGAAATCAAAAAACCCGGCTGCGTGAAAAGCGAACTAATTCATTATTTCTCATCAATGTGAAACTATTTTTTATATTTCTTACCTATTTTTTTATTTACTTGTAATGATGATTTTTAAGTTGTGTTTAATTGTTAGTTCCTATCTATAAACACTATTTTGATGAAGCCTATAGATGTCTATGAAGGTTAGATCTGCAGTAAAGCTAGAGATCCTACCTACACAACTTCCAGGTGGTGTAATATTTAAACGGAGCTTCTGACTGTAAAATAGTCAACGAAACATCGCCTTCAATTTCAAAGACCTATCCAATGATATGCCACTCAATATGGTGCGTAAAATTTTTTTCGTCTCTACCACCATTTTTTATTTTACGGCCGCCATTTTGAATTTATAAAAACAAAACTAGCCTATAACCATCGGACGGTTAAGACGAATAGATAGAGACCCCATTCATTAAAATCCATCCAGCTTCTGGGATGTTTCGAGGGTATAAAGAATCCACATACCCAGATACGCGTGAAACACATAACCCTTCTTGGCAGTCGGGTAAAAAAATAGGGTATTGTGTTTAACTCTCCATGTATCTCGCAATTTCCACGGGTACGAGAAATGTAGCAAAATTACAAATATATATATAAATTTTTTTAAGCGATTTTCTTTTAAAAATTGCACAGTCAGGGATTTAAAAATGTAAATGATAATACAGGGTGTGTCACAATTCCGTCCCGGGTTTGAAGGCTTGTAAAAAATATTACCAATACAGCAAAAAACTTTACAGGAGAAAAAACATTACAAGTTTTGTTTCACAAATGAGTTAGCAGTTGGAAATAACCGAAGAGCACACTTTTGAAAATTTTGTAATACGACAATGGCGCTTACAGGCTCACAGAAAGCTTACTGCGTGCTAGAATTTGCGAAAAATCAATCTGTTGGAACAGTTCAAAGAAAATTTCGTACAAAATACGGATTGTAACAACCAACGGACAAAACAATTCATGCGTGGTTTCTTAAATTTGAGAAAAGTGGTTGCTTGAATTTGACTTTAGGCTTGAAATCTGCCACATCACCAAAGTTTCATATATTGAACATTTGTGAAATAAAACGTGTAATGCTTCTTTAACCAGTAAGGTGAACTTTGTTGCTGTATTGGTAATATTTTTTTTACAGCTTTCCAAACCCCGGAGGGAATTGTGACATACCCTGTATATTACATATTTCAAATGCATGAAGATTCGAGGTAAGTAATAGAATAACATAGAATAATCGAAAAGATTTTTATTAAAAAATTTTACATGCAGAAAGTTAATATTGCAAAATGTGTTAATATGTGTATTGTTTAATGCGTTAATATATGCATTGATTAATGATGTATTTTCATTGATATTTCTTAATGGAATAATTTACACATGAATCATTACAAATTTAAAGATAATTTAAAAAATAATTTGTCTTTAAATGGTACAGAGATTATTATTTTTTATGGGTACATTTATATTTAAATATAAAAAATGAGAATTGTGAAGTTATTATACATTGGATTGATACTAAATCAGACTAAAATGCTACTCAGTTCTCAATTTACTAAGATATGAGATAGTTACATAGCATCTTTTTCTGTATCGATGAAATTTTATTGTTCCTACCATTTTTTTCAAAATGATTATCCATTTTTCTTTTCCATATGTTAAAGAAATTTACCCAGAATATAATTGTTTGGGGGCTCTGATGAAAACATTACAATTTCTCTTTTTGATTAGAGTCCTGTTAATAGGCTGCCGTGCATAAAGCGTCTTTAAAGCGTCTTTGTTGCGTATTGAGAGCATCATTCAATGACTATCGTTGTGAAACTGTTAAAAATAACTATTGTGAATTCTAAAATAAATACTTTAATTGGTATACATACTTCATTTATCTTCTTCCCAAAGTTTCTTCAATTTTTTACCAATGCTTAAAATTGAAGGTTGCAATATTTTCTACTCTGTTTCATTATTTTTATTGCCAAATAACCACTGTTATATGGTAGATCGAAGTTTGTTCGCAATTAAAAAAACATTTGTTTTTTACTTATTTTATTTTATTTTTATTTTAGTTTATACAGTTAGTGCATCTTTAAGCTTATCAAGTATGAGAAAATTTGAAAAATATTAATCAATGCTTTGTATATGAAGCTCAGAAGTACACCAAGTCACTGGACCAGCCAGCCCAATCGAATAGGGTAAGTGAATCCTCTAAATTGATTTGATTTTCGGATTACTAACGCAAATTAAAAAAATACATGAAATATCAAATGCAATTTTAATTTGGTGCATAAAGAGACAAAGGATAATAAAATATAATTTTTTTCAACTAAACTACTACATTCACGGAAATTTTTCTCATTATCACAATGAAGTCAAGTATAAAATACACTGTCCTAAATAACATATAATTCGTGTGCCCAACGTTTGCACCTGGTACATTCAACTAACTCTTGTGTTAGTTGCCTTTTAGTTAATACCGCCCTGCCCAGTAACACACTTAAATGTGCAATTTTATTGACATTTATAGGCTTACAAAAATAGAAAAAAAATTCTTGGACTGTCGGTGAACATGCCCAAGATTAAATAGGCCAACTTGCCTCATATCACTGAATTGTTTTTTGATCTTCGTATCAAAATATTCTATTAAATTTTTAAAAATCAATAGGTAAAAAAAAAGCTCTGAACAATGAGATTTTAGACTGCTGTTCACCGAAGGCAAACCTTAATTTAGAAACAAATCAGAGACAATTATTTATGTGTTAAAAAGAAACTTACCTCAGCGAAGATTTGAAAATTTGTTTGGTGTTAGTTTGATTGCACTTTAGCTGCTAATGTTGTTATGAAGACGTGATAAGAGAAACGCCTTGTAGCGCTATCTACCGGATAGTTTGAAAAATATCGCGGGTGTATCAACATGTCCCAGTCTATCCTACAAGGTGTGCCGCCATTGAATTTATATAACATATATTCTATTTTTTTTCTTAATTAAACTTTTTTTTATAAATGGGATTCTTTCACTTTTATATCATTATTAGACATCCGACATTATTCTTATTTACCATCAAAATTAGATATTTTGAATGTAAAAGGTGATAGCGCACTGAGTATGCTGTCCGTGTTTTTATGTTACTACAAATTCTCCCGTGTTGTATAAAATCTAATTAAATAAGTATTTTTCTAACAATTTCCTGTTTATTATTTTTATATTTATACTGGACATTGCCTTAAACAAGGGTATTATTAAGACCAATGTCAGACGGGCGTCTTTTTTGCTTAAGTATTATCCATTCACAATGCTATGGTATTGTGAATGGATAATACTTAAGCAAAAAAGCAGCAAAAAAGACGCCCGTCTGACATTGGTCTTAAAGTTACTTTTTAGACGTTTAAACCGATGGTTGACAGAGTGCGTCGTCCGTGATTTTGTGTTATTACAAACCGCCTCCGTATTTAAAGGTTAAGAATATCTATTTAGGTTTTTGAAAGCAAAAAATCGAGTGATAACAAGAAATTTTTATAATATAAAAACTTTCATTTACGCTGGTCAACAATAGAATTCTATAATGATAATCTGCTTACTTTCAACCAGAATTTTATTTTATCATAAACTTATATAAACTAAATATAGTTTTAAATGTGTCCACTAGGATTTTATTTAATACGCATATGAATAATTATTTTCTCTAGCACAATGAGCCTGTTTCACATTATATTGGGGCATAAAATATTATTCTTTTAGCATAAAATATTGGTAAAAAAACTGAAATAGAAGAAACTAAAATTTATTTCTGATTTATTTTGCCTCCTGTTAAAATATTAACGTTTGATAAACAACAATAAGTTTGAAAGACATTTTACAGTTTCATTAAAATATTAAAGCGAAATGAAAAAATCCAAATACTGAATTCCAAATACTGAATTTAAAGATTTAGGTCTGAAGGAATTAGTTCCGAAACTAACAGATCGCGAGTTTTATTTTTTATAATACTTTAAAAGAAGTGCAAAATAAGAAATGATGCGAAGAAATCTTTTGAAATCTTCTCACTCAGAAATCCTTTTGAAATATTTATCGCTTAAAGAATAAAATACTTTTAAATTCCTCCTAAAACTTTAGAAACATCATTTACAAAATCATATAACGAAAAGTTTTATTTCATTCATAAAGCCTGAATCTAGATTTTTTTCAAAGCCGCTCATAAACATTTTCCTCTTTTCCCACATTGCTTCAATTAAAGAGTGAATCAAAAAATGCTTAAAATCAAGCATATTTAAAAAAGTGTTCAATTTAGTAATTATTTTTTTAAATAAATATTTTAATTTATTTTTTTTATTGAAATAAATATAAAATTTTGTTACATAAGTGCAGAATGCGTGCATTTCACCATTATTTTTTAATATAATTTTTCGCCTTATTTAATCTCAGAAAAATACTGAAAATTCTGCGATTAAAAGCGGTAATTACGAATGCAGCTATTTAAAATATTAAATAGGAATTTTTTTATGTGAATTATTGGTGGCAGATGCCTTGGATTTTCCAAGGAGTGTACGAACCTTATGATTCATGAATATATATAGATTTTTGCGCATTAATACATGACATTTTATTATCTGAAATTGTGGTGGCAAACTCCTTGGAATTTCCGAGGAGTGTACGAACCTTATTTTTTATGAACAAACATAGATTCTTGCACATTAATGTATGAAAATTTCTTATCTAGAATTGTGGCGGCAGACTTCTTGGAAAATTTAACGAGTTCATGAATCTAATGGTTTAGAAACAAATATAGATACTTAAACTTTAATGATTGAAATCTTCTTCCCTGAAATTGTGGTGGCAGACTGGAAATTCCAAGGAGTGTACAAACCTCATAGTTTATGAACAAACATAGATTCTTGCACATTAATATATTAAATTTTCTTATCTAGAAATGTGGTGGCAGATTCCTCAGAAATTGAAAGGAGTGTACGAACGAAACAGTTTAGGAATAAATATAGATACTTACATTTCAATGTATGAATTTTCTTCTCTGAAATTGGGGTAGAAGACTCCTTGGAAATTCCAAGGAGTGTATGAACCTTTTAGTTTATGGACAAACATACATTCTTGCACTTTAATATATGAAATTTTCTTATCCTGAATTGTGGTGGTAGACTTCTTGAAAATTTGAAGAAGTGTACGAACCTTATACCTTTAGGAACAAATATAGATTATTATACATTAATATGTGAATAAACGCAAATTCTTGTAACTCAGTTTGTCCATCGGAGAGCAATCGTGAAAAAAGTATTTTGTTTCAGAATTTTTTGACTTATTTAACTTAAGAAATTTAGGGATTAAACACGGAGAAAATGGTTTTTAATAAATTACTGGTAATACATACGCTGCAATTGTGCAGTCTTTCTGTAAACGAATAAATAAATACCGTTGTCCATTAAGAGAAAAGTATATCGTCTGAATATACGCAATAATGCACATTTTGGGACAAAAAAAGAAAAAACGTGGTCTTATTTTCGACGAAAAATGGCATATGATGTTCAAACTCTTAAAACACAATTCTTAATAAAATAACGCTAAAATATCAATTATAAATCGTTGAAACTTGTATTATTCACAACCGTTTTTTTCTAAAAAAATTCATATATTCACTAGGAAATAAATTTCTGAAATAAAGCATTCGCATTGTACTAAAGAAAGCTTTTGAGGATAATATTCTCAAATAATTTTTTTATATAATTGTTATTTGTAAAATCAAATATCAATAATTCTAACATTTAACATCAGATAATTATATCATTTAACGATTGAAATATATATTTTAATCTAAAATGAAAATTTTAGTGTACGTTCAATTTTTTAAAATTTCTCCTTGAAAAACACTTTCAGATAAAAGCAAAAATAAAGTAAAATAAGCAAGTTGAAGTAAAATAACATTTAAGACATGGACTTTAAACATAGATTCTTTCCTTGAAAAACACTTTCAGATAAAAAATAAATAAATAAATAAATAAAAAATACGCCAGTTGGAGTAAAATAACATTTAATACATAGACTTTTAAGATAGGTGCGGTTATATTCTAAGCAGTATTCTTCCACAAAACAATACGATATTATTTTTCTAAATTGTTAAGTATATTGTGGTGAATTGAACCAACGTTTGGCTCTATAATAGCTGCTACCATAAAATGGCGATATCGCGTTCGAACAACTGGAGCTATAGTTCAACCGAAGCTCCAAATGAAAGAATGGGATTTCGCAATTTTTTTTGCTGCAGCTACTGCAGCACCAAAAGTTGGTTCAACCCACCACTAAATTTTGTACAGTGTATTTCCAATCCCTTATTTACATTTCCAAAACAAATTGTTGAAAACACACAGTTAAATAAAAATTTGGTAATAATGCGCACAACCCCCCCCCCCCCCCCCCAAAAAAAAAAAAAAAAAAATGAAAATCTTTTACGAGGGCGAAGGACGAAGTTCTTCGTTGGACACTAGCGCTACAGTGCTTTGTTTGTTTAGCACCTGTGTATAATTGTTGTATTTTGGTATAATAGTTTTGCGAAATAATTTTTTCAATAATTTCTTCTGCACTGCAAAACATATAAGGTAACGTTACTCCATAACATTGGTGGCAGCAATGCTGCCTTTAATTTATAGAGTATTTTAACCGATATAACTGGTGTTACATTACACCCTAATAATGTGAATTCTGATATTTTCTCATTATTATGGTGTAATATTATATAAGTTACATCAGTTTAAATTACGCTAGTTATACCAGTTAAATTACTCCATGGTGGGAGGAGACTGCCACCAATTTTATGGGCTAACTTTACACCAATTTTTTACAATGTGTATTTGTGGCATTATTAAGGCGTGGAATAATATTGTTCCAAGAGTCAACCAGGTTTGCTTCTGTAATATTTCAAAAAAGTAGAACAAAGTATTCATACCCAACGGATTACTTTTGCCAAATTTTGAACAAAATATCTTCAAATTTATCAACATCTCCCAGCACTTATACTGTTAATAAGAAGTCCTCCCCGCCCATATGAATTCATACACAAAATCAACACTTTTGAAGACAGTTATGCACGTGGAAAATGATGATATTGAGAAAAATAAAAAATGCGGACCAAAGAACGCTACAAAAAAAAAAAAAAAAAAAAAAAAAAAAAAAAAAAAAAAGCTTCTTAATCTAGTAAAACATAATATAACCGCTTCCGAGTTCCGAAATACAGGGTGGGTCAAAAGTCCCGCATCATAGGAGTTTTTGTAATTTTTTATTTAAGTTCTACTGATTGTCATGCCATAACGCTAATCTTAGTGGCCAACATTCTGAGAAACATGAATGATCGCCTGCAGTTGTGTTTTGACAACGGAGACAACCATATTGAGAACATATTGTAACAATACATGTTTTTCCCAGGATGCTGAACTTTCGGCCCAACCTGTAGTTTTTTATTTTTAGAAGTCTCCAAAACTAATATATTGTCGAGATTTAAAGAAGCCTCTATAAAAATAAAGTTTCTTTTTGACGCTAAATTTCGGAAACGTTTTCGAGTAGTTTTTATAGTGCATTAATCAGTTTTCTCAAACCGGAATATCGGATTATAGGATGCTATCAATTCTCAATTAAACATTTAACGTAAGTGAAATTATACATGCGGAAGTAACAAAATAGTATAAATGTTAATGTTAAGCTTAAGAGGGGATTTGCTTTATTTCGTTTAAAAAAAATCGATTTTTCTTTTTTTTTGCATTTTTCAGTTTACCTATAGTCTTTAGATTATCCGTGTACAACAATTTTGCAGAATTCAAAGTACTTTCGCGGTTATTTAGCGCTTTAGCGCAAAGCGTCCTTAGGTTTACCCTGTTTTGGAGCACTATAAACGTATTTTACGCAAAAGACTTTTCTCAAACTAGGCGGAATCAGAATGCAAAAACTATTAAACCGATGTTGCTAATATTTTTTTAAAAATTAATCGTGATATTATTTGTTTAAGCTTGGACCACTTTCAGCGACTTTTATAAAAAATATATATTTTTAGAAGCGCACAGAAGTGAGAGAAAAGGGGGTCAGAAATATACCTTTTTTTTTTCAAATCGCTGCCACTTTATTGATTTTCAACTTTTTTGTCGCAAAGGGTTGGAGCTACAGACAATAATACATACTTTAATCGTCCTTTACGGTAATTGATTGCAAACGACTCTGGCGATCGATTGCATCCCGCCCGAGTGGAAGTGCACGCTAGGGCATCCACCCAGGCAATTCGTGCCACATCATCAATTTTTTGTAATTTTTTTAAAATGTTCTTCACATGATAACAAATAACTTGCAAAAAACCCGGATCTAAAATATTCATTCCTATTTCAGAAAAGAAAATTGCTATAAAAACTCTTTTTCGGCCTTCTAAAGACAGCGCCCCTTCCCGTTATTGCTATAAATTGTTTGTCTATAAAACGTGTTTATCGAATATGAAAATGTTTATTTGAGAATTGATAGCCCCCCAAAAACCTATATTGCAGGTTAATTAAACTAAATTGCTACTCTATGAAAACTACTCGTAAACATTTCCGAAAATTAGTGTCAGCAAAAGAAACTTCTTTTTTTTAAATGATTCTTCAAATCTCCAAAATATATTGATTTCTGAGATTTCTAGAAATGAAAAACGCGTTTAGGAATCTTGGGTAATTCGGAAGTGGGTATTATTCATTTTCGTTTGTTGTTATATTAAATTTCAATAAATTAAGCGGTCTCAGGAGTCTTACAACTTTAAATGTTTCAAAAATGTAATTTTTTAAAATGTTAAATTCCTGTCTTTTCTAAACATTTTTATATAATTGGTTCCTTAAAATTTCTATTAGAACCGAAGTTATGACGTTTAGAATTATACCCTCTCAATAGCTGAAGCAGCCGGCGTTTCCGAAATTTTTTAGGCATAACGCGCAGGATATCGCAAAAACATTTTAATATTTTTTCATGAAATTTTCAAAACATATGTGTCATGTTAGTCTGTATAATCTGAACCTTAAATTTCCTTTTTATTTTTCAAAAAAATATTTTTTTAGGTGATTATACTGTTGAAAATTTACAAATGTTGTATGAGCTAATTACAACTTTGTATTAAAAATGTAAAAATTCTTTAAATATAAATCAATTTAGGTTCACGGTAATTATTACAATCTGAAGTATAATTTGGCACAAAAAATGTCATTCTAGTTGCAAAATTTAATTTCTAATTCTGCGTGTAATCTTTTATACCTATTTTCTGCTCGACAAATGCCTGACAGTTTGGAGTTCCCTATATGTACCAATTCTGCATATTACAATTTTTTAATTACATGAAATGAAAGAACATACTTATATTATCTTTCATCCTAATTAAGATTGTGTTTTAAATCATATACAAAATACTATATATTCAAAAAGGTCTTTTTTTTCCCAATTTTAAGTGTCCTAAGACCCCTTAACAAACGTTTGACTTTTCTTTATAGTATACCTATTTTCTGCTCGACAAATGCCTGACAGTTTCAAGTTCCCTATATGTACCAATTCTGCATATTACAATTTTTTAATTACATGAAATGAAAGAACATATATTATCTTTCATCCTAATTAAGACTGTGTTTTAAAATCATATACAAAATACTATATATTCAAAAAGGTCTTTTTTTCCCCAATTTTAAGTGTCCTAAGACCCCTTAACAAACGTTTGACTTTTCTTTATAGTATACCTATTTTCTGCTCGACAAATGCCTGACAGTTTGGAGTTCCCTATATGTACCAATTCTGCATATTACAATTTTTTAATTACATGAAATGAAAGAACATATATTATCTTTCATCCTAATTAAGACTGTGTTTTAAAATCAAATACAAAATACTATATATTCAAAAAGGTCTTTTTTTCCCAATTTTAAGTGTCCTAAGACCCCTTAACAAACGTTTGACTTTTCTTTATAGTATACCTATTTTCTGCTCGACAAATGCCTGACAGTTTGGAGTTCCCTATATGTACCAATTCTGCATATTACAATATTTTAATTACATGAAATGAAAGAACATACTTTTATTATCTTTCATCCTAATTAAGATTGTGTTTTAAAATCATATACAAAATACTATATATTCAAAAAGGTCTTTTTTTTTCCGATTTTAAGTGTCCTATCACCCCTTAACAAACATTTGACTTTTCTTTATAGTATACATTTGATGGTATATAATATGCAATATCGTTTGACGGTACAATACCATGTAATGTAAAGATTTTTCTCTCATACAGAAGAAATAAACGATTTTCTTGTGATTATTATTTAGAAAATCAAATATAAATCATAATAACATTTAATACGGGTAAATGTGTTTTATTTAGATTATATCCAATATATGTTTCCTTCTTGAAATGAAAGATTTAATATATTTTCTAATATTTTTCTTTTTTATACATTCATTTCATCGTGAGATGCATTTTGAGAGAACAGAAAACAAAATTAAAATATAAAAGGCACAAGTTAAGGGGAAAGTAAATTTAATATATGGATTTTAAATATAGAACCTAGTTAAATTCCTCAGAATATTTTAGCCCGAATTCAATATACTTTGCTATTCTACTTTGAATTTTTTATTTACGCTGCGAAAATTGATTACATTGAAAATATACAGCTAAATAAAGTCCAAATGACAATGCGTACAAAAAGAACACTTTAAAATATATAATAAAGAATGTTCTCACATACATAAAAATAAATTACTTTTTCAAAAAGATTAATCTGCTATATAAGTTAGAAAAGGATTTAAAATAAACCTGGTTTCTAAAAAAATTATTCATTTTCTTTTTATATTGTATCAAATGAAAAGAAATTTTTTCTTCTAAATGTGATAAATGACATAAATAGTTTATATATTTCCAAGAGTTAATATAAAATAACGTAATAAAAAAAGGAGTTTTGAAATTCAAAGCCAGTACGCTTTGCGGCCAATTTACTTGTTTTATTTGTCTAGTCTTTACTTGGCGCATAACATATTGTTAAAATGCATAATTTTTGTATATTTGGGAGTTCATCCAGATATATATTTAAACAGCTAAATTTAATTTCTATATAGTCTAGAAAATTTCGAATGAAATAGAACAGGAAATAACAATAAATATGAATATAAAATAATAAATTTAAATAATATGTACTATATTTAATATTTTATTTTCTTGAGAAATGAAGGTAAAATAACACTAGAAATACACCTTAGTTGCTTTTACATGAACAAAATGACACCATAGATAACTGAAGCAGCCTTTCTTCTAAATCCAGTACTTAGGAAAACTGGTAATTTAGGTTCACAAATATGGATATAAAATTACGGGCCCTTTAAAATATCAATTTAATAACCAATAACCTAAATTCACGCAATAACAAATTGAAGGGCTTTAAACAGAGGAATGACCTACAAATCATCAAAAAATTTTATTGTAAAGAGTTTAAGTTAAATTATTGTGAAATGTTTTACACTCTAGGCCATACTGTTATGAATGCATTTTACAAACTCATATAATGTTTAGTGCACCCTGATACGTGCTGCCATTTTTTTTCAACTCAAAAAGCATTCAGGTGTACAGGTTGTATCACGAATGATCGTTCAAATTTAGTGGATAGGTAGAAAATAGCAAAATAAGACAATTTCACTCAGGAATGTATGGGCGCAAACGAACGCATGAAGTTGTAGCGGGTGCTGTGTACCCACAATTTCTGCTCACGCGCAAGGCTCTCTGACAAGTATAGTCTAGTCGTCATTCGACAAGGTGACTTTGCAAAAGTAACATGTGCTATTATATGTTAAATGAATGTGGAGATATGCATCTAATTTACGGTGCGATAGGGTAAAGTGACCGGAGAGCTGTGAAAATGTATGCAGAATGCTACTCTAACTGGCGCAAACCTTAGGACCAAATGTTTGCACGTATTTATCAACAACCGTGCGAAACTGGATCGGTTACCAGTGCCTCTCAATAACAAAGGAGACAATCGATCGAACAGTAGACAGTCGTGTAGTCCTGGAAAATAAAGTGTGTGTGTGTGTGGGGGGGGGGGGGGGACGCTTATAGTTCTGAACAAAAGGTCCGTGTCACATGGGTCAAACTTGTTTTTAAATCTTGTCTTCATCTTGAATTGCCGAGAAAAGTAATTAAACATATTTTAAATTAAATTTAAACTTCCCAAAATCACATTTTATCAGGTTTTCTCTAAAAAATATTTAGGCTAGAAACCCTAGTAAGTAGATTACGTCTAACATGTATAAGTGCAATATGCGAATGTTTTTTAAAGATTCGAATTCTAAAGAGGTGAAATACAAAAGAAACGTTCTAAAATCACGGTTTCACCCTGATTTTAGTTGAACTATTCTAGCAAAGAACTCAACGAACTCAAGTAACGAATCTCAATATCACACGTCATTTTCGATATATTTAACACGTTATAATTTATTAAAGTTTTCAATTTTGTTAGAAAATATAAAAATTCAATTTAATTTTATTCTTAAAATTGTTTATTAGAGAGCTTATCCTTAAAAAAAAATAATAATAATAGGCTTGGGAAATCTCCGTCCTTCAGGTTCCTAGCGTCCCCTTGAAAATAAAAAGTAAGGGGACGTTTGAGATAAAATAAAAAAGTGAGGGGACGCCGTTCACCCGCGTCCCGCCTCGACTACACCACTGCCCGGAGAGATGCAATCGAGGAAGATACTTTACAGTGTTCTGCATACATTTGCACTGCTCTCCGACCACTTTCACCTATCGCACAGTAAATTAGATGCATATCTGCATTTTCATTTAACCTCTTCAGTTCCGAAGCTAAAATAATAATACAAATACTTATTCATTGGTTTTTTCCAAACAAAATGACATCGTAAATGGCAGAAAAAATATCTTTTCTGAAATTGATCCTTTAGACGCTTAGTAATTTAGGTTCAAAAATATGGATCTAAAACTGCAAACCCCCTTACAAACATCAATTTAATAATCATTAACCTAAATTAACGCAATCATAAATTCAAGAGCTTTAAACAAGTAAATATTCTACAAATACTCAAATTTTTTTATTGAAAAAAGATTTAAGTTAAATATGAAAATTTCACACTTTCTTGGTAATTATTGTCTTTTGGGCATTTTAAAGCATTTTGCAAACTCGGGTGAAAATAACATTTATTTTATGTGGGAATCAGCTTAGATGCTGCCATTTATTCGTTTGCTTTGAACGCAAAAAAATATTCAGCTATTATGAAGTGATGTGAAAATGTAAAACAATCGGACATTTTAGTTTTTATAAGGAAAAGAACAGAGGCCCCCGTATGGAGACCCAGGGAATGAAGAGGTTTAATACATAATGACTCATGTTACTTCTGAAAAGTCACCTTGTTGAATGATGTCCGGTTGGACTTATCAGAGAGCTTTGTGCGTGAGCGGAAATTGTGGATACACAGCGTCCACTACAACGCCATGCGTTTGTTTACGCTCATAGTTTACTGTGTAAAATTGTCTTCTTTTGCTATTTTCTATCTGCCCACCAAAGTTGAACGATCATTTCTGATACACCCTGTATAGATGTAAGGTAAAAATGTAAGAAAATCAAACAGTTTAGTTTTTTTGAGAAACGAATAAAGAATCACATTTGTGTGCTCCAGGTCTGAAGAGTTTAAAAAAAATTTCAGACCTTCACTTACATGAAACACCTTTTCAGATAAAATGTGTTTTGAATTATTTTTCGAAGAAGTTTAAAAATTTTGATTAAAAATAATTTTCCTTACGATTATTATTTTGAAAGTCAAATAGAAATCATACTAACAGTTAATATGGGTTAAATGAGTTTCACTCAGATTACATAGAATGCAATATATATTTTATTCCGAAAAGAAAGCTGTAATATACTTTCATTTTTTTTTTCCCCGTTTATTTCTCGTTAAGGTGCATTCTTGGATAAAACCAAATAAAGTAAGAATATAAAATGTGCAAGTTAAAAAGAAAAAATGTATAGATTTTAAACGAATATAGAAATTCTATATTTAAAAAAATATATAAATGTTAAATTATAGGGCGTATTTCCCCCAAAATCAGGTCTCGAAATGTACCGAAGAAAATCGGAACGATATTCTAGTTCATAAAATTATGACAAATATATTGTTTCGGTTCGTGAAATTATGGTAAATACCGTTCTGGTTCATACAATTGTTAAAACATATTAGCACACTTATATATATGTACAAAGCTCTCTGTAACTTAAAAAAAATATATTTTTTAATATCTTGAATGCATTTTTGAAAATGTTTTGCAAAGATTAGATATAAATTTGTCTATACTACTTTCCAAAATTTTTTTCAGTCAACAATAACTTCGAAATAGCGTTCCGGTTCGTAGATTTTTCCATTTCGATCCCTGGCCAAAATGCAATATATTTTTTATCTTTTTAATTTTAAACTTGATATTTAAACTGCGGCAACGAATTTAGTTGAAAACACAAGTTAAATAAACTTGAGTGACAACGCTTACACAAGGAACCCTTGGATAAAATCAAACATAAGGTTAGTTGGGGTAACTGGGCCATGATTTTACAATGTGACTCTGGAGCTCCTGACAATTCAGCTTCTAAAAGCTAATGTTCATTTGAATTAAAGTCTGAACTTCTGTAAATGTGTTCAGTTCGGTTTCCTCTATCAGACAAAAATGTTCAAAATTACATTTTAATATTTAAAAATATAATAATATGCATATTTCACCTTTCTTTCCTCATGGGTCCAGTTGCCCCCCCAAAATGGGGTAACTGGACCAAGGGGGGTCTATGTTCCACACGCGTTTATATTTTTTCTTATCGGATATAGGGTCTTGTTTGAAAGAGTGTAAATAACTTAAAAAAATTTAAACCAGGCAGATCATGTAAATTATATGTCAATAAACTGCGTTGTAAGGGAAACCTTTGCTGTCAATATGCCTAAAAAGAGTACTAAAAGTGAAAATATTAGATTTATTTATACCAAAAACATAAAACTTAAGTAAGTACTTATGTACTTTAGTATAGATAAAAAGCATAAAAATCACATGGGTATTTTAAGGAAAAAAATAGCAAGGTAAATCTATGAACAAACGGGTACGTAAGTACTTTATCTTTATCCAGGAGTCGCATTATATAGGGAAAATTTTATTGTTCCTACCAGAACCCTTAAAGAAAGGTGCGATGAAGATATTATTTTCAAAAAAGTGGTAGGAACGATAAAAGTTTCCCTATAGAATGCGATTAGTATGTATTTAGGTGATTGTGGTATTAGTGTGTTTAGGTGAAATTTTCTAAATTTTGCATTAACTAAATACAACTTTGCCTTAAAAATATAAAAAAAATGCTTTAAATACAAATTTATTTAGGTTCATAGTAATTATTACAATCTGAAGTATAAGAAGGCGCCAAAATACTCATTCTAGTTGCAAAATTTATCTTGTAATCCTGCTCGTAATCTGTTATGCCGATTTTCTGCTCGTCAAATACCTTACTGTTTAGAGCCTCCTGTAACTGCTAATTCTGCATCTTGCAATTTTTTAAATACATGAAATGAATGAACATACTTATATCTTTCATCCCAATTAAAATTGTGTCTTTAAAGCAAAGAAATTTTAAGATATTAAATGTTGAAAATTGTCTTTTTTTTTCATTTTTTCCAATTTTAAGAGTCCTGGGACCTCTTAAGATTCCAAATTTAAAAACTAAAATTTTTTATATATTGGGATCCATACTGTAGGCACGTTACGCAAGTCCATCGATGAACTACACCTGGCATATAACTTATGTTAGATAAGTTATCTTATAATGGTTATCATTTTACATAATGTATCAGATTAAAACACATTTTTCATTCAAAGCAATAAATTAAACAGACAGTTTATATTTTTAATGACTAATATAGAATAAAAAGAAATGACCTTATTTTTAAATGAGTCATGTAAATTATGAACAATCTGTATTAAGATTATTTGCTTCTTTAATTGGGTTAGTCCTTACATAACACACACTGCGAAAATACACACCTTTCGTCAACAGTTAATTTTATGCTTACAATAAATGCTTTAAATAATTGAAATGTACTATGAAACAAAACTGAATATATGATTAAAATAAAATGTTATTTCTACATTTAATTTTCCTTTTTTAAAGAGTAATAAACCTCAGAAAAAATATCTCCGTATTGTCATTTCGTAAAAGTTTAGGAAAATGTATTTAAACAGTTTTCTTACTATTATTACTTCAAAACTCCAGTTCAAATCATAATAAAATTTAATGTAGAGATTCATTCAGATTAAATTGACTGCAATGTATACTTTAAACAATATAAGAAAAGATAAGAAAATTAGGAAAAATTATAGGAAAATTTTAATATACAAGGTGTTTCACTGCCAGACAGACAAACTTGCAGGAGTTGTAGGGGGCCCCCCATTAAAAATAATCTTAAGATTATCTGAAGAAATCTCTACTTTCTCCAGAAATTCTCCAGAAATCTGAAGAAATTTTGCAGCCATAGCTTTACCTTTAAAATATCTGCAGAATTTTTTAAGATATTCTTTAAAATATCTGCAGAAATGGGCTAATTACCTACAGATTTTTGGGCCAATTACCAACAGATTTTCTATAGATTTCTTTTTAGTGTGTGTGTGTGTGTGTGTGGGGGGGGGATAGAAGATTCAGAATCACAAAGCAATGCAGGGTCGAAAATGCAATCGTAACGAGATAGAGGGTTGTTAGGGCTGAATCATCGTGATAGCAAATTGAAATTTTAAGACTATAAGCTTAAAATAAGTCATGATTTTCCTAATAAAGAATTTCCCCGAAGTTCATCGAAGGCTTTTCATTCCTGCATCTTTTTTTTTTATCCTCCAGCTTGTCAGGGATAGTAGGGGCGTTTTGAAATGACTTATCTTCATTGCTACCCCGAACGTCCGACGGATGCACGGGGTATTTCAAAACATCCGAGATTCAATGCGGTGCCCAAGTTTCGAAATTTCAGAGAATTTCATTATATGAAAGTCCTGACTTATTTTAAGCTTATGGTCTTTAAACGTCAATTTTTGATCACGATGCTTCAGCACCTAACAACCCCTCTATCTCGTTAGGGTTACATTTCTGACCCTGCATGGCTATGTGATTTAGAGTCATCTCTTTGACCCCTACCCTCCTGCAAGTTTTCGCTCTGGTAGTGAAACATCCTGTATATTCGATCTATTACTTTTTTTTACTCTTTCATTTCTCCGTGAGAAGAGGTATTAGATAAAAACAAAGATAGCTAAAATATAAAATGTGCTATATAACACAGAAAAAAAAATCAATATATAGAATTTAAATATTGAATACAATTAAATTCTATACATTATTTTCCTTAAAATGCATTGCATTTTTTTTCTCTTAGGTTTTGAATTTATTAATAAGGCTGCGAAAATTGAATAAGTTAAAATATATTTGAATGATTCCTATGTCATATTACATTTCCCTGACGATGCATAAAAAAAGAGCACTTTAAGATGTCTAAAACAGAATTTTCCAGTATATGAAAAAATAAATTACTTTTGAAAATGCTAAAGCTAAGTTGGAAAAGAAATAGAAATTAAAAAGTAAGAAATGATTTAAAGTAACCTGATTTTTTATATAAGGCATCAGATTCAAAGATATTTTTTTTGTGAAAGTAAGATATCAAACAATTAGTTTACATTTTTAATAGATAATATCAAACAAAATAAAATAAACCTATTTTTTAAAGCAGCTTGAATTTAAAACGAGTGTGTATTACTGCCTTTTATTCATTTCCTTGGAAGAGATTTTACCTCTTACACATTATGAAAATGCATAACTTCCGTATATTAGGTAATTTAGTAAGATAGATATTAACAGCTAAGTTCTATTTTTATATAAGGCATAAAAATTAAGTAATTATAACAATTAATCAAATGAAGTTTAATTTTTAAGAAATATATTATTTTCATAGAAAATTTTATTTTTCCAAAACATTTTTTCAGATCTTCACCACATAATAAATCTTCTGAGATAAAATATTCTTCATATTGTTGTTAAGAAAACTTTTGGAGAAAATATTTTAAGATTGATTTATCTTACGTTTATTATTTGGAAAGTCAAATATAAATCATACTAACATTTAATATCTGCTAAATGTGTTTCATTTAGATAACATCGCATGCAGTATATATTTTCTTTAGAAATGAAAATTTTAATATACCTTCATTTTTTATATGTCCTCTTTCAATTCTCTTTACGAAGCATTGTTAAATATAAGAAAACAAAGTAAAAATATAAAATGTGCAAGTTAAAGGGAAAGAAAATTTAATATATGGATTTTAAACATAGATCCAGTTAAATTCTATAGAACATTTCTCCGAAATTTCAATATATTTTTATCTTTATTATTTTGAATTTTTTATTTATCCTCCGAAGACGGATGAAGCTGAAAACGCACAGTTAAATTAACTTCAGTGACTATGAGTACAAAAGGAACAAACACTAAACGGTGCATTTTCGCATGCATAAGAAATAAACGATGTTTTTAAAATGTTACATGCATTATTTAAGTTAAAATATAAAATAAAATAAACACGATTGCTTATATACTGTAAAAAAAAAAAAAAAAAAAAAACACTGTAAATTTGCCAGAACAAACTCGATCACAGTGATTGTGCTGTATCTTTCTTTGGTTTCCTGATTATATTAACATGGAAAATACAGTAGTTGCGTAAAATTAACAGCACAATGTGCTGGCAATTTGGACGCATTTTTTTGCAGCACAAACTGCTGGCGTCCAAATTGCCAGCACATTGGGCTGTTAATTTTACGCAACTACTGTATTTTCCATGTTAATATAATCAGGAAACCAAAGAAAGATACAGCACATTCACTGTGATCGAGTTTGTGCGCGAGATGAACAGTACTTTGTACTGTAAAAATGTCGTTTTTTAGGTGCGTTCGTAATTATATAAATACGTAGCACCTATAGTCGTCGTTCAGTCCGTCCGTCCGTCCGTCTGTCCGTCCGTCCGTCTGTCCGCATGTAACAGAGCAAAAACTACCCAACCGAATGGTCTGAAATTTCAAATATATGATTGTTGCAAAATTTTGTCGAGCCATTTCAAATTTTATGAAATTCGGATGTATAGTTTAATTACAGGGACAGTCAAAAGTTTTTCTTTACATTACGGCCAATGGGAAAAATTATTGCAAGTGGATTTTAATGATATTAGAGCCTTCCGAATGATCTGAAATTTTGAAGATATAACTGTAGCAAAATTTTGTCGAGCCCTTTCAAATTTTAGGAAAATCGGATGTATAGTTTAATTACAGGGACAGTCAAAAGTTTTTCTTTACATTACGGCCAATGTTAAAAATTATTGCAAGTGCATTTTAATGATATTAGAGCCTTCCGAATGATCTGAAATTTTAAAGATATAACTGTTGCAAAATTTTGTCGAGCCCTTTCAAATTTTAGGAAAATCGGATGTATATTTTAATTACAGGGACAGTCAAAAGTTTTTCTTTACATTACGACCAATGGGAAAAATTATTGCAAGTGCATTTTAATGATATTAGAGCCTTCCGAATGATCTGAAATTTTAAAGATATAACTGTTGCAAAATTTTGACGAGCCCTTTCAAATTTTAGGAAAATCGGATGTATAGTTTAATTACAGGGACAGTCAAAATTTTTTCTTTACATTACGGCCAATGGGAAAAATTATTGCAAGTGGATTTTAATGATATTAGAGCCTTCCGAATGATCTGAAATTTTAAAGATATAACTGTTGCAAAATTTTGTCGAGCCCTTTCAAATTTTAGGAAAATCGGATGTATGTTTAATTACAGGGACAGTCAAAAGTTTTTCTTTACATTACGGCCAATGGGAAAAATTATTGCAAGTGCATTTTAATGATATTACAGCCTTCCGAATGGTCTGAAATTTTAAAGATATAATTGTTGTAAAATTTTGTTGAGCTATTTCAAATTTTAGGAAAATCGGATGTATAGTTTAATTACAGGGACAGTCAAAAGTGTTCCGTTACATTACGGGGAATGGGAAAAAAATGTTGGAAGTGCATTTTAATGATGTATCAGACTATGCGCTTTATGAAGTGCAAAAAATTATACATTCAGTACAATATGGGGTGCAAAAAATAATTATAAAACTAGTTATAGTACGAACGCACCTCATTTGCCACGTTTGACGAGCAATTTCCAACTTGTTTTTACAATGTAGACTGGGAACCGGCAGCACAGACAATCACCTCATCGAGTTCACGGTTGAAATTCTAGAATTAGTTAAATCTTGATACGCATATTAAAACACAATCTGTCTGCCAAGTTATATCTCGGTGAAAAACACCTGAAAACCCTATTTTAGCGACTCGTAGGTTTACCATTGTGTTTTCCTGCACCAAAAGGAATGAAAATATGGAGGACTGGGAGCAGGAAAAGACATTGGTAAACCTCCGAGTCAGCCGGCTTTCAGGTGTTTTCCTCCAAGATATGACTTGGCAGACCGATTGCGTTTTAACATGCTAATCAAGATTTAACTAATCCTACAATTTTAACCATGAACTCGATGAGGTGATTGTCTGTGCTTCCCGCTTCCGGTCTATTAAAAATATATTCAGATCGTTTTATGTAACGTTTCATATTAAAATAAGTTTGTCTTAAAATAATAATTCTATTGAAGAGTGAAGGAAAATACGATTATTATTTGTATACGATGTTCCATTTTTGTGAAATTTGAGTTGACATTGTCATTTGATATTTAGGAGGCGTATTGTCGTTTGATAACCTTAAATCGCGAGAAAAAAAACCAGTTCTTTATAAAAAGTAATTCAATTAAAAACATTTCGGCTCACAGTTGAAGATAGGACCGGGCGCACCCAGAAGTTCCCATCAGCTACCAATGCCCCTCGTTGCCCAGTATCACGTGGATAATATGCTTTCCGGCAGCGATTGCCTACTTCTGTAAAGCCTTAGCCAGTCCCTGTCCCTTGCTCGCGATTGTTTTTTTCCTGTCAGGGCCGGCCATAGGTCCAGAACTTTTCTCACGAATATTTATGGAAATACCGTCCACTGTCGCGTTTTCTGGCGGCTTCAGCTCTGGCTGAAAACTGCATTTTTTTTTAAAGACCTCAATAAAGAGGACCTTGAAGGACACCATGCTCTATAGACTTGGTTCCTATTCTGAGTCCTTCTTAGTCAATCAAATCAAGTTGAAGATAGGACGCAACACATGTGAGAGAAGAAATAACTTGGAATAACTAGTTCGTGCTTATCAGTATTTCACTCCCTTCCCACCTCAAAATACTTCAAATAATTATGTTTTTTTCAGTATCTAAAGTAATAAAAAATGTTTTTGTCTATGCCTGCGTGCGTGTCTGTCTATTTGTTTATTTGTTGGCGATGACTAGGAAAATCTTTCGCATGCAGATGTCTGAAAATTTGATTCCTGATAGACGAAGATATTTCTAAATCTACCTGAGGCTCAGATTTAGGATTTCATTATTAGAGTTTTCCTTATCTCAAATTGAACGTAATAATTTATGTATTTACTTGATTTTTCAAGTTCACCGGTGGTTTTCATACACTCATATAAGCAATCCAAATTCAATCTTTTAGCACAATGTAAGAAAGTTTGTACATTTTTCAATAAAGTTTATTCAGAATTCGCACAGCGAGTTTTGAATTTTTCGCGAAAGTCCCCATTTCGCCGAAAACAAGAAGTTTTTTTTTTATCATCTAGCATTTTATTGATACTTTATCCGCCCAATTTTATATTTTCTACAACTGTATAGAGCAGACTTTAATAAATATTTTATAAAATATATAAAATAGTTTTTTTAATTAATTATTAAAGAAAGTATGGCGATTTCAACCAAAGCAGCGAACAAAACGCAGGGAAATCGAATGAGGAAAATGTTCCAGCATTGGTTTCTGGAGTAACAGCTTTATCACCAAGGATCATTCATATGACGGTGCACGCGACCTCGGATTCGAAAGATTTTTTCTTATTCGGCACGTGGCAAGAAGTTCCTTTGAAAAAACTGACCAACATAGCGAGATATATTTAAAGTAATCCCCGGGAAGGGTAAGGTAATTTTATGTACTTCAGGTTATTAAGTAGAGCATGGGCAATACCGTGCGTTGTGGATCTATTAGTTTATCTCTATTCTAAAATAGTAACTAATGCTTTTGCTACTGCCGTCATTTAACTTATTGATTCCCTTACACTTTCTTGTCTTATACGGCACAAACCAGGGCTGTCAGTTTGGCCTTGGTTTTTATACAGAAATTTTGAGTTCATACCACAAGTAAAGAATAGTATTTTATGCTTGAGTAATGAGCCACATTTATCGAACATTTAAAGTAAAATTATTTCTTTTGAAATTTTGTATGAATTTGAAATTTCGGATTAAAGTTGGAGGCCAAACTGGCAGCCCTGGTACAAACTATTAGATGCAAAAACTTGAAAATGGTACTTTTATAGAGAAATGTATGATAAACACGCAGAAATAAACGTTTTTTAGGTAGATAAATTATTTTAAGAGGTATTTAATATTAAAGTAGTCGAGTTACATAAGTTTTATAGACACAAAAACTATGCAGAGCAATATAATCTTCTTTTGTATTTCATAGGTGGATAGATTGTGGCACACAGTGTACAATATATTTTTTAAATTTGTATAATTTTTTAATTTTTTTTTCGAATTTTGTTCAAAATTTTATTATCTGAATGGAGATTTAATTCAGAGTCTGAAATAGCCGTTTTTACAGACTATTGTCATATTTTAAAAAGCCCAAAATATTTATAGACACTCTTAGTCGACATTTACATATTCAATGGTAAATATAAAAAAAAAGATTTTAATGTACATAAAATATTAGGTGCGAAGCATTTAAAGCTGAAAATTATATCTTATTTAAAACGGTATATTTATAACGTTATATTTAAAACTTTTTTTGTTGTTGTACCAGGAGCAACCCTACGAGTTTCGTGAAAAGAGAGTTCCACGGCCTTCCGGGTCGCTATGTGGCATTTACGGTTTCCTGGCAGGAGGCACATTGCACGGGGAAAGGAGCACTTCGGTGCTCGAACCCAACGTGTCCCCGAGGTAGAAGTAGTTCCGAGAAAGACGATCAGGTGGATGGTCTTACAACCTCGAGCGGGCGTGGAGGGTCACCCGGAGATCCATGTGGAAATTTCCATGAGCCCCAAAGCTTCGCGAGTGGCACCTACTCTTTCACCCAACCGCTGCCTGCGAATAATGTCGGCTCCCCTTATAGAGTTCGGTCTTCGAATGCTCCGGTAGAGTAAAAGTGCTCCCTGGAATCTCGGGATTATAGTCTCAGGCTCGGCCTCCTTCTTGATGGTCGGACAACCTGGGACTCTTGGGCGGACCCCGAACCGTTCGGAAAAAATTCTTGAGCTGGGAGGTTTGTTGTTCGTAATGACCACATTCAATGGTGCATGGAGCTCAGTCCATGTGACATGCGCTGGGTAATGCATTGTCTTGGATGACTGTGTTTGGTTACAGCGGTTTAACATAGTCGGTCTGTGGGACGCAAGTCCCGGCGGGTGCACACCAACCATCCCGTCTGACCTACTACGCAGTTATGGACTCCTCTAAGTCTATGCCGTTGGACGAAGGTTTGCCGATTTGCGACGAGAGCTAGTGTTATACCGTTATTATAAAAGTCCGGGTGGCAGCGACATTTTTACTTAACCATTTTATGCAATAAGATTTTCAAACATCTAATTGATTGTACTAAATCAGGAAAACAGTCATCGCGACAGCGGTGGATGCGGCCTCGCGGCTACCCCCCCCCCCCCCATCCTCTTCAGCCAAAGGGAAATAAACGACAACCCAAATACAGAAGGCCGTCAATTGTAGTGATAATACAATTAAATTTTCCATGTCTGTGGTGAATAGTTTTAAAAGAGATCAAAATATCCTGTTTTTAAAGCCTGGGGGGGGGGGGACTGAATGGGGTTTTGCGAATGTGAAAATTAATGAAATTTAAAAAGGAATGAAATAGAATATGAAATTAAAATAATATATAAGTATATTATTATAATCTATATTTTTTTATTAAAAAATGTGTTTTAACTCTCATCACGTTATCAAAAAAGTATTCTTTTTATTATCTTTGCGAAAATCTTGAATATTGATTTTCCTTACAATTGTTAATTTAGAAAGCAAAACAGAAATCACATTAACATTCAAGGATAAATGAGTTTCATTTTCATTTCATTCAGTGCAATATTTATTTCCTTCTTAAACGAAAGTCTTAATATATACCTTAATTTTTTTTTTAATTTTTCAGCGTGATGCACTTTTAGATAAAAGCAAATATTAAAATATGAAATGTAGACCTTAAAGAAGAAAAAAAAATATATGGATTTTTAAGCATAGATTCAGTTAAATTTGATATATTTCTACACAAATGCAGCATATTTATTTATTTTTATTTTTTTATTTTTTATTTTATTTTATTTTATTTTTTTTACGCTTCGAATTTACGCTCTAAATATTGATTAAGTTGAAAACAGAATGTTAAATAAACTATTGTAATAATGAGTACAAAAGGATCATTTTAAGATAAATAGTAAAGATTTTACGCACATACGTATAAAATTATTTTCCGAAATGTTAAATGTACTTATCTGAAATAGACAATAATGTAAAATAAACCTTATTTTTCATAAATTTTTCATTTTATTTTATGTAATATATAATATTAAAATATTAAATAAAATATTTAATTGAATAGTTTATATTTTTAATATATAGTATAAAATAAAATTACATTGACTTATTGATTTAAGATGTTTGGAAATTTAATAAACACTAGTTTTATAAATATTTTTTTCACCGCATATTGTACTGAATGTTTATTTTAGTACACTTCACAAGTGCATATCAATTTCATTCTGTTCGAAAGGCTGTAACGTCATTAAAATGCACTTGAAATAATTTTTTCCCATTTGCCGTAATGTAATGGAAAACTTCTGGCTGTCACTGTATTTAAAGTATACATCCGATTTTCATAAAATTTGAAATGACACGACAAAATTTTGAAACTATTTTATATTTAAATAAATTATATTATTTCATATATATATTAAGGCAGACTTGAACACAATTAATACAACAACCCAACAAGAATGAAAAATTATCCGGGGCCAGGATTCGAATCTGGGTCCACAGCGTACCATGGTGCTGCTTTACCACTAAGCTACCCTAGCCGGCATCCTAGCCCGGCAGTTTCTCACTAATAAACCATGTTAGGGACCGTCACCGGCCGGCAACCGTACGGCATACGATAACGGAAAATATGATGAATAATTTAATATTCCATCGATTACCATATATATACAATAAAGCACACATAAATTAACGTCTGAATGTACTTAATTATTAAAGGTACATATATATATTAAGACAGACTTGAACACAATTAATACAATAACCCAACAGGAGGGAAAAATTATCTAGGGCCAGGATTCGAATTTGGGTCTACAGCGTACCATGGTGTTGCTTTACCACTAAGCTACCCTAGCCGACATCTTAGCCCGGCAGTTTCTCTCTAATAAACCATGTTAGGGACCGTCACCGGGCGGCAACCGTACGGCATACGATAATGGAAAATGTGATGAATAATTTAATATTCCATCGATTACTACATATATATAATAAAGCACACATAAATTAACGTCTGAATGTACTTAATTATTAAAGGTACATATATATATTAAGACAGACTTGAACACAATTAATACAATAACCCAACAGGAGTGAAAAATTATCTGGGGCCAGGATTCGAATCTGGGTCCACAGCGTACCATGGTGTTGGTTTACCATTAAGCTACCCTAGCCGACATCTTAGCTCGGCAGTTTCTCACTAATAAACCATGTTAAGGACCGTTACCGGCCGGCAACCGTACGGCATACGATAACGGAAAATGTGATGAATAATTTAATATTCCATCCATTACTATATATATATAATAAAGCACACATAAATCAACGTCTGAATGTACTTAATTATTAAAGGTACATATGTATATATTAAGACAGACTTGAACACAATTAATACAATAACCCAACAGGAGTGAAAAATTATCCGGGGCCAGGATTCGAATCTGGGTCCACAGCGTACCATGGTGTTGCTTTACCACTAAGCTAGTCTAGCCGACATCCTAGCCCGCCAGTTTCTCACTAATAAACCATGTTAGGGACTGTCACAGGCAGGCAACCGTACGGCATACGATAACGGAAAATGTGATGAATAATTTAATATTCCATCGATTACCATATATATATAATAAAGCACACATAAATTAACGTCTGAATGTACTTAATTATTAAAGGTACATATATATATATATTAAGACAGACTTAAACACAATTAATACAGTAACCCAACAGGAGTGGAAAATTAGCGGGGGCCAGGATTCGAACCTGGGTCGGAACAGATGTCACTAGTTTGTATAAGATGATTAGGTTAAAAATGTCGCTATCTTTCTGACTTTTATAACGACGCTATAGACAATATTCTTCCTTTATGTTCAAAGTTAAAAAACTCCGTCTGCTTGGGAACAGCTTTCAGAACTACGATATTGAAAAGCAATGTGTTTTGAAATTTTACGCTTGTATTTTATGTTTTGATTGAGTTTTAGATAATTTCAGTAACATGTATAGCTTATTCATGAAAACTTTTCTCTATTTTAATGCACCAACATGCATATTTCCCTGTTATTTTTGCTACGTATATTGTTTATATTAATTAATAAGAGCCTCACTACTTTTATACGATGTGACATGACATTAAAATTCTCCGGAATGAAAATCGTTTTAAGTGTATCATTTTATTAAATGACGTAATTTTCACTATTAAATGTACATCTCAAGTAGTAATAATTTATTTATTTTAAAGTTTTTTTCCATTTTAAGATTCATATATTACTTATTTTAAAGTCTTTGAAAATATTATTATTTAAACTTTTATAATATATCCCAATATTCACCATTAAAAGTTTTTCACGCGTACTAATTTAATTATTTTAGGCATTTTAAATATGACGATATTTATCAATTAAAATACATATAAATCACAAATAATTATATAAAGTACTTTCAGGTGAGTACACTGCAAATAAAGGCGTCTAAAATTCAGACACATATGTGACTGAAAAAGTAATTCAGACACTTAAGTGTCTGAATATGAAGTTTCAGACACCATAGATGTCTGAAATTAAGACACTTAAGTGTCTTACTATGATCATGGTATAAACACTGTAAACTGAAATGTCTGAAATTCAGACACTTAAGTGTCTGAAAATGGAGTGTTCAATTTTCAGACATTTTAAAGTGTCTTAATTTTTAAGACATGTGTATGCATCTGAATTTAAGACATTTCAAACGTCTAAATCGCATCCATCTTTGGTCAACCTGCATGTTCGGCAATAGGCAACCGTCTTTTTTTTTTTTTAAAGCTTTATACGTTGTAAAAAATATCCGTTAAAATATGGAAGTTGTACTGGCTATTCAGCCATTTACGTATTTTAATGTAATTTTTTTCCCCGTAAATTCCAGAAAAATTTCCATTTTTTTTGCATATTTCTGTATTTAAAAAGTTCCATTTAAAAGATAAAATGTAATTTTTCAAGGACAAACCCATATAATTCATTCCCCACTTTTAAAAACCACGTATATTAGACATGATTTATTTATTTATATTCAAACCAGTTTCGTATCCAAGAGGCGAGCTGCTGTGTAGAAAATGTCAAATTTAAGTACGAAAGTTTCAATAAAAGCTTGTTCTAACCTTAGAATGTGTGTTATTTCGCAGAAACCATGAAATTTTTCATTTTAGCCAAGTTTCCGTTATACAGAGGTTTACTTCAGTTTTATCTACTGTTTATTGAGTTTCATTTAGCAAATAATGTTCTGTAGTCCATTTAAAAAAATACGGTATAACCATGCTGAAAGTGAAATTTTGCCCAGTCCCATACGATTCTGTCTTAAAAAGTTTGATTGCATAATAACTTACCGTTATAAAAACCTGTTTAAAGAGGATAGCTTACAATTCGATAGGTAATTTATTCATCATTTCGACCACAAACAAAAATGAATAAAAATTTATACATTTCCAAAACATCAAATATTTCATGCCAGAAGAATTTTTCTTTGGATTAGAAATTAAACATTCAATTTTAAGATGAATAGTGCCGCCATCTATTGGTGTCAAAGTAGTCTATCTGGAAACAATTTCATTGTTTGCTGGTAAAAAGAAAAGGATTTTCTAATTATGTACTGCGTTCTAGAAGTCAACTAATTAAACCCTGTAAACTACTTAATTCGTAACCTCTATAATCTCTGTTTAAATTAAAAAAAAAATTGTAGTCCACTTTCCTTTTAATAACAGTTCAATGACCACTATTAAACAAACAGCAGTTTCATATTTTAAATCAGTACATTACTACTGATGTTCAACTTATAACCCAATTTACTTAAAACCTTTATTTTATGGCGTGCATCCCTTGGCTTCTGGCGGGGGGTGGGGGTGGGGTGGGGTGGGGGTTCCTCATTTGCACTCTAACAATTCCTCTGGTAGAAAAGAAAAAGCTGAACTTAAAATACCACATATTCAAATTTCTAGAAAGAAAATGTGTAACAGGGATGTGGAGGGTATACGCCGTATACCTTCTAGATTTTTAAAAAATACTCCGTATACCCTGTTTCTCAAATAAAACTACAACGAAAACTCGATACATGACTTTAGCCTATACCCTCTGCCTCTAACGTATACCCTCTAATTTTTTTACGACTACAACACTGTGTGAAAAATGTTTACAATTGTACTAAATTGGAAAAAAAAAAAAACTTACTGCTACTTAAGAGGACAGGGAAAGCAAAATTCAACTAAAAAATCGAGTTTTACTTTTTTATATCATTAAATAGTTCAAACTTTTATCTTTCCAACGTTGTGTCACACATATTTATATATAAAAGAAATAAGTATTCAAATTAATCATTTTTTCTAAAAATACTTCACAGCTTAATGGCCATTTAAATCTGACTTTTTCTTAAAACTTAGATTTTTCATGTTTATGTTCCTTTTTTTCAATATCTATTAAAATTAAAAACTCAGATTTCTATTTAATATTTATATTATGATATATTGTATATTTTAACACAGGGTATTAATGATTTGTTGAGAATTATTTATTTTTGGCAGTGAAATCTTATCAAAAGTGATAATTTAAAAATGACTTTCAATAAATAATTAATAATTAATTTTGAGTTTCACTTAGAAAGAAAATAGTCAGTTAAAATACGTAAATCATGTTATTTTAACTACTCTAAAAAATCTAGACCTCTGTCTTTCACAATTTCTGAGAAAAAAGTACATAAGACTTACCCGGTCCCCTTAAAAACATTGCCTTGTGCTTTATAAATACTTTATTTCAAAGATCGGTCGATGAAAGCGTGGTCGAATGGATAACGCACTGAACTCCTATACAACAGGACCTCAGATCGAATCCCACCTCGGGTAAGTATTAAAAGTTTACAGTAGAATTGAATACAAATTAGATGAACCGTGAGCTTTCGGGAAGGTGGTTGTTGAAATATGGTGGTTAGTCCTTGAAAAATACATATTTTATCTTTTTAAATGGAAATTTTTAAATACAGATATATGCACAAACTAAACGGATTTTTTTTTTTTTTGGAATTTAGATCAGAAAATTTCCATTAATATATGTAAATTATACCGGAGTCTCGAGTGGGTACAATTTCCATATTTTTAGCGATATATATATATATATATATATATATATATATATTACAGTGTATAATGCTTACAGAAGAAAAAAAAAGGTGAGAAAAAGTTTGTCAAAGTGGTCAAACATGGATGCAATTCAGACATTTGAAGTGTCTGAAATTCAGACGCATACAAGTATCTTAAAAATTAAAACACTTTAAAACGTCTGAAAATTGAACACTCCGTTTCAGACACTTAAATGTCTGAATTTAAGACATTTCAGTTTACAGTGTAAATATACTATAAAGATATTTAAAATACAAATTAAAAAATCTTAAAATACAGCAGAAAAACCTAGAACGTTTCCAATCATTGCAAGGCCGTCATCAGTAGGATTTAAATTTTGTTCTTATTTTCTTTGCGCTTATTCGAGAATTTTCCAGAAGAAATACATTGTAATTTAAATTTAAATGTTGTACGTCAGATTATTAAGATAAAATTTATTTTAAGATATTTTTAATTTGTATTTTAAATATCTTTATATTATATTTATGCACCTGTAAATAATTTTTGTGCAATTATTTGTGCTTTATATGTATTTTAATTATTTAATTCAAGGTGGATATAGCACTAGAATTTTAGTTTTCATTTATTGAAATAAGATCGACAATATTTAACATTTGGGAATTTTATATATAACGTAATTATCACCTTTAAATGCGTTTCGCGTGTAATAATTTTATTTTAAAGTTTTCGTACTTTTTAAATATTTACGTCTAAATATTTTGATGTGATTTTCCCTATTTTCTATTTTTAACACGTGATCATCTAATTCTTATTTTGAAAATTTCTTTTTGTTTTTAATAATTTCAGTTTTCAAATTCATTTGAGAATGTTGACTAAAAAGAAATCTAATAATCCCTTTAGTTTTCCCTTTTTTTCCCACAAAAATGAATTTTTTTTTTACGCCTATGGAATTTACGTAAAAGTTGAAGATGACAGACGGTTTTTCGGTTTCAAAAGTTAACTGATTCCTTACGATCGAAATGTGAATTTTTTTTTAATATTTTTTTTGAAAAACACAATTGAATCACAATGTTGTCTTCACTATCGATTGAAATAAAAGATAATTTTAATTTAAGTTTGAAAATGATACTATATTTTTCCCTTTTCTCACTTTTTTTCCACAAAAATGGAGTAATTTAGTTAGAATCATTACAGAAATGTCATTAAAATTAGAAAAAAAAAAAAATCAATGTCTCGAAAACGAATTAAGATTTCAAAATTCTACTACCACTTTTGACACCAGGTGATAAATACGGATAACTGGAGTTAATTTCCCAGCCAAATGCTCCTTATTTTATTAGGTAGAGCTGCGAAACATAACCAGTCCTTTAATCAGTCGTTTCGCATAAATCGTTCCATAAATTCGATTCATTAGGATTTTATATACATAGAGTGATTAAAAAAAAAAAAAAAAAAAAAAAAAAAAAAAAAAAAAAAAAAATACCAGATTAAAATATTTTTTTCCTGAAAATTGTAAGTCATGTGAATAATTTATAATTTCCTTATCTAGCATAAAAAAGTAATATAAATTTGCTTTTAAAAAGATGTTTGGAAATTTAAAACCAGTATGTATTTTTGGGATTTGGTCATTTCAAAGTGGTATTCTCAATTTTCAAAAACATGCCTGTCTGTGGGAATTCAATCAGATTGATTTTATCAGCTAAATTTCCTTTTTACAAAATACATTAAATATGAATTATAACATGAAGTAATGGAGTGCGTGGAGTTTAAATAATAAATAAATTTCAATTTTAATTTTCCCTTTTAATTTTATTAACTACTTTATGTACATTTTGTGATAAAATATTTTTTTATTGTTTTTAAGAAAACTTTTGGGGGAAATGCGTTTTAATTAATTTTTCTTACGATTATTATTTAGAAAATCAAATATAAATCGTACTAACACTTAAAATACTCAAAATGTGTCTCTTTTTTATTCCATTGGATGCAATAAATATTTCTTTATGGAATGTTTCAATGTACCTCATTTAAAAAAAATTTTTTTATCCACTCACTTTGTACTTTGAAGGAGGGTGCTTTGAGACCTATAGCGGCATAGCTGTCGCCTCAAATGATCCATCAAGCCAAAATAACGCCCATGAAAAACATCATTAAAAACGATTAATACGATGCAAAAAAGCTATAGTTGAAATTCGAAAATCTCCAGATGAAACAAACTTATCCCAAAAGATCAGAAAAGACCGACAACAATAACTATTTAAAGTCGAAACCTTATCCACTCATTTCTTTTTGAGACGCTCCTATAGATAAAAACAAGCGAAATTAAAATATGAAATACGCAAAGTTAAAAGAAGAGAAAATTTAAAATATGGATTTAAAATATAGACTCTGTTAAATTTTTTGCTGTATGTTTGCACAAATGTACTATATTTTTATCCTTTATGCTTTGACCATCTTATTTATGTTAGAAAATTAAATAAGTTGAAAACAGAGAGTTAAACAAACTTCAGTGTCCAATGTGTACAAAGGAAACATTTTAAGATATATAGTGAATGATATTTCCATCTATAGAAGAAATAAATGACTTTTTTCAAAACGTTAAATATATGTAAATGTATCTAAGTTAGAAAAGACTTTAAAATGAACTTTATTTCTCGTGAAGTTATTCATTTCACATCAAGGCGTTGCCAAGAGTGGCGTGGAGGAGATTTATGGAACTTAAAAACTGCCAAAATTAATTTTACAGATCTATATTTATGTATCTAAAAGATTTGAATTACTTTATTTAAATTTACGCTTATTAATATGGTCAAGTAACCGTTATCTTTAAAAACGGTCGAATGACTGGTCAATTTATTGAAGATTTTTAACAGTGTAGGATCATCATAAACTCTAACAAGTCGGAAATTGTACATAAACCGTGGAAAATGAGCTATAACTTGTTTTATAAATATTCAGATCTTGGTGCAATAGCTGTTGCACTGGTATGCAAAAATGCTTGAATACAAAATTTATTAAGCTTATATATATTAAATTCATCAATACGGAAATAATATGACACATCATAAATATGACGTAATCACCATGGCAGCCTATAATCATTACCTATCATGGGCTAACATTGAATAAATTACCTATGATAAGATTTAATAGAATGGAGAAAATTTATTAATTTATTTTTAAGTTTTGATTCGATTTTCATAAATTTGAAATGACTCGACATAATTCTGCAACAGTTATGCAGGGTGTCCCAGGATTATTGAGACAAACTTTAAGGGGAGGTAGGGGATATCACAAGGATTCAGATTTGCACAGCAACCTATGATCGGAAACGGTTTCGTTGGCCGTGAGGTGGTGTTGTTCACAAGGCCCATGCTCTTGGCCACTAAGCTCGCCTGATTTAAGCAGCATAGATTTCTTTCTTTGGGGTGCACTGAAAAGTGCTGTGTACGCAACGCCTTTGGATTCCGATATAGATCTGGTTGCAAGACTCGTCTATGCTGCTGCGGATGTCCAACAAAATACAGATGTATTTGAGCGAGTCCGCCAGTCCATGGTCCGACGGTGTAATGCATGCATCACTAGCAATGGTGGAAACTTTGAATATCTTTTGTGACGTTTGCACATATCATCTAACACAGCACATAAAATATCTTTGACCAATAAATTATTTCAGATGATCTCAGTCTTGTGTCTCTTCGTTTCTCGTACTTCTCATACGACTTTCCCATGACGTTTCCGAAACATGGGTTGGTATGCAAATCTGAATCCTTGTGATGTCAATTACCCCCCCCCCCCCTTAAAGTTTGTCCCAGTAATCCTGGGACACCCTGTATATATATTAAATTTCAAACCATTCGGTTGGGTAGTTTTTGCACTGTTACATGCAGACAGACGGGCAGGCAGATATAAGGACGGACCAGGTGACGACAATAGGGGCTACGTATTTATATAATTACGAACACAACTAAAAAATATAAACGATTGGTATGTTTCATTTACTATTTGATATGATTCGTAAAAAATGTTATCAATGTATCTAAAGTATTAAAAACATAACCACAAGTTTTAACTATAAGATTAGTTGTAGTATACAAAGAAAAAGGAAATAAAACATAGCAAACGTTTATTTAGATTCTGTTTGACGTCACACTAAAAGCATGTCCTAGAAAGTAACGTCATATCTAGGATATTATTTTTTACTTTTTTCTTTCGATATTGTTTTAAAATTCAAATGTCTGTATTATAGTAAATTTTTCAACTCCAAATACTTTTATATGAAGATGTTATGTCATTTTAACGCACTTATACTAAACTTATTATAGTAAAGTGGGGACAGAAGCCGCGGTGGGACAGATACCGCAGAGGTTGTGTAGGCGACACTAGCGTTCCCTAGACCAATCTTAGAAGTTCGTAGTGTTCCTCTGTGCTGTGTGATCTGTTGTATGCGTTTCCACCGCTTAATTGTCAGTATTTACATATTTATGCCAGTTTTTATGGTTTGAACCTGCGTGGTAAGTTGCTAAAATTATTCTAATGAAGTTTTATTACATATTTTAAGAAAAAAACACAGAGATTTCATCCCAAAATCGATTGCAACTATAGACTAGATCCTTGTAGAATACAGACATGTGCTTGCCTTTCTCTCACGTCGCTCACATGATACAAAATGGCGGCGCGGCATCTCACCCGCCACTATGGGACAGATGCCGCACCAAGGTTGACGGACAGATGCCGCAAAATATATTTTTGTTTTTCGGTTCAATAAATTCATCACTGCGATTTAAGTAGAACTTACATTTAAATGAATGTATATTAGCGTATTCTGCTACTTATCAAAATATTCTCAGCAACAATGTTGATTCACCATATGTGAATAAGGAAAACGTAGGCCGTTTACATTTCTCACCATCTAAACTGTTAAACAAAATATCTCCTACCTCAATGTATAGGTCAAAAGACCTATACAGCCAAGTAAGAGAAAGTAAAAGGATGCAAATATTACAAGCACAAAGTTTATAAACAATAAAAAAGAAGAAGGAAATGAATAACAAAAGAAACTAGAAAGCGTCAAAGAACGACAACTTGGTGGAAGTAAAATGTGCAGAAAAAGGAAGGGAAAGATCAACTTAAAAACGCCTTACTTGAGGAAAAAACTAAACTATAAGTCATATTCCGACAATGGGTGAATTGTTCCTCTTATGGATGCTGATGGCAGAACTGGATTGGAATTTGATGACTCTGAATATGTTGAGCGGCTGGAGTCATGTCAGGGAGCAAAGTCTAAAGCTTACAGGATTCATTGCATCAAATTCAATCGATAGCTGCATGAAAAACGCTTACTTTACTTTTGCAACGGGTAGTGTGGTGTGATTGGGGGCGAATGGAAATACAAAATCAAAGAATGAGAAGAAAGTCCAAAAATAAACAGACTAGGGCTTAAATAGAATAGAACTAATACTTACATTAAGAACAAACTGCAATGTTCGGCTAGATGTAAACCAGTGATTTATATCTTTTTTGGAATTATGCTGTCTATTGTTTCCCGTAATTATGCTATCCATTTCAAATGATTTTCTTTTCATTTTCACTCTTTGTCTTAAGTTTTGTTTATAGAGATTACACTTTTGTATTTTACACTTTTCACACAACTTTTCACAATTTAGTCATATATATAATTTTTGTAAGTTTACTGTTATTTATTTTCATTTTAAATAGTTTGAGAAAATAAAAATGTGATTTGCTTGAAAAAAAAAAAATAAATAGCGTCGCATTTTACTCCATGCGGCATCTGTCCCACACCCCATGCGGTATCTTATCCAGCACATAAAAATGATTTTAAAAAAAGACCTGTGGGAAAATAGTTATGCCTACTTTATTAAGAGGGTTTTAACTTGTTTAACATAGAAATTAGAATGTAAAGGGCTTGATTAATGATTTCTGGTACTTAGTTCGTTGTTTTTTGCTTTATTGTACATTTTATAAGAAGAAAAGAAAAACTGCGGCATCTGTCTCCACTTTACTATATATACGAAAAATGCAAATTATTTGCTCTTAACAATATCAATTTTTAAATGTTAAAATATAGCTAGTGAGTTTGATTTTTTGCTGGCTTATAGAAAACGCACGCAGTTTCTTTTTGTGGCAACTGGAAAGAAAAAACGCAAAAAAATGTATGGAAATTATGTTATCTGGTTAAAAAGAGGGATAAAGTGTGTTCTGAAATATTTTTACAGTAGCCAGTAATTTTACTCTTGTTCTAAAATGTATGTACATATAGTTTCATCCAAATCGGTCAAAAGATGAAGATTTGTATAAAGAAAATACACCCAAACATTGATTGTATATAGTATACACCATATGGCCATTGATGATAGGACACTTTCAATTTTAGACATTTTATCGAATATTTAACGATATATCAGTCGGATTTTACTGAAACTTCAGAATTATGAAGACTATGTTCTACTTCATATTTATCAATGGCAGTTTGATTAGAAAGACAATTAGGGGGTCAACAAAAAAAAAACAAAAAAAAATAGAATAATGTTTGGGATCACCCTGTAAAATAAAATGCACGAAATGATCCATCGCTATAGCTGACAAATATATGGATATTGTATAATATATGTATTCATTTGTGGAAGAATAGAACGCATATTCTTAAAAATATATCGATTTTTTAAAAAGTTAAAAAAAATGCATTTTTTTTGTTTATTTTATACGCAGGGTTTTTTACCAAATTTAACGCCAGTTTCAGAAAATTTAACACAATATATTATAAATAATATGGTCTATTTGGAATGTAAATATATTAAATATTTGATGAAATATGAACAGTTGAATGAAATATTTTTTCTCTGCGCTTGAGCGCATGATAAAAAATATTTAAACATTTTTTTTTCATGATTTAATAGTCAACTCTATGGAGCAACTCATTAAAAAAAGCCAGTCAAATATCGTGACAATTGAGACAGGTATCGGCAATAGACTGAGCTGATTTTTAGTTGTTCTCTACAAACAGCTAAATGATAAGGGATTTTCCGTAAATTGTGGTTTTTAATTTTAATTTTTTAATTTTAATTTTTTATGGATGCCTTAGATCTTCTTGGAAAATCACCAGAACGATACCCACGAAAAAAAGAAACATCAAAATATAAGCCTTTTTTCTAAATCTACTCGTTGACATTCATTAAATATAAACTCCTTTGCTGAAAGTCAGATAATAAAAAATGGCAATTTGTGGAAAATCCCTTATCAATTCAGCAGCTTTTAGAGAGCTAATAAAAATTCGCTCGCCATATTGCTGATATTTTTCTGAATTTTCACTGTATTTGACTGGCTTTTTTTTATGAGTTGCTACATAGAGTTGACTATCAAATCATGAAAAAAAAATATATATATATTTTTTATCGTGCGCGCATGCACAGATAAAAATATTTCATTCAACTGCTCATATTTCATGAAATATATAATATATTTGCATTCCAATCACACCATATTATTTCTATTACATTTTGCCATATTTTCTAAAACTGGCGTTAAATTTGGTAAAAAAAAAAAAAAAAAAAAAAACTCTGCATGATATAAACAAAAAACATGCAAAAGTTTTTTGAACTTAAAAAAATATCGATATATTTCCATGAATATAAGTTCTATTCTTCCACAAATGAATACATATATTGTACAATAACTATACATTCGTAAGCTATAGCGATAGATTATTTCGCGCATTTTACTTTACAGAGTGATCCCAAACATTGTTGTTTCTCTTTGATTTTTTGTTGTCCCCCTAATTATCCTTCTGATCAAATCGCCATTTATAAATATGAAGTAGAAAATATTCTTCATAATCCTGAAGTTCCAGAAAAATCCGACAAATATATCTTTAAATATTCAACAAAATGTCTAAAATTGAAAATGTTCGATCATCAATGGCCATATAGTGTATATAGATATACTTAAAAATGTCACATTTTAAAATACATCTCGGGTAGATTATATTAAAATTAAAATAAACCAAAGGTTGTTTAATTAAGCGATAAATCAAAGACATAGTTTATACTTTGAATAAAGTAAGATAATAATTGAATAAAATAATATAAAATAAACTCTTATTTTTTTCAATGAGTTTGGGAATTTAGAAGTAGTTAAGTGTTTCGTTTATTTACACAATTCATTGGTCTAATCTTTACCTCTTACACATTGTCAAAATGCATAAATTCCCCATTTGTCAGAATTCAGTTAGATATACTTAAAAGTTAACTTTCTTATTTACACAAGATGTTCGAAAGCTTTTAACAAAATAAGATGGATAACAGGTGCAACCCGTCAATATAAACAATTTTCGTAAAGGAAACAAACCAGACTCGCAATCCACTTATTTATTAAAAAATAAAGCATGTTTTACTTCAAGCTAAACAGGAAATTTGTTCATAATTTGTAACTATAACCATTTTGTAAATGTACATCAAAATTTGACAACTTATCTGCTGAATATTTCTTTTAATATTCAAATTTACTAATTATTTTTCTGTAAAATAGTTCTATGGAAAAATCCATATAAATCTATGACTAAGTTAGGCAACAGTTTCTAACTTTCGAGATGCCCATCTTTTTCATTATAAATCTATAATAATAAAGAAAGAAGTTTGTGTGTGAGTGAGTGAGTGTGTCGACGGTGTTCTGAAGAGACCACTGCATGTAGAGCTACAAAATTTGGGGAAAAGGTACGTCTATATATGAAGTTTTGCATCTCGATGCCCGATTTTCGATTTTTTGATTCGATTTTTTTTATTTAATTTTTTATGCGATTTTCAGCACTTTTTTAAGTTTCGAGGCGATTTTTTCCATATAAGTGAGAAGAATATGGTTTCTTTCTTTTAACCCAATATAATAAATTTTGTTCCCTTTTCAAAAAAGTTTATTCGGAATTCATGCAGCGATTTTTGAATTTTTAGCGAATTTTTTATGCAATTATTGAACAGCATTTAATGCATTTCCATACCTATATGGAGGTTACTGTACAGGGACACAGTTTTGTCGCCAAATGCCGCCAAGTTTGTCGCCAACTTGGCGGTATAAATTTGGCGACCGAAATGAGTCTCCAAAAGTGACGCCAACTTGGCGATATCTCTAATATTTCGCCAAATTCCCATAGACTTCCATTGTAAACCAATATGGATTACTTGCTTACAGAAAATCAACAAATTGAGATATTTTAATGCAACAAAAACTAATGTGTATAATAAAACACTCATACTACAATATATATTAAAACACACATACACACATAAATAATGCCTGCATTCAACAGTTAAAGGTATATATAAATATTATACAGACATACAAACAATAAATACAATAAACTCAACTGGAGTGAAAAATTAGCCAGAGCCAGGAATCGAACCCGGGACCAAAAACTAATATTAACTTAAGGGATTATATTAATTCGATTTTTCCACATTAGGAAAAAGAATGCGGTTTCTTTCTTTTATCCCAATATAGTAAATTTTGTTCTCTTTTCGTAAAAGTTTATTCGGAATTCGTGCAGTGATTTTGGAATTTTTAGTGAATTTTTTATGCGATTATTGAACAGCATGTAATATGCATGTCCATACATATAAGGGGGTTACCGTAGGGGGGATCCAGTTTTGTCGCCAAATAACGCCAAGTTTATCGCCAACTTGGCGATATATCGCCAAATTTGGCAACCAAAATGAGTCGCCAAAAGTGAGGCCAACTTGGCGATATCTCTAATATTTCGCCAAATTCCGATAGACTTCCACTGTAAAACAATAGGGTTTACTTGCTTACAGAAAATCAACAAATTGAGATATTTTAATGAACAAAAACTAATATTAACTTAAGGGATTATGTTAATTATATTTAAGGGAGTCCAAGTAAATTAATTATGAATAAAAGTAACATGATCTAATGCTTAGCATGATTTCCAAAACATAAATTTTAACAGAGCCCACAGGTCAAAGGAATTAGATTTGAAACTTTTATCCAATTATAGTAAATTTTGACTTTCGTGATTCTTGAACTTTTTGTAATTTTTAATGCGATTTTTACGTTTCTTCGCGATCTGCTGCAATTTTTTGACATTCCATTTTTGACCTAAAGTACATTCTGCCCTCATTTCAATAAAGTTTATTCGGATTTCGTATAGCAATTTTCGAATTTTTCGGGAATTTTGTATGTGATTTTTAGTGTATTTAAGCTATTTGCTACTATTTTTCCACATTAGTGAAAGGAATCAACTTGCAATCTTCGAACATAATATATATATATTTTTTCTCTTTTCAGAATTTGAGAAGCGATTAAAAATTTTTTCGCGATATCTTATTGTGATTTTCAGAGTTTTTTCGTAATTCCTGCTGTTTTTTGACGTACCCGGGCAACGCCGGCCAAGTTCGCTAGTAAAATATAAAACCAGTTACAGAACTATAATAAAGTGTAAGCTAATGGAAGCATTGCGCAATTTCGAAATTAGTGTGCAAAATCTTCAAACGCCACAATTTTTTAAAATGATGTAATTTCTAATATTTTTTATTTGGCAGATACTAAGATTAATGTGCTAACTTCGAAAAGGTAAAAGTGTGCCAGCGAAAAAATGATTCCATTTTTAAGGGAAACATTTATTCATAAATCTGGATAAGGACTTTCCGCGTTTTATTCATGACTATTTTAAATCCAAATTTGTTGCTTTCTGATACATTCATGAACTGACTATTAAAGTTGCTTCAATAAAGTGTTTACTTATTTCCATCGTACTTTACGATATTAAACCTTTTGCAAACGTGAATTTTCTATGAAATGGTAAAACTATTTTATATAAGCCTTAGATATAATTTTTAAACGGTAATCTAATTAATTACAGTAAAAACGCGATTATTAATCGTTATCCTGTTTATTAGCTTTAACTGTTTTCAAAAATTGCCTGGATATCACCATGACCTGAAATCGATCAAAATTTTAAAGCACTGTGATCCAACTACTACTCCCTGTTCTTGCCACGTGATGTGAAAAATGAGTGTTTATTCAGATCACAGTTTTTCAACACTGTGAAAACTGTGGCGGAACTAAAATGTCGATATGTCTCGTTTTGTAACGATATGCAAAAGTCTCAGAAATTTGCCACCTTGTCTTCACCGTGGAGTAACTGAGTTACTGTCAATTGAGAATCATAACGTGACGAATAAAATATGTCATATTTTGGTCACAACTGCGATTGTGACAAAATTGACCATTTGTTACATCGCACCTATTGGTTGTGCTATTATCGTGTTTAAAATTTTTCGCATTTAAATTTTCATTATCAATGATTAAATAATAGTGCCAGAAATGTAAATATACATTTTAAAGCTTGAATTGGTAATACTTAGAAAAATATATCTCTCGCAATTTGATTTATATTTCAATTGGGTCAATAATTGATCAGTTAAAGATGTTCTAAATAATTCGAAAGTCTTTGAATGCATTGGACGTTTTTGTTTTTTAAGGTATAGTTTAAAGTTTATTTGAATTTTTTAACTGTAAAACGATATTTTTAAATACATTTACGAATTCTCGAACATTACGAATTAGTTTAATCTCGGCGAATGCGAATTTTTAGTCCCGTTCTAATAATTTCATCATATTTAAGTCTTGGGGTTTATGAATATGTTTTATCATATGAGTTCTATTTCGTAGTTGTAAGATAAATTTGTTTTCGAGAAGTAGCCATGAACAGTGCATTTTGTTGTTGCTAAGGAAATTAAATATAGTAGTAAATGAGTTGAGTTTTTACTGAGTGTGTTTGAAATTATAAGTATTCTTGACAAATAATAAGCGTAAATAAATCTGATTTCTTTTAATTTTTAGCAGGAAATATAAAAAATTATATTTTTTAATAAAACTGTGGTAATTTAGAATTTTTATTATCAATATATTTGAATGATTGTTTTGAAATGAGCTTATTATCGGGATTTCTATAATAAACGTTGCTGATTCTGTACATATATTTCTACTATGGAATTTATATTAAAGTTTTACTAAGTACCTATGTTAGAGAGAAATTTCAATTCTCAGCAATAATCAAATTACGAAATTGCTTCCATATTAACATTTTTAATTGTTTAATAGTCATCCCGTAATTATTTTTGTATTTAGTTGTAATTATTTCGTTTTCTTATATTTCTATATAAATAATCAGAAATAAATTAAATGCATTGTTGATTTCTCTATCTTTAACCGTTAAAATAGTTTTTATTTCAGCCCATTTCTTAAAATATTTTCATCTCCAGTGATTTTTCTTTTTTCCATCAGCTTCTATGTTTAGACAATTTTGAGATAGATATAAGCAATTTATCATACATTTTGACAACATTATTACTTTAAAACTATTTGAAAAGATATTAGATTATTTATGTATTTTCCGTGTCTCATCATGCGTTAGGTTATTCACGCATTATTTATTTCTTTGAATATTATACTGAGCTTTCAAAAGTAATAATTTTTCTTGCGATATTAAATTTGGATGCATCATAAATATACCATAAAATATATGAGATATCACTAATATTGTAAAATCAAACTTTTTCATATTTAAATTTACGTAAAACAGTAAAATCCCCGATTTTCGAAACAGATTAATAAGTTTTGACAAATGTATAGATTAAAATTCGATTTCTTTTATCTACAATTAAAATTTCACACAGTTTATTAAAAAAAATTGAAGGGAGCACCCAAATAGCAAAATAACATTGGTTACATATCTCGGCTAAATGTTACGTGAAATATTATCCCAATATTGGGGTTTAAAAATTTGTTCAATATTGCACTATTGTTGAAAGCAATTAGGAGATTAAAGGATTAATAATTAGCTAGTCTATGTAAAGCGAATAAAACCAAATTTAGTTCAATATTGGTGTTTTATGTGAAATATTTACAATGGATTACAATGGAACGGGATGACTATTAAACAATTAAAAATGTTAATATGGAAGCAATTTCGTAATTTGATTATTGCTGAGAATTGAAATTTCTCTCTAACATAGGTACTTAGTAAAACTTTAATATAAATTCCATAGTAGAAATATATGTACAATACCCAGGATTAATGCAATATTTATGTTTTATTGAAAATATTTCACTGTAAAGCCAATAATGTAAAAATATTGGCTTTATATTGGAAATTTTATACAAATTTTGGCTTTATATTGGAAATATTGTACAAATATTAGCTTTGTATTGAAAAAAATAGTACATATATTGGCTTTAGACGGAATGCTTTTCTGATAAAATGACAAGAAATATTTGCAATGTAATCCTAGTGAAATATATTTATTGGCATATACTGTGGCAGTAATATAGAGCAGATCTTAGACACACGGAGCATTTAAATGTATTGAGCCCCTCTTTACTGGCTACTAGAGATTTTTATACAAGAATTTGTCCAGGGACTGTCACCTTCCTACTCACTTTTCTATGATACACCACTACAGGGTGGTCATAAAAAAACTTTGCCGCTATATGGACCTCTAGTGGCTGTTCCGTTCAACCGATCGAAATGAGATTTCAGATATACTTATTCAGAGATATGAGCTCGGGATTATGTGAATGGCAACGAAGTGACGATAAGGGTTACGGTTATAGGTACAGAAACTCAAAATATATGAATAGCAACGCCCATTTTTTCCAGTCCCAAAATGTTCAACGCATGCGAAAACACTAAAGAGCGTTGGAATCGTACGCGTATCACAAGAAACGGATGCGTTATGCACGCACAAAAAAACAGCTCTACGGAAGAGCAAAAAAAAAAAAAAAAAAAAAAAAAAAAAAACACGATTGGGGCGCACGGAGAAAATTTGCTTATGACAGAAGCATGACACCAATTGCTAATTTCTACACAGATCGGTGAAAAGAAAACATTTATTTGGATTACACGTTTTCCACATGGGTGTCATCACAGGGAATTACGTATTGCAGGCGGGAGACTGTGGATAATTCAGCCGAAGTAACATAGCATGAGGGATGTTTGCAGTCTCACATTTGATATAGTCTTTCAAATCCGGCAACGTTTGTGGATTGCACATGTACACTCTAGATTTGAGATATCCCCAGAACAAGAAATCCATAGGATTTCTTGTGGATTTCGTAGTTCGTTCTTGTGGATTTCGTATAGGATTTCTTGTTCTTTGACATAGGAAATCCAGATTTGGGGGGTCGCGGAGGCCACGGAAATGGAAAATGACGTGAGATGACGCAATCGCCAAAATGCTGGTCCAGTACACTGCGAACAGACTTCGTTATATGTTGATATGCTGCATCTTGCATCCAAACTTTGTCATCAGTGCATTTCGCTGCAGCTATTCTGGTATAATATAATTTTGTAGCATAGCTGTACAGCGTGAGCCTGTCGCAGAGCACGTTATAAAATAGGGTGGATCGTAGAATTTTTTAAAAAAAATTCAAATTCGGCCCGGTGTGCGAAAGTTGCGTATTGTATTGCTTATTATGTAAAAAAAAAAAAATTAATTTGCCTATTTTGTAGAGAAATGCAGGAAAACTGCCATGGCCACTAATGTAATAAACTGATGATCTTGAAGTACAGATAAATTCTTTGTTAACTTGGTTAAGAATTTTATATGTATCTCGTCCTTTTACTGAATGTTTCCAGATATCCTGCCAGTCTTGGATAATTTTTTCCCATATATAATTTTTAATTACTGAATCCGGGAATGGTATATGTTGAATTTCATCATAGTGGTCGTGTTCAATTTCATTTTTTGCCAAGGTGTCTGCGCGCTCATTCCCAACTGTTCCTATGTGAGCCTTTGTCCATGCTATATTTATAGATTTCTGCGGGATTTTTTGTAGTTCTGTATAAATCTCTCTTATTATTTTGTTTCTTGGGAAGATAATTTTGAGGGCATCTAGTGAGGATCTGCTGTCTGTTAGGATTAAAACTGATGTAAATCTAGAGGTCGAAAACCATTCTATTGAATTTAGTATTGCTTAAGTTCTGCCTGATAGATTGAATTGAGAGGGTTTAAGCGCGCAGCACTGTCATGGATAAAAGTATATTCTAACATGACTGTAAAGGCGCATGAAGTTCCCTCTTTCATGAAAGAGCCATCAGTATATAGCTTTAATTTATTGCTGCGAATTTCTGTTTCCGTTATTTCTTCTAGTATATTCAGGTTATTAATTTTGTAATAGTCTGGAAAATCGAACGTACTTTCCTTCAGCATTAAATTATCTTTATTTATTTTCGTTGATTGAATTATTAAATTTCTTTTTCCCATTTTTGTCTGATATGCCATGAATTCGTTCTGGATTTTTGTGATGATTGGTGGTACTCCTGTTAAAACATTTAGTGCTTCGTGTGAGGTGCTTCTGTAAGTTTTGATAACATTCATTAAACTCATTTTTTGTGTTGTTTTCAGAGATCTGATTCCAAGACTGTTTAAATTAGGGAATCATATTTCATGTGCATACAAGATTTGTCTTTCAACAACCGTTGTGTACCACATCTTTTTTATTTTTGGATTTATTCCTTTTTGGTAATTTTCCAGGAATTTGAAACTAGTAACAAACTGAGATATTTTTGCTTTTAAATTTTCCAGATGAATTTGAAATTTTAATTTTTGATCAAAGATTATTCCTAAGTATGGTAATGATTTCTATAGTTTGATTGTTTTAATTTTTAATTTAAAAATTGGATGTCTGTTATTTAAGAGGTTTCTTCCAAAGAGTATTGCTTTTGTTTTCTCTTGTGAAATGTTCAGATTTAATCTGTTACATATTTCTTCAAAACTACGGATTTTTTCATTAGCATCCTTTTCTAAGTCGGTTCTTGAATTTCCTTTTATTAATACCACAAAGTCATCTGCTTAAACCACTAGTTCTGGGAACTTTTTAAGTAGTTCCTTAATGATGAAGTCTGCTACTATTAACCATAATAACGAGCCTAAACATGAAATGAACCCTGCGGGCATCCATTGAAACTACGAAGCCATTGAATGAAACTAAAGTTGTTTGCTCCGAAGAATCTATCACTTATATAGTTAATAAGTAAATTTTTTAGGTATCTAAATAGTTCTGATTCTTCGATTAGTCCCGAGATCATATTTCAGTCTATTGAATTAAAAGCTCCTTGTATGTCAAAAGATATTAATCCTACGTATTTATTGCTCTGGAGAAGTTCCATTATTAGGTCTTTTACAGATTGCAGTGCCGTTAGAGTGCTTCTCTTCTCTCTGAAGCCATGTTGTTGGTTTGGTAAGATATTTCTATTTTCTAAATATGTTTGTGTACGTATTTTTATTATTCTCTCTAACACCTTACCCATCATTGGGAGTAAGGTTATTGGTCTGTAGGAATTTGGATTTCTTGGGTCTTTATTTTTCTTCCTGAAAAATATCACTACTCCTTTCTTCCACGCCATTGGAAAATGGCCTATTTGAAGACATTTATTATAAAGGAGTAGTATCAATTTTGGATATCTTTTAGTTAGATTCTTTATGATTTTAATGTCGATTCTATCATATCCTGGAGCTCTTTTAGGATTTTGCTGACTGATGACATATTTAAGTTCCCTCATGTTGATTTTAATTTTGTCAAATTCTTCATTTGGAATTAGATCCCGATTAATTCTCGAGTGTATTTGCTCTGTATCTGGGTTTCCAGAATGATGATAGATTAGATTTTGTTGAATGTCAATAAATGAGTCCTCAATTGCTGAAGTTTCTAGTATGGTATGTATTAAATCCGTATTTTTTAGATATTTACCTTTCATTATTTTAAAGGCAGTGCCATATACACTTGTGGTTTGTTGGCAGAATGAGTACCATGAGTCCTGTTTAGCTTTTTTGATGCTTAATTTGTATTCGGCTAGTGCCTTTTTATATTCCTTCCTGTATTGCTGATTGTCTGTGTCTCTTCGAAATATTTTGTATAGTGCATTTAGTCTACTTATTTCAATTTTGAGTTTGTCCGTGTACCAGTTGATATTTAGGTCTCTTTTTTTATTTTTCTTTTTTAATGTTGAGTTCATTATACTAGACATATGTTACTGGAAATTATTTACCCATGTATCTAGATCTTCTGGAGATGATGTATGTTGAAGTGTTGTCCTTAATTCTTCTTCCTTTTTATCAAATTCTTTGTTAAATTTTTTAAAAGTTTCATATTTGGTTTTAAATCTATATAGGTTTCGTAGGAGAGGTTCTAACTGCAATGTGAAGTTTATATATCTGTGATCACTGAGTGATGGAAAATTCACTTCTACTGACCAAGGATCAAGAAGGTCCTTCGTACTTAATCCACATAATGTTAGGTCCGGATTACCTTTCTTCTTACCTAAGGAAGGTGTTTTCTGCTTGTGGGTCGTTGACTATTGTTAAATCTCGATTTGCAAGATAATCTAGTAGGATTTCACCTCTTGCGCTGTTTCTTCTACAGCCCGATGCTCTCAGGTTGGCGTTAAAATCGCCTCCCAATACTAAGTTAGTACAATTATGAATGGTTCTTGACCTGTCGTCGAAATCTTTAGCTAGATCTCCCTTTGGCTTGGAGTATTGCGAGGCAAATTTAAAATTTTCTAACTTTGTTGTTAAATTTATAAATACACTGTTATCTGTTTGTAGGATTTTGTTATGTACAAATAAAGGGTTGGCGATAATTATTCGCGCTGTATTTAATGTTGATTGATATAAAGCCCAAGAAATCGGGAGACCCGTAAAAGAATTTTTGCTTCTGTGGTAATCCTGGATTAGTGCTATGTCGATATTATTCTGGTTCATGTATTTAATTAGTTGAAAGTTTGCTGCACGGCAATTATTTAAGTTTATTTGAGTTACTTTTATGTTTTGTTGATGTAAAGGTGCACCACCAAAGAAGTAAGTTGATTGCTTTGATGGAGTTTGATTTTGATTGTGGGTGCCTCTAGCTATTTTAATCTGTGTGCTTGAATCGACCTTTTCGCCACTATCGGCGGTGGGGAGACTGTGCCTTCCTTTTTCTGAATGATGAGTTGATATAATCATCTCTATATTTGACTGTTCTTTTATCTGTTGTTTTGTAGTTCTTACTATAGTCTCTTCTTCCGGTATTTTATTCTACTTGTCTACTTCTTTCATTATCCCTTTCCCTTGGGTCTTCAGTTGATGGTCTTCGATATCTGTTATCAATAAAGTACTTACGACTATTTTTAGAAAGAAAATTTTGGGTTTGTGGTTTTGACTTATAATAGCCTTGAAGGCGTCTTCCTTTTTCATATTGAAAAATTGGGCATTGGGGTGAGTACACCGGGTGATTAAAGTCTTCCTTGTTATATCTTAAGCAATTTATGCATTTCCTTATATTTTCTTCACACTCGCTTGTTGGATGTTTCCCTGAGCAATTCGCACACCATGATCTGAATTCACATTGTGATTTGGTGTGGGTGTTTAATTCTTGGCAGTTTGTGCATCTCAGCACTCGTATGTGGAATTCAGCCTTGATTAGTTCATAAAATAATTTTATTTTTCCTGTTTCGACAATTTTCCTGCATTCACCCGCCGGTGCTTCTATTATCCAGTTATTGAATGTTGAATTGGGGATTTCTAAAGATTTAAAGATTGTGAATGAATTTAAGTACTTCCTTTTAGATAGTTCTTCTTCCAGTTCCTCCTTTGTGAATTCTTTGTTTATTCTCAGTAGAATTATTTTCATCTTCCGTTCCTCTGGGTTAATTATTTCAAAGTCTTTTGAATTGTTCTTAAGTAACTCTGAAATCATTTCTACTTCTTTTTCTGAGGTTCTTAGTTCTATGTTGTTGTTTTTTGTACGTCTTATATTTTTAATTTCCAGTTGCTTGTCTTTCTTTTTGGCACAGATTAATTTTTTCAATAGCTATTAAAATTCAGGAAAATTAGCATAATTTAGCTAAAATTCGAGGATTTCGCGCCTCTTTGGGGCGCATGAAGATATCAATTCAGGGGGCGGAATTTTTTTTTTACATAATAAGCAACGCAATACGCAACTTTTGCACACCGGGCAGATTTTGAATTCAAAAATTTTTATTCTACGATCCACCTTATTATAAAACCCGTTGGTATCGCTTCCTCAAAACAGTAAGGATCGAAAACAATTGTGCCTGCCATGCCGCACCACACGCTAACTTTGGCGTCGTATAAAGGTACTGGCGCGCCAGATCCGCGTGCGGATTCATTTGTGCCAAGTGCACTCAATTTTTGGTATCGACGTTGACAGTTAAGGTGAAATGTGCCTCATCCGTTTATAATATGCGAAGAGGCCAGTCGTTATCGCCATCATATCGGATAAGAAATTCATTTGCAAAACCTGTACATTGTTTATGGTCTCTCGCGTCCAACATCTGGACGCGCTGGTACCGGTATGGAAACATGTGGATTAAAGAGCGCAGCAGGCTTTATAACCGCTATTTTCGGTATATCCAATACACGAGTTGCACCTCTTGAAGTTTGAATGCTTCCTGAAGTCCCTATGGGATGCACTCCTATTAACAGTATCCTCAGGAACAGTTGGTCGTCCTGATCGCGGTCTATCACTGGTGCAGTGAGTTTCTTCGAATTTCTTTACTGAAATCACGCAGAGCTTACGGGGTGCATGGGCAACGTATTTGGTGATGGTTTCGACTGTAAACACGCAAGACTACCGCGGCACTCATCCCATTTTGATAATAGAGTTTTACCAATTCACCACAAACTTTCGCTGGCAGAGTCATTTTATCGGCATGTGTGAGTACCCCAGTGAAGAACCAACATTCACCACCCGCTTTTTATCCGTTTTCCACATTGAATATCTGACGACAGCGTTCTGTGACTGGTGTCTTGCCTCTGTCATATGCAAATTTCCTCCATGCGAGCCGATCGTGTTTTTTTAGGCCGTTCGCAGAGCCATTTTTTGTGCGCGCATAAAGCGTCGGTCTCTTGTGATACACGTACCATTCCAACTTTCTTTATGGTTTTTCACATGCGCTGAGCATTTTGCGGCGGGAAAAATGGGCGTTGCCATTCTAAAATTTTGAGTTTCTATATCTATAACCGTGACCGTTAGTGCCACTTTTTTGCCGCGCACATAATCCCGAGCTCATGCCTTTGAATAACTATATCTAAAATTTCATCTCGATCGGTTGGACGGACCGGCCACTAGAGGTCCATATATCGGCAAAGTTTTTTTTATTACCACTCTGCATATTGCGGCAGTATTTCATGCCAATGATTTGGACATAGGGCCAATGTTGGGCATATATTGAGTTTCTACCAGGTTAAAAATTATCGAGAAAACCTGTTCAATTTAAATTCTGTAGTAACTGAAGTGTAAGCTCATCAATTGAACTAAAGTCATCTTAATTGTTAGTAAATATAAATTTATTTAATTGTGGTTTCTTTATTTAGCATTGCATTCTTTTTGTGACTATTGTGCAATGCTTTGACCGTGTTGCTAGTGGTAGTTGACCGTTGGGCATTGACCGTGTTGCTAGTGGGCTACTTTTTTAAAATTCAGATTTCTTGATTAGCACCACTTTTCTGAAATGGTAAACTCTCCCTTCTTTTCGCCTTATTTAATATGTCATTTAATAAGGAGAATTTTACTATTTCGAAAAACTGGTGCCAATCAAGAGATCTGAATTTTAAAAAAGTAGGCCACTAGCACGCTGGTCTTTGAAAAGGCTGGATCACACAAAGCTGATCTTTGGCCCTGTTAGAGTTGCCAGTGGTCTACCTTTTTTAAAATTCCGATTTCTTGATTGGCACCACTATTTTGAAATGGTAAAATTCTCCTTGTTTAATGACATATTAATTAAGTTGAAAACAAAGGGAATTTAACATTTCAAAAAAGTGGCGCCGGTCATGAAATCGGAATTAAAAAACTGTAGCCCACTGACAACACTGTGAATGCCTCTACTGGGTCAAGTCTGGAAGGCGTTTCGGACCCAGCATTCCTATGAGATTCCGAGTCCTCTAGGTGTACCCTACCTCCCCTCGAAGTTTGTAACATCTTTGCAGGGACACTCTGTATAACTCATATATACCTCCAAATAACAAAAAAAGATCCAAACTTCCATAAAGTAAAAATAAATATCCCTGCAACAGCACTATATTGAGGAAGTATTTCATGCCAATGAATTCAGCATTGGTGCAATGTTGGGAATACATAGATTTGCTACTAAGATGAACTTTATAAAGAAGATATGCTCATTTTTAATTCTGTTACAACTGAATGTAAGCTCAGCAACATCATCTTTATAGTAAGTATACATTTCTTAAATTGTCGTTTCTTTATTTTCCTTTAAATTCTTTTTTGTGACGATCGTGCAAAGAGATTCGTTTAAGATTTGAAAAATTGCATTCTCTCTCATGAAAAATTAAATTCATATATGTATGTATAATCATATATATAATTTATATATACTTACAAAGCATTTAACTATATTGTGCGTTCAATAATTAACTCAGATATGTATAACAATCTTACTTAATTCATTTACACATTAGGGAGTGATTGTTGCAGATGGGATACGAACCAGGGATCTCATGAGCAGTAGGCAAGAACGTTCGCGTCGAGCAAAACGCCAAGCCAGTTACTCTAAGCTAGTAACTCGCTTTATACTGATCATGTGAGATGAGATCCCTGCACATCCCATCCCCAGTGAGAAAGACATCTTGTTGGCGTCTGACGAGCGATATGCACTCGTGAGTGATGCTGTCGTACACATGTGTGACGCGCAGTATGACAAGCTTATATGCTGTAAGCGTTTCACAGGCTTTGCTTGCTGGAGATTATTTATTTAGTGCTGCCATCTGTTGGTTATGATAAGAGATTATTGTTGTTGAACGTTGTTGTTTGCGGATCATGTCGGAGTCACCACTTGAGGGCGTGACTGGCGTCGATGGGATACGAATCACGGATCTCATGATCAGGAGGAGAGAACGTTAGCGTCGAGCAAAAGGCCAAGCCAGTTTCTCTAAGCTAGTAACTCGGTTTATTCTGATCATGTGAGGTGAGTACACTACCTACAATACCTTCAAATTGGAAAACTTGATCATGCTTTCAATTATTGAGTTACTTATGTATAATATTCTTATACACAATTCATCTGTACCTTCAAAATGGAAAACTGTGTCTAAACTTCCTTAAAGTAAAATCAATTATAAAATAAAAGGAATATTTGAAATAGTTTACTAGAAATGTGGTTAATTTTACAAAAATTTTAATACATCAATTGATCAAATGTTTAAAAAAAAAATTAAATGTTGAAACTTTTTCTATTGTAACTCTTCTACTTTAAATTTGAATTTAAAAATACACGCGAGGTAATAAAACTTAAAATCTTATTCAGAATGGCATGGAACTCTTTTAGATTATGGGGTTCATAAAAAGCAAGTTTGAGATAAAACTGTAACTGGAAGCGATAAGAGAACAGAAAATTAAAATGTCCTGAGAAACAGCTCGTAAATGATATTGCTCTTTACATTATAACTTCAAATATAACAAAAGATTTCCCAAGATTTATGGATCATATTCCTGTAAAAAGGGAAATATAAAATAAAATTGTGCTGAAATTTCACATTAACTATGTCGTAGTTTTTCTTTAAAGGTTAATAACTGCCATTCTATTTTTCAAAAGATAACAATTTAAGTACTATAACGGAGCGATTTTAATGCACATGGAAGTTAGAAATTCTCATTATAATATAGCAATGTATTTTTATCAACGTATATTTTTTAGTTGAAAAAGTATTAATTGATTACTGATTTTTAAAGGGATTTCATTATTAAATAATAGAACAATTTTGGAACAATCGTTGCGCTATTATTTTTAAATGCGTCATAATGTAATATGTGAATAATAGAAAATATTTAAGGCGAGGAACTAATCAATTTCGAGATTACTGAATTGTAGAAAATAAATTTTTATTGAGATATTATTTTCTGGCGCTTCAGAAAGAAAAATATGTTTTAAATGCATCTGAAAACTAATTTTTTAGCTCACAGGCTATCAAAGCCTGAGAGCTAATGTGCCCGCCTGTTCTGTCTGTATGTATGTATGTATGTATGTACGTACGTATGTACGTAACGCGATAACTCTTGATAGAAACATCCGATTTACTTCAAAATTTTTTCCTAAGTTCACTGTGATAAGGCGCTTCCCTGATTAGTTTTTGGAGTTCATTGGTTAAGGATAAAGGGGGAAAAACGGTGTTAGTCCACCCCCACCCCCTTAATTCAGATAAATGGGTTTTTCATGCAGAATGATTCGATTTGCTCCGAATTTGATATACCGGTTTATTATGTTAAGGAACTTCCCTGATTAGTTTTGGGAGTTCATTGGTTAAGGATAAAGGGGGAAAAACGGGGTTAGTCCACCCCCCTTAATTCAGATAAATGTGTTTTTCATGCAGAATGATTCGATTTGCTCCGAATTTGGTATATAACAATTTAAGTACTATAACGGAGCGATTTTAATGCACATGGAAGTTAGAAATTCTCTTTATAATATAGTAATATATTTTTATCAATGTATATTTTTTATTTGAAAAAGTATTAATTGATTACTGATTTTTAAAGGGATTTCATTCTTAAATAATAGAACTATTTTGGAACAATCGTTGCGCTATTATTTTGAAATGCGTCATAATGTAATATGTGAATAATAGAAAATATTTAAGGCGAGGAACTAATCAATTTCGAGATTACTGAATTGTAGAAAATAAATTTTTATTGAGATATTATTTTCTGGCGCTTCAGAAAGAAAAATATGTTTTAAATGCATTTGAACACTAATTTTTTAGCTCACAGGCTATCATGTATGTATGTATGTATGTATGTATGTACGTACGTATGTACGTAACGCGATAACTCTTGATAGAAACATCCGATTTGCTTCAAAATTTTTTCCTAAGTTCACTGTGTTAAGGCGCTTCCCTGATTAGTTTTTGGAGTTCATTGGTTAAGGATAAAGGGGGGAAAACGGGGTTAGTCCACCCCCCCACCCCCTTAATTCAGATAAATGGGTTTTTCATGCAGAATGATTCGATTTGCTCCGAATTTGATATACCGGTTTATTATGTTAAGGAACTTCCCTGATTAGTTTTGGGAGTTCATTGGTTAAGGATAAAGGGGGAAAAACGGGGTTAGTCCACCCCCCCCCTTAATTCAGATAAATGTGTTTTTCATGCAGAATGATTCGATTTGCTCCGAATTTGGTATAGCGGTTTATTATGTTAAGGAACTTCCCTGATTAGTTTTGGGAGTTCATTGGTTAAGGATAAAGGGGAAAAAATGGGGTTAGTCCACCTCCCTTAATTCAGATAAATGTGTTTTTCATGCAGAATGATTCGATTTGCTCCGAATTTGGTATATCGGTTTATTATGTTAAGGAACTTCCCTGATTAGTTTTGGGGGTTCATTGGTTATGGATAAAGGAGGAAAAACCGGGTTAGTCCACCCCCCTTAATTCAGATAAATGTGTTTTCATGCAGAATGATTCGATTTGCTCCGAATTTGGTATATCGGTTTATTATGTTAAGGAACTTCCCTGATTAGTTTTGGGGGTTCATTGGTTAAGGATAAAGGGGGGAAAACAGGGTTAGTCCACCCCCCTTAATTCAGATAAATGTGTTTTTCATGCAGAATGATTCGATTTGCTCCGAATTTGGTATACCGGTTTATTATGTTAAGGAACTTCCCTGATTAGTTTTGGGGTTCATTGGTTAAGGGTAAAGGGGGAAAAGGGAGGTTAGCCCGCCCCTCTTAATTTAGATAAATGGGTTTTTCATGCAGAATGATTCGATTTGCTCCGAATTTGGTATACCGGTTTATTATGTTAAGGAACTTCCCTGATTAGTTTTGGGGGTTCATTGGTTAAGGATAAAGGAGGAAAAACGGGGTTAGTCCACCCCCCTTAATTCAGATAAATGTGTTTTTCATGCAGAATGATTCGATTTGCTCCGAATTTGGTATATCGGTTTATTATGTTAAGGAACTTCTCTGATTAGTTTTGGGGGTTCATTGGTTAAGGATAATGGGGGGAAAACAGGATTAGTCCACCCCCCTTAATTCAGATAAATGTGTTTTTCATGCAGAATGATTCGATTTGCTCCGAAGTTGGTATACCGGTTTATTATGTTAAGGAGCTTCCCTGATTCGTTTTGGCGATTAATTGGTTAAGGATAAAGGGGGGTTAGTCCACCCCCTTAATTTAGATAAATGTTTTTTTTTCTGCAAGATTATTCGATTTGCTCCAAGTTTGGTATACCGGTTTATTATGATAAGGAGCTTCCTTGATTAGATTTGGAGGTTCACTGGTTAAGTATAAAGGGGGAAACGGGGGCTAATTCCCCTTCACTTATTTTTTTGAGGGGCATTATTCTTTAAAATAAGAGTATAATATACAATTAGTGTGAATAGTCTGTGAGCTCAATGCCATTAGTTTAGCTGGGCACTTTTCTTTTTTATTTTTATGTTGTTAAGGACATAGCTTGGGATATCAATTATCAAACTCTAGCTAATCTAATTTTCAACTTTTTTGTGTAACTAGTTTAAATCGCTAAACGAATATTAACTTTTCAAAACTAACAGCTAATAATCGCCATATGATGACGAAATTTTCAGTGCATTTACAATGTTTCACCTTTCCTGAAAGCTTTCACTCTTAAAACATAAACGTTAAAATTTTAGATTAACTTTGTTATAATGAGTTAAATAAATGTAATAAAAAATGGTAGGAAATCTTGTGATAATGAGCATATCATCGTAAACAAAAGATGCATTATTTAATATTATCTTATTCCATGACTATTTAAAGAAAATAATTCGCATGTTAGAGGATGTCCTACACTGTAAAAAAAAAACAGACTAAAATACGGAAATTGTACTGGAAATCTAGACGCCAGTACTATTTCCTTATTTTAACAGAAATTTTTACCCTTAGATTTCAGAAAAATTTCCGTTTTTCTGGAATTTGCGCGGGAAAATTTCCATTAAAATACGGAAATAGTATTGGCGTCTCGATTGCCGGAACAATTTTCGTATTTAAGTCCGTTTTTTTTTACAGTGTAGAATGGACTCAGAGCTTTAAAAATTGAATAAAAAGTAAACTGTGATACCTATTGAAGTGATGCTTGCATGAAAGTAAGGTGAGGTGTTGGTGTTATTTATGACGGCCGATTATCTGCACAAGGAATACAGGTTCTAGGAGGAGTGCCCTCCGTGTGGGTCTTTCTAAGGGAATCTAACCCGTATTTACACAAGGTCTCCCAAGGTTAGAAGAAAACCACGGAAAACTCCGAACGGCTAGGCCGACGGGCGCAATTGGGTTCGAACCCAGCACCTCCCGTCTATCAGCTTCGAGAGAAGAACCTCTCAGCCAATGGTGGGGTGAAAATAAGGTGAGTAGTTAAGAATTTCTATACCATATGCCCTTGTTTTAGTTCCAAGTAATACTGATAGATGGCACTGCATTGTGTCAAGTTGTAATACTGCTCATAAAACTATGCAATGGACTTTACCCATCTCACGACAGTTAAAGGTACATAGAAGCAAAACATCAATAGGCGTGAATAACATTATAACATTGCCACTCTTTCGTCCAATAAACGTATCTTTTTTGCAGGGTAAGTACCCGCAGAAAGCTGGATGTTGCAACTCGTGACTAAAGTCCATTTTGAAACGCAAAACGTTTTGGCATTTAAAGAGTTAATAGGTAAGAAACTAAGTTAAGACAATGCAGCACCATCTATAGGTTGTATATAGAAATGAAACAAAGCGTAATAAAGAAATTAATGACTTCATATATTCATCTCTAGTTACAAAGTCTACTAGCCTACTAGTTAGCGTAAATAGCTGTCACCAGTTATTTGTTATTGAATTTTAAATTTTTCGCTTTGTTTAAGAATACCTTGTATATTGTGCATGCACACAAGCTGCTGGAATATTGCTATGCATGTATTTCAATAATTTTGTTGAAATATTCTTTTATATATTTTTAAACTTTATGTAGAAGAGATATGGATTGCTTGTTAGAAAGTGGTTGTTTTATGAATATGTACACTGAGGTAAAAAAAAAAAAAAAAAAAAAAAAAAAAAAAAAAAAAAAAAAAAAAAAAACCGGACAAGTGGGAGTATTACTCGCGCACAGTGTTCGGTACAGTAAATATATAAATTAGTAACTGTGCATTGCATTACACAAATATAACATTAAAAGTTGATATCTATGCTTTAACAGCCGGTGGCGCAAAGAGTACGCCGCCCGTGTCTTTATGCATGTCCTAACCACCCGTGTCTTTAAGAGTTCATATCTCGGCTAATTACCGAAATTTTTTCAAAAATCATTATCAACAATGCTTTTTAACTTCCGCGACGATAGGTACCTCCCGCGCTTCCCAACGTATTTGCTGAACTCCCGCAAACCGAAATATGTGTGTAACGGAAAAATGCAATATTCCCCAAAACTATGTGAACTAAGGTAACTCTATAGTTTTCCTGCAAGGTTTAAATTATCTTCTACTGCCCCTAATTTTTTCATAATTTTAGTTTCAGTAGATTCGGAAATAGAGGGGATAGAACACATTTTTGCATTACATTTTCGACGATATCTCTGAAAATATAATACCCAAACTTAAAAAAAAAATATATTTTTGAGTTCAGCGTTACGAAAGCTTTCTCTCGATGTCCCACACGATATACAAAGAAAATTTTTTTTCAAGTAGCTTAATTAGCACCTCTACATTTTTATTAAAAATATTTGTAAATGTTTAATAATCTGTAAATATGTGGTTCAATAATCTTTATTACTTACCCGAATTCGAACTTTCTACGTTTCATAGTTTACGAGTAAAACGGCTGTGACAGACACAGGAGTGATCTTATAATGGTTCCGTTTTTACATTTTTAAGTACGGAATCCTAAAAGAACATACTGATTTTCCAGCGTTACGAAATCTTTTACACGATATCTCAGACGATATACGTAGAAAATATTTTTTTGGCCTTGGGCACCGAAACCTCCTATTCAAAGGGAAAGGAACACCAAACTGATTACAGCATATCTCCACTGATCGTGATAGTGTCGTTTAATCTTCCGTAATCCTGAAATTTTTTTTATATAGCGCAAATCTCATGTTTTTAGAGCTTGCGGGACATAGATAGGTGTTCTGGGACCTAGCTCGTAGCTCATCGTATGAGGTATACAAAGCAACAATTTCTTAATCTTTGCTGTGAAATTCGTTTTAAATAACTTTTAGAAGTTTTACTGTTTTGATTTATAAGTAAAAATTCCTTTGTCTAAATCAATCCATCTAATCGAGTCATCATCACCAAAAGAACATCGATGATGATGATGACTAGAAAGGTTAGATATTAACAAGATCTAGTTTATTTTTATGGAACGTTAATCGACTGTTACAGAATAGCGCAATATAAGAAATGAATGACGTTAAAAATAGTTTCATTTTTTACTTCTAGATAATGTACAAAAACACGCATTTCACTCTAAAATGAAATAGGTTAATTAGTAGTTAATCAAGTAAAGTATTATTTTTCTAGATGCAAGATTAATTAGTTTATAGTGTTATTTGTGTTCAAAGAACTAAAATGTTTGAAAGTCGAAATTCTAAAGAAATATAGTAAAATTTTGTTAACAGTTTCGAACCATTCTTCCATGTAATTGCACTTTTAACATTGTACTTATTTTGAAAGTGATTAATTATTGTCTTGGGGATATCTTCATTAAAAATGCTATGAGAGGTATATTGAACTTTTGAATCGACAATGGCATTATTTTTGTGACAAGTAAAGTACTAATTTTTTTTTGCGTTATTTCTGTGAAATTTGTTTAAAATTACTTCTAGAAGTTTTTATTGTGTGATTGAAAAAGTGTATAATTTTTTAAATCTAAGTAGACTGAGCCATTATCATAAAAATAAGTTGGATGATGAAATACATTAACATTAGCTACATAATATTTTTTCTAGAACGTAAAACGACTATTAAACCACATTACAATGTATTAATTGAGCCATGTCCGAAATAGCTCAATTTTTCACTTTACAATAAAGTACAAAAACACGTATTTTACTCTGAAGTGAAATAGGTTAATTACTACCCATTGAAAAATTGTCTTATTAATCGAGGTCCAACATTAAGTAGTTCATGAGTTATTCGTGTTCAAAGAAGTAAAATGTCAGAAAGTCGGAAATTCTAAAGAAGCCTTGTCAGCTTCAATTAACGCTACCAAATCATTCTACCATGTAATTGCCTCTTTTAAACACTGTACTTATTTTGAAAGCATCGTTTTACACTAAGGTTTAAGTCATTAATTACGGGATATCTTGGGGATATCTGTTTTAACAAATTTGTGAAAAATAGAATGTATAGACTTTTTAATGCTTAAAAATATTGAAAGTAAGTAAGTCTGAAAATGAAGTAAAATATGGAATGAATGAATATTTCATAAAATAAAATAACGTGTTTCGGACTTTTAAATAATTTTAATATAATTTAAAAAAAATTACACTTTAACCTTATTAGGTTGAATTAATATGTTCTTTCACTTTAGAAAATTTAATCAACATTCTAAATAAATAGCACTGCATTTATCTTCTTTGATTTGAAGCATGGTGTTAAAAATAATCGATCATAATTGAAATAAAATCATGATAATTTTCGGTTAAACTTTCGCAAAAACAGCTTTGAACCAATTATAGATGCAATGCAGTTAAACTTAAGAAAATAAAATTAGTATAATGTACTGCTGTGACAAAGTGTATTCTTTTCCAACCGAGTTTTATATAATTATAAGCAGATTTAAAATAAAGTGTTAGTAATCTATAATATTGAAATAAACTCATAATATTTTATCTTATACTTTTCTAAAAACAGCCTGGAACCACTAATAGACGGAATGCCGTTAAACTTAAGAACGTGGGATTTGCATAATGATTTTCCGTGACAAAAGAATACTTCCTTTAAACCAAGTTTCGTATAATGAAAAGTAGATTTGACATAAAATGTTAGTGATCTATGACAGTCGAAATAACAATCCTAATATTTTTACGTTATGCAATCATAAAAACAGCTTTTAACCGATCATAGATGCAATACCATTTGAAACAATGTTTTAATAATTTATGAACGTTCAAGTAAAATTATACTAATAAATAATCTGGACAATTACCCCATGGAAAAGTGACTATAAAATTTTATCGCGGAAAGAAACTAAATCATAATGTAGGTGTATACACAATATTCAATATGAGATGTAAATTTCCTACTGGGTGAAAAATATCCGGACCAGGATTTAAACCAGGGATCTCTTGGCTGAAACCGCCAATACTTTACCATCTGAGTTATCCCGGACGAATCTGTCGATCTGATTCATTCAGCTAACCTTATTGATCATAGGTCTGATATCTGATCTGATCTGATCTGATACCTGAATCAACTGAACAGAATATAAATCGCAGGTAATGGAACTCCAGAAAAGGGTGAACACGTAATTACATTAGATTAATTTTAGCACAATTATTCTAATTGGTAAATAAATCATATGAGATGTAAAGAGAGGATGGAAAGATGAGAGCGGCGTACTCCACCTACCATCGGCTTTGAAAGCCTAGATAACAGCTTTTAATGATACATTTTGTAATACAATGTCCAGTAGCAGTATAAAAGCAATAAATGCCAAATTGTTAAAACCAGACAAGTTTAATTAGAATTAATCACATAAATACTATGGGATTTGCGACCGGCTAGTTTGCATTGAGTAGATCTCTCAATACGCCTCCCGTGTAGTTAATTAAAAACCTATATGGACCTATACGGACCAGGGCGGCATTGCTGCTTTGCGACATACTTTCGAAGCGCGCTTGGCCAAATGCCAAATTTAAACTTTGCACTATGGTTTTGTTTATCTAGACTTTAAAAAGAATTGATTATTACGCCGCTGAATTTAGTTTTATGAAATGCCAAATGAAGTTTAAATATGCATTACTTTTATTGTCAATTAAGTTCATCATAAATAGATTAGGATAAGATTTAAATAAGAATTATACAGTTATATTATTTAGGCTTTATATCTCTTTTAAGTTTTACGGTATACCCAATCATATTTTTCTAGTATATATACAGGTATACCAAACCCTACGTTGTATAGTTTTTTTAGTCTTATTTTCCTTTTAGTAACGATTTTTTTAACAATGCAGTTAATAATTCATATAATTATTGTACTAAACTCTCTGAGCGCGATTAATACTAGAACTTGACAGTTTATTTTTTTCTTTCTTCTTATTTTGTAAAATTGTGGCACTTAAAACTTGATGATTGTTTTCAAAGAAAAAAAAAAAAAACTAAATTATCTGGCGCGCTAATATATTAAATGTTGTATGAGACAGCACCGGAAAACAAACGATTAACCCCAATTAAACAAGAAAACTTTGCATAAATCACTATATAAATATATGCGACAGGTGGCGCTAGCTGAAATGTAAACCTGTTGCATTCTTTGTAAGTTCTACTCTCTACCTTTCAGTTCATTTGTGACCGTGTCATACGGACACGTGTTTATTTCGGCTGATGAGGGTCTGTTAAAATTTCCAGCTTGAAACACGTCTTGCGTGTTTTTATATTTTTATGGTGCATACAAAGTTTTACATTTAATATATTTAAATTTTTTTCCAATTCCTTGTACTCTCAGAGAAGTTTATATGAATGAACAAAATGTATTAACAGACGTTTTATTCTGTTAGAATATTGGCTTTTGGTCTGGGGTACGTACCACACCTGTTGTTGTACGCAAAAGTAATGTTGATAATGACGGAAAACACACATATATATAGACACAAAATAATTAAAAATGGAAGGTAGAATAAAAAGGTTAAAATTAAAGGTTGGAAAATTATTATTTATTGTCTTTCACGAATAGACAGTTAGAGAGTTTCCATCTTATGCGAAGAGAAAATATCGCAAGAAGATTGATGTAAATACTGATTTTAGATTGTACCTGTTTTCATTTGAATCTGGTTAAACAAATTATCGCCGCGAAACAAGATTACAAGGATAGTAATGAAACGATAAAAGCAACATTTGATAATAAATAATAGTTATGCAATTTCACCTTAATTAATTTGGTGCTGTTTTACATATTTTCTTGTTCTGTTGTTCTTTAAAAATGTAAACACAAAGATAGAATTAGAGTAAGCCTAGTGGTGTGCAGAATGATAGGAAACTAGTTCTGGTACGTAAAACTTTGTTTCGTTTACTTAAATTCAATGCTAGCTATAACATACGTATAACCCAGAGATAAGACGAACAAAGTAAAGTTATAAATCCCTTTAAAGTGCGATAGAACCCCCTTCCCCCCATATCTAAAGGAAAGTACATCCCACATTAGTTTTTATAATGTCTTCTTTTGCATAAAAGAGGAAAAAAGAAATTTGAATGGAGAAAAGCAAGCTTTCTCTATGTTTGTAAAAAGCATTTGAAACATATTTTTTAAATATAGTACTAGATCATTCTCTCTCGTATTCATTTTTAGGTATTTCCAAAAAAGTTTTTTTAAATCTGTACTGACTTCAAATAATATCATTAACTATCTTTATCGTAATAATAAGTTTGAAGAGTCATTTCTAGGAAAGTTTATACTTTGAAAATACATTTTAAATCTTTTGCAAAGTGCTTAAATTTCATCCACTGTCTTTCCTTAACTTGATGCCTCTTTACGCTTTTAATTAAGCATATCAAATTCTACACTAAGATGAATTCGTTAATGAATAAAACTGAGATATAATTTTTCAAAATTAAAAAAAAATAGTTTTTTGAATAGCACTTTAATTAAAATGCTGCTTTTAACAAGTTTTGTCATGGCACGAGAATACAATAAAAAAGTAAGTTCTGTGTAATGAAAAATCTGCATAGTAATAAAAAATTATAAAACGTAATTTTGTTTCAACTAGAAAGATTTTTTAATTTTCCACCTTTTTAACACGTGACCAAAAAAGGGAAAGATATTTAAAAGAGATAAGATATTTCAAAATTATATAGAACTACTTCAAATTTACTTTAGATCCTGAATTTGACTGAATATATTATATATATTGGGGATTTTTTTATATAGAGTATATGATTGATATTAAGTAATTTGTCTCGTTACCATCAAAAGTATAAAGCTGTGCATTTAACTGCTGTTTAACAAAATTATAACTGTACATATGTTTTTTAATATGAAAAACACGCCCAATTGCCGCCTTCTTTAAAATATTTAGATAACATTAATCCTTTATTTTTTATTTAACTAAACAGTAGAACCTCGATTACGCGGAGTAATTGGGACCGACCATCTTTTGGAAAATCGATATTTTCGGATAGTCGGGAATGCTTCAATTTTAAGATTAAGGAAAAATATATGCGCTATTTCTTATTTTAGTAACAGGGGCTTAATAAAAATAAAGCACTAAAAAAATAGAATGAAGAATAATTTACCTGAATTTTAATTTTTAAATTAAGTACATTTCACATATTTCACAAGGGTTTGAAACAAAGTTTGCTGGTAGCAGTTTCGATTAAACAATGAACTTTCACAGGTGTCGCTACTAATATGAGTGAGCAGCAGAACGATTGTTTGGCTCACTATCGAAATCTTTTCACAGTGCTTGCTCCCCCCCCGCCCCCAATACACTTGTAATCTTCCGATAAATAGACGAACACCTTCTAAACCACATTTACACATTCCGGTTCCCCTCCTCCAAATGGTGTCTAGTCCACTTCGCAGCTTACGCGAGCTGAAGTTAAATTCAAAGGAATTCTGAGAAAGAGTATTTAAAATATTTATCTGTGCTCGTGGTTCATAAACATTTATGATTATGAAACAAGATTTATGTTCGAATAATTTTTAGTTACATTTAACACGACTTATTAAATTGTGTTGCATTTAAAAAAAGTCAATTTAGTAATAAGAATAAAAAAAAACATTCTTTTTTTTACATTCATTGAATTTTTTTAAATAATTTTTTTATTAAAAATAATTGTCTTATAACTCGATAAATTTGTAGGAAAGTCAGTTTTGAAATTACATCGTTAGGAGATTTATTTCATTATTTTATTCTTTTTAACAATGGCTTCATTCTTGAAAGCCTTCTCTTTATTTTACTTGTAAGAACTCCGAGATTAAGTGAAAAAAAAATTAAAATATTCTTTCATTTGTAAATGGCTATAAGTATAATATATTGAAACTAGCTCTTTAAGTGTAGTGAAGCTTTAAGCATCATTTATCTTATCAACAGTATCATTTGACGGTTAAATTACGTTTTGTTGCACACTATATGTATTTCCTATAATATGTGTTTAAATATTAGGCAGTTAAATTTTACTCATAACGAAATTCAAAATTGTGAAATATCACCGTGCTTTCATGAAACTGTAAATATTACATTTTGTGGAATTAAAGAAATTATGGCTTTAGTCAGTGTTTTTATGTGCACTATAAAAAAAAATGCGTAACATTAGTTGTAAAGTGATTTAACCGATATAGCTGCTATAACGTTACACCATAATAATGTGAATTCTGTTTTTTTTTTCACATTATTAGGATGTAATATTACACCAGTTATATCAGTTAAACTACTCCATAAAATTGGTGGCAGCATGCTGTCACCCAATTTTATGGAGTGAAGTTACACAATTTTTTACAGTGTGTAAATAAACAAAAAATAAATAAAAAGTTTTTATTAAATTAAGCCACATTCTGATGAAAGTTAGCTGTTGCACCGATTTAAAATAAACATGAACAATACAAATAGTTTACTTGAGATATAAGATACTTTTGTATACAGTTATCGTCACGGAATGAATGAAAAGTGGCTGAAAGGAGGTTTGGATAATAATCCGACGGATGATTTCTGCGAAAATTCATATAGTCCTTGCGACATAGGCCTGTAACATATTCACCAAATAAGAGCTCAATCAAAAATACATTTATGGCGCTCTCGTGTTTACTCACATGCATACACAGTAGCATCATCGGGAAAACACCATAAAGCGATCCGGGGGCTCTCTGTGGCCAAGCGCATGACAGCGAGTTTCCAACGTTGGTAGTATCGAGTTCATTACCTGGTGAATCCATTGCATGCATTTAGTGTAAAGCGCTCGGTTGTATTTGTTCTGTCTTATTCATATAGTCCTTGCGACATTGGCCTGTAACATATTCACCAAATAAGAGGTCAATCAAAAATACATTTATGGCGCTCTCCTGTTTACTCACATGCATACACAGTGGCATCATCAGGAACACACCAAAAAGCTATCCGGGGGCTCTCTGTGGCCAAGCACATGGCAGCGAGGTTCCAACGTTGGTAGTGTCGAATTCATTATCCGGTGAATCCATTGCATGCATTTAGTATAAAGCACTCGCTTGCATTTGTTCTGTCTTATGGATCATCTGTATCTCAGTTGTCACCTTGTATACGGAGGGGAAAAGAAGAAGATATGTGCAAAGGAAGAAAAATTGTATCAAATCTGTATGTGTTCTATGTTTTCAGTTTATAAAATGGATCTTTCAAGAGAAAGGCCATAGTAGCTGTATTTATCAAACGAACCCCAATAATTATAATTGTACCGAGATCCTGGAACCTAAAAATTTGAGGAAATTCTATAAATTAATATGTTTAAAAACAGCAAAAACGGATTCAGCAAACATTAAAATGTAAGAATATACCAGTTTTTCTATAATCGAGTTTCAGCATAACTGCAATACTTTCTATAAAATCATGTATAATAATGACTTATAAACAGATTAAGCTAAATAATGCTATAAAAAGTGATAAAATACCTTTATTTAGATTGACGAACGTTTCATCGCACGAACGGCGACACTTTCAAAATCATCCTGATAGAAATATTTTCACAAAATTTAAAAACAATAACTTTGTAAACAATGTCACGAGACATCATGCACAATAAAAATCAGTGCAAAAATAAAATAAAATAAAATTGGATATTTGAGTGTGGATTAATTTTTACTATTGTTACTAAAATTGCATAGCATCTCTGCAGTACTGATCAATCCCAAAATGGAAAATGGCCTCCGTTGAAAAAAAAAAATTATTTTAAACAATAACTTTAAGAAGTGATGAATAAATATACTAGCTATAAATTCTAAAAAAGAATAATATTCTATTTCGAAAAAACTCAAAAGTTTTATTTTTAAACTCAAAATTTTGAAATTTTCATACATTACCTAAAACGTTTAACGTTACTCAAAGAAAAAAAGTCGAGGCTTCCCGTGGCTCTATAGATAGAGTTCATAAAATGGTTTTTAGCATTCGAATCTAAACAACAATAATAAAATAAACTACTTGGCATTTTTTTAAGTTACTTTCCAAAAATTAAATATCAAATAGCTTGTAGCTATTTATTTTGTTTTTCAATAAGGATTTAAATTCTTGAATTTGAACAGTACTTTTCTTTCTTAGTATAAAAGAAAGCTAGCTACAGTAGTCCAAAGTAGCAAAATGTGGTTTAAGATTTAAACTGATTTATTTTAGACTTTTTAAACTTGCTGTTTCCAATGAACCTTGAAGCCTACACTTGATCTAAATTTTTTAAGCGCCCCCAAAACAATTTTAATATGTTAGTTTATGGAAAAATAATCCGCTTTTGTTACTTTGTGCATGTTAAACAAAATAGCATTTATTACAACGAAAAGAAAAATTAAATTTAACTATATAATGTCCATCGAATTTAAATTTTTCTCATACAGGCGAACCTGACGCCACCTTAGGCACACATACCATGGGTTCGCCATTCTTGAAATGAAGGGTATAATTGACTTTCTAAAATCAAGAAGACACATTAAAATAATCGTCAAATAGAATTTTATCAAATCTAGCTTATCAAATATGAATGTGAAAAACGTGTTTCTGCTGTTCGAAAAAAATTACTCTAGTTGTAAATTTAATGAACAATGAAAATAAAAATCATTGTGCTGTAAATTTAAATATTTATAAATAGTATTAATTTCTGAATCACATTTATTTGAGATTCAGTTTCACACAGAAACTTGAAGTTCACTATTACAGAATATCGTTTTTAGTGCAATGTGTTGCAATTATGATTGTTTGAGGATTGATAATCATACTTTAGGGACCAGAATTATTCTTTTTTCCTGCATCAAACTTATTATAATCCGGAAATGGCTTTATTAGAGCATTTTCTGCTCACCATCTCTACGTGTTTAGCTTTAAATATGAAAAATATTACAAATCTAGGGTAACCAATCACCATGTTTCTGTTAGCCGCGCGTCCTACTATCGCGGTATTGGAATTCAGAAATAATGAGTAAATGTAAAAGTAACGAAAAGCATTGAAAACCAATTTATTAATTTCTAAATATGCACTTACGAAAACCTTTTATTTCCAAATCAAAAAGTTTCCTTTTTGGTATCTAATACAGTAACTGCAGATTTATAGAAAATATCAGTTACTAATATAATTTTACTAATTTGTGATAAAAACAAACACACCTAACATACATATAATGTAAACATATTTAAAAATTTTAGACCGAGAATTGGGTAGAACAAAATGCACTAGTGAACAACAGATCAAAGTTTTGCCTCCAGACTTGGACAAGATTACAGTACACAATCTTTGATTCCTTTGGGGTCTATGAACAGAGTACAAAGTATGCCCAGGGCACTAAGCCCTGGTGATTTTACGTCAAGCTGAACACTTGACTGGGACATACTATACCATATAATACCCCAGGCTCATCGAAAAAATCGGAATTGGATACTGCATGTGTTCTACATGGATTTTAGCGTCTTAAAGTTCAGTTTGAAAGAAAGAGGGAAAAATAATTCAATGTGTTACATTCTAACTTTATACATTAATAGAAATAAATATATTTTGCAAATAAAAAAATATGGTATTTTGACTTTTTTAAATTTGAAGTATTATAGAACTGTTATTTACATTTTAGTACTTGGTATAGTAGTTGTATTAAATGTAGATTTAGAAGAAAAATTAATTCTAATGACATTAGTAACTCTCGATAAGAACTAAACATATCTAAGCAACTGCGCAACGAACGAGTTTAACAATTTCTTTATATCTTCAAATTAAAAAAAATAATAAAAATGAAAATATCTTTAATATTGAATTTCAAGCAACACGTGTGAAAGATTTAGTATTGAAAAAAAAAAACTTTTCAAAATATTTGACTTTTATAATACTTTTAAAAAGTCCAAAAAAGAGAAATGGCGTGCAGAAATCCTTTTGAAACTTTCTCACCTAGAAATTCTATTCAAATATTCTTTGCATAAGAAATAAAATATTTCAAAAATCTCCTTAAACTTTAGAAACGCCATTTTCAAAATAATATCGTGAGGAGATTTCTTTTGTTCGGTTAGCTTGGATTTAAACAGTTTCTTTATATTTTTGTTTGATTTAGAACTTTATCTATATTTTCTACCGTAGCCTTGCGAAAGCTTAATACATATCTTAGAAATTATTAAATTTTGAACTTTTAACAAATATATCCCAAAGAGAACCAATAAAGTTGTTAAAATAATTTGCATTTTCCTGATTGTAATTAAAAAAAAAGTATGCTACTTTTGCAATTAAATAATAAACAAAATAAAATAAAATTACCAAATTCTAAATTATCATACATTAAAAAGTCTATTTCTTACCTGTAAAGATTATTTATTTTCCAGAGTTGCAAAATATATCTTAAAAAAAAAAGTTTTATTAAAGTTACTTGTGCTGGAAAAAATGAAATAGGCCAATGACTGATACATAATATATATATATATATATATATATATATATATATATATATATATATATATATATATATATATATATATATATATATAATAATAATAAATAGAATAAAAGCACCAGCAGTCTTATATAAGAAAAAAAATGATTACTAATACAAAATAAATTCATACAATTCTTTCTGTTCGTTGATGGGAGGCTTAATTTCTAGCAGAAAAAAAGTATAGGAGCTATAATTTTCTGCAGTATTAACAGTCATAATATCTCCTCCGTACCCTCTATTCATTAACTCCTACAATTTTTACATTATTTACAAAATTTAAAACAATTTCGTGTTCTGGACAAGAAAAAAAAAAAAAAATAATGCCAGTTTTCCGGTAGGAATCGGATAAATAGTTGCCCTTATCGTACCGGAATAATTTCCAACCCAGCTCGGGATAAAATCCGTAAAATCGGAATAAAATCAGTAAAAGACTGTTTTACCGACTATTTCCTTATTTTTACGGATTTTATTTTGAACTGGGTCGGAAATTATTCCGGTACGATAAGGGCAACTATTTTTCCGATTCCTACAGGAAAACTGGCAGTATTTTTTTTTTTACAGAGTATATCTATATGCAATTAAACATAATACAATTTAATAAATGAACACAGCTGGAACATTAAAATCGGGAGCGAGTAATTTACATAGAATCCTACTCGCCAAGAATTTTTTTATATCAGCTTAGCAAAATACAACACACAGTACTATTCTGGTGGTCAACTTTGCGCAGTGTTCCCTACTGATGTTTAAATATTCAGAAGTATCTGAGCTTCACTATTGCGAGCTTCAGAACAAATTAAATACTGCGTGGAGGTAAAAAAAATGATAACTAAGAATGACAGATACACTGTAAAAAAAAAAAAAAAAAAAAAAAAAATCCGACCAGTTTTCCTGTAGGAATCGAAAAAATAGTTGCCCTTATCGTACCGGAAAATTTTCCGACCCAGCTCGGAATAAAATCCATAAAAAAAGGAAATATTCAATAAAACGGTATTTTACGGATTTTATTCCGAGCTGGGTCGGAAAATTTTCCGGTACGATAAGATCTACTATTTTTTAGATTCCTACAGGAAAATTGGTCGTATTTTTTTACAGTGTACACTTGCGGTTAATTCAACCATCCCTCGCCACTATTCGGAAACTCTTGAGAATGAAAACAAATAAAAAATTGAGACAGAAAAATTGAGACAGAGCTAGATAAAACTACTCCCCAACGTGTGCTACACACTGTTACCCATATGTAAGACTTTGAGTATTAAAGAACACAAAGGATTGGGGATTGCAGAAAAAGAAAAAGATAATTTGGGCTTCAGTTTTTTGGAAGAGCTGTTCCGCTGTGCCCCGGAGCACAGTGTTACGCTCTCCGCTGAATTCCAATCAATATTTAAACATTGACCAAAAACAAAGAAGTACCGAAGATCAGCCCCGGCTCAAATTAAGTGCTGGGCTGATGACTTATGAAAGTTTGCTCCATAGTGAAATATAGCATTTGATTTTCAACTAAAAATAAAAAAAACCTATTATTTATAAACTTACTTATTTCGTTGTGTCTAATTATTGGTGTACTTTCTTTATTTAGTTTTGTTCAGAAGTTTAATTATTAGATTGTCGTATAAGTTTCGGACTATGAAAGCTACAGCTTTTGCCGGAACGAAACCCGACGAATGTCTCACAAGTAAGGTCTCCATATAGGCATACTTCGAAAAATCTGAAAAAAATATAGAATGTTCATCCGATGAGGGCAGATATGTTTATATATAAAAAAATAAATCAGCGGAAACTCGATAGTGCGTCTGTAAAAAAAAAAAAAATATATTTCTTTATTTGGCAATTTATCACCGATTGGCGATTGAATAAAATTCCAAGAAATAATTATTTACGTCAAATAATCTTTAAGGTAAAAATGTTTCATAATGAAATTGTTTAAATAAATTTAATTTAAATAACGTTAGTTTTGTCAGTTTTAGTTTATTTTAACTACAGTTGTGTCATATATATTCTTATAATGAAAGTTAACTATGAAATTTTATGAATTAAAACAAAATTTAAATTAATTTAAATTGTTTTAATCTCAAAATTAAGCTGTATTAAGCACTGTAGATTTAATTTTATTGCCATGGAAATAGAAACTTCTCCGATATTGAAATGCATAACTGCAGCATTCTTTATCTGGCCTTTATTTTCGAATACGCTTAAATATATGAAAACATATTTTTCAACATAAAAATATATTTACAGTGATAAAATTAACTAACTGCAGCAACAAGCAGTATAAATATGTAATACAAAAAATATATGCATTAAATTCTCTCATTGTTTAAGTTTAAATTCATTAAATACTATTTACAAGCATTCTAAAAATCAATTAACAAGCTATTTTCAGATGCATTAAAATCGTTTGCTTTTGGCGAAGAAAAGTGCTTCTCGCCAAATGGAGTAATGCTTTCGTCTTTTCGCGCCAAATACTCGAAAGTATTTTGTTTTTCACAGACTTTCTACTGTAATTCCGCTGCTAAATTTGACTGATTCTTTATTACACATATATGTAGTTTAATTAGTATTTTTTCAAAATATTATGAGTATGCCCAGTAAGGAGACTTTCCTTGTCAGAGGCTACAAAAAACGCCAATTAGTAATTTGTGGGAAATGCCATCTATCTCATTCAACAAATACGGCTCTCACATATTATCATTTTTTCCAACCCCTCCAACTAATCCTCGTGGTTCAACCTTTCCACTAGAGGCTCAGATGCCATCCTGTACTAATGTTTTTTAATGAAGCATCCAAACTTACTTCATTTTTAAAGAATTCGTGACACGTGAAACCTGATAAAGGACAGAAAATCATAGCTGCCGCGGCAATTACTTTTTCGATTAACTTTTTTAACTTCTTTGCTTCAGTGTAATGACGTGAGCTTATGAATCATACTATTTTTTTCAATTTACTTTTTTTTTTTTTTTTTTCAGTATTCAGAAAAGCAAAAGAAAAATATAGATTTTCAAAATAAAAATTTTAAATGTTTCTCTGTAAAGGATGAAAAAGGATCTGAAAAAGGATCCTTTTATTCCATAAATGCAGTTTTTTAAATTCTTAAAAATTCTTAGTTTCACATTTTTCTGATTGGTTTAGTACAATAAATTAAGCACAGTATAGAGAAAAGGAAATTATTTCGCAATCATGGCTAATTAAGTTTTATGAGAATAAATTAAATTCCTGTAAGCATTTGTGTATCTATTTTACAGTATATTAATTTCAATGTTTGATATACATTGGCAATTACATTCATTTTTATTATGGTTATTAAATGTAGAATAATACCAGATTATATTAACAGCATTACTAACATTTCTCAAAAATTAAAATTAAAATAGAAATAGAAATTATCGTAAAATTGACTTAGAAATGTTATTGTAGTTTTTGAAAAGATTATTAATAGTGCAACAAAAGGCTCAAATGTTCTAAATGCTAATTTAAAAATTTGTAAAAGCTTTTAAAAAGTATTTTATTTTATGCTAAGTATAGAAAAAATATATACTACTCGTTTGATATATGGTTATTTGAAAATGGGGTCTTTTATGCTGATACATTATATATATCTTAAAATGAAGTACTTTATAAGATATATCATTCTTATTTTAAAATCTTATCAGAGAAAGGTAGTACATTTATCATTTCGAAAAAGTGATCCATTTTCCCCTTATATAAAGAGTTTCTATACACTATCTTAAGCAATTTTCTTTTGTACTCATTGTTGTTGAAGTTTATTTAACTATATATTTTTCATTTAATCAATTTTCACCAAGAAAATAAACAGAAATAACGAAAACGTAAAAATAAATTGGATTTGTTGAAAAGGATGGAATAAAATTTAACAGAATAAGTGTTTAGAATACATTTATTAAATTTGTATTTCCTTTGACAGATAAAAGTTTATTTGTTTGCTATATAAAAATAATTCTTACAAAGAAGTCAAATAAAAACATACCAAATAAAAGAAGGAGTATATTCGAGAGAAAAATATTTACCATGTACAATGTAATCTAAATGAAACACATTTAATATAATATCAATTTCCAGTGTAATTTTTGTTAAACTTCCAAAAGAATAATTGTTAGATATAAATTTTAAAACTTTTTCTAAAGACGTTTCTACATAGTTCCTACAATACTTTCTACATATTCATATTCTTTCTTTAAATACTTTCCTAAATTTTCCTATAACTTACAAAGTATTTATTTTACAAGATTTTGTTCTGAAAAGATATACAAGTACTATTGATTAAAGAAAAGTAAAACGCTTTTAATACTTGATTAATATCCTTTTATCTGTAAGATACAGCGACCATTTTATGACTGAAAGAGCGCCAATTTGGTGTAATTTTTTTTTTAGGTTTTGTGACAAAAGGCGAAAGAATATACATTTTTACGTAATTACTACCTTTGCTGTACAAAGTTGCCAGTTTGGCTTCAATTTGTATTCAAAAACTTTGAATTCATACCAGAAAATTCGAACAGTTTTTTTTTCTGATTTAATGAATAGCAGACATTTAGTGATTACGTAAAGCAAAATTTCTTTTTTAGGAATTTCCGGTGAAAGCTTGGAGATTCGGAATAAAAATGGAGGCTAAACTGGAAACCCTGTTGCCGAAATATTGCTATATAAAGTGTATACATACGGAAATTACATAATGTAATCTCATAGAAGGTACCAGCAACCCCGTACGATATTTTTAGGATACATTTTTTAATCAACATAAAATGGAAGATATGGTCACTTACTGTTTTTTAAGAAAACGAGTCGTACATTAAAAAACACATTTTAATCGGAACAAGTAAAATTTGTGTAGTTTAAGTGAAAAAAGAGTTGCTAGGTATTATAGGTATGTAACTGTGCAAAATGATCAAATGATCTGTATGCAATGGTTTTCTTTTTTACTGAGAGAACATGTAACAAAACAGTGTTAGGAGGAAAAAAGCATGCAGATTAAAAATCAGTTGAAATATGTTAAAGTACAAACTTCAAATTGATCCAGTTCTAATGTGAAAATATTCCTGCGATTTCTTTTGCTCCATTTTTAACACTTTAAATCTTGAATTTTGAATAAAAAAATTGCTTCACTTGAATTAATAACCGTTAATATCTAAGATATCCAGAAAAACATATATAACAGTAATTTGATTTTTAGATTTTTTTTATATTAAAACTGATTTAATAAATCTGTACTTAGATCTCTTTTTCAATTCCTAGTATTAGTTCACACTATCCCTATATATATCTTGTTCAAATTTTCAATCGTTAATAAAATACTTATTATTCATCCACTCAAGTTCAAATAATTTTTTTTAACTTGTAGTGGATGACACTTGATGTTAATACAGTTTTTTCAAATATTAATTTATTAATTAAATTAAATTAATTAATTTTAGTTTTATATAGAAGACAAAATGACGGCCATTGCTTATTGAACAGCATTTAATGCATCTTCATGCATACCTATATGCATACCTATAAGGGGGTTACCATAGGGGGGAACCCTGTTCTGTCGCCAAATACCGCCAAGTTTATCGCCAACTTGGCGATATATCGCCAAATTTGGCTACCAAAATGAGTCGCCAAAAGTGACCCCAACTTCCCATAGACTTCCATTGTAAAACAATAGGGTTTACTTGCTTATAAAAAATCAACAAATTCAGATATTTTAAAGCAACAAAAACTAATTTTAGCTTAAGGGATTATATTAAATTTTTCTTTGATGACCTAAGTAGGAATTGACTTAATTTTTTTTTATTACTTGTCACAAAATATTTAGAAGAATAATTAGGTTAATTAACAAAAAGTACTGTTATGGAAATCTCACGGTTCTTATAAGAACAGTCTAAATAAATGTATTATGATCCTATCTGTAACATAGAAGTGTTTTGTAATTGCATATTTTTCGTATAAACTTTTTAGGTGTGTTCGTAATTATATAAATACGTAGCACCTATAATTGTGGTTAGGTCCTTCTGTCTGTCCGTCCGTCCTCATATAACAGAGAAAAAACTACCCAACCGAATGGTCTGAAATTTTAAATATATAATTGTTGCAAAATTTTGTCGAGTCATTTTAAATTTTATGAAATTCGGATGTATGGTTTAATTACAGGGACTGTCAAAAATTTTTCGTTGCATTACGGACAATGGGAAAAAAATGTTTCAATGCATTTTAATGATGTTACAGCCTTTCGAACAGAATGAAATATGCACTTACGAAGTGTTCTAAAATACACATTCAGTACAATATGCGGTGCAAAAAAAAAAAATATTTATAAAACTACTTATAGTACGAGCACACCTCATTCGCCACGTTTGACGTGTAATTTCCAACTTGTTTTAATTGGATAAAAGCTACGCCTAGGTAAATGCTCAAGAAAATAACCGCGATAAAAAATAATAATCTTCGACTGTTTCACTGTGCTTTGAAATGTGATTGAGAAAATTTTTTTGAATGAAAAGTACAATCAAATGTTATTAGTAGACGAATTAAATAAATTATACATAAATTTTTCTTTAATGGTACTTAAAAGTACCGCCAGGGTATAAAGAGTTCATTGTACATCTTGTTTTGAATTTGGAAAAAACGAGAAATATGAAAAACGATTTTTGAAGATTTAAAAGTGATGACTGTCCATAAAGAAAAACAAATCGGACGAAAAAACAGGGTTGGGTTGATTTTAGTCGGCCGATTATCAACTCGAGGGATATAGGCCCGAGGAGGAGTGCCCTCAGTGGGCGTCTTTCTAAGGGAACCTATCTCAAATTTACGCATAGAAATCCAACGTTTCGAAGAAAACCACGAAAACTCCAAAACGGTTAGGCCGATGGGCTCGATTGGGTTCAAACCCAGCACCTCTCGTCTACCAGCTTCGAGAGCAGAACCTCTCAGCCACTTGTGGGTGGACGAAAAAATAGGAGAAACATATTTCAAATAGTTTTTTAAATCTAATAGTTAGTTCGAAAGTAGCACAACATGTACAATGCATTGCTCATTGTTTCAATAAATTACATGCATATTTATGCAGAGTAATTTGTTTCGAGTTTAATCAAAAAAGACAGAGGACCTTTCTAGCTACCTTTCGTGTTAGATAGCTATGTTCACGTGACGCCGTTTTTGGACACCTGCTTTCATGATTTCAAGCATTACTTGTCTCAAGTGGACTGAAAATAGAGACATGTGTAACGCACCGTGGCAGCCTACACTTTTCGTTATCTTCGGATTATGGAATGACAGATGGCAGTGCATATAAAGGCTAATCAAATGTCAAATATTCATGTATTTCGCACACTTCGAATTTAAAGTCAATTTTAAGGGGAAGAAACTGTGAAGCGTACATAAAAATACAGTAAATAACCATAAAATTATTTTCTATGATTAAATGATAAAAATTATATAATATATAACTTTCTAAAATTAAATAACCGTCTTCTTTCGAGGTCGGTTTAAAATGCAGGTAACATTATACAGCAATATGAAAAATTTCAAATAAATAAACATATAACGTCTGACTATCAATTTAAAATTGACCTACTTAAAAAAAATTGAGTTTCCTTTCCGAGGTCAAAATGTCCCGTTTTGTCTCAAAACATGGTAAAACAATTTTATTTTGGAGTGACACCTCGGATCTTTATTTCTAGTGCCAAATTAAAGCTCTTCCCAAATTTTGGTGAGATGCCATCAGCTGTCTCTGAATTTATCTGTGCTATACTGTAATATTTTATGTCTGACGCACACTTGTGTAACCCTCAGTTTAAGATATTATTCTGACAAAAAAAAAGCGTTAGAACATAAACATACCAAAAATAGTTAATACAGATAATATTCGATGAAAGATAAGCACTTACAGTTCGCAGCAAAAGCTTAGACAATGATCAATTACGCTTCTGTACTAAGAAGTATGCAACGAATTTTTGAAACACAACTGTCATCTATTACTTGTGACTTATCCTTTATTCACAAACAATACATTTCAAATTATACACTTTGCATAATATATAATGATAAAATAGCAAAATAAACATTGTGCAAAAGTATAGACAATCTGTATATTTACAAAAAAAAAAACCCTTAAATTAAAATCGAACAGCCCCCATAATGTCTGCAATTAGTGCAAAAAAGTGACTTTCCATGGAAGAAACTAAATCTTTCATCACGTGAGGGTTTATTTCTTACCAAACACGTTCAACAGCAGCTCGAAGTTCATTAACAGAAGAGCATTGCCATAAAATTGCATGAACCTTACTAGACATGATATCACAAATATTTTCGATTGGATTCAGATTAGAGCTATACGGCAGCCAGTCGAGAATAGTAATGTTTTGAGAGTTAAATTAAGTTTTTGTTTTATGAGCAACATGATTGGACGCATTATTTTGCTGAAATACATACTTTGCACCAGATGAAAGTTCACCAAAATGGCTGCAAATTTTTCTTTAATGTATGATATATATGTAGTCTGACGCTGTTTTGCAACCATTGAGGAACTCCAGAGATACTTGGGCTTTAAAGCAAAATGAGGACCAAATCATTAAAAAGACATTTCCTTGTTGACGACTAAATAAAGACCGAGGCTCTTTACGCAAGTCGTGCCAATACTGTGCCCACCTATCTGGGCCATCCAAATGCCTCTTTTTTTTTCGTCACTGAATATCACAGTACACCACTGGGGTCCACATGATACATGTATGCGAGCCCACTGCATTCTCGTCAATTTGTAGTGAGATTTCAAAGCTGGCTATTTTGATTTTCCTATGAACTAATTTACATCTTTCTTTAATTCAGCTACGAATCGTATCCGTTGACACAGAAAGTCCTGACTGGTTTTTAATGTGACTATAGCACTCATCATTTGTATAGATGGTAGTTTATGGATCCTTATATCCTCTCGTGTTCTGGTCACACGAGGCCTTCCAGATCTATGTTTAGCTTTAAAGGAGTCACCTTTAGACAATACTCGATAGACAGAGTTCTTTGAACGATTCAAAGTAGCTGAAATTTCTGCAACTGACCTCTCTTTTGATTTCAGCTTCCATATTCTGGTTAGTTCATCTGCCCGAATCTCACTAGCTCGTAGCATCTTCACTAACTAATGCTATCCTGAGGTATACTTAAATACTTTATGCAAGTGACGTCATAAGTTTGAAATTTGCATTTTTCCTTGGACAGTTGCCAAAAATCAAGAAAGTGTCTAAACTTTTGCAATACGTAAATTTAACCTTTTTCATTTAAATGAAATATTATCCAACATTAAAATCATTATTTCCGTCCTAAAAGGTTTAAAATATATTTAAAAATAAGTATTGTTATTTGTATAACTCAAGCGTTCGTATCTTTTATTTAAAGGTTAAATATCATGGTGTCTAAACTTTTGATGAAGACTGTACTATAAAAATTGCACAGTGTGGACAAAGTATTGGTTTATGGTTTTGGAAAATCAAATATGAAATCGAACTTCCAACGATTTCAAATGATAAACATCAATGGCACTGTTGACGTAAAGAAGTAGGAAGCTTCACACATATTAATTGTAAATGATATTTCGAACTTATATCAGATCATGCATTCACTATTCCATTTTTCTGCCGAACTGATACTCTTATTTCATTATTCTATTTTCTTAATCAGAAAGTACCAAATCCTAATTGCTATAAATGACATTAGAGATTCATTATTCTTTTTTAACTTCTTGTGATCAGATCTTCCAAAATGATCTTTTATGTCCATCATACATATGAGTTATCATTCCAATTTAAGATGTAATCCAGTGTTTTCAAACTAACCTTTAGTATTGGTTTTTGAACTACTTTTGCCAATCAGTATTCAATGTACATTTTGTAGGCACTTCCTGAATACAACTGGATTTTTTCAACTGCGGGAAAAAATGCACAGGCCTGGAGTCGAAGCCAAGACATTTAACGACTTAAATTCTTAATGCTCTACTTATTGAGATATCAAGACCATCAATATTTGACTGAGAAAACTTTATTGGGAATAGCATCTGGCCTGCCATGATGACAGCTCAGTGCAATAAACTGCAGGTAATTAAACACCATTAAACGATTGATACGTAAATACACTTTATAATTATTACTATCTCAGTCATATTCATTGGTAAAGACATTATATAACTGAATTTTTCCATTTGAGTGAATGCCTAGGGCAAAGACAAAACCGATTAGTAACTCAATAGATATAGAGCTGACAATTTAATTCAAAGGTCTTAGGTTCAACTCCCACTCTGGACATTTTTTTACTCACTTAAAAAAATTTTGCTGTAAAATATCTTTATCAATCAGTATGAATTAGATAAAAATATAAAGTTATTAAAAACATATAAAGTTATTAAAACATATAAAGTTATTAAAAGTATAAAGTTATTAAAAACATATAAAGTTATTAAAAATATAAAGTTATTACATATAAAGTTATTAAAAATATAAAGTTATTAAAAACATAAACAGGGCATTGATGTAACCACACATACATTTTTAATGAAGCACTGGCAGTTAAATCCCAAATCCTCTTGTATAATTGATTTTCAGAGCAAAGTAAGGGTCGTGGTAAGACTTTAAAGCCTTAACCCGATTTGAGAAATAAAATTTGGATAAAAATCCGATTGGCATACACGAAAAAATATACTACTTCCTTTGTAAAACGTTTACATAAAACAGGGAGTATGTCACTAGAAATTTTTGCTTAAGATATTTTTTCTTTTGATTAAATATATTCCTGCAATTAATCGTATAATTTGTAATATTTTATTGAGGTTAAATAAGGCAGAAAAAAATTATATAGTACGTACGAAAAAGTTTATAGTACGTACACAGAATTCATGGAAAATGCTAAAAAATGAGCTAAAAAGGTTAGTATTAAAATCATAAGCATCTTTTGTTATAAATGTCGTATTATCATTAGCAAAGAATGACATAAGATTATTAACTTAATATACAGTTTACATCATCTTCTATTTTTACAGTCATAATATTTTTTTTCACGTAAAGTATTCTTTACGATACATTTCAGGAAAATTTCCTATTAAAACGTTGGTTTTCCTGGCAGGTAAATTTTAAATTTGATAAATATTAAGAATTTTACTTATTGTAGATAAAAGAACTTTCTTATAGAGAAAAAAAAATACTTCGTATAAAATTACTTTCGCTCAAGAAAAGAAAAGAAATTTTATTCCAATATTTTACCACTTTTGTTTAATATTAGATGGATATTATATATCTATACATTCAAGTGGATAATCATAATAGTTAAGACGAAATTAATTTTCATGCGACAAGGCCTGAAGTTACATCTTACGAAACATCCCTTGATGCATTCTGTAATAACATTGATAAATTACTGATTAATGTTATTTACCAAATTAATGATCTGGATTAATTAATCGCTATTCCCTATCCCCGTTGACAATAATTTTTTTATTTAGATGAAGACTAATATAACTAATGATAAATTTTTAGCGTAATTAATGAAATAGCAAAATTGATTTTCACAATAAAAAAATAGACTTCCTTACAAGTTTTTGATACTTTTAAAACTGTTGTTTATTATAGAATATCGATGCGAATTTAAGATAAATGGCATTGTATAGTATTCCCTTAACACCAACTTTGAATGTTGTGTAATCAATTGACTCAATCGACATTACTTTTTTATTTCCTCATAGTTCATCAATCTTATTTAACCAATATTCCAAAACTAATATGTTTAAATAATCTGAGTTAATTTTTATTTCAAATACGTTCTTTTTCAGTCAAATGAAGGAATTCCCTAGCCTTTTGATAGTAATAAACTTCCAAACGAAGCTAAAAATTTCTAAAAGTAATAAAAAATATACATAAAGAATATGAAACCCTTATTCAGATCAACACATGTTTCATTGCTGAAACGGAGACATTTTCAAGATCTTTGTTGGTACAAATTTTTTTGAAAAATAATTTAAAAGCAAGGAATTTGGTAAATAAAATCAGAAGACATCATGTATAATAAAAAACAAGTGCAAACATAAAATAAAATAAAAATGGATATTTGTGAAAGTGAAATATAACTTTTTATTAGCCCCCGGTATGCTATTTCTTTCTCCCAGCAAATAAAATGTCGTCTCCAAAAAATGACTTTCCGTTGTATAAGCCAGCCGTAAAACAAAGCAGATGTATCATTGTACTGTTAAATACTCTACTGCAATTTTTTAAACTTTTAAGCATCGCACATTTTCAATTTTTATACCGTCGTATAGGAAAAAAAATTACGTTTCAATGCAATTTGTTCGAAAACCGCATCTCCACTTATTTTTGAGATATTAATTTTATTTTTGTAGTTTTAAGCGTCATTTGTTTAATTTTGGCAACTCAAATACTACATTTCTATAGAAAGTAAAGGAAAAATAGTTGGAAAATAGCAATTATATCTTTTTGTTGCTATTTTTTCATAAAAACTGAAAAAATGTACTTAAAATACGTGGTATTTTGAAAAAAAAAACATATAAATTAATGATTTCTGATAAAACATGGAGCTATTATAAACTAAATTTAATCTTAATTATCCATATTAATATTACAAACAAATGAATCATTAAATTGCCGATTTTTTTGGCGAGTTTCTTGAATGACGATATCTCTTTTTTGTATTTGTGTATTATACAGCGATATTGACGTTATATTCGTACTTTTCTGTAGATGTTGTTTAATACTGGATCACAAATGACGAATTCACCAACGGAGGCGGATGACGCCATTTTATATAAAATAAAAGAGTGTGTTTTAAGGCTTAAAACTTAAATATGCTTTGTACAATTTCTCTATATATACATATATGTATTTTTTTCATTGGAGGTGACACTAAATTCTGAAAAAGCAGAATTCCTGATTTCTAGTTTTATTTTATGTTCGCACTTGTTTTTCATTTTACATGTGGTCTCGTGATTTTATTTACGAATTTCTTGTTTTTAAAAAGTTTTGCGAAAATACTTGTATCAACAGAGATCTTTAGAATGTCAACGTTTGAGTGTTGAAACATATGTCGATCTGAATAAAAATATTTATATGCCTTTTAAGCGTATTTTTTATCATTTTTAGTAATTTTTAGTTTAGTTTGGATGATTGTCAGTGATTTTCATGCATAATTTTATAGTATTAAACTTACTAAAATATTTTCAAAATGATTGACAACTGCTTGTTGAGGGGCTAATCTAAAAATATATATATATATTTTTTACACTTTCCAAAATAATGTATGTTGAAATGTACCATGTCTTCGGTTTGTCTGAGCATGTGTCTCCCCTTGCTGTAACCGACGTAAATATACGTATATTATCATGATGTTAATATATGTTATTGAAGTTTAACACAGAACATTCCTTATTGAAAATGAAGTGTTTAGCATTTATACTTCGTTTTCAGTGCCACACAAAGGAATTTCGTTACATTATGGTTTATTGAAAAGAAAGTTCTTTGTGGTGTATTTTAATGAAGTAACACTTTTTCAAACATAACGAAATCATTATGCATTATTGATTTGTAATACAAAAGTCTTACTCTAGAATATGGTGTGTTTAGCCTATAATATTTATTTACTGCTACTCATAAAATAATTCTCTTGCATTATGACATCTGGGGAAAAATCACTTGCAGTGTATGTCGCAGTGTAACTCGTAAACTCCACGTTAGTGGCAAATTTGCAGCGAAAAATGGTTCAAATACCATCTTTTTTTGAAAACATGCTGTCATTAATTCGCGTTTATCATTGCCAAAATGTAGTTTTTAGTAAAAATAAATATTATAATTCGATATTTCTTTAAATTTCGTATAGGGTTCATCTATTAAATTTCATTATCTCAATATTGCTAACAAAGTTACACGCAGTTGAAGTTAATGAATTCTAGATCACACTAATTTGGGGTTCGAGGATGTTGAAATGAAGTGTGGAGTCCATATGTTAAAGATGATACACTATTTCAAACATAATCTAGATTGCTGAGGTGCACTACTGTATGATTATGATAGAATATAGAGTTCATAGAAATCATTTGTTCATTTACGTCAGTGGTACTCACTAATACTTCTGTGAGAACCTTAATCATGCAAAGAATTTCGCTCGACATCTTCTCTTAAGTTTTTGCACTCATATCTCTATCTATATAATAAAGAACACACGTGCCCGTCCGTAAAGGTGAACTTATTTTGACATTGGCAACAGTAGACAATTAAACTTAACTTTTACTGTAATTTTTTAAACTTCTAAATATCGCATATTTTTAGTTTTTGCGCCATCGGATAGGAGAAAAAATGTACTTTCAAATGCAATTAGTTTGAAAACAGTATTGCATATTTTTTAAAACTGTATCACACTTTTCTCAGTTTTATTGTATTTAAAATAATTTTAATAAATGATTTTTGAAAAATATATCTCTATCGTGTGCAGACGATTACGAAAGATAAATCCGTCTGCACTTAAGGTAATATAAATAGCTCAGCATTTGTTTCCAGCTTATATTCCATAACAAAATTTAAACAGTCACCAATCAATAAATAAAACATTAAAATATAAATAAAATACAAATTTAAGACATGTAATCGAAATAAGCGCTTAAACTATACAAATTATGAGATTCAAAATACTGTTTGTGAATAGATCTTTGGCGATTTCTTAGACTGTTAATTCCTGGAGTGAAGTCAAATAAAAAATTATTGCGTTTAACAAATTTGAAAATTTTATTTGAACGCTTTATTACTATTTTTTCATATAAATATAATTTTTGGTATTGTTAGGTGCCATTTGTACTCCTCGAAGCCCCGGTTTATCCCGTTGTATACTATAATGAACTTCTATTATATATTAATAATTCAGACGTAAATATTATTTTTAACTTTACGATTAATATCAACTTTTATACGGCCCATTTGGAAAATAAATATAGAAGTTTTTTTATTACATCGGATTAAAAAAAAAAGAGTGGGGTCAGTAACCCCTTAAAGGGCACCGGTATATTATATATACCACTTAATTTTTATTCCGAAATGCAACATTGGCACTGGAAGTTATACATTTTTTCTTTTTTAATGTACGCGAAGAAAAGCTTTTACTTACTTTCATATAAATTTGTTCATTAATACCGGTGTAACTCAATTATTTTTTAATTTTAGTAATAGAAGTACTTTGCCCTTGAAAGAGTTAATAAAATGTATTTTTCAAAAGAATATCAGAAATACTTTGCCCTTGAAAGGGTTAATAAAATGCATTTTTCAAAAGAATATATAGTACATGTATTTATTTTTATACATTAAAATTATCGAAGATAATTGCGGGACCACATAAAATAAACTCAAGAGCCGGTAGTGAGTGCCACGTATGTACAGGGACGCAAAAAGAACTTTGATACAGAATCTGTCTATAAGTGATAATCGCTGTAAAAGTATTTTCAGATGCAGCGTTAGTAGATTAGTAAATTAGCATTAGTAGATTAGTAGCATTAGTAGATTACGTGGCGAGCATAAATACTATAGTTTATGTACAGGGCTGCAAAACAGAAAAGTAAAATTCGTAAACGTTACGGCCTATAGTTGTGAATTGCTTAGAAGTTTTTTTAAATTATGTCATGCATCCTACAGCTTAATTATATTTAGTATATTAAGATAATTTTGTAGAATATAAATATAATACTCTACAGTGCTACGCAAAATATTTTATATACCGCAGTCCATGTATGCATGTATGGTAGTTGCTGGGAGTGTGTTATTTTTGTGTTATGAATTCCCTTTCGGAATTAAATTTTATTAATTACATATAGGACAAAAGTTAGCTTAATAATCATATCTCTTGATCGATAGTGTTGCTTCATTTTCTAACAAGGCATCAATCTTTCCAAAAATATAATTCAGAAACATTTAGGTAAAAAAAAAGGTTATAGTCAGCATGTGATTAATTATTTTCCAATAGAATGAAGGAATTTCCCTTTATTATTTAAACAAAAAAATTAATTAAGTAATAATTTTTTACTGCGCTGCTTCACAAGGTTTTTTCACGCTTAAAACTGTCTTTAATTATTAATTAGTGATGTTTTTATAAGAATTATAGCATTGCTTTGTATTTACAACAAATAAATTTAAAATTTAGTAATGGTTAAATTAATTTTTGTAATCAATTACGTCTACCAATAATTTGCTTATTAAATATATGAGTTGCCTTTCTGAATGAAATTTTATTAATGTTATCTAAGACAAGTGTTAGATTTATAATCAAATATCCCGATCGATATTGTTGCTTCATTTTCTAACAAGGCATTAATCTTACTGAAAAACATAATTCGAAAATAATTAGACAAAAAAAAAATTATTTCAGCATCAGATTCATTACTTTCCAATACAATGAAGGAATTTTCTATTATTAATTATTAATTAATGATGTTTGTATAAGAAAATGGCATTGGTAAATGTTTACAAAAGGTAAATTTAAAAAGTTAGTAAAGAATATATATATTTTTTTATAACCAACTGCGCCTATCAATATTTTGATTTATTTTTTTTTTAGACTTACTGATCAATTTTCAGAAATTCTTTTGTGTAAAAGAATTAAGCTAAATCCTATATGAAATGCGTTCTTTATAGATCATAAAAAAACTTTAAAAAAGGCAAGTTTGTATTTATAGAGAAAAATATATTATCTCGATGAAAATATATAATAACATCTTCTGAGTTGCACATGATTCCAAAAAGCGTTTTTTTTTTTTTTTTTTTTTTTTTTTTTTTTTTTTTTTTTTTTGTAGAAACCACAGAAACTAAGTTATTTTCGAGATTTCTTTTTGTTAAAACAATAAAATAAATTCTTTTACTGTCACTAATTTTCCGATACGTTCCCAAGTAGTTCTTAAAGTGTAATTATCAGTTTTCTCACCCCGTAATATTGGTATTCAAATCGATCAATTATCAAGTAAGTATTCGCATGTTCAGCAAAACAGTTTTTTTGACAAACATAATAAATTAACAGTAACAGCATTAATAATAAAATTAATAATTTTTGTAAACTTTGTCATGTATAATGCAATTAAGCAGCTAGATATATATAATTGAGAATTGATAGCTTTCTAAAAATTATATTCCGATTATTGAAAACTGTTTAATCCTTTGAAGTCTAATTAAGATTATACGTAGTTGTCATGCTGATTGAAATTAATTTTCGTTCAACGAACAGTAATAGATAATATGCAACATTATGAAAGAAAAACAAAAGTTATTAATTCTTTTTTAAACTTTAGTATGCATAGCAAATATCTGAAGTTGCTACATAAAATTTCTTAATAACACAATATTACATTTTAATTTTATGAGAAAATTATATTTTATAGTTCTCCATCGTGTGGTATCTTTCAAAGCAGCCCCCAATAGGCAGCCGTTAAATTTTCAGTTTGAACATACAGAACAATCTTTACTCTTTACATCTTATGTCTTAACTTTTATTTTATTTTACTTTTTTTTTTCAATTTCACGGTGCACGTCTCTCGGTAACTTTCTTTTTGACATTTTAGAGTATTATTTTAAAAACATTTTAAGAAGCGATAATGCCTAATTACACTTTAACACAATTTGTAAAATATTATTTCGAATTCTACGTATCTTCGAAGCTTGTCGACTTAATACATTATAAGGTCGAATATTTAACACGTGATTTATCACATTAGTAACTAAGCGTAGAACCAACAGAGTAAAAAATGTCCAAGACGGGAATCGAACCTGGAGTCCTTGAAATAGCGCTCCAAGCGCTCTACCAATTAAGCTACGATGACAATACCCAGCTTAGCATCTCTCACTGCTGTAAATTAATTGAAAAATTAATTAAAAATTATATAATGTAATGTCAGCATGATTCTTTACTGCGGCGGCTGAGAGCAGACATGCGACTGGAGCGGTAAAAAGTTTTGGTGACTGTGAGTCGATACAAGACCAAAAAGGGTTAATACATTCAAAAAATTACTCGGAAACGTTTTCGAAAAACAGTAGTAGCAAAATAAATTTTGTATTTATAAATGCTTCCTTAAATATTGAAAATATATTGTTTTATGAGGTTCCAAAATATAAAGAACAGTTTTTGGAATCTGAAGAAACTCGGAAGAAATTATTTGATATTTTCATGCGTATTTATATTATATTTTTGTAGATTTCAAAAAAAAAAAAAAAAACCTTTTTTATTTTTTTTTTTTTTTTATTTGGCATTTTGATAAACATTTACCCGATATTATGTTTAGCACATAAAGAAATTCTTCATTTACTACACTGTAAAAAAAAAAAAAAAAAAAAAAAAAAAAAAAAAAAATACAGTGTAGTAAATGAAGAATTTCTTTATGTGCTAAACATAATATCGGGTAAATGTTTATCAAAATGCCAAATAACTGGTTAGGGGAGTCGGGCAGGATCTATATTATAATGGACAAGCGTGTGCAGTGCATGCGTAAAGCTGACGTCATTTTGGGAATGTCAACACTTGACGCAGAAATTTCGGTTTTGCAAATTTTGCTATTTCGATTTTTTTACATTCCTAAACATCGTACATTTGCAATATTTACACAGTCATACAGTGAAAAAAAATCTACTTTCATATACAATTTGTTTGGTAACTGTATCTTAAACGATTATGACTTTGAAAATAATTTTCAATCATGCTTTTTTTTTTATCTATATCCATCGCGCGTAGGTTTCATTTACGGAAAACCCCATTTTCACTCAAAAAACGTTGGTCCAAATTTTTTCTGCTCGGATCTCAGGATGTCAAAAGTGGTCTTCAAATTTTAAAATTGAATTTATTTTCGAGATATTAATTTTTTTGTAATTTTTAATGACATTTCTGTAATGATGGCCACTAAAATGCTTCACTTTTATGGATAACATGGAGAAAAGTGAAAAGTGAAAACAGTAGAGATTATTAAATTTCTTTGTTTGACATCATTTTCAAATTTAAATTAACTTTTATTTGAATAGATAGTGGAAATAATATTACGATTGAATTGTATTTTTCAAGAAAATTTCAAGACATACAAACTTATTTTCACATATTCAAGCTTCAGTAATCAGTTCATTTTGGAAAGCAAAAAATCGTCTGCCGAATGGAACATTGAGATAAATTCCATTGATATAAAGTAAAAAAAAAATCCATCGTAGGCTTTGTTTTAAAATTTAAAGCAGTAAAATGATTTTCAACTATTTTCTTAAGATGCATATTAAAAATTTTCACAAGGACGTTCAAAACAAAGTATTTTAACGAGAAAAAATGTATTTTTCTAAGTATTTATTTTAATTCACAAATATAAAATGCTTTTGAATAAATTCTTGAAAACGAAGTCGTTTTTGTATAAGTTCACCCAAATGACGTCATTTGTACCAGCTCTGAAATTAGAAGCTAAATCTTAGAAGGACGAAAAGATTTTGGCAAATAAAGTTATAGAATATGTGAACTTTTATTGGGAACACTTTTGACTTAAATTATAAATGTAATTTATTATTTGAAATATCGTATTTAATATAATTAATACTCTAATATTCTTTTAAATTTACAGTAAAGTTAGATTTCATTTCACCCAAAATAATAGAACGATCTCATCCAATTCAAAAGCAACGGGTTGCCACGCAACTAGTCTGTATAGGAACTCTGATTACAAAACTGAGTGAGGAAAAAAACATTAAAGACAGCAATAATGTGAGAAAAAGGCATCCAATAGACGTCAGATTAAGAATGAGCAAAAGTTTAAAGAAAGAAGAACGAACAGTATAGATATTTCGTAGACATGATTATTTTAAATGCATTATCTTTTCAAATTACAACACAGATATATTTTATAACAAATCAAAAATGCTTCATATTACAGTAGACTCCCTCAAATCCGCAACCCTAAAATCTGCACATCATTACAGATGTAAATAAGGAAACTTTCAGTTCAAATTTAAGGACAAAATTACACAAATTTTTAGTTTTATATAATTCTGTATGTATTTTAATATGTAATTCTCGATAATATGACAGTTTTTTTATGAAGGAAGTATAAATTTATTTCTGAAAAAAAAAATCAAGATATTGCTGATATCAATGGTAATGTGGTAATCACGATTTTTTTACCAAATATATATTTATGCATTAATCAAGTTTTCTGGTTATAAAGATTGGCTAAACATGAAATAAAACTTCTTTACTTTATTATTTTGATGTGAATTAATAGCGTACCTTTATGATGAATGTTTCATTGAATAATTAAAATCTATATATCACCTTTATTATGCATATATTTTTATTATTAATTATTTACTTGACTTTTACTTTTAATAATTTAATCATTTTTAAAATTATCTTGCTTTTTATTATTTTAGTTCATTACTTCACGTAATTAGTTTAATATTTTACTATACTGCAAGCATTCACTTTAATTTCGATTGCATTATTACATTCAAATTAATATTTAATTAAATTAAAAAAATCAAAAAACCCGACTGCGTAAAAAGCGGACTAATGAGGTATTTCTCATCAGTGTGAAACTATTTTTTATATTACCTATCTATTTTTTATTATTATTATTATTTACTTGTTTTGATGACTTTTAAGTTGTGTATAATTGTTAGTTCCTATCTATAAACACTGTTTTGATGAGGCCTATAGATGTTTATGATGGTTAGAGTTGCAGTAAAGCTAGAGATCCTACCTACACAACTTCCGGGTTGTGCAATATTTAAACGGAGCTTCTAACTGTAAAATAGTCAATGAAACATCGTCTTCATTTTGAAAGACCTATTCAAAGATACGTTTCTCAATATGGTGCGTAAAAATTTCTTTTCGTCTCTGCCGCCATTTTGTATTTTCCGGCCGCCATTTTGAATTTATAAAAACAAAATCTAGCCTATAACCATCGGACGGTTAAGACGAATCGATAGAGACTGCATTCATTAAAATCCTGCCGTTGGGATGTTTCGAGGGTATAAAGAAATAATCATACAAAGATACGCGTGAAACACATAACCCTTCTTGGCAGTCGGGTATAAAATGTAAAAAAAGCAATGACAAGAAATCTGCAAAATTCTAAAATTCGCACAAACTCTGGTCCCAAGCTGTGCGGATTCGAGGGAGTCTACTGTATTTCAATTTTAGTATTTTGAATCGCTTGTAAAATAACCGATTTTGATGATCATTTAAAAAAATTACCATTTTTTCCATTGGATTTTTTTCCGTTTAAAATTTTATTTTTGCAGAAAGGAAGATAACAGTGTCTTAAATAAAATATGATACACTTTTGTACTACTTTTTTGGAATAATTAACTTCTTCGTTTTGACCTGAAATTTATAAAATGAAAACAATAAAACTGAATTTAAAATTAGGATTATTAAATTGGAACAATATTATTTTAGCGTTTTTCAGCATTTGACATGCAAAAAAAAAAAAAAAAAAAAAAAAAAAAAAAACTATTTTTTAAATTTTAAATATTAAAGTAGTAAAACATACAATAATAACTATTTAAAAACGGTTTTTGCATCAAATGTACAAACCTTTATTCGTTTTCAAGATGCTCTTTATGATATTATAGAACAAACTTAACACGTTTTCTAGATGGATTCTGGTAAGCGTAAATTTCTAAAAAAGATTTTCTCGATTCATTATTTTTATATTAAAAATAAAGAATTCTATTTTAAAAAGAGAGATAATCTAATACATATATCACCAATAGAAAATATTAATTTCTACAACAGCTCACACAAATAGTTTTTTAAATTCAAGTGTCTAAGAATTTTTCATTATTTTGGACCCAAGATTAAGCCCACAAAATGTCTATGTTCAGTAAAGTAATGTTACAATAAATTAATCCTTTAGTGATATAACTAAAGTAATGTACCAAGAGTGAAAATAGATTACGTCTTAAACAGCTGCTGCCAACATCAGAACAACATTAAGTGGAAAATTATGGTGCAATCTTTAGAGAAGAAAGTTGGGATACTTTTTGAATTTTCAAAATAAATCAATTTTTACATTTTGTGCAGACTAGTTGATGAAAATTGATTTATAAATTAACTAAAATTATTTAAAATCAAATGCAATAATTGCAAGTACGTAGCATCCCTGGCCAAACCTTATAAGGACACTAAAAAATGTAAAGAATCATAAACGTAAGTTTTAACAAATATTATGTAATGTGTACTTTGATTCAAAGTTTTGGTCATTTTTATTATAAAATAATCTATATTATAACGGACAATCGTGTATGGGCGTAAAGCTGACGTTAATTTGCTAGTGGCAACACTAATGAATAAAACTTTGATTTTGCAATTTTCGCTACTGCAATTTTTTAAATTTCTAAACATCCCACATTTTCAATTTTTACACGATTCTACAGGGATAAAATATACTTTCAAATGACCATACTGATTTTATATTAAGTTGACAAGCTTTCTGATAAGTATAAAACGAAATATTATTTTACAATTTGTGTTTAAGTGTAATGAAGCCTTTTCGCTTTATTAATATATTTTAAACATAATACTCTAAAATGGCAAAAGAAAGTTACCAAAAGAAGTGTACCATGAAATTGAATGTAGTTTTAAAAATATAAGATATAAGATGTAAAGAGTAAAGATTGTTCTGTATCTTCAAACAGAAAAATTCAGGGCTGCCTATTTGAGACTGCTTTGAAAGATACCACCCGATGAACTGCAAAATATAATTTTTAAATAAAATTAAAACATTTTACTGTGTTACACATATTTAAATTTTAAAATACAATTAATAAACTTTGTTTTTCCTTCGCAATATTGCCTATTATACATTGCCGTTCGTTCAATGAAAATTAACTTCGACCAGTATGACACCCTATGTATAATCTTATTTCGACCGCAATAGCTTAATCAGTCTAGTCAAAGCTGCATATCAGTTTTTAAGATTCTATCTTGAATTACACTTTTTCAGCTGCGCAACTGAATTTATACATGTAAGAATAAGAAAATAATATTCATTTTAACGGTAACGCTGATGCTGTTAATTTATAATGATTTTCTCCGAAACATGTCTTTTGAACATGAAAATGTTTACTTGAGAATTTGTAGAGTCAGAAAAAGTTTTTCTCCGGATAGAGGGAATCTATCATTACATTATAACACTACTTGAAAACATATCTGAAAATCAGCTGCAGCAAAAGAAACTTTTATAATTGCATTTTTAAACATAAAAAATAAATTGATTTGGGATGCTTAAAAAAAAAAAAAAACATAATGTTTTTCAAAATGGTAGGTAATTCGGACTAGGTTATTGTATATATTTTTCGTTGGTTATGTTATACAGGATGCCCATAATTAAACGTACCTATTTTTAAATTGTAAACAGACGGAAATATTGTTCATAAAGTTGCGACCATTTTGTGAAAGATATAATAATGGGATAGAATTTCGTTAATGCGAAAAAATAGTTAAAAATTCTACTACCAGAGGGCGTTTTTCATGAAATACATATTTAGCATATATTTACGATAGTTTAGAAATTTTATTTATTAACTTTACTTGTTCTTAAAGAGCGCATTTCATGACATGTTCTTAGCATTTCCCGGAACACGCTGCGGTGAACGGTGGAACATGTTATTTTACGATTCCGGGCAGTACCTGAAAAAGATGGCCGTCACTTGGAACATGTTTGCTTGGAATAAAAATTGTAAACTATCGTAAATGTATGCTAAATATGTAATTCGTTAAAAACACCCTCTGGCGGCGAAATTTTGAACTATCTTTTTCCTCAAACGAATTCCCATACCTTTATTATGTCCTCCAAAAATTTTTACATCATTCTGAACAATAGTTTCGTCTGTAGACAAGTTTAAAATAGGGTTGTTTTATTATGGATACCTTATATTTTAAGAAATATTTATTATTATTTTTTAAACTGTACAAAGAACATCGCCAAAGTTAGATAAAAACACATGAAATTGATTATCTATGGTTTTCGTAAGTGTTATTCTTGAAATATAACCTTTATATAACATAAGAAATAATAGACTATAAAATTCTTTTTTTTTTTGACACACATAACCTTTATAGATTATGGGCTTCAGAAAAATTGCTTAAAAAAAGCTACAATAAAAAAGAGAAATGTAATAGAGCAGAAAATTAAAATATCCCAAGGAACGGATCATATGTGATATTTCTCTTTACTTCAAATATAAATAAAGAATTTAAAAAAAATATGACTCATAGATGTGTAAAAAAGAAATATAAAATGAAAATCTGTTGAAGTTTTACGTTAAGTATGTCACAGAATTTTCTTTTATTAACTAAAATACTCTTTTTTGGGGGAAAATAGGTCAGATGGATTAAAGTAGAGAGTTTGAAATGACTATGATATAAAAAACCCTCTTTTTCCTAAAACTATGAAAAAAAAAACTATTCCGATCTTTCATAAAATACGTAGACAATTTAAAAATATTTCTACCTACTGCTGTATGTATAGATTATCTTCTAATGCATTAGCATTCAATATACGATATAAATGTTAAAATGTAGTAGGTGATCCAAATCCGAGCATCCTGATCATAGACTACACCTAAAACCATTTTTTAATAAAAACTCTAGAATTTCTGTATTTAATATATATTTTTTCAATTGCACTAGCAACACCAAAAAGCATTTTTATATGAAAAATTTTAATAGTATACTAAAATAAAATTTTGGAATTCATTAAAAGTGACACTTTCGCCGCATGTCAAGGAACATGCTGCAGGTCCAGAGTGTGGTTTTAGGACATTAACTATAACCGAGACGATACAAGGACATTAATTGTAACCTGATACTAATAAAAAGTCTCAATTATGTTATTTTGTGTCGAGTTTGTAATTTATAACTTAAATACAATAGTTATGTGGGAAATAAATAATTGCAGTATATATACTGTGTTTCCATTGGAGCCTTCGACGATTCGATAATGTTTAACAACATTAAACCAAAAATCAGCGTTTCAAAACTGGAAGGATGTCTTAACAACTCAACCAGCTTTAAAGGTGCATAATCCACAAAAAACTTCAATTGTCACAACACACAATTCTTCTTATGAATTAGGGGCCAGTATGAGTTAAGAGAAAGAGAACGGAGAAATTTATGTTGTTGCATACGCATTCAGAACACTTTCACGTACTGAAAAGAGGTATGCACAAATAGTAAAGAAAGCACTAGCTCTAGCTTGCAGATGTCTAATTGGAACTCACTTTAGATTTGAAACTGACCATAAATCTCTAATTCCAATCTTTTCAAATAAGAACCTTCAAGACTTATTTACACGGTTGCAAATGAAGAGGAAGAAGGTTGAAGATAAAGATAATGAGATGTTCTTATTCCATATTCCACATACCAGGAATAAACTTTATGGACGAGTTGTTCGTCTTCCCTAGAGAGTGAATCTTTGATGAAAGGAAGATGTGGTATTAAAACATGAAATATAAACAAGATGGTACAAGGACATAAACTGTAACTTTATAATAATAAGAAGGCTGGGTTATGTTATGTTATGTTATATTGTTTCGTGTTTTTAATGTGGGACCTAAATAGAATAGTTATTAAAATAAAATTAAATAAACTTTCTAAAAAGGTGCATTTAATACGTTAAAGATGTCACAAGTCTAGAAGAGGTTATTACGTATAAAAACACAGTTTTAAAAACATAAAATTCAAATATTATACGCCGAGCGCTTTCTATCAGAACTTGATCATCCTCAGGGCAGCTTTGATAACGTTCTGAAATTCCTTTTCGTACTCCGTCCTCGGCTGGACAGCAAGGTGAGTCTAATTTTAGTGGGCAGGGGAGAAGGGAGGTAGCAAACTGAAAATTCCCTTCTATGATTAACAATTCCTCTTCTATTCTAAGAACTTCAACCATATTCCTGGAATGTTATATGAAAGATTATCATTAATTTCCTTATTTCCTATTATTAAAATTTCTATAGGTTATTTTATTAATGAAATATGATAATAGGAGATAGGAATAATGATTCTTTCTTCATTAAAAAATGTAAGGTACTTGTACCTAATATGGACACCCCTAATATCTTTAAAAGTTACAATTTTGATAGAGAGATGGCGCTACATATCCGTGAAGAAATACAGTTGAAAAGATAATTAAACCTGGAAAGTGCAAAAAAGAGCACTGTTCGCCATTTGGAAGGAAACTTGTTGTTTCGTGGTGTGCTGATCGTAATTACAGGTAAGTTTAAATTCTTATTAGATATTGTAAAATTACTTTAAATATTGAAAAGTGGAGTGTTTTAGAAAGCTAATAAAACATATTTTCGATTGCTATCGCAAATATTGCTTTAAAATGTTTTGTTTATTTTTTGCAAGATTTAGTAAAACTATGCCCGATTCCCAATATGGACATTTTATGTCGACATTGAAAATACAGCAAGTGAATCTTCAGATTCACAAATTTGTAAAATATCTGTTTAATGTCATCTGAACAATCCTCCAAGAAAAAAAAAATCTCCAAAAATCCCTTGCGGAAAAATCAAAAGAAGCCTCCTCTCAGTAGGGTATCTGTTGGTGAAATCGCAGGTACCAGCGGTATAACTTCCTCAACAAAGGAGATCTGGTACTGCTTCTTAAGTAGTACTGATGCTATTGCAGACATGGACATGCGGCTGTGCATCACATGCGACATTTATGTCCATGAGGACTATGTGGGACCTACCACCCATGATGACGTTTTTATTTGTCCATCCTGTGAGGACTGAGTAATAACAGATGTAAATTCTGCAGACAGATTCAATAAAGCTAAGAAAAACCAAGTATATTATTATATAATATTTTGTAGTAACTGAGGTGCTTTGCATGGGTCTTCGAAGAGCCACAACCGAAAAGACTACCCCCTTTCTAAAATGCATCTTCTAAATATATTTACTCTGCCCCCCTCCCCCGCAATACTTTAAAGTATATTTCTTTTATCTACTCTCCTCTAAAATCCCTTGGAATAGTGGCTCTTCCATACACCCTGTGTAGTAGGTCAATAAGGAGCCACCTGTCCCTATTATGTACATGCATGTCCATAATAGGGACAGGTGGTTCCTTATATGGACACTTGTAAGCATTTTTTGTTTTTATCATTAAAATTAAACCAGAATAATTACAAGGTCGCTAATTTTAACAATGATAGTCAACAGTCCAGGTATTGTGGTCATATATTTTTGGAGTCCTATGACGTGTACACGTTGATGAAAAAAATCAGTTTTCCTTAGGGTGTCCATATTGGGTACAGGTACCTTATAATTTTGCTGTTGGTTAAGTCTTGATTACACTTTTTTTTGTCTATTAAACTTAATATCACTTACGTGTTCTTTCAATCTGTTCTTAAATTTCCGTCCGGTCATTCCAATATATACTTTTTCCTCTTGTGTTTCTGTTACGAATGGAATTATGTAAATGCCTGTGATTTCATCTTTTGGAACGGGATCAATCTTGTTATGTATTAAGGCTTTGAGTTTTCCTGTTGTTTTAGCTAAAAGATTAACATTAAATTTCTTTAACGCATTTCTTAGCTTCTCATATAAAACAGATATATACCCAAAAATTACAAAATTTAAGTATATTAACTAGATTGTATTTATGTGCTTTATAGTTTATGTCGTAGACGAGTTTATTAATATGATGTAGGGGGAAACCATTTTCTCTGGTGATGGATTTAATTTTATTTATTTCACTATATCTAGAAAATCGTCTGTGCGTATTTCGAAAGCCTGTTTAACATGAAACCTAGTTGTTGCTATTTTGTATTCAAAAGGAGAAGTGATGTCATAAGTTATGTTGTGATTCGATCTATTAAGTTTCCTATAAAATTTCCTATCTAATTTGTAATCATTCCTTGCCAATTCAACGTCTAAAAACTATTGCTAAAAGGTCTTTTCATTTTTTTAAAAGTAAATTTTATGTTATCGTCTGTTGCATTGATATCCTATAAAAAGTTCTTTTAATTTATCAATATTGTTTTCCCATACAATAAATACATTATCTACGTACCTAAATCATATTTCAGAATTAACTTACAGGTATTTAAAATTTGATGCTCTGATGGCCTCAATTTTGTTTCTGCTAATAACCCTGATATAGGTGATTCCATCGGGCATCCTTTTTTTGCTTATAGAATATTTGGTTAAATAAAAACACTTTGTTTTCTGTGGCTAAGCTGAATGCGGATTTTAAAGTTGTTTTTATGTCCATGTTAAATAGGCTATTGGCTTCAATGGAATCTATTATGAACTTCTTCACTTCGTGGTATAAAGATACAATATCCAAACTTGCGATTACACTGTTTTCTTTCAATTAAATATTTTTGATTATATTAATGAAATCAGTGGTTGAATTTAAAACATGGTTGGAAGGTGGAAGAATTGTGTTAAGGAAAGAAACGAATGCCATTTAAATACTTTAGGTTGGTTCTGAACATTTTGTAACGATGGGTCTAAGAGGAATATCTTTGTGATCTTTCAAGCGTCCTATCAACCTTGGCGTTGTTGCGGTTTTGTTAATCCTGACCTTATTCCTAATTTCTGTTGGTCAAGCACCATTTTTAATTAATTCTTGGGTTTTTCTTCCGATAATGCTATTTGGATTATTTTATTTTTTATTTGGATTTATTTTATTTGGATTATTTTTGGATTTATTTAAAATTTTTACAGTCCATTTCATTAATGCATTTCTGTATTTTCACAATATAGTCACTTTTATTAAGGACGGCAAGTTTATTTGATTTGGATAATCATGATATTTGCATCTGAATGAAGTTACTTTATTGTATTATGATTTTTATATTTATAATTTAGTAGTCCTTTTGAAAATTTCCTAATATTGCTATGGAGGACTTCACGTATTTCTTCTTTCGCATTTGGCTCGATTGATTGAGTAACATTTTCACAATCTGCGATCACGGTTTTAATATCAAAATTACGACCAAAAATTTACTTTGGGCCAAGAGTTAAAACCCTGTGCTCTTCATGACTTAAAGTTACTTTGGGTATATACCTGGTTTATATGAGAAGCTAAGATATGCGTTAAAGAAATTTAATATTAATCTTGTAGCTAAAACAACAGAAAAACACAAAGAATTAATCCATAACAAGATTAATCCTATTCCAAAATATGAAATCGCAGGCATTTACATAATTCCATTAGTAACAGAAATGAAAGAAGAAAAAGTATATATTGGAATGATCGTACGGAAATTTAAGGACAGATTGAAAGAACACGTAAACGATATTAAGTTTAATTGGCAAACCACAGCGTTATCAAGACTTAACAAACCGCAGTATTTAAATACATGTATTAAAGAAGCAAGAAGCATTATTCTTACCTCCCATTATCATATTTCGTTAATAAAAGAATCCATAGAATTCTTAATAAAATGAAACAAGGCAATTGATTATAATCTTTCATGTAAAATTCCAGGAATATGGTTGAAGTTTTTAGAATAGAAAATGAAATGTTAACCTTTTAAGGATATTTTTAGTTTACTACCTCCCTCTACCCCTCCTCAGTAAAATTAGACTCACTTCGCTGTCCAGCCGAGGACGGAGTACGATAAGGAATTTCAGAACTTAATCAAAGCGGCTGACCAAAGCATGATTAAGTTGTGATCGAAAGCGCTGGGCGTACAATATTTGAAGTTTTTTGTTTTTAAACCTGTGTTTTTATACGTAATAACATTTTTTAGATTTGTGTCATCATTATCGTATTAAATGCACCTTTTTAGAAAGTTTATTTAATTTAATTTTAATATAATTAAAGTTGAATGTGACATTCCGATGGTATATATTTACATGTATGCATTTTGGTGTAGGATAGTTATGTGTGAAATAAATATATGCAAGTAAATTAACTGTGTTTCCATTGAAGCCTTCGTGGGTTCGCTACAGTTTAACAGAACCCATAACAACGCACACTAATAATTTAAACGGTTTAAGAGCGAAGTTTTATAGCATGAATGTAAAATATGTATTTTATTTTTTTATTGATGGAGTTTTAATTTCGTTACGGAATATTAGTCGGAAACAAATACTGAACTATTTATATTGTTTTAAGTACAAACTTGTTAAACTTTCGTAATCAAGCTGCAGTTTGTAGAGATAGATTAAAAAAAAATCATGCTTGAATATTATTTTACAAATGATAAATAAATAGTAAATTGGGATACAGTTATGGAATAAATTGCATTCGAAGTAATATATTTTTTTTAATTCGAAGGTATAAAAATTGAAAATGAGAGATATTTTGAAAAAAAAAAAATGAAAGTAAAGGCAAAATTTATTGGTCAGGTGTTGCCACCGTCAATATGATGTAATAGTTATTCATGGACATGTTTTTGCTTTATAATATAGATATTTTATGTAAATTTAATAACTCATTTGGTGCGAATTCGAGATGGATTTAGGTTAATGAATGAATTTCTAGAAATGTCCGAAGTACAAATTTTATTTATGAAACAAAAGTTTCTTTTTATTTAAAAAATATATATACTATAGTTGTTTGTTGGTAAAATACGAAAGCTTCTATTTCATTGATTACTGATTTTCTAAATTTAATCGAATAAGGGATAAATGATACAGTCGAACAAAAGATCCACCGAGTTATCTATTTTTTATGATAATGTTCATTTGCACACTTCTGAATAATGCATCCGCGTTAGTTCTCCTTATCGATGTTTTTTTGAATTGCAATTATTTTTGTTGGGAAAACAAATCCCTGATAATGCTTTTAGAGCAATCGATACCCCTGTATCATTATTTGAACCTTTCTTATATGATTTATAAATGTTTAGGGATTGTTTGTGCTTCGTGCATAAAAGATATTTTTAATGCACGAATTGAATAAACATTAATTAATGCATCATATTTTGATGAAAAAGTTCTTACGGTTAAGTATTATTCACCATTTTACCGAATAATTATTTATATATACTTATATTGAATTTTAAATGAAACTTTTTGAAATCTGTTAATCTGACAAAATCTAATAAAATAATAATAATAATAATAATAATAAAAATCACCAATGTTTCTTTTGAGATAAGAATACTTAACATAAATCCTTGGCGGGTTATCAAAAATGATTTGTCCCAACATAGCTCAGTTTACATTATAAACGATTCATGTTTTAGTAATTACTTTTTTCTTATATTACGTAAAAGATATAGAAACAATTTGTTCCTAAAAAAGCGATATCGATAATATATTAAGGAACACAGATAAACTATCTTTTGCCGTATAAAATTACTTGTAATATTTTACCCATCTTTATCTATTTGATAAGGGTTTTTCTGGTACATTAAAAAAATATAAGAATATGACATCAAAAACAAGGCAATTAATTCTATTACTATGCTAGACGTTTTTAAAGAATTATATAAAGGTTCAATTATTTTTGTGCTACTATAAAAGTATAATAAAAAATTATCTCAATGAATATTACTTGTTAAAATCAAACATTGTGTTTTCAGTGTTACTATGAAAATATTTTTGCCTCATTAGAAACATTCTTTTAGTTTAATTGCACAAAAATAATAAAAAATTGTTGAATATATGATTTGTTATTAATTTGTTAAAGCATTAATAAATTGCAAGGATTCCATATGAGTTTATCTTCGAGAAATAATCACTATTGCCTTTATTGTAATGATTTTAAACATGATTTCTATGCACTGATTTGTAATATATTAAATTGAAATTGTTTACTAAAGCTTTTCAGCATGTAGATAAAACTTGGTTTTTAAAAATGTAGTATTTTTTAAGAACTTATACTATTTTCCCAATTTGCTTTGTACAAATGGGCAAGAAAAAACTTCAAAATGCATAAAAATATAGGTTTATTTACATAAACGTATTTTACCTATTTTAAAACATTTTCAAAGTACAATAAATAAAAATACAGAAATTAATTTCGGAAAGTATTCTTTTTCAGAATTTTGTACGATATTTAAATTCACCATCCTTACATTTACTTGTAACTCGTTTTAATAAAAGCATTCTACTAAAATAATCTGATACATAAAACACTTTTATTAAATTATATTTCTAAGTACTTTAAATTATTTCCCATAATAATAAGGACAAAACAACTTACAGAGCATAAAACTTCGTCAAATGTAGGTTTTAGAACAATAAATAATTTTAATCCATGCATTCCACACTTCGGTTTAGCACTCTCGTACTCCACATTAGTGTCATTTGGGATTCCGTAAGTTCAACTGAATATAATTTTGTTGGCATTACAATGATAATGACATATAACATGTGATTCTATACGGAATATAAATGAGAAATCAAACTGTGAAAACTTTACTAAAAATTTCATTTTGTTAGTGAAATTCCAAATTAATGTAAGCAAGTAAAGAAAAAAAAAATCCTCAAAATTTAATTTTTGTTCGGTGGAAATTCGTACTAGAATTGATTTGACGGATTAAGTTTCTTTGTATATTGCTGGGGGGCTCTGCCTCCTACGAGCTACGATCGCCAACGCCCGTTCAGACACCACGGACTCTATAAGCACGATAATTTGACCGGCTTTTAAAAGATTTCGGAAAATTGAATTATAATTAAAAAAAACAATGACGATCTCCCTGTAAACGTGTTTCCAATCATTTTCTTTGATTGGGTATTTTTGAGATCAAAATCCTCTACTGTTAAGCGATACAATAGCTGTTTTCGTCTTTGATATAAAAAAAAAAAATCAGTTAAACAGTTGAAAATAAGCTAATGTAAAAAAAAAATAAATAAATAAACAGAGTCTTTGTCTCCCGGTATTTTTTTAACAACGATATAAGAAAGTGCTTTTGAATAGGACATTTTAAATGTATCGTTTTAAATATGACGTAATTTTCACGAAAGTTTTGATACTCTTTTTAATATTCACGCGAAAATACTTTTGTTGTTAGAAATGAAATATTTTTTGCGCTGTCTTAAAATTCACAACAATAGTTAAAAGGATCATCTCAAAATATTAAATATCTCGCGCAAATATATTTTTAAATTTAAACTATCAATATTATTATTTTGCCATTTTAAATATGACGCAATTTCCTCCATTTACGACTTTTAACGCATAATAAACAATTTATTATTTTAAAAGTTTTTTTTTCTCTTTTCACATTCATGTGTAAATATAGTATTTATAACGTAATGTTCAATATTTTTTTGCTTTTAATGCTTAATCATTTAATTCGAATTTGAAATTTTTTCTTCTGTTTTTAATAGCCACGTGTAAATAAATTTTTAAATCGAAGGAAATCTTATTCTTTGCACTGTTTTTAAATTGGCATCAATTTAAAACAATACACTTTCTAAAATATGCAAAATACATTTCTAGAAATGCAGAAATTTGAATTTAAAAAAATGGAAGTAAATCCATAAAAAATTAGTCAAATAATAAAAAAAAGTATAAAATTATCTAAAAATGATTAAATTCGTATGTGCAGTTTCTGCTGCTATATAACTTTCTTTAATGGAATGATTTTGACCAAAAATATCCTTTAAAATAATTATTCGATTGAAAAACTGCCTGCATTGGCGTGTTCATCAAACATTTCTCTATAATACCATCGATTTTTATATGTTTTGTATGCAACAGTTTTCCTAATATTAACGAAGAAAGATCCCCGGTCACAAAAAAAAAAAAAAAAAAAAAAAAAAACTCATTAACGACGGCGGTGACAGCGTTAGTTACTTTTTAATTATTGAATCGAGAGATTTAAATAAAATTGATGCCATCATTTCAAAATTCATTTTGCTGAAAAAAGCCCCAATAACAACTCTATTTTAAAATGAAGTACAATGTGGCCATAATTAAACTGACAGTACTCAGAGTGTTCTGTAGCGCGATCTAATTGAGAGAATGACGTGAAATTTTGTAAGAAGATTAAACAAGACGGGGGACGAAGAAAAACAAATTCCAAAAATGACCGCTAGGGGAATATGTGGCGTTGGGTAACGGAAAAGAGAGTATTATTGCCGTATTGAACTTGAATTAAATAAACTTAAACTTACACTATGTGCAAAACTACTTAAAAGATGACAAAATACTAAAAAGATGTTGGTTATTTTAATAATTTATATATTTATATATAATATTTTAATAATTATTTATCTCGAATACATAGGAATGACTTCGCGTAAACTTAAAGTCCGTATTAAAGAAAATTTGAGAGATTTAAAGTATAACCGACCTACAACAGCCCTGTCAAGACTTAACCAGAAACAGAATATACAAGTTAATTTCGAAGACGCAATAATTATATATCTCTCAAAGAATTATTATGATTTAATCATCCGCGAATCAATAGAAATTATTACTAAAGAAAATACTGTTTGCAATGACGTTTTATCCTACAGCATACCCAGAATTTGGCTCAGTTTACTTAAATAATCATAAAACGAGTAATATTCCACTTCCCTATATCCATGTTTTATTTATTAATGTTTTCCGGATCTAAAAATTAACTTCAACTTTCACTCCTTTCGTCACCATCTACGTGAATTTTGAAAATTAGACGCCAACAACAATTGCATATCTTATATTCCTCAGACGAAGACTATGTTTTTTATAGTTGAAAGTACTAAGGTATTAAAATAATTTAACATGTTTTTAGTATTCTGTCATCTTTTAAGTAGTTTTGCACATAGTGTAAGTTTAACTTTTTAAAGAGGAATTAAGCATTTCTATGTATTTATTTATTCAATTAAATAGTTAAATGTGCTAAATAAGAGGTAATATTATTTCAGTATTGATTCTGCATTTTTTAAAACTCTGTTTTCTGTTACAGAGCGCTAATTATATCCCTAGCGGTGACTTTTGGAACTATTGTTTTCGCGAAATCTTTCATCCTCCGTCTTGTTTAATCTTCTTACAAAATTTGGCGCCATTATCTCAATTAGATCGCGCTAAAGAACACTCTGAGTAAAGTCAGTTTAATTACGGCTACCTTGTACTATTACATTATCGTTTTCACATAACATAAAATAATGAAATACGAATTTTCATAAATGAAAAATATTTCATTTGCCTGAACAAAATTTGTTGCAGGGAATTTTGGACGATGTAGTTTTAAAAAATTTCTGCCACTCACTTTCCCAAAACTGATTTATCTCTGCATTTTTCAATTAATAAAATTTAATTCACTAAATACGAATAACAGCAAAGAAAAAATATAGAAAATTTTTTCCATATCTCCAAAAATAGGGAACAGATCTAAACAGAGGTTACATTTAAGAATGCCAAATTCAATTTTACCTTTCTTTTTCTAGCACATTTACTTCGAAAGTTATTCAAAAAATATATCTTAAAATGCATCAGAATTAATAAAGAGAAAATGAAAGAATTGAAAGAATATTAAACATTTTTCTAGGAATATAGGCGTTTAGTAAATTACGAGTAAATGTGATCAAACAGAAAATAGTATTCCACATCAGGAGATGTTTGTATTACTTCAATCTAAATAGTGAAGAAAGTTCCTTAATGCATTTTCTGAATTCAGAATAGAAGATATTATTTTTTTCCTATACCGATATATAAATTAAAATGTATAACCAATCCACGCTGTTATATGAAATTCATATAAAAATGTGTTTCTATAAAAATATGTTTAATGTGGATAAAGAACAATATTATAGGCATATATAAATATTATACATACATACAATAAATACAATAATATCTGTATAATATTTATATATACCTTTAACTGTTAATTGAAGGCGTTATTTATGCGTGTATGTGTGTTTTAATATATATTGCAGTATATGTGTTTTATTATAAATATTATAGGCATTAAACAAGAAAGATTATATTCATATTAAAAAATTTCATTTCTTTTCGATAATGCATATTTTAAAGTAAATACGAGAAAAAATCTGATATTATTGAAAAAATAAACATTTATGTGTTATTAAGTATATCGCTACTTTAAAAAATTTAACTGCAAAATGCTGCTATTTTCAATATAACTAACATGAAGCTTTTTACCTTTTCTTTACTACTGAATTACTATGTAGGGTGTAATAAATATTTTCTAAGTTAAAATAATTATAAATTTTTAATTATTTTTCAGCAGTGAAATTACGTTTGAAATTATTGGATATTTTATACGTGATTTATCACAGTACTAACTAAGCGTTGAACCAACACAGTGACAGTTATTTAAGACGGGAATAATACCCAGAACCCCTGGAATAGCCTTCCATGTGCTGTACTATTTATGCTACAAGGACGGTACCCAGCTTAGCATCTCTCACTCACAATTCTAACTAAGCGTTGAACTAACACAGTGACAGTTGTCCAAGCCGGGAATAAAACCCAGAACCCTTGAAATAGCGTTCCAAGGGCTCTACAATTTAAGCTAAGAGGACGATACCCAGCTTAGCATCTCTCACTCATATATAACTCAGTTGGGTATCGTCTTGTGCTGCAGTTACAGCATTCCTAACAATTATGAGAGAGAGATGTTAAACTAGGTATCGTCCCCGTAGCTTAAATAGTAGAGCACTTGGAGCGCTATTCCAAGGTTTCAGGGTTCAATCCCCGTCTTGGACATTTTTCACTCTGTTGATTTTACTCTTAGTTAGTAATGTTATAAATGACGTATAAAATATTCAAATATTCACTACTGAAAATTAATTGAAAAATTAATAAAATTTATATATTTGTTCACTGATGCTGGGTTTATTTGTGTCTGTTGTTTCGCCACAGGATTGTCTGCTGATGAAGACTATTCTACCTAGGGCTGCAGTTGCAGCTTTGCTAATATCTTTGAGTGAGAGATGCTGACACATTTTCCCCACTGTTGGTTTTACGCTTAGTTAGCAGTGTAATAAATCACGTATAAAATATTTAAAATAACACTGGTCAACAAATTTGAACTTTTGCTCTGCTCTAAAATAGAAATTAGTTATTTTTAATGCGGTTTTTTGTGCTGATTCGGAATCTAGTTTTAGATTTACTCCAGCACGTCAAGTTTGAGAGATATTTGAATATTTCAATTTATGCAAATTTAGCAAATTTTATACAATTATTTGCGAATTTAAGGTACAAAGCAATATCAGACAGGGCGTTTTGTTTTATGTTATGATTACTACCTAATTTACTTCACAAAAACGTTGTTTCTGAGATTATACTGACATGCGACTGTGAAATATTGTATCTAATTTGCATATTTTCTATGTTTTTCTAATAATGTTTCTTGACGTTCCAATATTTCTGCCGCACGAGTACGCTAATATGTTTCTAAACCAGTTTTTTTAGCTGATTTCAAATCTTGTATCTGTTTTCTTCTATCACGCCTAGTTTTTGAAAAAAGTAAAATTTTATTTTTTGGACAAAAAAGCCAGAAATAGCTTTTTATGATACTTTGTTTCATAAACTTCAACTAGTTAGGATAGATTCTACTACTTATTTTTTTTCGATTATATAAATTTTTGTTTTTGTCTCTGATATAAATCACCTTCTGATACGATTCATCTTCTTGTCAATGAATTACACACCCCTAAAATGCATCTTATATCAAACCTGTGTTAATGCCGTGCAAAAGTAGAAATTCATCTTAATCAAAAACTAGACATGACATAAGAAAACAGACTGCAGATTTGAAATCAGCATAAAAATCTAGTCTAGAAACATATTACGTCACTTCTGTGGCAACTATTTTAAAGCTGATAGTGATGTAAACATTACACCATTGAAAAATGCGCAATTTAGGCTTAATAACTGATAAATAAATGTTAAGAATATGCAAATCCTAACATTTATCTGAAGCAAATAGTCAAGTAGTCATTATCTAGAAAACGTAATTATATGTGACATATATTGTATCTAAAACTTGCATAAAATAGCACAAAAAAGCTTAAATTTGCATAAATTTAAATATGCAAATTTATCAAAACATGGACCACCTAGAGATAAACGGAAAGCATATTCGGAATCAGCGCCAAAAACTGATCTAGAATCAACTAATTTTAGTTCTAGTACAAAAACATTGTTGTACAGTGCAATTAGTTCTAACGTTCAAATTATAGGCATATTCAATTCTAAAACTATGACTTAAACGACATTTGATGTCCGTCGTGTAAATCAATACAAATACATATTTGTTGTAAATTATTTTTGTAACTTAAAATTGTTTATATATTTTATATTTATGATAGATCTTAAATATAACTAACGCATTTACTTAAAATTTTTTCTAAGAGTTAAAAGATCCTCGAAATTTATTGCGTGCATTTATTTATTTTAAGAAAGAAGTTGTATGACATGAAAAATAGATGTAATTGTATAAGCTGAAAAGAATAATATTATGTTTTCTAAAAGCTCATATGATTTATTTCTGAAGTAGAAAATTCGAAAATTCTGTACATTCCTGAAATGCGTTTAAGGTTACTCAAAAGAAAAATTGTAGAAGCTTTCGGTAGCTTTATAGATAGACATCATAAAAAGGTTTTTGCAATTTGAATCAAAACAACAATAATAAAATAAAATGCTTTGGATTTTCTGAAGTCATTTTCTAAAAATAAAATTCTTAAAATCTTGAAGTTATTTATTTTTATTTTTCAGTAAGAGCTTGAATTCGGTAATATTAGTAATGCCTTTTTTCCTCTTTTGCAAGTTTAACTCTACTTCTGGAATAAAAATGCCAATAACCGATTTAAGCATTTTGAGAAAAAAAAACTGATTTAATGATATTATGCATTGACAGAAAAGAGGAATAACTATGAACAGTTACTTCATATTAATTCTATTAAGTGATGTTCAATAAAAGATAGTACACTGCAAAAAGCCAAAAATTTCATAATCTAATACAAATATTTGTTAACGTTTACAAAAAATATAATATAATCTTTTACGATTTACCCATACAGTAGAACCTCGATCATCCGCAGTAATTGGGACCGACCATCTTTCTGAAAAGTGAAATTTTCGGGTAATCGAGAATGCTTCAGTTTTAAGATTAAAGAGAAATACATGGAATATTTCATACTACGGTAACAAGTGCTTAAGAAAAGTAAAGCAATAGCAATATAGAAACAAGAATAAATTACCTAAATTTTAATTTGAAATTAAGTTCCTTTTACATGTATCACAATGGTTTGAAAAAATGTTTTGTTTGTCGTAGTTTCGAATGCCTTTTCTTTGAAGCTCTATCACGGAATTTCTTTATATTTATGTCACATTCGTGTGGCCCCCGAACACTCTAACAACCTCGCACCCCTAATGCATCTCTGGAATTTTGAAGTGGACTCGCCGCGGATGGGGGATGCGAGGGTTGGAAAGAAAATAAACATTGGAGGGTGAGAGCAGAGAGGCCCTTGACCTGGAAGGAGGAATACATGTTTGGCCGCTGGTTGCAAAAACTGCGTTTGTTTGTATTATCGAATGCTCTGAAACCACGGGAGAGATAGGCAATGAGCCTAGCCCGTTGATGTATTAGAAACTGTAAATATTTTTTTTTTCTTATTAAATGTTCTTTGTTTTGTTTAGATTCATGATTACTCATTAGTCTCATCAGTACTAATAACTATCGGGAACCGTTACACGAGAAGACGCCTCGTGACATTGGCGTAGTCGGTACCGACAGACTGATGAGATCCACATTGCGTGCCTCTATGGATGCTTATGCCCAGTTAGAGCAGCAAAACGAAAAAGAACGTCGTGATGTATTGATGGTGAAGCTGATGGACGTAGATGGAAGACGCCATAGCTGGTGAGATGCTGGAAGAGATAGAAGCAAGCCTTTTAGATCATCTGGACGGCATATTTATGGTGGAAGGAAGAAGCAAGAACACTGGGAATGACTGGTGAGTGGAGTTTATTTTGTTTTCATTGTACCAGAAACAGGTATGTTCTGTTAAAAAAAAAGGATAAGGGTATAATAGTAACGGGTTGTTTAATTTAATTGGTAATGTTAAAAGAAAAAAAAAAGTGGTTGTGGTTGTCTGTCAGAAATGAGTGATGGTGGGATTAACCGGCATAATTGTATGTAAATGTGTTCAGATATAGTTTTTTTTAGTGTATGATTATTGTTATTATTATTGTATTATATGTTGTTAAAAAAAAAAAAAAAAAAAAAAAAAAAAAAAAAAAATGCTCTGGATGAAATAGTTTTATGTCAGATTGAAATTTAGAATATATATATATAACTATATATAAATTTTGGGCTAATTAAGTACCATACAATTCTTTTGTTTGTTTGTTCTGTTTGGTTACTGAAAAGGGCTGGAAAATTACCTTTCTAATGAAAGGTAGTAGGGCAGATTTAGCTCAAGTAGTTGAGGAATTGGGAGAACAAGTGCCTGAAAAGGGAACCAAACTCCAACTCAGTAAAATTATTTTGGAACACGCGGATTATGAGGAAGCCATGATAAAAGAATTGTTAGAACAAATTATAAGTGAACGAAAAAAAACTTGAGGGTGAGGAGAAAACGCGAAGCGCCCGCGAACATGAAATAAAACTTAAGGAACTCGAAATTCAACAAGGACAGGGCTCGAGTGGGAATCAGAGGGAAATAATAAATAATTCTGAAGATGGACTAGCAAAATATTTACATATAGTAAAAGATCAAATGCCTCGCATTCCAGAAAAAACAGAAAATTGGGTTTTCTTTTTCCACCAGGCAGAAACCCTGTTTGAAATCTATTCAGTACCAGAGCAATATTGGGGTAAAATAATTCTGAACAGACTTGGAAACTTTATTAGAAGCCTAACGAATAGTTTGGGAACCGACCAATTATCTAATTATACCTCCATTAAGGAGTGTATCTTAGCGGAAAATGCGCTGACTCCATTACAACACAAAAAGAATTTTGAGGCATGTTATAAACAACATAACGAAAGTTACGTACAATGGGTAGCGAAGGCTAAAACCAACTTAGAATATTATTTAGAGAGCCGGGAGGTGAAAGATTTCAAATCATTAAAAGATCTTATCATATCGGATAAAATTAAAGACTCGTTAACAGGCAGCATAAAATCACATATATTAGTGAAAGAGGGGTCCAATTGGATGACACCTGTGGATCTTGCTAAGACACTAGATATATATGCAGAGGTCACCCCGCCATCGAAAGGGAGAGACTTTTATCGGGAAAGAGATCAGAGAAGAGAATTTAAGCCATTCAGGCAGGAAAGGGTATCCCCAGTAGTGGAGAGAGGAAGTGCTCGCCCCCCCCCCCAGTAGCAGCGAGGGAGGAAGTAAGAACGGTGAGGGGAAAGAGAAACAAAAAGTGAAATGTTTCCTTTGCTCTGGTCCGCATTACAGATATCAGTGTCAACAGCGAAAGAAAATAACCCACAATGAAGAGAGAAAAGTTAGTTGTGTTAAGGCAAAAGTGGGATTGAGCGCGGTGAATTCTAAGAAACATCAGATGAGGGAAGGGCAGGATACAGAATTATTACCGATGGTAGAGCTTAATGTAAGGGGACAAAAAGTAGAGGGGATCTTGGACTCTGGGGCTGAAATTTGCGTGTTTCGGAAAGACTTGATTCCGGATAAGTTTATGACTGGAGGTCACATTTATTTAATTCCTGCAATAGGAGAAATGCAGAAAGCGGACTTTATCACATTACCTGTGGCATTATGGGAGGATAGTCAAGCGATTTCTTCGGAAATTGATATAGTCGCTGCAGTAACGGAGAAATTAAACAGCCCGGCACTCATAACTCCGGCGGTCTATTATGAGTTGATAAAACAGGCAAAACTTTATAGCGTCACTGTAGGATTGGAGAATCTAGAAAATACGGGAAGGGAGGAAAATGTGAATAATATCCAAGCTAAAGAAACGGATGAGGTAACAACTAATGAGGAAGAAGGATTACCAATTGTGGGAGAAATAAAGGAAAATTCTCAGTCATTAGAAAAGGTCTCAAATGAGAATGCCGAGATTAATATGGAAGAAGGAAAACCTAGAGAATATGGGGGTCAATCAAAATTGTTTAGAGAACAACAGAGGGAATGTCCGACACTGCAAAGAGCCTGGGAGGAAGGTAGAAGTGGAAAGAATAACTACTTTGTGGAGGATGGATTATTATATAAAAAGAATCTAGTTATTAATGAAAGCGTTAAACAGTTAGTGGTTCCTCAGTGTAGAAGAAAAGAAATATTGAGACTTGCGCATAATCACTCAACAGGGGGTCATTTGGCGTCAGTAAAAACCTTAGAAAGGATTAAGCTATCATTTTTTTGGGAAGGTGTGAGGAAGGAAGTAAAGAAATATTGCGAAGCTTGTGAGGACTGTCAGTTGAGGCGGAGAATTAAAGTGAGTGACAGGTCACCGATTCAACCGGTAGGCCGCCCTGAATTACCGTTTCAAGTTGTTAACGCTGATTTAATTGGACCTATTGAGCCAAATTCAGCCAGAGTTCATAAATATGTTCTATCGGTAGTAGATCAATACAGTAGATGGCCGGAAGCAATTCCAATACGATCTCTTTATGCTAAGGCAACATGTCAAGCATTCCTTCAATTTTTTGTGCGAACAGGGATTCCCCAAGTTGTGGCGATGGATCAGGGAAGGAATTTTGCAGCTGAGTTGACTTCAGAGTTTTTAAAACACCTGGGGGCGGCTCCCAGATTGAGCACTCCGGGGTATCCTTTAAGCAATGGACTTGTGGAGCGTTTTAATGGCTCAGTAAAGAATATGTTGCACCATGCAGTGAGAAAACATGGCAAAAATTGGGATGAAATACTGCCATTATTATTATGGGCTATGAGAGAAGTCCCAAATGAAACGACGGGGGTTACACCATTTCAACTAATGTATGGGAGGTTACCAAATGGTCCGTTGTCAGTTTTAAAGACTGGCTGGGAAGGGGAAACCGTCATACCTGAAGGTGTTGGAAATAATCTTACCGAATATTTAGAGCAATTAAAAAATAATTTAAAATCAGCAGCAGAATTCGCATCTAATTTGGCTAAAAGAAAGCAAAGCAATTATGCTAATCGGTATAAATTGAGATCATCGTCTAGAAAATTTTCAGTAGGGGAAAAAGTAATAATTTTAATTCCCGATTCTACCAATAAGTTATACTCACGATGGACCGGTCCGGGAGTCATTGTGGATCAGAGAAATGAACATTCATTTTTTGTAGAATTACCAGATGGAAGTGTTAAGAATTTACACCAAAATAAGTTAAGACCGTATATCCATCCAGTAAATACGATAGGATTAGTATATCAGGCAGATGAAGAGTTTGGGGATATTCAACATGCTCCTGGAGGAGAGGTCGCTGAGAATGATAAGGAATTTCAGGAGATAATAGCAGAGAAATTAAATCACTTAGAGGAAGAGAAAAGGGAACAGTTAGAGAGAATCTTGAAAAAGAATAAAAAAAATTTTAGTGGGGAGGTAAAGCGGGCAAAAGTTGGAAGTCACGTAATTAGATTAAAACCTGATGTTGAGAGGAAGCAACCTCATATTTATAGGGTGCCCGAAATACTGAAAGCTGCAGTGGAAGAACAAATACAGGAGTTGCTAGCTAAAGGATTAATAGAACCGTCCCAAGCAGAGATAGCGTACCCGATAGTTTGTGTAGCAAAAAAGGATGCGAGTATCAGGTTATGCGTTGATTACCGGGCCCTTAATACAGCGACTAAAACGACCCCATTCCCAATGCAGAATGCCACTGAATTAAGGTATAAAGCTGGGGCCGCTAAATATATTACAACTCTAGATATTTTAAAAGGATATTGGACTATTCCAATGGAGGAGGAGAGCAAAGAATTGACATCTTTTATAGGTCCGAAGGGACAATATCAGTGGTTAGTAATGCCATATGGGTTGAATGGGAGTGCTGGAACATTTCAGAAAACGATGAATAGGGTGTTAATTGAGCATTCAGAATATGCTGATAGTTATATTGACGATGTAATCGTCTTCTCAAAAACGTGGGACGAGCACTTAGGACATTTAGAAGCAGTGGTGGGTACCCTGGGAGAGCTTAATTTTACGGCTAATGTTATGAAATGTCATTTTGTCCAAACAAAAGTTATGTATTTAGGGCATGTAGTAGGATCTGGAGAGCATGGGCCGGACCCCGAAAAGTTAAGAGTTATTGAAACTCTTCAGAGTCCCAAGAATAAAAATCAGTTAAAATCAGCCCTGTGATTATTTAATTATTACCGAGAATATGTCCAAAATTTTGCTCAGATTGCTATACCGTTAACGGCTTTGACAAAGAAGAACATCCCTAATGAGATGCCGTGGACTGAAAAGGAGGAGAAAGCGTTTCTAAATCTCAAATCGAGATTATGCAGAGCGGTGGCGTTAAATACACCAGATATAGAAAAACCATTTGTGATTGCGTGCGACGCCTCCGAATTGGGAATTGGGTCCTCTTTAGGCCAGTATGATGAAAGGGGAAAAATAATGCCAATCACTTTTGCCTGCCAAAAGTTGTCGGGGACCCAGGCACGGTGGTAAGCTATTGAGAGGGAGGCATTTGCGCTAATCTGGGCTTTAAAGAAATTCGAAACATGGATATTTGGGTCCAAAGTATATGTGTATACTGATCATAATCCATTAAAATATTTAACGGGAAGTGCACCGAGGAATGCAAAATTACAAAGATGGTTATTGGCACTTCAGCGTTATGACACGGTTATTAATTATAAACCAGGTCCTACAACAAGGATGCAGATGCGCTTTCGCGTCTGATGCCTATGGAATAATTTAAGTGGGAATTAGTTGAATATTTTTAAGAATGGTAATTTAGGTTATGAAATATTATTGTTTTTTTTTTGTGTATTATTAATAATGGTATTTAATGTGTTTTAAATTGTATATTCTATGAGGGCAAAATATTTAATAAGTGATAAGTTTGTGTGAATATGATAATTAAGTATAACATGTAGAAATGAAATTATGCAGCCAAATTGGAATGAAGATGAGTAGTTTGAGATTGATAATAGTGGAAATCTCATTTTCTTTAATGAATATTAAATTTAATTGTTGAATGATTTTTTAAATTGTAAGTCAACGAGTAAATGTATAATATAATGTGGTGGATTATGCTAATTTGGCAGAATGAATGTAACAGATCACATAGTTGTGTGAGCTTATGGGAATTATACACTGATTCTAGGTATAAGCAGGATTGTTACATTAAATTTTAATGTGTTATCAAAGTGGATTTGATGTTGTAAAAACAAAGTAAGAGTAATGAAATTGAAGATTTCTTTAATAGTAATTGTGTTTTTATTTGTATATCTGTTTTTTTTTTAATGAAAGTAAGAAAAAAAGAACTGGAATGATGTACTGAATGTTCACTGATAGGTATTAAGAAGTTTATGCGGTTCGATCCTATTATCACTCATGGGGAAATGGATCTGGTACAAGGGAAATTAAACGATAACCTCCACTTGAGAACAATATTTACTTATTAAGGTGAAAAAAGCTGGTGTTATGGACTGATATCATGATATGGACTGACACCATGAATTCAGATAGTGATTATTTAGTGATTTTCCGTTCATCGGTTGGAAACAGATGAAAGAAAGTGGAAGGGAGGTGTCACATTCGTGTGGCCCCCGAACACTCTAACAACCTCGCACCCCTAATGCATCTCTGGAATTTTGAAGTGGACTCTCCGCGGATGGGGGATGCGAGGGTTGGAAAGAAAATAAACATTGGAGGGCGAGAGCAGAGAGGCCCTTGACCTGGAAGGAGGAATACATGTTTGGCCGCTGGTCGCAAAAACTGCGTTTGTTTTTATTATCGAATGCTCTGAAACCACGGGAGAGATAGGCAATGAGCCTAGCCCGTTGATGTATTAGAAACTGTAAATATTTTTTTTTCTTATTAAATGTTCTTTGTTTTGTTTAGAGGCATGATTACTCATTGGTCTCATCAGTACTAATAACTATCGGGAACCGTTACACGAGAAGACGCGTCGTGACAGTTTAAAAAACCAGCTCACTAGTATCACAGTTTTTCTGCTACTCTAGTCCTGCAAAACCTTTTGCAAAACATTAAAAAGCTTCAGAATTGCTAATTTGTTCGTTATTATCGTTCCATCCCGCAACTTACGACAGTTCAAGATAAAGTCAAAGGAACTCTAAGAAAGGGAATCGAAAATATTTATATGTACTCGTAGTTCGGATAAGACTGCTTGCACACAAGGAATATGATAGTTAAAAAAAAAAATCTTTCAAAATGTATTTTGCACACAAGCAATGTGATAGTAAAAACAGAAAAACATTTTAAAAATGGATTTCCGTTAACCAAGAGTTTCTGTTAAAAGAGTTTTGGATAAAAGAGGTCCTACTGTAATTATGAAAAGTGTTTATTTATCTTTAGAAGCGTCTGAAACTAACATATTTCCAAAATTCAGAACAGAAACAAAAATTTCTTTTGATACATGGAGGAAAGAAAGGAGGATAAAAATATGGAGTGTGATCCCATGAACAAGATTCTATTAGAGATTGAGACCCACTCTATATATTTAACCTCCTTTCTTTGCATCAGTGTCGGAAGCCGGATCATTGGAATAACGCTCCAATACTTTACCTTTAAGATATGAGGACAATACTCACATTGGCATTTCTCTCTCACATATGTCGGAAATGCTTTTGGTTAGCTACCCACGACATTCAAGAAATGATTGGAGACCCCTACTGTATAATTTTATGTATAGTAATGTTTTTATGATAGCAGTTTTTATTGTATAAAAATGGCCTGTACTAGTACTACAGCAGTACTTTATGGATAGCAAAAAAGAAATGTATCCTGTACTATATAAATGTTTTCTGAATTTATGGGCAAAAAATGATTGTTTTCTAGGCAAGTTTTCTTTAATTTCGTAAAAATATTGGGTTAAAATGGTGGTGATTAATCTTCTTACACTGTAAAAGGTGATAAATGGTCCTTAATCTACGGAAATACTGTAAAACCAGGAACCAATAGGTACAATAACCTCTTTAGAATTAACCACGAATTTTCAAATATAATTCCTTTTTTATAAAAACCCCAGAAACAAATATACTTTCAAGATTTAAAGAATCATTTATAAAAACAAAGTTTCTCTTATTATCACTAATTTTTGGGAACATGTCCGGGTACTTTTTATACTGTATTTACATTTTCAGAAAATAGAATATCGGGTTTTAGCATGTTATCCATTCTCAATTAACCATTTCGAGCTGAATTTATACATGCAATAATAACAAAGGAATATTAATTTTAATGTTAACGTTAGTATTGTTAATTTATTGTTTCTCTCTGTAAAATATGTTTGTTAAACATAAAAATGTTTACTTGAAAATACATAGCATCCGAAAAACCTATATTCAGGGTTGTGAAATCTGGTTAGCATGTAGCGACTCCGGCAAGGCCGCTACCTAGTAACGGAGTCAAATTCAGAAATAAGTTTAAAAACAACTTTATTAAAACTAATTGGGCAAGCGGTGATAGAGTAACTTCCAAATTCAGTCTAAATTACGTGGCGAACAAACAAGGAAATCACTATTTCAACAGCTAAGAAATATCCAAACTTTAACTTCCATAAAAGGCTTCGATCCTTTACGTCGACAGCAGCTGCCTCAAAAGTAATAAGTTACTTTCAGCTACAAAGCTAAACATTTGTTAAATCTTTAGTGAATTAACGTTGACCCGTGGCTATCAAGAAACTTTTTTTTTACTCAAATGAGATTGTAAAACTTCTTACCAAAGGCAAGCGCTGCTAACTATGGCTGCACTCTTACTGCACATGGCGGAAACACCCACTATGATTCTTCCGACGCAAGGTCAAATTCACTGCCAGAGCAGGGTCTCTACTACGAAATTATCGGAACGTCCTCTTTCGCGGAAAATCTTCCAAATTTTTCGATGTGACGTTGCATTCCGATGACTCTGGGATAAATGCTACTACGATGCCCTCGAGAACGCTTTCCCTCGAACCCTCGGATAACTGTTATCGGAATACCGTGAAAATCTTCCGACCGCATAGAAGGCAGTGAGAATGAAGCAGATATCAGAAGAGAGTCTTTAGAAAGAGATTTTAAAGCGAAATATATTGCTTTCGCTTTGTATTTAAAATGCCATCAGCACACGCCTAATCAACATGTTTGGATAAACTTTTTTTTTTAAAACGATTGTAAAATGTTCCGATTTGCAGCTGCCAAAAGCTCAAAATGATACGAGCGGTAGTTTTTTAGAAAAATAAAAATAAAAATAAGTTTTCCATTTTTAACCACTTATTTAAAAAAAAAAAAAATGTTAACACCTTACCCAAGAAATATTTAATAATTATCATAAGAAATGCATCATTCTAGACTTTTAAATGCTATTAAAATACAATTCTTATAAATCCTTGTTAAATAAATATAAGTATAAATACCCGAACTATTCAGGGAATTCTTCTTAAATATAACTGGAGAAATATTATAAGCTTTGAAATTAATTTTAAACACTTATAATAAACGTCCTTTGAAAATGCTGCAAAGTTCAGTATAAGTATCAAATTCTCATTAGCTTGGAGCTTTACATGTAGTCTTCCTGGCGTCCAGGTAACGTGCACGTTCGCTATACCGCAGGTGGCGGGTTCAAATCCACATGGTTGCTTTTAAATTAATTTTGTATTTTTGACACGTTACCAGTTTTATGCTGGAATTTTAAATCGACAGCTTTTAATGTTTTTATATTTTCCTAATACATTACATTTTCGTTTTCGAATTTTTTTTATGAATATTTATATTTTTTTCTAATTTCTACTAAATTAATATCTATCTATATTTCTACTAATAAATATCTATCTATCTAAATTCTACTAATATTTCTATTGACCAAAATCTAAACTAATTTATGTCGAGAATTTTTTTTTTATAATTTATTATTATTTACCTTTTTATATTTTAAGCGCAGATCTAAAATAACACTTTTCTTTTTTTTTCTTTTGTGGAATTTTAAATGGAAATTCCCAATTTTTTTGTATATCTTATACAAAATGTTTTTAATGTTGAATCTGCCAAACGTATTTATGGTTAGATAATTCCAATACATAAATTTGGCAGATTCGACTTGAAATTTTTTTTTGTATAAGTTGTACTTAAAAAAGAAAAAGATAAATTTCCATTTAAAATTACATAAAGAAAAAAAATATTTTAGATCTGTGCTTAAAATATAAAAAGCTGAATAATAAATTTAAAAAAAAATCTAGACATAAAATAGTTTAGATTTCCATCAATAGAAATATTAGTTTAGAAATTGCAGAAAAAAAATAAATATTCATAATTTTTTTTTTAATTTTAAAGGTAATTTATTAGGAAAATATCAAAAAGTTCAAAGCTGCTGAATTTATAATTCAATGTAAAATTTGTAAGGTGTCAAAAATCTAAAATTTATTAAAAAAAGAAAAAAAAAAGGTACAAGCAGGGATCGAACCCGCCACCTGAGGTACAGCTAACGGGCAGGTTACCTCGACGCCACAAACATTACATGTAAAATTCTAAAGCGACGGGTACTTGAAACGTATGGTGAAATTTGACCCCCAATTTCTCAAAAACTAAGGTCTATTTGAAGAAAACATTTCCTCCGGAATAATAGGGTTTTACTCTAACAACATACTTAAAAATCATCAAATCATCATACGCATGTAAAACAAGAGGTGAGGAAATCAGAACATGCAATAACTAATGATGAAATAGAAGAATTTCAGCGAGAACGAAAATTTTTGTTTGTCTGTGAATGGTCACCCAGAATCCGATTTCGCTGAAAGTTAATTTCTCAGCTTCAAATCCGACACGCTTTGCCGATGATATCATGGTAGCACATACAGTGAGTGTCGGATTTGTTTTGTCGGAAACATGCAACCCGGATATCGATATTTTTACGACTCGGATACGATACGATCTCTTCGTGGTAGGGCTCCAGGAGTCGACCCATATCCGAAGACGCAGACTTTCTTTTCACTTTTATACGGTGCGGATTGAACGAACCAGACTAATTTGCATAAACGTACAATGAAAACAAGTAACCATAGATCACAAGAGCACAGCACCAAACACACCTCGGAAAATTCATCTCGAATAAACATCTCGAGTAAAATATACCATAGAGGTCTGTGTTCCGCCACACAGGTTTAATGTTTGACGACACGCTCACACTCAAAACATTAGAGACTCTTTATAAGCGAGTAGCTAGTCCACTAGAAGAACACTATAAAAACTCTTCGGGAACGTTTCCAAAAACCAGTGGCAGCAAAATAAACTTTGTTTTTATAATCGAGTAAAAAGCACTTCCAGTAAAATATACCATAGAGGTCTGTTTTGCGTCACACAGGTTTCATGTTTGACATCACACTCACACTCAAAATACTAGAGAATCTTTATAAGCCAGTCGCTAGTCCACTACAAGAATACTATAAAAACTCTTCGGAAACGTTTCCGAAAACCAATGGCAGCAAAATAAACTTGTTTTTATAAATACTTTAAATTTCGAAAATATGTTGGTTTGTAAAAATTTTAAGGGTAAATAATACTCTTCGGGATTGTGGGTAACTGGGGTGATGTTATTGGATATTTTCGTTCTTAATTTTATTTTCGAATATTAAAAAACATGAGTCTTTTTTAACCCTTTAACCTACGATTTACGTTTCAACAGCCTGGGTGCAAAACGTAGTACAAAGTATAAATACTGATTGTAAATATCACTGGCCATGTCCGTGATATTTACATTTAGCTCGATAATTGTACCTGGGGCCATGCCCGTAATATTTACATTTGGCCCGACCGATGTACTACGGGCCAAGCCCGTGATAATCAGTTTTGGCCCGAATACACGACCACGTCTTTCACACGTAGTTGTAGGTTAAGGGATTAACAATGTTTGGCTTCTGAAGATAGAGAAAAACTTTTCGTCATCGGGAATTTTAAAGTTTCATGAGATCATATTGAATTTTCTTAATTTATTTTATTATTATTTTTTTTTTACAGTATGTTAGTTTATTTTGCTATGAGTTTAGTTTCTGTTCTTTAAAAAAAAAAATAGAGAAAAAAGCTATATTATTGTAATTGTAATTTACAGAAAATCGTTCTTAAAATTAAAAAAAAAAAAAATAACATTACATTAACTCGTAATATTTGTTCAAATTTTTAAAATAAATTGTTGAATGAAAAACTAACTCCTCAATTAAATCAGAAAATAAACTAATTTAAACACCGGTTTAGGAATGTATAAATTCTTTTAAAGAAAACTGTGCAACGTATTTTATATTAAATACAGAAAAAATATAAAATATTCTTTCGATTCACAGTTTTGGGAAAGAAAGAACTTTTATGCTGATACCTTATATAACAGTTAAAAATAGCAACTTTATAAGATATATCAGAATTATTTGAAAATCCTCTCTAGAATACGTAGTGTATATTTATTATTTTGAAAAAGTCATTTATTTTCTCCGATACATAAAGAGTTCCTTTACACAATAACTTAAAGAGTTTCCTTTTGTATCCATTGTCAGTGAAGTTTACTTAACTGCATATTTTTCATTTAATCAATTTTCACAAAGTAAACAGAAAATAAATTCACAACGAAAAAGTCAAACTAAATTGAATTTGTTGAAAACTTAGAATAGAATTTAGCATGATATGTGTTTAGAATCCATATATTAAATTTTTCTTTCTTTAAGATGAATATCTTAATTTTGTTTGTTGCTAGCAAAAGAATTCTTTCAGCGAGGTGAAATGAAGAAATTACAAATGAAAAAAAGAGGCATATATTGAGTTTTTTTATTTGAGAGAGAAGTATTTACTGTGTTCCCTGTAACAAGTGAAGCACATTCTATTTTGCATGAAATATTAGCATAATTTACGTTACATTGCAAAAATTATAATTGTAAAATATCAAATTGAAAGCATTTAAAAAAATTAAACACTTAAACAAAAAAGACAAATATTTCTTCGTATAGCTTTTATCTTACTTAAGGGTTTCAAAAATAGAATCCGAGTTACTCGTGATCCCAAAATGCGTTCTTTTATCTTTAGAAACCTCTGAAACCAAGACATTGCCGATATATAAAGAAAATCATTTCTGAAACAAAAATTTCTTGTAATAAATCAAATGCTTTCTATCTTGCATGAAATATTAGCATGATTTACGTTACATTTCACTAATAATAATTATACAAATTCAGATTGAAAGCATTTTCTCTAAATATATTCTACGCTTTAAAAAAATACAAATATTTCTTCATACAGCTCTTATCTTTTTTAAGGGTTTCAAAAATGCAATGTAATCACTTCCGAGTTTCTCGCGATCCCGCAGTGCGTTCTTTTACCTTTACAATTCTCTGAAACCAAAACAGCGCCGAAAAAAAAAATCATTTATGAAACAAAAGTTTCCTGTAATAAATCACATTCATTCTATTTTGCATGAAGTATTAGCATAATGTACATTACATTTCACTAATAATAATTGTACAATTTCAGATTGAAAGCCTTTTCCCCAAACATTTTCTACACTGTAAAAAGAAGACAAATATTTCTTCCTCTACCTCTTATCTTTATTAAGGATTACAAAAACATATTATAACCTCTTCCGAGTTGCTCGGAATTCCGAAAAGCGTTCTTTTATCTTTAGAAGCCTCTGAAACCAAAAGATTGCCAAGATTTAAAAAATCATTTCTGAAACAAAATTTTTCTGTAATAAATCAAATACATTTTATCTTGCATGAAATATTAGTATGATTTACGTCATATTAAAAAAATAATAATTGTACAATGTCAGATTGAAAACATTTTCCCCAAACATTTTCTACACTGTAAAAAGAAGACAAATATTTCTTCCTCTACCTCTTATCTTTATTAAGGATTACAAAAACATATTATAACCTCTTCCGAGTTGCTCGCAATTCCGAAAAGCGTTCTTTTATCTTTAGAAGCCTCTGAAACCAAAAGATTGTCGAGATTTAAAAAATCATTTCTGAAACAAAATTTTTCTGTAATAAATCAAATATATTTTATCTTGCATGAAATATTAGTATGATTAGTCATATTTAAAAAATAATAATTGTACAGTATCAGATTGAAAACATTTTCCTCAAACATTTTTTCCACTGTAAAAACAGGACAAATATTTCTTCTTATCTTATCTTTCTTAAGAGGCTACTTCAGTCAAATGAAAAGATCCGTTCGCTAATGCTAATCCTATGGAAGAAATTTCTAAAGATATCTCAGTTGCATTTCAATATTTTTAAATGATTTCTTTTGCATTAGACAGCTGAGATCGATCTGTATAAAAATTGTTTTTTAAAGTGAAAACATCCTCATAAAAAAAGCTGCAATGAAAATTGAAAAAATAAAAAACGGTCTGCATACAGATCAATCTCAGGTATCCAATGCAAATAAATCATTAAAAATATTGAAACTCTAAAAAAAAAAAAATTGTAAATGAAATTGTAAAAATTGTAAATGAGCGATGCTTAGAAGTTTAAAAAACTGCTATAGAGTATTTAATCGTACTGCTTTGTTTTACGGCTGGCTTCTGTAAGGTAATGTTATTTTTTGACGACACAAAATAAGCTGGGAGAAAGAAAAAGCATACCGTACCGGGAGCTAAAAACATTTCCGGAACTAAATTTTCTTTTCTTTTTCGCCTGTATCGTAAATGTTTCAGAGTAGTTTTTACTGTGTATTAATCAATTTTATCATGCTTTAATATTGATTTTTCTTATGCTGTCACACCTCAAGTAAATATTTTCAGATGCGTAAGATAATTAAAACATGGAAAAGTAATAGAATAATTTATACTAAATATGAAAAAATAGACTGGCTTGAATACATTTAAAACGCCATTAAATTTAAAATATATAGGGGAGACTTGGGAAGGTTGAGCCAATTTTTATAAAATGATTTTTTATTTTTTAAATATTGAACCTGGAATAAAGTTTCATGTATCATTTTATTCGTTATATAATTAGTTATCAAAATAAAATTGCGACATACGTTTAATATATAAGGAACTTTAAAAATGATTGAATTTAATCATGGGCTTGACCCACTTTATGTTATATTTAAATATTTGCTAAGAAAAATAAAATCAGTTTAAAAAAAGGCATAATACCTTTATGCTACATTGTTTAATTATTATTAAAAGTTATTTGGTAAAATGTGATGTGTAAACAAACTTGCTTAAATGGAATTCAAGGCACAGAAGAAAAATTCCGCTTTAAACACCTAATTTTTGTAACACTCGACCTGGTAACACTAGTTTCCACATAGTTTGGCTTCATCTTATGGTGTTCATCTTGGTGAAATTTGTCTACATACCTTCCTAAAGTGTTTTAATAAACTAGCCGGCGTTGCCCGGGCCTTAATAATATTCTTAAATGAATCTGAAATTTTTATCGCAGGTGCATTGCATGCAGAGGGGAGTGGGAGTGGAGACCCCAAATTACCAGGGCCCGACTCTTGTTCAGTTCCAAAGTTGTGTAAATTCACAGGTTAAGTTTTTCCATTTTTATATGTCTCATGCTCTTTTTATTCCAAATTAATTGATGAATTCAATTAAAATTTAATTATATTTTCAATAATTTAATTTTTTATTTAAAATCTGTAGATGAAAAAGCAATTACAAATACAACATAAACTGTAATAATTGGAAAAGAAATAATAAAATTGTAAGCAAATATTACTATATAGAATGTTTTAAAAAGTACCATCCAGCAAATTTATTTTCTAATAGAGTAAAGCCTGTTTCTAATGGAATCCTGCAATAAACAAAAAAAAAAGTTACAGCTTCCCTCTCTCCCCAAAAATGTTATTATGCTTTGTTCAATTTAAATAACCTGCATAAAACGGAATTTATCACTGGTCGTTTCCGTCTAAGCAGGTTTTATTGTATCTTACTTCTGGTAGGCCCATAATAATACTCTTAAATGAACCTGAAATTCGAATCGCAGATCCGTACAGAAGGAAGTAAACAAAATTACTTGACGTCATGACAACATTTTTAAATTTCTTGCTGCTGATTAATTCGCATTTCTAATATAGTGCTTTGCAGAAATTGCACGTTTTACTCAAAGTTCCACGGTTGTGCACCCCGGAACGTTTAAATCAATAATTTGGATTTCAGAAGCAACGCGTGCACTATGCGTTTATTAAGCCTATTTTAGCGATCGCTTATGCTCTGTGTTTAACTTTATTCCCGATTCAATCTATTTCAATTTTCTGTTCTTAATTCGGCTTCTTCTTCACTTTCAAGTATTCACCGAGATCTTTTACGGGCATTTCAAATGATATTTTGAAGCTCTATAATTTCAACGAAAGAGGGAAACATCATGGAGCTCTTTCCTCCTCTACGGCGAAATGTAAATAAACCCGATCGCCCTAAATCTTGCCAAAGGAGTTTTCACAATAACCAATGAGATGCGTTTCTCGGGCGTTGCCATTAGACAATAACAAATAATCGCGATTTCTGTGCCACGTACGTTAGCGTAATATATATATAGACGTTATGTTTTTTTTCAGAGGCATGAATGCTTAAAATTTCTTAAGGGGGTCCGGGACACATTTTAAAATAATTTTTATTTATTGATTTAAAATTCTGAATTTTTTTTTGTGATGGTTGACCTTATCATTTGTAAACAAAATAACATGATACAGATTTAAAAACAATTAAATTTAAAATTTATTAAAATAATGGGGTAATTTAAAATCGTTATAACTCGAAATATTATTTATAGAATTTCAATTTTTTTTTTCGTTTAAATAAACAGAAATATATAGGTTTTAATTTTGATTCAGCATTTTTAAAAATATTAATTTATAAAAAAAATAAAAATATTTAACGAAAAAATTTCAAAAAAAGTGGTGCAACTTAAAAAAAAAAAATCATATTTTCAAAAGTAAATTTTTTTTCAAATATGCTGAATCAAAATTAAAGTAAAACAATTGAAAAATATATGTTCCAAGTTTGAACCCTGTATCTTTAACGGTTCTCGAGTTACAAGAATTTAAATATGAGAAATGGGGAAAAATACCTATCATGAAGAAAATCGCATTTTTATAAGAAGTCGTTTCCATGACAGCTATTGGTTGAAAGCTAGGTTTTGAAAACAAACCAAAACGAAAAAAATTAATATTTTTTGTTCTAATTCAGATAGAAAAATGATTTAAATGTCATTTTAAGCAGGAAAAAACAGAGAAATGTTTTATGAAATAAAATGTTTTTGAAAAATTTGAAGATTTTTGTGTCCCGGACCCCCTTAAGGCTGCAGCTTTCATCCTCAAAAGTTTTTTTTTTTCATTCTTTCTATTTACTTACTATGGGTACTATTTAAATTAAATAAAAGCTCCTATAAACTTTCCAATTTATATTTCATTAAATGTTTTCTTGTTCAATAGCTATTTTCCCCACCTTCCTCAATTTTAAACATTATCCTTTCTCCCCCCCCCCCTTTTATTGCAGCTTTACAGAATAAATTTACCTTATTTTAGAAATATAACCATTAACCCTTCATTATGTACAGTGTATAATAAAAATATTTGCAAAAACATTTAATTAAGGGAGATTTGACCATTTGGTAAATCTTCCCTCATATTGATTATGTCAAGCATACCCACATAGCCACTTTTTAAAGTATATCAATGATTGGCCTATCTTTATGCCTGGAATGAAAGCTCAATATATCTGCATTACTTAAAACCTACTTACTTAAATTCCTATGATATATTTTATCTGTGAAAATCTTACAAAATGTTACCAAAATACACTTTTTAAACTGAAAATTCTTAACATTTGATTTTTCCACACTTGTTTAAATAATCTCCATGAAACAAAGACTGTTGATTGCGTATTTCAGCAGATTTGGTTGCCACCTATTGGCAAAATGTGAAATTCTTTTAAATAGGAAAATTGAAGGGTGGGTCAAACCTGCCCTATGGTCATCCCTGCCAGTCGCCCCTACATAAGAACATTTAATTTAAATCAAATTCGGACAAAGTATACGTTTCGTACGTCATCGCATAGTCTCATCACCATTAGCATCAACCACAACAACAAAACATTGAACACACTGAATTTCACTGATGAGGCTATGCGATAACATAGAGAAACATATACTTTGTACACATTTGACTTTAATTAACTGTTTTTATGTATATAATTTAAATTTAATTGCCTTTTAAATGTATTCAAGTCTATTTAATGTTTCATATTTAGTTTAAATAATATTTTAATTCAGACGTTAAAATGTACGTGTATCTTAATAATAGAACAATGTTAGTTTTGATGTTAGTTTTAATGGTAATATTAATGATTTCAATGATAATGTTAATGCTGTTAATTCACCATGTTTGTTCAAAAGCAAATGTTCACTTGAAAATAGATAGAAAAAAAAAACTGACATTTCGAATAAAAATAAGGGCTGGCTTCTGAGGATTATTAACGTAAATGAAAGATTTTCAGAATTGTTGGTAACTTTGAAGAGTTTATATTATATTTCCGTAAACCATAAGAAAAATAAGAGCTAGATTATGAAATGTTTGTTTTTTATTTACACTGTTAATAGTTGTTTGGAAAGTATATTATTTATTTTGGAAAAAGTAAAATGTTTTTCCGGCCTGTACAGGGAAAGTAAAGTAGCTTCCTGCGCTAAGATTTTAGCTATTTTTATTGGAAATCACGAAGCTAAAATGCGTGGAACACGGTTATTGAAGATTCCTTCAGAGTTCTGGTCAATACTGAATTTAAATGAGAATTTAGCAAATTGGTCAGCTATAGGCAAATTGTGTTCATTTATAGCAACCCATTATTGTCGCCAAAATTGGCGATATTTTGCAAAGTATCGCTAAGCTTGGCGAGAATTTGACGCTGTAGAATATGAATTTATAGTTTTAAGCTGATGAGAGTTGGAAAAACGGTTACAACAATGAGACAAAATTTGCCGGAAACCACGTTTATTAAAACTGACAAAATAAACAAATAAATCTGTCTATGGAGCAATAACAGCGTCTTGTTTCAAAATGTCAGTCCCCCTAACATTTCAAAATGCTACATCTCAGCCATTTTTAAAATGGAGGCAAACAAAAATTACTGCAGAATTCTTGCAATAAGGACAAACACTTAATCAAAAACTTTAAGGATTTCTATTTTTTTTTGTAAATCTTTCAAGTCGCCATTTTGAAACAAGATGGCGGACGAAGCTGGCAATGCAACACAGTCGATGCCGTGGTAAGCCATATACACATGCTTGGTCACATACAAATCGGTTCGTAAATGCGAGTGCTACCGCATGACAAAAATTATATATATTTATATATAAATAGGTATATATATATATATATATATATAGGGGAGAGTAGCCATATTTGGACCGCCGCTTTAATTGGACCGTTGCCATTCTGCCATTAATTACAGGACAAGACGCTATCTACACCTGGAATCCTGCTCATCAGAATGAAGTCACTCATGATTAGAAGAAGCAACCGCCTATCACGTGCTGTTTTCAGACAATTTTAAAAAACCTAAAGTTAGCTGTTTTGATCTAATTTTTTCCTACTAAACGTAAGTGGATAGTTTAAAACTAAGGTAAGTTGTTATGTTTTCAAATACATATATGAATTCATCTGTTTATTGCGCACACTTTTCACGCGGATTTGTTTTATTTCGTGTTTGTTCTTAGTCTTGAGATTATCTGTTTTAAAAAATGGCGTAGTTGCCGTAATTGGGCCAATTTAAGTTGCTTAAATTGGACCAGATATGCGATCATAAATTTGAAAAGTAAGTAATTAATTTCGAGGACGGTAAGCTTTGTATACTATTTTTTTTTATATTTTATAATGGATTACTATCTCCATGCAAGTTTTTTTTTTTTTTTTGTAAATCTGGATAAATTGTTTTATACAGTTTAGGCCTATATAAGCATAAAAATATTTTTACATGCTTATGCAATAAATTTTGCTTGCAATTTCTTTTATCTTGTATATATTTGTATTTATTTTCTTTGAATTCATTATTTCTACGGGGTATTTTGTTTACAGAGTTGAATTCCAACATTTTCCACCTGGAGGATATTTGCGATGGCAGACTTTTCACAGTTCTGGAGGGTGGAGTTACACCCTTTTTTACCAATAAAACGCTTAAAATCTCAAATATTCAGGGGGTAGGGGATATTTCAAGGCTCCGGGGCGGGGGTGCTGAATTCAACACTGTTTGAATATATAATATTTGCGTTTGATTAATCATAGCGTATTTTTCAGTAGAGGATATTTTTTACACATATTTTTAATATAATGTTGAAAATGTTGAGAAAGACACAGACAAACTGTGTGGTAGAAAAACACCCGCGACAGCGAAAGCTGTTAAAAATATATCAAACAAAAAGGAGAGTGTAAGTTATGAAGAAATTGACCTGTATGAAGGCTGCAGCTACAAATCCTCCCCAAAAGCCAAAAAATCATTAGAAATGTTATCTCTGTTGCTAAATTCAGCTAAATCAAAGTACAGAGGAAGCCAAAAAACAGTTGTGCTAACATCGCCGTCATATAAAGTAAACCTTAAAATGAAAAAAAAAAAAAAAAAAAAACCCGACAAAAAGGAAGCTATCACAGCACAAAAGCAATTGAAACATCTAGTTTTGAAAAATACACATCATGCAATTAGCATGAAAATGATGTAAGGGAAGAACTACGAACATAATGTAAAGAAAATTTCTGTTGCAAAAGAAAAATGTCTAATAATTCAGAATATAAAAAGAAAACTCTTGTCAGTGATGATTGGTTTTGCCTAATTTGTAAGAAAAATAAAATAGCAGAAATGATTCAGTGTTCAGATTGCCAAATACGGTTCCATGTTTCGTGCACTAAATAATCAATAAAAGAAATTCATATGTAAGCTTTGCATCACTCCTTACGTGATATTCAAGTAACTGACAATTAGTTCCATAATTTCTGTTCTTAGTTACTGATAACTTTGAATTATATTTTGAATACATTTTTATTTAAAACAATTAGTCTTATTTTCAGATATTTGATTTCATTATATATCATTGCTGTTATTTTGTTTGATTGTTTCATTAATCGCAAACTTTGCTTTTAATAAAATTAGTTATATTCCCTAGTCATTAAAATTACCTGATATTATTTGGTCCAATTTAGGAGACTATGGGTCCAAATTAGGCGACCAGTTGCTGAATTTGGACAACTTTTGACAACTTTTTCAAATTAGAATAAAATTTAAGATTTTCAAAAAGAAATTGATCTAAAGATTTATTTAGTTAGTAGATGAATAGATTGACCTCGTGTAATGATGTTTTGCAGATATTCCAAAAACTCCCCCTTATATATATACTACCCCTATATATATCCTACTCCCCCCTATATATATACATATATATAAATCAGCTTTTCAACAGAAGGTAATTTTCGGGTCTGGGGGTCATGAGCACTGAAAATATACCGAAACTTTCCGCAATTGTTTTCCTCCGAACTGTTGGAATATGTAGCTTCTTACTTTTTGTAATGAAAGCTACCTAAAAATATAAAAAAGGAAGCATATGTTTTTACAAATTGTCTAAAGATGGAGTGAACCTATACAAGAAAACAATGAATAAATAAAGGTAATCTATGATATTACGATGAAATCTATAATATTGTAGCAGTGGATTATAGTGTTGCAATGTCTTAACAGTTAGAGCACGTAAATTAACATGTACAAATGAACAAAGTTTACTCAAAGTTTAACCCTTAAATGCCTGATATTTCAAAAATCATTGTAATAATGTTTTTCGGCTGTCATTTTTTAAATAAATCATGGGAAAAATACTTAAAAAAATCCTATTTTGTTTTAAGTATGGTTTACGGCTAAAAAACAGTTTGTTACTAATCGGCAATACTGGTCTTGAATTGAAAAAATAATTTTCCTTGATAAAATTCTATAATATTAAACACACAAGAATTTTAGGAATTATAATAAGAAATAAACTTTACTTGCTCACTGCAAAACAAAATAGGGTATTCCGCAAGCTTCCAAACAAAACAAAAAGAACAAGTAGCAACAATTGAAAAAAAATTTATTTATTTGTTTATTTGTTTTATACATACATCTGACTTGTGTGCTTGACATCTAGGTCCGCTTATAAGTCATCGTCAATATACAGGGACGAGATAGCACAATGAAATTTACAACACAGAGAAATTACATCCGGGAGCTCCACAAAGAGTGTGCAATGGAGCCAGCGAGAGTCGAACTCGCAGACCTCTGCCGCTCTCAATGCTTGGCGGCTGGCAGTACGGTGTCCTAACCGCTCGGCCACCGAGGCCCCTTGAAAAAAATAAACCTATCTTTATTCTTAAACAGCACAAGTGTTGCCATCTACATGTTGAAAATTGATTCAATAATATTTTCAGAATGTATTTTATTGGCAACATTAGGCATTATAGCCTCAATATTATTCTAATAATATTTTAGAGCCTAAATTGGGTATGTTGCTGAAAAGCAACACCCGGCATTTAAGGGTTAAGCTTCATTCTGTTTTGTTGTTCAAAAGCTAAAGTACGGTTTGCGATTAAAAATCCTAATGTTGAGTATATTTATTGTAATATTATTAAAGTTTGATATAGCACAGTGCCATCTATCGGTAACATCTCGAACCAAGAAAAAAAAAGTGTAGAATAGAAATTTTTTACTTTATACACTACTCTCTGGCTTGAATAAGTTCAACAGTCGTCACCGTTTGAGTGTTATTGGATAATTTAAAAACGTTCTGTGCGTTTTCGGAGATATAATGTAAATTATAACAAAGCTTCAATTCTTATCATTAGTCATTCAAATATTATTAAAAAATTTTTTATTAAAATTTATAACTTAACTTCTTTACAAATTAAGTTGTTGAAAAGAATTCTTGTTTAATGGAATGCGAAAATTAAAGAACTGCTTTTGCTTTGAATTTCACAATCGTTTGAAATTAAATATATTTTGTAATTTTTTAAAATAACTGGGAATATCTTTTGTTTTTAACACTCAAATGTATTTGTTTCATATGACTTTTTTAGGAACGGAATGCTACTATCATTTATTAAGGAAATAAACGCTTCACAATACAATAAACGGGAGATACATTTATACTGTCTCCTAAAGCAAGCATGCTTACTACTATAAAACAGAAAAAGTATTTATTTATTTTGTAATTATAATAGCAAAAAAATCGAGGTATATGATTTTAATTTTAGTTCTGAGCAATTAAATTGACAGAAAAAGGAACGAAAAAGAAGAAAAATAAATATTTGTGTTATAAATACCAAAGATAAAAAATTATTCATCTTTGCATTTCTCAATAATTTTTAAATTAAAGTAGATTGTCCCCTTTTCGTTAACTCAAATATTAGATAACAACTGTTATGAGAATAGAATATCTAGTCACTTAAAACAAATATGTTTGCATTAAATACAAAACAACATAGACTGTAACTGCTATATTTTCACATGAATAATAAGAATTAAAGTTTTATAATGATTAATACGGTCTACTGTCTTAAACATAAACTCAGAGTTCATGCATTTATAAATATATCTGTTTCTTATTTATTTATATATTTTTGTACATTGCTATGAATTAGATTTATATTTCTATTAATGGACTCTTACATAATGTTTACAAAGTAATGAAAAATGTAACCGGATATTTGAATTTTGAAAATATTTCGTCTTAAGTTTCTTACGCAAGATAGTTCATTAAAATTTCTTCTTTACGCATCCTTGTTTTTGGAAAAATGTATATTATAAAGCAAAACATGTCACATTAGAAAAGCTGGCGTTATATCGACATTTGCCACAATAGAAATTATTTTCACAAATTTAATTAGTTATAAACATAGCACGGTTTTATTTTTTACACTGCAAAATAGGTTTAATTAATTTTGCCCTTAAAACAATATAAATAGCTTTTTTTCGCATTTTTAATTGCTTCTAAACATCATAGGATTTGAATTTTTGCATAGCAAAATAGAATAATAAATTCTCATTCAAATGAAATTTGTTTGAAAGCTGTATGAAAATATACTGATTTTTTATAGTCATAAAATTATTGTCAAACATAATTTCTTAAAAATCTATCTCTATCGCGTGCATTCCGATTAAAAAAGACTAATCCTTTTCACTTAAAACAAAGTAAATAAATCAGTATTTGTTTCTGGCTAATATACAATAAAGAAATTAAAATTGCCTCAATACATAAATAAAGTAATATAAATAAAACATAAATTTAAGAGACATATGATCAAACTACGCACTTAAACCACTGAAATAATCAGAATCTAAAAGGTTTTCTTTAAGTAGTGAAATCTTTGGCGATATCTTCTGCTATTGGCTCTTGGAATGTGGCTAATACGAAATTTTTGCTTTTAATATATTTTAAAACTTGATTTGAATACATTATTGATACTTTTTATATAAAAATGCTTTTTAGGTGCGTTCGTAATTATACGGGGTGTTTATAAAGTCCCGGACCCATTTTGATGTTTAATAACTCATAAAATAATAAAGATAGATTAAAATTAATAACATAAATGGTTAGATAGACTCAAAAAGTTTCATGGCTCTTGTCAATGAACTTCCACGTGTGACCCCTTCGTCACACGGAGAATATCAAGTCGATAGTCAATTTCACGCCAGGTAGCGGCAAGCATGTCGGCATCCACAGAGGCTATTGCGGTTGTAATTCTGGATTTTAAGTCATCAATGTTCGACACTCCCCTCCTGTAAACATTGTCCTTTACAAATCCCCAAAGGAAAAAGTCCAGTGGCGTTATATCAGGTGATCTGGGTGGCCAAGAAATTGGACCTCCTCGCCCAATCCATCTTCCTGGAAAATGATCATTCAAAGAAGTACGAACGATGGTAACCTAGCGTGAAATTGACTATCGACTTGATATTCTCCATGCGCCGAAGAGGGCACACGTGGAAGTTCATTGACAAGGGTCATGGAACCTTTTGAGTCTATCTAACCATTTATGTTATTAATTTTAATCTATCTTTATTATTTTATGAGTTATTAAACATAAAAATGGATCCGGGACTTTATAAACACCCTGTATATTTATGTAGCATGCATAGTCGGCGTCTGGTCCGTCCTTCTGTCTGTTCGTCTGTCCGCATATAACAGCGCAAAAACTATCCAACCGAATGGTTTGAAATTGAATATGTATAATCGTTGGAGAATGTTGTCGAGTCATTTCAAATTTTATGAAAATCGAATCAAAACTTCAAATTATGTTACTAAAAAATTTCTCCATTCTATTAAGTCGCATCATACGTAATTAATTCAGTGATATCCCATGACAGATAATGATTGTAGATAATGATTGCTATGGTGATTACGTCACTTTTAAGATCGAGTCATATTGTTTCTGCATTACTATTGTGCATTCATGGAATTTTGCATAAAAGTGCTACAGCTATTGCAAAAAAATATGAATATTTATAAAACTAGTTACACTAACGCACTTCATTTGCCACATTTGATGTGCAAGTTCCGACTTGTTTCATGTTTTTACTGGGCAATGTGAAAAATATATACATTAAATGTAAAGAATCTTCCAGCTATTTCACTGAAAAAAAAATGGTTTTGTCCTATATTCTTTAATCTGTTAAGCTTTTGGATCCTTTACTTTCTTTTAATAGACCCTTACATAAAATTATCAGTCGAAAAAACTGTTTACCTGATACTTCAATTTAAAAATTATTTCCTCATCACTTCTTATACTAGGTTTCCATGAAAAATATCCTTAACATATGCCTTTTTTTGAAAAAAATATTCTTAATTTTTGTAATCTGTAAAATGATTCAACTCTCGGAAGATATACTATTTTGGTTAACAGAACCTTAATATAAGGAAAAGGAAATAATATCTTGTACTCTTGAAGTTTTTGGAACCTTTACTTTCTTTTAACAGACCCTTACATAAAATTATCAGTCGAAAAAACTGTTTACCTGATACTTCAATTTAAATATTATTTCTTCATCACTTCTTATACTAGGTTTCCATGAAAAATATCCTTAACATATGCCTTTTTTTGAAAAAAATATTCTTAATTTTTGTAATCTGTAAAATGATTCAAATCTCGGAAGATATACTGTTTTGGTTAACAGAACCTTAATATAAGGAAAAAGAAAAAATATCTTGTAAAATTTTGATACAAGGAAAAAACAAAAACACATAGTATGTGTTAATTTTTTTTATTACTTTTAACGTTTTTAAAATTATCACCTTGTACTTTATCGTAAAACTCGGTGATAAATCTATATATTTGATGAATTCCAAATGGATAATTGCAGGTTAAGATTAAATTAATTTCCACGCGACAGGACTTAGAGACATTGCTGAGAAACATCCCGTTGTCAATTCTGTAATAGCATTGATAAATTACTGATTAATGATCTTGACCAAATTAATGATCCTTATTTAATTAATGACTGTTTTCGATGCCTAAGAGCAAAACTTTTTTTTTATAAGTCGAAGATTGATATATATTATAGCTAAGGGCGAATTTTAATAATGTTAATGCAATAATAAAATTAATTAAACAATATTTAAAAAAAGTCGACTGAGCTACAAATTCGAGTAGTTTTAGTGCTGTTATTTGAAGAAGTCTGATGTTAAAAGAGGTATGTGACAAAAAAAAAAAAATAAAAATAAAAAAAATAAAAATAAATTTGAGTAAATATGTGATCGAAGATAATCAATGTTCCTCTACCATCTGTTACTATATAATACCTTGTAGAAATTTCTTTCATAGAAGAAAAAAATACAAGCAGAAAATTATTTCTTTTTTAAGTTTTTTAAAAATATTTTTAAAAATATAACCTTGTACTTTATCGTAAAAGTCGGTACTAAATCTATATACAGGATGAGTCTAAAATCATCGGACAAACTTTGAGGTGTGGTAGAGCCCATTATAACAAACAACTATTGTATAGGAAGATATGGCCGGAAGTAACACATAGAGGTATAAACACCAGGGGGGCAATTTGGAGCATTTTTGTATTTCAAAATTTTTCATTTATACCAGAAAATTCCTATACTTCTTTCTTTATCTTTATCTACATTTCATGATTACGTACAGAAAATATTCTTCTTTGAAAATTTCCGGTTTGAAATAGAAATTTTTGAATAAAAAAAAAAAAAAAAAAAAAAAAAAAAACTGGCAAATCTCTCAAACACAGAAAATACATGAAAAGAAATAAAATGGTGTTTTTTCACGCAACAGGACTTTTCTGTGACATTTCTGAGAACATCCTGTCGGTTATTCTGTAATAGCATTGATAAGTTACTGATAAATGATCTTAACCAAATTATTATCCTTACTCAATTAATTACTGTTTTCGATACCTAACGGCCAAACTTTTTTTTATTAGACGATGATTGATATATAGCTGAAGACGAATTTTAATAATGTTAATGAAATAATAAAATTAACTTTACAGCATAAAAAAAAATTGACTGATTTAACATTTCGAGTAGTTGAAAGCTGTTATTTGAAGAACTCAGATGATAAGGCAGGGATGCAAGCTTTGCGCCTCAAATGGCTGATTGCTACCACTAAATTTTTATAGTATTCCTCAACTTATTTAATGAAAGAATTTCTGAGATTTAATAATAAGAAGAATACTATTGGAAATTTGCCGTTTGTGGCGCAGCGCTTGCATCCCTGATAAAGGAGGTATGTGACAAAAAAGGAGGTATGTGTAAAAAAAAAACAAAAAAAAAACTGAGTAAATATATCATTGAAGATAACTGTCCTCTACCATCTGTTTAATTACTATTTGAACAAACGTAATACTCATTGAGAAATTTGAAAAATAGTAATGCTTTCCAGGCCGACAGGTTTATCATGAGAGAGGGGAATTTCCAGCCTGACTGATTAAGAGCCCTATCTCCTGGAATGAAGCAAAGTATCGCTTTTAATATATTTAAAAATTTGATTTGAATACATTATTTATATTTTTCATACAAAAATGATTTTTGGTATTGTCATGTGCAATCTAAAGAAAAAATATATTAAATGGAAACAATGTAGTAGAGATTTTAGTGGGAAAAGTTTGTCCCCTTATTTCTGTAACCTGTTGAGTCATTGAATGAATTATTTTAATTTAATAGACGCTTACATAAAATTTTCAAACTCATAAAAATTGTACTCTTGATATTTTAATTTACAAATTATTACCTCATAACTTCTATACACTAGATTTTAATGAAAATTTATTCTTAAAATATCCTTGTTTTCGAAAAAAAGAAATTCTCAATTATTTTAATTTGCAAAATTATTCAAATCTCAGAAGATATACAATTTTTGACCAAAAGAACTTTAATATAAGAAAAAAATAGTATATCGTACAAATTACTTACATACGAGGAAAAAAAATAACAGAAACGTATTTCTTTTAAAATTTTTATTAAACGTTTTTAAAACATATAACCTTGTACTGTATCGTAAAAGTTGATGCTAAATCTATATATTTGATGAGCTCAAAATAGATAAGATGAAGATGCAATTAATTTTCACGCAACAGGACTTAGAGACATTTCTCAGAAAGATCCGGTCGTGCATTCTGTAATAGCATTGATAAATTACTAATTAATAATCTTGACCAAATTAATGATCCTTATTTAATTAATGACTGTTTTCGATGCCTAATGGCAAAACTTTTTTTAATAGACGAAGATTGATATATAGCTAAAGGCGAATTTTAATAATGTTAATGAAATAATAAAATTAATTAAACGATATTAAAAAAAAGAAAAAAATCGGCTGAGTTATAAGTTCAAGTTGTTTTGAAAATGTTTTTTGAAGAACTCAGATCATAAAGGAGGTATGTTATAAAAGAATAAAATTGAGCAAATATATGATTAAAGATAATCAATGTTCCTTTATCGTCTGTTAGTATATAATATCTTGTTCAAATTGCTTTCATGCAATGAAAAAACAAAGACAGAAATTTATTCTTTTTTTAATTTTTATTAAACAGTTCAAAATATATAACCTTGCTTCATCCTAAAAGTCGGTGCTAAGACATATATTTGATGAGTTATAAATGGATAATAGTTATAGGTTAAAATTAAATTAATTTTCACGCAAGAGCACACAGAGATATTTCTGAGAAACATCCCGTCGTGAATTTTGTAATAGCATTGATAAATTATTGATAATCTTGATCAAATTAATGATCCTTATTTAATTAATGACTGTTTTCGATGCCTAATGGCAAAACTTTTTTTATTACACGAAGATGGATAGGGTAGATTGGAAGAAGGTGCCGTAGATTTTTACTTAATTGATTTTAAAATCGCGTGTTTTTTAAATTTGTTATTCATCGATTTCTTGTTAAAGTTTGTCCTTTTATGTATCACTTAAGAATTTATTTAATTTTACAGATATTATAGAAAGCATCGAAAATTTTGTTTTTGTAAACACTTGTATTTCGGTATTTTACCCCAACCATGGAGTACGATGACTAACTATCTAGGGAAAAGATGACTTTTGGAATTTGAATGTAAACAATGAATTTTGTGAAGCAGTTTAATACATAATGGAACGATGTATCTTTAAAATTTTAGACATACTAAAGTTGTTAACTTACTTGATATTAGGAAACTACAAGAATAGGAATGTAACAAAAGTTCACAGTTTAATAAAAAACAAAATACAGTTTAAAAAAAGGTTATGTTCTACTTAAAGTTTAAAAGAATTATGGCCCTTAAGTATGCCTATTTTTAAAACACTATAAAAAGTTTAAATACGGTAAAGCCACTGTGATATAGTGCTTTAGAGTCCAGCTTTTTTTATTGATGCTTTTCATACGTTCCTTTGTTCTTTTCAGCAATATTTCAAATATGCCAGAAACCGCACATTTGTTTAGGAACTTGAACAACTTTTACGTAACCAATAGTTCCACTGAGTGCACTTGATCCAATCATATTTTTCCGAGGTTTTATTGCACTCTGCTAGCAACTATGAATGCTCATTCTCACTCACATTTAAAAAATCCCCATATTCCGAATCTTGGTAGAGAATTTAATCACCATCCATATCATCATCTGTTGAAGATTTTCGCTTTCTAGCTTTTGGCTTCTTCTTAACGAATTTCTTTTTGGAAAGGCTTGAGAAACCTGGAAATTCACTGTTTCTATCGTCACAGCGCTTAAGTTTGGCTTTTATAGGCCTTAAAAATATATTTATGCAAATATTAAAATGAGAAATAAAATTTTGTAATTGAAAATTATGTCATATTCAAAACGATACATTTAAAATGTCTGATTTAAAATAAATTTCTTTTACCGCATTTATAAAATTGTTAACTTAGCCATTTTATACAAGCTAATTTCGAATTGTTGGGTTGGTGTTATTTAATCAATCACGAAAACAGCCGTTAGTTGTTTCGATAGAAATTGATTCAGCCTTAAAATCCCTCAGCCAAAGTGACATGAATGAAAACCCGATTACAGGAGATTGCCACTAGTCTTTTTATTACGATTTAATCTTCCATAATCTTTTTAAAGCAGATAAATTAGCGTGTTTTTAGAGACTGCAGTGTCTGGATTGAGATTGGGGAGCGTAGTTCGCAAGGTACAGATACCCCTAGTTATTTAAAACTATATTATATGCTACCAATATTTGCATTTATTAAAATTAATCATAACTGCAATTAAACATTAATTTTTTAACAATTATTAATATCAATAATTATTAAACAATTATTTATAAGGAAAATACGGTTTATTTTTAAGACGCAATGCATGTAAAATCCTTCGAAATTATGTTCACCTTAGATTTAATTTTTTTATGTCATTTTAAGGGGTCAGGTAACCTTTGAAGCGTTCAAAAATCAATTTTTTAAAAAAAAAATAGCTTATAATTAAATTTTGATTCTTTGGGAACATTTAAAAGCAAACCCCATACAAAAGAGAAGTTATGTCTAAAATACTTTGAGCTTTTGCTATATGATCAACGGGTTTTTCAATTTTTAAAGCCAATTTTCTCAAAACAGCGATTTTGATCATTGCGCGCACGATTTCAGAAAAAACAATTGCCTAGAATTTCACGAAATGTTTGGTGGATGCATTAAATGTACAGAAGCACAAAATGACCTATTATTATGTTTCTCAAGTAAGAAGTTTAGAATTCACGGCTACTTTTGTATAAAAAAAACCCTCGATATTTCGAGTTACTCTAAAAAAAAAAAATCTTGGGATCTACAAGTTTTATTTTTTTCATTGTAGGTCATTTTGAAAACACTTTATATCTGTACTCATGAAAAAAATTTTGGCTTGTTTCAGCCATTCAAATGGGGAAAATCATGCGAGCAATGCATGCAAGAATAATTCTTTCGTAAAAGTTGTATTATCTTTAAAATAAATAAAAAAAACTATATATGTGTATACCTTTTCTAACAACTTTGATTGATAAAATAAATCGTTACTAACATGTATTTTCAATTTTGTAATTAAAAGTTAATTAGTTAAAGAATGACTGGAATTCTTACAGAGGTCAATTTTCCGTGCACTTTATTGGTTCAAAGATTACCTGACCCCTTAAACATTTAAAAAATTAGGATTTTAATCAATGAATTTAAAAAAAAATCATTTGATTAAAATCGCTGTTTAATCACTGATTTAAATAATCGGACTATAATCGTTGACACCTTGGATAATACCCAAGAGTAATTTAAAACAATGAAGAAATAATTAGGCATCTGACCGCAACGGAAAATAACCGGCATCTTATCCCAAGGAAAAATAACCGGCAACTTATCCCAAGGGAAAACAACCGGCATCTTACCCCAAGGTAAAACAACAGGCATATTACCCCCAAAAACTTTCGTCGACTCACCCCAAAGTATCGGTCAAGACGCCGGTCCACCCACTAACGTGAACAAGCGGGAACCGGCCACCATTTATGCTTTGCAGAAAGGTCAGGTATCATTACTCTCTAAAAACATCAGATTTATTTCTCAGGTGCTTAAACTATGACTTATATAGACAAATAAAGAAGCCACGTAAAAGATTTTGGACACTTACTAGAAGTGTTAACACGAAATAGCAATAAAAAAATGAACATAAACGGAAATTAAAGTATCAGTAGGGAATACTCTTACTTACAACTGAGCGCCGTTTCACTAAAGGGGCTGCGCATATGGAAACTACGTGACACGGCATCTAGTACAACACGGAATTTCACCCCAAGTTACCCTATAAACCTGAAGACGAATTTCAATAATGTTGTTGAAATAATAAAATTAATTAACCACTATTTAAAAAAATTGACTGAGTTACAAGTCCGAGTAGTTTTAAAACTGTTATTTGGAGAACTCAGATGATGAAGATGGAATGTGGCAAAAAAAAAGTAAATATATGATTGAAGATAATCTATGGTCCTCTACCATCTTAATAAGTTACTAATTGAAAAACCCAATACTCACAGAGATTGTAATTGGTAAAGGAGGCATTTGATAATAAACGCAAATAGATATTTGGAACTTTAGAGCTCATTTTCTCAAAAAGATGATTGTAGCACTTACCACCTTTATCATCTGAGCACTTCCTTTATTATTTTTAGTGATGCGTAAGTAAAGTAAATGGAATTTCATCCTATTCCCATCGCACCAGTTTTGAATGTAATTCGAGAGTTATTGTTACCTGGATAATTCATTGCCTGGATAGACAATGTTTCTTTATTTTCCTAAGAGGGATCAATGTTACTGATTCACATTATTTGGAAACAAGGAATTTTGAATGTCAAATTATTTTTTCTGTTATTTTAAAACTCTATGAAGCATGACGGAAATCAAAAAGTATTTTTTACGCAAATAGAATGCCTCGAAATAATATATATATATATATACATATATATTTTTGTAAGAAAAAAAGGTCCCTTTAAAGAAAATAATACATAAGAAAATCATATTTAAAAATACTTCAAGAGATTTTTAAATGATTGAGAACACATGATTACATTACTTTAAGTTGAGATCCTAAATATACACATATTTGTCTATTCATTTCCCTCTTTAATTAATAATAGAATTTTTAAAATATTTCGGTAATACCACTAAAATTAAAGAAATATTTAAAATATAATATTTCGCAAATCTTCTCGGCATTTTCCTTAATATTGCCTAATAGCTTTAATGCTCTAATAATTCCTTATGATAGTTTTATAACTTTGGTAAGTATTTTACGTTTTGAATATTAATACCTACTTTTATGAAAAATAAAACCATTCACGCCACACTTACTTATAAATTTTTGGAAAGAGAAAACCAATTTTTTATGAAAAAAAGTCGATACATTTTATTTTTGTAGTTTTTGAATGGTGTAGAATGTGCTGATAAAAGACGTTTTAAATACATTCATTATTTGCCTGTCGAACGTATGGACATTCCAGGGGGAATGGAACCCCAGTATATAAAACAGTACAAATCACTACATATTATTCCTTCATATCCTCCACACTATTTCACAACTTTTTGAACAATAGATTCGTTGTAGACAACTTTGACATAGGGTCGCTTAATTATGGATACCCATCATATAGTTGCGAATTTATATATTGAAAGAAGATTTTCCCTGTTAAGAACGTTGGACCATTTTTGACTTTCTGTTGGTCTGGAGTTACGACGTCATTGTAAATGAATTTTGTGTTCATAGTGAAGAACGCTGTGCGAGAAGTTATCTCATCGCTAGACAAGAACAAGTCGCTGATATTGAATAATTATGACCAGAGGAAGGACCTCTTGTATAGCAAAGAATAGCCGAATAAGTATCCTTTAACATATACATGTGGTGAGAGGAATGAAAGGAAATCTAGACCACCGAAGAATAGATTTTGATGAGCTGTGTAATTTTACAGTACGAACGAAAGCAGAAGCGATCAGGATTCAGACTTAGTCAGCCTACTTTGATATGTTCATTTTTAATTTAAACGTAATCATCCATATTGTAAATAGAATCATCCATGTGTATTCAAGGATTCATTAAAATTTCATTATTAAGCTGGAAAGAAAACTCCTAGATCTCGTATGCCATTTACATACATTTTAAACCCGTCATCTCGAATACGAAACATCATTTTCTCTACAAATATTTTCCTAAACATATTATTCTATTCTTTGGCCTCTTTGAATTTTAAGAATCTGGCCCCAAAATTGTGTTAAGCAACCCAAACATCAACAAAAAATAAATTTGTGTAAAACAGAGTAATGGTTAAAAAAAAAAAAAAAAGGGTCAAACAGTTTACGAAAACTTAAAATGCGTTATTGTCGGAAGAAGATTTTTCAAATTTGCGTACGTTCTAGCAATCTATCGTTAAACTGATTGACATGAAATTTTTGCAAAGCGACATAAGCAATTTTGAACATCGAATTAACTTATAATACGTCATATTCCTTATTAAATTTTTTATACCAGAAAGTCAAATGTAAAACAAATGGTCAAAATATCGACATTATAATGCAAGTGCCCATCATTTTGGGATTTTTAAAAACTTTTTCAATGTATTTTAGTTTTATTCTATAAGATAGTATATTAACTAATATAAATAAATGCTTTTCTGATTTCAGATAATCATTTGAATAAGATTGGACCTATGCAGATTGGCCTTTCAAACCTGAGAGTCTTTAATTGGAAATCTTGAATTGTTTTAATAAAAATTTATTATGCAGTCTTTAAAATATTAACTTGTAAACAAACAGAATGCTCACAAGTCTTATCTCTTCGTTAAAATAAATACAAAAATTAACAATTTTTCAATCAATTCAAAGTAAACATGGACTTAATTTACTTGGTAAATGAGTGGGATTGAAAAAAAATATTTTTCATGTGACACATTAATCATTGATTACAGACGGGATTTCAAAGAAGCCATAAAACTAGTTAAACTTGACGGGATTTAACTCACAATTAAAATCCTTTAAATTAAATACAGATAACCAATAAAAAAAAAGATATTCTTGGTATTTTATATAATTTATTTATTTTTCTCATCGTGAAAGTCCTAAATCTGTTTCAGTAAAAAATAAAAAATAAAAATACAATGTACCTTAAAAGTCCTTATCGTCGTGACAGAGAGTAAGTTGTAATTTCGAAAATTCCGGATTTCTGAAGGAATATCAAAAGTACGTCAGATATTCTGAATTGTGTCTTTATTTATAATTTAATACATAGCCAAGTGAGATTTATGGGAGAAAAAGAGAAAATTATATATATATATATATATATATATATATAAAACTAATTTTAATTGATGTTTTCATTGTTACAAAAAAATTCTTATAAACAGTAAATAAATTTCATCTCCTGTAATTTCCGAAACATAGATGTCAATTTTATTTACTTCGATTTTTTCGGAAGTTCTTTAACAAGTTTTTCATGGATTTATACGAGCGAAGAATATTATTTTCGGAAATACACTCTTGTTTCTCTGAAGCAGATATTTACCCTTTATCTACTGACGGTACTTATAAATACCATTAAAATAACTTGTTATAAAATTCATTTAATACATCGATTAGTAGTAATACAGTTTAAAATGAGTTATAGATGCATTACTTTATCTTGTTACAAAAGCATTATTGGTTACACAAAACACAAATATTTTTAAACGATGATTTCTTTTGCCTTTACATGTTTTCAGCTTTCTTGGCATTGTGAGGGGGAGGGTGAATTTTTCCATTCGGAAATATTTCTATTTCCTATTGTAAGAACATTATATTTGTACATTTCCCAATTCCACAAAATACTAAGAAAAATATTTAAAATAAAGGATTTTACTGGGGTTATAAATATTGCACAAAATCTCTATAAATTCATATTTAAGTAATCCTGCTAAATCCTTCAATCTTTCTAAAATCCCTCTAAAATTTATTAAATGATTATGTAAATCTTCTAATGTAGTTTCAAAAATTTCCGAAAATTACATCACCAACAGCGTTTTAGTAACGCTCATTTTTTGCATCCCAAAGAATTTTTCACAAATTCATTTCATAAAATCGTTCATTAAGAATTGGTATTCTAGAAGTATGCAAAAAATAAAACGTAAATGTACCTGGTGTCCCAAAAATGACCGATAATTTTAAAATTCAATAACTCGCAAACGGTGACAGATATTAAAAATACCTTTGTAGGAGAATTATGTAAGATGTCTGGAGTTTTTATGCTGCAATTCCCAGCTTTAGTGGCAAATAGCAGCGATAGATGGCGCTGCAAGCAATAGATGCTAAATCCACTCATGCAAAAAAAGGAGATTAAAATGTTTTGAAAGGCTCCCGAAGTACCAAAAATCAGGTTTGGAATTAGTACCTCGTTCTCGCAGCGCCATCTATTTTTTTAAATTCGAACTAAAATCAAGAATCACAGTAAAAAAAGAACTTCTGACATTATATAACCCAAAATAATAACCCTCCTGCAAGAATTTGTTTAATATATGTCACCGTTTGCAAATTATTGAATTTTAAAAACATCGGTTATTTTCGAACACCCGGCAGGTAAATAAATTTATATATTTAAGTAGACACATCTGCAATTATAAATAAAGGAGTGTACGCACATTTACATATACATGGAATATAATGCACTTACATTTAATACAATTGATTTTAGATAATTTTACAAATTTTATAAAAGATTTATGTAACAAGGTATGTAACATTTTTAAATAAATTTGTTTTCTAAAATATTTTCTAAAATATCCTAAATTTCTTCTATAAAGACTGTACCATAATTTTCGACTTAATGTTGTTTTAATGTTGGCAGCAGCTGTTTAGGACATAATCGACTTTCGCTCTTGTTAGATTATTTAAGTTATATCACTAAAGGGTTAATTTATTGCAACATTAGTTTACTGAACATAGACATTATGTGGTCGTAATCTTCATCTGAAGCAATGAAAAGTTCTTTAGAGACACCGCTCTCTGAAAACCTATTCTATAAATCCCTTTTATACGAGCTATTATAGAAATTAAGATGTTCTTCTAGTAATCATTTTTTAGTTTATTTCCTTTCTTAAAAATAAATTCTTTATTTCTAAAATAAACATGGTTAATATAGTTGAATTATTGAATGTAATAATCTTCCTAGAACTTCATTTTCTTGTTTCAGAAAAAGCTAGTTGTGTACCTAATATGGATAAAGATTTTATATTTCATGTAAACATCTCTTTTAAAATAAAATTATACATATTTTATAATGTCAGTTATATGTGTATAATCATACATATAATCAAGTGTATATCATATGTATAATCATATGTATAAGATTTACACTTATATATTGAATTAAAGGTAAAAGTTCACCAAAATATCTTTATCCGATCTAAGTTGTGTTTTATTGTTTCTCTATTGTTTCCATTAAGAATAAAATCGAATTCATGAAGTAAGGAATCAATTATTCCAAAAACTTACGAAGAAAAGCATCACATTTTATTTTGATCTAGCTGCTTTCCTGACGGATTATATATTTTTTTATTAGAGTTTTATTAATCATCTGTTCTGTTACAATATATATATATATATATATATATATATCTGTTTTCAATTAAAAATATAAATGTACTTAAAATATTATGTTTTTCCCTTCAATAAACTATGAAATTTGATTATAACGAGTTCATAAGACATTTTAATTTATTTTGATTAAACAAGGTATTATAAATATATTTTTTAAATTTCGAAAGTTGATTTCATTTTATTTTAAGAAGCTTGAATAAGAAAATATTTTAAAACATTTAAGCAAATTAGTTATATGTATAGTAATTTAATTAATTTTTCAATTATTTTTTCCAGGCGTGAAAATACACCGAAATTATCACCCGCCTGTTATGCTGGGCTTTATTTGCGTCTCATGTTTCGTCGAAAAATTGTGTCTTATATTGATAAATAATTGAGGTAAATAAAATATAATCTCTTGAAGAATTTTCCGTCCTGTGTTGCGGTTGCATCCTTACCGACATATATGAGTGAGAGATGCCAGGTTGGGTATCGTCCTCGTAGCTCCAATGGTAGAGTATAGGAGCGTTATTCTAAGGTTTCGGGTTCAATTCCAGGATTAGACATTTTTCTCCTTGTTGGTTTACGCTTAGTTAGCAATGTGATAATTCGCGTATTTAATATTCAAATGAATTATTTAAACTATCTTCTCATCAAAGTAAAGTTTTCTAAGCTTTCACATTTAAAAAAAGGTGTAAAAAGCGTATATTCTATTAAAATATTGAAAATTCCTTGGATTCCGGAAACCATACCCAGATTCTTGGAATAAAGATCCAATTTTCTACCATTTGAGCGACGAGAATGATACCCAGCCTGGAATCTCTCACTCACATATGTCGGTAAGGATGCAACCGCAGCACCGAATGAAAAACTCTTCATGAGCACATGACCCAACGCCGAAGCATGAGACGCAAATAAAGTCCAGCATATGTGAACACGCTGCTGATAATTTCGGTGTGATTTTATGCCTGAAAAAATAATTGAAAAAATAATTAAATTATTCTACATAAAATTCATTTGCTTAAATGTTTTTTAAATACTTTTATTGATTCAGGTTTCTTAAAATAAAATGAAATTAACTTTTGAGTCTTGAATAATATACTTTTAACATCTTGTTGAATCAAAATAAATAAAAATATCTTAGGAACACGTTACAATTAAATTTCAAAGTTTATTGAGAATTTTTTTTTAAATGCATTTATTTTTTTAAAATGAAAGCAGATATATATATTTTGTAACAATGCAGATGAATAATAACACCCCAAATATTTATATATAAGCCAACTGGTAACCAGCTAGATCAAAATACAATGTGATACTTTTATTCTTATAGGAATAATTAATTTCTTAGGTTGTGATTTCGATTTTATTCTTAATGGAAACAGTAAAGAAACAGTAAAACACAACTTAGGTCGGATAAAGTTGCTTTAGTTATCTTTTACCTTTAATTTATTATATATATATATATATATATATATATATATATATATATATATACATATAAGACTATTAACTTTATAAAATACTAGCAAAACCCGCGGCTTTGCTCGCATAATAGTTGAAATATGCCAAGTGATATTTGTATGTCTAATGTTCATTGGAAGAAATCATACTTTTATGAATAATTCAAAAATTACTAATTAAGCAACAGTTTGACTAAACTTCAAAACTTCATTATTACACTGCATTACGCAAAAATGAGACTTAAAATAACAAGAACTATAACTAATTCTAAATAAAGGCTAATTTAGAAAGTATTTTGAAGCATTTATGCACATTTAATACATTCATTTCAGTATTAATTTGTTTTGAAATTTTTAAAACCGTTCTTAGTACGCAATTACATCGTGAAATTAACCATCATGTCAAATTAGAAGCTTCTTGGTTAGCGATCTACCACCTCTCTCTTGGTAGTGGCACTGACATAACATACCTATGTTGAAGCGGAGGCTGTTATCATTAATTTGCCGACATTAATTTTGAAATCGGTTTGGTAACTCCTAATATTCGATAGAAAACGTAATTAAGAAAGTTTTAAAGGCTTATTTAGAACATTTGTTGTTTCTGCCTACATCAGGTGGTAGTAGCACCCGCATAAAATATAGCCTGTGTAGCATCAGAGACTGTCACCATTGATTCGCAACCATTACTTTTGTAATTAGTTTATTGTTTCCTGAGATTGCATACAAAACGTAATTTAAGACTTTTTTAGAATGCTTTTCTCTCCTTCCCTTCGCCTCAAAACTTTTAAATTTCTAATTTATTTTCGACAGTTCTTAGAGGTCATTTATAATTGATAAGTAACTAACATGCCATATTTAGAGTTTATAGCCTCTTCAGTATCACAGAAATCGCAATTTAGAAAGTTTATTTCCATTTGCAACCCTTCGGTGGTAGTGGCACGGACATCAGGGTCTATAAAAACCAATTTGCAATAATTTATTTTTAATCGGTTTGGTATTTCAGAAGATTGCATAAAAATTGTAATTTAGGGCGTTTTTAGAACGCTTTTAGCTCCCTTCATTTTTTTAATTTTGGAATTTTCTTTCAACGGCTCTTAGAAAGCATTAGCTTCTTTTAAGTAATCAACATGCCAAATTTCAAGATGTTACACCCTTCAGTATCGCAAAAAAATACGCGATTCAGAAAATGTTTTGCTCATGCAATTTCAGGTGGTAGTGACAACAACATAAAATATAGGCTATTTTGGAGCAGGGACTGTTATCATCAATTTGCAACTATTACTTTTGATTTCTTGATTGCATAGAAATTGCTATTTAGGATTTTTGCACATTTTCACCCCTTTTAAATTTCGAATTTTTTAGAAACTGTTCTTAGAGAGCATTTACATCTTAGAATTACCATCCCAAATTTAAAGTTGCTAGCCCCTGCAATATCACAAAAATCACAATTTAGAACGTTTTTCGCTCTGAGGTGGTAGTGACACTGACATGAAATAGAGCCTATGTTGGAGCAAGGGCTGTCACCCTCAATTTACAACCATCACATTTGAAATTGGGTTGGTCCTTCATAAGATTGCATAGAAATTGCAATTTAGAACGTTTTTGGAACTTTTTTGCGCATTTTCACCCCATTTAAATTTTCGAATTTTTAAGAAATGTTTTAAGAGAACATCTATATCTTATAAGTAACTACCATGCCAAAATTCATGTTTGTAGGCTCTCCGGTAACACACAAATCGGAATTTTAGAACGTTATTTGGTCTGCACCCTTTTTAGTGTAGTAGCATAGACGTAAGATATAGAGGAGATGGTGTAGAAACGGGCACAGATGTAAATATGGGCACCCCTCCCGATACGGCCATTAGAGGTGCTGAAGATTGGAGGCCAGGATTGTACATGATTCCACTTGTTGATATAAGATAATAGAGTGCAGTTGGAATCATTTTTTCAACTAGTGTGAACGAAGCGTGATATATTGAATGCACTGGTGTTTGTTCGGGACTACAAACCTTTGACAGGTGTCTGATATCATTTTCTTTTCATGTTCTTATAGCTAGTTTAAAATAATTTCAGAGTGATATCGGGAAAGCGAAGATCCTAAGCTACTTCTAGAAGCACGCCTTTAGTTATGTACCTCTTTAGGTTACATGTGAAAGTGGCCATCTTTCTTAGTTGGTGAATATATGAGCCCCATCGATTTCTAATTGTCTTGATATACAAGCACATTGAACTCGGCTATGCTAATTGATGTGGTTGCTGAAACACCACAATGTTCTCCGGGAACTTTTAATGTAGATTCTTCGGTCGACATAGGTCCTATCCACAACATGAGGAAGAGAACCACTACTCGTGGACGCAAAGCTGCAAGGTTCAGCGTCATCACTGGATTACCATGCAAAGTTCAATTGGCCAAGTCGCTTGAAAAAAGTGCTCTCAAGAAAACATCCTTGAGTTTTCCTGGAGTAAGAGGCCGGTCAGGGGGCAGGGGTGGGAAGATCAAAGGCCTAAAAAGATCGATCCACAAAACGATACGATTTACTCTCAGACTCATCACTGAGCCCCCCCCCCCCTCTTATAGAATGTGATGATGATATGAACATGGAAATCAAAGATTGGACTAAACCAGTCTCCAGTGTTGCAACTTGCATCTTTTGTGATTAAAAATTCTGTGAAGACAGTCGCAGAGAAGTGTGGGTTAAATGTGATATGTGCCAATTGTAGACGCACTTAGATTGTGCCGGGCTGAAAGAGCCAATTGTGTTTCCGATTTCTGAAAATATATTTTTTCTGTAATAAATAAATTAAACACCATTTTGTATTGCTTTATCCTGTTCTAAAACATTTTAAACTAGTTTTTGTGACCTTTTTTAGAGAGGGCCCACATTTGCACCCCATTTTTTCTGGTGTTTTTTTTCATAGCTTTTTGTCAATATTCGTTTTCGAATTGAAACAATTGATATTAATCAATATTTTGCATCCCTCCATTTAGTAAACTTGTTACATTTGTTATCGAAGATCAAAAATCTAAACAATTTTTAAATGAAAGTCACTTTAAGTCAAAAACAAAAGACGGTGCACATATTTAAACCTTTTCCTCTAGCCTATGTTGAAACAAGGACTTACACCGTCTATTTGATTCCATTGTTTTTGAAAGCGGTTTGATACTTCCTGAGATTTCATAGAAATCGCCATTTCAAACGTTTTTCAGAACGCTTTTCACGCATTTTCACCGCTTTTAAATTTCAAATTCTTTAAGAAAAGTTTTTAGTGATCTTTTATATCTTATAACTAACCACCATTCCAAATTTCATGCTTCTAGGCCCTTCAGTAACACAAAAATCGCATTTTTAGAACTCCTAATCCCCCTTAGGTTAGTGGCATCGACTTAAGATATAGCCTGTGTTCGAACGTAGACTAACACTATCATTTTGATACCATTACTTTTGAAATCGTTTTGGTAGTTCCAGAGATTACCTCCTACAAATAAACAAACAAACTTTACCTCTTTCTCATATTAGTATAGAAATGCTATTTTTGCGTAGAAACCGCAATTTAAAACGTTCATTAGAATGCTTTTCACGCATTTTTCTCCCCTTTTAAATATCGATTTTTTTAGGAAAACATCTTAGAGATCATTTATGTCTAATTTTGAATTGTTTAAGAAATGTATTAAGAGATCATTTATATCTTATAAGTAACTACCATGCCAAATTTCATGTTTCTAGGTCCTCCAGTAACACGCAAATCGTATTGTTAGAACGTTCTTTGCGCTTGTACACCTTTTAGGTTTGTTGAATCGACATAAAATATAGCATATGTTGGCGAAAGTGCTGTCATTATCATTTTGACACCATTATTTTTTAAATCAGTTCTGTACTTCCGAGATTGCATAGAAATCGTCATTTAGAACGTTTTTTAGAAAGTTTTTACGCATTTTCATACCTTTTACGTTTCGAATTTTTAAAGAAATGTTCTTAGAGATCTTTTATATCTTATAAGTAACTACCATTCCAAATTTGATGTTTCTAGGCCCTTCAGTAACACAAAAATCGCATTTTAAACCATTTTTTGCACCTACACCGCCTTTAGGATAGTGGCATTGGCTTAAGATATAGCTTTTGTTCGAATGTGGACTAACATCATCATTTTGATCCTATTGCTTTTGAAATCGGTTCGGTAATTCCAGAGATTAGCTCCTGCAAATAAACAAATAAACTTTACCTCTTTATAATATTAGTATAGATAGTGTATATGCATAATTGCATTTTAAAACAATTATTTACATAAAAGTTTAAAATCTTTATCCATATTTGGTATACGACTAGCTTTTTTCCGAAACAACAAAATGTAGTTAGAGCAAGATTATTACATTCAACAATTCAACTATATTAACTCTTTTTATTTTGTAAGTAAAGAATTTATTTTTAACAAAGGAAGTGAATTAAACAAGTAATATAAAAATTTTGTTTTTAAAGTCAATTCCTACTTAGGTCATCAAAGGAAAAATTAATGTAATCCCTTAAGTTAATATTAGTTTTTGTTGCATTAAAATATCTCAATTTGTTGATTTTCTATAAGCAAGTAGCTTTACAATGGAACTCTATGGGAATTTGACGAAATATTAGAGATATCGCCAAGTTGGCGACACACTTGGCGGTATTTGGCGACAGAACAGGGTTCCCCCTATGGTAACCCCTTATTGAAAATACTTTCATCGATCTTCAAAAACCAATGGCCGCCATTTTGTTTCTCATGCAAAACTAAAATTAATTAATTAAAATTTAATTAATGAATTAATATTTGAAAAAAAACAGTATTAACATCAATTGTCATCCAATACAAGTTAAAAAAATTATTTCAACTTGATAGGATTGATAATGAGTATTTTGTTGAAGATTGAAAATTTGAACAAGATATATAAATATATATATATATATATATATATAAATAAATATAGGGAGAGTGTGAACAAATAGTAGGAATTGAAAAATTGATTACTAGAAGAACATCTTGATTTATATAATGGCTCATATAAAAATAATTAATAGAATCGGTTTTCAGTGAGATGTGTCTGAAAGAAAGAACTTTTCATTGCTTCATATGAAGATTACGTCCACATAATGTCTATTTTCATTAAACTAATGTTGCAATAAATTAACCCTTTAGTGATATAACTTAAGTAATGTAACAAGAGCGAAAGTCGATTATGTCCTTAACAGCTGCTGCCAACATTAAAACAACATTAAGTTGAAATTATGGTACAGGCTTCATACAGAAAATTTCAGATATTTTAGAAAATTTCAAAATAAATTCATTTAGATATGTTATTTACATTGTTACGTGAATCTTTTATAAAAATTCAAAATCATCTAATATCAATTTTATTAAACGTAAGTGCATCTTATTCTATGCATATGTGCGTGCATGCCTTTATGTATATTTGAATATATATATTTACGTAAATATATATATTTATTTACCTAGATTTACGTTTATTTTTTGTATATATATCTAGCCTAAATATATCATATATATTAAATTCTAATGTATTTGAAACATCTTAATGCGAGTTTCATAAAACGCTGGCGGTATGTAATTTTAGTATGTTGTTTCAATTACTTAATACCATAATTTTCTTGAAATGGTGTACATAGCAATTAGAGTTAACTTACAGGGCCGCACAAAATAATTCGATTATAGTACCATCTATGGGTGGTATTTATTTTAAATGAATTTTAGTGCAATTATGTTATTTGTAAATGTACGAAATTTTTATAATTTAGTAAGGCTTATGGCGGCAATGAGAATATGATGCGTAATATTTACAGATTTTTTTCAGGGAAACAGAAAATAATTCAGATGGATTAGACTTTGTCACGAGTTACTGATGGAATAGCTATCTTTTTATAAATTTAATTAAACTTATGGTTCTTCCTCTTTAACTATGCCTTCCACTAACTGATCGAATGCATTTTAAACTCACTTCTCATTAACAAACTTCACTCAAATCTTTAAAAAAGTCTTTCGCTATATTCAAATTTATGTATTGATACATATTTCTACACGATTATTTTCACGCTTGTTGTGCCCCTGGTGGAAAATTGCATAACTAAAATAAAAAAAAGAGAATTCTTTATGTTTTGTTTTTGAGAACTATACTGCAAGTTAAAATTAGATAGAATAATTTAAACTCAAAACGTTCTACGCAATAACACCCCAGCCCCTTCCCAGCTAGAAATAGGTTAACTAAGTTTTAATAAAAGTTAGTTTTTCTACTTTGCACAGTATGGCGGCCGTACTAAATATAAAGATAGGTAGAACAGAGGCAACTTTTTTTATACGTTTATAACGTACCCTTGGATAAAATAGAGTAGCTAAATTTAATTAAAATTGATATTTTTAATTTTTCACCAAATGACAGCTATACAGCTAGCACAGATTTAAATCAATTTTCTTCGGTATTTTATTTGCACCCTGGCGGGAAATACGGTAATTAAACTTAAATAAAGTTTAATGTTTTATTTTCTTAATATATGTGTTATAATAAGCTTCTGGAATGTTAAAAAATTAAGCTTGAATAAAAATTTTAGCATGATAGTCTTTTTAGGGCAGTATCACACCGGAACTAAATTTTGTGCAAAACTAAAATTTTAAAATTATGTTTCATGTCTTAACGTGCGGCAACGCACATAAGTTAAAATTAGAAAAAAACATATTCAACTCAACTCTCTTTAACGCTGATAACGACTCCTAACGAAAAATAAAGAAAAAAATTTAAATAAAGTTGATTTTTTTATGTTTTAGTGCATGAAGTCATATTCCATTTAAAAATAATTAGGACAGAATAAACACAATTTTATTTTATAGTGCTGCCTGGCGGAAATAGTAATTAGATTGAAAAAAAATTATATAAAACTTCAAAATAAACTGCAGCCACTGTCAAATTTATTTTTTGATACATGTTTTAACTTAATATTTTTCGTTACGTTTTTGGAAAATTGCCTAACTAAAATTTTTAAATATATTTTTTATGCTTTTTTTATATGCAAACGTACTTCAAGTTAAAATTACGGAGAACAGATTCAACTAAACATTCTTTTGCGTTGATAACGGAAAAGACTATGATCAGCTAGAAAAAGAATATATATATATGTATATTTATATATATAATTTTATTTATCACTATATGGCGGCCGCACTCACGTTACAAATAGTCAATACTGATTTAACGCATTTTTCTTTTGTATCTGAGCGACCACTGACCGGAAATAGGCTATCTATATTTAAATAAAGTTGATATTTTATGTTTTGCACTAGCTATGTTTCTTAGGAGGCGCCTAATATTCGTCCGCAAGATATATGCCCCATAAGTCATTTTGAAGTCACAAAGATGGAGGCACTTATCCAGTGCTAGAGAACTTTACTTTCGCCGAAAACTAGATATATGCCCCCATGATATGAGCGTCCATACCAGAAGGTGGGAATTCTCCATTGCGAGATATTTTTTCTTCAATTGAGAGCTGGATATTCACCTCCAAGATATGTGTCCCCATACGTCATTTTGGTGTCACTGCAGATGGGGGTGCATCTCAGTATTAGAGCATTTTACTTTCTTCGAAAACTCGATATCTGCCCCCTTACGTTATTTTGACATCACAACATCAGACAATACATATATGAGCTTATCCAGTGATGGAACATTTTATTTTGTCGAGAATTCGTGATATCTGACCCATAAACGCCCCGATACGTCATTTTCACGTCAGATCAAAGTTGATTCGTTGAAGGTTGGATATCCGACCACTGCATATGTATGTGTCCCCTTTACTTTGCGTCGAGACCTAGTTTACGGCCTTATTTATATAGCAATCAGTAGACGACATTCAGAGTGTAACATAAAAATTATGTGCAGTAGGCTATTGAAAATTTTGGAGCCTAGGTTGTAGTGTTAATAAATATGCAAAGTGCCGCGTAAATGGAATAGAGGGTTGGTTGACTGCTCTGGTTGAATCTCCAGTTAAAGCAGCTACCCAGGTCCAGGCTGTGTATCATGTCTCAATTAAACTGTAGTTTAACCTTTTTTTTTTTTTTTTTTTTTTTTTTTTTTTTTTTTTTGGGGGGGGGGGGGGGGTTAGATGTTTTGTGATAGTGCAAGTATACTGAAGAGGAATACAAAAATGCTCAAAACTTCTATTACTCCGTATTTTATGTTTTTAGTGTTCTTTATCACTGAATGTCTGTGATTATATATTTTATTTAATAGTTAAATGTTATCCTGGCGTAATTATATATGTATTTTTAAAACATATATAATATATGTATATGTATAGACACTAAATATAGCAGAAACATTATGAATACTATTATCCTCGAGTCTTGAGAGGCATCTGTTTATGTAAAACGTACAGTCGTGAAAAAAAAAAAAAGTAAACACCCCCTGCTAACTTCTCAACAAATTATCGTGGAAGAAAGTTACTGGTACCGAACGATTGGAAATAAAGTCTACTTTTAAATTATGTATATGTCGTAAGCTAATTGAGAAATCCGGCTCTTTGCAAAAAGCCGGGCTAATTGGAGAATCCATCTCCCTTTTTCCAATTAGGTTGATATTTTTCACACTTATTGCGAAGAGCCTAGAAAGCATTAGGCTAAGTGAAAAATGACCACTTATTATCCGATCAGGGTGATATTTTTAGCTCACAGGCTATCAAAGCCTGAGAGCTTATGTGCCCGCCGATTCTGTATGTACGAGTGTACGTACGTACGTAACGCGATAACTCTTGATAGAAAAATCCGATTTGCTTCAATTTTTTTTCTAGGTTCATTCTGATAAGCTGCTTCCCTGATTAGTTTTTGGGGTTCATTGGTTAAGGATAAAGGGGGAAAAGAGGGGCTAGTCCCCCTCCCCTTAATTTATATAAATGGGTTTTTCATGCAGAAATATTCGATTTACTCCAAATTTGGTATACCGGTTTATTGTGTTAAGGGGCTTCCCTGATTAGATTTGGAAGCTCATTATTAAAGTATAAAGGGGGGAAAGGGGGCTACCCCCTTTAATTTAGATAAATCGGTTTTTCATGATGAATTATTCGATTTGCTCCAATTTGGTATACCGGCTTATTAAGTTAAGGAGCTGCCTTGATTAGATTTGGAGGTTCATTAGTTACATATAAAGGGAGGGAAGGTGGGCCATTCCCCCCGTAATTTAGATAAATGGGTTTTTCAGGCAGAAATATGCGATTTGCTATAAATTTGGTATACCGGTTAATTATGTTAAACACCTTCCCTGATTACATTTGGAAGATCATTATTATGTATAAAGGGGGAAAGGGGGGCAATTGCCTCTCCCCTTAATTTAGATAAATGCGTTTTTCATGTAGAATTATTCGATTAGCTCAAATTTGGTATACTGGTTTATTATGTTAAGGAGATGGCTTGATTAGATTTGGAGGTTCATTAGTTAAGTATAAAGAGAGGAAAGGGGGGCTAGACCCCCTTAATTTAGATAAATGGGTTTTTTTTGCAGCGTTATTCGATTTGCTCCAAATTTCGTATGCCGGTTTATTGTGTTAAGGAGCTGCCTTGATTATATTTGGAGATTTATTGGTTAAGTATATAGGAGGGACAGGTGCTAGTGTCCCCTTAATTTAGCTAAATGGGTTTTTCATACAGAATTATTCGATTTGCTTCAAATTTGATATACCAGTTTATTACGATATGGCTTCCTTCATTTGATTTGGAGGTTCATTGGTTAAGTATAAACGAGGGGAAAGGGGGCAAGTGCACCTCCCCTTAATTTAGATAAATGGGTTTTCATGCAGAATTATCTAATTTAGTTTATTTTTTTTTCTAGGTTCATTCTAATAAGGAGCTTTTCTGATAAGATTTGAAAGTTCATTGGTTCAGCATAAAGTGAGAAATGGGAGAGCTAATACTCCCCCTTAATTTAGTGAAATGTTTTTTTCATGCAGAATTATCTGATTTGCTTCAAATTTGGTATATCAGTTTATTATGTTAAGTAGCTTCCCTGATTAGATTTGGAGGTTCTTTGGTTAAGTAGAAAGGGGGGCAACGGGGACTAATCCCTTCATTTATTTTTCAAGGGTTCTTTGATATAAGAGTATAATATACAATTAGTGTGAATAGCCTGTGAGCTCAATGCCATCAGTTTAACTGGGCAATTTTCTTTTTATTAGGTTTATAAACGCATAACCCTACTCAAACCCGAAAAATAAATTACAACAGACCGTACCCCGATCCGAGCAAGACAAAATAATTTCAGTCTACATGCAACCCGACCCGAACATGAGAGTTTCATTTGAAAAAACTCGAATCAAATCTGATAACCAACAAAAATATTCCAAATTTCCATAACCGGATCCGAACAAGACAAATTAGTTTCCGTGGACACGCAACGCTACCAGAACCTAAAAATTCCATTCGAAGTCAACCTGAAACCCGTCCCGAACCAAATCTTAACCGACAAAAATATTCCAAAGAACTATAACCCGATACAAGCCAGACAAAATAATCTCCGTCCATCGGCAGCCCGATCCGAACCTGAAAGTTCTTATTGAACTCAATCCGAAACCTGGTTGTGGTCGGTTTTCGGGTTGACTTCAAATGGAGCAACCTTCAAGTACAGATCCGGTTGAAAAAAAATTAAACTAAATTAGATAATTCTGCATGAAAACCCATTTACCTAAATTAAGGGTAGGGGAAATTGCCCCCTTCCCCCCCCCCTTTTATACTTAAACAATGAACCTCCAAATCAAATGAAGGAAGCCATATCGTAATAAACTGGTATAACAAATTTGGAGCAGATCGAATAACTCTGCATGAAAAACCCATTTTTCTAAATTAAGGGGGATGTCTAGCCCCCCTTTCCTCCCTTTATACTTAACTAATGAACCTCGAAATCTAATCAGGGAAGCTCCTTAACATAATAAACCGGTATACGAAATTTGGAGCAGATCGAATAACTCTGCATGAAAAACCGATTTATCTAAATTAAGGGGGGATAGCCCCCTTTCCCCCCTTTATACTTAAATAATGAGCTTCTAAAACTAATCAGGGAAGCTCCTTAACACAATAAACCGGTATACCAAATTTGGAGCAAATCGAATATTTCTGCATGAAAAACCCATTTATATAAATTAAGGGGGGGGGGGACTAGACCCCCTTTACCCCCCTTATCATTAACCAATGAACCCTTAAAACTAATGAGGGAAGCACCTCATCAGAATGAACCGAAAAAAATTTGAAGCAAATCGGATATTTCTATCAAGAGTTATTGCGTTACGTACATACGTACGTACATGAGTACACACGTACATACAGAATCGGCAAGAACATAAGCTTTCAGTCTTCGATAGCCTTTGAGATAAAAATATCCCCCTGATCGGATAATAAGTGGTCATTTTTCAATTAGCCTAACGCTCTCTAGGCTCTTTGCAATAAGCCTGAACAATATCAGGCTAATTGGAAAAAGGGAGATGGATTCCCCAATTAGCCTACGACATATATAAATTTTGCTTAGGGGGCCATCGACATATTAAAATGAACCATAACTTTGTTTTTTTCCATAGCAGTACACAATTCTGACAGCATAAGTGAACTCTACACCCTTCAATTAGCCCGAAAACAATTTATTATGCAACTAGGGGGCTCTGCCCCCTACGAGCTACGCTCGTCAACCACCGTTCAGACACCGCAGACTCTAAAAGTACGCTAATTTCATCGGCTTTAAAAAGATTTCGGAAGATTGAATTATAATTTAAAAAACAGTGGCGATCTCCCTATAAACGGATTTCTTTTCATTTCTCTTTGATTGGGGAATTTTAAGGCCAAATCCGCTGCGGTACAACTTGATTATCCCGTCGACCAATTTCGCCAAATTATATAAATCGCCAAATTATACAAATTGACATAATTTTTATTTTAAATAACGAAAGAACAAATAAATTAGTGCAACATTAATAAAAATACAAATAAAACGTCGAAATAAAAATAACTTGATGACGTAGACAAGTTTAACTTGCTTAAAGTCAAGTTAATGTGACATTTATGGGATAACTAAGTAGTACCAAAAATACATATGTCAATCGCTGTTTTCGTCTTTGATTAAGTAAAATAAGTTAAATATTTCAAAATAAGCTAATATAAAAGGAATTAAGTAAACAGAATCTTTGTCTCCCGGTATTTTTCATCAAAGCGAAAAGAAAGTTCTTTTAAACTAGGGGGCTCGGCTTCCTACGAGCTACGCTCGCCAACTCCCGTCCAGACGCCGCAGACTCTAAATGCACGCTAATTTGATCGGCTTTTAAAAGATTTCGAAAGATTGAATTATAATTTAAAAAACAGTGGCGATCTCCCTATTAACGGATTTATATTAATTTCTGTTTGATTGGGTAATTTTAACGCCAAAGCCGCTGCGGTACTACTTGATTATACCGTCGACCAATTTCGCCAATTTATATAAATCGCCAAATTATACAAATTGACATAATTTTTATTTTAAATAACGAAAGAACAAGTAAATTAGTACAACATTAATAAAAATACAAATAAACCGTCGATATAAAAATAACTTGATGACGTAGGCACGTGTAACAACATTTCAAAATAAGCTAATATAAAAGGAATTAAGTAAACAGAGTCTTTGTCTCCTGGTATTTTTTAACAAAGGGAAAAGAAAGTTCTTTTAAATGAGACCTTTTAAATTAATCGTTTTTAATCTGACGTAATTTTGACCAAGCTATTCTTTCTCTTTTAAATATTCACGTGAAAATACTTTTGTTAGAAATGAAATATTATTTGCGCTTTCCTAACAAAAATAGTTGAAAAGATCCTCTCAAAATATCAAATAAATGTCTAACGCAATTTCTAAATTTAAACTGTTTTGCAATATTTTGTGTTCATTTTATGTAATAACTATAATGTGACGTAAATATGACGTAATTTCTCCTATTTAAGACTTCTAACGCATGTTAATGAATTTATTATTTTACAATATCCTTTCTCTTTTAAAATTCACGTGTATACTTTTTATGATGTAATTTTTAATAAGTTCCTTCTTCTTGTACATAATTATTTAATTCTAATTCCAAATGATTTTTTCAGTTTATAATAGTCACGTGTAAATAAATTTTTAATTTGAAGCAAACATTATTATTTCCGTTGTTTATACAGTTGGCAACAGGTTAAGTTAGTACAATTTTCTAAAATAAGTAAAAAAATATCTCTCGAAATGCTGAAAATTTGAATTTAAAATAGAAATGAAACCTCGAAAAATGAGTCAAATTAAAAAAGGAAATTAATTCTGCACACTGGGAAATTATAACGTATAAAATGATCTAAAAATTATTAAAATCCGATGTATAGTTTTTGCTCCTATAAAACTTTTTTAGTGGAACGATTTTGTCCAACTTTAGCATTAAATATCTCTTAAAATAATTCTTCGATTTGAAAACTGTCTACATCAGCGTGTTTATCAAACATTTTTGTATAATACTACCGATTTTCATATTTTTGTATGCATTATTTTTCTTAACATTAACGAAGAAAGACCTCCGGTCACAAAAAAGTCAAAACCGGCGGCGGTGACAGCGGTAGTTATTTTTTTTTTTTTTAGAATAGAGAGATAAGACATTTTAAATTAATCGTTTTTAATCTGACATAATTTTGACCAAGCTATTCTTTCTCTTTTTAATATACACGTGAAAATACTTGTGTTAGAAATGAAATATTATTTGCGCTTTCCTAACAAAAATAGTTGAAATGTATCCTCTCAAAATATCAAATAAATGCCTAGCGCAATTTCTAAATTTAAACCGTTTTTCAATATTATTTTGTGTTCATTTTATGTAATAACTGTAATGTGACGTAAATATGACGTGATTTCTCCTATTTAAGATTTCTAATGCATGTTAATAAATTTATTATTTTACAAATTCCTTTCTCTCTTAAAATTCACGTGTAATTATAGTTTTTATGACGTAATTTTTAATAAGTTCCTGTTTTTTGTACATAATTATTTAATTCTAATCCCAAATGTTTTTTTCTGTTTATAATAGTCACGTGTAAATAAATTAAAAATTTATTTACACGTATAAATATTTTTTATTTTTTTTTTTATTTTTTTTTTTTTTTAAGCAAACATTATTGTTTCCGCTGCTTATACAGTTGGCAACAGTTTAAATTAATATCACTTTCTAAAATCTGAAAAAATATTTCTAGAAATGCTGAAAATTTGAATTTAAAATAGAATTAAAACCTCAAAAAATTAGTCAAATTGCAAAGAGAAATACAGTCTGAACACCGGGAACTTCAAACATATAAAATGATCAAAAAATTATTAAATTCCCATGAGCAGTTTTTGCTCCTATAAAACTTTTTTAGTGGGACGATTTTGTCCAACTTTTGCATTAAATATCTCTTAAAATAATTCTTCGAATTGAAAACTGTCTACAACAGCGTGTTTATCAAACATTTCTGTATAATACCACCTATTTTCATATTTTTGTATGCATTATTTTTCTTAATATTAACGAAGATCTCCGGTCACAAAAAATTCAAAACCGGTGGCGGCAGCGGCGGCGACAGCGGTAGTTACCTTTTTTTAGAATAGAGAGATTCGTACGACAAGTTTCCGAGAAATTAATCTCTCTCTTCTAAAAAAAAGTAACTACCGCTGTCACCGCCGCCGCCGCCGCCGCCGGTATTGATTTTTTTGTGACCGGAGGACTTTCTTCGTTAATATTAACAAAAATAATGCATACAAAAATATGAAAATCGGTAGTTTTATACAGAAATGTTTGATAAACACGCTGATGCTGACAGTTTTCAAATCGAAGAATTATTTTAAGAGTTATTTAATGCTAAAGTTGGACAAAATCGTTCCACTAAAAAAGTTTTATAGCAGCAAAAACTATACATGTCAGTGTAATCCTTTTTAGATCATTTTATGCGTTAGAATTTGCCGGAGTGCAGATTGCATTAATTTTTTTATTTTTACTCATTTTTTCAGGTTTTATTTCTATTTTAAATTCAAATTTTCAGCATTTCTAGAGATATTTTTTACAGATTTCAGAAAATTGTACTAATTCAAACTGTTGCCAACTGTATAAAAAGCGCAAGCAATAATGTTTGCTTCAAATTAAAAATTTATTTACACGTGACTATTATAAACAGGAAAAAAACTTTCAAATTAGAATTAAATAATTACGTATAAAAAGCAGGAACTTATTAAAAATTGCGTCATAAAAAGTATACGCGTGAATTTTAAAAGAGAAAGGATATTGTAAAATAATAAATTCATTAACATGCGTTAGAAGTCTTAGGAGAAATTACGTCATATTTACGTCACATTATAGTTATTACATAAAATGAACACAAAATAATGTTGCAAAAAGTTTAAATTTAGAAATTGCGCTAGACATTTATTTGATATTTTGAGAATTAATTTAAAATGTCTCATTTAAAAGAACTTTCTTTTCGCTTTGTTAAAAAATACCAGGAGACAAAGACTCTCTTTACTTAATTCCTTTTATATTAGCTTATTTTGAAATGTTGTTACACGTGTATATGTAATCAAGTTATTTTTATTTCGACGTTTTATTGGTGTTTTTATTAATGTTGTACGAATTTATTTGTTCTTTCATTATTTAAAATAAAAATTATATCAATTTGTATAATTTGGCGAGTGCTTTGGCGATTTATATAATTTGGCGAAATTGGTCGACAGGATAATCAAGTAGTACCGCAGCGGATTTGGCGTTAAAATTCCCCAATCAAAGAGAAATGAATAGAAATTCGTTTATAGGGAGATCGCCACTGTTTTTTAAATTATAATTCAATCTTTCGAAATCTTTTTAAAGCCGATCAAATTAGCGTGCATTTAGAGTCTGCGGTGTCTGGACGGGGGTTGGCTAGCGTAGCTCGTAGGGGGCCGAGCCCCCTAGTTATTTTAAAACGAGCGTATTTTAAGGGTTGTATCCAAATTGAAGTCCCGTACTCGATTGGTAACTGAGTGAGCCCCCTTCTTGATCAAGGCACCTTAAGCGAGGCTCAAAGAGTCAATGAAGCCTGTTAGATTACAGAACAGCAGAGTAAATTTCTAAATGTCTACGCACTTCTATCATAGACGGCCCCTTAAACCATCATTTTACCGTTTTTGAAGCATAATTTGAAAACTACTTGGTAGAAAAACGTGAAATTTCGGATTTCCATAAAACAGAACTTAATAAATCTAAATCCATCAAAAAAATTGTAGGTTGCAAGTCATAATTTTTTCGAAAATTAATTTCATAATTCATAATTCATATCATAAAATTATAAAAATTGCAAATTCAGCGTATTTATGTTTGGGTATATTAGTATTATTGCTACAAAATATTAGCACATTAGGAGCATAATTTCAGGAGATATAAATAAAAATATGAAAATGTAATTTAACATTAGAAGCACTAAATTTTGAATGTTTATAATTAAAAAACTTATCATTCAAATGACTTGAAATTTGATGCCTAGGCATAGTTTGAACCGAAGATGTGAAATATCTCGCTAAAATTGGGTATTGCCATTGAAAAAAGGAAGTTTGGATTCGTTTTAATATGTAGGTGGCCCCTTAATCAAATTTTATATACATCATTTAAAAGTAGACTTTATTTCCAATCGTTCGGTACCAGTAACTTTCGTCTACGATAATTTGTTGAGGAGTTAGTAGGGGGTCTTTACTTTTTTTTTCCACGACTGTACATTAAATTCTTGAAAAGTTATGAAACCGGTAAGAGGAAATCGCAAGATCAATTGAAGCGTTTCGTTTTGGTGTGAGCAAGTACCATTATTTAAGTGATTTCGAGAAACGTCAGGTCTTCCTGCACAGATACGTTGAAATAGCAATTAAAAAATCGTTAACGTATCTACTGTTCTGATGCTGCGGTTGTTAACATTTTTGAAAGGCGCATTACTGACGGTGAAACTGATTTAAATCAGTATTTGGTGCAATTATAAAAAAAGTAAAGCGTAGGCGTGTAAATGTATAAAAGCCGGTGGAAGGAAATCGCAGCTATCAGTTGAATTGTTTCTTGCTCTTTTTAAGGACATGATTTAAGTGATTTCGAAAAATAGTAGACCCGCTTGCCTAGATACCTTAAAATTACAATAAAAAAATTGTCTGCTATTCCGATGGTCCGATAGTTATTATTTATAAAACCGGGATTACTGATGGTGAAATTAATTCAAAACAATAACTGCCAATTTATAAATAAGTAAAGCCTAGGGAGTATCGATTCCTTTTCAGTGTACCTTTAATATACTGTAAAAAAGTACTCAAAAGTTTTTGAATATGAAAGGAATGCTTACGAAAAATCACAGTAACTTAGCACGATGCTGGAAAGCTTTTCTTGATTTTGCCACATCTTTACAAGAATAAATTACAAATCTAAGAAAACAAAACTTTTCCGTTGTAACAGGAATGTCTTTTCAGAAATTTGTGGTTAGCTAAGATGTCTATTTTAGAATCTCTTTGTAAATCTCAGCAATGTAAAGGTCGCTCGAATTTATGATTAATACTTATTCAAATGGTTTCAGAAGGTAAAAGGAAAGTGTCCGAAAACTCTTTCCGGTAAGAAGAAAAATCGATTTTTTTAATATTAAGGCAGTTAATATTCAGTTTTTTACAGCGTAGAGCAACTTTTTTCTAAAACAACATCTCCCTGTTAGATTTTCAGTTTGATATTTTATGTCTTCCCTCTGGTGTACCACTAATCTTTTCAGCCAGTTCATAAGAGTATATTTTGTTTGATTTTCTGTTTTTTTATTCTGTCTTGGGGAGATTGGACTAACGTCTTTGTTGAATATTATCAATATAGATTGCCCCCTGAAATGCATCTAGTTTGTATGCGGTGCAGATGCATCGAAGAGTAATTTAAACATTGTACATAAAAGTTAGGGTATATATTTAAACAGTAATTCATAATAGCATATTCTCCTCGGAACTTGGGGCAACAGAAGTGGCGTTCTGGGAAATAACGTCTAACTGGCAAGCCTCTTTCGCTAGGCTAAAAGCCTGCTAGGCAGAAACATGTGTGCTTTTCGCTATGAATGCTAAGCATTTTATGCTCTGACATTTTTAAAGAAAAATATATTATGTTTCCGATTCAAGCAGTGGATTCCAAAACTGTTTGAAATTATACTATGTACTATTAAAATTAAAAGAATATTTAAAACTCCTATTCAAACTCAACCTACTCTTTTCCACTCCTTTTTCTAAATAATGACCTTTGTTGCGGTTTTATAGTAAATCGTATGGTTAAATAACCCTAAGGTAAATGTTCGGAGGAAATGACATATTGATGCAGATGGAGTAATAGTGCAGGTTTAATTATGATAATATTCCAATCTGCTATTCAAACTGAACTTGTTCTTTTCAAGTATTTTCTTTTAATAGTATTCTTTGCGGTAGTTGTCTATTAAATCTTCTAATTAAATAACTCAAAGATTACACAATGCCTCCCTCTTCAGAGAAAATGGTGTGAATGAGAATATACCATTTGAATCGGTAGCAGCTATGTGGCATATAAAATTTTAAAGATTCAGAAATTAAACAAAAAATTGAAGTTATAGCATTTATAAATCACAACGAATATTTGTCGATTGCATTCCTGAAACACAACCCTAATGTTTCATTAAAATATTAACCATTAAATTCTCTTTTTAATGTCACACGTAGTTTTTTTATATTATAGGGTTCATAAAAGTAAAAAAACAACAACAACAATTAAAAAAAAACAGCGATAAAAGGAAACTGTGACAGAGGAAATTAAAACGTTCTAAGGAACGGTTTATATGAGATTTTTTTTCTTCAAATATAACTAAAGAATTTCAAATATTTCAGGATTATATGTGTGAAAAAAGGAAATGTAAAATAAAAATGCTAAGACATCTTGTGTTAAGTACGTCGTAGAATTTCTCAAAGGTTAATTACTATATTACTCTTTTTCTGTGGATAAAAGTTTAAATCCTATACTAATGATAGTTTCGAACGATTGTGATATAAAATGACTGTTTTAGAATGGACTATAGAATTTTGACAAAAGCCTTTTGTGCTCTCTTTTTAATTTTAATTATCTCTAAGAAAAATGCGAAGAAAATTCTTGAATCCAGAAAAAAATTATTATGAAGATTATTTTTTACGCTTATTTTCTAAAGCAACATTAACCAACATATGAAACATTTTCAAAATAACCAACATTTTCAAAAAAATATACTTTACGTAAATTTTAAATAGGTTTTTAAGGGACAAATTTAAGAGATTTTTCAGACATATAAAAATAGCCACAAAAGTGTAATATACAAATGTTTATTCCCAAAATAAAATTTTCTTTCGCTAAAAGAAATAAAGATAATTAACAACAATATTTGACAAGAAAAATAAGAAATAAGATATTTGATATATCGAAAGATAAAAGAACTGATAAATATTTTATGAGATACTTAAAAAACCTTGCCTCTGAACTGTAAAGCGTAAATTAATGTACACACTTGTTTAATTAAAAAGCAGATGTTTTATATAAAAATATTTTTTTTCTGTTGAAAATGCATATAAATAATATCATTTCATTACGTTTGGTGGAATAAGGCTTCATATAATGATATATTAATATATTTTACCAATTCCGCTAACACCGTCCTAAATGCGTTTCATTTGCTTTTGCAGCAAACGTAAACTTCGATCCCAATTTCGCTCGCAACTGTGAGAATGACGTTTTGACATGAATGAAACAAGATGCACCGACATGCTTTCAGTTTCATGATGAGTAATTCTTCTCTAACATCAACTAACTCTAACAAAAAACAAAAACAAGTACAATGAAATACAAGCGGCAAAAATTGATAATGAAATAGAGCTATGTCCATTTCAAACAAAATAATACAAATTCATGTATTTATTTAAAATAAGACAGTATATATGATACTGTTGTTTTTTGAGTTACATTAATGATTTCATAATTGTTGCAAAGTCAAAGTAAATTAAAAAGCAACAGTTGTTCCATGGAAAACCATTTTAGTGAAAATTATTTTTTGGATAGCTATTTAAACAAGAAACACAAAAAATAGCAAAGCATATTTTATAGAAATTGAAAAAATAATAATAAAGAGGGGTAATAATAAATAGGTTATGAAATCAATAAAAAACAGCCGATATTTATGTTCCATTTTCTCATCATTTATTCAACGTCATTTTTATGATTTTGCTGTGGCTATATCCTGCATTTTGAACGTTGTCTTTTTCCATAAAATTAATTGCTGATTATTAAAGTTAGTTTAAACTATGTTTAGGATTTTTGTATGTTTGCGAAACAGTCTAGCTTTTGTTTTTTGTAGGGTTTCGTTCATCTGACGAAACGCTATTCGTCTCACCTCTCTATCTGTACGTCTGTCTGTCCGTCACAGAACCCGTTTTTAGAAACTATGTATGTTAGAGACTTGAAATTTTGCATACTTGTAGCTGGACACCTGAGATCAAACGACAAATTCGAACGACAATCCTCTAAAATTCGATAGATAAAAATTTAATTTTCTTCCATTACGAAAGCACTTGTCGATAGATTCGATTTCGGACGGCTGCAATAATTTTTTCTCTCCAGACAAACGGCGCTTGGTCACGTGGTTTCTAATAGTAGGATATTTTAACACGAAAACTAAACTTTTTAAATATTAAATTTTTTGATTAAATTTTCAGACATCCCGACGTGAAAATTGTCACTGATTTCATTACTACCCATTTCTAAGTCCTATCTTAATTACAAGCTGAGATATGAATTATTATTTAATTGCTTTTATTTCTATCAAATGGGTAGATTAAAAAGAAGGCACGTGCTTTTTTAACCGGGATTTCATTTAAATTAGGAACTCTAACAATGTGTTGGGGTTTTTTGATGTCGCGCTATGAGATAAATATTACGTATTCAATATCAAAAAGTTTATAAGTGTTCATACTACTATTTTCGAACAGGGATTTCAGAAAATATCTTAAATTATTAGTTAAGTCCGCCACCCTCCCGACCCATGTATCCACGGAAAGGTTGCGTAAAGGAGTTTCGTTCAGATTAGCTTTTGTTAAGAATAGAGTGCGCTCCCTGGTGGTGGAATGTGGAACTAACCTAACGGGATTTTGTTAAATTTAGGAAATATCACAAGGCGATCTGTTTGAAATTTAAGATAGTTTATAACACATAAGATAAAGTGTAAAAAAGAATGGCGAGGGAAATTCCGGGGAGGGGTGGTGCTAGATTTCTTTTTAAAAAATTAGCGTGTCTGACCTTTTTATATGCCGTTTTTGTGGAGGTTTTTTGTTTCAGATATATGCTACTTATTAAATATAAAAATGTCAAAATTTCAGTTACCACTATTTCCGAATAGTAATTTCAGCAAATTTCTTAATTTCTTGCTTAAGACCGCCATCAACTCGACTAGCATATCTCCTGATAGGTAGTTTAACGGAGTTACGTTCAGATACAGTTTTGTTAAGAATAGAATGCGTTCCCTTGTGGTGGAATGTGTAACTAACAGACAGCGATTTCATTTAAAGTAGGAAATATAACAAGGTGATCTATTTGAAACTTTAAGATAGTTTATAAGACATAAGAAAAAGTTTATAATAAATGGCGCCTAAAATTTCGGGCAGGTGGGGGGAGGGGGAGGGGCGAAATATTTCTTTTTTTTTACCTTAGCATTTCATATCGTTTCAGGTGCAGTTTTTAGACGGTGTCCTTAGATACATGCTATTTATTAAATATAAATATGTCAAAATTTAAGTTACCACTATTTTCGGATAGTAATTTCAACAAATATCTTAAATTCTTGCTGAAGACCGCCAACCCCTCGAGTAATATATCTACTGATAGGTTGCGAAAAGGATTTTCGTTCAGATACGCTTTTGTTAAGAATACAGAGCGCTCCCTGGTGATGGAATGCGGGACTAACAGACCGCGATTTCATTTAAAGTAGGAAATCTAACAATGCGATATGTTTTAAACTTTAAGATACTTTATAACACATGACTAGAAATTATAAAGAATAATGGCGCGTCGCATTCCCAGGGGGTGGTTGAGGGAGGGCCGCGAACAAAATTAGGAAAAATAACTGGACGATCTGTTTGAAACTTTAATATAGCTTTTAATACATAACAACAATTTTAAAAATCAGCCCGCGTCAAAAATCATGGTGACCATTCCCCACTTTGCACCACCCCCAGGGGGCCCTTTTCTAAATTTGGCAAATACCCGTCATGTGATATAGCATTTCGGTGTGTGTGTGTGGGGGGGGGGGGGCATTGACATAATTATTAAATATAACACAGCGAATCTGTTTGAAACTTTAAGATAGTTTAGGAAGGGTTTGCCAAAATTTAGAAGGTGTTCCATGGCGATAAATGTACTGGACGTTTTGAAAGAATGTGTTTTGAACGGAATATTAAACGAGACCCTCTATGCGATCTATAATGACACTTACCCACTTGTCTATATTTCGTTTTGCCAAAAAATGAACGTATAAATTACTTTTCAACAAAACACTTTAATGAAACTAAGTTAATATTTGCTAAAATTGGTAAAAACACACTTACAAGGTAAATAAATAACTTTATTTAAATCGACATGTTTCATCGCTCCGAAAGCGACATTCTCAAGATCTATATTCGTAGAAATATATTCGCAAAAAAGTTTAAACTACAAAAATGGTAAACAAAAATCACGAGGTCTCATGTATAATGAAACATGTTAATCTGAACAAAGTTATTTATTTGATTGTAAGTGTATTTTTATCACTTTTAGCAGATATTGGCATAGTTTGATGATTTTGTTGATCTTAATATATATTAAAAATATGCGAGTTTAAAATTCCAATATAATTTACTTAAAAGTGCTAAAATATACTTAAAAAGATCTTTATAGCATAAAAATAGTCAAAATAGTTAAAAAATCGAAGCGCTTTCAACGTAGTACAACAGCCGTCATCAGGGGAAATATCAGAAGTGTCACTTCTGATCTTTCCCCTGATGACGGTTGTTGTATTACAGTTGAAAGCGCTTGGAATTTTTAACAAATTTTGACGATTTATATGCTATAAAGTTATTTTTCTGTATATTTAGCTTATAAGTAAATTATATCAGAATTTTAATCTCGCATATTTTTTAAGTAATCAAGTTGAACATGACGTTTTATAATTATAGTTTTGGCTAAAGTTATAATATCTATATATACAAAAGCCGTTCTCTGAGTGTATGTCCTTTGTACTAATCTTCAATTTTTGACCGATTTGCACGAAACTTGGTGTACATACGTTTTAGAACGTGGAAAAGATCGCTGTCTATTTTAAAAAACCATCAGACCACTATCTATCCCTTTTTTCTACCACCTTCCATAATTTAACATTATAGAAATATCTCTTTTTAAATTTTCTAATTCAATCGTTTCTTTCCAGTTGCCAGACCCTAAAAAATGATACAATAATGTGAAAAAAAAAATAACGATAACGCGTGTATTTTGTTTTTATTTGCCAATAAACGCTCAGATTTTCTTGCTATATTTCTGCGTTTTTGAAATTTACGTCATTCTAAACAGAAAATGCACATTTTTTATATATAAAATAATAACTTTAACTATAATAGCGGTAAAATGACATAGCACCTTAACTTGAATGTTTTTTTAAGATTAAAACATTTACTTTAATACAGACACTTAAATTTCATGAAAATAAATTTAGGAAAAAGAAAAAAAAGGCTAGGTATGGCGCCACATTCTATCAAATCTTTTCAACGTGTAGTCAAACTCACTGTAAATAAATGGCTCCTATATTTTGTTTACTACTTCGATTGTATACTACAGCCATATTTTAGAGCTATAAGTTACAGCTAAGTGTTATATTAGTTTAGACTGAGAGGTAACTTTTTCTGTGATTTTTTAGTAAAAAAAGAGAAGTTATTTCCCTTTTCAAAAAAATTCTTGACTGATGTCACGATTTAAAATTTATAGAAAATGACATAATTTCATCTATTTCATCATTTCATCATTTCATCATTGTAGATTTAATTTCTATTAATGAAAAATTTAAGTTTACGTTTAAGTGTGATGTTTTATTTAGAGTGGAAACCCTCTTGATCTCATAGTTTAATTAAAGCTTATAATTACACGTAAAGTGAAGGTTCTAGTTTTAAGAAAATATTATTTCATATTTTCCAAATAAAATTTCAGTAACGTCCACCTCATTTGGATGCATTTATTGTATTTTTCCCCGTATTGTGAGAAATCGTATACTTCTGTTGCACGTGCCAAGGAAAACATGCATTTTAATTTTAAAAGTTACAAAAATTACCACAATGTGTCAAAAGAACATACTATTTCTGAATTTAAATTTCACGAATTAAAACTAAAAGTATGAGTTTTTTCGTAAACGTCATGAAAAGTCTGTTCTCAAATCCAAAGGAGCAACTTAATGAAATATTTTTTAATTCATTTTGGTTCGGAAACGCATGAAATTGGCAGGAGTTCTTATTTATAAACTATGTAATCGAAATATAGTTTCCATTTTTTTTTGTAAAGGTATAACATCTTTCAGTTGGTGTTTTGAACTGAAGTTTGGACGCAACACCGCGATAAAGGAGAAAAACCGGTCGTCACGTGACCATAATTGCTCATAACTCGATAAGTCATTTATTTATCAAATAATGGAAAACTCATTTCAATTCCAAATCGCTTTAATAGTCATGCCTACAAATTTTAAGCCTTTACTTTTAATGAGCCAGAAAATGTGTCAGAAAGGTTCAAGTTGTTGAGCAGGGAACTGGAGAACCACCTTAAGTATTATTGCAGGTTAGTATTTTGTAATCGAGTTGCATGCCAGATATTCGCTTAAAGCATAAGTCATTTTATATTGTTTTAAACAAAAGTGCATGCCATAAAAGTGTGAGGCACAGTCATTAAAATACGAATACGCCAACTAGCGCACAACCCAATTACTGAAGACTAACTCGTGATTACTAAAAGAGATAAAAATAGTTCTGCATTTTTCATTCAGGTAATAAGTCTAATCTTTCATAATTGGGTTCGCATGATTATAAAACTTACCCTAAAATTCTATGACTAAGCAACGGAAAACAATATGTTACGTACCAAAATCTTTCCTGAAAAATTAATAGTGCAAGTCGCATGGAAATCTGTTCTGAAGAATCCAAGTTATATGCGACAGAAACTAAATTTCCATTTGAATTTTATATACTTATTATATTATTTTGAGTAGTTTATTTTGATATATGTTAAATTTGTGTTTTATTTCATTTTATTTTTGACGTTTTAATTTCTTTTGTCAATTTAGTTATTGAATATCACACGAAAACAAACAAATTCTGAATTATCTCTCTATATATTTCTCTTACGTAGCGCGAAAGAAAGGCTGTATTTGTAGCGTGCTATTTGGAAACAGCCACAGAGACGATTCTAAGTGGTTAAGTTATGGTCACATGTCCCAACCAACTCAGCAAATCAAAATCCAGACAGAATCTCTCTTTTAACACAAATCGTTTGAGCAATGCATGAATGACAATTGCTATTGGCCCGTTTTACAGTGACGTGAGGAATTCAGTTTTTGATTCAAGATTGTATTTAGACACAGGCGAAAACGTTTTGTTTACAGTTTGTTAGCGTGATACGTAAGACCTTTTATAATGTTTTATTATAGTTTTAAATGAATTTAAGCCGCGATTTTCAACACTATAGACAAAATAAAAAGAGAAGGACCCCATCTGACACTAACATGCCATTTAAAATTAAACGGCGTCAATTTTTAGTTCGCTTAGATTTCTCAATGATGATCAACAAGTCACATGGCCAAACTTTTGATAAATGCATTTTTATTAACATTTTCAACAAAATTTTCAAATACTTTTTTATAAATTATTTTTCATTTCAAATATTTATAAGTTTCATAATATTAAAATATTTTATACCCATTGGCACCACCACCTAAATGCATTTTTATTTACATTTTCGACAAAGTTTTGCATGACTTTTTATACATTAAAAATATTTTTTAAGTTCATAGGTTGTTTTCTCGGATCGCATAGTGGCCCAACTAAAAATATTTTTTATTGTGTTTTCACCAAGGTTTTAAATTAATTCTGTTTCCAAGGTTTTTAATACATTTTTATTTGCATTTTCAACAAAGTTTTCCATTACTATTTTATACATTAAAAATATTTGTAAATTTAATACATTGTAGTGATTTATGATAGCACTCACTCTGGCTAGAGTTGGCACAAATAGTGGCGAGCGAGCGAAGCGAGCTGGGATTGCGTAGCGATTTCAATGTGAATTGCATAGCAATTCACGGGGGTTGGCGAGCGTTAGAGAGCAGGGGACTGAGGACCCTAGTTAACAATGTTTTTGAGCAATTGAGTTAATATTTTGTAATTGGGTTGCAAGAATATTTAAAAATATATTCATGCTTGAAAATTACTTTAAAATCCATTCAAAATCTGTAAATTGAGAAAAACATTACAAACAAATATCACTGAAAGTACTTTTGTTTTCTATAAGACGTTGGAACAATCGACTGTGCGATGTTTAGAGGTTACATTGCAGTAAAAGGGAAATTTATTGTTGTGTTATGTTGTTGCCACCGAAAATATGATATCAGTGTTACTCATAGACATGTCTTTTCTTTATACTATTGCATTAAGGGTAAACGGGTTCGTCTTTCGTAATCTGGTTGCCAGCGCCTTTAAAAATATCTATGCTTGAAAATTACTTTACAATCCATTAAAATCAGAAAATTAGATACACTTTTCAAACAAATTTCATTTGAAAGAGCTTTTTCTTTTCGACATTGTAAAAAATGAAATTGTGTGATGTTTAGTAGTTTGAAAAATTACAGTAAAGACATAATTTATGGGGCACAATTTATGGGCACTGACATAGTGTTTTTACTTTATAATGTTTGTATATATATACCATACAAACGAGAATTTCACTAAATGCTCCTCGATTTGGTGGATTTTTTTTTTTTCGTATTGTCCGGAAAATCACATATTTTTGTCTTACACCTGCCAAAAAAAAAAAAAAAAGAAAAAAAAAGAAAAAACGCGCATTCTGTTATTAAAGCTCAGAGATTTTACTATGTTTGCGAGACAATAAAGTTATGTTTTATGATTGACTTTTTAACGTTTTGTGGATGGGAATGCGCAAATTTCAGTTATTGTGATTGCCGTATTATTCTGTTTTGATTTATTTTACCTGGAATACTCCTTATGAATGACATGTGGAAAGCCGGGTAGTTCTGCTAGTTTGATAGATAATTTTAAAACAGTTTAAGTAGAATAGTGAAATAGACTGGACAGTTCAAGAGAAAAACAAATAGTAGAAAAGTTTATAGTAGATGACAGCAACAATTCCGAATGCATTATAGCTTCTAGTGTACTTTATTTAGTTGAAAACTGGTTTACTTTTGTCGGCAATTCAATTTGAGCCAGCTTGGGTAAGACCGTCTCCACTTTTGGAGCGCGCCTTCTGCCGCTTGGCCGCTTCAGTTACGATCATCATTTTTATGAGAATTTGTGTTTCTCTAAGCGAGCTTTGTATCTATATTATAAAGGACAAACATATCTGTGCGTAACGTATACGTCATTTTGCGAGTGGCAACATTTTGAAATTTGAAAGGAAATTTCTGTTTTGAAATTTAACAAATTTTTAAACTTCTAAACATAGCACATTTTCAATTTTTACACCGTCGTGTAGAGAAAAAAATGCTTTTAAATGAAGTTTGTTTGATAGCTGTATCTCAATTTATTTTTAAGATATTAATTTTTTTGGTAGTTTTTAATACCTTTTTAGTAATCGCGGCAATTGACGCTACCACTGATCTCAACCATTTCTATTAAAAGTAAAGGGAAAATAGTAGATTACTGATCCTTTCGTTGCCATTTTTTAATAAAAACTGTGAAAAAAAGCTGAAACTAAAATACATGCTATGTCATGAATATATTCTATTATAAAAACCGGTGAATTTTGGTGTTATTTCGTTTTTATTTATCAATTCAATGATTTTTAGTTTATTGCAAACTTACTTTACACACGAAACAACACTTTCTCTTTCAAAAAGATATTTTAAAGAACATCTGTGTGACTTATTTTCTTCGGTTTTTCTTAATTCGTATCAAATAGCTGAAAGAATATAATTTTATTAATCCGCGTGAAATAACATTTTCTGAATTTTGAAAAAAATATAAATGAATGATTTCTGATAAAACAAGAAGCTTTATAAGGAAACAAATGAAGACATAGGAATCATTAGATACCTGATTTGTTGCCCGATTTGCTTCTTGAATGTCGATATTGCGTTTTGCTGCGTTTGTGTGTTATTCTCGATAATGATGTCATATGCAAACTGTTCTATAGATGTTGTTTAACACTTGATCGTAAAATGCTTTAGCGGATGCAAATGACGTCATTTTATATAAAAAATAGCGTGTATTTTAATTCTTAAAACTGAAATATGTTTTGTAGAAGTGCTTCATTTTCGCCCCAACTTCTTTGTAATTCTTCCCATGTGAAAGTACTTCACTTTTAAAAATAATGTAATCGAAAATCACACACTGATAAAATGCAATGTTAAACATAAATTTAGAGTCTATTTATACAAGAGACGTGACGTACAGTGTGCATACTCAGGTCGGAAGTCTTTGTCCGAAAAATAGTGATTTATATTACAGAACTTGATGATTCTCGCCTGGATAAATTCACTTTGTCGAGACAGACAGGCAAAAAAAGAGATATTGGCATTTATCCGAGATTTAAAATAATATCAGGATCCCCAAGTTTTTGCTGTACAAAATCCCATTAATGACCTGCTGCGCCAAAATATTTCGAACGAAAAATGACACACTGTAAAAAAATTCTTAAAAGAACAGAAAACAATCTTCGAATTCCGACAGTAAAAATTACGTTAACAGAATTCTTATGTCACTCCAAACTTATATCGCTTATTTTCATGTGAAACAACAAAAAATCCTTTTTCCTTTGCCTTTAGTTTTCATTGCGACAGATTAAACTGTTGGACAGCAGAATAAATGCTTTGAGCAGAAGGTCACCCCCCTCTGGCGTCTAGAAGATCATTTAGAATGACCAATAAGCATTGGTTATCATACACCCCACGCTAGCCGATTCTCTTCTAATTCTAACTTGAAATATTTGTTGTGTCTTGTCTCTTGTGTACTGTTGAAAATGGTAGACGTTGAATAAAGCACGTTCATCAATTGGAAAAGAATAACATATATAGAATTTTAAAAAAAATCACACTCAATATCACCATTGGAACCGGCGACACACACCTTTGACATCAAAACCATATTAATGGAGTAGTTTTCATATTAGAAAACAAACATAGCAAGGTATGTTTTCATCCTTCTTTTAAATATCTAACAATGTTTTTCCGAAACGTAACAACATGTATAAAAAAACTTTCCAATTTGCTAAAAATCTTAATTAAGAAATACTATTTATTATTATTATTATTTATTTTTTTTATAATGTATGATTTATTTGAATTATTAGTATTATTTTATACTTCATTATTTATGCACATAACTTAGTTGATCTAATTCTGTTAATAACTGGAGATTATTTTTTGATCAGTTGTTTATTTTAAGTTAAATTCATAATCTTAAGTTTATGATTAGTTTACAAATCTTGAATTTTTACATAGCTTTAGAATGATTAGTTATTACATTTAACTTTTTTATGACTAAGAGTTTAATTTTACTTCATATGTATTGGTTCTAGAAATTTTGATTGAGATTTTGAATTAATTTTGTCATCAATTGACATACCTGATTAGTTTTGGAGTGATAGTTTTAATAATAAACACGGAGTAGCTGCATTAATTATTATAGTTATAGATAACTGATATTTTCGTTTAACATTAACCAGAATAATATTTATTAGATCTGGCGCTGTTCATATAGTGTTATTGTTTAAATTTATCACATTTCCTACTATTTATTATGTTGTTTAAAATGGAGTGATTGATATTTTGATTAATCGTTCCATATGTTGATTCTGAAGAAATGTTTTTTTTTTTTTTTTTTTAGTACAATCTTAGAGTTAACTGCGGTGGTTAAGTTAAAATTTGTAAATTTTATTCACTCCATTTAGTGAAATAAATTTTGAGCTACAACTGTGTGAATTATTTTGAAAATAATTCCTATTTAAGCTTTAACCATTCATTTTATAGAATCAGCAAGTTTAATTTTGTTTAACATTTTAGTTTAAATAATATTGTAATATTTTTTCTTATTTAGTTGATGATCATTTACTATATACGGAAAAACATTGTAAATTGTTAAGAAGGATGAAAACTCATTTTATCACTTTAGCTGAAATGAAATATTTTTTTTTTTTTTTTTTTTTTTTTTTTTTTTATGGTGATGTTTATATAGATTTTAGTGGCTCTTCTTTTTCATTTCTCATCTTTGCTCATAGCTGTCAACTTTTACATATTTATATATACAAAGCTTTCTATTTGAAAAAAATTATAAAAATTGGCAGGCGTTATTTACATAATTAACCAACATCACTGATTTAACCTAATCAATTTTCAGAAATATTGCATGAATAAATATTGAAGTTGTTTTAATTACAAATCGCATTCAATACATATATTTATTTTATTAATAAATATTTTTATGGTGGAGGGGGGGGGGGGAGTTTTAGATATCTTCTTTCACTTATTCCAGTCTTTAATGTACTTAATTCACAAATCTATATAAATTCAACTGTTTAAATATTTTATTGTGAATAAGCTATTTAAATTAATTTTGTAAAAGTCTGGAGGAAAAATTCCTATAAATATTTATTATTATTAATATAAACAAATCGATCGGTAAATAGATATTTCCCGTGTACCTAACCTATAATACGCGATTCTTCTGTTAAATAGAACCCCGCCATCCTTGCCAACACGAATCGACCTACAGATTTGAGTGTTGGGAAAAGCGTCAATTGTCAACACAAAGTGCCTGTATGACTACATATTTCTGTCGTCTGATAACGCATTCTTTCGTTAACAGATATTTTCTGAAAACAGATATGTTCTGGCAACTTTTTGCTGCCAGAAATTTTCTGTTGTTTTACAGAAATATTTTTAACACTGCATACTGTTTTTGAAAACACGCATTTTTCCTCATAAAGTTTCCATATTTTTTTTTTCTTCGGCATGTGTACTGATACTAAGTTTCAGAAACTAGGCGAAATAGTTAAGTTTGTAAATATGACGTTATATTTAAAAGAAAATGATCATTTTCTTAGATAAAATTAAACATTTTAACACAAATGAGTGTAAAAAGCATAAAGTACGATAATTTTTAATTTAGGGTACTGAGATTAGAATCTGAAGTTAAGAGTACGACTCTTCACATGAAAGATGTTGCTGACAATCGTGACTTCAAGTCTTGAGTTAAAATGATTTTAAAATGATCAAATTAAAATGTCAATTTAAAAAAAAATGGTTAATACGGATATGAGAGGTGTGTATGTAAATTTTGAGAAGGTGAAAATGATGTCGGGTTAAGATTTCACAGAGAAAAAGTTCTATGATCGTGTCATAATGGAATAAATTTTGCTGTTTTGCATTCCGGAATACCAAGCATAAGAGCCTCAATTGATATCTTCATCATAATAACTGATCTTTATTATGTATTACTGATTACATATACGATTAAAGTTTAATTTTAATAATTTGGACAACTGAGATTTATATAAATAGTAATTTGTTAACTTTAGGTTTAAACAATATTTATTTGAGAGTTAGACTAACCAGTATAAGATTCGATAAGTTGTATTTTTTATTTTAACTAATTTTGTAGGTTTATTATAAATTAATTAAACAGTTCCTTCTTAAACATTTTCTTTCGTCGAAATTCGACGGGTTCACCTTGTTTATTACATGTTTGGACCATGAGATTTGAAAGATAATGTATTTCTAAAACTTAACATTTTTTTTTCTTAAATAGACGTGAAAAATTTATTTAGATAGTAAAAATAGTTTCTTTTAGGTAGCTTTCATTACAAAAAGCTACCTATTGCGGCCGTTCGGAAGAAAGCGATTTCAAAAACTTTTGGTATATTTTTATCGATCATGACCCCAGACCCCGAAACCACCCTCCGTTCAAAATTTATATATATATATCTGACCTTTGTCACACACTAACTCTAGAATTTATGAAGCGATTTGGATGTAATTCGGTATGCACATAGTACATACCCATGTCTCGACCGAGTTCGATGGCCAGCTTCATCCGCCATTTGTTTCAAAATGGCGGCCGTTTAAAATTTTTTTTTAAATTTAAAATTTGAAATGTGGTACCAAAAAATTTAAAATTTAAAAATATTTTTTTTTATGTGTTTGACCTTGATATAACGATTCCGGAGCAGTTTTTGTTTCGTCTATATCTTTAAAAATGGCTGAGTTATAGCACTTTGAATTTCTTCCGTGGCTGACATTTTGAAACGTCCTGATATTTGTCACGCGATAACAGGCGTATTCATGAACCGATATGGATGTATCTTGGTGTGTACTTTGTACATACCAATGTCTCGACCGAGTTCGTTGGCCAGCTTCATCCGCCATCTTGTTTCAAAATGGCGGCCATTTAAAAAAAATTTAAAAATTTAAAATTTAAAATGAGGTATCTAAAAATTGGAAAATGAAAAATATTTTTTTCTTATGTGTTTGACCTTAATACAAAGATTCCGGAACAGTTTTTGTTTCGTCCATATCTAAAAAAATGGCTGAGTTATAGCATTTTGAATTTCGATTGTGGCTGACATTTTGAAACGTCCTGAATTTTTTCACGCGATAAAAGGCGTATTTATGAACCGATTTGGATGTAACTTCGTTTGTACATAGTACATACCAATGTCTCGACCGAGTTCGTTGGCCAGCTACATCCGCCATCTTGTTTAAAAATGGCAGCCATTTAAATTTTTAAGAAAACTTTAAATTTGAAATGTGGTACCAAAAAATTTAAAATTGAAAAAATATTTTTTTTTATGTGTTTGACCTTGATATAAAGATTCGGGAGCAGTTTTTGTTTCGTCTATATCTTAAAAATTTGCTGAGTTATAGCAGTTTGAATTTCTGTTGTGGCTGACATTTTAAAACGACCTGATTTTTGTCACACGATAACAGGCGTATTTATGAACCGATTTGGATGTTACTTGGTCTTTACATAGTATATACCAATGTCTCGACCGAGTTCGTTTGCCAGCTTCATTCGCCATCTTGTTTCAAAAGGTTGCCATTTAAAAAAAATTAAATTTAAAATTTAAAATAAGGTATTAAAAAATTGGAAAATGAAAAAGATTTTTGTATGTGTTTGGCCTTGATACAAAGATTCCGGAGCAGATTTTGTTTCTGAAAATTTGTTCTTTTGTTTATATCTTAAAAAATGGTTGAATTATAGCACTTTGAATTTCTAGTATGGCTAACATTTTGAAACGATCTTGTATTTGTCAAGCGATAACACACGCATTCCCCTATTTCCATGTAATAAGGCATGTGGATAGTATACATCAATATCTCGACCAAGTACGCTGGCCAGCTTCATCGGCCATCTTGTTTCAAAATGGCGGCCATTAAAAAAAAAATATATATATATATTTAAAGTGAGGTGCAAAAAAATTAGAAATTGAAAAATGTTTCTTTCTTAAGTATTTGACCGTGATATAAGGATTCAGGAGCATTTTTTGTTTGTCTTTATCTTAAAAAATGGCTCAGATATAGCAGTTTTAATTTCTAATGTGGGTGACATTTTGAAAAATCTGAATTTTTGCCTGCGACAGCACTCGTATATATAAACCGATTCCGATGTGAGTGAGCGAGCATGTGCACAGCAATTACTAAGGTCTCGACCAAGTTCACTGGTTAGCCTCATCCACCATGTTGTCTTAAAATGGCAGGCACTTTAAGAAATCGCCGAATTTGGCAGCCAAATATAACTTACTTTAAATAAAAGCAGCTTGGATAAAGATGACTAATTTCGCGAAATTCTCATTCATAATGATTTAGTATTGATAAAAATTAGTATTGAATCTCCTATTTTCGGTTTCCACTAAATTGAGCTTCGTGTGTTTGAATAATATAAATTGGCTTTTTAAAAATAAGGAATTTGAAAGCTACCTCTTCCTCCCGGCACTGGCCGGAAGGACTTTTAGAAATTAGCATAAGATAATTTTTAATTAAAAATAATTTTATTGCTATTTATGAGATCTAAACGCTGTACTGAGTGATTCATTATATCAAAGAACATTGTCTGAGTCATAGTATTAAAAAAAAAAATAAAATGTTTCAAAAGATGTTTCACAAGAAATGTTTATATTTACTATATGTGCCTTTTGCTAATTATATCAGCACATATACTTTATGTTTTAATTATAGTTTAATAACTTTAAAGTAGTTTAACACTTCACACAACTTAATTACATTAATGACAAAAATGGTGTTTTCCTTAAAATCCTTTTAGCTCATAACTAGAACGTTAATGAACCGAAAATGTAAAAACGTTTTCTTTGACAATCTCATTAATAAATATTAATGATTGCTGCTTTAATTTGCTAGGCTCTCGTGCAAGCCACTTATTATTTAGATAGTTTATGAACTTACAAGATTAGAAAAACTTAAATATTACTAACATTTTCTGTCAAAAATAATTCTTTTTGTAGACTGAAAAAAGTTCTTTTTTAAATAGAAATAATTAATCATGCAAAATTAACAAATTTGCTAAAATAATATAGCTTATATTATCGTCAACGTATGCGAAAAATAAATATGTTATTTCGATTAATTGTACCAATAATTCAGCTGAAATTATACATATTTATTAAAAATTTTACTTATAATTATTAACATTAACATTATAAATATTAAGATCAATCCATAATTATTTCGACTCTATAATATAATTAATCTATTTAACTAGAGTTGTACAGTCTTGAAAAAAAATGGAACTCCTCTTTCGATACTATATGTAGTTTCAGTTGCGTTTTTAAGGTCAGTTTCTTAGGTCAGCAACTCTGGTATTAGCACATTTCGCTTACTGACCGTTCTTTCATTCCTACAATACCTGTGATCAGTAAAAAGCTTTGTCCTCTACTAGATTATAGGAGGTGGAAAAACGGGGCCAGGTGTTCTCTTATTTTACTGCCATGGTAACGAAGGGATGAAGAGAAAAAGATGGAAGACCTTGAGAATTCAATTGAAGTTACAAAAAGTATAATGCGGTCAAAAATGATAGAAAGTTTGTCATGGAACTTATGTTTTCATTTTCATTCAATGTCTATAATTAAAATTTTAAAAGTACGCTTATAAGGCTGTCTTGGTAGTAAATGCAACAATAATTTTAAATTTGCTAAAAAAATATCCGAATCTTAGAATTAATCTTCATTTAAATTTTCATGACATTCCCAAGAGTAATTTTAAAGTTACTAATCATTTTAAAAAGCCCCTATTTCAAATATTATCTGTAAATTAAAATCTTGTAGTTAGAAAGACATATTTTTTTTATAATCACGAAAGTCTAGTAGAACAAAAGCAATAAATAATACATTAAAGAGGTATTATATTTAAGTATTATATTAGTTGATAGTTTACATTGATTGATTTAGTTGAATTTTCTTAATAGTAGCATTTAGTATGTGATTTATTCCCGTGCTGTGCCATAGATAATAACAATTTATTTCTATTTTCTGAATTCATAATCTAAGGAAAGTATTCTAATCATAATATGCAAGTGTGTGTGAGTGAACACGATAACATCCAAACAGTACTTCCTTTTGAGATTCGATTGTGTGAATAACTGCGGTATTAAGAACTGCATAGATTGTCATAATAATGCGACGAAAAATAAAGAATATAATTTATTATTAAACTATTTTCAAATGATTTTGAGACCGATCCTAAAAAAAAACTCACCAACGAAATGTGACAGAGTTAAAAGTGATAAATATTACGGCGATGTAATCAAGAAATTATTTCACATATGTAATTTCTGTAGTTTCAAAACGTTATGTCCAGCGTTCGAATACAGTCGATTCTATACATTCAGAATTTATAAGAAAATGCCCATTTATTTTACTTCCAGTACACGCACACAATTGCTCGGAAAATAGAATGAAGTTAGACCAGATTTTACTTTTAAATCAATATAATTTGGTTTTAAAGTGAGGTTCTGAAAAACAATGGTAGTTTTTGCATATGTTAAAATTTGATGAAACAAAGCAAATGTGTAAATAAGCATTGATTTTCATTCCCAATAGAGTAAACTTATTTTTATTTTTCCTCGTATGCTTTTGTTGCTTTAACTTAATTTAGAATCCATATTTAAAACCTCTCTTATTAATGTTTGTTTGAAAATTGTATAAATGTTTTATGCAAGATAATAAACAAAGGTGTGTTTATAGTCATAATGTATTTCTATAATTTTCATATCAATTTAATTTTCGCCTTTATTAAAGAGTTCAAAAAAGTTCAATGCTTTTCCATCATCTCCTTTTAAAAATAATTAGAAGTAATCGATGGAATTTACACACAAAAAATATTTTTTCTTTTAAATTATAAATATTTCAGGATCTAGAACTATGGTGCCAGGAGATATTTAATAGCAATTAATTTCATATCGTACATTGTAAATATTTCGTAAAACCATAATACTTGAAAACTAGTTGGATGTGCAAATCCCAAAACTTTCTTCTATTTCATATATTTTAATATTTCAAAATGTTGTTACAGATGTCAATATTTCATTTTTATTACTTCAATACTATATCAACTTTGACTTTCATCTTAAATTTCTGCTTCAAGCAATTAATCGGAGTAACAAGTAGAAATTAAATTTAAAAAATCAAAAAACCCGACCGCGTAAAAAGTGAATTATTTAATTATTTCTCATCAATGTGACACTATATTTTTATATTACTTACATATATTTTAATTTACTTGTATTGATGACTTTTCAGTTATGTTTAATTATTAGTTCCTATCTATACAGACTGTTTTGATGAGGCCTATTGATGTGTATGATGGTTAGAGTTGCAGTAAAGCTAGAGATTCTACCTACACAACTTCCGGGTTGTGGAATATTTAAATGAAGCTTCTGACTGTAAAATAGTCAATGAATCATCGCCTTCATTTTGAAAGACCTATTCAATGATATGCCACTCAATAGGGTGCGTAAAATTTTTTTTGTCTCTACCGCCAGTTTGTATTTTACGGTCGCTATTTTCAATTTATAAAAACAAAATCTAGTCTATAACCATCGGACGGTTATGAAGAATCGATAGAGAACTCATTCCAGCCGTTGGGATGTTTCGAGGGTATAAAGAAATACACCTACCCAGATTCGCGTGAAACACATAACCCTTCCTGGCAGTTGGGTAAAAACGAGTTTATCTCGATCATGATATTTATTAAAACCACGAATAGTCGCGAATAGTCGGCTTATCAGGATCGGAAGTTCCCATCGATTCACGAGCCACTAGTGTACAATAGAACTACTAAAAATTAAGAAGATTACACAAGAATCTCTATTAAATCTTCCCCTTCCGGCGGAATTTTTCCACATTCAGGAAGGACCTTCTTGCATGGCCAAAAATATGCGAAAAAAATTTGGTTCAGTTCTATGCATAACTTCATACACTTTTCGGAGATTCAATATTCAAAATAGCACAAAAATCGCTATTACAGTGCCCCTTTCAGCGGAAATTTTCCAAATTCAGAGAGGACCTTCTTGCCATGACCAAAAACACACACAAAAATTTGGTTCAATTCTATGCATAAATTCATACACTTTTCGATGGTACAATATTCAAAATCTCACAAAAATTGCTAGTACAGAGCCCCCTTCCGGCCGATTTTTTCCAAATTAAGAGAGGACCTGCTTGCTATATCCAAAAACTTAAAAAAAAAAAATGGTTCAATTCTATGCATAACTCCATAACCTTTTCAATGGCACAATATTCAACATCACTACTACAGCGCCCTCTACCGGCGAATTTTTTTCAAATTACAGAAGTACCTGTTTGCATAGCCAAAAACGTTAAAAAAAAAATTGGTTCAATACTATGCATAACTTCATATACTTTTCGATGGTACAATATTGAAAATCGCACAAAAATCGCTATTACAGCTCTCCCTTCTGGCCGATTTTTTCCAAATTAGAGGAGGACTTGCTTGCCATAGCCGAAAACTTCAAAAAAAAAAAAAAAAAAGGTTCAATTCTATGCATAACTTCATACACTTTTTGATGGTACAATGGCGACAGACACACGGAGACAGACGGACGCACGAACAGACAGACATTTTCTATAAACATGTTTTTTGATCTCTGGCCCCTAAAACGTGTAAATCTGTCAAAAGCCGGAATTCGAAAAAAATTTCGATTACAATACTTTCTTCTATTGAAGATAGAAAAAAGTAAAAAATGTTATTTAAATGTAAAAAAAAAAAAAAAAAAAAAAAAAAAAAAAAAAAAATGTTAAATTACGCGGAAAAATATAAAAGTTAAAAAATTAATCTAAAATATGCTAAAATTAAAAAGTTTACTACAAATAGGAGCAGATCAAGATTATGGATTTCTTAAATTCTGTTTCCTATATTTACAACATCCCACATTACATTTGGAAGAAAGAAAGACAAAAAAGAAAAATAGGTTATTAAAATCGTAGATTATGAAACACTTTTAACACTTTCGAGCGCGGTGTCCTTAAAAAAGGACACCTAATTTTAATTCTAAATGTGACAAACGACATCAAGAATAGTTAATTAAAATTTTCCTTTTATATTGTACGTGAAAATGAGCAAGTTCATATTTTCTAATAAATTCGTTTATAAATTCTGGTGTCAGTCCATTATTGCATCAATTTATAAACAGAATTACTCCCCGCCGGAAAGGGTTAACACTTTCTGAATACTGAAATTGAACTTCACCTTTTACTGAGGTGAAAGAAGATATTGGGCCTTCGGAAATTAGTGTCCGCTTGGAAAAATAAATTCGTACCGGAAAATTGTACCTGTTCATTATTAGACATTACATATCGGAATCAATGTCTAATAGTTAAATGTTAGAATTTCCCGGTACAAATTGATTTTTCCAAACGGACACGACTTTCCTAATGACACAATATCTTAGTAAGAAATTTTGCAAATCCATAATGCATTTGAAAATCCAATTTATTATTCACAGTATATTGTTTACAGATATTTACAAGTGTCACAAGTTAAGAGGAAACCTATTTTATCTATGAAATGCATAGCAGAGATAAAGACGCATTTTTAGCAAACCATAGACGGCAATGTATTCAGTGATTAATTTACTTATATTCCATAAATATGTAATTTTATAATGAATATAGTCCAACTGGAAGATGCAGTTAAAAATCATCTTAAAATATATCACGCCTATAGAGAGTAATAAATAAAAAAAAATTGTGTGCTCTTTATGATCTTTAGAATCTAAAAACACAAAGTAATACACTGAAATTTAGATGAACTTAAAAACATGCACTACGACGTGACTGAAAAGGCAATTCCAGCAATTATCGCTGATAGAAATTACTGTAACTGAATTATAGCGGGAGTACCTGTAAATTAAAGATGAATATCAATATCATTATGTTTAAAATAATGTAACATCGTAAAAAAAAAAAAAAAACGAATTTTTTTCATAGATCACAAGTAAACGGAATGCTTTTGTGTGACCCTGTAAATGAAAGATAACTACTATTCACTACATATTCTATAGTGAGCTCCTTATAGTGCTCCTTAGTAGTTCACAAAAATGTCATTACCTTTGGAATAATGCAACATCAAAGTGTACTGAAAATAATTTTCCTCTTAAACTATAATGTAACAGAATTATTCTGTGAGCCCCTGTAAATGAATTATAAATGCTACACACTAGATTTTAAATAGCGAATATACAATCGTAAACTTCAAAATTGGATATTAATATAATTAAGATTCGAGGATATATATGAGAGTAAGGACATTCGGCATTCGGCAGACAAACCGAAGTCATGTAAAGCAAGCGTTTAAAAGAAAACATCATTGAAAAAGTAGTAGATGAAGTGAAGTTCTTTTTTTAAAGGTTTCTAAGACAAATGCTTATCATATGAAACAAACTTATTGGCTATCATATGAAGCAACATTAATGGTTATCATAAGAAGAAAAATTAATGGATATCATGTGAAACAAAATTAATTAATGGTTATCGTATGAAAAAAATTTAATTAGTTGTGATTTTTTAATGTGATGATAAAACTTATTAAAGTTAGTAAATAATATCTTCAGACATTTATGTGAAAAAGTTTTGTTACCGATACAATAATTGTCCAGGAGTATTACTACTGCACTTACTTTTGAAAATTTAAATACTTCTACATGAGTTTTTAAAATATTTATGTTTCAGATTGACTCAAATTTCTATAACGATATTTAACATCTTTTTGAAGTTCATATTTTGTGCATTGCGTTTTTATAATAAAGTAATGATTTCTTCTAGATATTTAAATTTATTAATTTACTTTTACGAATACTTTTAAAACTTAAGAATTTCCAATGAAGGCGCAGTTTCACCGAGTTTTCCCCCAAGTTGACTTAACTTAAAATTTAAAGTAAAAATGATACTTTTCCATTTGAATCGCATTTAAATCGAAACTTGAATATTAAAGTAAAACTGATATTTTCCCATTCACATCGCACCAACTGCTAAAGTTAACACGAAAGATAACAATTATTCCATTCTAAAATATCACGGGAAAAAACGCAAATATACAACCAGAATATAGTAATCCTAATGTCCCAAACCTTTAGTTTAATGAAAAACACACTATGTTAAATACAAAATTAGAGTTAATTAACACGCAATAAAAATATTTCACATTACAGCCTGGATAAAATTGATTTTTGTTAGCATTGCTTAAAATATCTCATTTTGTTTCATTCATTATTTCAAATTTGATTAATTGAAATCTATGGAATCACAGCGGGATTATATTAATTGAGCTGATGTTATTAGTGAAACCGGCAGTAGTTATGTGTCGCTCTTTTCGCCTTCACAAGGGTCAATTTCTGAAAACTGAACAATTTTACTCCAGAATTTTTATTTTTTTTATTTAAAGCACCAACTTCCAAATACAATTATATACTATGATACATGTTTTGTCATTTGAATACTGTAGTCTTTTGAGATCGAGGATGTATATTTTATGCGTAGGATAAATTTTTACGGAAGAAAGTGTCTCTTAACACCATAGTCAGTGTCTAATTATTGGGACTGAGGTGATGTTTTTGTCTTAAAAGCTGCGCAGCCATTTTGTTGAGTCATTTTGCCCACATGTAAATTATTAAATATACTATGTGACATTTGTTTGTTACGTAATTAAAGTTGCAATAAACTTTTTGTTTATAAATAAAAGGTTAAATAGGGGGACATGAATGATGCTATAAAAAAAATACTCATCCCTATTCAGAACAAAAACTAAATATTTCTAAATATGAAACAAAGAGAAAAACAACTTACCTTCATCCATGGTGGCTAGTTGAACTTTAGTTGCTGTTTCAATGGAAATGTTTTTGCCAGCGCCACTTAGTATCTGTTAACCTAAATGTGTGTTTAGAGGGACTGAAATGATGGTCAACCTCGGGTACAAATATATTTACTACAATTATTTTGCCATACAATCTATACTAAGAAAGGATAATTATATTTTCCCGTACTTTATATATATAGGTATAAATATATAATAGCAAAAGGTAATAATATTTATAGAAATGTTTACAGCATACATTTAATATTGGATATTTGTACCTAGGAACAGGGACTGAAATGATGATTTCGCTTATTTAAAGCTTAAAACTAATTATTTATTCATCATTATATGTCTGCTTATCACTGGTAATTGGTATAACAAATGTTACAATGTATCACGTTTTTCAGTTTTTGGTTTTAATATAATTAAGGAAATATTATTGGCAGTGGACGCATATTGTCCAATTTTCAGATATTGACCCATAACAATAATCTTCTCATAACCCATCTGTTCTTAAAAATACAAAAGAGAAGTTCAATCAATAGCTGACATGATATGTGTATTTACCTACACAGTTTCTCTTTTTTTTTTCAGTTACATTTTTACAAGCAAAGTTGAAATTCGTGTAAAAGTTTATCAAACGATCACTAGTGTCAGTTCATATTTACCTTTCCTCAATATTCTAAAGCTCGCTAGCAAAATGTATAATTTAAATAAACTGCAAATTTATAACTTCACTGAAATGTAATATGCGAATATTGAATGGAAATTGTTTCTTGCTTTTCCTTTTTGTATGGGAGGACCGAACTGTAAAAAAAAGGGACTAAAAAACGAAGATTCTATTGTCAATCGAGATGCCAGTACCATTTCCGTATTTTAATGGAAATTTCCCCGTACAAATTCTAGAATTCCGTATTTGTACGGAAAAATTTCCCCATAAATTACAGATAATGTACCGTTTTTCTGGAATTTCTGGGGGAAAATTTCCGTTAAAATACGGAAATAGTACTGGCGTCTCGATTGCCAGTAGAATCTCGTTTTTTAGTCGTTTTTTTTTACAGTGTGGTATAAGAACACCGAACGAAACCAATAGGGCTAAAAAAAGTGGCTATAGGGTTACTGAATGTGATAATATTTAAATCCTGTTTCGTTTTGCGTATATTTAGTAACAACGCAGATTTGGTGCATCGAGATCAAGATAACATTATTATACCACAGCTTTTATAAACAACGTCATAATGTGAGTTATGTATTTAATTTCAGAGCAATCATCGTCTGGTAATTGCAATTGTGTAAGCCATATTAAAATATTTCCTCGAAAAATCATTTATTTATCAATAAAGGTAATCTTGAAAAGAAAAAGTTTATATTTGTAATCGGGTAACCGCATTTGTTTACAAGAAATTAGCAGTTTATCACATTTGTCACCTTGTATAAAATTGCGACTGGTGCTTCTTTAACTGAAAGCACTGAGAAAATATTTTGATTTTTTAATCAAGAAAACAAATTTAGAAGCTATGAATCACTCACAATATTTTTGCCATGTCCAATAAAAGTACGTGTTTCCCCCATCTCTTGTTCTTTTGTTCAAATCAAATTTTGGGAATTTTATTAATGGATATAAAGTTCGTAACATAACCAAGAAATTTTGATAATGCTGTCATAAGTTAACTTGGATTCTTTTAAAGATTGAAACGTGATCTCTGTACATGAAATAGTGCCAATTGACTTTTATTATTTAAACTACTTACCACCAAGCAGGAAAATCATATTTTTAGTGGAATAAAACTCTGTTTTTATTTTATTTCAAGATGTCGTATGATAATTCATAGGTTCATGATTAGTAAACTCATAGGGAGACTTTACTACCACTATTTTAAAATTCTTAACGTAGACTTATTTAATCATAAAGTAATATACATTTAAATAATATGAATATTAATAATCCAAACTAGTGATAAAAAACTGCTTACAACTTTAAAGACAATGGAAATCGGAGTTGAGAAAATATATTTTCGTATTAAATATTTTGTTTTAACTACAAATAAATTCAGAGAATACATAGGTATAAAAAGCCCATAAATGTAATTTTTACCTATTTTCAATACTTAAAAAATATATTACAGGATTACTTAACATTCGTCCCTTTCCGTTTAATACAAATCACTATCCTAAGCATTAAAATAAAAGGAGAATTTTGAAAAGAAATCTGCACTTTATTTAAAATGTTGTTAAGTTTCTATTTTTTATAAGATGGTAAATTATCTTTTATCACACATAAATTGTGACACAAAATAAAATACACTAATAACCAAAATATACTTATGACACAAGAGAAAAAAGATGTGATATTTTGCATTTTAAAAACAGAAAAGAACCCATTTATTCCAGCAGTAAAATTATGTCCTATTAGACGAGCTGTTAATCTAAGTAATTCATTTCCTAAATCTTCAAAGAGATGTTAAAATGTTAAAGTCAGTGATTCTAAGCAAGTTTAGCATGCTTAAATTTATGCTCTTTAATCAGCGTACCGTATCATTAGTTTGGTAAAGAGTGCAATAACTTTAAAAGAGCAGCTTTTATTGAAGCGAACAGTTTACAATCTCAGAATGAGATATTTCGCTTTAATATTCTGCAATTTCTACGAAAAGAAAGTTAGTACTAAATAGAACTTTTAGAAAATATTTAACATGCAAATTTAAAGAGTTATTCAAAAAGTTATATAACAAAATTATTAATTACTGAATGCATGTTTTTTAAATGGAGTTTTGTCTTTTAGTCAAAATTCCATTTATCATCTACGCCATATCAAGGACATATTATTTGCAATTAACCAAAATCTGTTTTTGTTCAAATGAGAAAAAGTCTTGTAAATACACTGTAAAAAAAAATCTGTAAAGTTACTAAAGTTTTTCTAGGAAACTGGGATTCCTAGAACTTTTTATGTAACGACAACAACAAAAATTCACGTAACAGATACACTTTTGCACCGAAAATCAAAAAATCTGTATGGTTACGAAGAGTTTTGAGGAAACTGGGATGCCTAGAACTTTTCATGTAACTGCAACCAGGGTTATAGATAAAATTTTTGTAAGATTACTGTAGTTTTAGCAAACTCATTTGTAAAGCTACAGATTTCTATAGCTTTATAAAAAATTGTTTTTCAGATTTACAGCATTTTTTGTAAAGTTACAGATGAAAATTTAGTAAGCATGTAACTTTAAATCTGTACAACTACAGATATTTTTTTACAGTGTAGGCTAACGTAAGATACGAATTACTAGTTAAAATCGAATTTGCGAATATTTTCTTTTTTAATGTAATTTAACATAGTTTGAACCACAATTTTAATGATTAAATTAAATTAGATAAGTAAAAAAAATGGGAAAAAATGTTGTTAAGTAATTTTATTAAATAAATTTTCAGGAATAATGTATGGCATTTCTAACGTTAAAAAAAGTAGAATTGCTAAGTATGATATAAATATTTAATCGAATTTCAACCATTTAAAATACACCATCTTCAGATTTATAGATCGCAATTTATTAAATAATTCACCATTGAACAAAATTTCTTTTTTTTTTTAAGTTTTAATTCATAGAAATATTTCATGATAAAAAGGACATACTAATACAAAACAGCAATGAAATATTATTTAACATTATATTATCACGTATAAGTCAACACCAAAATTTTAGAAATATAGCAAATAATCCCACTTGAATATCAATATTTCCGTATCATTTTCTTCGCCTTATAGTAACTCGCAGAAAATTATTCCGAAATCTTCAATTATCTTGTTGGATGTGCCAATTTCGAAATTTCCTTCTATCTCATACATATCAATGCCTCAAAAAGTAGTTAGAAATGTTATACTTCAATATTATTATTTCAATACTATACCAACTTTGATTTTCATCTTAAATTTCTGTTTCAGTCAATTTGAAAATGTCTGATAATCGATAATTTTACCACTGACTGACTGACTGACTGACTGACTGACTGACTGACTCACTCATCTAAAAGATCTCGTATATCTACTGTAGCTACAGACTTCAAATTTGGTGCGAAGTTCGTTTACACTATAAAACTAAGGAAAAAAATAAGAAAAATGTGAAAATCGATGAATTACCCACTTGGGGGTGCCCATTTTTACTTTACCATTGCATCTATTAGGCGAAATTTTAATTTGCCGTAGGTGGGGACGCTGTTCTGTCGCCAAATACCGCCAAGTTTCTCGCCAACATGGCGATATATCGCCAAATTTGGCGACCAAAATTAGTCGCCAAAAGTGACGCCATCTTGGCGATATCTCTAATATTTCGCCAAATTCCCATAGACTTCCATTGTAAACCTATCTACTTACTGGGGATTTATCTGGATTTACTTGCTTACAGAAAATTAACAAATTGAGATATTCTGTCCGTCACAGAGCCCGTTCTCAGAAACTATACATGTTGGAGACGTGAAATTTTGCATATTTACTGCTGAACACCTCACATCAAATGACAAATCATAAAATTTTGAAAAAATTGTAAATTTAACCCTTTGGGGTCTCACATGTGTATTTTAAGCAATCCTTTCTAAGTGAATCCCTAATTAGGTTGGAGGCGTGAAATTGTATATACTTATAGCTGAACACCTCACATCAAACGACAAATTATAAAATTTTGAAAAAGTCGTACACTTAACCCTTTGGGCTTCCACATACGTATTTTAAGCAATTCTTTCTAACTGAGCCCCTTATTAAATTGCAGATTTGAAATGTTGCATACTTATAGCAGAACACCTGAGGCCAGACGACAAATCATAAAATCTTGAAAAAGTCTTACGCTCAACCCTTTGAGCTACCACATATATATTTTACGCAATTCTTTCTAAAGGAGTCCCTAATTAAGTTGGAGACATGAATTTTGCATACGTACAGCTGAATACCTCAGACCACACGACAAATCATAAAATTTTCAAAAAGTCTTATATTATTTACTCCTCCGGGCTCTAACTTGTGTATTTTAAGCAATTTTTCTAACCTCCGCCCTTTTCACCCGGGGAACACTTTTCCAACTTTTGCCGACACCTCTTTGACCATTCTTTCATATTATGCACCATAGTCTTACATATTTTAGTTCCACTTTTTATCGCCAGGGGTGCCTACTTATCTCGGGTGCTATGGGCTCAATCCCATCGACTAATATATCTACGGATAGTATGTAAAACGGAGTTTCGTTCGGATAGAAGTTTGTTTAGAATAGAGTGCGCCCCTGGTTGCGAAATGTGGAACTAACAGATTTTTCAAAAGGGTAAAGTGTTTTGAAAGGAATATTAAACGAAACCCTCTGAGCGATCTGTGATCACACTTACCCACTTGTTAGTTTCAAAATCACCAGAGAAAAGTTTATTTAGTTAATTAAATTTGAAAATCCAGGGAGGGGCAATGTACTTCCTCTGCACTGCCTCTTTGAACGCACCCATGGATGAATGATACATAGTGTGGCATAAGCACATAACTTTATTTTTCACTTTCAGTACAAAAAAGCAGGTCCAGCTATAGGATATTTAATTGGAAAATTTAATAGGAAAATTTAATATAGGAATTTAATAGGAATTGTTATTTCAGAAACAATAAAAATTTCGAATCAATACATTTCGTTTCAAAACATGCATTCAGTGTAGAAGTATTAAAATATAGATTTCTGCCGCAAATTGACAGCCAAATAGTTTGTGGTAGGAAATTTAAATTAAAATTGAATGTTGCTTGGTGAATAAAATAGTCTCATGTGAACACATTAAAAAGCATTAAGTAAAGTGTCTAAATATATTGTAACTTTACAAAAAGTAATGATATCTAACAAAAACATAGCTGTGAAAAAAGGGAGCCAAGTTCTGTAAAGACAATGGCAAGAAAAGAAGTGATATCTAAGTGGGTGCCAAGTTCAAATAAAATTCACTCAAACTTACCTACTGAAGTATTATAGCATTTTTTAAATTGTTTAGATATAAAAATTATTGATAGCATATTAATAATAAATCTAGAACTTGGCAAGTTTTTGATAAATGTTATGCCTATCTATTTCATGTCTTAATAAAATGATGATGTTAATATTAACAACAATGTCATTATAAAAAAATAATATAGTTATAATTATAAACAAATGACTCATGTTAAAGATTTGATAAACCAATAAATACACAAATACATTCCCGCTCGTCTTTGGTTATCACTCTAGCACGCACCCTTCGGAAACCTCAATGCAAACAGACTAAAAGGCCTGAGAAAGAGACAGATACCTTTATGCTTGTTCTTGGTCATCTCTCTAGAGACTGCACCCCTTTAACCCTTCAGGGGCAAAGAGCTTTTATTCGTGACATGCTGAAATGATTCAATCACACCAGAATTTAAAAACAAATTTATTTCAAAATGGGTAAAAGCTTCTTTTCACGTATTTAATAAAATTAAACTTTTAAGTCCTGAATTCTAGTGTCAATGTGGCATTTTACAGTTAAAATTAGGTGGGATATATTTTATCCCACCATCCTTCAAGGGGAATGAGCTCACTCAAATGAAGGCTTCCAAACATGAAATAACAAGTTTAGATATAATAATGTCATTAATAAAAATAAATGACTTGTAGGTAAAAACTTGCCAAGTTCTAGATTTATTATTAATATGCTATCAATAATTTTTATTTCTAAACAATTTAAAAAATGCTATAATACTTCAGTAGGTAAGTTTGAGTGAATTTTATTTGAACTTGGCACCCACTTAGATATCACTTCTTTTCTTGCCATTGTCTTTACAGAACTTGGCTCCCTTTTTTCACAGCTATGTTTTTGTTAGATTTTGTTATAAATCAGCAGTTTGCGAATAGCCGGCTTAGCAAGATGCAAAGTTCAGGTCACTGCACGAGCCTCGATGTACATTAGAACTACGAAAAATCAAGAACATTTTACAAAAATATTTATTCGGCGCAATATTCCTTAATTGCCAGCAATTCCTTTCGGTGCAATATTTCAAAATTCAAGGTGGACCTCCTTGCCATAGCCAAAAACATACTAAACAAAAATTGGTTCAATTCTATGCATAACTTCATGCACTTTTAGATGGTACAATTTTGAAAATGGAACAAAAATCTCTATTACAGCGCCTCCTTCTGGCAGATTATTGCTAAATTCAAGAAAGACCTACTGGCCATAGCCAAAAATATACATAAAAAACTTGGTTCAATTCTATGCATAACTTCATACACTTTTCGAAGGTACAATGGCGACATACGGACAGACAGTCATTTTGTATGAGCTGAACATGTTTTTGTGAATCTCTGACCCCTAAACAGTGTAAATTTCTCGAAAGCCGGAAGTAAAAAAAAAATTCGATTACTATACTTTCTTCTATTGAAGATAAAAGAAGGTAAAAAAAAGCCGAATAAAACTTTTCGTGGAAACATTCAAATGGAAGGATACATTATTTCTCCTGGATTTTAGAATTAACTTATACGCAAGTAACTATGTTTTGAGGTACCAAAGCTGTAGTTTAATAGAATGTTTACATACTAATGTTAATAATTACATACAATGCACAATTCTTTTTGCAGTTGAGCCATAGTACACATACGACAGAAAAAAATTCACAGCACGAAATGCAGGAAGATTTTACAAACAGTGCAATTCCACACTGCAGTCGGAGAGAGTCGAACACGACGATGGTGAATGCCTTTGTCCTTGCAGTCAAGTGTGGATGGAGGTCTTCTACATTTATGTATGTTGATTAACCTATAAAACACAGATGTAGGCAGTTTATGCTAGAATTATAAAACGAATAAAAATTAAATTTAAAAAATCAAAAAACCCGGAACTAATTAATTATTTCTCACCAATGTGAAACAATTTTTTATATTAGTTACCTACTTGTTTTATTTACTTGCATTGATGACTTTTAAGTTGTGTTTAATTGTTGGTTCCTATCTATAAACACTGTTTTAATGAGGCCTATATATGTCTATGAAAGTTAGTGTTGGGCAGTTCTGGGCCCATATAACGGTAGCCAAATAAACTACCCAAACATAGAGAAAAGTTACGGGGATTAAGCTTTTGGTAGATGGGGAATTATTAATGCAAACATAAGACTTAAAACCCGGAGGAGAGGGAGAGACTCAACACTTCCCAAATCCCCAAAACATCAGAGTAATTAAGTTACCACCCCTTAATTACTCGATCTGTAGAATTCATAGCGATAATTCAGAATACATAATAAAAACATTGTCATCATTAAACTTTCGGTCCTGACTAGCTTCTGCGATAATTATACATAATTATCTGAGGGGGGGGGGGAGACATCGGTCTCAACATTGCCCCAAATTGCGTTGTGATCTTAACAATTAACAAAATATTTATTTACATAATATATACAGTTTTTGAATAATTAACGCAAGACACCCTTGCTCGAAGTAATACATCAAAACAGTCATTCTAAGCTAAAATTACTTTTAAATTACTTATCATAAAATTTCTTAAATTACTGGATACCAATTATAGAATAAAAATCCCTAAACAATACATATACATAAACTTACACAGGGAACAAAAGATAATAAAATTACGATACCTTCAATAAACATGTACCTCGTAGTGGATCACACACACATCGTGTTCCGGCTTGGCACAAGTAATCCGTAAATAAGTATTTGGTTACACACACTTATTTCACCACCAAATCGGAGAATGACCTTATAAAATACATAGCTCTCAATCGAGCATAATGAAGCGATCCCACTATTTATCTAGTGGACCGGTCCAACTTAGGACTAACGGATTATATGCAAAATTCGTGTCGAACATACTGGATGTTAATAATGACTCAGAGAGCATCCTAAGAAAATCTACATCTCTGAAGTATATCTCTCTATATCAGAGACTGAAGTGTAATGAGTAAAAACTCTGCAGAAGTGTCATTGTAAAAACTCTAAGCAGAAGTGTGTTGGAGTCTCTTACTTAACGTCTTACGTAAGAAAACTCCTGGATAATAGACGACCGGGCTTAACCCTTTGAGCTCCGCGTTATTAAAATTTTAAAAATATGCTAGAAAAACACTTAAAATGTGATTAGGGGACTGTCTGAAATTGAACCATGTGATTAAAAATTTTTTAAAATACCCCCTTTAGGCTGGGGGACGTGGGAAGTTTTTCCACCATCAGAGCTCTAGAGCATTCATTTCAACACGCAAATACAAGAAATGACACCGCAAAGTTATTCTAAAATTACTATAATTGCTGAAATTTCAACATATTTTAAGCAGTTACATTGTTTAAACAAATTCTAAGGCTATTAAAATATTTTAAAAATTTATTAAATGAGAAAATTCAAAATTTAAAATTTTTCAAATCATAATATAAAAATACAAACTAATCAAATTTATAGATGAAACAGATTTTAAAAATATTTAATTTTTATTTAGAATATTTAAAACATAATAAACTCGTCAATCTGCTGAATTAAACACAAATTTAAATTCCTTGGAATTAAATTATAAGCATCTAAATTTTGGTTCTGAAACACTGTCTGGTATGTAATTTTAGTGCTGCCATCTAGTGACAAAGCACATTTTTGTAGGCCTTAGAGCTCTGCTGGTAGAAAATTCTACCATTACTTATTTCTATCCCCTGTAATTATTTAAATTTTCAGTTTAGTGATTTGCATGTAATTATTATTAAATGTTTGATGTGTCCAAGAGAAAAAAATGTTAACTCCTTTGAAAAATATTTCTTTATAATGCTTGAAAAATACAAAATTTCTAAACCTTCAAAATTGGAGTGTTTTTAAGGTCGCATTAAAAACCTACTAGATATTTGCAGAGAATAGTGCTGCCATCTAGATTTTAAGAAGAGAAGTAAAATCTACAAAACCCAGTTTTTGCAATTAAAATGGAGACTTTTTGAAGGAAATTAAAAGATTTTGATTTTATGTGGGGGAAAATTCACCCGGCAGAGCTCAAAGGGTTAACAACCCCCCATTCAACCGACGAGCAGTATCACTACTCTGTTCAAAAACTTTTCCGCTAAGCATCTAATTCGATGCTATGGGGCTGACTGTGTCTGCGTGGGTCCCGCCCTCAAGGGGGCACAATGGAGAGAGTACATGCCTAATTACCCGTGGGTGTGGTCCCATTATATGAGTATCCATAAATCTGGTCATAAATATACTTTTGACTATAACGTCAATGTGTTGTTCCATAGCCGACTGCCTGGCTACAACTCATAGATTCCCTATAGAGATAGCTAGAGCTACCACCTGCTTACTTCTTAAATCGTAAACAAGATGCTTTTCTTACATAAATATATATAAAAACACAATAGGTTTTACTGTACTTATTAGTTATACCGTCGACCAAATTACTGTCGCCAAATTGTAAGATTAAATGCCAATAATAGTTGATCGTAAATGTCACATTCACTTGACAACACGTGTTTACGTCATCAAATGATTTTTATTTCGACGTTTTATTTGTATTTTTATTAATGTTATACTAATTTATTTGTTTTTTCGTTATTTAAAATAAAAATTATGTCAATTTGTATAATTTAGCGAGTAATTTGCGATTTATATAATTTGGCGATATTGGTCGACGAGATAACTAACAGGTACCCATTTTACTATACAATTAATACAACATATAAATAATAATAATAATAATTCTGAACTAGATAATTATGAATATAGGTATATTTTTATATACACTAAAATATATTTTTCAACTGCTGAAACGATATTGGTGTATTTAAATCTATTGGATGATATCGTTCCCAGCAGTTAGAGTTGCAGTAAAGCTAGAGATCCTATCTACACAACTTCCAGATTGTGTAATATTTAAACGGAGCTTCTGACTGTAAAATAGTCGATGCAACTTCGTCTTCATTTTGAAAGGCCTATCCAATGATATGGCACTCAATAGGGTGCGTAAAAAAATGTTTCTCCGTCTCCACCGCCATTTTGTATTTTACGACCAACATTTTGAATTTATGAAAACAAAATCTAACCATCGGACGGTTAAGGGGAATCGATAGAGACCTCATTCATTAAAATACATCCAGCCGTTGGTATGTTTCGAGGGTATAAAAAACCCCACATTCTCAGATACAAGTCAAACACATAACCCTTCTTGGCAGTTGGGTAAAAAAACCCTGCACAGATACGTTTCCAATCACAATACAGTATTTAAATATTTTTAGAAGTTAATCATAAATGAATGCATTAATTTTAAAGCATTTTAATCTCCAAATATTTTCTGTAACACATTCAACTGCATACGAGTTGAAACAACAATGGATTTAATTATGTGCTAGTAAACAGTCACCAAAATATGTCAAATAGCTGTAAAACTGCAACATTCAAACATTTTAAATTCTAAAACATAGGAAATAAGTTACATAGAAAAAATGAAATGTGTAATATTTAACAAAATATGCTTTCTTAAAGTACTAGTTTAGTATTAATTATTTTACGATTATCCGTTGAGAAATCAGTTTAGAAATCTCAAAAAGATCTCCCTTTTGCCCTATCTTAAAAAAGAAAAAGAGCAAAACTTTTATTTATTTTAATAAATTCACTTGATTCAGCTCTCTACCAAGCATCAAAAAGCAGTATATTTTTCATAATCGAAGTTGGAGACCATTCCAATTTAATGTATAATAGTGCTATAGGAAAAAAAAAACATGAATTGCAGACAAAAATATTTGTAAATTTCAAGATGAATATTGAATGTTTATAAAAAGGTGTTTTTTAAAAGACTATTCTTATTTTTTTACTTATTTAGAATTTAATTGTCTGGAGCAGAGTTTTATGTCGTTTCCTATTCGGCAGTGTGCGTTAAAAATCCAAGACTAATCTAACTCTTTTTCAAAGAAATTTTCCTGATGCAAATGATTTGTCTCTTCAAACTGTTGCTAGCACGGTTTCATAGTTAAATAATAAAAAAAATTGTAAAAATGCGGTAACGCTTTTACTTGGGAAAAACTTTTTGATTGTTTTCTAGAAAGGAAGTAAATTTGTTTGAAATTCTAAGCCTTTTTTATTTATTTTTAAAAATAAAATCGATTTTTTTTTGTTATGAAAATAATTTCAATTCAAAAAGTTTTTGATACTTGAAGAAACTTTTAAGTTTAGAATTTTCACTTTATCTGATGATTTAAAAAGTATAGATTTTTTAAACTTGAAAAAATTTCAATATCATTCACTGAAATAAAAGTTATTTGATATTTTATGAGTATGATAGTCAAAATGTATTGATAATAGTATAATAACATTTATTTTTAGTGGAACTGTAAGTGATTAAAAAATGTTGAGCATATTTTGAAAAAGCTCATTTTTCATCTAAAAATCGTGTTATAAGTTTATGTTTAGGAATATTTATTTTATTGATACACATAGGTTTAATAATTATTTTTTTCTGTATTCTTGTTTCATCTTTTGATAAATAGAAATTCAAAATGTTGAATTAAAAAGAAAGTAAATTATGGTCTTTAAGTATTTTTATCCATTATGTTTAAAATGAAATTAAAACTATTTAGTCAACTTCTCATGCTATTCGAAAGCAGATTACATTAATATATTCGTCGACGGATAGGAGATCATAAAATTTTTAAAATGTTTTTAATTATCTTTTTTTCCTAATGAGATTCCTTCAAATTAATATTAATTATTTTTAATACACACTTCATTAATTATTAGTTTGACAGATTATCAAATTTTACGCACGCTGTAAAAAATGGGAAAATCTGAAGTAAGGAAACTGTCAGTAGGGAATTTTTCATGTCAAATGCCAATAAATAACCGGCTTTAAAAAAACCGTTTTTTTTTTACGAATATTCTTAATTTTGATAGTCAAACAACGTGTTTTGTTAAAAAAGACGTTGTGTTCATAAAAAACAAACAAACAAAAAACGATTTTTTACTGACGCCCTGGCTGTCATTACTTTAAATTTTCAACTCAGATTCTCCCTATTTATTAATTTATTTAATGATCCATTAAAAAGCTTAAATTTTCAATATTTAAAGCTGGAAGTTATTCGTTTCTTATGTTCTAAAAATTAATGATTTGAGGAAGGAATCTCAGAAAGAACTAAACTCTTCTTTAGATTTCGACATCATTCAAAATCTTTATTTACTCGTCATTAGAAATTTCAATGCCTTCAAAACCTATTTTAAGTTATGGAAAACAATAATAAAAATAATTCTTTCTTAGAATGATTTCTTAAAAGAAACGGGATAACTGTACTTGTATTACTTTTAATATTTTGTATATTATTTTAGAAAATTGAATAAGGAACGGTGACATTATATCTCAGTAAAGTTTAAGATGAAAATATAATTTCACATGTTTCGTAAAACTTTAAATTAAAAAGCTGAAAATTCTAGACCAAAATCTTTCCTTTGGAAAGGGGCTTATAGGTGTAGCAGTACTTTATAGGTATAGCAATAGTTTATAGGTATATTGAATAAAAATATAAACCTTGGTTGAAATAGGTGTAGCTATAATTTAATATAAAAAGCCATAAACAATTAAATTTAAAAAAAATAAAAAAAACCCGACTGCGTAAAAAGCGACCTAATTAATTATTTCTCATCAATGTGAAACTATTTTTTCAATTCCTACTGTTAGCTCACACTCTTGCTATATATAACCTTGTTCAAATTTTCAATCGTTAATACAATACTTATTATTCATTAAATCAAGCTCAAATAATTTTTTTTAACTTGTAGTGGATGACACTTGATGTTAATCCAGTTTTTTCAAATATTAATTCATTAATTAAATTTAATTAATTAATCTTCAGTAATCGAGAGAGCCCTCTTCTTGATCAAGTCATTTTAAGCGCCACTCAAGAGGAAAGAAGAATGGGAGAAAAAAATTCTGTTATTGACCTAAGTAGAAATTGACTTAATTTTTTTATATTACCTGTTTATATTACTTACCTATTTTTTTTTATTTACTTGTATTGATGACTTTTAAGTTGTGTTTAATTGTTAGTTCCTATCAACAAACACTGTTTTGATGAGGTCTATAGATGTCTATGATGGTTAGAGTTGCAGCAAAGCTAAAGATCCTACATACACAACTTCCAGTTTGTATAATATTTTAACGGAGATTCTGACTGTAAAATAGTCAATGAAACACTGTCTTCATTTTGAAAGGCCTATCCAATGATATGCCACTCAATTGGGTGCGTAATTTCTTTTTTCGTCTCTACTGCCATTTTGAATTTATAAAAACAAAACCTAACCTATAACCATCGGGCCATTTTAAGACGAATTGATAGAGACCTCATTCACTAAGATCCATGCAGCCGTTGGGATGTTTCGAGGATATAAAGAAATCCACATACCGAGATACGCGTGAAACACATAACTCTTCTTTTCAGTCGGGCAATAAAAGTAAAACCTGACGTGATACAGACATTAAATTACCTTTGTTTTCTCCTACATTTCTATGTACATTCATTATGAAATGCACATACATTAATTAAAAAAATTAGTGTTCCAATCTCATATACGTACCAAGATTAAATAATATTTCCGTATCGAGTTCAGTCTTAAAATTCTCCATGTATGTTCCAATGATTTTTCTCAAACTAATTTTTCGGAATATTAACAATTTAAAGTAAATATTATGCTGCATTGTTTTTATACTTCTCTACGTGTTTAACTCGTATTAGGCTGTTTTTTACGGATACCAGTAATGCATTGCAAATTAGAATAAAGCCGTTTATAAAAGTAAGTGATTTATTAATGAAAATATTAGTAATTAGCAGAACATATTTCGTTTCCTATAAATGTAATAATACTTAAGTATTAAAGTTAATAATTTACTATTAACTTAATGAACACTATTAACTAGAGTTAGTTTGCAGTATATTAATGTCTGAAAATGTGTTTTTTGTCGCATTATCTTTTCACTCGAAAGCTGTATATGAAGAGAAAAAAAATATGGAACGGTTTTTCGCTTCGGAAACGTCTTCAATTTTGAGAAAGTTATTTGAGCATAAAGTGACTTGTAATCTCGTATAAAGTTGGTTTAAAGTTGTTTTCAGTAATTCCAAGTTCGTAAAAATTATCTACCATCTTCTGCTATTCTAATAACTACTGCCAATATATTGCGGGAACCACCTCTTGAATGGTATTGGCAAATTAAAAGGAATATTATTTTTAGATTAAAATGATTAAACAAAAATCAATCATGAGATTTTTATAAGTAGGTGATATTAAATTCGTAATATATTAACTGTTATTTAATTTATAGGTCATATTATTTTGAAAGAAATTTTATTAACTGTATAAATACATTTTAAGAACTAGAAAATACAAAGCGGTATACAATTTTATCTTTCTATTTTTTAAACTTATTTCTGATAGTAGAATTATTTAGACTGTTCTATAAATTATTTATAAATTTAGTATAATTATTATTAGTCTTATCATTTATAGATTATAAAATATAAAGAATATTCAAATCAATGCTTAAATATTATTTCTAGAGAGATTTAGAATTTTGATCATTAAGTTTGGCTATTGAGCATGATAGGATTGCAGTAAATGATGTAAAGTTAAAAAAAAAAATACAGCTCTATAACGCTATTTCTCAGTCTCTAAAGAAATATGTATAATAAAATATTTTGCAATTTCATTGAAATAATCTGGTTAACTTAATTTCACTGTTTTATTATGTTTTCCTTTTTGGGTAAAAATTCACGAATATGATATTAATTTTATTTAAATTATGATTAAAATAAAACCATCATACTACACTTAACAGACGTACGTACACATTTTCTATGAAATATATTATTCATATTACTATTGTAACTTTAAATAAGAATTACATTTAAAATAAATATAATATTAGTAGTTAAGTGATTTTAAAATATGGGGAGAATGAAACAGATAAATTTATTCGTGGTATATTTATAATTGTAGAAGTTTCATCTATATTGGAAGAGGCAATATAAGAAAAAGTTCAAAGAATTTTCTATCTATTTAAAATGCATCGAAAAAGATTCAATATACCTTTAAAATGTGTATTAAATAAACGCTAAAAATAAAATAATTTTTTTTTTAAATATTTTTTTAGGGAATATTTTAATTGGTATACAGTCCTGTATTTAAACGGAAATTATTAATTATTTCAGCGATGTTCTAGAGAATATTTTTAAAGAAAAGGTTTATAAAACTACTTAATAAATCTTTTAATAATATTAAAAGGGAGAAATATTTAGAAAGGAATCTTTTACAATATGATTTAATGCCCACGAGTAATATTATAACACCGTTTTTAATTTAAATGAATTACTTGATTTTTAAATGACGCTTAATATTCTAGAATGTGCTGCATTAATTTAAATTAGAATATTTTTCTGCAAGTATTTTTTTACAAGATTAATTTTTTTAAAGCTTAGAAAAATGTAAGTTTTTGTGACATAATGCATTATTCTGATTAATGAAAATTATTCTGCTTAGTTCAAATATATGGTCGAAATGCTGCATAAATATGCTAGCACCAAACTTGTAATCATATTTTTCTGTAAGTCTTTTCTTTTTGTCATACATTGAACCAGTTAAATTCGTTAAATTTTGCTGTAGAGTAATCATTTTTATTTAAGTTAACAATAACTTATTTTATCTTTTTTTTCGGTTAAGTCCACTTTGAATATTTTAGAATTTCAAAAAATTTTTGACACTTAAAGTACGAGTTTAACACATGATAAAATATTTTATTAGTTTAGAAATTGATATAAAAAGTAAAAGAGCAATTTTCAGACTTTACACGTAGTACATCACAGTGGTTAAACAATAACGATAACGTTAAGCGTATTTTAAGTGGGCAGTTTTGCCAATTTTTAATCGATCAACTTCATATTTAAAAATAAAGTAATTATTATATGCTTTTCTATTGAAATACACAGCATTTTCATGAAATAATTACATCTTATTTCTCTGTAGAACTTTAAGTAAGGAAATATTTGGTTTAAATTTTACATTTTACTTCGAACTGACACCATTTCACTAAAAGGGCATATTTTAAAAAACGACTAAGCATTTCCTTAGCTTTAGGACTGAATAAAACTAATTTATTTTCTATTAATGTTTTACGTTGAATTCACGTTAATGCCGGTTTGATTCGATGAGATATAATATTCACCGCTTGATAGATTTTTTTTCGGGGTGGTCGTCCGATCAGCTGCAAGTCGTCTTTTTATAATATACTAGGTGTGGCGATTAATAATTCTTATTTTATCATTAAAGAAATCTTATAATTTGAAAGACAGGTAACAAATGTCTTATTCAAAGTATGTGTCATCACTGGCTACACATTTTGCTCTTCTCTCTGGCAAATTGTCGATACCCTTCCAGAAAAGTTATATATTTTTTGAGGTGATTCTGTCATCAAGCCGTTTATCAACATCTCCGTGTGTTTAAGTGTTTTATGGGATGTGCGTGAAACACTGATGAAGACACTGATGAAACACTGATGAACACCTGTTGTTGGAAGGGAACAAGTTTGGTGGGTACTGCTGTTGTACAAAATTTCTCAGCGAAGAATAAGAATGATATTTATAACCGTTTTCACTGTGTGTAAGGGACGGTGTCGTGCAGAAGAATAACTTTTTCTTGTCTTGTAGAACATTTTGGTTGCTTTTGAATGAATGCATGTTTGAAATTAATCAATCGTTGAATGTATGAAATGGTATTAACAGTTTAATCTGATTTTAGAAGCTCGTTGTACGCAACACCCATCTGATCCCATCATATGCACAGCATTGTCTTTTTTCCAAAGCGATTCAGTTTTTCGGTCATTGTTGATCGCTGTTCAGGCTCAGCTCTTGATATTGCGTTAATATATTATCACTGTAAGTTTGCACAAGTATACGTCGGATTCCCCTTTCGTTTTTCTTTTGATTGAACAAGTAAAACAATACCTACCGCAAATGCTCTTTATTTGGTTGAAAACTCGAATTGTTTACTACACGAAAAAAATATGACGTATCTCAAGAACGCTTAAACATCAATCGCATTTTGAAAGATATGGTCATAGCTAGAAAATGACATAAAAATTACACTGTGAACCAAATTTATTTTCCAGGTGCATCTTAACTTTTAAAATACACTTTGCTTCTAAATCGCACCTACCAAGATTATCCTTCATTTGCACAAGTAGTACTAAGTACAAACTCTTTGAGAATTGTGTGACATGAAAAAACATTTTGTTTAGCGTGTTTTGCACATCACCTAAAATGATTGAAAAAATAGCTATGTCACTGAGCAGAGAAAATTTCTAGGAAGAAAGGATGATGTCCCGTATATATTGCCAACAGGGATCATCTTCTCCTTTTGTTTATCAGCGGATTCACAGTCCCGTCTAAACACTGTATTTTTATAAAAACCTAAATAAAAGGAACCTGGAGGGACTAATCAAAGTTAGATTTCTTGTTTGATCAGGCCCTCTCTGGCTAAGAATGTTTATGATTATATGAAATCTTTAACCATTTTTGAAGATATCTTAAAGTTCGACGTGATAGGAAAATTTCAAATAACGTTTTGGTGTCAAATGTGGCCTACGTACTTAAATATATAAGAACTAACCAATAACTTAAATATATAACAACAGATTTATTTTCAATCCCACCGCATGATTTCCCTGATTAGTGCGAATGGATACAAGCGTCGACAGTTCTAGTTCAAATTCGTGGCATAACTGGCTGCTTATCGTATTGCCTTGCATTATTACACTGAAAAAGGGTAAAATATTTCTTAATTTTAGAAAATGTAGTGTAACCACGAACTAAAATACACAATAATCACTTCCGAGTTATCCACAATTCCGAAAAGATGATTTAAAAACCTCTGAAATAAATATATTTTCGAGATTTAAAGAAACATTCATAAAAACAATGCTTCGTTTCTTGCCACTGATTTTCGCAAACAAATAGTTTTGTATTGTATTAATCAGTTTTGCAAACCCGGAATATCTGTTTTTGTCATGAAATCAATTCTTAAGAAGCATTTCCTGTTCAACAAACATGTTTTATAAGCACGCATGATAAATTCACAGCATTAAAATTAACATTAAAGTTAATATTAGTTTGTTACACTTGCATGTATAAATTCAATTGCGCAGCTGAAAATGTCTAATTGAGAAATGGTAGTTTCTTAAAAACAGATAATCCGTTAAAAAAAAAAAAAAAACAAAAAAAAAAACTGATTAATGAACTATAAAAAATGCTTCGAAACGTTTCCAAAAATCAGCCGCAAAAAATTAAACTTTTTTCTTCACAAAGCATCCTTTGGATATCAAAAATATGTGTGTTTCTGAGGTTTCTAAAGATAAAGAATGATTTTCGGATTCTTGGGAAATTCAGAACAGGTTATTGTATATTTTCGTTCGTAGTTATACCATGTTTTCTTAGATAAAGAAACATCTATCTTTTTTTACAGTGTATATATTTAGAGAATCATTGATTAATTACAGAATAAAAAATTAGGATAGTAGTAAATGAGAACACTAATACGTTTAACATTAACAATGCGGACTATTTTATCCGCCTTCCTTACAAACTTCATTGATGTGTAATTTGACTGTCCGCCGTCTCAAGTCTCTTGTTATACGAGGTGTGAATATTAAATAATCGCACTTGTGCTGGCATCGGCGAACAGCGAGTGGGGTGCAGTAATACATTTCTTGACGCTGTTACATGGTGTATCATCTATAACCTGCTTTATAGATAAGCTGAGGCGTTGTTTTTTTAAGCTTTAGCTTATCGTCGGAGTGAACCGTGCGCCGGTGACTTGCCAGTAAAATGATAAGCCTTCAGATTTTGCAACGTTTTTAACCATAGTTTCTTGTGAAAATTAGGAAAAAGGCCATAAAAGCTTCTGCTAGTTAAATAAATGTACGGACATGAATGTTTTTCGCGCATTTAAGTTTATGAGTGAGTGGTTTGAAAGGTTCGAAGAAGAATGAGAAACTAACGAAGGTTTTCGCGTTCTGGACGACAGTGTATGTTAAAAACGGACGCAAACATTCAAAAAATTGGTCAGCTCATTCGACTGTCAATAAACATTACTACATGTTGGGTTCTAACCGTTTTTCGTTAACATGTGAGAAAATGAAGACAGGATTTGTGGAAAAATTGCTCTATATCATGAAGTAGGCCATCCCGCTTTATCTGTGGTTTCCTGGCAAAGCACAGGATCCTAGTTTTGATTCCTCCATCGTAATCGTCCGATATAGTCTCCTCTCACTTCTATTTATTCCTAAAGGTTAAATCGAAGCTGAAGGGGTCAGGATTCGAGAGCGTAGAATCAGTCAACCAAAAGCGGTGGTGACTCTCAATAAGCTGAAAGAAGAGGCCATCCACTACTGCTTTTCCAAGTGGAAAATTCCGATGGTGCGGTGTAAGAATCCCCAAGAAGAGTATATATAAGGCGATGAAATTTATCATGTAATAGTTAACGAATAAAATGTTTTATGGCATCACTTTGGCTATTTAACACTAGAACCGCCAAGGCGGTCATTTTGACCGTTTCTAAACTTTCATTCCTTACCAATTTGTTTCTATTTAGAGTATAAATTTCAGTTTCCGTGACTTTTCCTATAATTTGAAAAGCTATGATATGCCAGTGATAAATTTTCCAGTCAAACAAAATTTATGAAGTATTGCAGTAGTATACCTAGAACCGCCGAAACGGTCAAACTGACCGCCGTCAATTTTAATGCATAGTTTATCTAGTAGATGTCGCAACAGTCCATACTTCATACAACCATACTTCAACAAAGGTTGCAACATTACCACAGATAACTTCTTTACATCACGGCCCCTTGCAGAAAAGCCAAAATCACTAAAAACAAGCATTGTTGGCACAGTTAATCGCGGACGAAAAACAAAATTCTACAGGCCATAAAATTTGAAAAAAAGGTCTTTGTACAGTTGCCAACTTCTTGCCAAAGATGATATTACATTGAGTTTATGAAGAGAAGAAAAATAAATATGTTTTAATTCTAAGTTCCCGACATCCATCAGTTACATTTGAAACAGATGATAAACACTTACCAGAAACTTTAATGTTCTATAATTCTACAAAATTTTGGTTCGACGTGATTGACCAAATGGCGCGGAAGCTACAAAAGCTAGTTCGAGACGATGACCTCTACAAATGTTTTATAATTTTCTTGGTCTAGCGGCATCAATTCTGAAAAACACAATCAAAAAATGTGTTAGATACCAGTATTTTGTTAAAGAAAAATCCGCGTTCTTTAATACCTTTATATTATTCCTAGTATTTTCTAGAAGAAAATAATGGTAGTTTCCTCTTTTTTTGTCTGTGTTTTTCCCTGACACTCACCACCCCGAATATTGTATTGCTCAGGGGATAAATATAAAAGTTTGTTTTCACCAAGTTTATTCTTGTTTTTAGCAATTTCGATTTCGCATGAAAAATATTTTTCACTATAAAAATATTCTTAAAATAAAAAATATAAATAATGTAGATATATCTCAATATAATATTATTATAACATAATAAAATATTAAAAAATATAATAAAAATTATGAAATAATATATATTATGACCAATGATGGTAATAATAGTAATAAACGATACTAAGAGTAAAAAAATGGCAAGTAAACAATAGTTGAGCAAGGTAATCCACATCGGTCAAAATGATCGCTTTGGCGGTTACAGGTGTACGTTTTTGTCGGCGTTTCTAGTGTTAATAGGCACACTGTGTATGTTGTGCTTAGTGCTAATAACCAACGAACTTTCGAGGGTTCACAGTGCAGAATTGTCAGTGTTGGTGATCCTGAATAGCAGATCTCATCCCAAATTCGTTCTCGAAAATGGTTACTATGTTGAATAAATTTTCTTTATATCAAGAACTTGTCACAAAATATCTAAAGAATTACATCTAGTACTATCTAAGAGATTTACTTAAACGTTTCTGGTAATACGTTATTTTTAAAGATATTTAGTTTTTCATGTTTTAAACCAGTAATAGATTAAAAAATATATACAATTTCTTTCTGCAGACTGTCTATTTTTTATTATTAAGTTTAATATATTAATTATTCTTGTTAGTAACTTGTAAAAGGAAAACACAGTGGAATAATTAAAACATTCGATGCCGCTTGGAGTGTTATTATATTCAAGGAGGTTTACAACTATTTTTATATTGCATATGGAAACCAATAAGTTAAGCTTCCCCTATAATACAAAGTTACTAATAAATTCAGAAAATTTTATAAGTAAATGTATTGCTTAAAAATTCTCTTTAAGTTTGAGCATTTGAAATTATGTTAAATTAGTTTAAATTATTTGATAACTGTAAAAAAATATAAAAACTATTAACAAAAAAAAAAATAATAATAATTGAACAAAGAACAACAACAACAAAAAAAATGCAATGCTTCGATTTCTTTAAGTGTTCATATATTTCAGTTGTCAAATTATGTTTTATTAGACGAGCTGTTAGTCTAAGCAATCCCTTACCCAAATCTACAAAAGATATTAAAATGTTAAAAGTCAGTGATTCTAAACAGGTTTGGCATGCTTAAATTTATGCGCTTTAATCATTGTACCATATCATTAGATTGCTAAAAGATGCAATTACTTTGAATGAACAGCTTTTAGAATATTTTACTTTCTTATAATGAGACATTTGACTTTAAATTATTGTGACTTTATCGACATGGAATTTAGTACTGAATTAAATTTTTATAAAATAATTGAGTAACAATATGTCTGAGTGAGAAATCGTTTTTTGTGACTTTTAATAATATTTCCATACTTGAGAGATAACGCATTTGCGTATTTGCTATGGACAATGACATGCTTTATACAAAGTTTGAAATGAATAGAATTTACAGCTTGCTTACAGGGGTGCATAACAGTATTCTATTACATTATTGCCTTAATGGGAAAAATCGTTTTTAATGAATTTCAACAATTTTGAAGTACCTCAAACATGCTGAAGTGCACAGCAACGAGATTTCTATCGATTATTCATACATTCTATCGAACGTATCTTTCTTTTACAGGGACACACAAACTATTGCGTTAAAGGACTGATTATGAGCGATAATTGCTGAATCAGTATTTTCAGCTTTGATATACATCGTTTAATCTTAGCTAAACATTAATGTATTGCGTTGTGTTTACAAATTTCCTTAAATTATATATAGGGCTGCATAAAAGAATTCGGCAACATTAATGTATGCTTGTGTAAAGTACCTAAACACTTTTATAATTGCGTTATGCATTTTCTAGCTGAACAATATTTTAATACACTTCGAGCTACTTGTAAAATATAAATAAATTCACATACAGGGATACACAAAAAATAGATACATTGTTATTGCTGTTTATTGTAAGAAGTTCGTTTTAAGTATTACGTGCTTTTTAGTCGAATTAAATTTTAGTATATTGGGTAATAGGCATAATTTCTACAGGTTTACCAAAAAGTATTCAGAGTAACATTTATGGTCAAGATTTTATAAAAGTTCACTTTAAACTGTTTTAGGAATTTTTTGAGCCTATCCATATTTTATTATATAATATGTTATGTAATAAATACGTAAGTATGTTATGTAATGTAGCATAACATAAATGAATTCATAAACGTAAGGTGCGCTGAAAACAAAATCGACACATTATCATTTATCTATTATAATTCCCAGAGAAAGGTTTTAGTGACTTTTTGCGTGCTACGGCTGATTTAAATTTTTGTTTTACATGCACAATAGAATTTGCATACATAAATAGATATAAGTATCAATCCTTTCTATGATAACTTCTTAAGTGATATTCCTCATTTTGACAGTGTTTGTGAGGTGTTTGGGAAGTGCTAAATCTGGGGCATGTTTTCCCCTATTTCTTTATTGTTGGCTCTAATTTTGATTTTTTACACTCTTAGTTTTATAATAATCGACCAATAATTCTGAAATATGAGTAAGTATATATGACGTACCTTAATATTTTATGTTTTTACGATAATCGTTGTATTGCGTATAGATTTGTCACATAGTCAATTAATAATTTTAATATTTTATTGCCATTTGAATGCCAAAAGGAAGAGTTTTCGGAACAATGAGATTCTAACAAACAAACGTTGAGCTTCACGTTCAGTACTCTAGCAGTTGAATGTCTTCATTTTTTTTTCCTAAAAAGCGTAACTACAGAAAACAAAAGTACAAAGAAACAATGTATTATTTAAGATATATATAATTCATTAATAGGCATAATCCTTTGGAAAATTGTAATTCTATGGTTATTTAAATTTTATCGAATCTATGGTATTCAAAAAATAATATACAAAGTTGCTTTAACAGTTAAATAACTTAAATCTAAATAATTGTCAAAATATACTCTGGACTTGTTTAACATGATTTTAAATGAAGTTTTTAAAATATATACAGTCTCTTTTCGAATCAGTTATTAATTTATAGAACTTTAAATATTTTCATTTTAATTTAATAGTAGAAGGAGATTGTTCATCTATAGAAGACTGGCTAAAAGATATAAAATACTTTATACACTTTTTGGCTTTTTAAACAGTAAATATTATTGCAATTAATATATTTATTTGGCATTCTATTAAACTTTGAAAATCTTTATAAAATCTTTAAAAGATCAGCACAGTTTATGCGGTTTTGACAAAATACTATATATATCGGCAATTATTCTCTCTATATGAATCAGCCGTCTCTCTATCTCTCATACTTACACGCGCCCACACACACGCTCACACAAAGACATGCATACACACACACTTAGACACATGCACACGACGTATGCATTGCACTCACGCGCGCACACATACATACACACACACACACACAAAAAAAAAAAAAGATTAGAAAGACGTGAATATTTCTTATTAAAAAAGTTGCTTACTTGAAAAGTTTATGGTCATTCGAAACTTCGAAAGATCATTTAAAGGACATACCGTTAAGAAAATGCTCAAAGGGAAAAAGAATTCATCTCAAACTTTCATCTTTACTACTTTTTCTTTATTTCAAACAAAAACCAGCATGAATCGATTCAAATTGTATGGAGATATCTAAGAGCATTTTCGCCGCATTTCAAGTATAAAATCGAAAAAGACTGCATCGAAGCTTCTGAAAGTGCAGATTTTCCTTTACTTTTAGATTTTTGACAATGGGAGACTTATAGTGAGAAAAGTTGGAATTTAAGTCAGCATTTGCATACTGTCTGACTTCCGTTAAAACTACAAAAGTTTCTGACAGATAAATAGATCTTTAAATTATATTGTATTTTTACATAAGCCTTACGGTACATTTGCGTCATAAAAATCTAAACAATTGTACTTCCTTCTTAATAAATGTTACTAAAATTACATAAAAAAAATCTATTATAAAATTACAAATGAAAGTAGACCTGTCTATAATTTAATGTTGCAAAAATATATCATAATATTGCTTAAATTATTCAAAAAATATATAATTTCTGTTATGTAGTGTTTGACATATTTTTACATTTAAGTTATTTTGCATTAAAATATGTTTTTTTCAAAATTACACGCTTGTTGACTAGATTAATAAATAATTACTGTCTCGATATTAATGATTATTTACGACATTAATATCCTATAAGACAGCTAAATAGCATATGAACAAAAGTATGTACAGTCGTAGAAAAAAAAAACACCCCTTAGTAACTCTACAACTAACTGTAATAGAAGAAAGTTACTGGTACCAAATTATTGGAAATAGAGTCTACTTTTAAATGATGTATATAAAATTTGCTTAGGGGCTATTTAAAAATCAAAACCAGACGGAAATTTGTCTTTTCCAATAGCAACAGTCAGTTTTGACAAAATATTTTAAATCTTCTGTTCAAACTATGTCTACAAATGAAATTTCAAGTCTTTTGAATAAAAAGGTTCCGAATTATAAACTTTCATAATTTAGAGCTTCTAAAGTTAAATTACAGTTTCATATTTTTATTAATATCTCCTGAGAGCATGATCCTAATGTGATAATTTTTTGGGTAGTTATAATACTAAAAACACAACATAAATACAGCGAATTTATAATTTTAAAATTGTTATAAATTATGAAGTTAATATAAAAAAAATATGAATTGAAAGCTTTTTTTTATAGATTTATATTTATTATGTCCTGCTTTATGCAAATTCTCAATTTCCAAATTTTTCTCTTAGTTCTCGAATTATGATTAAAAAGGTCAAATTATACAACGCAATGAAATTTTTAATGTACTTTAAATATCAATCTGAGATATTTTTTAACCTGAACTATAGGATTTTTACGATATCATTTAATGAAATATAACCATTAGAATATTAGGGAAGTATCTTATATATAACCTTTTTTCTATAATTGTCTATAAATTTCCCTCCAAAACGAAACTTCAATCCGCTCATTGTTTTTCACCCCATCGACAATATTTTTGCATAGTTTATTTTTAGGCAAACTCCAAAATTTTTTACAGGCAAGACTTACAACGTATTTCCACATTTAAAATGACTAACATGCTTCTCTTTTACAGAAAAGGTTTTTCTTTGCTGTCTTTAAAGCTACTTAGCAGGTACTTACTGTCTATAGATGCATGATTGAGTTTTTGCTGTTAGTAGTTATTTATTAAATAATTTTATAAATATACAAATTATCCTTTAAAATTTTCTGTTATAAAATCTGAGACTAGTCTTAATAGCAATAAATTAAAAATAAATAAACTGTAAAAAAAAATCAACCTCATAGATCCAATAAGTGCTTCAACCTGTTTCAATATCAATTATTGTACGGTTATGCTACGTGTTATACTACATCATAGCCATCAGAATGTTAGGGTAATATGTTATATGTTACCAGTTTCTATAACTGTGTAATATTCTCTCCAATACCCGTGTCTTCACCCGTTTACCGTTTTTGTACACTTGTTTTAAAGAAACTCAGTTTTTTTTTTTGTAAAGGTAAGACTTACAACGTATCGCCACATTTTATATGACTAAGATACCTCTGTTTCACAGAAAAGTTTTTTTTTTTTTTTTTTTTTTTTAAATCTGTCGAGATACTTAGAAACTGCTAAATTTATAAAATTAATATGACTCGATTTCTTCTGTTATTGTTATTGTTATTTATTAAATAAATATATAAATAGACAATATTAACTTGTAGAATTATCTTTCATATGATATGAGACTAGTTTTAAAAGCTTTAAATTAAAAATAAAAAATGTGTCGTGAAAACATTTATCAATTTTATAGATTGAATAAATGCTACAACCTGTTTTTTTTATCATATATTGTGCTGTTATGCTGCATCAATTAATAACATTTCTTTTTGAATTGCGATTAGTTTTTTAATAAATACTTTGGGATATCTTTATGTTACGTCCCCAGGACAATCGCCAATTTTTATCTTGATAATGAAAGCCTTTCTTACTTGTTCGTTCGCAAAGTAAAATATTTTTCGATTTTTAGTAAAATTTATACATTTTTTTAGTTTAACATATTTTTCTTCCTTGTTTCTTAAAAGAATTTCATATAAAAGATTAAATGTAAGATTAATTAATTAAAAATTGTACTTTTTATTACTATGCACAAATGTTTTTTATTGTTATTTAAAACATATGAGCTTATTACAATTAAAGATAGTATTATAATTATTAATAATTATTTCAGTATATTTTAAAAAGAATTGCTCCACCAAATATAGAGTTTTACACTTGATAGTTTTTTTAAGCCACTGAGTTATAGTTGATATATTGTTAAGTTCTATCACGAAACATAAGCTTTTTTAATGACAATTTAACAACCATTCAACATCTGTAAGATGAATACCTTTTTTTCCCTCAACGAACTTGAATAATATTAAAGATTTGTCTTTTAAAACTCTTGCTCTCGTGATTTAATTTTTGGAGCATAAAAATGATACAAAAATCATAACAATCAGGGAATTCTTATTCTTTAGAAATGTCTTTTGAATTACTTTCAAGAAAGGAAGTGAAATTTTCTGAAATTCTAAAACTTTTAAAAATAAAATCGGCGTTTTTTTGTTATGAAGATAACTTCTATTAAAAAGATTTTTAATACTTGGTAGAGTTCTTGAGCAAGGAATTTTCACGTTTCTTTTTTAGTTTTAGTATTCATTCATATATTTATATGGACCTTTTTCTAAAGACTTCTGAAATCTCACTTGAGAAAAACTTGAATATCATTCACTGGAATTAAAGTTATTCAGTATTTTAAAATAAGTTGATAGTTAAAGAATAAGGAGATCTATTTAATAATATTAAACTGCGTCGGAATTTGTATAAGTGATTTTAGAATTTTGAGCACATTTTATAAAACCTCTGTGTGAAGTTGAAATTTGTAATGCTACCTTTAATTTCTTTCAATATGTGCATTATTGTCTCGTAGAAAAATTTTAATTCAAATGTTTATGCTATGTTCGTTTATTTAATAGAAAAAAATGTCAATTGTTTTTTATCTGAAACTTCGATAAGTATTTGAACAGTCGTCTCAAAATTGTAAGCACACACTAACATATGATTAAAACAACCCCTAAAAAGTGCAATGCAATAAATAGTAATACATAAAAAAAAACTTAAATGAAAATGCAATAATATGAAGCCATGATTTTTGCTACAGAATATGTTTCACTTCTTGTTTTAAAAGTACTGTCTGTTGCACAATATGAAAATATTAACAGGCTAGCAAGCTTCGACCGCTACGCTGGTCGGCTTCTTCAAACAAATCTCGAATCAAAAGAAATATATCCATGAATTTAACATTCTGTTTTAAAGAAATATGCAGCAAGCAATAAATCAGTATGATGGAATGTCCTTCTACACTGTAAAAAAAACTGTAAAGTTACTAAAGTTTTTCTAGGAAACTGGGATTCCAAGAACTTTTTATGTAACGGCAACAACAAAAAGTCATGTAACAGATACACTTTTGCACCGAAAATCAAAAAATGTGTAAGGTTACTAAGAATTTTTTAGGAAACTGGGATGCCTAGAACTTTTCATGTAACTGCAACCAGGGTTACAGATAAAAGTTTAGTAAGATTACTGTAATTTTAGCAGATTCATTTGTAAAGCTACAGATTTCTGTAGCTTTACAAAAATTAGTTTTGTAGATTTACAGCTTTTTTTTGTACATTTACAGATGAAAGTTTAGTAAGCATGTAACTTTACATTTGTAGAACTACAGATTTTTTTTACAGTGTACATGCTGAAAACGTTAGGAACGCCATTGCGCGATTATGTTTAAGTCAGAAAAAAGTTGAGTTGTTAAGGACCAACTCTATTAGTTGATCATTTATACTACGATTTCATAAAAAAAGCTAGAGCTATATTCTATATAGTAAAACAATTCCTGAATAATTGCCTAACAATGCAAGTTTCTTCAAAATGCGCACAGAAGAACTTTTTAAAAAGGCCAATCTTTAACAACCGTACCCACCTCCACAATTCTGTAACTAAAAAACGCAGAACAATATTCAATACACTAAATTTTTTCTGAAAATTTAAATAACTAACAATTCAAATCTTATCATGTATCATAACAATCATATATCTTATCATATATCTTATCATATATCATAACAATTCAAACCCCTCCATAAGAACTCGAGATAAAAGAAGCCGTGACGAAATCCACATTTGCATTACATATATAAAACACATGCTTGATTGATCAGTTGAAATGTTTTTTTTTTCCCGTGTAATATAAAAACAGATATTCAATTACTATTTATTATTTAAAATGGAGCAGATTACAAAGATCTCGAAAGTGGAAATTTCAAAGATTTTTCATTGAGAGAAAGTCGAAATCGAAAGCTCACGGATGTTATCGAAATTTCTTCGATTTTAAACTGTTCAATGTTAAATTGAAGTGCTTTCAATAAGTACTTGCTTCCAAGTACATGATAAAAATAGAAATTCTGACCACAAACGTAGACATGGATAGCCAACGAGTGTTCAAAAAAACAATACTCAAATTGGAAGATTGCTGTTAAAATAAAATAAATCCATAACGCAAATTGAAAATAAAGTCGCTGAAAATGTGTGAAAAGACACAGATGCATAAGGAAATGCGAGGGCATTCTTTAAAAAAGGGATGTTTCAAAACGCGTCTAAAATCACATTCAATTTCAAAACTTGGTACACATGAATCACGTATTAAAAGCATTACGTAATTTAACCACATATTGCACACAAACTATAAAAGGGAATGAAATACAAACCAGGATTGCGACGAATAAACATCACAAAAGAAACAAAATATAGGAGGAAAAAGGAATGTAAACGGTAAACAAAATAAATAAAAAAGAAATGTGCCCAGTTAAACTGTTGGCATTGAGCTCACAAGCTATTCACACTAATTGTATATTATACTCTTATTTTAAAGAATAATACCCTCAAAAAATAAGTGAAGGGGTATTAACCCCCGTTTCCCCCATTTATACTTAACCAATGAACCTACAAAACTAATCAGGGAAGTCCCTTAACATAATAAACCGTTGTACCAAATTCGGAGCAAATGGAATAGTTCTGCATGAAAAACCCATTTATCTGAATTAAGGGGGGAGGGACTAACCCCAAGTTTCCCCCTTTGTAATTAAACAATGAACCCCCAAAACTAATCAAGGAAGCTCCTTAACATAATAAACCGGTATACCAAATTTGGAGCAAATCGAATAATTCTGCATGAAAAACCCATTTATCTAAATTAAGGGGGTGGACTAGCCCCCTTTTTCCCCTTTTATCCTTAACCAATGAACCCCCAAAGCTAATCAGGGAAGTTCCTTAACATAATAAACCGGTATACCAAATTCGAAGGAAATCGAATAATTCTGCTTGAAAAACCCATTTATCTAAATTAAAGGGGGGTGGACTAACTCCCCTTTTCCCCCTTTATCCTTAACCAATGAACACCCAAAACTAATCAGGGAAGTTCCTTAACATAATAAACCGGTATAACAAATTCGAAGCAAATCGAAAAATTATGCATGAAAAACCCATTTATCTGAATTAAGAGGGGTGGACTAAACCTCCTTCCCCCCCTTTCTCCTTAACCAATGAACACCCAAAACTAATCAGGGAAGTTCCTTAACATAATAAACCGGTATACCAAATTCGGAGCAAATCGAATAATTCTGCATGAAAAAACCCCATTTATCTGAACTAATGGGTGGTGGACTAACCCCCCTTTTCACCCTTTATCCTTAACCAATGAACCCCCAAAACTAATAAGGGAAGCGCCTTATCAGAATGAAACTAGAAGAAAAATTTGAAGCAAACGGGATGTTTCTATCAAGAGTTATCGCGTTACGACGTACGTACATACAGAACCGGCGGACATATAAGCTCTCAGGCTTTGATAGCCTGTGAGCTAAAAAGATACCGAATAAAAACCATGTAGCGTTTTCCTTTTTTGTTATTTTGTTTACTATGTTAGATTCTTCTCTTCACTTTACCTCCACTTATACCACCCCTTTTTCTTTACTTTAGTTTTCACCAACTCTTAGTTGTTTTTACAACAATACTGTGTCTCTTTCTTTCTTTCTTTTTTTTTTTTTTTAGATATTTTCTTACGTCTTCCCTTTGCTAATATGTACTTACAACTTTTTAAGAACCAGTGAAATATTAAACAGAAAAGTGCATTCGGATTTATTAAAACAATATATGGTTTTTTGAAAAAAGTATTACTAATTTATGAACTTTTGCTTTTTTTTTATTGTAATACATGTACTTTCTTCATTTTACCTTCATTTATACTACCACTTTTTTTTTCACTTTATTTTCATCAACTGATTGCTGATGAATGAAAATAGCACATGAAAATTTTAATTTGATTTGATATAATTTAAGTTTAATAATTTTCACTAAAGCTTGAAACTTGTTTCGATATTTTTTTTTAAGTCGTTTAAAAAAATATTTTCCCTCTAAAAATAGATATATTTTACTGTGCAGATTTAGATAATGTATATGATTTTCTTTGTACGTAATGTTACCAGCTATTTTTGAGCACTTTCTATAAATATAACTTCAAAGAGTAAGTGAGAAATTGAGAAAGAAAAACACATTAAAAAAATACAAGCTACATTTGTATAAACGTAACTAAAAAAGATGTATTTAGTCGCGATGTCAAAATCTAAATATTAAACTTTATTTTTTTATGATTTGCGTATTTCTTATTTTATTTCTCTTGATATTATCGGAAAACATATTTTGTAAAGAAGTTAAAAATGAAAAGATTAGAAAAAGAAATGTATATTAAAAATTTCATTTTGGTAGAAGTTGTTTTTCATTTTTATAGAAAAGAAAAAAAAAAAAAAAAAAAAAAAAAAAAAAAAAAAAATCAGTTAACTTGGTAACTTAATATTGGTGTTACGTGTAAATAATTTTGGAATCTTAAAATTATTTTATTTATCAACATTCTCAATGAGATTAAGGAAACAATTTATTTGTTATGAGAATTTGTCATTCGAAAATTAAAAAAGTATTCATGTGAAGATTCTTAATTATTTTCTGATAAACATCCATAGCATAGTAAGGTTTTCAAACAAAATAAAATTTTACTATGTTTTATTTGACATATTTTCATACATAGAAATAAAAAAATCTGTATTGATGGAATTTATATATATATATATATAATAAGTAAGAGGGAAATATCTTGAATTTTTATATTCTGTGTAGGGTTTCGAAATATGTCTTTTTCATTTCAATTCTTTAACCATACCAAATAGCGACACTCTAGAAATGCACTTTTGAAACTATATTAAAAAGTATAAAAAAATTAGCCATACACATTATTAAGCAATATGTGGATTAATAATGTATTAACTGCGTAACTCTTGTTGTGCTGCGTTTAAATTACACGAGGACGTGCGACTGTTTCTCTCTATTCTAAAAAAAGTAACTACCGCTGTCACCGCCGCCGCAGCCGGTTTTGAATTTTTTGTGACCGGAGGTCTTTCTTCGTTAATATTAAGAAAAATAATGCATACAAAAATATGAAAATTGGTAGTATTATACAGAAATGTTTGATAAACACGCTGATGAAGACAGTTTTGAAACCGAAGAATTATTTTAAGAGATATTTAATGCTAAATTTGGACAAAATCGTTCCCCTAAAAAGTTTAATAGGAGCAAAAACTATACATCGGAATTTAATAATTTTTAGATCATTTTCTACGTTATAATTTCCTGGTGTGCAAAATTAATTTATTTTTTTAATTTGACTCACTTTTCGAGGTTTCATTTCTATTTTAAATTCAAATTTTCAGCATTTCGAGAGATATTTTTTACTTATTTCAGAAAATTGTACTAATTTAACCTGTTGCGAACTGTTCGGAAACAATAATGTTTGCTTCAAATTAAAAATTTATTTACACGTGACTATTATAAACAGAAAAAAAAACTTTCAAATTAGAATTAAATAATTACGTATAAAAAGCAGGAACTTATTGAAAATTACTTCATCTATAATTACACGTGAATTTTAACAGAGAAAGGATATTGTAAAATAATAAATTCATTAACATGCGTTAGAAGTCTTAAATAGGAGAAATTACATCACATTTATGCCACATTACACTTATTACGTAAAATGAACAAAAAATAATATTGCAAGACAGTTTAAATTTAAAAATAGCGTGAGACATTTACTTTATATTTTGAGATGAACTTTTCAACTATTTTTTTTTTTTGGACAGCGCAAATAATATTTCATTTCTAATAAAAGTATTGTCACGTGAATATTAAAAATCCCTGCCGGCCCGGCCTACAGGCAGAGGTAGATTTTGAAGTCAAATATACTAATTTCACAAACAAAAACTAAATCATGATTATAGATAAATCCACTTTAACAATTTTATCTGGCCGCTCTTGACGAGTTTTTATTTCATTTTCATATAATAGCTGGTTTTATCAGAATCATGTTAGGGCGGTATTCAAAAAAATACTTTTCCATGCTCAACAACTCGAAATTTTCTGGCATAATTCCAGATTCATTTTTAATTTTAAAAAAATATGAAACTTGCTGACGTGATTTTTGAAGAGATTTATAAGCGACCTGTGTTTTTATTTTTTGTTCAATTAATTAAAACTTGATATATAAACCATTATTTTCTCAGAAGGACAATATTTTTCGTTTCTAACACAATCGCTTCGGGAAATTCCGTTCAAAATGCCCACTTTGACATCATTTTTTGAAATATATTCTGCTTCTATCTAAAAATCGATTATTACGGTACATTATATAGTTTCTGAATAAGCGAATCTACCAATTAAATGCGTTTGAGAGCAAAAATGAATTTAAAAACCAGTCAGAAAATAAGTAGTTTGGATTTAAGCGCATCCTTAATACAATGATTTTTCCAACACAATCCGCTTCGGTAAATTCGGTTCAAAATGCCCTTTTTAACAGCATTTAAAAAAATATATTCTGCCCCTAACATAAAATCGACCATTACGGTACATTATAAAGTTTCTGAGTAAGAAAACGTACCAATTGGAAGACTTTGAGAGCAAAAATGAATTGTAAAATGAGTAAGAAAATAAGCAGTTTGGATTTGAATACACCCTTACTAAGATCATTTTTTACTTCAACCGGTATGTATTTTTAATTTGTTTTTGCTCTAAGAATTGGTCCTATCCAAAACTTGTCTATATAGATGTTGTAGACAATATTAAGAAGATATATGATAAATTCATGGGGATTTTATATCTTTTGAATTGACGGAGTTATGGATTTTTTTCTTCTTCAAACCCCTTTTTTGTTTTCGTTTTTAATTTTTTTTGCGGTACGAATTGGTCCTATCAAAAACTTGTGAATATAAAAGTTGTAGATAATGTTAAGGAGATTCATGATAAAATTAATTGAATTTGATATCTTGAGAATTGACGAAGTTATGAATTTTTTTCTCCCCAAAACCCTATTTTTTGCGCCCCTTGAGCCCATTTTTAACTTTATCAAAAATCTGTGATACATAAATTTTTGGCCCTATTTTTAGAAGTAATAAAAACTTTAAACTGATTTGATATGTACAAAAATTAAGAAGTTATGGGGGTTTTTCTGTTTTCACAAAACCCCTGCCTATTTCCCTCCCCTTGGTCCGATTTTGCCCATTAACGAACTTGACCGAGAATTTATGCCCATTGATTTTATGTATCAGTTTGGAAGAGATTGGTGCAGAATTACGAAAGTTATCGTGTCCAGAAGAAAGTGATATATATAGATAGATAGATAGATAGATAGATAGATAGATAGATAGATAGATAGATAGATAGATAGATAGATAGATAGATATATAAAGTTTTTTACTGAGGGTGGTTTTGGGTTCTAGGGGTCATGATCGGTGTAGATCTGCAAAAATTTTTCAGAAATTCCAACATAGGAACGATCCCAATAGGTAGTATTTCATACGAAATCTACCTAAAAGGGAAAGAAAAGTTTGGTGAAAATTACGTCAGATTAAAAACGATATATTTAAAATGTCTTCTTTAAAAGGACTTTCTTTTCGCTTTGTTAAAAAATACCGGGAGACAAAGGCTCTGTTTACTTAATTCATTTTATATTAGATGATTTTTAAATGCCATTGTATATTTTAACAGCAGCTGATTTTTCCGTAAAATTCCCCAATCAAAGAGAAATGAATAGAAACCCGTTTATAGGGAGATCGCCTTTGTTTTTTTAATTATAATTCAATCTTCCAAAATCTTTTTAAAGCCGATCAAATTAGCGTGCTTTTAGAGACTGCGGTGTCTGAACGGGCGGTTGGCGAGCGTAGCTCGTAGGGAGCCGAGCCCCCTAGTTTAGGAAAAAATAAATCTTGTTTTAGTATAAAATATGAAAATTCTAAATAAATATTTCCGCCCATTTCAGTTGTTTAAATTTCGATTAAAAAAAAAAAAAACATTCTTAGAGAGCATTTACATTCTAAAAATAACCATCATGCACGATTTCATGTTTTTAGTCCCAATAGTATTACATAAATCACATTTCTACAGAGTTTTTAGTTCCTACCTTTTTTTATATTGTAAAGTGTTTAGATTAATGGACACATTTGACTTCAAATAACTCTACAATTATCATTGCAACAATTTTGATAAAAATGGCAATATGATGTGAAGTGCAATTTATGTCCAAAATGTGAGTGTAAAAGTAGTAGATTTGATTAAACTTCATTTGTATACATTGCGTTCATTTGTAAAACAAAAAGTTAAATAATAATAAAAAGAACCCGTTCATATTTCTTTTGTTACACTAATATTTCCAAAATCTTTAATTCATATAAAAGTCTATGCTCTTTGATTAGCAATATAGAGAAATAAATAATATCCAAAAATGTTTATTTCAAAAATTCTTTACTCAAATATGTGATGCTCATTTCCATCCAGTGCAAGCTTTTGAGAGAATTTACATTACAAGCGGACAAACCGACTTTACAAAAGTGCCAGTTAATGTAAATTACATATATAATTGTACACATATAATTGTAACACATATATAATGTAAATTACATATATGTAGTGTAAATTACATAATCACAATATGGATCTTTGCGTGGATCGTGTAGATTCATTTTGTTGTTGGTAGTTTGAACAAAGTATTCTTGAAGACTACGGGTTACTTAAGGACAATGCAGTTGTATTTTCATATGTAGTATCACGCATTTGCAGCAATGATCCATGTAATTTTACATTTTCTCTGCTTAACGAAAAAAAAAATCAATTGCTTCTAATCAGCTGATGCGAAATGCTAAATTAAAAGAAAAACTTTGAAGAAAAAATAGCATTTTGTTAATATCTATTTTCTCGATGAAAATCAAAATCTTTATTTACTCTTCATTATAGAAAAAAAAACTTGATATCTGTGCATTAACTCTTTATGTACTGAATTATGAATTAATGAAAATTTTATCTTCTAAAGCATTTTCCGTGAATTTTTAAAATTGCATTAGAAGATTAACATAATCATTTAATAAATTTTAGAAAGATTTAGAAGGATTAATTAAATTTGAATTATAACACCCTTCTCAAATCTTTTATTTTAAATAGTTTCCTTAGTATTTTGTAGCATTATGAAATGTACGAATTTAATGTTCTTACGATAAAAATATAGAAGTATTTTCGAATTGAAAAATCCCCCCCTCCCAACGTCAAGAAGTCTGAAAAGATACAAAGGCAAAAGAAATCATCATTTAAAAAATATTTTTGTAGATGCAAAGGCAAAATAAATCATCTTTTTAAAAATATTTTTGTTTTGTGAAACCAATAATGCTTTTGGAACAAGATAAACTAATTTATCTATAACTCATTCTAAACTTATTATTACTAATCGATGTATTAAATGATATTTACAACAGGCTATTTTGATGACAATTTTATGTATCGTCAGTAGATAAAGGGTTAATTCCAGCTAAAATTTCTTCATGCAGAAAATGAGTATAAATACCCTATTGAGATGAAAGAAACACAAATTGAAAATAAGAATATAAATGGACAAAAAAATCTCTAAGATTTATGATTAGAGGACAGATTTAATATATTTAATTTCGTAATTTCCATAACACATCTTCTCTTCTTCAGTAAACATTCTATGTAGCAAGTATCTTTACAAATGTACCAACAATATAATATGTAAAAGGTTGTAAACATAAACCATAATTTGGTACACACGCTTTTATTCACTAAGCATAAACTGCCTCTTTCTCTGGAGTTTCTTAAGTGCATTGAAGTAACAAATAAGATTTAAGTTTATTTGAAAGAACAGGGCTTTATCTCTTTTGGAACAAGATAAAGCAATTTATCAATAACTCATTCTAAACTGTATTATTACTAATCGATGTATTAAATGACATTTACAACAGGTTATTTTGATAATTTTATGTACCGTCAGTAGATAAAGGGTTAATTTCAGTTAAGATATCTTCATGCAGAAAATGAGTATAAATACCCTATTGAAATGAAAGAAACACAAATTGAAGATAAGAATACAAATGGACAAAAAAATCTCTAAGATATATGCTGAGAGGACAGATTTAATATATTTAATTTCGTAATTTCCATAACACATCTTCTCTTCTTCATTTTTAAACATTCTATGTAGCAAGTATCTTTACAAATGTACCAAAAATATAATATGTAAAAGGTCGTAAACATAAACCATAATTTGGTACACACGCTTTTATTCACTGAGCATAAATTGCCTCTTCCTCTGGAGTTTCTTAAGTACATTGATGGTTCAAATAAGATTTAAGTTTATTTGAAAGAACAGGGCTTTATTTCTTTATGGGTACTAAGCGTAAATAACATTATTCATTAACAATTAATCTTTAACTGCTTCTAGTATGCCTCTCAATTTTGTGAAAAATAACATTTTTACTGTGTTTTATTTTATTTTACTTCTTATTTATTTATTTATTTATGAAGTTTTAAACGTTTTTTTTTAAATATTAGCCAGAAGCATATTATGAACTATCTATATTATAAAGGACAAACATATCTGTGCGTAACGCATGCGTCATTTTGCGAATGGCAACACTTTGAAATTTGAAATAAAATTTTGGTTTTGCAATTTTCTGTACTGCAAATTTTTAAACTTCTAAACATCGCACATTTTAAATTTTTACACCGTCGTATAAGAAAAAAATGCTTTTTTAAATGCAATTTGTTTGAAAGCTGTATCTCAATTTATTTTTGGGATATTAATTTTTTTGTAGTTTTTAATACCATTTTTCTTATCGTGGCAACAAAAGTACCCCATTTCTATTGAAATTAAACGGAAAATAGTCGAAGATATGAGATACTGTATCTTTTTGTTGTCATTTTCTCATAAAACCTGAAAAAAAAATTTAAATTAAAATATGGGCTATGTCAAGAATATTGTCTGTTATTCCGTGGTAATGACGTCATATGCATACTTTCCTATAGACGAAGTTTAAGGCTGTAATGTAAAAGTGGATTGATTTAGCGGATGCAAATGACGTCATTTTATAAAAAAGCGTGTATTTTAATTCTTACACCTGAATTATGTTTTGTAGAAGTGCGTCATTTTCACAGCCCAGCTGCTTTGAAATTCTTCACAGTTGAAAATGCTTCACTTTTGAGAATAATGTAATCGAAATCACACACTGATAAAACGCAATGTTTTACAAAAAATTAGAGTGTCTTTATAAAAGAGAGGTGACAGTCAAATAATAGCGATTTATATTATAGAAATTGATGATTCTCGCCTGGATGGATTTGCTTCGCCGAGTTAGACAAGCAAACAAATAATTCGTGGTTTAAAATAATATCATGTTTTGTCCAAAATTCTCTCGAATAATAAAATGCTATTCTTTAAGACATTCTACTATAATTTATCAAAATAACATAATTTGTTTATTTTAATTTTTCCTAATTTTATAATTTCTGTATATTTAAAACACAAGTGTGTTTTTTAGTCATCTGCCCTGATCTTTTTGCTGAACCAATTTTACTATTTTTTTTTTTTTAAACTGAAAGCTGTTCATTTGTAGATGTGATCGCACTATCTGTTTTTCTTTTAAATATCCCCACTTTCATATTTTAATTTTAAAAAGCATTTTATGAAATTTCTTCAAAATAGTGAGAATTAGATAGCTTTCATTATTGTAGACAAAAGAGAAATAATGAGGTATTTTTATCTTTATTCATGCTATTTTCTGATAAAAATGCAAAATTGTTGATAAAAATTGTTGTATAGGGTTTAGTGGCGCAAAATCCCATTAGGAGCAGAATATTATATTAGAGGCATAATAACGGAAAGTGACATACTGTTTTTGAATACACGCATTTTTCCACATAAATTTTCTATATTATTTTTCCTTCTGCATGTGTACTGATACTAAGTTTCAGACACTAGGCAAAATGCTTATTTAAGTGAAAATGATGTCATATTTAAAAGAAAATGATCATTTTCTTAGCTAAAACTAAACATTTTAACACAAATGCGTCTAAAAAACATAAATTACGGAATTTTTACTCTCCGGAATTGAGATTGGAATCTCACGTAAAGAGTGCGTCTTTTCACATAAAAGATGTTGCTGACAATCGTGACTTCAAGTTTTGAATTAAAATGATTTTTAAATGATAAACAAAATGTAATTTTTTTTTAAATGATGAATATGGATATGAGAAGTGCGTATGCAAATTTTGAGAAGGTGAAAATTGCTGTTTTTCATTCTTGAATACCAAGCATAAGAGCCTCAATTGATAACCACATCCCAATAACTTATCTTTATTATATTTTAATGATTAAGTATCTATATTATAAAGAACAAGCGTATCTGTGCTTAACGCTGACGTCGTTTTGCGAATGGCAACACTTCACGATAAAATTTCGGTCTTGAAATTTTTGCTACTGCAATTTTTTAATCTTCTGACCATTGTACATTTTCAATTTTCGTCGCATACGGAAAAAATTTACTTTCAAATGCAATTTGTTTAAAAATTGTCATTAATTGTTGTATTATATTTTCTAAAATAATTTTTAAGCATGATTTTTTTAAAGTTTATCTTATCAGGTGCCGGTTTCAATACATAATAATAATAAACATTTTGCACATAAAGCAACAAACATTTTTCAGCATTTGTTTCTGTCTATTTTTGCATAACGAAATTAATACTTCCTTTATAAACAAATAAAAGAATAAAATAAAAAAAACACCAATCTAACATATTTGTGAAAGACAAATTAACGAAATTAATACTTCTTTTATAAACAAATAAAAGAATAATATTAAAAAAAAACACCAATCTAACATATTTGTGAAAGACAAATTAACGAAATTAATACTTCTTTTATAAACAAATAAAAGAATAATATTGAAAAAAAACACAAGTCTAACATCGCACAATTTAAATTTTTAGATCACCAAATAGTTTTTTTTTTTTCAAATGGAATTTCTTTGCAAAGTTCATCTCAGTTTACTGATTGTCTATGGTTTTAAAAACAATTTTAAAGCGTGAAATATTTTTTAATTTATCTATATCGCGCGGGGCTCGATCACGAAAGATTAATCCGTTTGCCCTTAAAACAAAATAAGGGGTTCATCATTTTCTTACGGCTAATCCATTAAAAAAACTTCCCTATGAATAAATAAATAAAATAATATAAATAAAACACAAATTTAACAGATATGTATAAGCTCTGAAATTATCAGAATATAAAAGGATGCCGTAGGTAGCAAAATCTTGGTCAAATAACTCTTAGCATAGGGCTAATAAGAAAATATCGCTTTTGATATATTTCAAAAATTTATTTGATTGTAATGCGTATTTTCCATATGAAAAATGCTTTTTTAATGCAAGTGGGTAATCTAAAAAAATTATTGCATATAAAAAAATTATTAGTTTTCAATTAAAAATAATGTTTTCACCTATATTCTTTAACCCGGGAAGCCCGGGTACGATCCCCTAGTTTATATAAAATTTTAAATACAAATGGGTTAATCTTCCGCAATCGCAATTTAGATATATTTTTAAATAAAAAATGCCTGAAAATTACTTTAAAGACATAAAAAAATAAGTAAATGGAGGTACTGTTTTTAAATAAATCGAATTTGAAAGTACATTGTTTCCCTACTTGACTGTGTAAATGCTTTGTTTAAAAGTTGACAAATTTGCGGAAAGTGCGAAATAAATTGTTTAGGTCGTTGTTACCACCGATATAACATCCGTCTTACTCACTGCCATATTTTTGATTTATAATATAGATAAAGCAAAAGATAATTTGTAAACTAAGCATAGTATTATTGCTTTAAGCGTGAATAGAGCGAAACATTGGCGAAAATTATTCGTGATTAATTTTCCGCTCAGAATAAGCCCATAACAATTACTTTAACGCTCTACATAAATATTTCAGGTTATTAATAACCTTATTTCTGTTTCTTTATATATTCTTTAAATATTTATAATTTCAAGCTCTTTCAAGAGAAAAGCATACCTTGTAGATGAGGCAAGATAAAATAATTATTGTTGAAAACCTTGACTAAATAATTTAAGATTTAAAACAATGAATATACATACCTTCTCATAAAGTAATTTATCAGAATTACAATTCTGACGAATTAAAAGATATACGCAATGATTTTTACATCGTTTTTCATGGAAGATGTATGGGTATACTTCTTGAGTCTTAACAGAAATGATTTATTACTTTTGAGATATGTCAGAGAATGAATTCTAAGGAAATCTTCACAACAGCGGGTAAAAAAGAAACAGGAGACATGTTTAACACTAGATAATTAACGTTTTTAAATAAGGATATCTGATATTTTGATTAAATATCAAAAGTGGTTTTGTATTTCCTCTTTTAATTTACATTGAACACCTGACTCTGGAAGATTAAATGAAGCTTGAATTTTAGATTATGTCAACTTAATTACACATAAATGGCTTTTATAAAAATCCATTAAGAAAAATAAGAAAAATATGATATCTTACATTATGATTTAATGCGTACAAGAAGTGATGTCCATAAAAGATATGACTTCACACTGTTAATTTAAATAAATGATACATTACTAATGATGTTATCTGTATATGCTGTATACATGCTGTTTTACATTTCAGAATGTGTTGTATTATTTCCCTCAGAATAAATGACTAACAGTTGTTTTATGTCACTATATTGTTTTTTTAGGTTCTTAATATTATTAAGAAAAATGGTATGTTTTCTTGACATCATATTCTATCTGTATTATTCAAAGCTATTCTGCTTTCTTTGCAGGTGTGCGTAAGATTCTGCGTAAAATGTCTGTATTTTCCGAAATTTGCAGTTAAATTACTGAATTTCGTTAACAAGTAGGAGGTTTACCCCCTAAGTTCCCAATGTCATGCATATATTTCATGTTATTTATAAAATGAAAATTGTTTATTTTAATTAACAAGCATGGATGGATTTTCTAACATTTATTTATCGAATAGTAATTAATACAAAATAAATCTAAAATATTTTACGCATGCATTTACCTTTATTTATGCGACATGAGGGGATAAAATATGTAATCAAAAGCGATAACTGATGCTTTTACCCACGTGATTACCACTGTGACGTAACATGAATATTGAAAAAATAGTTTTAACTATACTGTACTTTTAAAATATGACGTAAATTTTGCCATTAAATGCTTCTCAAACGTATTGATTAAAGTATTTTTGTACAAAAAAAAAAAAAAAAAAAAAGAAAAATATATATTTTTCAATTGAAATATACATTTTTTTATTGAAAAGCGTTTGTAAATATTATTATTTTGGCCTTTTTGAAATTTGGCAACAGTAGAAAATAATCGACTATTTCAAACTACAAATTAAGTCTCCATTCAAAAATGAAATTTCGCATTAAAAAGAAAATCTTAAGAAACAGACAATAAAAAAGAAATAATGAATGGACATTCAGGGCTGCCATAGGCGACTATTTTTAATTCTACCTCACACCACTTTCTCAAAACAAAAATTATTGACATACTGTCCGAGAACATTTGCAAGAGAAATATACTACGAAATCTCTTTCTTTGAAATAGTTGTGCGAATAGAATAGAAAAATAGTTGTCGGTGGCAGCCCTGGACATCGCATACAATAGTCAAAACAAATGTGTTCCTGCAAAAGACGGTTAAACTGCTTTTCATAGATTTTGATCCAATAAAACTTTTTTAACCGACTTCAAAAAGAAGGAGGTTATCAGTTTGACCTGCATGTATGTTTTGGTCCTGTTTACGCATAACTTCCGCAAATGTAAACCAAATTTGATAATTCTTTTTTTTGTTTAAAAGTGTAAGTCACCCGTGTGGTCCCATTCCAATTTCATCAACATCAGGTGATTATATCAATTTTTTTAATAGAAATTTTTAAATTGTAATCCTTTTTGAAGCAGTCGCCTAATTATTAGCGTTCACCTTTCATGCTGTTACTCTTACAGAAATACCAGATCTTTTCAAAGTGCGAAAACTTAGCTGGACAAGGGCCGAGATACAGATGGATTTTTCGTCACGAGCGAAACGAGATTGACCAATCAGAAACCTGCATTTTTGCGAACTTTTCGCTGTTTTCAAAAATACAGGTTTGTGATTGGTCGATCTCGTTTCGCTAAGAGCGAAAAATCTATCTGGACCTCGGCCCAAGTTCTGTCATCCACCAAAACGGAAGGCCCACATAGATACTAACCAATATCGGAAGTAGGTGTAGAAAAGTTGAAAATCAACATGTTTCCTCATGTGTCAGAGCACAAGTGCCTGCGTATAGGAGTGTCACTTGTGTTGAAGTCACAAAGTGCCTTCATATGTCAATATACAGTAGGGTGCATTGCTATGTGTAGCGACACTGTCTCTAGATTCAGATTCGGTTATCGAATTAGATATCAGAATGATTTCAGATTTTGTTCAGGTAGAATTCCTCGATAGGAAAGTGGCGTCATACGGAGATATTTCATTGGTTGAGACGAATCTAGGCAAATGCGATTTTTAATTTTTGCTTTTTCCCTCATCATGAAGCATTTTTCATTTCATTTTTTAGTTATCGAAATCCGTTTTTTTTGCCACCACGAAGCATCTTAGTGAGCCTGCCGTTACCGCCAAGCTTGTTAAATTTCCTCATTCGTATGACCGAACTCGTGCAGGCAACTATCGTCATGTTCAGGAATAGAAAATGTCCAGGAATGTTATAGTTTGGACAAAAGCATCTGTCAAAGCACAATCTGAGCATCGAATGTTATGCCACTCTCACATAGAGGCAGTCAGGTTCAGGTTTCCAGATTAGGACTCAACATCCAAGCATCACCACTCATTTCTGATGCCATTACTTCTTTTATAGATATTGAGCGCGTTCACGGACCGCACCCTGGGTTCCCCAGGTTTACCACGGGTAACCCGAAGCGTTCAGAGACCGACATCACGTGACTTTTTCCGAGTTCCCCGTAGCGTTCAGAGCCGGAGATTAAAAAGATTTCGGGGAACCCACAATACCTGAAAAATTTTGTTGGGTAAAGTGATCACGTGGTTGAGAAATCTGATTTGTTTACCATTTTATAGCTTAACTGTGACTGTTAATCGGAATAGCACTGTTTTGATCAGTTTTATCGCACATTGTTACTGTTTTTGCATATTACAAAAATAATAATAAAAACATATCTGGACTAAGTTTAACTTTTAGATAAGTTAGAAGATAAATGTAAATTTTGCATATGGCAAATCAGTTCACGCTTGGAAGCCTAAAATGGCTAGCAAAACCTGCACTGTTAAAAATATCGTGAAAGATTACCTCTGTTTTTAAAGGCTATCAATTTTCTGACCAATGAGAAAGCTACATAAACGCCTATAAAGCGCTCTCATTGGTCAGAAAATAGATAGCCTTTAAAAACAGAGGTAAGTTTTCACGATATTTTTAACAGTGTGTGATACATATTTGTTGCGATAGTATTCCCCATAAAAATTAACTTTTGGAACAGTTTCCCATCTAAAAAAAAGTGATAATTGAATTTATTTGCACTGTCGAAAGTGCAGCTGCCGCCATGCTTGCAAATGTAAATAAAAAAATCACGCAACTTTACCCGAAAGCATTCAGAGCCGTTTTTACCCAACCTTACACCGAGAAACCAGTATGACGTCATTCCCCAATTTTCCAAGTTACCCTTGTTTCGGTCTCTGAACGCGCTCATTATATAGCTGTAGTTTATTTACTCAAGCATGGTGCGATTTTTGCCAGCATTTTTCTTTTTAGTTTTTTTTTGACTGAAAGGGAGTACTTTTGACTACACACAAGGAAGTACGGTGCACTGACATATGGAGTCACTTTGCTGTGCACTAACACATGGAAGAACTTAGCCGATCTCTGATGTGTAATGGAATTTTAGTGATGGATTGTCAGCTTTTCAACAACCAATTCCGATATCCTTAGGTACATTGTTAAAAATCTGAAACTCTTGCTGCATAGTCACTCCACAACTTTATAGTATATTTCTATTCTGACTAATGAGCATGCTCCATAATATCGTCAAGTAATTGTCTTCTATAAAAGTGGTGCAGCGACTATGCATCAAAAGCTACAGATTTTTAACTGTGTATTGATGTGGACTTTAAGGTTTGCTGGATGTGGCAACTTTCCGAAGTGCATGTTCTTTCCAAAGTGTGAAATCTTAACTGGACAAGTTCTCGCATCTACGAAAGTGGAAGCCCCACTTCGATACCACCGGCATCGAAAGTAGGTGTCGAAAAGCTGGAAATACACCAGTAAAATACCTTCATATATCAGAGCACTACTGCCTGTGTACGAAGATGCCTATTGTGCCGGAGACAAAAAGTGCCTCCCCACTTTTCGCTCATAGCACAGTAAAGTGCATTACCATGTGTAAAGACAATAGCCGTGGTAGAGATTCTTGTCTGTTAGCAAAACGAGATTGACCAATCAGAAGCTTGCATTTTTACGAAACTTTCACTATTTGCAAATATGCAGGCTTCTGATTGGCCAATCTTGTTTCACTACCAGCGAAAAATGTCTCTGGATCCCAGCCACTGTCTTTAAGAGCCCTCACTAGTCACCCAGAAGAAGCCGAACGCTAATGGTAAGTCTATGGGAGTGTTACTTTCAAATTTCTCGCTTAAATTTTAATATTTTTGAATGATTTCTTTTGCTTAAGTTAGCTGAGGATGATCTACAACCGGGCTAGTTTTTACTCTTTAGATTTTGGTTATAGTTTTTTTTTATAATATGATAGTTTCAATTTTGGAACCGGTTGGAACCGGTTCCGAAAATAATAGTAATTTTTAAAAAGGAATCTGAAGCCGAAATCCAAAAAGTAAAAACTAGCCCTGTTATAGATCGTCCTCATCTATCCTATGCAAAAAAAATATACAAAAATATTAAAATTTGAGCGAGATATTTGAAAATAACTCTCCTATAGATTTCGCATTAGCGTTCGACTTTTCTGAGTGAAAAATGTGTGTATTCTTAAGATCCAGATTCGGTTGTCAGAATGACTTCAGATTGTTTTCAGGTAAGGTTCACCGATTTGAAAGTGACGACATATGGAATATAATATTTGATTGGATGAGATGATTCTGGACTGAAGGAAACCAAGGATATTCCATTCTCCTTTTGATCACGTGGTCAAGGTAAAAACTTCTAGCGTAAAGAAGGGAAGGCCCCGTAGACGTGTAATATAAATCCCCGCTAGCCAATGGAAAAGTTCATGAGGCAAAGCAGTATTATCTTCCCTTCTTATCGGTTATAAATTCTTTGGGTAAATTACCGGTATCACGTGACTTTTTTCCGCGTCGAACCCAGATTTGGAATATCCTCCATTGCCAAGCATCGTGGTGAGCCAGCCATTGCCGCCAAGCATGTTAACTTCTTTCACTCGTATAATCGAATTCGTTTAAATGACTATCGCCAAGTTATATGGCATCTAGACGATATAGTGTGGAAACCGACTATTCCAGTAATGCTTTAAAAATTGTTATAAAATTGTATCCCATAAATATCTAACGATACTGAAAGACAAATATCGATCGCAGCGACACCTGCTAGTTCTACACAGGCCGAAACTCTATGTCAATTGAAACCTTATACAATGTTTACGTTTGACTACCATACATCACTGTGATCGCCATTTTCCGTTTTGCATTATCCTACATTTTTGGGATACAATTTTTTAAACACTTTTTAGTTGACTGATTTTCACACTATATCTTCTAGACATATATTTATGCAATAGAAAATGCCTTGGTTTGCTATAGTTTGAACAAAAGCATCTCTCAAAGCACTTTGCCTTTCTCTGATGTGTAACTCTACTGATGGATTGTCATCTTTTCCACACCCTAATCCGATGTCCGTAGGTATCGATAAGGATCTTAAAGTTTACTAGATGCGGTAACTTTCCGAAGTGCGAGAACTTGTCTAGAAAAGTTACCGCATTATGGAAAACCCAAATATCTAAAACGATGCTAACCGACAACGGAGGTGGGTATCAAAAAGCTTACAATCCAATAGCAAAGTGACCTGATACATCAGAGTTCAGCAAAGTGTCTTCCTTAGTCGGTGTACTGCAAAATGCCTCCATGTCTCAGTACACTTAAAAGTGCCTCTATATGTATGTGCACAGTAAAGTGCCATCCTATGTGTAGCAGCACTGTCTTCGGTTATCTTCCTTTCTTTCTAACCGATGACCAGGCCGCTACCTGCCGGGTTGCCCCAGCTTAGCGGGTTTAGTACCTGACATCGGGGCGGGTGACCGCCTAATCGCCGCGAAGCGGCAATAAACCTGACATCTTTGCCTCGATCGTCATCCTAACTGCAGCGTCTACTGCTCGTTTGTGTATACAGTCAAACCTCTATTTAACAAAGTCGCTAAATCCCGAAAAAAAGTTCGTTATATGAAAAATTCGTTAAATAGAGAATCACCTTTTAAAATACTTTAAACTACATAAAATATATTTTAAGTCCATAAACACTAAATATAATTTTAAAAAGTAATTGATCACACTTTTTTTATAATTGCCGAAACGTCAGTGAAGGCTTACTGTGGAGACACGAAAAGTTTTGATTTCCGTTTGTCTGTCCGTCTGTCTGTCTGTCTGTCGGTCTGTTCCGCGATAAATGCCGCAAAAAGCATCCGATCGGCTTGAAATTAATGTGGCATGTTGATGAAGTACTCGGACTTAGCTGTATGGTTTTTGGTTAAATTTGGTTCATTCGTTCGGGAAATATAGAACATTTTATTTTGCTCTGTAATGCTTTTCAATGGCTAGTCAGACGATTTTCAAATTTTGATTTGTTGAAAGAAATGGCTCATATAAAAAATGGATTTAAATGGTAAATTTTTGATGCTGAAATTTTTAAATAAGATTATTAAATTATTCCAATTAGTTTGAAATTATGTCAAAACATTTGTCAGAGCTTTTAAATTAGGTGTATAACTTATGATGGAATTTTATACATGTGTTCGAATAATATAAAACATTTTATTTTATGAATTTACTTATATTTCATTTTTTTTCTTTTAACCGTTGCGTAGCAACTATATCTCATCTAAAAATATCATAAATGTGAAAGTATGTATGGTTTTTAAAGTCAAACCTAAGTTAAAAAGAATGAATTAATGAATGCCTTTGTATAGATATTTGCATATAGATTGATTTAAACGCAGAAATGAAAATAGTATTTATATACTATATAGAATAATATCTTTATTTATGTATTCAACTACTTTGATTATAAAGGAAAAAGTTCGTTATTTTCATACAGAATAAACTGACATTATTCTATTAAACTTTATAAACTTTATTGTTGCCAAAAAAAAAAAAAAAGGGAATAACAATTTCTCCCAAAGAGTTCATTTTAATTTGTAAGATTTCCACGTGCAAAGGGAAAATGCAGCAAATTACAAATAATAAAAAAGATAAATAGGACAGGAATGAATACATATAAACATTTCACACCAAATACCATCTAAATTAATTTTTGTAGTGGTATTTTCCCACACTACGAAGAAAGATTCCTCGATTTACACGATTTTACTTGGCCTTCCTTTTCTCATTGGTTGCGATTTCATTTTCGCAATTGCGTATATTAATTGGCACAAAATTTTACATTTTTATGACTGAGGTATATGTAAGGCCATACAAATAAGAAATTCCGTATTGTTTCCTATAAAATGTGATAAAGTGTTGGTTAACTATATATGTTTCTATTAAGAGGAGCAGGGCTGCCAAGCCTCCGGCGTTCTGGATACCAGTATTTTAATACAAAAAATGTTACTTTATTTAATTGAAACATTTGCGCGATTTAAAAGAACAACATTTTCTGTAAAGTAATAGTGTTGTGCAAAAAGCCTGAGACTTGCCATGTCTGGTGGTGAGTGAAATGTTTTATTTAATGCATTTATCTCTATTTTAATGCTACGTGAACAACGTCCCGTGTAACAGCCTGTAGAGTGTAAAATAAATTATTAAAATAATCCCTATTACGAAAAATGAAACAAAATGCCCGGCTAAGGGAAATAAAAGGTTAGTTAACCTTTCGTAATTTGACCTGAACACAGGTGTGCATCAAATTTCAACGGTGTTTGTAACATCACGATTTTAAATTAAATGTGGATACTATTAAAAGGCTATCACAAAAATACTTAACGGCGCCATTTCACGTTTATCTATTTAGTCAATTGGAAGTGGACACGATGATGAATTACTAAACGTTAGATTTAGAAGTCCCCCTACTTTAGGGTGATTTTAGTAAGTTAATGCTATCGAGTACATTTTTAGATATTTAGATTAGATCTTAGATATAAATATTGCAGAATGGTAATCAAAATTATTATTAGATTTCTAAATTAGATGTCTCAGTTTACATTTCCAAAAGTTCTTTATCCATTAGATACAGATGTTTGTGGTTAGCAGGCAAGTAAATACTTCTGTATGGATATTAGGATAACGTAAAATGCTTGACCAAATTGTTTCTTATCCTTATAAATCGCAGTGTAAAAATGAATCTAAGATATAGGATAATCATTAACTCAATCAATAGAAAATTACAAATGCAAAATAAATTACACAACGGGGGGTTCAGGGGGGGCACCCCCCTGAAGAAATTTGCTTTATTATATAAAAATTACTAGAATAAGTAGCTCGTGAGAATTTCAGAATATCATTACATAACAATGTGTTTAATTTAACGCTTCTAATGTCTGAAACCATCGAAATATTTTTTTCTCCTTCTATAAATGTTTGTGTAATTTAAAAGTTTAAATTTTGTTTTTGTAGAAAGATTAATATTAAGCAAAATTTGCTAAAAACAATAAGTTGCAGAGATGACGTTGAGGCTCTTGATCTGCAGATTTACTAGTATATATCTATTTGTTTTATTTATTTTACCCATCAAAAAGAAATCTGGAAGGGAAATAAGAATGAAACAAAACATTGTCTGGAAATAAATTGTATTTTCAGTTAAAAAAATAATTTTACATAAAAATCAAAGTTTTTTAATATGGTTGATAAGCTGTTTGGAAGAACACCAAATTTTAAAGCAATATTCTTTTTCTTCACGCCTTCATCCACCCCATCAAGAATCTCTTTTTCTTTGATGCTCAGACACTTTCGCTCTGACATTTTCGAGCTACAAGAACCGAAATTACCAGCACGACTGATCAACAATCTAGAAAACGGGAGACTCTAATTTAGGAACACGATGCCATTGAGGATTAAAGGGGGGTATTGAAAGTTTGCACTTCTTGGATGAAAAGCAAAGAATCACACTGGTGAGTTAGGTTTTACTGTTCATACTGTTCTTGGTGAGTTAGGTGTCTGCTAAGATCGGTTCCTGGTCATTGAGTATCGTAAAATGTGTTAAAAGAAAGAATAAGTTTAAAATGCCCTGTAATATTTTGAGAAATAGGAAGAAAAAAAATTTAGATCTCACAAAAAAGTTCGTTAGATAGAGAATGCACTTCGCTATTTGGAGGTTATTTTACGAAGAAATTCGCAAAATGTTCTTGGTTCCAGGGAAAAGTTCGGAAAATAGAGGTTCGTTAAATAGAGCCCCGACTGTACTTTGTTTTTCCGGTTACTTAACGTTATATCCTGTCGTTTGGCACTTGCACATTGCTACTCAAGTTGGTCTCGTAATTTAGAGCCTTGATCAGATGACGAGACCTTCACCTGGTAAGGCACCTCCAGAGGTATAATTCACAGGTAACATGGAGGACTTTGTATCCACGACGGATTTTACAAAGCCTGGGTCCTGCGACCAACGGCTACGAGTATAATGCTCTATCAGCTTGGCCACCGCTGACCGATCTAATTGGGAAAGCTTGGAATTTTTGAAGCCTAATTGTTGATGCATACTTGTGAAATGAAAATGATTATTATTATTTTTTTGTATGGGGGGGGGGGGGTAGAGAAAACAAAGAATGGGGCTCCGCAGATAGACAAATTGCACCAACTGTCAATTTTTTGGGCCGAATGGTTAGGCAAACTTAACGTTGCAAGGGACATAAGACTACGCCTTTCTACCATACCCCACCGGGTAAAAACTGGCTCCCGGGGCTTTGACATTGGAGCGGGTCCGGTAGCTCCTGCAGAAAGCGCATATATAAAGAGAGGCGTTGCCCAAAATAGAAGATAAAAAATAATTCATAAAATAAGAATGTTATAAATAACAATAAAAAGATATAACATTATTTACCATTTTTTTGTGCGCATGAAGAGGATCCTTCATGTGTTGCCCCGAAATACGTATCATAATGAAAATTCAACAGCATTTTTTTTCTTTTTTTAAATATTTATAACTTGAAACAGACAGATTGTTAGTATGGGGTCGGGTGTCTCGCTGAAAATCGATGTGTTTGGTTTTTTTTCTACTGTGATATTATGTCCATGTTTTCAATTAGCCATCTGGCCACTGATTTACCCTTCTTCTGTAAGTGTTTGTTGTTTGCTAGTTGGCTATGCCAAAGTTGCTCGTTATTTGTTGTTATGTGGACCAGATGGTGTTGTTTTGTTAGCGGGCAGGATGTATAATAGTGTTTAGGTGTTCCATTTGGACTAAAAACCTAATCATTGCCGCTCATTCCAGATGTTTTCATTGCCTAAGGATACACTGTTAAAAATATCGTGAAAAATTACCTCTGTTTTTAAAGGCTATCTATTTTCTGACTAATGAGAATGCTTAGTAAACGCCTATGGAGCATTCTCATTGGTCAGAAAATAGATAGCCTTTAAAAACAGAGGTAATTTTTCACGATATTTTTAATAGTGTAGGGAGTATTGGTATGAGAATGACGACACACGAAAAAAAAATTATTGATTGATACATTCTTGACAAAAGCTATAGCAACTAATGCCTGTTAAATTGTCCGCCACTCGTATAATCAAACTTGTCCAAGCGAGTACCGCCAAATTCTGGAATAGAAAATGCCTAGTTTTGCCATAGTTTAGACAAACACGTATGTATAAACAGAGTCTGAGCATTGTATGTCACCACTCTCATATAGAGGCACCTTACAAAAGAAGCAACTTGCTTCTTGAAGAAACAAAGAAGCTTTATTCTTGAAGCTTTACTTGAAGAAACAATGGAGGATATTCCATCTACATTTTGATCACGTGGTCAAGGTAAAAACTTCTATCTTAAAGAAGGGAAGGCTATGTAGACGTGTAATGTATATCCCCGCTAGCCAATGAAACGGTTCATGAGGCAAAGTAGTAGTATCTTCCCTTCTTATCAGTTAGAAGTTCCTTGGGTAAATTACCGGTATCACGTGAATTTTTCAGCCTCGAACCCATATTTGGAATATCCTCCATTGATGGGGCCTCCGTGGCCGAGTGGTTAAGACACTACGCTGCTAATCACTTTAGAGCGTAGGAGGCTTGTCGGGTTCGACTCCCGCTGGCTCCATTGCACACTCTTTGTGGTGCTCCCGGATGTAAAAATTCTCTGTGTTGTGAATTTCATTGTGCTATCTCGTCCCTGTATATCGACGATGACTTATAAGCGGTCCTTGTTGTCAAGAACACATGTCTGATGTATGTGTCCAATATAGTAAAATAAAATAATTGATGGAGATTATCAGAAAATAATAATGTAGAATTCTGTACCACATTTTCAAACCAGGCAAGTCTACAGTCTTTTGATGCCAGTATTTTAGTATAGAAAATTGTGTTTTATTTGATAGATTAGATAGAATTTTTGCAATTTAAAAGGGCATGCTTTATAAAAATTACATGTATACGAAATGCCAGAGGCTTGGCAACTCTGCACTTTAGGTGGGGATCCAGATATATTTTTCGTTGTTAGTGAGACAACATTGACCATGCCTGCATTTTGCCGGTATGAAGTAAACAGCAGAAAGTTCGTAATAATGTAGGCTTCTGATTGGTCGATCTCATTTCGCCAACAGTGAAAAATTTATCTGGATTCTGGCCATACACGTGAAGAGGCAATACAAATTTTAATACACAGTCTGCATTTTACTTATTGACAACGCAGTCCTACAAAAGATAATTCTTGAATATAGACCACTGTGAATACATGTACTTGTTTAAAAAACTATCATAGGTATTAAGTGCTAATAAAATCAGTACTTCGAATGGAATTACAAATAATTTATTAAAAACTATTTGTTTAATAAATAATTTTTGTAAATTATAATTTCTATGACAAATTAATTATTTATTCAGCAGAAATTGAAATCAGGATAATTATGTATTACAGTATGAATAACTAAAAAGTAGGAAATAAAATAATTTTTTCAAAAAATAATAATATTAATCGACTTAAAAAAAAGCAGTAAAAAGAATTAAATAATTCTTTAAAATTCTCTAATGCGAAACGTTATCCAATATCCACACATCGGATATGATGTATCGGCATAAAAACGTTAAATTTTATATGTAGAATTTAATAGCCACCAAACATGGATTTTCTAGAGAATATTTTTTACAAGAGATTAATTTACATATTTATGATTTAATTCACGAATATATAGTAATCAATTCCTTTTTGAAGTTGGTGCCAAATATTCATAATCGATAATTATTAAACAAATAATTTACTGAAGAAATAGATAATTTTTTGACTTTGTATCATATTTTACATCATCACTTTATTCATGGTAATAGGTACAATATATTCACGATTTTACTACACTTAAGATAGATTGGCACCAACTTCAAAAATTAATTGATTACTTTTTATACGTATATATTCGTAAATTAAATCATGAATACGTAAATTAATCTCTTGTAAAAAATATTCTCTAGAAAATCCATGTTTGGTGGATATTAAATTCTACATATTAAATTTAACGTTTTTATGCCGATACATGATATCCGATGTTTGGATATTGGATAACGTTTCGTCATTAGAGAATTTTAAAGAATTATTTAATTATTTTTAGTGCTTTTTTTTAATTCGATTAATATATATTTTTTAAAAGTATATCTTATTAACGGAACTATTCTGACAGATTTCAACATTAAATAGCGCTTAAAATTATTCTTCATTTTATAAACTCTCCGCTTCAGTGTCTTTTTCATATATTTATTTTTAAAACTAACAGTTTTCATGTTTTTATAGGGAATAGATTTATTTAATATAAGCCGAGAAAGAGCTTCGGTTACAGCAACTTCAATTACGGCAGTGCCAGCAGCATTCGCTTTTTTTTTTTTTTTTGTAGAAATAGATAATTAATTAATTTTATTTTTTGTCGCTATTAAACGGAGAAGTTTTATTTTTAGCTGAAATATTTCAGAAATTCTGTTAAAATACATAAAATCTTGAACTAACAAAGTATCAAGTAGTTTGAGGCATTCACTGTCAGCATATAATAAACATATAATACTTTCTTGTTAATACCTGCATTCTGTTATTAAATCCGCAATTGTTTTGAGTAATTCGAAGTTTTTCTATAACTCTCAAATATAATTTTAGATATCTGTAATGCTGTTTTACCTTGACCCTCTTTCTGTTTTGAGATCTGTAAAAAAAAATTCTCACATTGGTTTTAATTATTTTTAATCTATCAAAATATTTAAATTCTTGCTCCCGCTAGAGGAATCATTAATTGGGCTGACTCCCAAACTCTTGCTCTACCTTTGAACACCTTTTTTTTTTTTTTTTTTTTTTTTTTTTTTTTTTTTTTTTTTTAATGTAAGTATCAATTTTAGTTTGATGTAATTTTATCTTATTTTTTAATGCAAAATTTCCATTTACTGTTTTTGAACTCGACATTGACATTTTTCTCAGACTTGTTTTCGATGTATTTCAACAGGCATTCGACGAGTATATAATAAAATTATATCATAAGATTTTTTTTTTTTTTATTCATCCGTCATAATTTTGGAAAGTGCATTTCAAGAGAATTTTTTTGACTCAGGTAACCGTAAAAATCAACAAAATTCATTTGAAATCTATATTATAATATCGAAAGTCATGTGACTGTCAAAAACATATACGGGGCTAACCTCCCCGCGTTTCATATGCAAGCTGATTATTTTTACTTATAATTATTTTTTTATATAAAAATGCATAAAAATTACATTTTAGTTAGATTGTTAAAAAATAATGTTTGAGAGATGGGTTACATTCAAATATGTATATATTTTGAAATAGTTCCAATTGAAATTAAATTTATAGACCGATATCTTTTCCCATCGAAGTAAACATAAGTGATCCGTACTTCAGTGAGAGAAAACAATATTAATTAATATAGGTAATCATTGTAAAAGCATGTTTTCCAGCAAAGGAATAAACAGCGCTCTTTGGCGTTGGAAAATATTTAGTGACTGTAAGCCAATAGCAGTTTAGCATAATTCTGTCAGGTGAACTTCTATATAACTCAACTTTCTTTTTTTTTTACGTAAATTAAGCGCGTTCTTTTTTTTTTACGAAATAATGCAAACAAATTAAGCTTATATGATGATATTTGATAAATAACATTTGAAAATAAACCATCTGTAAATTTTTAGGAATTCTAGAAAAAGAGCTTCAAGTGTTTTAAAACGCCTGAACAATATCAAGAAAGAAGAGTAAAGGTAAAACAATAGGATAGTGGTTGGTGTGTACGAGAACATTGTTAAATTCCATGCTAAAGGAGGAAAATGGTCAGAAGTGGAACATACTGACAGAAAATGGGGTTAAAATAAGTGGGGTTATAATTAACTGGTTTACAAAAGTTCTATATTTCTCCAATGTTTATTATCATAACTACATCTGTAAGTGCGCAGACGGATTATGAAATATTAATCTGAAAGCGTAAAAGAGAGAACTAATATCATTTTTCTAATATTCAGTAATTGGGTCCACAAAACGACTTGAAGCTTAAACTCCAATGTCAGTCAGTTAGACAGTTTTTGTCAGTCTTTATAGCAGAAAAAGGAAATTTGAAAAAAAAAAAAAGCAAATTCTGAGATGATTGCTAATGAGTATTTTATTTCTCTATCAGAATCTTCCAAATGTAATATTTTGCGATTCTTATCTTACATTTAAGGGATATGAAACGCGATTAATATATATAAAAAAATATCAAGAATACAAAATGTCTCAACTATGCATTTATTAAATCCAGTTTATTACAATGCAGAAAATATAATTTAACAAAGGCGAATGTTACAATTAAGGAACTTTCTGAGTTGTCATCTCCAAATCTTCATAATTTTAATGCTAAAAATACTGTTACCTCTTTTAACATGCAAATTTTTAATAATTGCGTCAGTTTCAGAAGCAAGTGTAGTACTCAATTTTTATTTGTTTTATTTATTATCACAACAAGAGTATCATAGCAGGTAACATTAATATTTTTTATCTGATTTTTTTCTTTAATACTACAGGATTCGTATTCCAGGATCCGTACGAACCGTTATACTATATAGAATGCGTATGTAAAACATGATTCGAAAAAACTGGAAAGATGTTGGTCATTGAATATTTGAAAAAGTAAAACGAAAGTTATGGAGAATTGAACAAAGCTAAATAATCGAATTTCATGTTATAACCTTCCTCCTGTGAGAGCATTCAATATCAGAGTTTCGGAGGATTTAACTCCTTGTGAACGAACGATTGGTATACGTGCCGCGTAAGATGCTCTGAATCCGTGATTATTCTCATCAGTAAATTTTTATTGAAAATATTGCTGTGTTTAATGCGAGTATTTTCCCTATTTAATTAGGCAAAAATTTCTGTTTAAAAAACCAGTGATAGAAGATTAAAACTTCTGTAAAACACTCCCTTCCCAAAGAAGTTAATAAAGTTATAGTTTATCGAGTTATTCTGCACTGTAAATGTTTGGATTGCAAAAATATGAAACTGGAATCTTTTTTAAAATTAGACCGAATCATTTTTTTTAAACATGTTCTTCACAAATCTTTATCGATATGGATTTTTATGTAGAAGATGAGGATATACAGGGCTACAGAATTGCGTTTATTGTTGACTTTTGAAGAAAGTGGGAGTCAATAATCTTTTTAAAATAATAGTAAGAAAAAATGTAAGAATAATCGTAGGAATAATTCTCACAAAAGTAAAATATTGCAGTAATAGATTAAATGATAAAAAGTATATCTTTTTGTATAATCCATGTATAATTTATAAAATTTTCAGCCTGATAAATTTAAGCTTTTTATTATGAGTCATGACTGACGACTACTTTTATGTTCATTCGTACCACAATTTACAAAAAATTATCGTTATGGTAGATATCACTTGAAAATATTCTACTATAAGTGTATTGATTATTTTTCGAAATGTGGTGCGAATAGGATAAAAGAATAATTGCTAGGAAGTACGGTGTACCAACACCGTAATTAAAATATCAAAGTAGTTTACTACAATTTTATGAGTTAATGTTCCAACAAATTTGAGATTGCTATGAAATTTTAATAGTACCCAACTAAGCTCCATATGTTAAAAGAAAAGTGAAATAAATGGTATAAAAAATGAAATCAGTCTTACTTTCATCAAATCAAAATCCATTATTTTCCCTGAAGTAATTTTTATTGAATACACCTATAATTTTCCGTTTCCATTATGTATGTTCTTATTCCACAAATAATTTTTCAATTAATCTTTCTTGGAACTTTCAGAAAATACTCATTCGTTTAGTAATAATATGTATAATTTCTTTTACATGATAAAGTATCTGTTTCATGGTTGCATCATTTACTTTATTTATTGTTTAGCACATGACAAAAACCTTTTCTTTTCTCTGTTCTTTGATAAATAACAGGCACCACAAAATAGCAATTTAACGGGAAAATATTCTTTTTATTCAGCTATAATGAATCACGCGAATAAATGAATTATTTTTATTATGTTTTTATTCCAGTTTGTTTCTCTTTCTTTGAAATATTGAGAAGGAAAGATGTGAAAAATTTTATCATGTTTTAAAATAATTTATGTGGGTGATTGAAAGTGTGGATGTGTAACGATTGCTTCCTCATTTTTAAATGGGAAACAGTTTTCGTGGATCTAATTTATAACATTTGAATGAATGTGTAGAAAAGTGTAATCAAAGAAAATCCAAGGTGTTGTTTTTAATGTTGTTTTATGACGGCCAATTATTAACACCAGGGATATAGGCCCAAAGGGGGGGGGGAGAGTGCCCTCCGTGGGATCTTTCTAAGGGAACCTAACCCGCATTTACGCAAGGAAATCCAAGGTTGGAAGGAAATCACGGAAAACTCCGAACGATTAGGGCGACGGGCGCGATCGGGTTCGAACCCAGTACCTCCTGTCTACCAGTTTAGAAAGCAGAACCAAGCAATATAGATGTTAGAAATAGCATACCACCTTTTTATCATAAAAACATAAATTAATAATCTACTTAAATTCTGAACAGAAGCTCTGCGAATAAACAAAAGAAAGGAAGTATATCTAAAAATGATTTTTAAATGGATAACGACTTTATCTTATTTCTTATATTTTATTGATTTATTCATGTGGTTTATTAATCTGACAGATAAGTTAGCCAGCGCAATAAATTTATTGAGAGAAAGGAAAATTAACTTAATTTGAAACGGCTTTTTCTGTAAAATAAAAAACTATGTTTTGGGAAAGAAATGAAAAATTAAAATATTTAAACATTAATATATAACTACCTTATATATTATCATCATCACTTTACGTTTATATCAATTTGTAGCAGAGTAACACGGAAATAACCTCTCGAATAAGAATTATATGTTCTTTCAACTTGTGTTAAAAATTTAGGCTTACGGGATCGATTGATATTGTTCCAAACATAAAATTTTCAATACAAATATACTTAATTTCTTCATCATATTTGCATTTTTTGGAAGATTTTTCCTTCGGAGAACATAACAGGCAGTCATTCGGTGAAGTAATTTAGAAATTATGTCGAATTCATTTTTTTCTTGCATAATGCACAAAAATGCCGGTATCGTTTAGGCATAACTTAAAAACTAATTGACGGAACGATCTAACATTTTAGATTCATATATCAGAAGCTTCTAAAAATCGACTTCTGTTAAAATTTTTAAAGGATAAAATTAATATTTATTTCGAATTTAATCTCAATAAATAGAAAGTATTCGAAATACAGTACAAAGTCTAAAGTTCGGAATTGCCCAAAGTTCGGACTTTCCAGCGGCAGTAGGTATTCAAGAAAGGAGGATAAAATCAAAATTGTTGAAACAAACAAACAAACAAAAAAAGGTCTAAAAGACTCCCTTCTTTAGCGCAAACAAGCTTTATTACTGAATCTTAACTCATAAATATGTACAAAATAAAATAAAAAATTCTTAATGATACACCTAACACTATATATATATACTAGCAAACCCCGCGGCTTTGCTCGCGTAATATTTGAAATATGCTAAGTGATATTTATATGTCTAATTTTTATCAAAAGGTACTAACTAAATTTTTATTTTATTAAAAGGTAATATTTTATTTTATTGAAATGTACTTATTACTTTTAGGAATAATTAAAAAAATTACTATTTAAAACACAGTTTGATTAAACATTGTTACACTGCATAAGGCAGAAGTGAGACTTAATAAAACGAAATAAAACGAAATAAATAATAATTTAGAAAATATTTTGAAACTTTTATGCTCAATTAATACGCTCATTTCAGTATTTATTTGAAGTTTTGAATTTTTTAGAAACCATCTTCTTACATCTTAAAATTAACCATCATGTCAAATTCCAAGTCCTACCACCTCTCTCAACATAAAGGCCTATGTTGAAATAGGAACTGTCACCATTAATTTGCCAACATTAATTTTGAAATTGGTTTGTTATTTCCTAATATTCCACAGAAACGTAATTTAGAAAGCTTTTAAAGACCTTTTTTAGAGCGTTTGTTGTTCCTGTGAAACCCAGGTGGTAGAATCATCGGCATAAAATATAGCCTGTGTAGGATCAGAGACTGTTACCATTGATTCGCAACTATTACTTTTATATTTGGTTTATATTCCCTGAAATTGCGTAGAAGTCGTAATTTAGGACTTTTTTAGAATGCTTTTCGCACCTCCCCTTCACTTCATCCCTTTTTAATTCGAATTTATTTTCGACAGTCCTTCGAGGGCATTTATATTTTATAAGTAACTACCAGCGCCATATTTAAAGTTTCTAGCCTTTTCACTATCACAGAAATCGCAATTTAGAAAGTTTTTAGCTACTGCAACCCTCTGGTGGTAGTGGCACAGACAAAAAATATAGCTTATGTTTGAGCAGGTTCTATCACCAACAATTTGTCAACATTATTTTATTTAATCGGTTTGGTATTTGATAAGATTACATAAAAATTGTAATTTATAACGCTTTTCGCTCACTTCATCTTTATAAATTTGAAATTTTCTTTCGACAGTTCTTAGAAAGCAGTTGCATCTTGTAAATAAATACCATGCCATACTTTAAAGTGTTAGACCCTTCAGTTATGCAAAAAACGCAAATTAGAACATGTTTTGCTTTTGCAACCCTCAGATGGTAGTGACAGCAACATAAAATATAACCTATGTTATAGCAGAGACTGTCACCATTGATTTGCAATCATTACTTTTGAAATAGCTTTGGAATTTCCTGAGATTGAGTAGAAATCGCAATTTAGAACGTTTTTAGAACGCTTTTCGCGCATTTCACCCTTTTTTAAATTTCTAATTTTTTCGAAACTGTTCTTAAAGATCATTTATATGTAATAAATATGTACCTTGCCTAATTTTAAGTTGCCAGCCCCTACCGATCACAAAAAGCGAAATTTGGAACGCTTTTTTGCTCCTGCAACGTCTAGGTGATAGTAATACCGACTTAAAATAGTGTCTATGTTAGAGCAGAGGCATCAATTTCTTACCATTACTTTTGAAATCAGTTTGATTCTTCCTGAGATATTGGTGACAAATCGGTATTTAGAACGCTTTTAGAACGCTTTTCGCTCATTTTGCTCCTGCATCTCCTCTGGGGTAGTGGAAACAGATATAAAATATAGCCTATCTTGGAGCAAGATCTGTTTCCATCATTTTTACACCATTATATTTGAAATCGGTTCAGTATTTCCTGAGATTGCTAGAAATCGCAATTTAGAACGTTTTTACAACGCTTTTTGCGCTTTTGACCCCCCTTTTAAATTTCGACTTCTTTAGGAAATGTCCTTAGAGATTATTGATATCTTATAACTAACTACCATTCTAAATTTCACGATTCAAGGCCCTTCCGTCACGCAAAAACCGCAATTTAGAACGTTTTTCTCCTGCACCCCCTTTGGGGTAGTGGCACCGACATAAAACATAGCCTATGTTGGAGCAAGGGTTTTCACTATCATTTTGACGCCATTATTTTTTTAATCGGATTGGTATTTCCTGAGATTGTGTAGAAATCACCATTTAGAATGTTTTTTAGAACGCTTTTCGCGCATTTTCACCCCTTTTAAATTTCGAATTGTTTAAGAACTGTTCTTACAAATCCTTTATATCTAATAAGTAGCTGATACTTCAAATTTCATATTTCTAGGCCCTTCAGTAACACATAAATCGCATTTTTAGAACGTTTTTTGCTCCTACACCCCCTTTGGGGTAGTGGCACCGGCATAAAACATAGCCTATCTTGGAGCAAACGTTGTCACTATCATTTTGACACCAATATTTTTTTAATCGGTTTGGTATTTCCTGAGATTATGTAGAAACTACCATTTAGAACGTTTTTTAGAACGCTTTTTGTGCATTTTCACCCCTTTCAAATTTCGAATTGTTTAAGAACTGTTCTTAGACATCATTTATATCTTATAAGTAACTAATATTCCAAATTTCATATTTCTAGGCCCTTCAGTAACGCAAAAATCGCATTTTTAGAACGTTTTTTGCTCCTGCACCCCCTTTGAGATAGTGGCACCGACATAAGATATAGCCTATGTTCTAAGTTGGACTAACACCATCATTTTGATACTATTACTTTTTGAATCGGTTCGGTAGTTTCTGAGCTTACCTCCTACAAATAAACAATTTTTTCCTCTTTATAATAGGAGTATAGATATACATAAAATCCGCTAAAATACAAAAATTGCACTGGCAATCGAGCAATCGAGACACTAGTACTATTTCCGTGTTTTATCTGAAAATTTTTCCCATAAATTCCAGAAAAAATTCAGTTTTTCTGGAATTTACGGAGAAAATTTTACGTTAAAATACAGAAATATTATTGGCGTCTCGATTGCCAGTGCAATTTCCGCATTTTAATGGAATTTTTTTTTTTTTTACAGTGACGTGAACAAAGCAGCGCACATTAACTGAAATGTTCAATAGTTAAGTAAATTACAATTTGTTCTTAAATTTTATGTTTCCTTAAATAAATGTTTATGTTTACATTATTTTTTGTTATGATTTACTTAATGAAAATGATTGTTTGATTTAGTATTAATAACTGTTATATGCAGTTTTTAAAATAGGAATGTCATACTTTGCCTTTTTAAGTAGTGAAATTTATTTTTCTTTTTATTGGAAAAGCAATATTTTTGATGACCCAAATTTCGAAAAAATCTGAAGTTCGGACTTGGTAAAGTTCCGAGGATTCCGGACTTTAGACATTGTACTGTATAACATGCATTGTAACCTATAAGAACTGCAACAGAATCGATTTGCAGAAGAATCAAATATGGAAATATAAAAGTGCAGCTCATTCCGCCCTGTGTGTTTTAAGCCATTCTTAAAAAGTTACAAGTATTACTGTTTGTTTTGCAACTATTAAAAACTAAATTAAAAATAGAAGTTCAAATTTTAAATTGACATAAGTCCTAAACTTCTCAACAAATTACTTCTCGTTCGGTACCCCAAGGTATAAACAATAATATCTAGTCAAAAGGGATCTTTGGGCTGTCTCTTTGCAAATTTTGCAAATTAAAATGTGCGGGGTATTTATTCTCTTTCTTTTTGTCCTTTGGCCGATTTTAGCGATGACAATAGTGACCAAAATGAAAAAACTGTAATCCGTCACATTGTGACTCTTCCCTGGTGAAGGTCACTCCGTGATTTGACTGTGAAGTCACGGTAATCGATTTGATGACAGCCTGACTAAAAAGCAACACTCTTCTACAATTCATCTCAAAACACGAAATACCGAAGTGTTAGTGAAATCACATGCAATCGTTTTCCAGGCCATCCGGTGACAATGTGAGCAGCAAGGTTCCTGCTTTTGTTTGACGGTGCTGTCATACTTTGGTCATAACATAATTTGTACATTGGTGGAAATTGATTTATTGGAAAATTGGTGGAAATTGAACACTATTTTTTGAGAAAAACTTCTATAACATTCATTAAAAGCGAATGAAATTTCATACATTATACATGCTATATACTACAAATAATTTAGAAAAATTAAATTTCATACATATTAATAAACTAAAACATAGGTCAAAAAGTTGATATTTGGAACATAAAAACATGGAAATTTATTTATGAAATATCACATTTAATTGAAATTAATAGTTAGTAAAGCCGCCTTTATCCATCAGAGTTTCTTGTATTCTAGATGGCATTGATAAAACAAGATTTTAAATGTATTTCGGATGAATTAATTTCAGTTTTCTCAGATTAAAGCTTTCAATTCTACAAGTGATGCGTACTGCATCCCATTTGCATAAACATATTCGAACAAGCTGTCCCCAAACGTTTTCGATGGGGTTCAGACCAGGGCTAATATGTGGATGATCTAAAATAACAATATTCTGTCTGCCAAACCAATCTTTCATTGCATTTGAAATATGAATACTTGCATTGTCTTGGAAGTAGATAATTGGTCTGGCCATAACTCTAAACCGTGATATTGCCACGCAAATGGACAAAGTGAATTTTCTCAATCTAAGCTATAATCAAAAGAATTCTGGCGACCGTTTAAAAATATAATTTCACATTTGCTATCATAAGCGATCGCTGCCCAAATCATCAAACGTCTGCTCCAAAATTCCTGCTGAGTGTAGATTTTTTTTTCGGAGATCCCTCCAATAACTTCAAACCATCCGGGCCATCCAAATTAAACCTTATTTCGTCGGAGAAAATGACTTTCTTCAAATTGTTAAACGTTGCCATGTACTTTTGGCAATACTGCAAACTGTCAATTGGATGTTTCAGATTTGTGAACTGAATTTTGTTAAAAGGAGTATTAAGGAATAAGGAATAAAATTCAGTTCACAAATCTGAAACATCGAATTGACAGTTTTTCACATATGGGTATTTACAAGATATCTTGCGAATGCAATAAAATGTACATTGGTCAAAAGAAAAGACCCTTTAAAATCCATATACGGGAGCATAAAACTTGTGTTAAAAAGTGTGACATCAAGCGTTCCGCTATTGCTCAATCACTGCTGCTCCAACAATCATAATTTTAAATTTTCCGAAGCCTCAATTATACAAAAATGCTCATCAATTTACGATCTTGACTTTTGGGAAGCCTACCACATATGGAAAAATTCAAACAGCTTGGTAAACGATTTGTCCAGCACGCCCAATTTTTCAAAGTTATGGTTTAATTTTCTTTAATTCGTCCTCTTCCCTCCCCCGCCCTTTTTTTCTCCGCTTTATTTGAACTGTCCTGGAGGACCTGGGCGGTTTTTGATTGGTCTCACTGTGTGCGTGTGAGACCGACTCTGTGGCTGTTCGTCAACAGTGATTTTCCTTTCGCTGTTGACGGTCGGGATGTGAGGTGCGCCTTTTGGCTCAGTTTACCCCTTCTTTTATGCCATAGTTTTATTTTTATCTTTAATTTATAAGCACTGATGATGGGGCCTTAGAGGCTTCGAAATAGCTATATGCTTTTCAAAATTACTTATACTTGAGTTTTTGTAAACGTTGTTTCTCTCTTTTTAATATATTGACACAAAGTACAACCCTCTTCCCCTTTAATGACTGAAACACATTGCTTTCAATATATAACGCTTTTTATGTCTACTGTGTATGTCACGTTACCTTGTTTTATGCAAAATTTTATCACATTACTTCGGAATAGCAAATGAAATGCGATATTTCATTAATCAGTTTCCCTGTTTGCATAATACAAAAATCTAATTTTTGATTTTTTGTTTATGTTTAATATTATATATGAAATTTTATTTTTTTGACTCGTTTAATATACATACTATGTATATTCTATGAAATTTCATTCATTTTTAATGAATATTATAGAAGTTTTTGTTAAAAAACCGCGTTTTCATAAATCCATTTCCAGCAGTGTACTCCTGAAATTCATTATAAATGGTATCAAAATATGTCTCCCATAGATTTTCTATTAGAAGATTACCTTTTTAACCTTTTTTAATAAGCATGTTGTATATTATTTGGAACATTATGTAATACGTGCTAAAAAACTCATTATTTAGAAATAAACAGAAAATAGAACTAATTAGAATAAGCGTGGAATAAAATTATGTATGTTATCAAACAGACTAGTTTACCTAAATTTACGCTGTTGGAGAGTTACTTACCACTGGTTAATTAATATAAGTTTGTTACGGATATCACAACTTATCTCAGCGAAAACACCCCTTAATTTGTGAACCAACTATAGTTAACAACAATAAGTGGTCGTATCCTAAATAAGTTGATCTGTGCCTTAGTCTGTGAGTCTACACAAAAGTGTCATAAAGACTCCCATGCAAGTAAAATTAATTACTTATAATAAAAATTAACATTAAGCACGCATAAAGAAACTAGAATATTGTAAATTAGAGTTGTGATTGGTCATGAAGATTATTACACATTTGTAAACAGTTAACTATTAAATGGATGTGATAACTATTCCCGAAATTAAAGACACTTGACTCATACTAACACATAAATTATATAAATTATATAAATGTATTTACAAAAGAAAATAAGCTATATAAAACTAGTAAATCTGCAGATCAGGAGCCTCAACGTCAGCTCTACACTTCATTGTGTTTAGCACCCTTTGAGTAATATTAATCTTTCTACAAAAAACGAAATTTAAAGTTTTGAAATTACATAAACATTTATAAAACGAAAAAATATTTCGAAGGTTTCTGACATTAGAAGCGTTAAATTAAGCCCCTTGTTATGTAATGGTATTCGGAAAATCTCATGAGCTACTTATTCTGGTAATTTTTAGATAATAAAGTAGATTTCTTCAGGGGGGCTCTGCCCTCCTGAATCCCTTCGTAGTGTAATTTAATTTACATTTGTAATTATCAATTAATTGTGTTAATGTCCTTTAGTAAATTCTACCAATAGACGGAAACGTACATGAATTCTTTTCTACAGCCCTGTATATTACGTGAAGATTTTTACGCGTCGTCTATAACATTTAAATTTAATGCAGACAAAAAACCCTCTTAAAACTGCTCATATCACATTTCCGGGGATTAGTATGCATAGTGTGCACCATATATCCAGTTTCTGCGGAGTCCTGTATATGGTTCTATTTAAATTCTGCAAACATTTGTTAGTATACTAAATGTAATTGGGCTGGGAAATACATAACTAAAAAAAAAAAAAAAAAAAAAAAAAAAAAACCACTGAAGCAATTCGCGCTCATTTTCATTTATACTTACAAATTCATTTGTGTATCCCTGTACATGGTCTATACAATATTTAAGCACTACTTATTAAGCACAAATTTACTTAACGTTAAAACGCACACCATAATCGAAAATGCTCTTCAGCAATCATCCCTAATAGACCAGAACTGTATCCGAAATTTTTTATGTGACCCTATAAATGAACGATAAATACGATACAAATCATATTCAAGCTTCTTGTAGTCAACCACAGTAATGTAATTTAATTTCATAATGTTTGAATTAGTGCAACACAATTAACACACTGACGACAGGCAATTTAATTAAATCTGGGTTTAAAAACAGTAGAAGCTCCTCCCTCTTCTGAAAGTGTCTCGGAAATTGGTTTCTGAGATATGTTTTTCATGTTTATGCAGCAGTAAATATCTTTCAATGTACGGATGTAATATATAATGTCTTGCAATCTATAAAAAATATGGACAACACAATATAAATGTCTTTTCTGTAAGGTAGAAGTCACTCCCTTAGCCAATAATGTATTCTGAATAAAAACGAGAATTCTCGTTTCCCGTCGCTAATGTGTTAAAATAAGCTGTGAAGAGTTTTTTTTTCCCCCGTAGACCACATTTTAATCGACCACTTTTGTGTGACCCTGAAAAAAACATATGCTTTGCACCCCATATACTACAAAAATGTTTCAAAAATACATATCAATTTTATTATTTTGTAACAGAGTAACATCATTAAAAAACGCCACAAAAGGATTTTCTTCAAAGATTGTAATATTATGAATACTTTTGAGTTCCCTGTACGCATGTTGTAAGTGCTACACATAACATATTTTATAGTAACCAGGTTCTAGTGCACCTTAATAAAGTATATAAATTTCATTGCGTTTAAAATTGTGTAACATTATTAAAATGCACCGCAGACGATTTTGCCCAAAGACTATAATGTAACGAGAATAGTTTTGAGTGCCCCTGTAACTAAGCTATGAATGCTACACTCTTCATTTTTAATACCAAACATACTTTGGCAAACCTCAATAACGTATATCAATTACATGTAATCTTGACTATATTTACGCGAGTTAGAGCACGTAGAGAAACACGGCAGGCGACAGATAGAAAAACTGAAGTCATAAATACTTTTCATCCATGTTGGAAAGTGTTAAAAAGGATTTACATGCCTTTAACTGTACTTTTTTTTTCACTTATAGCATGGTTAAACATTAATTTAAACATCCTAATCCATGCGATAGCAATAACATATTAAAAGCCTCCCAAAATATGCATATCTGGAGATCTATAAATCTACTGGAAAATAATTCATTATCGTGCCCACTGTTAATTGCATAAATTGCATCGATTTGGCGCGATAAAATATTTTTTGTGATAGCCTTTTAATAGTACCTGCAACAAAATTAACGTAATTTACTAACTTCATTCATATTTGACGCAATGATAGGCTACGAATAACAGTCGCTAGGCAACGAAGAAAAGGAAAAAAAAAGAAATATGTATCATGTAAAACAAGAAAATTAATTTAAAAATTAATTATATTATTGGAATACATGTATAAATGTCCTCAAAACATTATACACGTAAATAAAAAAATCTGATAGATATATTGATAAAACTTCAATATAATAGGAATAATTTAAAACCCTTATTTGTAATTTTAGTATCCATAATTTGACATTTAAATCCATTAATCAAACGTGCCATTTTCTTTCAACAAATCGAAATTTGAAAATCGTCTGACTTGCCATAGAAAAGCATTATAAAGAAAAATAAAATCTTCCATGTTTTCCGAACGAATGAACCAAATTTAACCAAAAACTATACAGCTACGTCCAATTAATTTCAAGCTGATCGGGTGCTTTTTGCGGCAGTTATCGCGGAACAGACAGACAGACAAACGGAAATCAAAACTTTTCGTGTCTCCACAGTAAGCCTTCACTGACGTTTCGGCAATTATTGAAATTCTTTAAAAGAGATTTCCTTTTGCGAATTTTCTCTAAATAGTCAGAACTAGTAAATCTGCAGATCAACAGCCTCAACGTCATCTCTGCAACTCGTTGTTTTTATCAAACTTTGCGTAATATTAATCTTTCTACAAAAACAAAATTTAAACTATTTAAATTACACAAACATTTATAAAAAGAAAAAAACATTTCGATGGTTTCAGACATTAAAAGCGTTAAATTAAACACGTTGTTATGTAAGGATATTCTGAAATTCTCACGAGCTACTTATTCTAGTAATTTTTATATAATAAAGAAAATTTATTCAGGGGGGCTCTGCCCCCCTGAACCCCCCGTTGTGTAATTTATTTTGCATTTGTAATTTTCTACTGATTGAGTTAATGATTACCCTATATCTTAGATTTCTTTTTACACTGCGATTTATAAGGATAAGCAATAATTCGGTCAAGCATTTTACGTTATCCTAATATCCATACCGCAGTATTTACTTGCCTGCTAACCACAAATACCTGTATCTAATGGATAAAGAACTTTTGGAAATGTAAACTGAAACATCTAATTTAGAAATCTAATACCATTATAAATTTTGTTTATAAAAAAATAATTTTGATTACCATTCTGCAATATTTATATCTAAGATCTAATCTAAATATCAAAAAATGTACTCGATAGCATTAACTTACTAAAATCACCCTAAAGTAGGGGGCTTCTAAACCTAACAGTTAATAATTCATCATCGTTAAATAGATAAACATGATTTGGCGCCTTTAAGTATTTTTTGTGATTTTCTTTTAATAGTATCTACATTTAATTTAAAATCGTGATGTTACAAATACCGTTGAAATTTGACGCAAACCTATGTTCAGGTCAAATTACGAAAGGTTAACTAACATTTCATTTCCCTTAGCCGGACTTTCTGTTTCATTTTTCGTAATAAGGATTATTTTAATAATTTAATTTATTTTACACTCTACAAGCTGTTACACGGACGTTGTTCACGTAGCATTAAAATAGAGATAAATGCATTAAGTAAAACATTTCACTCCCCACCAGACATACCAAGTCTCAAGCTTTTTGCACATCACTATTATCTTAAAGAAAATGTTCTTTTAAATCGCGCAAATGTTTCAATTAAATAAAGTAACATTTTCTGTATTAAAATACTGGTATCCAGAACGCCGGAGGCTTGGCAGCTCTGCTCCTCTTAATAAAAACATATATGATTAACCAACACTTTATCACATTTTATAGGAGACAATACGGAATTTCTTATTTGTATGGCCTTACATATATCTCAGTCATAAAAATGTAAAATTTTGTGCCAATTAATGCACGCAATTGCGAAAAGGAAATCGCAAAGAATGAGAAAAGGAAGGCCAAGTAAAATCGTGTAAATCGAGGAATCTTTCTTCGTAGTGCTGGGAAAATACTGCTACAAAAACTATTTTAGGTGGTATTTGGTGTGAAATGTTTATATGTATTCATTCCTGTCCTATATATCTTTTTTTTTATTTTTTATTTGCTTATTCCATTTTCTTTTGCACGTGAAAATCTTACAAATTAAAATTAACTCTTTGGGAGAAATTGTTATTCTTTTTTTTTTTTTGGCAACAATAAAGTTTATAAAATTTAACAGAATAATGTCAGTTTATTCTGTATGAAAATAACGAACTTTTTCATTTATAATCAAATAGTTGAATAAATAAATGAAAATATTATTCTATCTAGTATATAAATACTATTTTCATTTCTGCGTTTAAATAAATCTATATGCAAATATCTATACAAAGGCATTCATTAATTCATTCCTTTTGCTTTGATTTGACTTCAAAAAACCATACATACTTTCACATTTATGATATTTTTAGATGAGATGCTGTTGCTACGCAACGGTTAAAAGAGAAAATGAAATATAAGTAAATTCATAAAATAAAATGTTTTATATTATTCGAACACATGTATAAAATTCTATCATAAGTTATACACCTAATTTAAAAGCTCTGACAAATGTTTTGACAAAATTGCAAACTAATAAGAATAATTTAATACTCTTATTTAAAAATTTCAGCATCCAAAATTTACCATTTAAATTTATTATTCATATGAGCGATTTCTTTCAAGAAATGAAAATTTGAAAATCGTCTGACTTCCCATAGAAAAGCATTATATCACAAAATAAAATGTTCTGTATATTCCGAACGAATGAACCAAATTTAACCCAAAACTATACAGCTAAATCCGGGGAGCCCATCAACATGCCCAGGGAATTTCAAGCCGATCGGATGCTTTTTGCGGCAGTTATCGCGGAACAGACAGACAGACTAACAGACAGACAGACTAACGGAAACCAAAACTTTTCGTGTCTCCACAGTAAGCCTTCACTGACGTTTCGGCAATGAAATAAAACTAGTAAATCTGCAGATCAGGAGCCTCAACGTTAACTTTGCAAGTCATTGTTTTTTAACACTCATTGCATAATATGCAACTTCCTACAAATCGCTTTTTAAAGTTTTCAAATTACATAAATATTTATGAGCATACAAGATACTTCGTAAAGTTTCAGAAATTAAAAGTGTTAAACAAGTGGTTGTACATTGATGTTCTGAAATTCTGATGAGCTACTTATTCTGGTAACTTTTTAAATCAAAAATTGCGCCCCCCTGAACCCCCCGTAGTCTATTTAAATTTACATTCGTAATTTTTTATTGATTGTGCGGGTGGTTATAGTATATCTTAGATTTTTTTTTAAACTGTGATTTATAAGGATAAGCATAAGTTTTTTTTTATAAATTAATAAAATTTAAATTTAAAATAAAATATTCATGTTAACCGTACACAGACAATAAATCTTGAAGTGACGCCAAAAATGTAACCCTAAAATCCGCTACATTCGGGACAACACAACGACGTGCTTAAAAAAAAAAAAAAAAAAAAGGATGAAGTCAAAGAATTTGTTCCCTGTTCCACGTGCTTGTTTTGTTTGGGCCGAATGAGGGCATTTAAATTTGAGCGATAACGCATATCGTATTGCAAACTGTTTTTACGGCATACTGCATCTCCATCTATCTCTTTCCTCCGTGAATAATAGTTAATTTTATTTTACCCAAGATCTTTTTATTCCAGCATCTTTGTTTTCCATAAATGACGTCTAATTCACCTGCTATGCGTACTTACTCAAAACTTTTCATCTTGTAATATTAAGAAATACTTGAGAGTTTTATTTTTAATATGCCGCCATATTAATTTTTCTATTCTTAATTTTATTTTTCATTTTCCTGTTTCACGACAAAACATTTCAATTGAAAATTGTTTAAAAGAAAATATTATTCCGGGTTTTGATTTTCTTGGCAACAATTAAAGAAATATTGGTAAATTTTATGGGAAAATGTTACGTCATTCTCTATGAAAATAATGAACTTTTGTATTTTTAAGCAAAATATTTCAATAAAATAAATAAAATAAATGAAATATTGCCTATTTTTATTTCTGGGCTAAAATCCTTCTATATGCAAAGATACAAATGCATTAATTCATCTGTTTTGACGTTGGCTTTACTCAAGCATTATACACGCAATTATACTAATATTATTAGGACCAAATACGTTGATAGGCAACAGAGAAAGAAAAGGAAAAAAATGAAATATGCATTATGTCAATTTGATAAAACAAAATCCTTTATATTGTTGGAAAACATGCATAAAATGCCCCCCAATATTATAAACCTAATTTAAAAAATCTCGCAAATATATTGACATAATTTATTGGAATAATTTAATAATGTTATTTAAATATTTCCGCATCAAAAATTACCATTTAAATCCATTTTTCATATGAGCCATTTCTTTCAACAAATGAAAATCTGAAAATCGTCTGACTTGCCATTGAAAAGCATTATAGAGCAAAATAAAATGTTCCACATTTCCCGAAAGAATGAACCAAATTTAACCAAAAACTATACAGCTAAGTCCGGGTACCTCATCAACATGCCCTGTGAATTTCAAGCCGATCGGATGGTTTTTGCGGCAGTTATCGCGGAACAGACAGACAGACTAACAGAAACCAAAACTTTTCGTGTCTCCACAGTAAGCCTTCACTGACGTTTCGGCAATAAATTGCCAGCATTAGTCAACGCAATATCTCCAGGAGCTCACATATCCCTGTAACAATAATATGTGCAAATATAAAATTGAGAAATACTATTACAGATAAAGGGGTTACCTTGTTTCCGGTTACCTTGTTACCTTGTTACCTTGTTTCCAATTGACAGGTACAATTAGGATTTATAAATTTTAATTCTGGCTTCAGTCTGCAGTTTGTCGTATTCCGAAATAGGAATTAATCTTTGAGAAAACAGGGAAAAATCGGAAAAATACGTTTTGGATATAAGGTTCAAGATTTATGTAGCTGAAAAATAAACATATACGGAACAAAATTTCGGAAATAGGCATCTTAAAAAAATACATCATCGTTTCACGTAGCATAAAGTATTGGCCTTAGCACTGTAGCATCACTCTTAAGTCTGAATATTTTTACAGATCACTTTCTTACAAGAGGCAAATTCATAAAATATAAAATAAACAAAATTTGTATAAACCATTTTGTATATTTATCTATTCCTCAAAAATAACTAACTCTCTTTTCAACCTTACTGGATAAGAGGGTTTTTATGACTCTGCGATCAAAACTGGGACTGCTCCATTAGCTTCTTCCACAACGCTGCGTTTAGAAAAGAAATGTGGACGGGAGATTCAACAATAGAAAGAAGATAAGAAGGTTAGATCAAACTTGAAGGAAACTATTTCCTCCTTCTGGATGTCCCATAGTTTCTTGTAAAGCAATTAAAGAGGAAAAATTCCGCGTGAAAAACCCCCCACCATTTAACTTGAACAAAGATAACGCGAGTAGAATGATACATCTATGGCCAGGCCATATGACCATCTTCAGTTTATTATTATTATTTATTTATTTATTTTTTTTACAGGAGAGTTATATATTGCAATATAAGTTGAAAAAAGACAATAATATCGGGTCTAAAGGCTGTTTTGATCTTTCTCTTGATTAATTAGGCGATTAAAATCTGTAGGGTATTTTTTTTCGATTGCACAATAGTGACCGAAATTCAATATCTATAATCCGTCACATTATGACTCTTCTCTTGTAAAGGTCGCTCCGTAATTTGATTGCGAAGTCATGGTGACCGATTTGATGACAACGTGATTTCTCTTATTCCCACCTTTCTAATTTTGTTGGTTAAGAGGGATTTACAAACTTGATCTAAATTGGGACGGCTCTATTGGACCCATCTTTAAATGATGATTTACAGTTTTTTTAATCACAGGAGAGTGGTCCTGTGAAATTCTCCAGGCTGCTTATAACCATTTCAACCTGCAATAAGTACCTCTTGTAAACTTTGTGCACATAGTAAAATTAGATTCAAGTGGCTAAGAGAGAGTAGCCGTGTTTGAAAATTGTCCTTTAATTGGTTTCTTGTCTGATATTCTAAGCGTAATAGAAGACAACTCAAATGTCCGCTGCATACATGACTTTTCAATGATACAGTGTGTTAGAAAATATTGGATAAAAATATGAAATAATTAATGACCAAAAATAAAAATATAAAATTATTATGACAATATTCTACAGGTCATTACAAATTCATGAGCATATAAATCTTGATTGTCCGATTGATAGATCTCAAGTTATTGCTTTAAAGTTTATTTATCTTGTATAATTAAATGTTCATAGCTGAATAGAAATACTGGGCTTTAATCTAATCGAAGCTTTTCTATTAGATGATGTAATGACTTTACATCAAAAACAAATGAATCCAATAAGTTTATGAATTTTATGATTTATCATGACTATTGAGAAATTATTTTAATCCCAAACAATTTGCATTTGATAAAAATTATGTAGTGATCGTACAAAAGAGATAATTTTAATTTTATTAAAATTAGAAAATATCTACCTACTAGTAAAATGAGACCAATATTTGTTCAACATACATTTAATCAATAAAAGTATCTTGAAATTTTCATTTCATATGTACGAGTATATACGTGCACTTCGAAATCATAGTTACTTTTTGCAAACAATCTTGTTTTTTCTTTGTTCCTGGAAGAATAATATATTTATATATGTTTTTATAATTTGTACACACACACACACACACACACAGGTTGGCAAGACGTGCAAACTCAGGACTTTGTGTATACACCGCCAATTGGGGACTTCAAAAATAACCGACTTAGAAGTTTATTTTCGGTGAAAAACTATTACTTATACTCCATTAAATACGAATCAACTTTGCTTTTTGTTAAAATTTAAAAATTTCGCAATATGTATTTTCGCAATGTAAATGAGGACATTGATACACACCTATACACGCAGTGAACTCGATACACACAATCAATTGAGGACTTCATTATTTTACAATCAATTGAGGACATTTACTGTTATGATACACACAATCAACCCCGGACATTCTGAAAAAGTTTCATGCAACTCTATAATTTACACGTTGATCGTTTATGAGTGTAAAAAATATATTTCAGATTTTAATCATTAAATACATTTTAATTTTTATTTTTTTACCTTTTTTTATGTACATAAGAAGAAAGTATTGGAATCACGAAAATTTTCGACATCCTTTTTTGACGAATTTATACATTTTGGGATATTCTTAACACGATTTGACTACTTTTGGAAAAATTCTCTCTGTCTGCTGTGGGTTTGTGGGTCTTTGTGTGTGACAGAAATTTTTGCAGCCGCCCTAGTTCAGAAACCAGTGGACAGAATTTCAGGAATCATCAGCAAGCAATCAATTTTATATTTAGTTGCGCCTTAATATAAACTGATTAGATTTTGAAAAGGTCTTTTTTTTAAATTACTACATAACTGTCACGAATATCATTAAAACTTTATAAAAATTATTTAAAAAAGAGAAATTTTCTAAACATTAAAGTAAAAAAAAAGCATAAATAAAATAAAATAACAAAATTATATATATTATTATTATTATTTTAACCATTTGGGAAAATGGTTATTGTTCTCTGTCAGGGTAGGAAATCAAAAGCATATCTGAAACGTTCTATTGGTTGAATCTGCATTTTATTCGTTTTCTGATTGGTCTATACAGAAATCTGTATTTACCCTTTACTTTCAACAGAGATGGATACTTCTGTTGCCACTATGACAAAAAGTAATAAAAACTACAAAAAAAGGTAACAACTCCTAAACAAATTGAGATAGAGCTTTCAAACAAATTGCGTTTAAAAGTACGTTTTTTTCTCTATACGACGGTGTAAAAAGTAATTTTGTGGGATGTTTAGAAGTTTAAGAATGAAATTTCATTTAAAATTGGTCGTCAGATTTCTTGAAAGTCTGACGATGGAAAAGCCTTTTCCCGAACAGCCAATGAAATGCTTGGATAATACGTAAGTTTCAGGAAATCTGACGAGTCGCAGGCGATTACTGTCGCTTGCAATTTTTACGTGTAATAACGCTATTAATGGCGTACGTAATGTATGATCAACTCCGTGCGATTTTTTATGTCTTAAATTTCAGTCTTTGAAAAAATCATTTTCCAAATGGTTGTTAATTTTTTTTTTTTTTTTTTTTTTTTTTTTTTTTTTTTTTTTGCGCTATAAGAATGTTTTGCTTCTAATTACGGGAATGAAATCATTTTTTTTTAAACTTTTGAAAGATGAAAAATTATAAAAATGTAACGGATGCATAAGTTGCTGTTTGTTTAGTATTGTTTAACAGAATAACATAGCAGAAATGTTGCAATGTTTATGTGGATTAAAAATAATATTTGAATTATACAAAAAAATAATTAAACGAGGTTGGCAATTAAACACTCTGCTAATATGCATGAAATTAAAGCATAAATTATATCCATAAACACATCCACGAATGCAGACATACACGCCATAAAACGAGGCACTTTAAACATCAATAAACGAGAACGCTTTGCAATTCGCAAAGTGAGAAACTAACCAGTACATGTATGCAAGGACGTAATTCACGCAGCAAGCGAAAACGGTATACGCACCAGCAATCAACGACGTAATAAACCGACTTAGTCGACGTCAATCGACGGCCTAAATGCAGATTCGCATCCTAGGGCGTAATACCGATCGACAAGTGAGCACATAATACGCACCGAAAAGTAAGAACAAATACGCACCTACGAACAGAGACGTAATACACACCGACAATCGAATATGTAATATACATCAGCAAGCCACGACGTAATACACGCCGTCAAGCCAGGACGTAATACACACCGGAGAGCGGGGACGTAATACATACCGTCAATCCAGGACGTAATACACACCGTCAAACCAGGACATAATACACACAGTCAAACCAGGACGTAATACACACCGTCAAACCAGGACGTAATACACACCGTCAAACCAGAACGTAATACACACCGTCAAACCAGGACATTATACACACCGTCAAACCAGGACGTAATACACACCGTCAAACCAGGACGTAATACACACCGTCAAACCAGGACATTATACACACCGTCAAACCAGGCCGTAATACACACCGTCAAATCAGGACGTAATACACACCGTCAAAACAGGACGTAATACACACCGGCAAACCAGGACATTATTAACAACTAGTCGCCCTTGGTGACCAGTTTAGTCTGCCTTAAAATTTATGTTTGGGAAAGCATGCTAAGAATTGTATCGTGTTATTTTTATTCATAATTTAATTTACATGGACTCCCTTAAATTTTATATAATCCCAGCTAATATCAGTTTTTGTTGAATTAAAATATCTCAATTTTTTTATTTTCTGTAAGCAAATAAACCCTATTGGTTTACAATCGAAGTCTATGGGAATTTGGCAAAATATAACAGATATCGCCAAGCTGGCGTCACTTTGACGATTCATTTTGGTCGCCAAATGTGGTGATATAGCACCAAGCTGACGCAAACTTGGCTGCATTTGGCGACAGAACAACCTCCCCCCTATGGTAACCTTTCTTATAGGTATGGAGATGCATTAAATGCTTTTCAATAACCAATGAGATGTGTTTCATTCGGGCGTTGCCATTAAACAATTAACAAATAATCGCGATTTCTGTGCTGCATACGATAGCTTAATATATATATAGATTGCGTATGGAGCAAGTAAAATCACTGTTTACTTCGGTTGCTAATTGTTAAACATATTTTAAATAATTTGCACACTAAGCAAGAAATATTATAATTTACTTCACTTGCTAAATTACTAAACATATTTTGAATATGTACAGGATTTCTAAAATTTTTCAATGAAACAATAATAAAGTGTTTTAAAAGACAACACTGATATCTGAACGAATAACATATCAAAATTCCGCGTTAATCGAGGCGTTTTGAGAAAAAAATTATAGCAAAGTGCAACAGACTAGCAGCGAAACATATTTTTTAAAAATATCATTAAAATTTACAATAGGAATAATTAATGAATTCAGACAGAAAAGGGTATAAAAATCAATGATACCATTAAAAAATATGGGTAGATATAAAATATATGTGCTTATTAAGATGACTTTGTGCAGCATCTTTTTTAATACTTTTCAACGTAATCGAAATTTTATTATTTTATCTTAATTTTTGTCTACCTGTCTGTGTATCAAAATATCCCCCTACCTCCATAAAGACCAATCGAATGGTTTAAAAAACATCTAGTGTAGTAATCGCTTGAAATATGTTTTATTTACAGCTCGAAATTGCCATTAATGATGTGACATTGGCGTACCCAGGATTTTGCTCTGGGAGGGGCTAGTATATTTCTATGGCACTAGTCAGTAACCAACCGCGTTTGCGCACAGCAAAAGTCGCTGAAATTTACTATAACCACTTCCAGGATTTCAAGTGCCGCGCATTTTTCGCATATCTGCGCAGAAATAATATTTTGCGTCAAGCCTGCGCCCAAAACGCACTCAGGCATGAAATTCTTCCGCGGATCCGCGATTTTCCGCTTTTTTACTGTTTCTCGCATGGGTGATTTGTTTCGAAAATTAAAAAAAATCGGTCATCAATCCGGAAATTCTTACATAAAAAATATCACGATTTTCGGAGAATGCTCGCCGAAAAAAACCTATTATCGTCAAACGATCGCGAAAAAAAACAAACAATTTCGACATAGTACCGCTAAAAAAAATCAAATTTCGTCTTTAGATTGCGGGAAAAACAAGGATTTAGTCAAAGAACTGCGGAAAAATAACAACTTCATCATAAGGATCGCTGAAAAACGAGAATTTCGTTAAAGGGGGGCGTGTGTAAAATGTAAATTTCATTAAAGGGGGGAAAGGACAAATCGCGAATTTGTTAAATGGTTTCAGAAAAAAAAAGCGAATTTTATGAAAAGATTGCCAAAAAACAGATGGCGGGAAAAATGAGAATTTTTTCCAAAAATCTCAGAAAATTTGCGAATTTCGTCAAAAGTTCGCAGAATAAACGCGAATTATGTCAAATGATCGCGGAAAAATCTTAATTTCGTCTAAAGTTAGTGAAAAAATGCAAATTTCTTCAAAAGATTGCAAACAAAATTGCGAATTTTGTCAAAATATCGTGGAAAAAAGCAAATTTCGTCAAAGAATCACGCAAAAAACGCGAACTTCGTCAAATGATCGCTGAATAAAGGCGAATTGTCAAAGGATCGCGGGAAAAAATCTCGGAAAAACGGTGAATTTCGTCAAAAGATCGCGCAATCTCAAGCCTCCAAATAAACAGACATTTTTTTTCTTTCTGCTGCTAATTTTTCATTATTCAATCGATACTCCTGTCAGGTTCTGAGAAACATCTGCTATTTGAACTGAGGTTCTATATTATTTTGTCTTAATATATTATATATTGTATGGGCTGTGTACTGGAATTTCAAAATAACAGTCTTTTCTTATCTAAAACTGGATCTAAGCCGGTGAAAATGTATAGATGGTATGAAGGGGAAAAAAGATAGTTGGAGAGGGGTGTGTCCAACCTTTTGAGATGTCTGTGGAAGAGAAGAAGGCAAAAGAATTCCACGAACGAAGAAAAGCGTTTGAAATGGGTTCCAGGTAGAAAACTCCGGAGGGGTTACGTTGAGAAGGAGCAAGGGGTTCCTGAAAAGGCAATCTCGTCTGCTGAGATAGTCAGTTTTGAGCGTAGTGCGCAAAGTGGACGTGAGTTCCTTGGATAGCTCTGAGGGAGTGCGTAGGGTTGAGAGAGGCTCGGATAGCATAGGCTTAGAGCCCATGTGTTGGGAGATCGAGATTGATCTCCGGAAAGCTAATTTAACGTGTGTAGAGTGAGAGTGATTTAACGTATTTTAACCGTACACAACCAGCATTTACTGTATTCGATTTAATGTTGAACCGGATCATCTATATCCGAGTTTGTAAGTGTAAATAGTCTTTTGTTGTTGTGTAAAAAGTGTGTAAATAAACTGTTAATTTAGTTAATTGAAAGCGTTGGTTTTCATTTAAACAATCTTCTCAGTTCGTGACCGATATCACATAATCATATCGGTGGTGGCAGCATATAAATAATAAGTATTTTCTTCGAAGTTGTGCGGACTAAGAGGAAACTCCGACAAATTGATGGCAGCGACGGGATAGAATCGTCTTGGACCAGTGACCAACGAGCCGTGTTGCAGTGTGTTAGTGTCGGAGCACCCAGTGGAATTCTTGCGTGGAAATGCCGGATCGTCGAGCGGAATTTTAGAGAGATAAAAACCAAGCGTCGAGCAGAAATACAGGGTGTGTGTGCCCTATCATCGTTACAACGAACCGAACTAAAGTGTTGTGTCCTATCATCGTTACAGCGAACCGAACTAAAGTGTTGTGCCCTATCATCGTTACAGCGAACCGAACTAAAGTGTTGTGCCCTATCGTCGTTGCGGCGAACCGAAATAGTGTTTGTGCCCTATCATCGCTACAGTGATTCAAATTACGGTGTATTACAGCCTGAGTGTTGAATAGCATCAAAGTCACTTTAAAGGGTGAAATATTGAATTCATCGGGAAACTACGTGTGAGCAGCGGAGCGCCCCAGCAGATAAAGTATAAGGTAAGGTGTTTTGATCATTTCTGTCTGCTGACATTCTCGAACCAAATGTATTTGTTGTTGTATAAGTAATAGTAATTTAAGATAATTTATGTGCAATAAAGTAATTGTGTTCAGATAGATACGAGATATTAAGAGCCATATTTACTATTGTTTTAAGAAAAAGTCATCATAACTTATACTAATATTGATTTTCTATTTTTTTTTTACTAATAATGGTAGTGAACAAAATTGATGCATTGTGTTAATAATAGTTGGAAGGAATAATTGAATTTACTTAAATTTAAATCATTAGTAAAGTAATATTTAAATGAAGCAATACTGTTCTAAGCTTGAAGAGTTGATAACAAACGAGTAATGAACTTTTGCTTAGAATTTTAATTGGCTAGAAGTAAATTTCAGAAAGAAAAAAAAAAGGCTTACAAGGAAAAAAAAAGTGAAGGTTTTGATTTTATTTGTTTTAAATGTGAGAAACATTGTTGAATTTGGAAATATTTTATTGAGGATAATTGTAGAAATTTATATGTGTATGTTATACAATTTTTCTTTATGTGGATGTTTCTATTGAAATCAATACTTTTATTCAATTTGCAACGTATCAGTATTATTATGTAAATTGTATGTTATTATCTAATTGTATAAAGTGGAATCTGTATTGCATAGTAATCAAATCGAAATTATTGCTTTACCTTTTGTTTTATTGGAAGTAAATTGTGTGATATAAATGGTTGAGGAAAATCAAGATTATACAGTAGGTTAATTTAGAAATATAATACATGGATTATCTGAAATGTATTAATTAGTATAATAAGTGGAGGTAACTGTACTAAAGTAGAAATTTAGGAAATATTAATTTGGTAGGTTTAAATACTATTGTAGATTGGTAATAGTAATCGGTGAAGGTATGGCTTTCTTATTGAAACTAAAAAGGGTGGATCTTCAGATGATAGCCGAAGAGTTGGGGGGTTGAATTCACAGAAGATACCAGATTTCAGCTTAAGAAAAAGATAATGGACAGCGGTGACTATGATGAGGGTTCTATTAAGGAATTATCTAACACTATTGTTGCGGAGCGATTAGAACGCGAAGAAAAACAGGAAAAATTAGAGCGCGAAAGAGTAGAAAGGGTTGAACGGGAAAAGATAGAACGCGAAAAGTTAGAAAGAGAAGAGAGGGCTGAAACATTAAGGATGGAACATGAATTAGAAATGGAGAGGCTAAGGGTACAAGGTTCGACAAATAACTCAAATGGGTCTAGGGAATCTAATAATGAAAGTAACCTAGAAAAATTGATCAAAAGTGTTAAAACTCTGTCTATCAAAGTACCAGAAGGGACTGAGGGATGGAATTTATTTTTCAACAGTTTAGAAAGGGCATTCAAATCTAAAAATGTACCGGAAAACCAGCAGGCCGAAATTCTACTAAATATCCCGTAAGGCATGGTGACGTCACGTCGACGTCGTTGTGACGTCACGCTGTGACATTGTGACCGTCGATGTGACGTCACGTGACGTCGATGTGAAGTCACTGTGACTAGAATGTGAGGTCGTTATGGCCGTTTTAGAGCTCTTTTGTGACGTCACATTGTGACGACTTTGTGAAGTCACGGTGTGACAAATATGTGAAGAGTGTGTCATTTGTGACTATTTTATTATTAACTTTGTGACGAATTTGTGACGAATGTGACAATGCTTTAAAGTCACATTGAGATCAATTTGTGAAATATGTGTCATTTTTGACGAATTTGTCTTTAACACTGTGATGATTCTGTGAAGACAGCGACACTGCTTTGAAGTCACATTGTGACAATTTTGTGAAAATTGTGTGATTTGTGATAATTTTGTCATTAACGTTGTGACGAATATGTGACTAGCGGCAATGTTGTGAAGTCACACTATGACATACTTGTCCAGTTGTAAACACGTATGCATGTCACACATAGTTATAATTATGCATGTTGTAAAATCATTTACATCTATAACGTTAATATACTTCGGCGATACATCGCAATTAAAACTTGGGGGCCGATATAACAAGGGTATACCAAAAGAATTTTATTGAATCAAAATGCAATGGCCCGCAGACTTCAATTTTTGTTGCACCTTTCTTTCCTATTGCAATAAATGAGAATATTGAAGACAACTGAATGATCGATCTATCACATTTTTTTTTTCAAAATTAGCTATTTGTTAAAAGCATTAAAATTACCAAAGAAACAATTTGTTTAAATTTTCAAATCTTTATCAAGATAAAATTTGTGTTGAAAATATAATATTTTATAATATATACAGTACTTGTTATATTCTTTAAACTATAGAAAATACTGAATGAAATTAATTTATTTCATTTAATACGCATTTCAAACTCGAAGTCACTGCTGAGGTTGAATTTTTTTCGATTACACAACATTTATAATAAAAAAAATGAAAGATAAAAAGAAATACCGATATTAAGTAATTAAATTTTATATGTTTTATGATATTGATTACCACAAAATATATATATATATGATTGTAATTCAAACAAGTTGGGGCTGAGAAAACAGGAAACTTCTTTGTTATAGAGGCCCCTATAAATTTGATTATGCAAAAATTGCAGTAACGACATTGCTAAGATCATTGTGAAGTTTATGCATGCGTTATATACATATATATATATATATATACACTCGAAACGCTCATCATGTGCCATATAGTCGTTATATATGTATTGTTTACGTCTTTTATGCGCCATACATGCATTACAAAATTTCCGAAGTACATTTTAGCAATAACCATTTGAAACTACTCAAATGAAAATTACAGCTTTGGTATAGAAAATTAACTGAGTATCACCAGTATCATTATTTTGAGAATTCTAAGAACAATTTCGGCAATAATCGTTATGTTGGAAGATAGCAGCAATAAATAAAATCGTATTTTTATGCTCACTGTAAAAGTAAATAAAACTTTTAGGTATGCATAGAACTGTGATACAAAGGGTTAATTTATTTTACATCAGGGTTTGCTTGGAGTAAAATCCATATATAAAACAACTTTTTGATTATTAAAAAATAACTTTAATAATTGATTGCCAAAATTACATTTTTATTTATGAAATTATATATTATAAAAACAACTCTTACTATCTATGATTTTTTAAAACAATAATACCTTATTGTTTATAAAACACAGCACCACAGCTACTCTATTTTGCGTCTAATGTGAAAGTTTTTATGTTTTGCCAAAGATCTATCTAGCTGGATATATGTTGCCATGACATTTATAACTCTGATAGTGTCATAAATAGTACAAACAGATTAGAATCTACAACGAAATTTTTAGAATAAAGTCTGGTGAAAGTTTTATAAATACAGTAGAACGCCGATTATTGGAACTCCAATTATCCGAACAGCATATTTCTCTCAAAGAATTCTTTTTAACCGAATTTTCAATTATCTAAATATTTGTCTCTCTAAAAAAGAAAAAAAAAAACACCTAACTTCCAATTTATTTTTTGCTTAAATTATAATCTCTGAAGTTTAGAAAATGATAAAAGAAAAAAAAAATTACATAATAAGTAAACAAAAAACAATTTAAAAAAAAAAAACAATTTTTAAGCACCCCAGTACTAACTGGTGCTGTCAGTCCTAAACCTAGATAACGTGTGAAGGTTTTAGAATAGTCAGGAACATCCCTTAAACTGTCTGCCCATTTATCCGAACTTTTGTTTATCCGAACTAGGGTCGGTCCCGACTTGTTCGGAAAATCGGCGTTCTACTGTATATATTGTATTAGAATTACAAATAATCATATTTATTTTTATATGACACAATAAAACAAAATAATGAACTCAGTATCAAATGGTTAACTACTTTTTAATGTAAATAAAGTATAAAAATTGAGCCCATAAACACAAAATAGAGCCACACATAGGTTCATTATTATTATTAATATTTTATTTACAAGATTATGGTAATTATAAATAAGAAATCCATTTTAATCACGCTGTTTATAAAGAGTGTATAATATCGATACTTTGAAATTTATCTCGATAAAATCATTCAGGAGATAAAATGATAAAATTATCCAGAAAAAAAAGTAAATAATAAAAGATGATTATTACATTTTAGATTCATCCCGTTCAAGTATTTGCGTTATTTTTAAAGTAAAATCATATTTAAACACTTACTGATTGCGTAACTTCTATATTTTCATTTGCCAACAGACAACATTTCAGTAAGAATGTTTAACAACTGAAAAGCTTTCACCCGCTATGACTATTTCTTTATAGATTTTAAAACATTTCTCAGGTTGAATAATACATTAAATAATCATTTTTTTTTCTTAACATTACATATCTACGATCTCTTTTAATAGTATACGTTTCCGTTGTGTCTTATTTTTTATAAATTCCTCTTCTGAGCAGATGCAATTTTTTAAAAATAAAAACATGCAATTCAAATTGTTTAAGACCATCAATTAATACAAAATTAAAAAATTATGTTTGCCAATAATTTTATTCCATAAAAAGACTTTTTTTTTAAATAACTTAATTATCTTTAAATGTTTATTAATTATATTAATGACTGATTATAATACTTATCCATATACTTTCATATTTAGGACACTATGTGGTTTTAAACAAATATTTAAATAAGAATATAAACCAGATTAAAATGCAATTTAAATCACTAATTTTAATAATCTGATCGAAGCTGTTGAAAAGGAAGTTAGATATTTTAACAAAATAAAAAATAAATGTAATGAAATATTTGTGTTCTATAACATATTTATTAGAAGATAACTAAAATCATTGTAATTAAAAAAAAAAAAAAGCAAACAGGGAAAATAATATTTTAGATATTCCAACAAAATAAAAAATAAATGTAGTGAAATATTTATGTTCTACAGCATGTTTATGAGAAGCTAACTAAAATTGTTGCGGTTAAAAAAAAGCAAACAGGGAAAATAATATTTTTACTTACCTAATTTCATTGACGTTGTACGTGATACTTTGATTTTGGGGAACCAATTAAATCCGATAATAAGTACCATAGCAATGACTTGAATCATCTTCAACAAGTCAAAGCTACCGTAATTTTTTCGGGTTTATATTTTGTTAGCTGAACTAACTTGGATCCTGAAAACGTTCTTGTTTCAGTTTTTAAATCCGTGTCAACACGTCTATGCTGTCCAGTGTCCACATAACTTCCCGCGTTTATTCTAAAAAGCTTCACTGTTACTTTTATCCGTTATTCTGCGGTGAGTCGTAACAACTGAAATAGTGCAGATGCAGACGATTTTTAAGTTTCGGAGTTCGAAGCAGATGTTTTTTCGGTTTTATTTGTTTTTCTATACAACAGTTTCGGAAGGAAATTAAATGCGTAATAATTTTATCAAATTGTCTCTAATTCAATTTCCTGTTTGAAAATGTTTTATTGTATTTCACCTTTTATTTTTATCAGTTTTATTGAATTGTAAAGTTTCATTTACGTAATAATAATAATATTATCCATAATTAGAGTTTACTAGATAAAATATTGCTTAATTTTTCAAAATGTATATAAATTAATTTAATGGTAATAATGATGACCCCCTCCTTTTTTTAAAAGTAAAATTTATATCACAGGTAATATATACAAAATATCTTCTTAAAAAATACAACAAGATTATCGAGAAGAGATGAGTTTTTCTTTGCCAATCTGTCATTATCTTTATATTAATTTTCTGTAGAACAAAACATCTTGTAAAATAATTTTTAAAGATATATTTTGAAAACAAAAAATAAAATATGAATAATTAATTATGTCATGGGCTTTGCCTAAATTTTGTACATTAATTTTATATTCAGAAAATGTCAGTTTTATTTTAAACGTCTGAAAGAAGTAGAATTAAAAAAAAAAAAAGTTACTTAAAATAGTGAAACACTAAGAGGGAAAAAAATGACTTGAATGCAAATTATAAAGCAAGAAATGCATATGTGACTAAACTTTGAAGACGCTTTCTGCGTGCTCATTAAAAGCTGCAGACTTAACTGTAATAGAAAGTTTTTAGTTTGAAACCACAGAAATGTTTCGACTACTCTTTGAGAAACTTCTACAATAACAGATGATCATTTACAAAAATCTTTATAAAAGATAAGTCGGGGTCTGTTTACCTAAACCATTTTTTTAATAATATGAAATTCACATAATTAGGAAATATTTTTGTGTCGCTGATGAATTAATTACATTTTATGTTATATGAAAATAAAAAGTTTTGGTTAGAGGCACAGAGGCAACTTGGACCACGGTTTAAAAAAATTTTTAATCCGGCAGAAAAATATTTTTTACAGTAAATAACATGATTTAATAATTTTTGTAATTTTTTTAAGTTTTCTAAGAAGTTCACATCTCAGTCACAATGTGACATCACTGAGTGGTGGCATTTTGGTCACAGATGTGACGTGACCACAGTGACTTACAGTGACGTAACAATGACGTCACTGTGACCATGCATGCTATGAGGGATGCTAGGAGATAAAGCAGATAATTTGTTAATTTATACCACTAGGGAACAAATTGAGAGTTTTGAGGAAATAAAGGAATTAGTTCTAAGGGAACACGAGCCGACACCGAAGGCGTGTTTGGAAAACTTTAAGAAGGCTAAGAGAAACCAGAATGAAACTCATGTATTATTTGTATCGCGTTTAATAGCAACATAGGAAAATTATTGTAAGATTAGGGGTGCTGACTCATATGAAAGGGTCAACCAGTTAATAATTACGGATAAGTTATTAAACACGTTAGATGAAGAAACCGCATCATATATTGGGTTAACTCAGCAGAGTAAATGGTTAGAAGCTTCTAAAATTGCTAAAGAATGTGACAATTATTTTGACGCTAAACACAAGTCTTATGCGGTTACGTATAAAAGTTTTAAGGGTAAAGATAGATATGTAAACAGTGAAAAAGGGAAACCGAGAGAGGATAGTAAATTAAGTGGTAATTGGAGGCAAAACGGGAGTAATGAGACTAATTCTTTTTCGGGTAGGAAAACTGATTTTAAGATACCTAGTGATGATTCAGCTCCTAGATGCTTCAAATATGGTTTAAGGTGTCATTACCAACGTTTTTGTAATAAAGTGGGTAATGAGGGAAATAATAATGGTAGTAAAGGGCGTGAACAGAAAGCGGGTGTAAATAAGATTGTCGTGAAAGGAAATAAAGAGTTGCCGAAGGGAGCTATTGTGGCGAGGATATCGGCAAAGGCCGAACAGAGAACTAATGTTATTGATGGGAAATTAAATAAACTTGAGAAAATTGAAGTTAGTGTAAATGGGCAAAAGGCAAATGGATTGGTCGATTCTGGATGTGAAATTAGCGTTATTCATAAAGATTTGGTACCGGAAGAGAAATTAAAAGGAGTGGGTAGTATTTATTTACAAGGATTGTTTGGTGAAGCAGTTAAATCACCGTTGGTTAAATTACCGTTAGCTATTCCGCAATTCGGACAAACTAATATAATTCATCTGGAAGTACTTTGTGCGGTGACCGATAATATTAATGAGCAGGTAATTTTACATCCCGAGGTGATTAATGAGTTGTCAGGGATCAATCGCGAGGAGCCATTGCTAGAGTCCCAAGAATTAGAAAGTTCGGAAATTGGCATTGATAACTTGAGTGAAAGGAAAGATATGAGTAGCGATAATTGTAATGTTTACGCAATAGAAGCGAGATCGGAAAATTTACAAAGTCAAAATGCAGAAAAAACGAAAGTAGAGGAAAATATTAACGTTATCATTAGTAATTCAGATATATTTAAGAAATCCCAATTGGAATGTAAAGAGTTAGAGAGAGCTTGGGAATTAGCTAAAATTGATAAAGGTGGTTATTATATTGAAAAGGACTTATTGTATCATAAAGATAAATTTTTAAAAGAAGCTATAGCTAGATTAGTAGTGCCTAAAGTCAAAAGAGAAGGAATCTTTAAGTCAGCGCAGGTTTCTAATGAGGGAGAACATCACGCGGCAAAGAAAAACTTAGAGAGAATTAGGCAAACTTTTTATTGGGAAGGTATGGCTAAAGAAGCTAAAAAATTCTATAAATCATGTCTAGAATGTCAATTATCTAAAAAAGTGAAAGTGCGTGATAGAGTTTTAGTTGAGATGGCGGATAGTAGCAAAAAGTATGTATATCAAAATAAAGAGGAATTTGTGGTCAGGTGTAACATAGTTAATATTGTTTTTGAAGGTGATGAAGAATTTGGAGAAGTTGGGGAAATTCCTATTTTAAACCGGGAACAAGAAGTAGAACGGGACATAGAAAGGTTCGAAATAAAAGGGTTATCTAATAGTCAAGTCAAGGATATAAAGTCCATTTTTAGGGATAATAAAGAGGCATTTATGGGTCCTGTGCGACCAGCGGAAGTAGGGGAGCACCGTATTGATTTGAAACCGGATGTGGCAAGGAAAAAGCCAAAGTTATATATAGTGTACCTGTTGCTTATAAAGAGGAAGTAGATAGACAGATTCAGGAGTTATTAGAGTTAAATCTAATCGAAGTATCAAATGCAGAAATCAGTCATCCAATTGTTTGCGTGGCGAAAAAAGACGCAACTGTTAAGCTTTGCATTGATTATAGAGCTTTAAATTCAGTAACGCAGGTCCCAACATTTCCTATGAAAGATTCGCAGGTAATCATGTATACTGCGGGGGCAGCTAAATATTTATCTTCGATCGATTTATTGAGGTGTTATTAGCAGATTAAAATGGTGGAGGAATGTAAACATTTGACAGCTTTTACAACTCATAATGGGACTTATCAGTGGCGTACTATGCCTTTTTGTTTGTCAGGGGCAGCTGCTACGTTTCAAAAAGATATGAATGAGGTTCTTCAAGATCATCGGAGGTATGCACAAGCATATATTCATGATGTCATCATTTTCTCCGACATTTGGGAAGAGCATTGTGAGCATGTTAGGTCTGTTATAGAAGAACTTAAAAATAGAAATTTTACGATTAGGCTGGATAAATGTAAATTTGGAGAGAAATTGACTAAGAGTTTAGGTCATGTAATTGGGGGTGGAACGCATGCACCTGATGAGGAGAAAATAGGAGCAATAAGGGATTTAAAGAGACCGAAAACTAAAAAGGAAGTTAGATCTGTTTTGGGATTAATAGGATTCTATCGATCTTATATTCCAAATTATGCAGAAATTGCTATACCTTTAACGGAATTAACGAAAGGGAAAGTTAAAAATACTGTACCATGGGATGAAAGGGCAGAAGAAGCATTTAATACCCTTAAAGATGAGTTATGTAACGTGACGTGTTTGGCTACACTTAGGGCCCGCTTAACACTTAGGAATAGGAGAAGCCCGACGTCACACACGGGGCCCCTATTACTCTACAAATTGCTTTTTATTTACTAAATCTCTTTTTCGTATGCTTAAATAATTCGCAATTTTACCATCAAAGTTAAGTAAATAACATTTTTAATATTAAACTAAAACTACTGTATAAAAGTATTTTATTATATGTTTAATTGTAAATAACCAATTTATTTTGTAAATGACAAATATGGAACTATAGTTGAGAATATGTGAACTTCAAAATATTTTTTGTGATTTAGAAATTGCCATATAGTAAGAAAAATAAAGTTTCATAAGAAAAAAAAATGTATTTTTTACAGTGATTGAGTTTTTTTTCTAAAACTCTTTTTTCTAAACAGTTTTGAAAAGCAAAATTGGGGGCCCTTTTGTATTTCAGTGGGTAAGCACGGGTTTCACGAGCCTATTCCGTAAACAGGTCCTGGCTACACCTACCGTAGGCCGGGAATATCAGCTTCACGCCGATGCTTCAGACCTGGCAGTAGGATGTTGTCTTACGCAAAAAGATGAAAAGGGTCAGTTTAAGCAGATAGCTTTTGCCAGTCAGAAATTATCAGGGGCTCAGCGTGCTTGGCCGAGTATAGAGAAAGAGGCTTGGAGTGTTCTCTTCGGGTTGTGGAAGTTTGAAAAGTGGACATATGGATCTCAAATTGAGATCATAACGGATCATAATCCATTAAAATTTCTCACTGAAACAACCCCAAGGTCCCCCAAATTCACTAGATGGGCTCTTGCCTTGCAACGCTGGAACCTGAGTATTTCTCATCGTCCAGGAGCGCAACATTTAAATGCTGATGCAATTTCCAGGCTACATAGGAAGAGCTGGGAAGAACAGCCAATTACTAGCCCATCGGCATCAATGACTAAATAGTGGACAAACCTGAAAGCGATGTCATCACGTTTTAATTTTTTTTTTGTATATGTGTAATTGTATTTGAATTTTGTGTTATAGTGTATTAGCATGTGTAGTTTTTCTGTAATAATAATAGAAGTACACGGTTCATTAGAGATGTCGGTAGAGAATGTTCAGACACCTTGATATATATATGTAATAATAATAATGAAGAAGACAAAGAGACAATTGAACTCTTCTGCGATGTTACTATATGTTTGGGGAAAATTAGCCCCTAAATGGCATATTATCCGCTAAGGGGGGGGGGGTGTCAGGTTCTGAGAAACATCTACTATTAGAACTGAGGTTCTATATTATTTTGTCTTAATATATTATATATTGTATGGGCTGTGTACTGGAATTTCAAAATAACAGTCTTTCCTTATCTAAAACTGGATCTAAGCCGGTGAAAATGTATAGATGGTATGAAGGGGGGAAAAGATAGTTGGAGGGGGGTGTGTTCAACCGTTTGAGATGTCTGTGGAAGAGAAGAAGACAAAAAAATTCCACGAACGAAGAAAAGCGTTTGAAATGGGAGCCAGGTAGAAAACTCCGGAGGGGTTACGTGGAGAAGGAACAAGGGGTTCCTGAAAAGGCAATCTCGTCTGCTGAGATAGTCAGTTTTGAGCGTAGTGCGCAAAGTGAACGTGAGTTCCTTGGATAGCTCTGAGAGAGTGCGTAGGGTTGAGAGAGGCTCGGATAGCGTAGGCTTAGAGCCCATGTGTTGGGAGATCGAGATTGATCTCCGGAAAGCTAATTTAACGTGTGTAGAGTGAGAGTGATTTAACGTAGTTTAACCGTACACAGCCAGCATTTACTGTATTCGATTTAATGTTGAACCGGATCATCTATATCCGAGTTTGTAAGTGTAAATAGTCTTTTGTTGTTGTGTAAATAGTGTGTAAATAAACTGTTAATTCAGTTAATTGAAAGCGTTGGTTTTCATTTAAACAATCTTCTCTGTGCGTGACCGATATCACGTAATCATATCGGTGGTGGCAGCATATAAATAATAAGGATTTTCTTCGAAGTTGTGCGGACTAAGAGGAAACTCCGACAACTCCCATTGTCGTTTAGAATGTTCACTGATAGCAAAAAATGCGCGGAAATTTTATCTGTTTAATAATTCTTTCAAATGTTAAAATATTTTCAACATAGCAATCATTTTAATTTTTAGGAGTTTATTAGCATTAATTAGAATTTCAATATGCTCCAAAAACAGCTTTTATTGCTACAAAATTAGATTTTTACTGATACGAAAATGGATTTTACTGCTACAAAATCAGATTTTTGCTGCTACGACAATGGATTTTACTGCTTCAAAATCAGATTTTTGAGGCTCCAAAAATCGATTTTATTGCTTCAAAATCAGATTTTTGTGGCTCAAAAAATGGATTTTACTGCTTCAAAATCAGATTTTTGCGGCTCCAAAAATGGATTTTATTGCTCTAAAATTAGATTTTTGCTGTTCCAAAATGGCTTTAGTGCACTTTCATCCCTGCATTTCCAATATCAACCAACTATTCAAAATTTGTTATTTTTGTACAGATTTTTTACTTATTTGCTTTACAACGTAACTGAATTTTAAGATCACTGAAAAATGTTACAAAATGTATTATTTTGCGATATCAAACATACATTATTTCTGTAATATTTTTTATGTGTATATAGTACTGTATTCGCTGCAGTGCAACAACATAATGAAATTCAGATGACTTATTTTCTCATTTTTCGGAGAGACAGGAGATTTTTCAGAAAAGGCTGTCAAAGTGGGCATTTTGAGCCGAATAGACTTGACAGCACATAAAAGAAAAAGAAATTGCCGTCCTGAGACAACAATGCCGTAGAACTCCAGATGTAATTAATTTATTATGAAATGTAAAATAACTAACTGTTCGATTACAAATCACTTCAATAATAATGAGTGCAAGTATCATGCTTTTATGTTTTAAAATGAGTCAGAAAATTTTGCATTGTTGAACGGTGATTATTATTATTACTGAATGGCTTTATCAGATTATAATAACATAATGACAGCAAGTTGATTAGAAATACAATAAATAATTATATCCTTAGGCATCGAGTTGCATGCCCCCCACCCAATAATTTTTTAAGATTGACGATAATCCTTTGCGTCAACTGATGTAGCGGGGGAAAAAACTGGAATTTCTAAAAATAATTAAAAAAAATACCGTATAATGTTTTCAGTAGATAAATTTACGGTTTTCGTTTTAGCAGGTCAGGTGTAATTGTACGATATTCTTTTAAGTGAGACTAAACTATTTTTCTGTATAAGGAAGATTCCGTTTTCACAGGTTTTGCTGTATTTACACATATGCAGTTATTTATGTTATAACAATAAAACCTGTCAAAACAGAACTTGACTATACCAGAATCCTGTCTTAAATGGAAACTTTTTGCGCTCAAGATGAAAGGATTACCATACAATTATATGTACTAAGGGAGGAATCTGTCTAAAACTTTTTTTGGTCGTTTACGATTGCTTTTTCTCAGCTTTTACTATATATACTATATATGGTTCACCAGTGTAAATAAAACCTGTCTATAATGGAATCCTGTTTTAGTTGCAAACATTTCATAGTTCCAATGAAAGAGATACTTTGAAAATTTACCTACTATTGCTGTAATAAAATTAAAGTATCGCAAACACCTTTTGCTAATGTTCTGTATTTAGTAACAAAACTGAAGTATTTCTGTTTGTATTAAAAGTTTAGCTATTTGGGGATACATGATCCCTGGGATCAAGTATCCCTAGAAAAAGGGGATCAAGTATCCCCATTTTGTGTTTAGAACATAAATGTATATTTCAGGTGGTAAATAAACAAAACTAATTTGCTAAAGATGTTATATTGAGAATAATAAAGTTTATACTTTTAAATGATATACAATTCAATTTATCGAATTTCCAACAATAGAAAATAAAAACAAAACTTTAAAAAAGTTGAACTTGCAACATTTAAATATTTCCTTTTTATGCTGAAATAAAATGGCTGTAAATGATTTTATGTTGCTAGATTATCTAAAATAATGCATCTTAAAATGTACTGCCATATTTCAAAACTCTACATATTGATTTTAGTATACTTTATGATCAGGGACCAAGTATCTCCAGTCTTCCCTATGGTATAAATTTATTTGTACCGTCAGTAAAAATGTATCCAGACAGTTGTTTTTTTTTTCTTTTTTAACTTGCATGCATACCCTCCCCCCCCCCCCCTACAGTAATATGTGATTTCAAAGGAGATAAAGTTAATAGTTTGTTCTTTATCTAATCGTAGTACAGTCGAACCTCGTTATCCAGACACTCTAATGACCAGAAAAAAGTGTCGTCATAAGCGAATTGTTGCGGTAACTGGAGTTGGAGAGAAATACCGTATTAACTCGCGTAATAGTCGCACTTTTTTTGCCAGTTCTTCATTGTGAAAATATAGGTGCGACTTTTATGCGAGGAAATCTACTACACAATATTGTACACTCTAATGCTAAAACATTACTGGTATAAAAAAAACACATTATATTAAATTTAGTAACATACTAAATGTTTCCAGATTAGTCTGCTGTTTATTAAATACCATTTTTCTTTTTATGGTAATATTTTTATAGACATAAAATTTACAAATGATATTTGTAAAAATTTTGATAAAAAATTCTCATAATAAATCACTTTCACTGAATATACCAGAATTACTATTGTAATGTGAATCGGTGTCTAAAGAACGGAGTGATCATTGGGTATATAATAAATGGGAGTGACAGAACAGATGAATCCATTATGAGTACTCGTTCTGGGAAAAGTACTGCTGATAATATTCTATATTCTAAATGAAAGCCAAATACGTGACTGCGACTTTTATGCGTAGAAAATATTTTGATGATTTTTTTCTGCTTCAAAATGGGGGTGCGACTGTTACGCGAGGGCGACTATTACGCGAGTAAACAAGGTATGTTTACAAAAAGCTGTACTTTTAATTATTTTAAGACAATTTTAAATTCACAACTGTTCTTGCAGTTTTAAGCAATAAAACATTATTATTAAACAAAATAGACACAAAAACAAAATTAAAAAGAATAAAAATCAGATTTATGATGACTTGTTTTTTATTGTTACATGAAACATTGATGAATTAAGGTTTGTTTATCTCTAGATGTGCTTCCTACAATTCTTTATTGTACAATGAACTGTAATCAATGTTCGTTGTTTCAGAAATGGATGTTAGATAATTTCTGATCATTTCAATGCAACCTAAAGATTCGGTTTTAGTCGGGTGAAAAACGCCGTGTAACCACAAGAAAGCGCCGCCTGACCAGAACAAAAAGTCCGTGAGTAGACTGATGCGTCTATCTGGAGCTTGAGTAGGTCATTCATAGTGTGTGAGTTTATTTATTCAGATAAAGAATTGAAGTAAAATTTCTCATATATCTCAATGGTTATTTTAGAAAACTTTGGTGAAAAATTTGGCTAAGACATTTCTTACCGCTTAATTTCCGTGCTTATAAGATAGATTGTGAAAAATGGATAGTTTTCCTAAACTGTCGGGATATCCGGAGTTGAAAATTATTCATCGACGTGAAATCCGGAATTTATTTACATTAAAATCATATACAGAAAAATCAAGACTTTGAAATTCTGACGTGATAAACGGAGTGACGTGAAAACCAGGTGTCGGGAAAACGAGGTTCGACTGTATATATGTTTTTTTTATTATCAAATATTAAACAAGCTAATACATTAAATTTAATAAGAAATTTGAAAATAAGTAAAAGACTTTGAGACAAAATCAATATTTTCCAAAATTTTCATTTTCCTAAACATTTATTAAAAAAAAAATACTTTTCATAAATTTACGAAAATTTATATCATTACTTCATTAATAAAGTTTCGGGGTCTGGGGGGTATGCCCCCCACCCCCACCTGTGGGTGCGCCGGTGGATGGATAACTTTTCCCAATTGAAATATGCTTTGTATGCGTTATTATCAATGTTATGTAACTTTGTAGAATTTATAATTTTTTATACAGAACTAAAAATAGATAAATAAATAAAATAAAAATCGGATAGTTTTGAAAAGCACGAAACATAATTTAGAATTTTATAAAACAACATTTTTTTTTCGTTACATAAAGTGTGTCAGTTTTTAGTCCCCGATTTGCTATTTCTTTCTCCCAACAAATGAAATGTCGTCTCCAGAAAATAACTCTCAGTTGTATAAGCCACTCGTAAAACCAAGCAGCTGTATCATTGTACTGTTAATACTCCACTTCAAATTTTAAAGCTTCTGAGCATCGCACACTTTCAGTTTTTATACCGTCGCATTGAAAGGAAAAAAAAAGTTATTTTAAATGCAATTTGTTTGAAAACTGCATCTCCATTTATTTTTGAGATATTCTTTTTTTTTTTTTTGTAATCTTTAGCTCCATTTGTTTAATTTTGGCAACTGAAGTACTCCATTCCTGCAGAAAGTAAAGAAAAAATAATTGGAAAATAGTAATTATATCTTTTTGTTGCCATTTTTCCATAACTACTGAAAAGAAATATTTAATTAAAGTACGTGGTATTTTAAAAAAATATAAATGGATGATTTCTGATAAAACATGGAGCTATTATAAACTATATTTAATTTAATTATCTATATTACAAACAAATGAAGGAATATGAATCATTAGATAGCCGATTTTTTTTAGTAACATCTGTTTTTTGTTTGTTTGTTTGTTTTGTGTGTGTGTGTATTATTTACCGATAGTGACGTCATATCAATGCTTTACTGTAGATGTTGTTCAAGACTGAGGAAAATGAGGAATCCTTAATTGAGGATCTTAAATGAGGAATTCTTCAGGGGATGCAATTAACGTCATTTTATATAACATAAAAGCGTGTGTTTTGATTCTTAAAACTGAAATATGTTTTGTATTATTCATATTTATATACAATACATATATGTATATATATATATTTCATCCTGGGCGACACTAAATTTTGGAAAAGCAGAATTCCTGTCTTCTAGTCTTTTTTATTTTTTTTTAATCGTCCCCATACTTTTAACGTTACCCTAGAACTTTCGGCCATTTTACAGCCGTTATCAATAGAATCCGATGTTAACATCCATTACCAAAGACACCATTAACAAAAAAGAATTGAAATTATATTTTTTTATTATTTAGTACAGCAATTTAGCCTCAAGTAAAACTAATTTTAGTGTATTAAATTTTAAATTTTCTTATTTAAACAAGGGATTTTTTTTTAATTATGCTTCTATTACAAGAAAAGAACTGCGAGCAGCTAGCCAGGTGTTGTTCCCATACCGATTCATTAAACAAAAACCACTCTATCTTCAAATTTGGCATAGCCTTTTTTCTTCGATTGTTGTATTGCCTATTGAGGGTATCCTTTAATGACATTCATCCATTGTACGGCATTCCTTCAACTGTGCGCCCACAGATGTTAAAACTTGGATACTCTTTAAAATTACATTGAAAACATTAACTTGTTATATTTTAACAAATAGTAAATTGACTGACTTAAAAAGCATTTCATACTTTTAAAAGGGAATTCCTGAATGGATCCTTATTCACATTTGACTGCATAAAACAATATAGAAATTAACCAATATCAAGGCTATTTTTCAAAAAAAAAAAAAAAATATTTAGAGTTCAAAAAATACTTTTTTTTGCTCCTAAATATTTCTTTTTAAGTAATATCCTGATTCTATGCGATTTGTGTTAAAGTTCTTTTTGTCTCTGATTATCTTTATTTTATTTATTGTAATGAAAAATCAAATAAAACTATGAATTTCTCGAAAATGCCTGCTACTATGCACCATGCAGTCGGAAATTTGGAAAGTTTCTTCCAAATAAAGGCCAAATTTATTAATCCTTTAACTGACAGTTAAATTTAGACAGTAAAAATTTTAGTTATTGTTACTTAGATATCGCAGCTTGAAATTAATTTTTTTACCCTAAAGCTTGAAGAATTTTTTTTTCTTTAATTATTTTATTAATTCCAGTGTTCGCATCTGCGGTAATCCCAAGGCTGCGGCTTAGTCTGACTGCGCAGTAAGTAATCAGGTCTTTGTAGTGGTAAACGGAAAAAAGGTGACAGGAAAAAACGGGACCGGAAAAAACGTGACAGAAAAAAGAAGAGCGGAAAAAACGGGACAAGGAAAAAACGGGACCGGAAAAAACGGGACACGGAAAAAACGGGACCGGAAAAAACGTGACAAGGAAGTGTTAAATATTGAACTTGTCGATAAATAAATGTTAAAAACTAATCTAATGTTTTTCCACTGTCAGTTTCTTACAGCGTAGGGGAAAGGGGGGGGGCACAGTTAATGGGTGAGTTAAACAATTCTAAGATTTGGTCCAAGAAAACAAAATTTTAACATTTCATTGAGAGAAGTTTAACATGACTTCTACAAGGGACAAGCTGGTGCTTTCTAACGAAGGGAGGGGGGGGGGGATTAAGGAAATACAATTTATAGATTCTTTCAACTGCAGATTCGCGAACTCGAATCCAAATATTTTTTGTCGATTTCTACGAATGCTAATATTGAAAAAAATTTAAAATTCGCTTACGATAATTCTAATTAACATCACTACTTGATATTTGATATTCGCGAACGGTAATACCAATATTTTCCGTTGATGTTTAAGAATGCTATTATAAAAAAAATTCCTGAATATTCGCATATGAAAATTCACATTTACACTACTACTTAATTTGGATATTATGTGAATAAGAATGCTTTCCGTTGATAATTGGAATGCAAATATTGAAAAATGTTGTGAATGTTCGCATACGAGAATGCTCGTTTACATAACAACTTGTTTTTCGACTTACGCATGTATAATATCATATATTTTTTTTTTTTTTAATTTTAAAGAAGTTAGTTATAATAGATTCGATTGGAAAGTTTTATTTTTATTATTTTTATTTTATTTAACGCTATTTGAATTTTTTGTTTATTAACATAAAATTATATTAATAATAATAATAATAATATTTTTTAGTCTTTCTGAATCACTTATCAATTTATAATTTTTTATGTCTCGATCAGTGGCATTAGTATTTTCAGATATTAGCAGAACAAATAAAGAAAAAATAATAATAAATATCTTTGTTAAGATATGCCTAAAATTAGAAATTAGCATAGTTTGTTACTTTTTTTTTTTTTTTTTTTTTTTTTTTTTGTTATATTGAGCAATTGATTGAAGTCAAATTTTTTGCAATTTTTGGTTTCATCATGGAATTTCCAGATATATTATTCTAAACATTTAAACTAAACAAAATAAATTAAAATAAACATTTCTATAAGATACTGGAATCACGGAAAAAAAGCGCACGTTAGGAAAAAACAAATCGGATAAAAGACCACGGGAAAGTATTCTATTTATTAAGTTGTATACATAACAGAAAATATAATATGAAGTTTGTTTTTTAAGGAATTTAATATATATTTTAAAAACACAGTAAACCTTATATATTTTTTAACGACATGAAGGCCATATTTAAATAAACAATTAAAACTAAAGTGCAGTTTTTCCACTGTCAGCTTTTTACAGCGTAGGAGATGGGGGGGGGGGGAGGTACTGAGTTAATGGGTGAGTTAGACAATTCTAAGATTTGGTCCAAGAAAACACAATTTTGACATTTCATTAAGAAGTTTAGTACGACTTCTACAACGGACAAGTTAGTGCTTTCTACGGAGGGGGGGGGGGGTATTAAGGAAATACAATTTATTGATTCTTTCAATTCGCTATTGATAGCTTATATATAAGCAAAGATGTTTTATATATTTATAAAACTTTAATCAATAATGATTTTTGGGTACAGTGGAGGACGGAGGGGGAGGGAAAAATTACGTACACAGCTTATAAAGGGAATAAAATAAAGACGAAGAGAGGAGGCATTTTCTTTAGAGGAATTTTTTCATTATACTGCCTTTTAGCTCGCAGGCTATCAAAGCCCAAGGGCTAATGAGCACGCAGGTTCTGTATGTATGTATGCACTTACGTCTTATGTACGTAACGCGATAACTCTTGACAGAAACATCCGATTTGCTTCATTTTTTTTCCAGGTTCATTCTGATAAGGCGATTCCCTAATTAGTTTTCGGGGTTATTGGTTAACAGTAAAGGGGGCTACTCCCCACACCTTAATTTAGATAAATGGGTTTTTCATGCAGAATTATTCGATTTGCTCCAAATTTGGTATACCGATTTATTATATTAAGGAGCTTCCATGATTAGTTTTGGAGCATCATTAGTTAAATATAAAGGGGGGAAAGGGGGCTAGACCCCCTTAATTTAGATAAATGGGTGTTTCATGCAGAGTTATTCGATTTGCACCAAATTTAGTACACCGGTTTGTTATGCTAAGGAGCTGCCTTGATTAAATTTGGAGGTTTATTGGTTAAGTATGCAGAGGGGGGCTGGGGCTAGTCTCCCCTTAATTTAAATAAATGGGTTTTTCCTGCAGAATTTTCCGATTTGCTTCAAATTTGATATATCGGTTTATTCCGATATGGCGCTTCATTCATTAGGTTTGGAGACTCGTTGGTTAAATTTATAAAAGGGGGAAAGGGGGGCAAGTCCCCTCTTCTTAATTTAGATAAATGGATTTTCATGCAGAATTATCCAATTTATTTTATTTTTTTCTAAGTTCATTCTGATAAAGCGCTTTCCTGATTAGATTTGGAGGTTCATTAGTTAAGTATAAAGCTTAATTTACCTATATGGTTTTTTCATGCAGTATTATCTGATTTGCTTCAAATTTGGTATACCGGTTTACTATGTTAAGGAGCTTCCCTGATTAGATTAGGGGGTTCATTGGTTAAGTACAAGGGGGGGGGCGGAGGCTAACCCCCCTTCATTTTTTTTTTGAGGTGCATATTCTTTGAAAGATATATTTTACAAGATTATATTATACTGTTATATTTTACAAGAAAACCCTATTGTTCCGTTTGCTTCTATGTCCCATTAGCCCCCAGTCTCCCCTATATGTATTTTTCCTCAATATTTGTTATCTGGATTTTTTGTTATACTGATAGCATGAACTACGGGTGACATGAACAAAAATTTTAATTCCCCTTGAGGTTCATGTTAACGAGGTTTGACTGTATTAACTTATCTTTATGTACCTAAACTTAATTTGGTAGGCAGAAAAAAAACCGCATGGGAAAATTAAGATTTATATTTCGGATCAATTCTGTGGAAACTGATCGAGAAAAAATTCTGGAAATGTTCATACATATAGGAATAAAAAATATTTCGTAATCGTATTAGCGAACGTGGAAACGGAAAATATGAAACTTAGCAATTAAATAATACATTAACCCTTTATGTGACGACAGTTCTTCAAAATACCATTAAAATAACTGTTTATAAAATTCATTTAATACATCGATTAGTAGTAGTACAGTTTAGAATGAGTTACAGACGCTTTACTCTATCATGTTAGAAAGCATTATTGGTTGCACAAAACAAAAGTATTTTTAAAATGATGATTTCTTTGCCTTTGCATCTTTTCAGCTTTCTTGATGTTAAAAGATTGGGGGGGGGGGGGGGGGGGGGATTCTGTTGTAAGAACATGACATTTGTACATTTCCTAAATCTACAACAAGGTTAAAACAATGTGAGTTCTTAAATTATTGCCCCTCCAGTGGCCGAGAGGTTCTGCTCTCGAAGCTGGTAGACGGGAGGTGCTGGGTTTGAACCCAATCGCACCCGTCGGCCCAATCGTTCGGAGTTTTTGTGGTTTGCTTCGAACCATGGATTTCCATGCGTAAATACGGGTTAGGTTCCATTAGAAAGACACCCAAGGAGGGCACCCCCACCTTTTGGGCCCATATCCCTCGTGTTGATAATTGGCCGTCATAAACACAACGAACCAATCTCTTAAATTATTATACATCAATCTGCAATAGTTAAGTAAAAAATAATTCAGTCTTTAAACTTGTGAGGTCTCTAGAAATTTAGCATATGGCACTTCAGGGAATATTTAAAAAGGATAAATACAGCTGAGTATTTGTTCCAATAATCCGGTTCAAAGTTATTCATTATACGCTATCTCAAATTGTGTGAAATATCTAAAATGAACTCCATTACCTATTATTTACATGAAAATATCTCATAAAACACGATGGGTGGCACGTAAAAAATTCACAGAAGAAACAACCCTTTTATTATACATTATTCGTCTGTCAGATTAATATCATTCAACAAAAACCATTCTGGAAAACTAAGGTTTATCTTCTATCACTTTCAAATATGTATATTGAAGTGAGTTGTAAAATTCCAATGTATTTTTCGTCAACATAATACCTGTCTATCATTCTTTTAAAACTACAATCTGCAAAACGCCTGTTACAATCAAATAGAAAGCAAAATATTTTGAATGATTGTCAATCAATAATAAGAGGAACCACTCTCTTTGTTGAAGGATTAAGTATTTAACCTGGGGGGTCCCATGCTTCGAAAGCATGATTTTTCATTAAAGTTCAAAATATGGGTACATTTTTTCTTAATAGCCATATTTATTTAGTTTGAAATATTTTAATTTTATTCAATTATATATTTTTTAGTAAGCTATAGAATTTTTTTATTTATTTATTTATTTATTTATTTATATATTTTTTTTATATTTAGCCATGCCTTTATGTTTAAAAATGAATCGGAAAATTTGTCAAAGTTTCGCGTTGTTGAGTAGAGAATTTGAGAATCGCCTAAATGTACATATATATTTTTTCGGTTGTCCGATTCCATGACATTTTTAACTTAATTTCGTTATTTGTTTTTTGAACTGGAAGACGAACCAAATTTAATGCCTCCCCCTTCTACCCGGCAGCCCAGGGTATACGCCCCCTAGCTTCCCTCTAGTTTAAACCCTGAGGTCATGGAAAGTTAGTTAAACAGTATTACCAAATCTAATCGTATGTAATATATTGCCCTCTCTTTAAAACGATCTAATTGCTTGATAGGAAACAAAATAAATTAAATAATAAAATTAATAATAAAATTAATAATAATAAAATTAAATAAATTATAAATAACTATTAGTTATAATATTAAAACTTATGGAATTATATTAAGAGTACCTATAGATTAATACTAGTTTACCCCTGTTGTCCATACCAGCCCCGCCCATTTATCAGAATGAACATAGAAAAAATTAAAATAAATTGGATAACTCGGCATGAAAATCCATTTATCTAAATTAAGAAGAGGGGACTTTACCCCCTTTCCCCCTTTTATATTCAACCACGAATCTTCAAACCTAATGAAGGAAGCGCCATATCGGAATAAACCGATATATCAAACTTGAAGCAAATCGAAAAATTCTGCGTGAAAAACCCATTTATTTAAATTAAGGGGGACTAGCCCCCTTTCCCCCCTTTATATTTAACTAATGATCCCTCTTCATACTTAACCAATAAACCTCCAAATTTAATCAAGGCAGCTCCTTAGCATAATAAACCGGTATACTAAATATGGTGCAAATCGAATAACTCTGAATGAAAAACCCATTTATCTAAATTAAGGGGGTCTAGCCCCCTTTCCCCCGTGTATACTTAATTAATGAACCGCCAAAACTAATCATGGAAGCTCCTTAACATAATAAATCGGTATACCAATTTTGGAGCAAATCGAATAATTCTGCATGAAAAACCCATTTATCTAAATTAAGGGGGTCTAGCCCCCTTTCCCCCCTTTATATTTAACTAATGATCCTCCAAAACTAATCATGGAAGCTCCTTAATATAATAAATCGGTATACCAAATTTGGAGCAAATCGAATAATTCTGCATGAAAAACCCATTTATCTAAATTAAGGTGTGGGGAGTAGCCCCCTTTACTGTTAACCAATAACCCCCAAAACTAATCAGGGAAGCGCCTTATCAGAATGAACCTGGAAAAAAAATTAAAGCAAATCGGATGTTTTTGTCAAGAGTTATCGCGTTACGTACATACAGACGTAAGTGCATACATACATACATACAAAACCTGCGTGCACATTAGCCCTTGGGCTTTGATAGCCTGTGAGCTAAATAGCAGGATAATGATAAAATTCCTCTAAAGAAAATGCCTCCTCTCTTCGTCTTTATTTTATTCCCTTTACAAGCTGTGTACGTAATTTTTTCCCTCCCCCTCTGCCTTATAAAACATCTTTGCTCATATATAAACTATCAATAGCGAATTGAAAGAATCAATAAATTGTATTTCCTTAATACCCCCCCCCCCCCTCCGTAGAAAGCACTAACTTGTCCGTTGTAGAACCACACTAAAGTTCTCTTAATGAAATGTTAAAATTGTACTTTCTTGGACCAAATCTTAGAGTTGTCTAACTCACCCATTAACTCTGCCCCCCCCCCCCTACGCTGTAAGAAACTGAGTGGAAAAACTTGAGTTTTTAGCATTTATTTATCGACAAGTTCAATATTTAACACTTCCTTGTCACGTTTTTTCCGGTCACCTTTTTTCCTTGTCACGTTTTTTCCGGTCCCGTTTTTTCCTTGTCCCGTTTTTTCCGCTCTTGTTTTTTCTGTCACGTTTTTTCCGGTCCCGTTTTTTCCGGTCACCTTTTTTCCTAGATTCGGGCAGACAAGACGAAGTCATAAATATTTTCAACTGTGTTGCAAAGTATTAAAAAATTCATAGCAATCCTTTATCACTTAATAAATAGAAAGAAGAAATAGCTACAAAAAGTATTTTTGTTTCTTTCTCATTACTAGATTGAGATAGTGGTATTACTATATATGAAAATTTAATGCTGTTAATGTATGAAAATGAATGTTTGAACTATTATAATTTTTCATATGAGTGATGTCGTGTTTTTATTACTGGATATAAATAAATAAATAAGAATTTCAGAATTTAACTTCCCCTACTTCACCCTAATTGAAAAAGGAAAATTCTAATTTTATCGTTTCATTACAGTATTTAAAGCTGTTAAAAACTATAAAAAAGTAAAAAATAGTCTCAACAACGTGAATCTTTCCGATACATTCTTACATAAAAACTTTAAATTTGCTTACATTACTATTCAATCGAATATCGTTTTTATTTTAATATAGTTTGAATTATAATAGAATAGCTAGCAGATGACAATTATTTCCTAATTGTTGTATCTAAAACCAATCCAAAATACTAACTTTAGCATCATTTTCAGAATAATATTTTGCCTTCATCAGAAAAAGAGAAAATGCATTCGATTTTTTATCATCTGAATAAGAATATCGTTAAATTCCGTGCTTAAAAATATACACATATGATTTTCAAAATGTGTATTTCCCTCAGTATTTGCCTGGAGGCAAAGGGTATATTGTTTTATGTTGTAGGATGACCATTTTTTTTTTCCAATACGCCTTTCTGGTGGCAACATCATCACTCTGTTAAGTGATTTCGATTTTTCAATTGAGTGAAGTATAGCCTCTTAAGCAGATGAATAAGGAAGACTAGAATTTATCAAGATTTCCAACAGTTTTAAACGTTTTCCAGATTGAACAAAATTTTATTAGATTTACGAAAAGGCTTATCCGCAGACATACTAAAGTGTTGGGTAGAGTTATACATATAGTAAAATAAAAATATAGTAATTTTTACTATAGCCATGGGCAGAATGCAGGAAATTTTTGTCATATCTTTGGGACGCTTCAAAATATTTTAAAGTATAACATTTTCATGCATTAAATGAGCGGAGGTGTTTAATGAGCACGGTACAAAAGATTTAAGAGGGGAGAATGAAGTGTCATAACATGTTTTCATGTTCACACTTTAAAACCTGTCTACACAGAGGGTGAGGCGCAAGTTAAAGGTGGTGTGGTTTACCATGAGTCATGGATTATAGAGATTTGCTGTCAAGAAAAAGAAAATGAAGAGAGAATCGTTCTGTGAAATAATATGCTATAATGGGATTTTTTTCAAAAAGATAATGAACTCAGAATAAATATAACCACTTTTTACGAATAAAACTAACTTTTAAACAAAAATATTTGCTGTGCATTTAAATGCAGATGTACAATTATCCATCTTCTGCTAAATGGGAAAAAAAAAAAAAAAAAAAAAACAGCAAAATAATGATGCAAACTGGCGAATCTATTAAGGCGACTACATCGAATTGCTTTTGAATGAGCTAATTTCCCACTTTTATAGAAATATAGCCTTTAAATGGCGTCTGAATATTAAATCAACCACTCTGCGCAACAGAATGAGAAAAGTATATATTTTAAAATTATTATTCATTTATTGCCTCACTGAGTGTACACATGTCTTTATCATTCATAATATGAAATGAAATAGGAAAAAAACACAGAATACGTATAAAAATTAAATATTAAACAATGTTTATTCTAAAGACATCATCATATTTTTAAAAAAGAAAAGAAAATAATAGGAACGAAAATCACGTATTGTTGAGTTTTATTCCATTTTCGGCGTTAAATTAAATTCGCAATAATTTAATACGAACCATTAGGGAATCGCAGAAAAAAAAAAAAAAACTTTTTGTTGTGAAATTTTAGCCCTCTAAGATAACAGGAAAGTTTGCCTAAAATAGCCCTAAAATTTGAAAAAAATTACAGAAATGTAAAATTTATAGATTTTTTTTTTCCCGAATTTCGATACAGTTACTAATGTTGGTTTATATATATTCTTGTGGACATGTTTACTTAGAATATAAACACAAATGAGTATATTAATTGTATTCTCATCTTCTTATGACTTAAAGTGAATTCTTCTTACATGCCTCTGAAGATTATAGCAATAATTAGTTTGATTTTTTTTTTCAAAACGAATTATTTAAGCGTCCTAAAATGACGCTATAAAAAACAATGATTTGTAAAAAATTAAATAATCAAAGTATGATCAATTTGGGATCGATATAAAATGTAATAAAAGTGTAATATTCTTTGTTAAATATTATTTTTTGAAGAAAATGTTGAATATCGAAATATCGATGCTTGAAAACACACGCTCCGTAATGTTAATCCTACGAGCAGGTTATTTTCAAATTTCTCGTTTCAATTTGAATATTTCTAAACGCTTTTTTCTGCGTAGGATAGCTGAGCTCAATATTTAATCTGACTCTTTTTTTATTTTTTCAATTTTGGTTGTAGATTTTTTTAAAAGTACTTTCAGCTTCGAAACTGGTTTCGAATCCCCTTAAGGCTTTTCGTTCTCAAATGCCCGCCGACTGAAGCATAATTTTCTAACACTCATTTGAAATTTGAAGTTAGTTTTTTGACGAAAGTGTATAAATTCGAACATATTCTTTTGGAAGTGAAAAAACTTTGCAATTTTTTTTTCTTTCGATATAATACGATTCCAATTTGAGTTGCTTTTATTTGTCTCATAAGCCTCTTTTATTCAAGTTTTATCGCTACACCCCCCCCCCTTTTTTTTTTCTCTTGAAAATCTTGTGGCTTTACGGAAAAACGAAAAACACATTCATATTTCTAGTGTATAAAGAAGACTGCCTGCAAATTTCGTGAATTTACGATTTAAATTGACTAGGGAATTGTGTCAGACAGTTAGAAGCTTAGATTTATAAAAAGATTAAAACAGCCCAAAACATCCATTTTAATTTTTTTAGAAAATCCAGTGTCTTTATAGAAAAACGAAACAAAACAAACCATTATTTTTTCTTAACGATTTTACTTAACGTAGCTTTTCAGCTTAAATTTATCGCGAAATAAAAAACTGGAATAAATAAATGTATTCTGTGTAAGGAAAGAAAATACGCTTAGATCGAATATTAATACTGTGAATTGTTAATCTATAAAAAAAAATTAAATTCATTTTAAACATTCATTCTCGTCCCAGTCTCAACAATAGGTTACATTTTTCTTTTTCTTTTCTTTTCTTTTTATTCTTTTATAGATACAATGCACCAGATTTAACAAAAAATAAACAAATTGGTATTATTCCTTCTAAGTTCATTATTTTGATAAGAAAGGTAATTCGTAGAGAAAACTTAAATTTCCTTACCGAACGTAATTAAATGCATATGAGATAACTATAGCAATATTGCCAAGAAAATACTGAAAGCATAGATTAACAAATGCACAAGGGCTATAATATATTTCCTATGTTCATGCGAGGTCCAAACCCAAACCATTCAATGAAGACTATCAAAATTTTTTAATGTCCCACCTAACAAAGTGAAAACGGAAGAAAGAGGATAAAGAAGCAAATAGAAACGACTAGTAATCTGCCACCAAAACGCAGGATTGGGGGGATGTGGGGGGGTAGTATGTAGTCTGGATAATGTGAAAAGCATTTATGTTAGACATGTTTAAAAACATCAGAATAAATCCGGAAATTCAGAAGCAGACTTTTCGGAAACACGGAAATTAATTATTACGAAAGAGTGAATCAAGAGTGTTAATCATTGTTTTATATTACTATTTTTACTTTCTGCTATTTTTACAAGAAGAAAGTATTGGATTCGTGAAATATTTTTACTTCTGGTTTTCGACGGATTTATACGTTTCAGAATGTCCTGAAAACTATTTGATGGTTTTTAGAAAATGTCTGTCTGTGAGTCTGTCTGTCACTCTGTAAGTCTGTGTGTGACAAAAATTTTGTGAGCGCTCTATCTCAAGAACTAAAGCACGGAATTTCACAAAACTTTAGATTCACTTAGACCTTGATATAGACTGGTTCTGATTAGTTTTGGGGGAAAATCGCCTCACAGGTGGCACTGATATGCTGCACTATTCATGATTATCGCAATAGCTCTAACTCAAGAAAAAATACACGAATTTTCATCAAACTTCAGATTCAGTAAGTCCCTGATATACATTAGTGCTGTTTAATTTTTGGTGTGAATTGCCCAACATGTGGCGCTGCTGTGCTGAATTTTTCACGATTTCCGCAATAGCTATAGGGAGATGGGGGCATGTGTGAACATCGCAATTTTTCGATAGTTATTATAAGTCTTTTTATTTGAAAAAAATTACTAAAGATGATAGCACCTGTAGACATATGGTAAAAATTTTTGGAAGCTCTATGACATTTTGTTTGTCCTCTGTAGCAAAAACACTGTTTTTAGATATCAAAAGTAAAATCTTTGTTCCAAGTTGATAAGCGAGTAACTTTATTTATTTATTCATTTATTTGAATTTGAGTGTTTTAACGTATACTATGAATACTAATAAACATTTTTGGTAAAGTTCTTTTTCTTCTAAAATTGAGAAATTTTAATAATTTATCAATTTAACAGAAGCAGCAATGTGGGGCAGTTGTGAACAGACCAGTTGAGGCAGATATGAACAGTTGATAAGTGTCCAAATAATCATTCTGTGATTCTGTTTCTTTCAGTTAACTTAATGAGAAATAATGCGAGTTCCATTACCTACAATGTTTCTGAAATAGAAGATATTTTTCTCGCACGAAGTTGATTTTGTATTGAAACTTCCACAAACACATCTTTCAGCAAATACATAAAGAGCAACAACCTCATTTATGTTCAATTGTACTTTAAATAAATTTAATGTTTTCTAAAATGCAATAAGTGTTACGTATTATTTTACTAAACGGTTTACAACAATATTTTTTATGCATTGTTAATACAAAAGTATTACTTTGAACAACTTTGCAAATTTTTCTATTACATTTGTTCTAAACTTGCAATGATGGCTTACTTCCATCTCTAAAACTGTTATGTATATAATGCTTTGAATGGAGATAGAAATACCAGTAATATTTTAAGGAAAAAAGAATTTTAAACTGACAACTACCGTAAAATCCCGATTGTACACCCCCCCCCCCTTTCTTTGAAAAGTAAAAGAAGTTGGGGGGGGGGATTATAGTCGAGATATTTTTTTCATTAAAAAACCCTTCTTTATCTATAATTTAAAAGTAAATAAGGCAAATACAGGAGTGAGAATCTTTCGTATTTCGGCAGATTTCTGATAAATAGTATGTAAATGCCCCCTCCCTAAAAATTCCCCCAAATAAAAACCCTTAAGCAAAATTTTAAAGTTTTAATTTCTTTTTTAAAATTGCTTCTTTATTTTTGTTTATTTTATTGCAACAATACCTAATGAATCATCTAAGCCTCACCCCCCCCCCCCCCCAGATCTACTTATTTTCATTTTATAATCTTTTGCTTAAACATATCACACAGAAATATATATATATATATATTTCTTTATGGTGAATTTAAAAGGTATTATAACGAATGATTACGATGACAAATGAATAACAGACTTCAAAACATGTTAAAGGATATATTTTCCTTGTGTTCACATGTGCCCCACGTGTGTTCACAACTACCCCGCTGATGGGACACATGTGAACAATTTTTTGAATTTATAAAACTATTAAAAAATGTAAGAAGAACGATACAGGTGATTTTTAAAAATTACCATGTGTAAAAGAAAGTTCTGTTTACTATATGGGTTAGTTTTTGTTTATAGAAATTAATCCAGTTATGAGAAAAAGCTATATTTATGCGAATTGTTCACATGTGCCCCCATCTCCCCTATCTCAAGAACTAATGCTTGAATTTTCATCAAGCTTCAGATTCAGTTACTGCCTGGTATAAATTGGTCAAAATTTGTTTTTGGTGTAAATCGCCCAACAGGTGGCTCTGCTATACAGAATTCTTTACAATTTCCGCAATAGCTCTATCTAAAAAATTAATGCACGGATTTTCATCAAACTTCAGATTCAGTTAGAAGTTGTCAAAGTTGTTGATTTCGGTGTAAATCATCTAACACGTGGTGATGATATGCTGCATTTTTCAGGAAGTATTAACATGTATGAGATAGAAGCAAGTTTTGGGATTGCCACATCTGACTAGTTTTATTTACTTCACTTAAATTATTTTAGGAGTATCCCGATTCATTTACACACACACATATATATATATTGAAAAATCCAAATTCATATAATTTAACACACGGAAAAAACATCTAACAAACCGTAACTAAAACAATAAACAACAAAACCAAGAGTAACTGAAAAAACTAAATATGAAGAGAAGCGGCAAGGCTGATGACTTGCGCTGCGGGGTTAAACATGTTTTACATGCACAACATTCCCCCTCACTTGCCAAGACCAAACAAATAAAATTTGAAAAAAATGAAAACCACAAGCTAACCCATAGCCGTCAAATGAAATCCGTGAATATACTCACTGCTAAGCTGTTTTCGTTAGGTATCACGTATCGATATATCCCCATCGTCGAACAATTCCAATGTTTTATTTCGATAGCTTTTTTTCTTGATAAAATTAAGGGTTGGGTTGAGTTGGGTTGATTTTTGACGGCCAATTATCTACACGAGGGATATAGGCCCGGGGGGAGTGCCCTCCGTGGGGGTCTTTCTAAGGGAACCTAATCCGTATTAACGCATGGAAGATCCACGGCTCGAAGAAAACCACGAAAACTCCGAACGATTAGGCCGACGGGCGCGATTGGGTTCGAACCCAGCACCTCCCGTCTACCAGCTGATAAAATTAAGAGTTAAATCATTCAGAAAATGTAGTGGGTAATTTTGTTTACTAGCGTTTATGTAAAAGTTAAAAATTTCCCCAACCAATCCATCAACGTTTGAACACAAATTTGCAATACGGTTTAAACCATTTAAATATATATTTCTAAAAATTGAAACATGCGCGTTACTATTAAAGTTTAATATTTTTATTGTATCAAAATCAAAATAATTTCTTTTATCGCAAATACTATTTACTAAAATTCCGTTACACACACACATATATATATATATATATACAGGCCCGCAGCCAGGTGAGGGCCAGGTCGGGCAAAGCCCGACCTGGAAAATGTTTTGCCCGACCTGGCGCATTCCGATAAAAACTTAAATTTCCATTTTCCCCCCACTTCTTGTTCAACCTAGAATGAAGCTCGACATTCTGATCATTTTTTCACTCAATATTTCCCTTTAAAAAATTCATGTAATACAACATCAAATTTTCATTTTTCCATGACAGACCTTTCCCTCTACCCCTAAATTTGCTTTCTAGACTGGAAACAAAAATAGCAAAATTTCATCTATAAAGCTTTTTTCCTCTTCCTCTTTAACAGACCTGTCGAAAATTGCTCCATTGTGCGTGCCTCGCTTTTTCGCTTTGTAGAAATTTTCCCATACCGCTTCAACAACAAATCGGGTTTACCTTAAATCCCTAAAGCTTGCTTTCTTTATACAATTGTCACCCTATGTAATTTATCGCTAGGAGGCGGGGTTGAAACCAAAGGCTTCTGAAACTAATCTTGAAGCAGCCCGCAATACTGTTTCCTTAACTTTAATTTGCTGTACATGACAGTTAAATGCTTCTTTCGTGGAAACTTGGTCCGATTACAACAAACTCCAAAGGACACCCCCCCCACACACACACACACACATGTGAAAATACAAAATAGATAATGGAAGGTCTGTCCCTTCATCTCATCGACAGTCTCCCATTCCACTGAATTTTTTTTTTTAAATGTCGCTTCTAAAATAAACCAATCATTATTTCAAATTTAAACAATACAATATGCCAGGTTACTTACGATTTTACAAATCCAAATTTATTACTTACTGACACATTCATAAAGCCACTTTTATTCTTAAATTAAAAAATGTTACAGATGCTTTTATTAAGAAACGAAGAAACTGAATGCATTGTTTAATGAAACTGTTCTGCACTTTTTCTTAAAAGCAAATCAGTTTCCAAAGTGGTCGTCAAAGTTGCCAATATAAGCTAATTCTTGCAAGGCGACAACCTGATACAGACCATCATAAGATAGAAATAATTACAACTCAAAGTATAATACATTTATTGAAAAGTGAAAAACGGTATTCGATTCCAATTCCTAATTAAAAGAAATACATTTTATTTACGTTATGCCCAGGGCCGTAGGAAGGTGTTTTGAGGCCACCCACAAACTTTTTTTTCAAGACTCACACCCCCCACCCCCCTCTAAGATTTTGGAGAAACATCTATATTTAATTTTGCTATCCGAGTTCTATTTTATAACAACACCAGCGGATCTTCACTAGTTGATTTTTTCAAAACGAAACTCAAATTAAACGAATTTAGAGTTGGGTTGAACTGCTTTCGGCAATGTGCGTACACCCATTGGGGCTATGCCGGCTCAGAACTTGAATCAAACAAACCTTGAATTATTGTAAATTTTTATTTCGATCCGGATTAAATTAAAATTTTCAACATTTTGTTCATGGTGTTACAGGAACAGATTTGATATTCTTACAACATGAATTTAATCAAAGCACTAGCAAAATTTAACTGAGAATTCCCCTCATTTAGAAAAAAAATGTAAAATAATCACCGCAAAATGCGAAAGGATGCCAAAAATTGATAAAGATATTTCGAAGTTCATAGAGAGCAAAATGTACTATATTGTGCTAAAAGATTGAAACCGGATTTTATATTTACGAATGTTAAAAAAATTACCAGAAACAGAGCTAAAAATTCTCGAAAAATTCAAAAGTAGCAGAGAACAAAATTTGGAAAAAAAAAAAGTTTCAAACGGAATTCCCTTTGCAAATGAACCGCCACAAAAAAACCCCAAATATTGCACATAAATAAAAAAATATGGAAGTCTTTTCGTATTCTTTGATTTTTTTTTTCAGTTTGTCAATGCCATCCGCATGGCCCAGACAGATATTTTTAAGCAGAAAATACTCACTTATAATAACTTTTTTCTGCTTTGAACGGTGCCTTTTATTAAATATATATATATATTTAGAGATTTACTAATTCCAAAAATATTACCTTTGGGATGTCGTTTTCATATTTTTCAGTTTTCTCCAACTTAAAATTGTCACCCAAGTGTTCCGGATAGAAACTGAAAAAGAAAGGCTTCGGATAGACAGTACCTTTCTGTGGGCAACGAAGATGGGTTTCTTACTAGATAATAATGAAGACATACAGTCTCTCTGTCCATTTTTTTTTCTTTTTTGGTCTGACCAGATGTTTTTCTGTTCACGACAAGATTTGACAGGAAGGATACCTGTATGCCTTAAATTACGCACATCGAAATAGGTTTCTTTTTTAAATTTAATTTTTAAATTTAATTTTTTATGCTATTATTAGTGTTTTTTCGAGTTTCGTCCCCCCCCCCCCCCACATTCATAAAAGGAATCCATTTTCAACCTATCTTTCCATTTTAGCCGAATATAGTAAAGTAGTCTTCTGCGATTTTTGAATATTTCACGAAGTCTTTTATGCAATTTTTAACTTTCTTTCGCGTTCCGACGAGATTTTTTTACATTAGTAATAGGAGTCAGGTTTCGATCTTTAACCACAAGTACAAAATTTTGTCCTCTGCAATTTTTGAAATTTTTGCAAACTTTTTATGCGAATTTAAACGCTTTTCCCGTTTTTAAGCTCCAGTGATTAGAAGAGATTTTTCTCATATTTGAAGAAATTTAACAATTGAAAATTTCTAGAAATTTTGACCTTTGATTCGCGACTTTTTGTGATATGAAGGAAAAAATATTAATGCGTAAGTTCAGTTTCTAATTATGAAAAGTACAATGCAGCACAGTTGACGGAACACTATTGGGATTTGATTTGATGAAACTGCATCTTTATATTGAAGGATGTTGGGTAATTTTTACATTAGATTGGTGACTTTCTATATTTTTGCGAAAAATGGGCAAATCAAAGCATTTTTTTTTTTTTTTTTTTGGTTGTGCGTGTGTGTGTTTGAACGGAAAAAACATCCAGTCCAATGATTTATTTATTTATTTTATTTTATTTATTTATTTATTTTTATTTATTTATTTATTTATTTTTAAGAATGCAAAAGGAATCCGGTTTCAATCTTTTATATGAATATAGTAAATTTTGCCTTTTTTTTTTTTTTTTTTTTTTACATTCCTAAAAGGAATCAAGTCCTTTAGTTCAATATAGAAAGTTTATCGTTTGCAATTTCTGATTTTTTTACAAACCTTTTATGTGATATTTAGAGTATTTATTTTAAATTTCACATTCAGTCTTTTGGCTCGATATAGTCAAATTTTGCCCTCTGCGATTTTTGAATTTTTGTCCAATTTTTTATGCGATTTATATCCTTTTTTCATGTTTTGAGAAGACCTTTTGGCAAGTTTTTCTGAACCGAAGAAATATCCAGTAGATTTTGCTGCTGTCATGATTAAGATGATTGGTTGTGTTTGTGACGGCCAATTATCAACACGAGGGATAAGGCCCTAAGGGGGAAGTGCCCTTCGTGGGGTCTTTCTAACGGAACCTAACCCGTATTAACGCTTGGAAATCCAAGGTTCGAAGAAAACCACGAAAACTCCGAAAGATTAGGCCGACGGGCGCGATTGGGTTCGAACCCAGCACCTCCCGTCTACCAGCTTCGAGAGCAGAACCTCTCGGCCACTGGTGGGGCCATGATTAAGATGAAGGTGGGAAAATAACAAATTGGCTCCTGTAGCAAAATGAACGACGATGCTGGAAAATTTAACTTTTACCTGGAGACTATCATTTTTATGGAAAGAAAAATTACAATAATTCAAGAATCAGATTGGTATATTCTGAACGGGTTTACGCTGTTGAAGGCAGTGAGGCCCCAAGGGGGACCCCCCCCCCCAAAAAAAAAGAAAAATGATCTTTTTTTTTTTTTTGAAAAAACAACCGGCAAAGCAAGCGAAGCTCAGCTGGCAGATTTAAATAATTACAGAATATAATTTATGTATAATTTACATTAGTAATTTATCGAGAGAAGAGAGATGAAACGTTAAAAAAGAAACAGGTTGAACGTAAGGGGATAGGTAGCAAAGGCACACAAATGCCTGCTTATTGGGACCCCAACGAGATTAAAAAGCACATTTTTTTTAAACATTTGATAACAATAATGAGGTTTGAAAGTTTTGAATCTTGGGTTTCAACTTTTCCTCCATTTAATAGAGACCCTAAAAAAGACCTTTCAAAAAGTATTTAGAACTTTCAAAATTTCTTTCATATGGGCACCTTTAAAAAGAATGGTGGCTGTAGAAAGAAGCCCATGTCTGTTTTGGTTGAAGAAAGTAATAGTATTAAGGAGGTTTTGAACCTGATTGAGAACCCCAACGAGATTAAAAAGCACATTTTTTAAACATTTGAATAAAAAGTGGCAGCTACAAGTTTTGAATCCTGGGTTCCAACTTTTCCTCCATTTAATAACGACCCTAAAAAAGACATTTCAAAAAGTATTTAGAACTTTCAAAATTTCTTTCATCTGGGCACCTTTAAAAAGAATGGTGGCTGTAGAAAGAAGCCCATGTCTGTTTTGGTTGAAGAAAGTGATAGTATTAAGGAGGTTTTGAACCTGATTGAGAACCCCAACGAGATTAAAAAGCACATTTTTTAAACATTTGAATAAAAAGTGACAGCTACAAGTTTTGAATCCTGGGTTCCAACTTTTCCTCCATTTAATAAGGACCCTAAAAAAGACATTTCAAAAAGTATTTAGAACTTTCAAAATTTCTTTCATCTGGGCACCTTTAAAAAGAATGGTGGCTGTAGAAAGAAGCCCATGTCTGTTTTGGTTGAAGAAAGTAATAGTATTAAGGAGGTTTTGAACCTGATTGAGAACCCCAACGAGATTAAAAAGCACATTTTTTAAACATTTGAATAAAAAGTGACAGCTACAAGTTTTGAATCCTGGGTTCCAACTTTTCCTCCATTTAATAAGGACCCTAAAAAAGACATTTCAAAAAGTATTTAGAACTTTCAAAATTTCTTTCATCTGGGCACCTTTAAAAAGAATGGTGGCTGTAGAAAGAAGCCCATGTCTGTTTTGGTTGAAGAAAGTAATAGTATTAAGGAGGTTTTGAACCTGATTGAGAACCCCAACGAGATTAAAAAGCACATTTTTTAAATATTTGAATAAAAAGTGACAGCTACAAGTTTTGAATCCTGGGTTCCAACTTTTCCTCCATTTAATAAGGACCCTAAAAAAGACATTTCAAAAAGTATTTAGAACTTTCAAAATTTCTTTCATCTGGGCACCTTTAAAAAGAATGGTGGCTGTAGAAAGAAGCCCATGTCTGTTTTGGTTGAAGAAAGTAATAGTATTAAGGAGGTTTTGAACCTGATTGGGGACCCCAACGAGATTAAAAAGCACTTTTTTTTAAACATTTGAATAAAAAAGTGACAGCTACAAGTTTTGAATCCTGGGTTCTAACTTTTCCTCCCTTTCATAGCACCCCCCTCCCCCCCCAAAAAAAAGACGATTAAAAATAATTAGAGCATGCAAAATTTCTTTCAGATGGGGTATCTTAAAAAAAATGGTGGCTAGAAAGGAAGCACATTACCTGTTTTGGTTGAAGGAAGTAATTGTATTAAGGAAGTTTTGAAGCTCATTGGGACCCCATTGAGATTAAAAAGTTATTTTTTAAACATTTGAATAAAAATATGGGGCCTAAAAGTTTTGAATCTTGACTTCCAACATTTCTTTATTTTTATAGGGGCCCTAAAAAAACACAATAAAAAAAATAGAGCCTGCAAAATTTTTTCATTACCTTTAAAAAGAACGGTGACTATAGAAAGAAAGCACAAATTTTTTGAAGGAAGTAATGGCATTAAGAAAGTTTTGAAACTTATTGGGGGCCACAATGAGATTAAAAAGCATATTTTTTAAACATTTGAATAAAAATTTTGGCCTAAATGTTTTGAATTGGGTAACTTTTTCTTCTTCTTTGAATCTTCAACTTTTCCTCACTTTTATAGAAGGCCCTAAAAAAGACAATTCAAAAAGAATTCAGAGCCTACAAATTTTCTTTCATCTGGGCACCTTTAAAAAGAACGGTGGCTGTAGAAAGAAAGTACATATCTGTTTTGGTTGAAGGAAGTAATAGTATTAATGAAGTTTTGAACTTTTGGTTTCATTTTTTTCTCCCATTTATAGGACCTGCCCCCCCCCCACACACACACACACAAAAAGACTAAAACACCAGTATTTTAAAATTAGAATTTAAGATTTCAAAAGCTCTTCCATCTGACAAAAAAGGAATTTGGATAAAACAAATTAAAATGTTATTAAAAATACATAAAAAAATAATTATAAAAGTTAAAAAACATTATTCGACTCAAAGGTACAATAACTTACTACTGGGCCCCTGACTTTGCTCCCCCCCCCCCAAGAAATGGGAGACGAATCCTACGGCCCTGGTTATGCCAAATATTTTATTTAACTTTAATACATTTTTATTATGTCTCTGAAGAAACTTTAAAAATTTCGTACTGACTTTAAAAATATCTTATATTTTAAATGAAAAAAAAAAAATTCCCAGAATTGCAATGCATATTTTTGAAGAACTACGAATAAGAGATTTAAAAAATAATGAAGAAATAATCTGCCACCCCTGGAAAAATCTTTGCCCTACCTGGATGTATGGTCTAGCTACGGGCCTGTATATATATATATATATATATATTCACTCTTAAGGCGATATTTAAATTCTTTGCTCATCAATGGAAAACTTTCTGAAAATCATCTCAATGAACATTTCTTCATTTCTAAACGTAAAAGCAAAATATGGGCAGGCCTGACTATTAAAACAATTAGAAATCGAATGGCGTTTTTAATAAATAATTTGCTTAAGTAGTTATAAGTAATTTTTAATACGTAGCGGTAAATTTTCTCCTTTCCCGTGCCGTCTCGTCCGGCAATTCCGCTCAAAATGCAAATTTGACAAAATTTTCTAAAAGATACTTTGCCTTTATCAAAGAAACTGGAAAATACCATTCGATTACATAATAATAAGAAAACTTGCCAATTCCATGAGTTTCCGAACAAAAATGAATTCAGAAATGTATGAAATGACAGAAAGTATCTCCTTTCATTTTGAGAACAATGCTATAAAATGGAGGGCTCGTTTGTAAAACAATTAAATAGCAAAATGTAATTTCGAGATATTAAGGATTCAAGTTTTTAAAAGAAAACTATATTATCCTCTCGTAAACTGTCGTGATTGCTTCCTCTAAAACAGCTGATTTGTTAAAGACTGTATCCTCCATCATCCTTAGTTGCACTTATGTACTACGCATTTTGTATGATGCATTTTATTTTCTTGGACTTACATGCAAAATTTCCTTTTTTAAAATTCATATTTAAAGTTTATGGCATAACTTTTGAAATTCACATCTAATATTATGACATATATGATTTAAAAAAAACTTGTGCATTTAGAAAGGTGTCGGGATGTTGTTAACGATTTTACATGAGAATAATAATAATAATAATAATAATAATAAATAAAAAAAAATAGTTACCAATTTTTTTTACACAGTTACCAATTTTATACCCGAATCCTTCATATGTTCATATGTAATCAGTACATTGTATATGTCTCTAAAATTATTGCAACTGCTCAAAGCATTAGAATTAAAACTACCAGGTTATTTTAGAATGAACTCATTAATAAATATTTAAAATAGCACACGTTACAAGACGTATTCATATGTTGCTTGTATCTAATTTTATTCAGTATAGACCCCTTGCATTGACGTCACGTTGCTATTAGCAACGACTGATACTATAGCTTCTGGAGCACACACGTGGAACACAGAACCCCCCGTTTGCCGTTAAATGCACGTGTTATCTTTCTCTTTAATTTAGAGCTTCCTTATTTTTATTATTATAGTGCAAATAAGTCTAAAAAATCAAATGGAGAGCACCATATTCGCCTTATATTTGGGCGAAATCGCTCATATGAAGCGATTTCAGACATGTGACGTCATGTGCAACCCGTCTATAACATACTTACAGTTTTAACGCTTTTAATCGGTAGTTTTGTAGTTGCCAACTTTTAGACTTTTTTCTTACCACTATTTTTTAAAAGCATTTTTCGTCTTACCTGTCACCAAATGTCGATGATTAAATAAGGTGAAGATTGCAATTAAAGTATAGTAGCAGAAAAGCTCAAAAGTTGTCATACCACTACCATACCTAATTTATCAAAGTTCTTTTTCTATGTTAAAGTTGAAATGCACATTAACTTACGAGATTCAACATTTAAGTTACTATTTATTAATTTCGAAATAATTAATTATAGGAATATGTTAAACATTTATAAAAGATCTTGTTACAGACAAAGTTATAGATTTTTCTCAAATTTCTCAATGTACTCCTAGATTTTTTTAGGTTATTTTTCGGTTTCTTATTTTCTTGGTAAATATTTTATTATGAAGTATTTGATTTAGTACTGTTTGGCAATTTTCATTTCTGTATCTAACCATGCCATTTTAATTGTTTTGTTTGTTTGTTTTTTGTGTGACGGAAGAAGGTGGGGGGGGGGGGGACGTGCTTTCTTTGCTCCTTTTTTTAAAATTCAATGCCAATAGTATGCCAAAGCTTGGAGATGTATTTCATGACGAAGTACCCACACAAATAGAAAAAAAAAACACGTGTGTTTATTACTTCTGTTATTTCTCTTTTATTGATCTGAAGACTAATGAATAGGTTCGTCTTTTATAAATCATTGAACTTGAAACATCTGAATGCTAAAGTGTTGGTGTTGTTCATTACGTTGATTTTTACAAGTCAAGTATTTAATAAAAATTACATTATAAAAATATAAAACAGTGAAGATCAGTCCAGCTCCACGGATTTTTGTGATAAAGTTTATTGAAATTATAGATATTAAGCGAGTATGTATGACCATTGGAAAATCAGAAAATATTACAACATTGCTGTTCCTAGAAATAAAATATTGTGGGAGAATTATTAGACAACGCATTTCAATTCTTGTTTTAATGTCATTAAAAAAACCTTCAACGGCTCTGCAGAAAGTAAGACCTGATTTTTTCCTAACTTTGTTCCTAAACTTTAGTTTAATAAATAAATATGTAATATTAAGAACAATACTTATCCTTTAATAACACATGTGTCGACATCTGTAATTAGAAATATAAAATATGAATGTTGTAATGACAACATAACTTTTTCCTTTGAAAAGCCTGATTTATTTGAAACAATTGTTATACGAATCGCTTTAATAATCGTGTCTGTATATAGAGAAATGATTGAAATACCACTTTGTCTATGTTTTCTTAAATAAAATTAGAAAAAGAAAGGGCTATAATTTATAGTTGTAAAGTTATCGAAAGAACTAGATCTAAAATGTTTGTATAACGATATTTTCATTAATTACGTTCAGCTTGACATGAAACTCTGATTTCTTAAAAAGTGATTTCGACGATTTCCCAAAAACGATGCGAAACGAAAAAAAACCCATATTTATGCCATTCTACACTTTCCGAAACTTTATCAACACTATTCTGAGAACTCCTCTACTATGGGAAGGAGTTCTTGTTTTATTTACTTTGCTAAGCTTTTCAAGTGGAATAGACAAGTTTTATTCTTATCTTGGAATTGGAGAAGAGACAGGGAATATGCTGTTATCTATTATGTTCTTGAATGGTTTGGTGAAACATCTGCAAATCATTAACCCGTTCGGGACCATGGGTGCATATATGCACCCTCAAAAAGTGCTTACAGCGCTTGAGTTTGATACCAGTAAAAAAAAAAAAGTAAAATTGATTTTATTTAATTACGACATTTTCGCGATTTTTAAAGTTAAGTCAAATAATTAACAAAAACTGGTGCCAAACGAATAAAATTCGTGTAAAAGATCCTGGTCCTGAGTGGGTTAAGAAGTGTTTGCGCATACTTGAAAGTTATCAGTGGTTCTACAGAGAGAATCCTTTATAGTTTGAGATTTTAAAAGCTTTTTTATTTTAAAAATTAAAGCTATCTGGATTTTTAATTTATAATTTCTTCAAAGAAATACTTACAATAATATTTTAAACGCATATCATAGAGTCAATGATATATCTAATAGTCTGAACTTCGCATTTTTGGCTTATATGACCTTTTAGTTTTTTTTTTTTTTTTTTTTTTTTTTCCAATGACATTTTAATTTCAATATAATTACCGCACAAGACTTACTCACAATTAAAAAAAAAACAATTGAAATTCTTTTAAATTCGAAAAACAAAGCCACAAATTACCTTATATATATATATATATATATATATATATATACTGATCTTACTTCCAAATTTAAATTTATTGTAATACAGATAACTTCGTATAATTATAAATCAAATAATGTGTGTAAATTTTATGTTGAATTACTCAATTTATGTACGTATGCTCTTATATCAAATTAAAATTGTTCATTTCGTGAATTACATTTCTTTAAGATTAAACTTTAATTTTACAATATTTCTGTAATAAAGAAAAATGGACTGCTCTAAATGTGTAAATATATGTGTATATAAATGTGTGTCTTAAATATATAATTGAAAGTCAGCTGTAAATAAGTTTGAACATAAAATTTTGGTGAAAATAAAATAATTTAATTTGGGATTCTTTGCATTCAATAATAAACTTTTTGAAATGTAGCACAAAGTTTCTCTTTTAGTTTAAAAAAATATTTTTTCCATATTAAGAAAACTAGGGGATCGTACCCGGACTTCCCGCGTTACAGAATATAGGTGAAAACCATTTTTTTAATTGAAAAGTATTTTTTTTTTTTTTTTACATGCAACGTATTTTTTAGATTGCCCACTAAAAATAATAGAGCATTTTTCATATGAAAAATATGAATTATACAATCAAATAAACATTTGAAATTTATCAAAAGCGATTTTTTTTTTTATCCTCATGCTAAGATTTATTAGCCCAAGATTTTGCTACTTTCTGCATCTTTTTATTTTCTGAGGATTTCAGAGCTTTAAGCGCGTAGTTCAATTACACGTCTGTTAAATTAGTGTTTTATTTATATTATTTTATTTATTTAATCACAGATGAATTTTTATTTTTGTTTACGGAATATTAGTCGCAAGAAAATGATAAACTCTTCAGGTAGTTTTAAGTGCAAACAGATTAATCTTTCTTAATCGAGTTCCACGCGATAGAGATAAATTTAAAAATTAACCTCTCATACCCGCAATCACCCTTTTTAAAAAATTGGCATTTTAATTTGATAATTTTAAAATCATTTAAACTCAAAACTTAAAGTCACGATTGTCAGCAAAATCTTTGCATGTGAAAAGTCGCACTCTTAACTCGAGTTCCTAATCTCAGTACCGGAGAGTAAAAATTACCGTGATTTATGGGGGATTTTTTACGCATTTGTGTTAAAGTTTAGTTTTATCTAAGTTCATTCATAAGTAAAAATCATTGTTTTCTTTTAAATATAACGTCATTTTCACCTACTTAAGCATTTCACTTAGTGTCTGAAACTTAGTACATATACAGAAGGAAAAAAAAAATATGGAAACTTTATGAGGAAAATGCGTGTTTTCAAAATCAGTAATTAATTTTCCGTTCAAAATATTATATCCCTAATGGAATTTTGCGCCATTAAATCCTATACATTTTTTTTATCAACAATTTTATATTTTTATCAGATAATCACATGAATAAAGATAAATAAATCTCATTACTTCTCTATCTTCTCTGCAATAATGAAAGCTATTTCATTACCATCAATTTGAAGAAATTTCATAGAATACTTTTAAAATTAAAATGTAATAATGGGATATTTAAAAAACAGCTAGTGTGGAAACATCTACAAAAGAACAGCTTTCAGTTAAAAAAATTATTAGTAAATTTGATTCAGCAGAAAGCTCACGGCAGATGACTAAAAAACATTCTTGTGTTTTTAAATATATAGATTATATAAAATTATAAAAAAATTAAATAAAGCAAATTATGTTATTTTGATAAAATTACAGTAATGTGTCTTAAAGAATAGCAATAAAAATTTTATTAGTAGAGAGAATTTTGGACAAAAACTTGGGGAACTTGATATCATTTTAAACCTCGAATTATTGCCAAGATTTTCTTTGATTGCTTGTCTAACTCGGCGAAGCGAATTCATCCAAGAGAGAATCCTTAAGTTCTGTAATATAAATCACTATTTTTTGGACAAAGAGCATGCACACTGTATGTTACTGCTCTTCCATAAAGTCACTCTAAATGTTTGTAAAACATTGCGTTTTATCAGTGTGTGATTTCGATTACGTTATTTTCAAAGATAAAGCATTTTCAAATCTGAAGAATTTCAAAGCAGCTCGAGTGAAAATGACGCACTTCTACAAAATATATTTCAGTTTTTAGAATTAAAATGCACATTTAAAAAAAAAATGACGTCAATTGCATCCGCTAAAGCATCCCACTTTTACGATCCCGTCCTAAACAACATCTATAGAATGGTATGCAAATGACATCATTATCGTGGAATAATACACAATCCCAGCAGAAAGCAATGACGTCATTTAAGAAGCTCGGCAAAACAATCTCGGATATCTAATGATTTATATCACTTCATTTTTTTTTGTTTATAATAGCACCATGTTTTGACAGAAATTATTCATTTATATTTTTCAAAATTCCGAAAATTTAATTACATACGGATTAATTTAAATTGCAATAAACTAAAAATCCTTTAATTATAAATAAAAACGAAATAAAGCCAAAACTCACCCAGTTTTATGACAGACTATATTATTGAAATAGCATGTATTTTAATTTCAATTTTTTTTTTCAGTTTTTATGAGAAAATGGCAACAGAAAGGTACAACAATCTACTATTTTTCTGTTTTTTTCCCCTTACTTTCAACAGAAATGGAGAACTTCAGTTGCCACGATTACAAAAAATGTAATAAATACTACAAAAAAATTAATATCTTAAAATTAAATTGAGCTTTTTAAAATGAGCTTTCAAACAAATTGCATTTAAAAGAGCATTTTTTTTCCTTATACGACGCGACGGTGTAAAAATTTAAATTGTGCGATGTTTAGAAGTTTAAAAATTTGCAGTAGAGAAAATTGAAAAACCAAAATTTTATTTCAAATTTCAAAGTGTTTTGCCATTTGCAAAATGACTTATGCGTTACGCACAGATATGTTTGTCCTTTATAATACAGATAGATGTACATTTGAACGAATATATATATTTGAATTAGTACTTTTTTTCAAATTTTGTCTATAATTTGAAATATCAAAATAAATAAATAAATAAAATAGTTAGAGGGTGGGGGGAAGGCAATTAAAGAAAACAGAAAATTAAAGGGAATAAAGGAAGTCTTGAATATGTCCATAAATTATATCGTGTTGAATGACAAAGACCTTTTTTTTTTAAGTATGAAGAAAGAGAGTGGCGGATAGTAAAATTTTATTTCTTTCACTGTACATAAGGATGATTTCTTTTCACATTCCATTTCGATTTTTTTTTAAATATTTTTTTCTCTTGCAAGAGGTTCTCCAAAATAATTTATTTGTTGAGTGAATGATTATCGTATGTTTCTTTCTATCGCCGTGTGTTTTTATTCAATTTGTGTTTCTTCAAAAAATAAATAATGGGACAAAGGTGTAGTTAGTAGTCCTGGGGGAAAAAAGGTGGGGGGATGCTCATGCTCATAGTCACGAACATTAGGTTCTGTGTCACACATAGGGCAAATTGATTTTGAATCTTGCTTTTCATTTTGTATTCCCGAGAAAAGTAACTGAAAATTTAAATTTAATTTTAAAAATTTAAATAAAAAAAAATAAAATGTATTTCAAATTGTTTAAATAAATAAATAATATATATATATATATATATATATTGTACGCAGTTATTCAAAATGAAAAGAAATTCATTTTACGTAATTTATGTTAAAACAATTTTAACATTTTTTTACTCCAAATACAACTTTAACTAGAATGAAAAATCATGCTTTATGCATAGATTATGAAACATTTTCTTATATTACCAAGAATGTTCTATTATAATATTTTTTTTTTTCATACAAAGAACAGAGTTACGTAAATAAACATTTTAGAAAATACTTAACAAACTTAAAAGCCTTTTTTCAGTAATTACTGTCTATAGATTCACTCACGGGAACTGAATCCGTTTGCTAATGTGAATCCTACGGGAGTTTTTTTTTTTTTTTTAACTCGTTTGCAATTTAATTTTTTTAATGATTTTCATTTGCACTGGATAGCCTAGATTGATTTTCACAATGCCCGTTTTTTACTTTGCGATCTTGTTCGCAGTCTTTTTTATTTATTTATTTATGAGGATACGCAGACTTTTGAAACAGGTTCCGAGAAAGTGTAGTTATCCAAGTTGAAAAAAAAGAGCAAATAAAATTGAAAAAGCAAAAAAAAAACAGCCATTGTAGAGATCGGTCTCAGCTATCCAATGCAAATAAATAAATAAATAAATAAATAAATAAATAAATAAATGTAAACGAGATATTAAAAAAAATTCTTTTATAGGATTAACATTAGAAAGCAGGTGTTTTCGCGTGAGTAAATAATTTCTTAACACACAAATTTTTCAGTATATAATTTTTTATTCTTTTTCCTTTTTTTTTTTTTTTTTTTTTACATACCACACAGTAAAACTGACAGTGCAATTAAGGCAGTTCTCAAATCCAAAAGGTCAACTTTATGACATTTTTTTTATGACTTTATTATTATTTTATTTTTTCGGAAATGCATGTTGTTGTTCAGAAACTGTGTAATCGAGCTGTTTTTTCCAAGTTTTTTATTTTTTTTTTTTTTTGGAAACGCAATAGATTTTTCAAAAATAGTGTCAAAGTTAGCGTTTTGAACCGAATTTCCGTGCGAAAGAAGAATATCCACTCAAGAAATGGTGAAAAATGTGTTTGCTATGTGATCAAAATCGCAACCATAGTCATGCTTTCCAATTTTATCTTTCCGTTAAAAAATGAATTTGTAAATGAGTCAAAATGTTTTGCGCTTGTTGAGCAGATCAGTTGAGCACAAATAGAGCGCCTTAAAGGAGAGAACACATAAAACAATTGAAAAAAGGTTTTCTGGCAATTACCGTTCATTGACGACAATATTTGTGTATCCATATCTTTTGTGGAGTTCTATATAAGAATTTATTTATATTATATTCACACAGTAAAACCTAGCTGTGCTAAAAGACGAATAATATTCTTGAAAACGCATTTTCCTGAAGTCACGCACACAAAAATTAAATAATTCAAATAGTTGCATTGTATATGATCTATAGAATTCATTCATGCCACATAATGTAATAGAAATTATTTAAGATCGAAAATGCGCGTACTGTAATGTTGCTTATAGACTGTTAAGGCTGTTCTCAACTGTTCTGCTGAAGAAGCGCAAAACGTTTTGACACATTTACAAATCCATTTTTTTTTTTTTTAACGGAAAGATATAAAATTGGAAAGCCTGATCATGGAAGCGATTTGGAATCAAACTGTTTTTCCATTTTTGGTCAATCAATTACTAATTGAGTTGCAAGCGATTTTGATCAGGCGACAAACACGTTTTTCATCCTTTCTTGGGTGTTTTTTCACCTTTCGCGCAGAAATTTCAAAACGCTCACGTTGACACTATTTTCTGAAAGATCTATCGCGTTTGCAAAAAAAAAAAAAAAAAAAAAAAAAAAAAAGGAAAAATTGCTTGATTACATAGTTTGTGAACAAAAACAACTGATAGTTTCATGCATTTCCGAACAAAAATAAATTAAAACTTATGTCATAAAGTTGCCCTTTTGGATTTGAGAACAGCCTTAAAGAAAATTTATATTATACATGCCCTATGGTTTTCATCGCCTCCATGAAAATGGCGGCTGCCGAAGGCGGTTTTTTTTCAGCGTGTGTAACGGTCCTTTGAAATTTGGTGCTAGTAATTTTTTTAAGTTTTTTCCGCTTTAATTGTCTGAGATTAAACAAGACAAAGAAATCTTTTATAAAATACTGGTGTCTAAATTTAGGGACCATACATTACGTTTAAAAAAATCTGCTCTCGGCATATGCGATTTTTGTGTCAGCGCTCAGGCCTCGTATGTCAGGCCGGTGTGTTTTCTCTGGTTGACGTTATTCCTCTCCTCAATAACATATATCAATTTCACAAAACACTTTTCAAACAATCACTGTACACTGTTAAAAATTTTGCAGCATTCTGGCAGGTCATTCGACCGTTTTTTCAAAAAACGGTTTCATAACCATAATTTAACTATATTCTGACCATAAAATGGCCAATAATATGGTCTGAATTGTGTTAAATTCACGGTTGTGTAACCGTTTTCGGAAAAAACGGTCAAATGATCAGCCAGAATGCTGCAAATTTTTAACAGTGTATACCGAGAGTAATGCAATGGAATTTTTTTGGGAATCTTGTAAATAAACGATAGAAGCTACTCAATCGGTATTCTATATTAAGCGTATTGCACTATAGTGATATATATCAATTTCATTATGTTTGAAGTAGTGTAACATTATTAAAATACAATGTAAAGAATTTTCTTTCCGGAGGGCATAATTTAACAAAATAGTTTAATGTATACCTGTAAACGAACTACATGTGCTACAGGCTTCATTTTCATTAAGGAATCTTTATAGTAAATCATAATAATGTATATAAATAGTGTGGCAATCCAAGTTTATTTACGAGCAAACGAGATGACGAACCGAAGTAAACATTTTTCCGCAATATTAGAAAGTGTTAAAATATTGAATTTTAATTTTATTTTTTATGCTGCTGCAAATTTTATAGAGATTGCAGATATTTTAAAATAACATCGCCGTTATTCAATAAAATCTGTATTCTATTTTTAAAAATATTTTAGAATTATCATAAATAAGACTATATTAAAAACTCCAAATTAAACTTCTATCACCTTTTTTTACAAAATGAGAAAATGAAACTATTATTTTTTTTTTTTTCTAAACACTCAACTATGTTAATGTATTTTAATCGGCGGTTCAGTAAAAAAAAAAAATACATATACCGTATTTTATGGAAAAAACGCCGCACTCCTCAAATTGGCCTGAATAAGCTTAAAAATATCGTAATCGCCGCACCCGTTGTAAACGCTACTTTTGTCAACAGCATCACATTGACCTAACTTTAATCAAAGTTTTCTGAGCAGTGTAGGATTTTAATATCTTAAGATATCTGAAGTTTTATTTAAAATATTTAAATACGATTTTAAATATTTTTATAAATTTTTAAGTTAAGGAAACTCAGCTGGTATTTAGAAAAAATCGTAAACGCCGCATTTGGAAAAATATTAACTTTTAAACTGGTAAACGCCGCGGCGTTTCTTCCATAAAATACGGCATTTAAAGAAAACAGAACTAAAAATAGTCTTTTACTGTGACTTCAGGGGAAGAAACACCCACTCCCTCCCTGATGAATAATTCTTGATTATCCTTTCTTTTCCTGTTTAATTACTTTAAATCCTTTGAGAAGGGCAAACTTAATTATATTTTTAAATTTTCGAGAGAGAAAGAAAATTTACTAAATTAAATTTGAAAATCCAGAGAGAAGCAATTCTGCTCAACTACCATTGCTGGCTCCCATGTTTCCTTTCTGCCCTTCCCTTTCTACCCTGTTCTACAAAAGACATAGTTTTATAACAAAAACACATTGATATTTGGAAAATATATAATCCTTACCAAAAAAGTTGAAGGGACAGATATGGCGCATTCGCGTCTTACTGCCTTTTTTTTCTGTGGCGGTCAGCGAACGGGCTTCGCCAAAGCACCGAACTTTCCAATGGGCCGTAAAAGCAGAATTAGGACAATTTTTTAAACGAGCCGGGCCGACATAAAAATTTAAAGGAAACCGATAAAATATGGAGGGCCCGACTAAGTGTATAGAAGACACCGGGGCAAGCATCATTCTGGTGGGGAGGGGGGGGGGCTTCTATCTATCTATAGAATTTTCTTGTGAATAATGTGGAATGTGGGTAGTCATAAACTTCATACATATATGTGCGCATAAAATTTTTGTACCCGGTACTGCTCCACAAAATGATGGTCATAATTTTAAGGCGGTTCTCAACTGCTCTGCTCAACAAGCGCAAAACCTTTTGACACATTTACAGATTCATTTTTTAACGGAAAGATATAAAATTGGAAGGCCTGGCTGTGGAAGCGATTTGGAATCGAACTGTGTTTTCTATTTTTTGATAAATAAATTACCTATTGAATTATAAGCGATTTTGATTACGTGACAAGCACGCTTTTCACCCTTTCTTGGGTGATTATTCTTCTTTCGCGCGGAAATTCGGTTCAAAACGCCCACTGGCCCACTTTGACACTATTTTCTAATAGTTCTATTGCGTTTGCAAAAAAAAAAAAAAAAAAAAAAAAAACGGAAAAAACAGCTTGATTTCATAGTTTCTGAGCAACAACATCTGCTCGATTCATGCATTTCCGAAAAAAAAAAAGTTAAAACTTATGTGATAAAGTTATCCTTTTTTATTTGAGAACAGCTTTAAGAAAAAATTCTAGTAGGACAATAGTAGAAAAAATGATAAATTGGTTGATAGGAGTACTTCTTTGCAAACTTTTACTTTGTATGTTATAAGATGTCTAAAAGGGAATGCACTAAATTGGTCATCGTTAATGGTTTTAACATGCCACATTACGAGGAAAACAATAAGGGTGTTTGTTCTCAAATCCGAAAGGGCGAATTTCTGACATAAGTTTTAATTTATTTTTGTTCGAAAATGCATGAAACTAGCTGGTGTTGTTGTTCAGAAACTATGTAATCGAGCTGTTTTTTCATTTTTTTGGAAACTCAATACATTTTTCAGAAAATAGTGTCAAAGTGGCCGTTTTGAACCGAATTTCCGCGCAAAAGGAGAAAAAACACTCAAAAGCGGGCCAAAAATGTGTTTGTCACGCGATCAAAATCGCTTATAACTTAATAGATATTTATTGATCAAAAAATGGAAAACACAGTTCAATTCCAAATCGCTTTCACGGTCAGGCTTTCAAATTTTATATCTTTCCGTTACAAAATGAATTTGTAAATGTGTCAAAACGTTTTGTGCTTGTTGAGCAGAGCAGTTAAGAACAGCCTTAATAAATAATTTCTTTTGAAAACAATGGCATACTAATAAATTTTAATCATTAGTTTTCTAATGTTATAGTTTGTTTTTTGCATGGGTGTGTGTGTGGGGGGGGGCGTGTACTGGAAGCAGAAAGGGGGAAGGGGGACCAATATGAATCTTGCAACCTGAATAAAATTATTTCCATAAATAGTTTACAAGTTTTTTCACAACTAGGTCGGACTTTTGATCTTCAACTGGAGTCAATAATTTTGTATTTGTAAAGAGGTCATCCCCAAATCTAATCAGATAATTGTCAATGTGAATGAAAAACGAAGATGGGTGAAGGGGGCGGGGGGGATAATGGTATTGGAGGATTCTCGCAGTGCAGGAGTTTGTATCAGAAGTTATCGGTCTGCATTGATGTCCCTTTTGTTGATATATTTTGCATTCGACTGCAGATGATATATTGGCCATCTGAGGACCCCTACTAACCAACATATGTGACAATTATGACAATTGCCATGAATATCTTTAAAGACTTTATTTACTGACTAATGGAAACATGCTGTTGTTAGTTGTCATGTGAGAAAAACATGACCAGGCTTTAAAACTGAAACATCTGGACATTTTTTTAAAACTGAGACTGTGGTATATAAAGATCTTTTCCGGAAAGCTTGTGATGTCTTTCCCTTAGGGACAGGAGGGGGACAATAGTTTTCAGTTAAAGCATTCCAAGTAAAACTCAAGTATGCGCGTGAAGGAACAAAAGATAGCGGGGTAATTTTTTGAAACAGCAAGTAAACACCTCTTTCTTCCCTTTCAGTTCACCCCTTTAATTCCTTTCAATTGTTTTTTTTTTAAATGCCCTTTGTCAAAAAAAGACTTAAATAGTTTAAAAAATCAATTCTTTAATTCATAAAAATTTTTAATTTATTAATATGTTTCTTTTATTTCAAACATTTAATATATCAGGAAGGTCCCATCACGTCCTTAGCATCCCCCTTGAAAAAAAAAAAAAACAGTAAGGGGACGCTTTAAATGAAATAAAAAAGTGAGGGATGCCGTCACCCTGCGTCCCCCCTCGACTACACCACTATGGGACAGCTTTAACGAAAAGAATATGTGCACTAGTTACTATAGAAGTTATTACAGAAAATAAATAAAACATTCTGCATTTCAAAAATAGCACATAATTTCGCTGTCCAAAATGCGTCTTGAATAGCACATTACTCATTACTCTAATGCAAATTAGTTAAAATGAATGTTTTTCTAGGGCTTCACATTTAGAAATTTTCTTTTTTAAATAGATGCTAATGTAATGACAGATATGATAGTGTTACAAAATTACAAAGTTTATAATGTTCATATTCTACTTACCAAAAGTTTATGCGCAGTTTTTAAAAAAAATATCTAATAAGACAAAGTTAAGTTAATCCATAAATGTGTATTAGTGTTGGGTACGAGAAATTTCTGACGTTTGTATGAGGTACTTCAAAAACATTTTTGCCATGAGGAGTTAAAACGCAAGAACTACAACTGAGTTAGGATAGATTAGGTTTAAAGAAATGTTTATTTATTTATTTTTTTTTATAAAGAAATAAGAAATGCAGCAGAATTTTTTCAAAAAATAAGAATTTTAAAGCTTTGTATGCTATGGAGGCATAGCATAGTGTGTGTGGGGGGGAGGATAACTTATTTTCAGGACCGGCACAAATATCGGGCAAACGGGGCGATTGCCCAGGACACTTGTTCTGTTAAGGTTCTGAGGGACGACGTTTCTCTCCGCACAATTCAAAATTAATTTCCTCGTTGCAAAATAATAATGACTTTGCTTTTATTTTGATCATTTAAGTTCGCATTTTAAAAGATATTTTTTTTCCAGTTACAAAGTTTGTATGAACTAGAGTTTATAACTGTCGAGAAACATATAGATACTGACATTTCATATATTAAAAAATATATATATATATTTACCGTAAATTTTTATATTTAAGAGAAATTTGTAAAGTTTTGATAAGTCAGTTGCCCAAGTATGTAACATAAGTTTTATTATCTCTAATTTAAATTCCTTCATCTGTTATATAAAATATACAATATTAACTTTTTAATCATTGCAACTTCCCTGCATTTCTACAATAATGTTTTTTAATGTTATATAAATATTATATAGTTTTCAATTTCTCAATTATAATCTGCAGAAATAATCATCGGATTCTTTGTTATTCGACACTTGTTTATGCAAGAAATCTGATTAATAGGTACTGTTCCAATTCTAAACTTATGTTAATTTAAACTACCTGCCATATCCTTATATATTTTATTGAATGGGAGCAGGGCCGAAACTAGGGGGTGCAGAGGGGGCATGTGCCCCGGGTGCCAGAACGAAAGGCGAAGGGCGCCAAATGAAGATTTTGTTTGTAGTTTCTTACAAAAATGTATCTATATATATGAAATACGAAGAAACTCGTAAGCTAATGCTAAACCTATGGGAGCGTTCTTTTCAAGTCTGTGAAAGTGAAAGTAACTTTATAAAACAACAAAAATCGAAAATGTAAACACTAACCCGGTTAGAATCCAATCTCAGCTATTCTAAGAAAAAAAAAATCATTTAAAACTATTAATATGCAAGTGAGAAATTTTAAAAAGAACGCTCCCATAGGTTTAACATTAGCGATCCAGTTTCTTCGCGTGACTAGAATGCGATGGGAGCGTTGTTTACATATTTCTTGCTAGCATCTTAATTATTATTAAATGATTTTTATTTTTCTCTTTTTTTTTTTTTTTTATTTATTTATTTTTTTTTTTTTGCATAGGGTACCTGCGGTCGATAACGTTTATTGTGCGCAAGGAGGGGGGGGGGGGGCGACACCAAAATCCATGTTTGCCTCGGGTGCGAAAAAGGCCAGTTTCAGCCCTGAATGAGAGCCACTGAAGATAATAAACATAATTTATGTACAATGATTGCAAAAGAATTGTGAAGTGTGTTTTTCATACATTTCAGTAGAAAACAAAACAAATGGGTAAAACTATTTTCTTTTTAAATATAAAAACAAATGATAATGAGAATTGTTTTAAATCAGTTTTGTATGTATAAATCTTACTAGTCAAGATCTTCAAGATTTCAATGACAGACGTAGAGCTCCACAAAGTGTTTTTTTTTTTTTTTTTTTTTTTTTTTTTTTTTTTTTTTTTTCAGGACCTCGCGCACCGTTGTGCCAGACCTGTATAACTTAACTTATGTAAAGTATTTCAGCGTTGTTTTTACATACAGAAAATCTTCCGTAACAAACACTCCACTCCACTGATACTACAGGACACAAAATTTCCGGACGCGACAGCGAAGGACAGAGAAAAAACGGCTGTCCTGAGACAACAGTAGCTTATAACTCAAGATCTAATTCATTTATCCAAAAATTAAAAAAACTGTTTGATTTAAAATCTTTCCAATAATCATGCCTGTAAGTATCATGTTTAAATGTCACTTTTATGTTTTAAAATTTGACAAAGTTTCGCGTTCTTGAACGGAGAAAAAATATATATATATATATATATATATATTTAGAATCGCCTTAAATGGGATATCATTAGTCAAAAGTCCGAAAAAATGCTATATTCGATTTCAATCCCCCATTACTAAATATTCTTCAGATATGCGAACTATAATGAACTCATGCTTAAATTTATTAATTTATAAAATACCATACATTAACGATAAATAAATATTTGTTTTAATTTTTTGAGTGTTGTGTCCCCCGTTATATATGACACGATTTCAAACTTATGTCGATTTCAAAGCTCGTCGGCCTAAATATTCGGATTTTTAAATTGCATAAATGCCTGTTAGGATCAATTAGAATGACTCCCACGGAACGGATAACAAAAACACTACTAACACTATAGACAATTGCCTTATGTAATTGGATCAAATAATAAAAATAACTTATTTTCAGACCCCCTAAATGATTGGGCACCCTAAGCCCGGCCTTCTTATGCTTAACCCTTAAATGCGCGATATTTTATTTTGTTTCGAAAAAAAATTACATATGATTCTCTGAAAGGTTTATGACACAGGAAAAATAATGAAAAAAATTAGAGATACATTTTTCATATAATACGTTACTCTTTTCTTCTGTTGCACCTCTGCAATATAAGTAAAAACTACTGTCGTGTGCCTGTTTTACGCTCAAATATTGCAAATAGTAAATATTTTAAGAAGTATGTCTCCAAATACCTTATCTTATATAATTATTTATTTTATAAAGCTTAAACTTTAATCCTTTAATTCTCATGATAGAATACGTTCTATAAATTGCGTAGTCCAGAGAATCTGACCTTGCTATATTTTTAAACGGAAGGTCCGTTATTATTTAAAGTAAATATTGCTACTTTAATTTTCTGGTGTGAATTAGGTATATACGAATTAAAAACTATTAAATTCAAAGCACTGTTGTTTGCATAAGCTGCGCACTAAAGGGTTAAACCCTTAATTCTCGCTCCCGTCATATTGACGGCCTGTGTCTTTTATTCAGATTATTCAGATTTCTTAGTTTCCCACCAGTTTTATAAAATAGTGTAATTGGCTTTATTATGGTATCATTTTACCTGTCAGTAAGGTGAATATTTCTTTTTCAAAAAACTGGTGCCAATAAGCAATTTGAATTTTAAAACCGTAATTTAATGCGACCGTGAAGGGGTTAATGAAAAATCATGTCAGATATAAAGGGTACTCGAAGTTTAAAAAAAATAAAGGAAATATTTATTCATTGTTGATGTATGGTATTCTATAAATTGATAAAATTAAGAATGGGTACAAAACAGTTCACACAGTATAAATATAGAACATACTGCTGAGACTGAAATCAAATAGCATATATTTTCAGACTCTTGCTTGAAAAAGTTTTGATATCTAAATGATATCACATTTAAGACTGTTCTCTAAAGGGAAAAAAAAAAATCCGCATATCAACACGAAACTTTCTGACACATTTTTAAGCATAAAACCATGATACTTACAGGCATGACCGTTGAAGTGATTTGAAATCGAACAGCTTTTTTTTTTTTTTTTCGTTTTTGGATAAAGGAATTAATCTTGAGTTATAAACGGGTGTTGTGGGTGTTGTCAAATAATGATAGTTTTTTTTTTTTTTTTTTTTTTTTTTTTTTTTTTTTTTTACCTTTCGCTATCGCGTCTAAAAGATTAACTTTGACAACATTTTCTGAATGAATCTTTGCTTTTATAAGAAAATGGAAAACTCTTTAATTTCTTGGTATCTGAACAAAATCGGTAAATTTTATATTTTTACAAATATTAATGCAAATTTTTTGTATTTGCGACTGAAAATGACTTCGCGAAAGGATCAGAAGAGGTTAGTTTAAATTTGGGAATACCTTTCAATATAAAAAATTCTCCCCTCCCACCCCAAAAAAGGAAATCCATGACCCCTTTCTAAATAGTGAGCTGGATCCGCCCTTGTCATGAAAAAATACGAGCCCCCACACCTCTTCCCCGCTCACATAAAAAAGACGTGACCACTTTTTAAAAGGACGGCTTGGGACCGTTTCCATTTCTACTCGTTCATTGACTTATTGCCAATGTCAATGCTTTCCTATCTTAAATGACAAGCACATCATAAGCGCAAATTGGGAAGTATGAATTCAATATTATTAAAAGCAAGAGAAGAAAAAATAGCTCTCTTCTTTCCTTTCAACCAGGACCAACCTCCTTTAGGATAAAGCATCCTTCCCCAAATTCGTCTCAGTTTTTATCTTTCTACATTTTTTCCTTTCATTTTCACCCTTTCCTAAGCTTTTTCAAACTTGAAAGGTAGCCCGCAACTTTCTTGGACTCCTACTCCTTCTCTTTCACCTACAGACAATGAGAACACACCTCGCCACACACACAAATTCATTCATCCTCCTTGAAACAACTCTGGCGTCTAGCCGCTTCAAAGCTCGCTTCAAAGAGACGCAAACATGACAAAATTTCGGATGTACAGTCGTGGAAAAAAAAAGTAAACACCCCCTACTAACTCCTCAACAAATCATCGTAGAAGAAAGTTACTGGTACCGAACGATTGGAAATAAAGTCTACTTTTAAATGATGTATATAAAATTTTATTAGGGGGGTCATCTACATATTAAAACGAATCCAAACTTCATTTTTTTCAATGGCAATACCCAATTTTAGCGAGATATTTCAAATCTTCGGTTCAAACTATGCCTAGCCATTAAATTTCAAGTCATTTGAATGATAAGTTTTTGAATTATAAACATTCAAAATTTAGTGCTTCTAATGTTAAATTACATTTTCATATTTTTATCTATGTCTCCCGAAATTATGCTCCTAATGTGTTAATTTTTTTTGTAGTAATAATACTAATATACTGAAACATAAATAAGCTGAATTTGCAATTTTTATAATTTTAAGATATGAATTATGAAATTAATATTCGAAAAAATTTTGAATTGCAACCTACAATTTTTTTTTGATGGATTTAGACGTATTAAGTCCTGCTTTATGGAAATTCAAAATTTTCACATTTTTCTTCCAAGTAGTTTTCAAATTATGCTTAAAAAACGGCAAAATGGTGGTTTAAGAGGCCGTCTATGATGGAAGTGAGTAGACATTTTGAAATTTATTCTGCTGTACTGTAATCTTACACGCTTCCTTGACTCCTTGAGAGGCGCTTAAGTTGCTTTGATCAAGGAAGGGGCTCTCCAGGAGAGGATCCAGATAATCGTTTTGAGGGGGGGGGGGGGGGGGGGGGCGATATCGAGTGACATATAATCAACGTAGTCATAATTTCTGTAGCTCAAATCCTTCCTTGCAGTTAATTATTAAATGAATATGAAATTAATGCGATTTAAAAATATTACAGACTCTCGATTATCCGACATCCGATTAACCGAAACACTCGGTTATCCATCATTCTTATTTTATAATCTCGACCTCTCCTCAAAATATCGTTTATTGTTACTTATTAGGTCGTAAAATTAAAAACGTTATAACAGAATTTATTTATTAAATGCCTTTTTTTTTCTTTTTCTGTTTACTCTTATACTTATGGTAATTATTTATCTTATTTTTTGTTCTTTTAGTTATAGTGAAGAACGTTAGTAACACAAGCCTGCGATGATTGTCTTTTTTAACTTTTGATAATTGATTTTGATGTAAGACTTTTTAAAAATTTGCGATTTTTGTGAAATCCTGACGTGATGGCATGGTACAAAATGAAGGTCATTTTTGGATTCAGTACTAAAAAATACATAAGAACCAATTACCGAAAGCTGAAAAAGATAATAATCACATCCATTTTTTAATATCAGATTTCTGAATTAGGATAATCTCTGAAAAAAGATCCCCTTCAGAAATCTGACGGGCCTTTAACATCCTAGAAAGTCAAAATGTGTCATCTACTTGGTGTGTTAGAGGTCTGCACGGGCCGGGACCTGGGCCGGCCCATTTGTAATTTTTACAGTTCTCGCCCCTGCCCGGCCCGTAAAAAAATCAAAAAAACAGGCCCTGCCCGACTCAATTTCTAAAAAAAAAAAAAAAAATGCATTTTTTCTCGACATACAGTGATGGAACAGTGTAGCACTAAAGAATAAGTTGACACCGCTAAAATTTATTAGTATTCTTCGTCTTATTTAAGGGTAGAATTCTGAGATTTTTCAATGTAAAGAATACTAATAAAAGTTAGTGGTTACAATCGCCTAATTGCTGCGCCACTGTTCCATCACTGGACATACAATTAAGATCCTTTTAATGAATACTACATACCTATTTATGGGAACATTTTACAGTATATTTTAGATTACTATGTGTTCGCAAAACAGAAAACACACAATAGTAAACATTAACGATTACTTACAGTGTTTTAGTCATCGTCTCTAAAGACATTTCAAAATTCCAATAAGGATTCATTAAAAGGTTAATGTAATTCAGAATAAAGGATTAAAAACATAACTTTTGAAGCTGTATAATAAAAAGTAGATTTGTGAAAATATTTCTCTCATTTTTAAGGCTTTTCTCAAATCCAAAGGAGCTACATATCGACACATTTATGAATTCATTTCTTTTTGGAAACACGTAAGATTGGCAGGTATTCATATTCAGAAGCTATGTAAATGCCGTCTTTCTCATAGATAAAAGCAATATATCTTTCTCTGAAACTACTGCCAAAGTTAGCGTTTTGAATCGAATTTCCGGAAGCGATAGCACAGGGAAGGAGAAAAACGTACAGTCAGGTGACAAGAATCTCTGTTATCTCTGTAACTATAATTTATCAAATATGGAGAAAGCTATTCGTTTCCAAATGCTTTTAATAGTCAGGCCTGTCAATTTTATGCCTTTATAATTAAAAATGGGCCAGAACATGTGTCTGAAAGTTTCGCATTGTTGAGCAGTGAATATGAGAACTCCTTAAGGTATATTTCCAAAGATACTGTTAAAAGAAACTCATTATCACTATTAATACTTTTACAAAACACAATGCCTGTCCTACACATCCTGAGATCGATTAAGACCAGTTCCATCCCGGCACGAGTCTGCTGAAAAAAAAATTAAACCCGGAATCAGATGTCTTGTAACTGTACGATGCCGATCTCTACGATGGACAAGTTATATATCTGTATCGATGTTGTTAAAATCACATTGGCTAGTGACGCACATTTATACTTCTCGAGAAAATCGTATTCATTAAAAATGGCTCGTATATCGGTCCGATTACTTTTTTATCGCCCCGGCCGGCCCTGCACTCCCGTTCAATTTTGTCTGTCGGCCCGGCCCGTTTAAAAAATTGTTCTAATTCTGCCGGCCCGTTGGAAAATTCGCCTTCATTCCGCTGGCCCGGTCTGCGGGCCGGGCCGGGTACGGGCCAAGCCCGGACCCGTGCAGACCTCTATGGTGTGTATACCTCTTCACTGGCGCGGATCCAAGGAAGGGGGGGGGGTGACCTCCCCTCCCCTTTGGATAAAAAAAAATAAATCCACCTGAATTTCGACAAATGGTAGCCGAAAAAAATCTATTTCGTCAATCGTTCGCAGGTCAAAAAATCGCGCAAAAATGCGAATATCGTCAAAGGATCACGCAAAATACATGAATTTCGTAAAAGGATCAAGCAAAAACGTGAATTTCATCAAAAAAGTGCGGAAAAAATGTGAATTTCGCCAAAAAATCGGACATTTTATCAAAGGACCACGAAAAAAAACGCGAATTTCGTCAAAGGATCGCAGAAAAAAACTCGAATTTCGTCAAAGGATCGCAGAAAAAAACGCAAATTTCGTCAACGGATCGTAGAAAAAAACGCTAATCTCGCCAAGTAATTGCGGAAAAACGCTACTTTCGCGAAAGAATTGCGCAAAAAACGCTAATTTCGCGAAAGAATTGCACAAAAAACGCTAATTTCGTCAACAGATCTCGGAAAAAAATGCGAATTTTTTCAAAGAATCGCCAAAAATATAGGCGAATTTCGTCATAGAGCCGCGGAAAAAACACACAATTAGCACCAGGAGAAGATTCCCCTAGGTGCGCATCCACGGGGAGGGGAATCGATCGGGGCGGTCGCCGCCCCCCAAGATGTAAATCCAATGCTTTTAACGGCAGTTTTCGCGGAACAGACAGACAAGCAAACGAAAACACTTTTTGCGTGTCATTGGTAAACCTCACTGACGTTTCGGCAGTTAGTGAACAAAATAGGATTATGTCCTGTCAAAAGGCATATGGCGCCATAATTTTTTACACTAATGGGTTGAGGTGGGGACGATGCTACTTCATGTAGGCTTCTGTTGAATTTCTACAACAGAAATTGGCAGCGTTATTCGGAGCCCTTTAAAGTGTTGAAACTTTTTCGTTCTTGTAAAGAAGCTGCAATTCTAATTTCTGTATAATGATATTTTTGAGGAGTGCTTTATTGTTTGAGAAAAGAATGGGATTCATAGCAATTTCCAAAGAAAGAAAGAAACAAGAAAAAGATAGGTCCTTTGAAAAATTCATGCATCTTAATGTTTTCTGAAGAAAATCAATAATGTGTAAAAAATATACTGTTATTGCCACCCACATTGGTAAATTTCAAGGGTATTTCATGAATGAAAAAAAAAGGATTATGTCCTAATCCTAGTCAGTTAAAAGCTAAAATGCGTATGTTGTGTTGATTTCTTAAAAACCAACTTGGTAATTTGTTCTTTCCTTCTTTGTCCCGATCTAACTCCCCTCCCCCGGTGGATGCGCACCTAGGGGAATCTCCTCCTGTTGCTAATTGGGCGTTAATTTTGGCAACCCTTTGACGAAATTCGCGTTTTTTCAGCGATTCTTTGGCAAAATTCGCGCATTTTTTCGCGATTCTTTGAATAAGTTCGCATTTTTTCATAGATCTGTTGACGAAATAAGCATTTTTTACGCAATTCTTTGACGAAATTCGCGTTTTTTTGCGATCCTTTGACGAAATTGGCGTTTTTTGCGCGATCGTTTGACGAAATTTGCGTTCCTTTTGCGATCCTTTGACCTGCGAACGATTGAAGAAATTGATTTTTTTTCGACGACCATTTGTCGAAATTCGCGACAATCGGTGGATTTTTTTTTTGGGGGGGGGGGGCGATCGCCCCGATCTCCGCCCCCCGTGGATCCGCGCCTGGGGCTCTCTCGGTTATCAATCCAATCCATTACGGAACTTCAATTTGGATACAGCCCTTAAAATACGCTCGTTTTAAAATAATTAATTTCTCGAAAACTTATGGTACGAATTGCTTAAAAATTCGTTTTTAGGCTAATTGAAGGGTGTAGAGTTCATTTATGCTGTCAGAATTGGGTACTGCTAGTGAAAAAAACAAAGTTATGGTTCGTTTTAATATGTAGAATGCTTCCTAAGCAAATTTTATATACATCATTTAAAAGTAGACTTTATTTCCAATCGTTCATTACCAGTAACTTTCTTCTACGATAATTTGTTGAGGAGTTAGTAGGGGGTGTTTACTTTTTTTTTCCACGACTGTACCTCAAATCTGTCACAAATTGTCATAGTGTATGGGACAAATGAGGTGCTTTATGTATCAGTTACCCAACACAAATGTGTATAGATTAAAAACCACTTATACGCAGTGGTGTATTCAAGGGGTGGGCTGATGGGGCTACAGCCCCTTCCGAAATTTGTATAAAATATCAAGGTTAATTACGAAAGTTCAGAAAAATTTAATGAAACCTGCTAAGATGAAATTCAAATAGAGCCAGAAAAATACCCCATTTGAGACAAGTTTTCATCTTAGAAAATGCGATATTTTATAGAGACCACGGAATAGCCATTTCAGGGAATTTTACCGTTATATACAGGCTATCTTTAAACGCGTTTTATCATGTAAAATGTGATATGTGGTGATTAGAAGAGTATTATTAATTTGACAGAATTCAAAGAAGGTAAAAAAAAAATCTTCTGTCATGCAGAATACTGGCATTTTAGAATAAAAATGAAAGAAAATGTGCAAAAAGTGCAAAATTTGAAACAATTATTTAGAAACAGTCTTTCTCTTTAACTCTCTCTATCTTATTATTATTATTATTATTATTTTATGAAAAAAAAAATTAAACATCTTTCCTGTCTATATGCTTTCCATTGCAGCCAGTATTGAATTTATAAAGGTTACTTCAGTTTTGTTTTTAGAGATAAATTCTCGGCATGAAAATCGCAAGAGATTATTTTGATTCCAATTACACCAATCACGATTTTGCTCAATATTAAATAAGACATTTAAATCAGAGGAATGCATTCTTAAAATCATTTATACGAATGCAAAACTGCAGTCAAGGATCGTTTTATATATTTCAATTAACATTTTTTCAACATAACTTACTTCGAGGGGAGGGGGAATCTCGGGTTTATCGGGAATTCTGGTGAATGTACGGAGAACAGATTTTAAATAAAAACACAAAAACTTTTTAGATATTACCATTACGTTTTTTAAGCAGGATATTTTTTCTTTCTTTCTTTTCTAGCTTTATCTTTGACTCTCATATGTGACTCAGAAAAATATATTGAATTTTACATTTTTATGGTTTAATAAAGTATTATTAATGTCTTCCACATTTTTATAAAGTAGAAACAAAATAACAAATAAAAAAAAACATATATTAAAGTTAATATTATAAAATCCAAAACAAATTTGCATGCTCTTTTCAGAGAGAAATGCATTCTAGATGTTTATTTCTAGAATTGAAAAATAGCCTAGGTATTTTAATTTTAATTTTATTTTTTACATTTTTAATGTATCAATTACCTACTTACATGTTTATTATTGGAAGTTGTATAAGCATTTAGTGCTTAATTACTCCCATTTTACAGCTGAATAGACGGCTTATAACATAACTGAGAGAAAAGACTTGATGATAACATAACTGAGAGATAAGACTTGATGAAAATAATAAACCACTTTATCTAAAACTTCCCACTAAAAAAAGGACTAAATTTTTGTACAAAGAAAATTTTGAGGGAAAAGCATTGTTTTCATTTTAGAATTTATATGTATATTTTTTCTTATCAAACCCTTTTGATTATTATTTTCCAATAAAAAAAAAGAAAGTGTTAGAGGCAAACTTAATTCTTTGAAATTTAATTAAAAGTATTATCCAGAAACTTCAAATAACGTATTCGTATTTTTACTTACACTTGGATATAAATATAATCAATATATATAGAAAATATTAGTCTTAAAGAATTTGTATACAGTATCGAAAAAAGCAAAACTCTCTGTTAGATCGTGCCATATTTTATAAAAGAATATAGTACTAATATAGTATTAATATAATTTTATGTTAATAAACAAAAAATTCAAATAGCGTTAAATAAAATAAAAATAATAAAAATAAAACTTTCCAATCGAATCTATTATAACTAACTTCTTTAAAATTAAAAAAAAAAAAAATATATGATATTATACATGCGTAAGTCGAAAAACAAGTTGTTATGTAAACGAGCATTCTCGTATGCGAACATTCACAACATTTTTCAATATTTGCATTCCAATTATCAACGGAAAGCATTCTTATTCACATAATATCCAAATTAAGTAGTAGTGTAAATGTGAATTTTCATATGCGAATATTCAGGAATTTTTTTTATAATAGCATTCTTAAACATCAACGGAAAATATTGGTATTACCGTTCGCGAATATCAAATATCAAGTAGTGATGTTAATTAGAATTATCGTAAGCGAATTTTAAATTTTTTTCAATATTAGCATTCGTAGAAATCGACAAAAAATATTTGGATTCGAGTTCGCGAATCTGCAGTTGAAAGAATCTATAAATTGTATTTCCTTAATCCCCCCCCCCTCCCTTCGTTAGAAAGCACCAGCTTGTCCCTTGTAGAAGTCATGTTAAACTTCTCTCAATGAAATGTTAAAATTTTGTTTTCTTGGACCAAATCTTAGAATTGTTTAACTCACCCATTAACTGTGCCCCCCCCTTTCCCCTACGCTGTAAGAAACTGACAGTGGAAAAACATTAGATTAGTTTTTAACATTTATTTATCGACAAGTTCAATATTTAACACTTCCTTGTCACGTTTTTTCCGGTCCCGTTTTTTCCGTGTCCCGTTTTTTCCGGTCCCGTTTTTTCCTTGTCCCGTTTTTTCCGCTCTTCTTTTTTCTGTCACGTTTTTTCCGGTCCCGTTTTTTCCTGTCACCTTTTTTCCGTTTACCTGTCTGCCCATGCTCTAATTTTCGTAATTATACTTAGATTGCTCTGTAATTTTAACATATTATTGACATTTACTATAGCATGATCCCTATTAAAATTGAAGTCTGTAGCATTTATAGTTTATTCACAGTAACAGCCAAAAGTATTCCATTAGATTACATTAGATTCCATTAGATTGGTCATTGAGAAATAATCAAGTGCCCTTTAATAATGTTGCACCATTTCAAATATATTAAATTTGATATGAATTTATGGGGTACAAAGCATTTATTACTCATTTACAGAACCACACAAACAAATGACATTACATAATAGTCCACGGGGAAAACTGTTTACAGAACAGTTGAATGATGTTACACTATTTCAAATAAAATGAAAATGGCATACATCACCGAGATTTAATACCAAATACTTACTGTAGAATATGATGTGCATATCATTTCTAGTTCATTTACAAGAACACACAAAATATACAATACAGAAGTACAGTCTATTAGCGACAGGTCCGTAACCAGATGGGGCAGGGTGGGCTGAGCCCCCCCCCCCCCCCTAGCTTCCTCTAGAGCCCCCCCCCCCCCTAATCATTTCACTATTTAATTTTTTTTAACAAAATGTATATTTTAACTAATGTAAAAAAAATAAAAATAAAAAAATCTATATTTGCAAGAAAAACTTTTTAGATGTTTTAACTTTCAACTGCCTTGAATCCTTAAATGCAACGAAATATGCAAAAAAAAAAAAAAAAAAAAAAAAAAACCTTCTATTCAGAAGCATATTAGTTGTGTTATATTATCTTGTGGTACAATTCTCGAATTGCAAGATAATTAGAAACATTTTTTCCTCCTGAAGTCCAGATGCATAAACCGGTCCCCACATGTGTTAGCACACCTATTCCCTCAGTGCGAACGGAAATAAGCATATATTTTTCAAACTGATCAGAATTAGTGCAGCAATGGGCAAACCGTCTTCAAACTATTCACTGAAACACGTTTTTTTTTAAATCTTTAATGGTTGCCTGTTGACAACATGCGACTAAAGAAAAAGGTTGTCAATGTATGCAAGTGGGAGAAAAAAAAATAATTGAACGCCGTTTCTAGCTATGGGTGTCGGCAGGAGTATAGTATTAGAAAAGCGTGGGAAAGACACATTCCTTTTTTGCTTTTGATCCCTTTTATCTAATTTTTTCTTTACATTTGATGATTGACATAAACAATTTTTCTTTTATCTTATAATAATTAAACATTATATGCAAAAGTATTATGTTAAGTTTAAAGTTATGTGTATTATAAGGTTTATACAAAAATCTCTTCGTGTAAACAGTGGCTATTGTATTTAAATCTGTTTTCATGTTTAAATCAGTTACTTTCTGACACATTTTTGGGGAAAAAGAATGATAAAGGCATAAAATGTACAAATATAGTTATTCAAGCTCAACAAATTTTGCGTTTTAGATGCTGTTTTCAAATCTAAACAAGCTACTTTCAGACATGTTTGCAAAAATCAATTTTTTAGCGATAAAATTTTAATCCAGCGAACTTCAGGAAATGCAAAACACGTAAAACGTATGCTATAGCTTTCTCACCCCCAACCCCCTGCCTTCTGATAAAAGTATTGAAAAATATAGAAATTGGAATTATAATAGATTTTTTTTTTAATTATAAAATCCAGGTATGTGTTGAAAATATATAATTAATATATATATATTTATAACGATTCCTATTTTAAAGGATATAATAATATGCGGAATTTAAAATTCAATTCTCGCGAAATCTTAATTTTTATTGCGAATGAATGTACACACATTTTTGTAACGATTTTGGAAAAATAAATATATAAACAAAGATAAGAATTTTATTTTCGAATGTGTTTTTCTGATAGCCCTTTTGTTGAACTATCATATTACACCTTTTATCTAATATAAAGGTTGATTTTGTTCCATTCCTCGGTTGCAATCATCCAGAGTCCATCTAATGTTTTAGAATGCTGCTTATAAAGAGCTTGTTATAAAAGCTCAAATGCAGTCATCCATAAAATATACATCGTTGAGCTTAAGTGGGATGCATTTAAATGGGATAGCCTTAATTTCGATTTCATTTCTCATTTTTTTTATTTTCTATAAGTATAGCAGTAGATTCATAGATATGGCTGCTGGCTGGAACTGTATACTTTTGGAATTTAACTCAGTGAACAGTGTTTGGGTAAAGTGATGGAATGTCTTCTTTGAATGCAGTTGTTAAAACATATTTCTGATAGTAATCCGAGTAAATTTTGACTTTTTTTTTCTTTTTTCCTTATTTTAAGTTTTCTGTTATAAGAGAATCCAGCAGTAACCATAAAACCTTTAGCAAAACTTTCTTTGTTTTTCACTGAACCAACATTTTAGGTCTTTTTCTATTGTAGTCAGGTAAACATATCCAAGCCTCATCAATTGTAACTGCATACTTCCATTTTTCTCCTGCCAAATAAATTTCATGGAAAAATCTCTACATAATTTTATGCTGATAAACATGATTTCGCTTTAGGTGATGAACATTTTTTTCCCCCCTTTATTAGCTCTAAATCAGATTTTATAATTTTGTTTGCATTTCCTATAGAGATGTTTAAAGATTTTGTGATAGTACTTCGGCAAAGGCGTGGAGATTATACTTTATTTTAAAACATGAGATACGACTTTAAATATAATAAGCTGTGATAAGCAAGTACCTTTGTTGGGTATGCATTTTAGGTAGCTTTCATTACAAAAAGCTACCTATTGCAGCCGTTCGGAGGAAAGCGATTTCAAAAAATTTTGGTATATTTTCATCGATCATGACCCCCATACCCCGAAACCACCCTCCGTTCAAAATTGATATATATATATATATATATATATATGACCTATATCACACTGTAACTCTCGTATTTATGAACCGATTTGGATGTAATTCGTACCAATGTCTCGACCGAGTTTGTTGGCCAGCTTCATCCGCCATTTTGTTTCAAAATGGCGGCCATTTAAAATTTTTTTTTTAATTTAAAATTTGAAATGTGGTACCAAAAAATTGAAAATGGAAAAATATTTCTTTCTTATGTATTTGACGTTTATACAAAGACTCCGGAGCAGCTTTTATTTCGTCTATATCTTAAAAAATGGCTGAGTTATAGCATTTTGAATTTCTAGCGTGGCTGACATTTTGAAACGTCCTGAATTTTGTCACGCGATAAAAGGCGTATTTATGAACCGATTTGGATGTAACTTCGTTTATACACAGTACACACAAATATCTGGATCGAGTTCGTTGGCCAGCTTCATACGCCATCTTGTTTCAAAATGGCGGCCATTTAAAAAAAAATTTAAAATTTAAAATGAGATACGAAAAAATTTGAAAATGAAAAAGATTTTTTTTTCGTATGTGTTTGACCTTAATACAAAGATTCCGGAACAGGTTTTGTTTCGTCTATATCTAAAAAAATGGCTGAGTTATATCATTTTGAATTTCTGTTGTGGCTGACATTTTAAAACGACCTGATTTTTGTCACTCGATAATAGGCGTATTCATGAACCGATTTGGATGTAACTTGGTCTGTACATAGTACATACCAATGTCTCGACCGAGTTCGTTGGCCAGCTTTATTCGCCATCTTGTTTCAAAAGGTTGCCATTTAAAAAAAAAAAAAAAATTAATTTAAAATTTAAAATGGGGTATTAAAAAATTGGAAAATGAAAAAGATTTTTTTTATGTGTTTGGCCTTGATACAAAGATTCTGGAGCAGTTTTTGTTTCTGAAAATTTGTTTTGTTGTTTATATCTTAAAAAATGGTTGAATTATAGCACTTTGAATTTCTAGCATGTCTAACACTTTGAAATGATCTTGTATTTGTCACGCGATATCACACGTATTCGCCTATTTCCATGGAAGAAGGCATGTGGATAGTATACCTCAATATCTCGACCAAGTTCGTTGGTCAGCTTCATCAGCCATCTTGTTTCAAAATGGCGGCCATTAAATTAAAAAAATATATATATTTAAAGTGAGGTGCAAAAAAATTAGAAATTGAAAAAGATTTCTTTCTTAAGTATTTGACCTTGATATAAGGATTCAGGAGCATTTTTTGTTTGTTTTTATCTTAAAAAATGGCTCAGATATAGCAGTTTCATTTTCTAATGTGGGTGACATTTTGAAAAATCTGATATTTGCTTGCGACAACACTCGTATATATCAACCGATTCTGATGTGTGTGAGCATGTGCACAGCAATTACTAAGGTCTCGGCCAAGTTCACTGGTTAGCCTCATCCACCATGTTGTCTTAAAATGGCAGGCACTTTAAGAAATCGCCGAATTTGGCAGCCAAATATAAGTTACTTTAAATAAAAGCAGCTTGGATAAAGCTGACTAATTTCGTGAAATTCTCATTCATAATGATTTAGTATTGATAAAAATTAGTATTGAATCTCCTATATTCCGTTTCCACTAAATTGAGCTTCGTGTGTTTGAATAATATAAGTTGGTTTTTTTAAAATAAGGAATATGAAAGCTACCTCTTCCTCCCGGCACTGGCCGGAACGACTTTTTTACCTTTTTCCCAGCCAAACGTAAACTTTGACATTTCTCTTTTTTTATAATTAATTATATCACCTATTTTTAGGTATAAAAAGAATCATGATTTTTTTGGAAAAAAAAAAAAACGGATTTTGATAAAATCAGATTTTTTTTTATTTAAATCGGATTTTTATGATTTTTTTTCCCAGCGCTCAAATACTGAATAGCTATCAAGAGTTTTAGGTTTCCAAACCAATTTAACCTCTAATTGCTAACATATTCTGTGATTTTACACTTTAATTAATAAAATTATTATTAATTAGTAATTACATAAATTATAAAAACTGCAAATTAGTAGTTTCATTAATTAGTAGCATACAATAATGTTATATACATTAACATTTTGTAATAATTATGTAAAACTTATTAAGTACTAACTAGTGATATTTACATTTATTAAAATTATTAATAACTGTATTTACTATTAAATTGTTTCATACTAAAATTAATGATTATTAAACAAAAAATTAACTTTGTAATTAGGAACATAATATACATTTTTATGCTTCAATTACTAAAATGATCTTTAATAATTTAGTATTCATTCTAGAATGAAAAATGGACAGGATGCTAGTTCCAAAAAAGGGCGTTATTTCATGAGGAAATATATTAGTCATGTGTTTAGTAATTATATAAGGGGGAAAAAGTATATAGTTTCTTAGTATAATAAATAAAGTGTCATTAATTTTAATAATTTTTGAATTACAAATTGAAAAATATAATTAAATAACAATTTTTTTAAGAAATAAAGTTCTATCCTTTTTGCAAAGTCTTGGGCACATGGATTTAGAAATACTGTGGAATGGGGAAGTTTTTTACAAGAAATCTCTGGCTACAACTCTGGTGAATTTCACTAATTTTTAAAAAGATCCATTTTGCCAATTTCATAAAGGACAGGTTGTGGCACCCTAAAAAAATTACCTAGAGAAAAGAGTAAATAATTACAGAATTAATAAAACTGCAAATAAGTGATTTCATTAATTAGTAGCAAAAATAGCAAAACTAACAAATATTATTTGCAGCTCATTAGGTGCGTTCGTAGTTATATAAATACGTAGCACCTATAGTCGTCGTTCAGTCCGTCTGTCTGTCCGCATACAACAGAGCAAAAACTACCCAACCGAATGGTGTGAAATTTTAAATATATGATTGCTGAAAAATTTTGTCGGGCCATTTCAAATTTTATGAAAATCGGATGTATAGTTTAATTACAGGGACACTCAAAAGTTTTTCTTTACATTACGGCCAATGGGAAAAATTATTGCAAGTGCATTTTAATGATGTTACAGCCCAACGAATGGTCTGAAATTTTAAATATATAATTGTTGCAAAATTTTGTCGAGCCATTTCCAATTTTAGAAAAATCGGATGTATAGTTTAATTACAGGGACAGTCAAACGTGTTCCGTTACATTACGAGGAATGGGGAAAAAGTTATTGCAAGTGCATTTTAATGATGCTGCAGGCTATGCACTTTATGAAGTGCAAAAAATTATACATTCAATACAATATGAGGTGTAAAAAATAATTATAAAACTAGTTATAGTACGAACGCACTTCATTTGCCACGTTTGACGAGCAATTTCCAACTTGTTTTTCATTTGTACTGTTAATCGCCTAAATCTAAACCTACACACATGTATGCATATGCTAATCCCCCAAAAATATAAAAGTGTTTTAACCCATTCATATACACATACAGAGTAAATATAAGGAATAACCAGTTATATCTGAAATTTTCAAACCATAAATAGCAGCATTATCAGCACTCAGTGGGGATTCTCAGCATTCAGTATTTCAAATAGTTTTGGCGCTTTTTTAATCCCTGGCAATTTTTATTTGGTATATATGAGTTCAAAAATTTTAAATAACAAACATTTATTCAACCTTTATTGAAGAAGCTTTTGCTGTGCTTAATATTTTATACCAATTGCTTCTTTTTCTCTTATACATTCTTTTACAATAGCTGTTCAGCCGATATCATTCTTTAATTCTTCTTTATCTGCTATAAATTTATTGTTACAAAAGTAGAATGCGAAAATGAGGTTCTGGCTATTTTATTCTTTTACTTGCAGAAATTTATTATACTTGCAATGCTTATTTTATACAAAAGAATGAATAATTTGATTACTAAAAGAAAATTATAACATTGCATGTTATATTAGATTTAAATATCATTTTAAAATGAAATCCTTTTTATTTTATGTTAGATAAAAACTAGGCTTTTTAGAAAATTACTGTTCTTAAACTTTTTACAACAGTCTGGAATTAAACTTAAAAACAATTATTTAAAGCGTTTTTTCATGTATTCATAAGTCAAAATACCTGTAGAAACTTTCCAAATTATGTTCATCTTAAATTTTATACTTAGAAAGTATAAAATTAAACATTTTAAACATTTAGAAAATTTATGATTTAAATCAATGATTTCTTTTAAAAAATCAGTCGATTAAAAATGCTATATAGGTTTTATTTATTTATCTGTTTTTCATTTAGATTTAAATCACAGAGAAAGTCAAAATCCTTACAAAAATGTGCGAACATCCTCTACATTTTAACGAAGCTTTAAACGTTATTTAGAAAGTTACTATTTATACTTTACGGAAATATTATGTAATCTGAACTATGTTTGCTTGTTACTTTTACAATGGACTGAATTAAATAAGATCAATGGCATGCACTGTAATATAATAAATTATAAAGTACAACCTTAATCAGTATTCAATGCATGATTTTTTTTTTCATTTCAGTTTTGTTAAGTAAGCAGTTAAAAAATAAAATAAACCAATTAACAATTTTTACTTATTATACCAATTGTAAATTATTTTTAATTAGAAATATTTTTACTTACTAGGTTTTCTAAAATATGCTTAATAAAGTGAAAACAGTTATAAACTATGATAATTTTATACACGCTAAACAATGTGCACTATTTTTCTTTATTAAAATTTGAATAAAGCTACTTTTTTTATGAGATGTCGGATGCAATCTGTTTTCCATTAAATAAAACTAGACCTGTTAATGCAAAATCACACAGAATGCGAGAAAATTCCATTTTAGATAGATTTTCGTCTTAGCAAACGGTACAATGCCTCTAATTTTACTGTTTTTTTTTTTTTTTTTTTTTTTTTTCAAAGAATCATGACTTTTTTTTCGTTTAAGAATTTTTTTTTTTTTTAATAGACAGGTTATGTCATAGCCGGGTTTCTTTACCGACAACCCCGTATCCACAGGTTTTTCGGTTTTACTGTGTTTAATTTAAAAAGAGATATAGATTGTTAAAAGATGTTAGCCCTCCCAAATTTTTTCAGAGCCCCCCTGACGTGCCTCGCTGGTTACGGGCCTGATTAGCGATAATTGCTGGAAGTGCGTTTTCAGTTATGATATGCGTTTTTTTAGTTTAACTAAGTTTTTCTCCCTACTGGCACTGGATATGTATATAAGAAGGGAGGGTGCGGGTACGGGTCTCATATACAGGACTATTCAAAAGAATTCAAATATTTTTTTTTTTTGCCTACTGATAAAAATTGCTGACGGTGTATTCGCCCTATTATATCAGGGGTGATTGTGACTCAGAGTGAAAAACACTGAAAATTAATCGATACAAAGTGAAAAACCCTGAAAATTATCGATGCAAAATGTACCAATATCAATTTACATAACAACTGATGCTGGAACAGCATGACAATCAGGTGACTTATTTCTGCTATTGTTCAAAATATACAATTGCAGAAAAACATAATTTGGTAAACTTATGTTAATTTCACTGAAAGCTAAATGACTTCATCAAATGGAGAGTGCAATTTATCTTGTTAAATAAGCAAAGTTTGAATTCTATACTCAATAATTGAATTTATTCTAGTTATTTGAAAAGAGTAAAACAACGTCAAAACCAATCCAATTTTACTTCTAAGTGGCTAAGTATTGGAAAAAAATAAATAAAAATAGATTTTTTTTTTTTAGCTTTACTCTTACACAAAGTAAATTTCTTTTTCCTGCTTTCTTCTTGAGTATTACACATTACAGATATAGATATGCAATTCTGGACATTTTTGTACTGAGATTGAGATGGATAACACAATACCAGGGGTGATTCTGAGTAAAAAAAACAGCAGAGAGGGTGGGAGAGAATCACTCCTTGTTCTAATTATGCGTTTTTTTTTCGGTCCTTTCATGAAATTCGCGTTTTTTCGTGATTCTTTAAAGAAATTCATGTTTTTTCCCCGTGAACCTGTGATCCTTTAACAAAATTTGCGTTTTTTCTGCAATTCATTGACGATATTTCCGTTTTTCTAGCGATTCTTTGACGAAATTCGCGTTTTTTTAGGCGATTCTTTGAAGAAATTGTTTTTTTTTTCGTGATCCTTTAATGAAATTTGCGTTTTTCCTACTATCCTTTGGCGACATTTCCGTTTTTCCCGCGATCTTTTGACGAAAATCTTGTTTTTTTCGCGATCCTTTAATGAAATTTGCGTTTTTCCGCGATCCTTTGGCGACATTTTCGTTTTTCGCGCAATCTTTTGACGAAAATCTTGTTTTTTTCGCGATCCTTCGCAAATTTTGCACTTTTTTGCGATCCTTTGACGAATTTTGTGTTTATTTCGCGATGATTAGAAGAAATTTGTTTTATTTCAAGATCATTAGACGAAATTTGTTTTATTTCGAGATTCTTTGACAAAATTCGCGTTTTTTCCACGATCGTTTGGTGAAATTTGCGGGTTTTTTTCGTGATTCTTTAAAGAAATTCGGTTTTTTTCGTGATTCTTTAAAGAAATTCGTTTTTTTTGCGATCCTTTAACGATGTTTGCGTTTTTCCAGCGATCCTTTGGCAATATTTCCGTTTTCCGGCGATCCTTTGACGAAAATCGCGTTTTTTCTCGCGATCCTTTCACAAAAATCGCATTTCCCCCCCATCATTCCGGGATGGGGAAAATCCTTCCCGGTTCTAATTATGTGTTTTTTCTGCGGTCTTTTCACGAATTTCGCTGTTTTTCCGCGATTCTTTAAAGAAATTCATGTTTTTTACGTGATCTTTTAACGAAATTAGCGTTTTTCCAGCGATCCTTTGACGATATCCATTTTTCCGCGTTCCTTTGACGATATATCCGTTTTTCTCGCGATGTTTTGACGAAAATCGCGTTTTCCCGCGTTGTTTTGACGAAAATTTTAGTTTTATCGCGGTCCTTTGACGAAAATTTAGTTTTATCGCGATCCTTTGACGAAAATTGTGTTTATTTCGAGATTCTTTGACGAAAGTCGCATTTTTTCCCCGCAATCCTTTGACGAAATTGTCAATTTTTTTCAGCGAACGATTGAGGAATTGATTTTTTTCGGCGACCATTTGCCGAAATTCGCGATACGTTTTAATTTTCGAATTTTCCACTAAACGTAACGATCTCATAAACCCGGAAGGATCGACCGAAAAACCCGGAAATCCGGGCTACACCCGGAACACAATCACCCCTGTTATATGTTTTGATACTAAGCTAAATTTTAACATACTATGTAGAATTTATATAAATGTATAGATAAAATATAGCACCGCACAAAAGAATTGAAGTACTTTTTCGGCTATGGACAGTAATTGCTCAATCCTGTTTTGCAAATATGTTAGACGTTTCTTGGTGACTTACGTATGTTATTAACCTTATTGAACACCAAAGCATTATTAAAGTATTCTGGAAGTATTGGAAAGTATTTCATAATGTGCTTAATATGCTTAATGAGCATAATATGTTTAAAGCAGGATTTTTCTTTCTTGTTAAGTATATAAATATAGTTTGAACATTTAAATATATTTTTTTTTAAATTATTGATTGTACGTATATTGCGCTAGCGTTTATGAGGCATTCTCACAATCTCTTGACTTTTAAGTCCCCGAATAATAATTTTTATTTCAGTACATATTCTAATAGGGGGGGGGGGGTATTTCTTATACTGGAAAACATACAACTGCATGACAATATTAACGAGATAAATAAGTTTTGGTGTCCAAATATACCACAAAATTCCTATACCGTCCTGTGTTCCTGATGCTAATTTTTAAGTTTGGAGCTGTTTGTATAAATTTGATTCAATAAAAGTAATTCGATGTAATTTTTTTCCGAAACTGGGACTAATGTTTTATATAAATATGTAGCAAAAAATTAATGTGCACATATGTTTACGGTTGTTATTATTTTTTTTAACTCTGTCCCTGGGTTTTATTCCTTATCGTCCTTCTTGCCAAACTTATACAGAAAATCACTTCAGATGCAGCCACACAATGTTTTTCAACTTTTTTCTCATGCAGAAGTATGCTAGAGAAAGAATGGCGGAAAATTTACTGCAGAATTTAAGCAGTAATATAATAAGCATTTAAATATCAAGCATCGTGACTTTATTTGTAGTATTACCGTTCCCAAGCTTTATTCCAGCACTTTTCGAGGTAAATTAATTTTTTCTGTAATGCTCTACCTCGGAGCGTTATAGAAGTAGCCCCTTAATGATCTCGTTGACAGCTTGACTGATCATTTTGTGACCGAAGTAAGAAAACGGAACCTTTGAACTCGCCTTCCCTGCTTTATCGGAGAATTCTGCAGTAGAAACTATTTTATGAACCAGAATAGAAATGAATGGTTTTATTCGAAGATCCAAAAACAAAGGATTGCGACTGGGAACAAGTTTAGTTCGGATATGCAGATGCAAATGTTCTGATTTTAAATAAAGAATTTAAATAGGATTAACATAAACTTGAGATAGATAAGTTATTTCATTTATTTATTTTCACTTATCTCAGCTGTTTCCAAGCAGAAACTTTAGTATCTATAAATTTTGATTCATTATCCATTACCTTCAGAGTCATTGTCTTGGTTTTCTTTAATCTCATTTTCAGATTGATATTTAAAATATTAATTTTATCATTCTTAAAATTTAAATAAAAATTTAAAATCTGGTACTCCAAATCATCCGAATCACTTTCAATGCTCTCAATTAAGAAAATTTTCTTAGCTCCTTTACTTACTACCATTTCTTTAAAAGTATTTTTATTTTTATTTTTTTGCATTAAAATAAGCCATAGACCAGCAAAGCCCTTTTGTTCTATACTAAAGCCATCCCCCCCACCCACCTGAAACTTTTTATTTACATTAAAATTCTGTTATAAAAGAACCGTAAGAACAACGAGGTATGATAGAGGCTTGGATAAGTCAAGTTCGTTTATTTGGCGCTCTATTGTACTTTTTTTTTTTACTTATCAACTTTTAACGTTTTCTTTAAAAAAATAAAATTATACCACTTATTATTAACTTAGATGTAGACTACCATTGCATTAAATTATATTTAAAACATTCTAATACTATACTCTATGAAGATGATCTTCCAAAATCTCTATTAAAAATAAGGTTTTATGTTATTTTATTTTCATTTATTTATCTTGAATGTGACAATAATAATCTATAAGCTGCAGAAGTCGATAAAGAAGGAAAACACTGTAGTATTAGAATATAAAAAAAATAACAAAATTACATCATCAAATAAACCATTTAAATCGGTGAGAATAACGTAAAGAACTTTATTAGCTTAAAAAAAAATATATTATTTAGTATGGTTTGCTACAGAGTAAGGTAAAATGGGGTAATTTATTTTGTTCTTTTAATACGACTCTCTTCAATGTAATTATTATTTTTCTGTATCACTGAAAGTTTCATTATTACAATTAAAGTAAAGTAATTTTTCAGACAATCATAAGTTTAAATATGTAAGCTTATTTTTAATGATAATCTGTGTAAAATTTATCCAAAAGACAAACTGCAGTTTTTTTTTTCTTTTTAATAAACTAAATCATTGCTCCCCCCACCCCCCATTTCTTTTCTCCTAGTTTACCTAAAAACTATTCATGGAAGAATCTTTACTCAATATATACGTGTACAAAATTTGAAGATAATCGGTTAATAATATCGAGGAATAAACGTGTTTAATTAAAATTAAAAGAGACAAATGTCCCTCCCCCCCCCCTACACTATACCAAGGGACTTCACATTTTAGTTCTGGAATTCTTAGAGCATCATTATCGAATTTATGCGCACACAAAATTGGAAGCTAATAGGTTAGTAATGTTGGAAAATAAACGTGTTTAAGAGGCCTCAGTCTTACTTTTTACCTGGCCGTGCAATTTAGCTACATATCCCATTTAATTTTTTTCTCAGTCTCTATAAAACATAAATGCATAAAATTTTTAATATAGACAAACTAATATCTCTTCTATTTAAAATATACATTTTTTAATATTCTATATAGAATTTTTTTTTATGTTAATTTTCAGAAAAAATTTTAAATTGTTTTTTGACTTGCATGCACTGCGCGCAAGACTGTAGCAAAACTATTGGTTCGGGAGCCTCCAAAAATATTGATAATGATGTAAAACTAATGTATCTTTAACATACACTTCATTTGTACGCAATTTATTTATTTATTTTATTTGAAATTTAAATTATAAATATTTCAAAAAAATCATTCTTTTATTGAAAAATTGCCAATTTTAAATAATCAATGCAATTATAATACTAAATTTGAAATATAAGTTATTCTTTACCATAAAACAAAGATATTTACCAAGTTTCATGTAAATTGCTTTATTAGTTTCTGAGAAATATTGCGCGCAAGCATAAAAATTAAGAAACAATTTTAATTTTTTTTATCAAAATTAAATATAACAAAATAAAATAAAATTTCAATATTGAATATTAAAAAGATATTTTAAATAGAAGATATATTAGGTTGCCTATATTAAAAATTTTATGCATTTATGTTTTATAGAGACTGAGAAAAAATGTGACATGTTGCTAACTTGCACCGCCATGTAAAAATTAAGACTCCTGAGACTCCTTAAGTAAAATTAAGAGGAAAGGAAACCCCCTCCCAATCACTTTCTTTTCACCCAGTCTTCATGCCTGCAAACGAAGGCGTAATACACATCAGCAAGCCAGGCGTAATACACGCCGTTAAACCAGGACGTAATACACGCCGTCAAACCAGGACGTAATACACACCGTCAAACCAGGACCTAATACACACCGTCAAACCAGGACGTAATACACACCGTCAAACCAGGACCTAATACACACCGTCAAACCAGGACCTAATACACACCGTCAAACCAGGACGTAAAACACACCGTCAAACCAGGACGTAATACACACCGTCAAACCAGGACATAAAACACACGGGAGAACAAGGACATAATACATACCGGCTAGCAAGGAAGTAATGGAGGCTCTCTACCATAATTTTAACTTTAATGAACAATTAATTCTTCAAAATAAAGCAATAATCTTATTAGGTAGGTTTAGTATGAAATACTACCTATTGGCGTCGTTCCTATGTTGGAATTTCTGAAAAAATTTTGCAGATCTACACCGATCATGACTCCTAGAACCCAAAACCACCCTCAGTAAAAAACTTTACATATATATATATCACTTTCTTCTGGACATGATAACTACCACAATACTTCACCAATCTCTTCCAAACTGATACAATCAAGGGGCATAAAATCTCGGTCAAGTTCGTTAATGGGCAAAATCGGACCAAGGGTATGGAAATAGGGAGGGGTTTTGTGAAAACCGAAAAAACCCCATAACTTCTTAATTTTTGTACATATCAAATCAGTTTAAAGTATATATATACATATATATATATCACTTTCTTCTGGACACGATAACTACCACAATTCTTCACCAATCTCTTCCAAACTGATACATAAAATCAAGGGGCTTGAAATCTCGGTCAAGTTCGTTAATGGGCAAAATCGGACCAAGGGGATGGAAATAGGGAGGGGTTTTGTGAAAACCGAAAAAACTCCATAACTTCTTAATTTTTGTACATATCAGTTTAACGTTTTTATTACTTCTAGGAATAGGACCAAAAATGTATGTATCACAGATTTTTGATAAAATTAAAAATGTGCTCAAGGGGCGCAGAAAATAGGGTTTTTGAGAGAAAAAAATCATAACTTCGTCAATTCTCAAGCTATCAAATCCAATTAATTTTATTATACATCTCCTAAATATTATCTACAACTTTTATATTTACAAGTTTTTGATAGGACCAATTCGTACCGCAAAAAAATTAAAAACGAAAACAAAAAAAGGGGGGTGAGGAAGAAAAATTTCCGTAACTCCGTCAATTCGCATGATATAAAATCCCCATGAATTTACCATATATCTTCCTAATATTGTCTTTTGATAGGACCAATTCTTATAGCAAAAACAAATTAAAAATGCATAGCACTTGAAGAAAAAAATCATCTTATTAAGAATGTATTCAAATCTAAACTGCTTATTTTCTTACTCATTTTTAAATTAATTTTTGCTCTCAAACGCGTCCAGCTGATAGATTCTCTTCTTCAGAAACTATATAATGTATCGTAATGATCGATTTTTTGATAGAAGCAGAATATATTTTAAAAACTGATGTCAAAATGGGCATTTTGAATAGAATTTCCAGAAGCAATTGTGTTAGAAACGAAAACTATTGCCCTATAAAATAATTGTTTATTAATCAAGTTTCATTTAATTGAAAGAAAAATAAAAACACACGTCGCTAATAAATCTTTTCAAAAATCACGTCAGCAATTTTCGTATTTTTTCTTTAAAAAATTAATCTGAAAATGTGCCAGAAAATTTCGAGTTGTTGAGCATGGAAAAGTATTTTATTTAATACCGCCTTAACGTGATTCTGATAAAACCAGATTATATAAAAATGAAATGAAAACACGCCAAAAGCGGTCAGATAAAACTGTTAAAGTGGATTTCTATTTACTCATGATTTAGTTGTTGTTGGTGCAATTAATATACTTAACTTCGAAATCTACCCCCGCTTGTAGGCCGGGCCGGCAGGGATTTTGAATAATTATATTTTCTTTCAAAAAATAAAAAAAGATATATAAAACCTGTTGCCTTTTAACAACAACAACAACAAAAAAAAAAAAAAAAAAAAAAAAAAAAAAAAAAGCACATTATTTAGATGTGGTTTGTTACAGAGTAAGATAAAATGAGGTAATTTATTTTGTTCTTTTAACACGACTCTCTTCAAAATAATTATTACTTTTCTGTATCATTAAAAGACTTTTTTAAATTATTATTACAATTAAAGAAAAGTAATTTTACAGACAGTCTCAAGTTCAAATATGTATGCTTGCTTTTAATGATAATCTGTGTACCGTATTTTATGGAACAAACGCCGCACTCATCAAATTGGCCTGAATAAACTCAAAAATATCGTAATCGCCGCACCCGTTGTAAACGCCGCATCCGTCGGAACGCTACTTTTGTCGACAGGGTCACATTGACCTAACTTTAATCAAAGTTTTCTGAGCAGTGTAGGATGACTCGTTTTTAATATCTTAAGATGCCTGAAGTTTTATTTAAAATATTTAAATCCGATTTTAAATATTTTTATGAATTTTTAAATTAAGAAAACTCAGTTGGTATTTAAAAAAAAATCGTAAACGCCGCACATGGCGTAAATGCCGCACTTGGAAAAAAATTAACTTTTGAACTCGTAAACGCCGCGTCGTTTCTTCCATAAAATCCGATAAAATTTATCCAAAAGACAAACTGAAGCTTATATTTTTTAATAAAATAAATCTTATAAAATTAAAGGGTAAGATGTCTACCCTTACACTATACCGAGGGTCCCCAAAATTTAATTCTGGAAGCATCATTATCCAATTTATGCTCACATAAAATTGGAAGCTAATCGGCTAATAATTTTGAAAAATAAACGTGTTTAAGCAAATTTAAGTAGAAGGACCCTCCCTCCCCCCCCCCCTTTCTTTTCAGCTAGTTTTCATAAAAACTATTCAGGGAAGAATCTTTACTCAATATATGCGTATACTAAATTTTAAGCTATTCGATTAATAATATCGATGAATAAACGTGTTTTAGTAAAATTAAAAGGGCAATTCTCCCTCATTACACAATAAAGCTAGTTTCCTAGTTTCCATAAAAACAATTCAAATAATTATAAATAACTTTTCATTAAATTAAATTAACAATTTTATGTTGAAAATAAAAAATATATTACAATTCATCAGACATACAAGTAAAATTACATAAATACATTTAATACAATTAAAAAATTACTTTTTTTTACTTGTATGTCTGATGAATTTTAATATATTTTTTATTTTTAACTCGTATATCAGACGTTAAACAATGATTATTTATTTTAATTTTATGTTGAGATTACTCTTTGTAAAGAATTAAAAATTAATAAAGGTAAAAATAGGAAAGAAATCGATATAGCCCCAAACTATGTACGTTCCAAAAATTATTTGAGTAAATTCGTGCAAAAAAAGGCGCAACTTACTAGAACGTAGTAAATAGTATTTTCCTCCCCTCTTTTTGAAACCAGTTTAACTCCTTTCATTCATAAGTCTCGTAATATGCAATTTTACTGAACAAATGGGGACCTACCGTTTTCGACCATACACACTCCTCTATGCGACACACATTTGTGTTAGAAACTGTACTTTAAAATGCCGGCAAATGGGGACCTACAAAAATATTTCACCTGTTAATGCCTTGATACTAAAAATGCATCACTTAACAATATAAAACACAAATTTTTAATTTTTCCAACCCGGGACGTCCTGGGTTGAGTGTGCGTCCCGGGTTTGAAGGTGTGTATACATATGGAAGTCCCCGATTCACACCCGTTGCAAACACACACACACACACACCAACACACACACACACACACACATATATATATAAACTGAAAACAACATGGGTTTTGCAAGGGGAAAAAATCTTTAATTTCTATATCAAATGCGAACAAGCAGGGTAAAATTTCTGAGTAAATGACAATTAAACATAAATGATGACCATTCATCTATTAAAGTTTTGAATTCAATAGGTATTAATTAAATATATAAATATTTGTTTTTCACTTGATTCAAAAATATAAAAAAACGCAAAATATGCTTACAAATTCTGTTTTTTTCTTCTAACGATAAAAAAGAAAAATTAGACACTTTTGAATACATTAAATAAATAATGATTTTTGGAATAAAATCTAAGCTAGAAATGAATTGTTTTTTTAATGTATGTCTTTTGGTCTATAATATATTAAGTAGTTTGTCATGTCATGTTTTCTTGATATGTAATTCCGATAAAATAAGAAAGTTTGGGTGAAAATATTGCTAAATATAAATTTTACATGTTCTGATAAGAATCTTTTATCCAATTTGGAAACAAGTTATGATTATTTTCGGAAATAAAGATGAAATTTTCTATTTTGTAGCCCAAGATAAAAATACAGATGAAAAGACATAATAATCAAAAACACATAAAAACAAAACCGTGTGTATTATATTTCTTGTTTCTGTCGGAAGAACGATTTGATAATTTAAGTTAAATAAATATATTTTTAACTGAATTAAGGACATTAAAATTCATTTTAAAGACTTATTTAAGAAACATTTAAACTTGTCTGACAATTAGCTAGAAATGAATTGATTTTTTTAATGCATGTCTTTTGGCCTATAATATGTGAAGTAGTTTGTCATGTCATGTTTTCTTGATATGTAATTCCGATAAAATAAGAAAGTTTGGGTGAAAATAATGCTAAATGTAAAATTGAAATCCGATATTTTATCCATTTACATGTTCTGATAAGAAACTTTTATCCAATTTGGAAACAAGTTATGATGATTTTTGAAATAAAGATGAAATTTTCTATTTTGTAAACCAAGATAAAAATACAGATGAAGAGACATCATAATCAAAAACACATGAAAACAAAACCGTGTTACTGATCGTAATTAAAATCTCCCGTACGAGGGCGCTGTGTCAGCGCCGTAATTTTATTTATTATTCCAATCGTCTGCGTGTTGACGATAGATTGTAATTTAGTTACTAGTGAGTGGAAACACTGAATTTTTGTTGTTGTTGTTATTGAGATAATGGAATGTTTGATTTGGAAACGGCCAGAGAGACTGTTTCACTCTTAACAATTATTGTTTTAAAATAAAGAAATATACAGTTCACTGCGAAGAGTTCCTTAAAAATGGTGTCATTGAGTAACTTATTGATTTATTCTTAACAAAAATTGGTCCGTCGAGCCGGAGTAAACGGATTTATCGTTTGCTTTTAGAGTCAAGAATCAGCGACGAGACTTGGTTTCTTCGAATAAGGTAGGACTTTTTCTTTAACATGTCTACTGAATTAAAAAATATTTTGACAAAAAAAAGAGTTTTAAAATGTAAAATTACTAAATTTGTGAGTGAAATTAAATTAAGTGACTCTGATGAATGTTCTTTAGAACTTGTAAATACGAAATGTGATCAATTCAATACAGAATTGAAAGAAATATTTGATAAAATTTATTCATTGTGCGATGAGGAGGAAATTGATAAATATATCGATGAACAATCATCGATTGAAAAAGAGTTAGATGAAACTTGGTTAAAAATTAAAAGAGCGAAACAAAAACAAATAAATGTTCTTAATGAATCAAAGCCGAAACAAGAGAATAGTGTAACGGAAGTTCGACTTCCCACGATTAATCTACCTTCTTTTAGTGGAAACGTACAGGATTGGATATATTTTAGTGATCTTTTTAAATCTAGCGTTCACAATAATAGCGCACTTTCGGGTGCTCAAAAGTTATCATATTTGAAATCTTCGCTTCATTCTGAAGCTGCAAAAGTTGTACAAAGTATAACGATTTCAGATGATAATTATCAAACAGCGTGGTCCTTATTAGAGGAAAGATATTCCAATAAAAGACAACAAGTGTTTGCTCACATTAAAAAATTAATGTCCATTAATTCAATACAAAGTGAAACACCTAGTGCTATTCTTAATTTGGCAGATACCGCCAGTGAATGTATCAGATCTCTAGAAATTCTCGATCAAAAAATTGAAGGGTTTGCGGATACAATAATAACCTATATATTGTGGCAGAAATTAGATGGGTCCACAAAATTATGGTTTGAACGTGAACAAAAAAAAGACGAGCTACCAAAATTAAAAGAATTAATCGAGTTTTTAAAAAGACAAGCGAGAACACTGCAAGTTTCCAAACCTCTTATAAATAATGTAACTCCTAAACGCAATGCTCAACAACGAATCACTAGTATGGTATCTACATCTAATGGTAAAAACTCAAAAACATTTAAATGTGTTAAGTGTCAGAGTAATGAATTCCACGGTTTGCACAAATGTCCAGAATTCTTAAATCTTTCAGTGGCTTCTAGATATGAATTCGTAAAGAAAAATAATATTTGTTTTAACTGTTTAAAATTCCACTCGGTTAGAAATTGTAAATCTACTTATTCTTGTCAGAAATGTATGAAAAAACATTCGAGTTTACTGCATTTCGAGAATGAAAATGAAAAGCAAATTCAAAACAGCGATAGAAAAAATGAATTTATTTCAAAACCCGAGGTCAGTGATTGCAATACCCAAAACCAGAATCAAATCGTAGCGCATTCAAATCTAGACCCGAATGCTGCAACATTTCACATTTCTAACGAAAGAGCATTTTCAGGTACATCTGTTTGTGAGATGAATTATTTAAGTTCTGGCATCTTATCAACTGTCATTGTTTATATTAAAAATAAATTTGGTGAATTTAAGCCGTTAAGAGGTTTGATTGATGCTGGATCAATGAGTAATTTCATTACGATTCAGTGTGCGGATTATTTAGGAATTAAGAAAGAAAAAATAAATGTTGCGGTTTCAGGATTAAATGGCATCTCCGTGAATATTAACTCCAAGGTAAAAGCATTAATTTCGAACAATTCAAATTTTAAGGCGGAAATAGAACTTCTTTGTGTACCAAAAATATCGGATACTATTCCAGTAAATCGGATTAACGTTCCAACAGAACAATACCTTAATAACATTAAATTAGCGGATCCAGAATTTTACAAACCTGGAAAAATTCATGTTCTTTTGGGAGCTCAAATATTTTATGATCTTTTAGAATTCGGTCGAATTGAAGTCCCCAATTCTAATTTAAAATTCCAAAACTCGGTATTTGGATTCATTGCCTGTGGAAGCGTATTAAATCCTGACAATCAAATCACGCAAAATACTCATTGTGGGCTTGTTTGTAACTATGAAGATTTGACAAAAGAAGTTCAAAAATTCTTTCAGTTAGAAACATTAGGGATAAAAGACGATCCCACATGTACTGACGAAGATAGAGCATTAGAAATATTCGAAAAATCTGTATCTTATAAAAATAAACGTTACGAAGTTACCTTACCATGGAAAAAAGATTGGCGAGAAATGAACGACAATCTCAAAATAGCCAATAATAGACTAAACTGTCTTAAAGTGAAAATGAAGCGAAAATTAGAGCTTCGTGCTCAATATTGTGAGACTTTGAAAGATTATGAAAATAAAGGAATCATAGAAAAAATAACGGAAACGCACAAGCCAGTGGAGAAACCACTTTTTTATCTTCCACATCAACCTGTCTTTAGACAAAGCCTGACAACAAAAATGAGAGTAGTCTTCGATGCCAGCTCACACGATGTTGGCGAATTATCGTTAAATGATTGTCTTTGGCCAGGTCCAAATCTAAATCCAAACATATTCGATCTACTTATCAATTTTAGATTAAACAAAATAGCATTGATAGGTGATATAGAAAAAGCCTTTCTGCAGATATCCCTAGCGGAGAAAGACAGAGATGCAGTGAGGTTTTTATGGATTGGAGATAGAGGTATAGAAATATATCGCTTCAACCGAGTTCTTTTTGGTATGAATGCTTCCCCGTTTCTTCTTGCTGCTACTCTAAGAAAACATATCAAGAAATTTCAAGTTAGATATCCTACAACAACAAAGTTATTAGATAGGTGCCTCTACGTTGATGATTTCATCGCTGGTGCTGACAACTTGCAAGATGCGTTAGAAATCTCTCGAAATGCTGTTTATATTATGAGCGAGGCAAGTATGAAACTCAGAAAATGGTCAACTAATGATAACGATTTGATGGAGCAATGGAAACAAGAAGGGTTTGATACTCAGCCTCTACATAACCCAATTGAATTAGGATTTGACTCAACGAAGGTTCTAGGAATGTCTTGGCATACGAGTGAAGATTGCTTTATCGTAGATGTAAAAGGCTTATTAGAAATGTTATCAAAAAATGAAAACACCAAGCGCTTCATCCTGCGTGCTATTGGAAAAATATTCGACCCTCTTGGCTTGCTCACTCCTTATACTATTCGCATGAAATGCCTATTTCAAGATCTGTGGTTGAGGAAAATTGCTTGGGATGAAGATCTACCAATAGATGTTAAAGAAAAGTGGCTTCAATGGTGTTCTGAGATCCCGCGCCTCTCCGACCTAAAAATTCCAAGAATTGTGCTAAATTCAACGAAAGAAGAAAATTCAGATGTGGTAGAGATTCACTGTTTTTGCGATGCTAGTAAGAAAGCCTTCGGCACTGTCATATACCTCAGAATTGTAAAAGAAAATGCTATTGAAGTTAACCTTGTGACTTCAAAAAGTAGAGTTACACCTCTTAAAAAAATCACTTTACCAAGATTAGAGCTATTGGGAGCTTTACTTGCTGCCCGGCTAGGTAATGCAGTCAAGAAAATAGTAGATCATAAGAAGCCATCAGATGTGTTCTTCTGGACAGACTCGAAAATCACTTTGTACTGGATTAGAGGTTCTAGTAAAAGGTGGAAATCATTCATAGCGAATCGTGTCAACGAGATTCAATCTTTGACTGACTCCAATTCGTGGTTTCATTGTCCGGGAAAGTCTAATCCAGCCGACCTCCTTACCAGAGGCGTCAGTGTTGATATGCTCTTAGAAAAGGATTTGTGGTTTAAAGGTCCCCCCTTTTTGAGAGAAACTGTTCTCCCAACTAATGACTGCAACATCCAAAATTCGCCAGATGACTATTCTGATGAACTAAAGAAAACAGTTAAATGTGAAAATGATAACTCTTTAGTTACTCTAGCTATTTATGATCAAAATTATTTATTAGATTATATTATTAGTGTTAGTAATAATTATATAACTATCATTCGTATTTTATGTTATGTGCTTAGATTTATTCATAACCTTCGAAATGTTAATAGAGTGAAAGATCATCTTACTTCTAAAGAATTGAATGCTGCAGAATTATCACTGATAAAGATGGTTCAACAAAGTGAGTATCAGGAAGAAATAAAATGTCTTCAGAAAGGTAATTCGGTACCAAATAAAAGTAAACTAAATTCTTTAAATTGTTTCTTAGATGAAAGTAATATTTTAAGAGTTGGGGGTAGATTGGGTAACTCATATTTGACAACAAATGAAAAACATCCTATGGTTCTGCCAAGTAAGCATCCCCTTACTTTAATTATTGTAAGATATTTTCATTTAAAGTATTTACATGTAGGATCACAAACATTGTTGTACCATATTCGTCGTAAATTTTGGATAACTAATGGTAGAAACATCTGTCGCAAAATAACATATGAATGTGTCACTTGTTTTAAAAACAAGCCTGTATTAGCGAGTCAAGTTATGGGTGACTTGCCCAAAGAGCGTGTTACACCTTCATTTCCATTTTCCATTATTGGAACTGATTATTGTGGCCCTTTTTACATTAAATTCAAAAATCAAAGGAAAGGTACATATAATAAAGTGTATGTATGTATATTCGTTTGTCTCTGCACCAAAGCTATTCATCTAGATTTCGTTTCAGATCTCACTTCTGCAGCCTTCATTGCTTGTTTTAAGCGCTTTGTTAGCAGAAGGGGAAAGTGTTCAAAAATATTTTCTGACAATGCAAAAAACTTTGTAGGGGCAAACTTAGAATTGAAAAGGCTTCACAATTTGGTTAGACACCCAGATGAAGCATTAGCTGATTATTTTGCAAGGGAAAATATCGAATGGAATTTTATTCCTCCGAAAGCGCCGAACTTCGGTGGTCTTTGGGAGGCAGGGGTTAAATCATTCAAATTCCATCTAAAACGTGTAATTGGTAACGCGCACCTCACTTTAGAGGAATTTCTGACAGTAATTCTAGAAATTGAAAGTGTTTTGAACTCAAGACCTCTGTCCCCATTGTCATCAGATTTCGACGATTTCGAGACTCTGTCACCGGGTCATTTTCTTATAGGTAGGCCCTTAACGTCTATTATTGAACCCCAGCTCACTGAAATTTCGGAAAACAAACTTAGCAACTGGCAAAAAATAACAAAATATAGCCAGCAAATATGGAAATTATGGAAGCGAGACTATCTGAACACCTTGCAGCAACGTAATAAATGGCAAATAAATAAAAACAATATAAATGTTGGTTCTCTCGTATTGATCAAAGATGAAAATATGCTCAGCACAAAATGGGCAACAGGTAGGATTTCCGAGATATTTCTCGGTAAGAACAAAAAAGTTCGAGTAGTGAACATTCGTCTACCTAACGGTAGAATAATAAAGAGAGATGTGAGAAGTATTTGTCCCCTTCCAATTAATGGAAACTAATTTCTTTAATGAATATATTTTGTTGTTTTATTTCTATAGTATGTTTTATTGTATTCAAATGTAAAGTAATTTAGCCATTTTTCCTTTGTTATTAATTATATCTTTGCATTGTTATATGTAGTATTATGTAATTTTATATTATATATTAGAGTAGTTTTGAAACCTGCAGGTTTCAACGGTCGGGAGTATGTTACTGATCGTAATTAAAATCTCCCGTACGAGGGCGCTGTGTCAGCGCCGTAATTTTATTTATTATTCCAATCGTCTGCGTGTTGACGATAGATTGTAATTTAGTTACTAGTGAGTGGAAACACTGAATTTTTGTTGTTGTTGTTATTGAGATAATGGAATGTTTGATTTGGAAACGGCCAGAGAGACTGTTTCACTCTTAACAATTATTGTTTTAAAATAAAGAAATATACAGTTCACTGCGAAGAGTTCCTTAAAAATGGTGTCATTGAGTAACTTATTGATTTATTCTTAACAAACCGTGTGTATTATATTTCTTGTTTCTGTCGGAAGAACGATTTGATAATTTAAGTTAAATAAACATATTTTTAGCTGAATTAGGGACATTAAATTTCATTTTAAAGACTTATTTAAGAAACATTTAAACTTGTCTAACAATTTAAATATCAACATATTTCATATGATATTTAAAAATTCTTATTTAATGAGGCATGATAGTTTTTTAGGCTTGAGAAATTTACTTTTTTCTTGCACGTTATGAATGCTAGTCATTTAATAAATGTTTTTGAAACTGTTTATAAAAATGTTATCACTTATAGCGATTTTTGTTTCGCAGAGCACAAATGAGCGGTACAAAACTTTACGAAACTTTAAACTCGATTTTCTCGAAACAATGTTTTACGAAACCGGTATGCTTAAAAAAAAAAAAAATTGGTGCTTTTAACGTTGTTATTGTTACATTTCTATTGCATTGCACCAAGCTCCATCTCAATAATTATAGACATTACAATATTCGTAAAAATTCTTACACTTTGATCAATTAGTTCTAGATTGTTTTAGTAAAGAAAAATTAATTTTCTTCGTTTTCCCCACAACTATTTTAGATATCGCAATGCGATAAACTGAAAATTGAAGCTAGAATTAAAAGCTACAAGTCCTATTTAGATCTTTTAATCGTCGCGAGATTTAAAAAAATTAATCCATTAGATTTCATGTTTTTCACCATTTGACTGAATTGATTCATTGATTCTCCAGGTTTTTTTCCTGTTTTCTCAATAACTATTTTAGATACATCAGTATGGTTGGTTGGTTGATTTTTGACGGCCAATTATCTGCTCGAGGGATATAGGCCCAGGGGGTATGCCCTTCGTGGGGGTCTTTCTAAGGGAACCTAACCCGTATTAACGCTTGGAAATCCAAGGTTCGAAGAAAACCACGAAAACTCCGAACGATTAGGCCGACGGGCGCGATTGGGATCGAACCCAGCACCTCCCGTCTACCAGCTTCGAGAGCAGAACCTCTCGGCCACTGGTGGGGCTGATACATCAGTATGACAAACTGCAGATTCCAGACAATACTGGATTTATAAATTTTAACGTGGTAGGATAACTTTAAACCATCAAAATTTTCGATTTTTTAATACATATTTTGATTCTGTAATCATTTCTGAACAATATGCAGAAAACTGCATTAAAAAATTCCCATTAGTTTACAATTATGGCATTTTTATTATGACTACATATTAAGACTACATAGGAGAATTAAACTTTGTATTGCGTTTATTCAAAACGATAAATTTTGATACTGCGTGCAGTGTTTCTAAAAAACTATGCATGGCAATCAAAAGAAATTTTACCACATATTCATTTCCGTATTATCTACAACTTAAAACCAGAAAAATGTAAAATTTTATTTTTTCCTGTTTTTATACTTTGAAAATATTTTCAAAAAGTGAAAACTTTTAATTTTTTGTTAATTTTTTAATTTAGTCAATATTTTTTACAAATATTCTGATTATAGTATAAAGGTAACTCTATTTTCACCAAAATTTTCTCTTTTTATGCATATTTTCAGATTTTATCATGCGCGCAAGGTTTTTTTTTATCTTATTATCATATATTTTTAAACTTATCAATTCAATATTTATTTATGAATTTACAAGTATATATATATTTTTAAATATAAATTTAAATATGAACTTTATATTTAAATAAAGTTTGATTTTATTTTTGACTTATTACACAAGTTTTGCAGCTTGGAACATAGTAATATTTTTTACTTTTTCGACGCGTTCAAAGGTATCCTACCCCCTTAAGATATCTGCTTATTGTCAGAAAAATGTGCATTATTGTGCAAATACACATATTTTTAATTTTATTGTAATACAGATTGATGAAAAAACATAAAATCCAAACAATATCTCATAAAGTATTTTAAACAAGTAATATAAAAAATTTGTTTTTAAAGTCAATTCCTACTTAGGTCATCAAAGAAAAATTTAATATAATCCCTTAAGTTAATATTAGTTTTTGTTGCATTAAAATATACCAATTTGTTGATTTTCTATAAGCAAGTACGCTTACAATGGAACTCTATGAGAACTTGGCGAAATATTAGAGCTATCGCCAAGTTTGCGTCAATTTTGGCGTCACTTTGATCGCCCAATTTGGCGAAAAACGCCAAGTTGGCGACAAATTTGGCGGTATTTTGCAATAGAACATGGTCCTCCCTATGGTAACCCTCCTTATAGATATGAAGATGCATTAAATGCTGTACAATAACCATTGGCCGCCATTTTGTCTCCCATATAAAACTAAAATTAATTAATTAAAATTTAATTAATGAATTAATATTTGAAAAATCTGTATTAACATCAATTGTCATCCAGTAAAAGTTTAGAAAAAAATATTTCAACTTGATAGGATGAATAATAACTATTTTATTAACGATTGACAATTTGAACACGATATATAAATAAATAAATATAGAGAGAGTGTGAACTAATAGTAGGAAATGAAAAATGGCAATCTCTTGCCATTTTTTTAGTAAAATTTCATGCTTACGCCAGACAGCGTATACTCCATTCTACTGAAGATATTGCAAATTTCTTGGTACTACATACTACTATTACACTTACCTGTGCCTGTGCACGTGCAATGAAATAGGAGTTTTATATTATCTTCAAATGTAACTGAAATATTTGAAAATGTGTCAAAAATACATATTTTTTATTTAAAAAATTTCCCTCTTTTATATTCGATTACCTATAAAATAATTACATTATCCCATAGAGCTTAGATTTTAGTTCAGAACATAGTGAGTAATATAGAAAGCATTCTGACAAAATTTCACTGAAATATGTTTAAAAAATTTTATGCAATGGAGTTTATCGAACATCGAAGTAACGGAAAATTTGATTTTTCAGAAATCTCATTTAAAGATTCCTTATCTATAAAATTAATCTGGAAGTGACAATTAAGTTTTATTAGTGCTTTTATGTAAACATCGTGATAAAATCATGCTTAGAAATATGCATTGTTTACATTTTTTCCGCCCTATCTTTGCCCACTTTCAGTATTTCATTCAATACTTTCTGTTTATTAAATTATCCATAACTTCAACTACAGAAAACTACAGACTGAAACTCTAGTTTTATATATTAATATGGATTATATATAAACCGGTATGGACAATTTTTCATATTTTTAATATATAGCAAATTCTTTATAGTAATGAGTCATACAAAACTCACGGAAGAAGAACAAAAAATAATTCGAAAAGTATAGATGAAATGCAATATTTCAACTTGATTCAAACATAAAATATGTAATATGAAGTTTAAAAAGTTCACTGTTTTACTTAAAAAGTGACTAAAATAATGAAAGATGTTGCAAGTTAAAACTATGCATTTTATTTAAAAAATTTCTTAGTACTTTCGGGCTTTCCCAAGCCCTTCATAAGAGAATATTGTAAGAACTCCTTGCTGTATATTTATACAAATTCGTCAGTTCGTTTGGAAAATGCCAGAGCCAATAATTATTAGAGTTGAAAAGTAGAAGTAGCAGTTTCTTGGATTGACATTTCTCCTTTGCTACATTTCTCCCGACCTACCTACGCCCACTTTCGGTATTTTATTCATTACTTCCTGTTTATTAAGTCGCCCATAACCCCTCTTCCAATAACCGTAGGAATAAAATTAAAACATATTTGGAATCACAAAAGAAAATCGCTCTTTCAAATAAAACTATAAAAATGTTTCCGAAAATTTATGCTAAAACGGCTATATTTTAATATAGGCAGATATCTTAATTAGAACATTCAATCGACATAAGATTCCTTAAATTAAACCAATTAACTCTCAGTATTTTGAATGCTGAACATTTGTTTGATTGATAGATTCTCTTGGTTTTTCCCTGTTTTCTCAAAATCTATTTTTAGACACCGAAATGCAACAAAGTGCAGGTTGTAGTTAGAAACAATATTTACCTGTTTCTGATAAGGCTAGTGTTTGTTAAACAATAATTTATGAGCCTATTTCGGGCAAATAAACAAACAAAAAAAATAATCTTAAATATTATTTTTTTTCTATACGTCCTCTAAACAGTCGAATGAATTTAGTAATAGGAGTTTTTCAGAAAACTACAGACAGAAACTCCCCTTTTATATATATTAACATAAATTGTATATGTACCGGAATGAACAAATTTTCATATTTTAATATATAGCAACTTCTTTATAATGAAGAGTCATCCAAAACTCACTGAAGATGAAAAAAATGAATAATTTGAAAAGTATACACAGTAGAACTATGCGGATAATCTCAGAGAGTCATTAAATTTTGGAGAGTAAAACAACATTAGAGAGCATTTGGTGATCAAAAAGCTGCCGCTGTCCGATATTCATGCCATCGTGTAAAATGAATTAAAGAAAAAATACTTTACCATGCTCTGTAAAATTTCATGAAACTTCTGACGTTAATGGTAGAAAATATAATTATTATAAATAAAATCATTAGACGAAACTCAATATTTAACATTGGTTCAAATATAAAATATGTAATATAAATTTTAAAAAGTTCACTGTTTTACTTAAAACACGACTAAAATAATAAAACATGTTACAAGTTGAAACTGTACATTTTGTTTAAAAACTTCTCAGTACTTTCAGATTTTTCCAAGCCCTTCATCTGAGAATATTATAATAATTATTTAACAAATTTGCTGTTTTTTTTTTCGTTTTTGCAAATACGTCACTTTGTTTTGAAAATGAGAGAGCCAATAATTATTATAGTTGAATAGTAGAAGTAGCAGTGTATTTGATTGAGCTTAATTAGAGAAAACATATATTATCATTAACTGCAGTTCCATTTATGTTATTACATCATTCTGTTCTCATACGTCACTTTCATATTAAATGTGTAGCTGGACAGTCAAAGTAGCAGTGTTTCAGATTAAATTTGTTTAGAAGAAATATTTAACTGCCGTACCACAAACTCTAGCATGTCACTTTGCTCAAGTTTTCAGAATTTATTTTCAAGTTATTGAACCAAAAATTGGGGATATTGTACGATAGGGCGTCGTTACACACTTAATTGATTTTACACAAGATTTCTATGGATTCGCTGATAGTAAATGCGTAATAATTGGATGTTGTGTACATGATTTTTGCATGATCATAATCTATTGTGATATTCTGATTGAACTTAAAGGAGAGACAGCTATAGATTGACGACAAAATTTTATATCTACTTTATGCTCTTTGATTCTTTTTTTGAGTATTATTTTCGTCATTCCTATATAATCCATTACTCTATTACACGAAAATATCAAAATGTAAACCATAAAGAAATTTTATAGAAAAGTTGAGGTATTTTCCTGGCCTGTACGAAAAGTTATGATATGCTTTACTGAAATGCAATGTAAATTTTATATAGCCTGTCTAACAAGAAAATTAAAAGAGTTAATTTGTACGAAAATAGATCCATCACCGAAAGATGAATTAGCTGGTGTATATGTCATTCCTTTTTGAACTCATAGCAATAGAATAATAGTATACATAGGATATCCCCAAAATAAATTTACAGAAATACAATATAAATTTAATAGCCTGTCCACCAAAAAGAGTTAATTTGTACGAAAATAGATCCATCACCGAAATATGAATTAGCTGGTGCATATGCCATTCCTTTTTGAACTCATAACAATAGAATAATAGAATACCCTAATTTATGGTTCAATATCCCGAAAATAAATTTACTGAAATACAATATAAATTTAATAGCCTGTCCACCAAGAAAATTAAAAGAGTTAATTTATACGAAAATAGATCCATCACCGAAAGATGAATTAGCTGGTGTATATGCCATTCCTTTTTGAACTCATAGCAAAAGAATAATGGGATACATATATCCCCAATTTATGGTTCAATATACCCAAAATAAATTATAAATACTTGAGCAAAGTGACATATTAAAGTTTGTGGTGCGTCAGTTAAATATTTCTTCTGCACAAATTTCATCTAAAACACTGCTACTTCGACTGTCCAGCTACACATTTAAAGTGAAAGTGACGTATGAGAACAGAGTGATGTAATAAAATAAATGGAACTTCAAATGATTTGATCAAATGAATAAATGTTTTCTCTAATTAAGCTCAATCCAAGAAACTGCTACTTCTACTTTCAACTCTAGTAATTATTGGCTCTCTCATTTTCAAAACGAAGTGACGTATTTGCATAAATAAACAGCAATTAGTTAATTATAATATTATCTGATAAAGGGCTTGGGGAAAGCCCGAAAGCACTAAGACGTTTTTAAAATAAAATTTATATTTTTAACTTGTAACATCTTTTATTATTTTAGTCGCCTTTTAAGTAAAACATTGAACTTTTACATCTCATATTACATATTTTATAATTATTATATTAATGATTTTTTTTTAAACCAGGCGATTTAACTCTGGTTTCCCGTGTTGTAGAACATAATGCCCCGTGTGCAAAACGTAGGTCGAGGAGCTTTTAATTGAAAAACAATAGTAGATTGTTTTACGTTTAACTCTTTAGTATTGCATACTAACAACACCCAAAACAAATACTGCTAGTTTGATTATATTCTGTTAAAGTTACGTTTTATTTATTTATTTCGTTATGGAGTATGGAACTCTGCGTGATATATTTTAAAAAGTTCATGGTGGAAATTTATTTTAAAAACTTCAAAAAATCAGTAATTCATGATGGAGTTTTGAAACAAATAGCATTTGAATGTGTATTTTATTCTCTATTCGACAATGTTAAATTTGAAGTTGTGTCCTGTGTCATATTTAGAACGATAATAAAAAGCAAAAAAGCAAAATTTACTTCTCATGTCGTTGTCATTGTCAATATGTGGTCACTCTTACTCATGGAGATGTTTTTACTTTATAATATATAGTTATCGGACTTTCTTTACACTTTTGTGAACACCAAACGATGTTACTGTTTATACTTTTCGATATATTCCCAGTTCACTATTTAAGGATGCACCTATTTTAGAATTAGGAATTTTTTTACACAAATATAAATAATAAATTTTGTTTTTAAATATTAAGCAATAGGCGTCTCACACAAAATGAACTTTATCTTTTGTGGAATGATACTGCGATCTTATAAACTGTAAATATCTGAACAATTTCACTTTTAGATTTCAAATTAGTTTGAGAAACTTGAAATACAAGGAATCTAGTTAAAGAGAACTTTCAACTAATAATTAATTCTTTAATTAAAATGTTTTAAAAAGATATATTTGATCTTCTCTAACTATTTAAACTATAAGCTAATTCTTTGTGCGATTTCTAGGATTTTCAATTAACGGATAGATTATATTCAAATTAAATCCGCATTTTGTTATTTACACTTAAGTAGGAAAACGTGTTCTTATTTGAATACATTTTCCATTTCAAACTTTGCTGTACTAAATATAAATATACCTTTTATTATTATTGGAAGATAGCATAACGTAAAGTATTTCTGTCGACGTTAGTTTAATATGTTTGAAGTACTAAAAGCAAATTACATTTTGAATGAATAATTTTTCTTATTAAAGTCTGCGAAATGTATCTGTTATATTTTTATCATTAAAATTGTGTATTATAATGAGAATTACGAAGCTCGAATTAATTTTTTTTTCTTATAATACTCTTCATTTTTATAAATAAAAATTTGAAAATACATATTTCATCTTTTTTGTCACATGTCAAATTTAAATGCAATGGAGCATTAATTATCCGAACCTCTGTCACCGAACGACCGTTTTTCTGAATGCAAAACTGAAATTTGCTATTTGAAGATTGTGACATGGAAAGCATGAAACAAGTAAGAAAAATTATGCGTTAAGCATAATTTTTCTTAAAGCGTTAAGCGTCTTATGCGTTAAGTGTTTCATAATCATGAAACACTTTTCAACACTTCCTGAATGCTTTAACAAAACTTCATTATTTAGGGAAATAAGGTATATAAGAGAACTAAGTAAACATTTTAGAAAACGCATAAAACATTTAAAAAACTGATTTCAGCAGTTACCGTCCATAGCAAATATGTATTCCAATTCTTTTGAATAGCTCTGTATTTGATCAGTAGGTTGATATATATAATATAATGCGGAAATTTAGTTTAGCAAGAAAACACATAACAGGTTGAAATTTCTCTTTCAGCAATTTATACTAATAGATGGAAAAATACTTGCATACTTTTGTACAACCATGTAGTTAACCTAGTACCTTTATTACACGCCACTATTTAGTTAAAGTTTAATTCAAAGTAAAACACTCTTAAAATTACTGGAATCACATATCCAGAAATTATCATTTATAGACGGCCATGTATCCAATTCTTTGCATGACCATGCATATCATTTTTATCTATGTTCTACAAACATTTCTTAGTAAAATAAATTCAATTCAGCGTAAAAATGCATAACTAATTTAAAAACCACCTTTAATCAATTTGAAATCATACCCAATAACCATTTCGAATTCTTTTGTGTAGCCCTGTATATGAATTACAGCATCTATACACACCATATACTATACAATGCACAAATATAGTGAAACATAAAAGCACATAACATGATTAAAAATGCATTTCCAGCAATCATCGCTACTCTACAGTACTTCGGATAAAATATAGTATCTGAAATCTTTTGTGTTTCTCTGTAAATGCTATGCACTTCGCACCATAGATGAAATAAGTTATAGTAAACCTCATCGACGTATGTCAATTTGATTGTGCATGAAATAATTTAACATAATTAAAATACGTCGGTAAAAATTCCCTCCACACTATATCATTATGTAACGGAATTATTTTGTGTGGCCCTGTAAATGATTAATAACTATTTTTTACACTGCATGTTCTACAGAATGCATATTTTAGTGCACTTGATAAATGTATATCAATTTTATTTTATTTGAAAGCATGTAACATCATTAAAAAGCATTTTTAACAATATTTACCCATAGGCCGTAATGGAACGGAAAACTTTTGACTATCCCTGTAACTGAACTAAGCATACTGCAAACTTCATTTGAAATAGGGTTCGTGCTAAAGTAGAGGTCACTAACATCCAAAAATTTCAGAACGATCCGAGTGTATTTACGGGAGTAAGAGCGCGGCCAGACAGCCAGACAAACCGAAGTTATAAACACTTTTCATCTTTGTTGGAAAGTGTTAAAAATGGCTCGAATGCAATATTGTTCACCCCCAACTATTAATGGGTGATGAAGTCCTTGCTAGTTAAAGATCTCGTGGAAGATCAAAGCCCTTCAGAAGACCATGACGGCGAGGGGTACTTTAGTGACAAGAACAATTTGAAAAATGACCAGATTTTCGGTGCTTAGAGACAGGCCTTGAAGTGGATAGAGCAATAAGAATGGTGTGATTCTGTTCAGCTGCTTTCATTAACTCGGCAGTAGTCGCGTGTCGATCTTTTCCCCGTCTATATAAAATATCTTCTCCTAACTCATATCCCCTTACAAATAGAGTGGAGAACTACCATGAAGCTGACTTTAAATGTTTCTCCACAACCATAGTGAAGTAACATCTCCGTTTTTACTTGAGGTATATTTTTATAAGCAAAGTTGAAATCGGTGGAAAAGTCTGCACAACGATCACTAATGTCAGTTCATTTTTACATTTTCCCATTATTCCAAAGCATATATCCAAGTGCAAAAAAATGTATAATTTAAGAAAAAACTAAATTTATAACTTCCCTGAAATGCAATATTCGAATACCTAGTGAAAAATGTTTCTTATTTTACATTTTCTGTATAGGTAGGTCAAGCGGCAAAAAAACCGAGCGCTACTAATAACGTTTTGAAAAAAGATGCGACTACTCTCGGGTTAAAACGTATAAATGATTATCAGCAATAGAAATGTCTTCTCTGACGCAAACAAAAATTTTGGACTTCTTTCCTTAGAATGTAAATCTACAGTACAGTATATTTGATTTCCTGAATATTTCTTTCATTACTTTATTCCTTGATAGTTTGTTCCCTTCTTCTTGTTGTAAGTATTGTAGTACAAAATACATACATATTTGTGATTATTATTGATGTTCATTTATTTCACTGTACACCTATAACCATAATATGTTTTTTTTTTCGAAAATGATCTGTTAACCGAAATCTCTTTTTTTTCGAACACCCCTTGTCACATATTAGTTCAGATAATCGACGCTCAACTGTATAAATAAAATTGTCATAATTTATTAAACTTTTGAAAATTATGTTAAATTTTAATATGCGACTTTGGGCCTAAATAAAGCAGAATATATTTTAAGAATATATTTTAAAACCGTTTTTGTATATTTCAAGGATAGAAATGATGCATATTTCTATAAACTTTTGCTGCGTTGGTATTTTTTTCTATTTTCACACTGTACATAGTATACTATAATATTAATTTAATGTTATTTTCTTTCAAATATTTTTTACTCAACTTAAAAAATACATATGTTTTATATTTCATAAAGACAAATTTACTTAAAACCGTACTTGTATATTTCTGTTTTTTATGACATTTTGATTATGAGATAAATTAATAAAAACACAAAGCTGTAAAATAATAATTTATATTTTTTTTCTGGAATCTTTTATGGGTTTTGTAATATTCAGAGTTGAAAAATACCGATTTTCATTCTATATCAAATAGCATTCTTTGAGATCATGGCTTAAGATCATAAACCTTTATTTATTAAAAAATTAGTTGGATGGCCAATCCCTTTCTTCTATCTCATGTCAATATTTCATTTTAATTAGTTTTATTAATATTTTAATTAGAATTATACGTAACTTCATACACTTATCGATGGTACAATATTGAAAATTGCACAAAAATCGCTATTACAGCGCCCCTTCCGACGGAAATTTTCCAAATTCAGGGAGGACCTTCTTGTGATGGCCAAAAACATACACAGAAAATTTGGTGCAATTCTGTGCATAATTTCATACACTTTTCGATGGTACAATGTTCAAAATGCACAAAAATTGCTATTACAGCGCCCCTACCGACGGAATGTTTCAAAATTCAGGGAGGACCTTCTTTTCATGGCCAAAAACATACACAAAAAATTTGGTTCAATTCTGTGCATAATTTCATACACTTTTCGATGGTACAACATTAAAAATACACAAAGATCGCACAAAAATTGCTATTACAGTGCCCCCTACCCGCTGATTTATTCCAAATTCAGGGAGGACCTGCTTGCTATAGCCAAAAACTCAAGAAAAAAAGTTTGTTCAATTCTATGCATAACATCATACAATTTCTGATGGTACAATGGCGACGGACATACGGACACACGGACAGACAGCCATTTTGTATAAACATGATTTTTGTGATCTCTGATCTCTAAAACGTGTAAATCCGTCGAAAACCGGAAGTCGAAAAAATTTCGATTACGCTAACTTCTTATATTGAAGAGAGGAGAAAGTAATAAACTGTTTTTACATTTTAGGAATTCTCTAGTTTTAATTAAATGTTCTTGCAATTAGGATGATGTAAATAATGAATTTTTTACGGGTATTTAGATCTCAGTAAAAATCATATTTATATACGTCATAGCCTATTTTGCCGGGTGTCCCGATTTTCATAGGACTTCCCGATTTTCGCGGGATGTCCCGATTTTCAGGTGTTCCAACAATCGTTCCACAGAACCACTGCGCAGGACGCAAAAACTCCCGATTTTTCAGGATATACAAATTATCTTAAGGTTTTGTGACTCAAGAACTCAGATTTTTTTTTTTTTAAAGCGTTTTAATAGATGCTACAATACGCCATTTTAAGCGTGTAAAAAAGAAGAAAATTTAGAACGTACAAATAATTTTTTTTTTTTAACTAAAAGTTTCTTTTTTCCTAGCAACAATAAACAGAAAATTACATACTTTCGATAAATATTATCAATTTTCTGATACAAAATTTTAAAGTAGGGTAATTCTGGGATAGATTCCATAGATTTTAAAGATTGAAATAAAAATTCTTAGAATTCAAATACAAGAAATATTTATGCATATTTAGAATTCTTATACATATACTCACAATATTTTGAGCAAAAAATAATTAAATAGTGATAACAAACTGTGGGAAACAAAATTGAAATTAAAGTAGCAGATGGCCATCTCTCCTTAAAGCCGAGGAGAGATAGCCATCCAATACAAGAAAGAAAAAGGGAAGTTAAATAGCCAAAAATAACACATTTCATATAGTTAATCATGAAAATCATATAGCAATTTGTGAAGATGCAGTTATATGATGGAAAATGAGTGAATAAAATTCGAATAAATAAAATTTGAAGTATAATTTCAATACTTCACATTTCGTAAAAATCTTACTACATTTTTTGGCCAAGGTCTTGATAATTTGTACACATTTCTTGGAACTACTTCAGGCACCGTATGCATTGTGTAAAAGAAATCTTTTTTGGTTGTGATATTATGTTGCTGTGCACAACCAATACAGTGATTCTAATGCAATTCTATTCACTCGGAATCTATAAAATCTGATAATTTTAAATGTATTTAATTTTTTTCGCTGCTGAAAGTGTCGTGTTTTTTATTTTTTTCTCGCGTCAATTTTAGGTTTATTGAATTAATTTATTTTATTTATAAACTTTATCAGTTTCTGGGATGAACGTTTCCGACGTTTCTCAGTATTTTCTGAAACAAATACATAGTTAGATCTTATTATATTATTATAATTATTGAAATATTTATATTAGTTAAAATTTATACAATTATATCAATTAATATGATAATTAGATGCATAAACGTTATATATTTATTTTAAATCTACCATATATATATAAATTCCTAATGAAACGAATGTATGAAACGGATTTTATGAAACAACTGAAATGTAACGAATTTATGAAACGGTTCTATGAAACAACAGATTAAACAACTAATTATGTTTCATGGCGATTTCTCCTAAAATACGGAATACTTTGTGATGAAATTAATACCAAAAATCCGTATTGATACCCAGATCTCAAAACTGGTATTAGAATTTTTAAATTCGATTTAGTTTTCGAAATATTAGTTTTTCTAATTTTATATACTATTCTCTAATGATGGCAACTCAAATTTTAATCATAACAGATATTTTTTTTTCATATTTTAGAGACGGTTATTATTTTAAACTAATTTGGCGACCAGTTTGGCCTCCCTTAAATGTATGCTAAGAAATGCATCATGTTACTTTTATTCATAATTCAATTTGTACTTCATTATAATTTTATTTAATACAAAACTTTCATTTAATACTGAAACATTTAAAATAAATAGCTTTCACTTCTTTCTTTTTTTTTTAAACGAAACGAAAAGAAAAATATTAGGCACAGATGCCATATACGCAACGGGGTACCTAATTAGCGCCAAAATGGCGTTATTTTGCCTGACATGGTAACCTGGCTATTGTTGCTTATATTTATTAATAAATGTTTATTTGAATTTATTTTCTTTTTGTTTACAAAACATGTTATAAATGATTTTGTTCTATAGTTATTAATTAAACTTTTTTTTATTTATTGTTATTTCGTTTTAAAAATAACAGAAAATAATTTAAAAATACATGTGTAACTGGTATTCGAAAACGAGGTTTTTCGCCAAATTGTCGTAAAAAAATCATGCCAAACCCGGTGCATATATGACAATGCAACAAATCCTGACATTTAATTTGAACTTCAAAGCAATGTTTTAATTGTACTACTTCACCCGTCGACCAATTTCGCCAAATTATACAAATTGACATAATTTTTTATTTTAAATAACGAAAGAACGAATAAATTAGTATAACATTAATAAAAATACAAATAAAACGTCGAAATAAAAATCACTTGATGGTGTAAATGGGTCATTCCACGTAAAATGAGCAAAAATTAAAAAAAATTCGTGGCCACATACTAACCAATTTTAATAAAATTCGATGCACATGTTTAATTCATATTCAAAGTAATGCTCTGCAAAATATCTTTACAAAAAATAAATTTTTTTAGCAGTTTTGGACATTTAAAAAACTTGTGATATAGAATGGCATGTGTGCAATCGTCCAAAGTTGCAAGTTTGAAGTTCTGTATCTTGAAAGCTATTTAACAGAAAGGAATTTTTTTTGTAATTTTGTAAACTCTGAAAAATTATCTTCTTATTTACTGAGTCATAATAATCTAGTAACACCATGATTATTTATAAATTGGTTGCAAAAGTTGAAAATTTGTGAATTTTGAGAAAATTAGAATCGTTATAAAAATCAAAGGAATTAAAAAACCTCTGTGAAATTTATGCCTGATGTAGTATGTCATATGTAGATCGAATTCCCAAAATTTTAAAGTGGCCATTTATTTCCTTCATCTTCAAAAAAAGTTAGAAACTTTAAAAAAATTACAAAATCATGATTTTTCCTCTTCTTTATAAGTCAAAAATAAAAAAGGGACAGGCCCGACAGTAACAATATTGCACAGACATAAAGATTAATAACTCCATAATACGTTAAAAAAAATTCAAGATTGCCTTTTGATTCCTAACATAAGAAAAAGGGGTTCAAAATAGTAATGTTTTCTAGATTCCATTCGCTATACCTCTTTGAATTCGCCCGCGTATCTTAAAATATTGCACGATTTCATGGGAAAACATATTTAGTGCTGCCATCTAGTTGTTTTATTTGAATTTAGAATTGATATATAGTTTTTCGTTTAGCTTATCCAGTTCTTTCTACTCTAATTTAAAATTCTCTTGAGGCAAAAATAAACTGAAAGCAAGAATAAAAGTTTCTGTATTTAAAGTATATACATTTATTTGTAATATCAAATAATTTAAACGTTTAATAAAGCTTTCCTTGACTTAAAAAAAAGTGATTGACATATTGCATTTTACCCTCAATATTTTTTACTATTTATTTTTTTTCTCATTAAGGAATAAAAAAGGCATGAATGAAACTTTCGATATTTCAAATATATACTTTTAGCTATAAGGTGTAGCAATTTGCAGCTTGTCAAGGCTGTCCTTCGTGTGTAAAGGATTAATAGAAATATTGCTTTTTTCCCTCAAAAATTTTCAAAAATAATTTTTTTCACGATACGAAATAAAAATACAATTACTAACTTATGCCAGTCTGTTAATTATCATTCACTCCTAATTATAAATAATTTTTAATATATTCTTTCCATTCCTAAGGCTAATAATCGAAATTGAAATTTTAAGCACATAGACAATACCTCGATTTTACATTCACTTTTAATATAAATTTTAATACTTAAATTAACAATCCAGAAATCTATTATTTTACATTTACTCATAAATAGATATGATCTACTTATAGACTGATTTTGATTAAAATCTGTGACATGTGTGCCACAGCTGATTTGCTCATTTTGTATGGAATGACCCAAATACGTGTAACTTCCTTAAAGTCAAGTGAATGCGACATTTATGATCAACCATTATTGACATTTAATCTTACAGTTTGGCGACAGATTTTCGGTCGATGGGATAGCCAAGTAGCACCGTTTTAATTTACCACTCGAAAAATAAAAAAAATGCTAACTGGCGAGTTTAAAAAAAGCTATTGGCGAGATTTGCACCCAGCTAACATAAAAGTACCAGGAATTCTTTGCGATCATGGTAACTTTTATGTAGTTTTATTCGAAAAAATAATTTTGATTCTTTAATCAAAATGGAAACCTTTCTTATGAAAAGCGAAGGTATCAGCCAGTTGTTTATGGCCGTTACATGACTTGGACTATTATAATATAAATGAAATAATGTCGATAGAATAATATTTGGCGACTTATCACACCTGTGACTGGCTAACATTAATGTAACAAAACTGTCGCCTGGAATACAAAAAGCGAAGGGATCCGCCTGGAACTGTTGATGATAGTCACATGACTTAGGCTATTATTATAAAGATTGTTTTCAATTCTAAAAACAGCGCAAAGAATAATATTTCCTAACGATTAAAAATTTATTTACACGTGACTATTAAAAAGAGAGCAAAAAACTTTAAAATTACTATTAAATGAGTGCATGTTAAAAGCAGAAAAATATTGAAAATTATGTCTTGAAAATTGTATTTACACGTGAATATTAAAAGAGAAAGGAAACTTTAAAATAATAAATACATTAATATGCGTTTAACCTTTTCAGGGGCAAGGTACTTCTATTCGTAAAATCTTCAAATCAGTGAATGGCACCCGAATTTACAAACAAATTTCGAAATACAAAAATGCCTTTGTTCACTTAATAAAAGGAAAATTTTCATCCCAATATTCTGGTGCGAATGTGTCATTTAAGAATTAAAATTAAGTGGTCCAAAAATGATCCACCGCCCTTGAAGAGGTTAAAGCAGTAAATTTTAGTAACTATAGTAAATTGTATTATGTCAATCGTTTTATAAAACTGTTAAAAATATACCGGGAGACAAAGACTCTGTTTACTTAATTCATTTTATTTTAGCTTCTTTTCAAATGTTTAACTGATCTTCTTTAACCAAACATGAAAACAATCATTGGAATTCTTAACAGCAACTGATTCTGCCTTAAATTTTTGTAATCAAAGGGAACTGGATGGAAACCCGTTTACAGGGAGATCGCTACAGGTTTTTTCAGTACAATTCAATCTCCTCTAATCTTTTTAAAACCGATCAGATTAACGTGCTTTTAGATCCTGCAGTGTCTGAACGGGGGTTGGCGAGCGTAGCTTGCAGGGGGCAGAACCCCCTAGTTTAATTATATTTAGTTAAAATGCTGACTTAGTATAATTTTGAAATGTTGATTAAAGGTGGACATCTCTCCTCGGTTTCGTGTGGCCATCATTCCTGAAATTGAAGGACCGATGGTACCCCAATTTAAAGCACCAGTAGCCATTGTACGTCTTTGTTTTAGGTTTACAAGTAAAGATTAGGTTGTATACGTGACTTAAAAGTCCATATAGTAAATAAATATATAACGTACGTACTGCAAAAGATTCAGACCTAAGTATATAAAAAAAAAAAAACACATTAAAATTACACTTACTTTTTATAATCGAAAAACACAACTGTACGTCGCAATGCATGAGTCGTTGAACTATTTACTACGAAAAAAGTTTATGTTGCAGTCTATGATTAAGTTTTGAAAATATTTAGACTGGCCATCTCTCCTCTATGTCCATGTATCCAAGAGTTACGCTATACTAAATTAACTTTGTAAAAAATCTATTCCTTGACTTCTCCAGCTTTTTTAACTTTACAAAATTTACAAAGTTTATTATAGCAATAACGAAGCAAAACTGCTCAAATGATAAATAAAAATTTGACATGAAAAATTATCTTCGTATCGCCGTCTGTTCTGATTTCAAAGAACATTTTTTTTCTGCTGCTACGTTTGGATATAGCTGCAATAAATAAACTAGCCTTTTAAAGCCCACTGTAAAAGTAACACTGACTTTTGGGTGTTTTTCAGATATGCAACGTTGTGATACAAAGATTTGTGTTTCTTGCAGCATGGCGCTTCTCGTTAGTTTGCATAGAATGGAGCTTAATACAGTAAAGTCTCTGAAAAGAGAATCTGGTTATAACCTTTTCTGGGGAAACCTTTTCTGATTCCAGCTAAAGGGATAACGTGCAAATATACCTGCTTCGACGGAATATTTGTTATATGTCTACCGAATTAATTTTTAAAGCTTTTATTGTATTCTGTTTAATAAAATGTGTGAAAACGGAATTTGTTTATAAAGTTAATCCTGTATTTCGAGTAAACATTTAATATCTCTTCTAGGCCAGGAGGCAGTTGCACAGACCATCACCTCATCGAGTTAACGGCCTGAAATTCCAGGATCGGACAAAACTCGATTAGCATATTAAAAAGCAACCTGTCTGTCAAGTCATATCTTGGTAAAAACCACCTGCAAACCCAATTTTAATGGTTGATCGGGTAGGTTTATCACAGTGTTCTCCTGTAACCAAAGGTATGAAAACATGGAAAACAGGGAGAAGGAAAACACAATGATAAACCTACTAGTCAACCATTAAAATCAGGGTTTGCATGAGTTTTCCAGCAAGATAAGGCTTGGCAGACCAGTTTCATTTTAATATGTGAATTGTGTTTTAACTAATCCTGGAGTTTCAAGCCGTCAACTCGACGAGGTGATGGTTTTTGCAACTGCCTCTCGGTCTATACGGAAGGAATACCACACAACTATAATTATAGAATAGAAAACTTTTCTAAAATAGAATTTATTTCATTTCCTAACGATTCCGCTTTCAAAGACGCTACTGTATAACATTAATTATTGTGTTCATTTAATATAGTAATACCTATTAGGAGTTAATATCAAATGACTAGAGAAAAATTCCGTTTTAGACTTGTTTCCACTTTGGCAGGTATAATAGTATTGCAACCCTTGAGTAGGGACAATACGTTTTGTACGTTCAAGGACTGATTCCGTTATAGTACAGTTTCACTTTAATATGTTTTTCTGTACTTTTTGCCCTATTTTTTCGTCTGTTTGACCTGTTTTTTTAGCCCGCGGTACAGTCTGCTATTTCTTTCTCAAAGCTTATTTTGTGCCGTCTCCAAAAAATAACATTACCTTGCAGAAGTCAGACGTAAAACAAAGCAGTACGATTAAATACTCTATAGCAATTTTTTCAACTTCTAAGCACCGCACGTTTTCAATTTTTATACCGTCGTATTAAAAAAAAAGTAATTTTAAATGCAATTTGTTTGAAAACTGCATCTCCATTTATTTTTGAAATATTAAATTTTTTATAGTTTTTGGAGCCATTTGCTTAACATTGGCAACGAATGTACTCCATTTCTGTAGAAACTAAAGGAAAAATAGTTGTAAAATATTAATTATATATTTTTGTTGCCATTTTTTATAACAATGGAAAGAAAATGTAATTGAAATACGTGCTATTTCGAAAAAAATATAAACGAATTATTTCTGTTAAAACATGGAGTTATTATAAACTATATTTAATTTTAATTATCTATATTAATGCTACAAACAAATGAATGCCTATGAATCATTAGACAGCCGGTTTTTTTTTTTTTTTTGGGGGGGGGGGGGGGTCGAGTTTCTTTAATGATCGCATCTTTTTGCTGCATTTAGTATTATTTTGTGATAGTGACGTCCTATGCCTACTTTACTGTAGATGTTTAATATGTAGTATGCGTGGAATGTGGAATTAATATGTAAATCCATATTCATCCCACATTTACAATTCCAATACGTAAATGTGGAATTCTTAAGCGGATGCGAATAACGTCATTTTACATAAAATAAAAGCGTGTGCGCTAAGTATTAAAATTGAAATATGTTTTGTACTATTTATACATACATTTTTTTTTTTTTTTTTTTTTTTTTTTTTTTTTTTATCGGGGGAGACTCTAAATTATGAAAAAGCAGAATTCCTTTTTTCTAGTTTCTTTTTTTTTTTTTTTTTTTTTTTTTCCCTTGAAATAGTAAACCTTGCAACTAGTCCGACTAAATTAAAATAAAAAATCACTATAATCGCTTGTCTTCCAATCATAGAACTATTTCAGTCTTCACCCATTAGAACTTTTGGCTTGTGCGTAGTAAACCGTTAACATGTTTCGGTTTCGTAATCTGTATTATTAAATTTATAACTTCTCAATTAGAAAAAATAATGTCCTTATGACTAAATTTATAATTTACCAACCAGACATAAAACAAAATTTGTGCCAAAAATATACGTGATATATTTATTTATTTTTTAATATTTTCTCCGATATCCGCATGGAACACAGTTTATTTTCGAGAAAACAAAACCATCGAAGGCTTGTGAAATCGATAAACTGAATTATATTATTGTATTTTTTAATACAAATTGCTTTTTATTTTTTTTGAATAGTTCTACGTAGATTGTTTTACGAGACGAGATAAGAACAATATTTATTAGTTTTAAACTACTTTGTTCGCTAATGCATTAAATTGTTATCCAATACTTTACTCGTTTCCATTGTTCTGATACGAGATTCTTAGCATATTTTCAACATTTATTTAGAATATTTGATTTCGAAGACACAGAAAGGAATTTATCCAATAAAAGATATATGAATTTAAAAAAAGATAAAACTTCTACGGACTTACATAAATTAATGTAATGATTAGATTCAGAAATTTATGAAAACCTTTTAGTTAAAATTTAAATGTTTTCCAGCAGCATCATTAGATTAATTAAAAACATGCCACTTTTTTACTTCAAATATTAAAGCTAAATGTGATATAAAAAATATGCACAGCTACTACGCAATAAATGTAATATTATACACTTAAAACTATTTTTTCTTTATCTTAAATGAAAACTTTATACGCATTAGGTGCATAGTATTTCTGAAAGGCAAGTTTATTCAAAAGACTACGTACATATTTTTCATTTTTCCACACTTTTTTACAAACGCAGTGGTGGAGCAACTAGACACAAGTCAACCTATTGTTGGCATTAAATTTTAATAGTTTTATTTGCCTTATTTAATTGCAGGAGTTCTAGCATTAAATAAGGAGGAATGGAAGATTTAGTGGTAAAAGTCCGCTTGCTTGTGCGGAGCCGTTCCATCACTGTAGGGCAATTCAATGTTATGTTTGGGACAGCTTTTCTACATATTACTGCTGTTTTAACAATGTTATTATAGCCTCAAATTAAAACAACAATGTCAATATGAATGCCTAGCGATTTTTGTTATTTTTAGTTTATATTTTAACAACTTATAAGTTAAATAATATTGGTATTTATGGTAAATGTCACGCAAAGGGCATTTTGTCCGTTTTTCATTAAAATGGCCCTGTAAATGGTATCTTTAATCTATAATAAAAAACACAGGTGTTTTGGTGTCTGTATATATTTATCGATCTGTGGAGTGTTTTCTGAAAAGATTGTTGTTATCTGAAGAGACAATGCACTGAGCTAAAGATTTGAAAGAGAGGTCTTCTAAGTCTGGAGTTATGCAGATAAAGTGTTTTTGGATTTTTTTGATTAGATTATTTTATTTTAATTTTTATGCCATTTTTAGGGCACCGTACTTAAAAAGTAAAAACAAAACCATTATTAGATCACTCCCGTGTATGTCTGTCACAATCATTTTACTCGTAAACTATGGAACGAGGAAAGTTCAAATTGAGAGAAGTAATAAATACTATTGACCTACATATTTACCGATTAATAAACATTCCCAAATGTATTTAGGAAAGAATTAGAGGGGCTAATTAATGTAATTGAAAAAAAAATGTGTGGGGTATCGTGTGAATGCTTTCATAACGCTGAACTCAAAAATACACATTTGTAATTATAGGTATTACATTATCAGAGCGATCGTCGAAAATTTAGTACAAAAATATCCCCTCAGCCCCCGCTATTTCCGAATCTACTGAAACTATAATTATGAAAAAATAGAGGTGGTAGACATTAATTTAAACCTTACAAGAAAACTATAGAGATTACTCTAGGTCACATAGTTTTGTTAAAAAGAGCATTTTTCCGTTACACACATTTTGATTTGCAGGCATTCAGCAAAGGTGTTGAGAAGCCCTGGAAGTTCCTATCGTAGCAGAAGTATAGAAGCATTGTTGATAAGGGCTTTCGGTAAAAATTGTCGGTAATTAGCCGAGATATTAACTCTTAAAGACACGGATGGTTTGGGACAAACATAATGACAATGGCGGATTACTATGTACCATCAGCTTTTAAATCCCAGACAACAATTTTTAACGATATATTTGTGTAATGCGATATTCCCACTATAAAGCCCAGTAACACTATAAAAGCAATAAACGTCAATTTTTTCTAATCAAGAGATTCCATGTATATTTTTGATTTTATAGTTAAGATTTTTTGCTTGACTTGTTCTAGCACTTTTGTGTACACCGTGTCCCAAAAGTTTACACAATCAATAAAATTTACATTAACATAAAAAGCATTAAGGTACAATTAAAATTCGTGAGATAGGTAATAAATAAAAGCAGTTTTGCTGATATACACATATAAATTATGATGAAAGGTTTGAAATTATAAAATATACATTAAATTATATAAAAATGCGCTGTCCCAAAAGTATAGACACCTGTAATGTTTTGGGGTTTTACATTTATAAAAAGTAACTAAAACTTAGTTTTAATATTTAATTGTATTGCCACGACACTTTATAACATAAAATACACGTTGTCCCATAGAATTAACTAAGCATTGCATTACAGAATGAGGTATTTCATACTACGCTTTGTCAGTTGCAATTTTTAAGTCATTTACACATGCATATTGCTTTCCATTTTCATATATTTTACGAGATAAGATGCCCCATATGTTCTCCATGGGATTCAAATCTGTACTAAGTGCTGGCCAGTCTAATAGTGCGATATTGTTTTGCTTAAACCATGTTTTCGATGATGTGGAGGTATGGATGGATGCCCCATATTGTTGGAAAACACAGTCCGTTCCTACTGCCAAATCCATAATTGGCAGTAAATTGGTACGTAAAATATCCTGATAATCCTCTGATTTCATTTTCTGTCCATAAATACTAGAAATGTTTGGCGAGATACAAAACCTTGCTTAAAGCAGAGACGATGTGGAAGTATGGATGGATGCCCCATATTGTTGGAAGGCAGTAAATTGGTACGTAAAATATCCTGATAATCCTCTGATTTCATTTTCTGTCCATAAATCCTAGAAATGTTTGGCGAGATATAAAACCTTGCTTAAAGCAGAGACGATGTGAAAGTATGGATGGATGCCCCATATTGTTCGAAAACACGGTCCGTTCCTACTGGCAAATCCATAATTGGCAGTAAATTGGTACGTAAAATATCCTGATAATCCTCTGATTTCATTTTCTGTCCATAAATCCTAGAAATGTTTGGCAAGATACAAAACCTTGCTTAAAGCAGAGACATAAAGATGCACGTCTAAAGTGGGCTAGAAAGCATATGTCATGCAGTGAAAAATTGATTTCTGCAATCTTCAGTGATGAAAGAAATGTAATTTAGACGGCCCTGATGGTCATAAAATTTACTAGCATGACCTAAGAAAATAACCCAATAACTGTTTCAGCAGGGAACAAGGCGGAGGATCCGTAATGAACTGGGGAAGGTTTTCTTTCAACGGCCAAACATTTCTAGGATTTATGGACAGAAAAATGAAATCAGAGGATTATCAGGATATTTTACGTACCGATTTACTGCCAATTATGGATTTGCTAGCAGGGCCGGATTGTGTTTTCCAACAAGATGGGGCATCCATCCATATCTCCACATCATCGAAAACATGGTTTAGGCAAAACAATATCACACTACTAGACTGGCCACCAATTAGTCCAGATTTAAATCCCATGGAGAACATATGGGCTATCTTATCTCGTAAAATATATGAAAATGGAAAGCAAAATACGTGTGTAAATGACTTAAAAATTGAAATTGACAAAGCGTGGTATGAAATACCTCCTTCTGTAATGCAATGCTTAGTTAATATTATAGAACAACGTGTATTTGATGTTATAAAGTGTCGCGGCAATGCAATCAAATATTGAAAAAAAGTTTTTAATTACTTTTATAAATGTAAAAACCAAAAAAAGTTGCAGGTGTCTATGCTTTTGGGACAGCACATTTTTATATAATTTGATTCATATTTTATAATTTCAAACCTTTGATCATAATTTATATGTGTATATCAGCAAAACTGCTTTTATTTATTACCTATCTCACAAATTTTAATTGTACCTTAATACTTTTTATGTTAATACAAATTTTATTGATTGTCTAAACTTTTGGGACGCGGTGCATGTGATTTCAGGAGATTAAACAGTAATAATGCATATGAGATTTAAATTGTTTTGTTGTCTAATATATTAACATGATATCCAATACTTTATTCCTTTTTGTTCTATATTATGTGATCATAAGGCACACGTTCAACGTCTATTTAGAACAATTACTTGGTTGACGCGGAAATAAATCTATACATTGAAAACCCTGTGAATTTAAATAAAAGATAAAACTGTGACTGAAGTATGTGATTAAGAATATAAACAAGCACTCAAATTTATGAAAGAAAATTCAATTTTCGCTTTATCTATTTATTAATTAAAACTCTATTTTATTTTCTCAAAAATTTCAGAAAAGGGTAATATTCTAAATATTAGTCACATATTATGCAACAGAAATCTACCGTTTTAAATATTTTAACAAATTTTGTTTTACCGATAGTTAATGTTTTATGTGATAATATGTATTATATTTCTGAAAGGCATACATAAAGCAGTACTTACAAGTTTCTAATTTTTTAAGATTCTATAAATATTGCAATTTGGTAAAAAATGTTTTATTGATATATATGTAATTTTATATTTAATATTCCTCGCTAGATTATCGGAGATTAGTTTTATTTAAATATTTTCACTTTAAGAGGAACAATTCAAATATAGAAGCTTTAGACATTTCTGTTATCTACTATCTTATATTGTTATCCAATACTTTGCTCGTTTCCATTATCTGATAAGACATTTTATGCATATTTCATACATTTATTTCGAATAATTTCTTTTGAAGATTTAAAAACAAATAACTCCCAAATGATTATGAATTTTTCCAAAAGATAAAAGTTTGACTGGAGCATGTAGATTAATGGTATAATTAGAAACTCAAATTTATGAAATGCATCTATTGAAAATTACAATGTTTTTGCGGAATCATCATATAAATGATTAAAATTCTGTTTCTTGACCATTAATGCAAAATATGATACACAAAAACGTTTCTCACAGGTAATACAAAAAAATTAATGATTTATTATTTTAAAATATATTTTTTGGAATAAACAGAAAACAATATACGGTATATATTATATGTCTGAAGAAATTCATATTTAAACAGAACGTACATTGCTTGATTTTTTTATGCAAATTAAAAAAAATATATATATAGCTTAATAAAAAACGATTATATTATTTTTGTTTTTATTTTATTTCTTGTTTGGTTTTAGTAGAATAGTCTTACGTAAATTGTTTCAAGAAAACAGATAAGAGTAATGTATATTAATCTCAAATATCTTTTCTAATGTATAAATTGCTATTCAATACTTTACTCGTTACTTTATTCCGATGAAAGGTTCTATGTTTATTTTCAACCATTGTTTAGGATGATTGCTTTCGAACACATGTATAGGAATTTACCTAATAGAAAATATATATGCATTTAAGGAAACGATAAAACTTAAGCTAAAGTATGTTGATTAAAGTTATGATCCGATGCTCAAACTTATTGTGTAAAGTTAAGTAAGTTAAGTAAGTTAAGTAAGTTAACGTTTTTACTAAAGGAAAAGGATTTTTTTTCTTTTACATCACTATCAATTAATTAATTGACACTCTAATTCTTTTTTCTCATGTATTGCAATTAATATGGTATTCTAAAAATATGACAATTGTACGCAACAAGATTGTGATTGTCTTAAAAAAATTGTTTTTTTATCAAAATGTAAAATATTATATAATTAATGTGCATAATGCCCTGAATAAAACATATCTTATAACAATAGGTATATATTTCTAATTTTTTCATAATGAAGTGTAAAGGATATCATTTTATGAAATACATTAATTTGTTTAGATTTAATTTTAGATTCAATATATTTTGATTGGTTTTCACGCAGTAGATTTATATTCGCAAATAGAGATTTGAATACATATATCAGATTTAAATATCTTTCTTCTTCTGATATCCTAAATAGTTAAAAATTCTTACACCAATTATATTATTCTGATAAGATATTATCTTACTTATACTTTCAACATTCAGCTAGAAAAATACCCGCTGAAGATACATGTCAATGAAATATCTGTGTATTTAACCCTTTAACCGTCTGGCTTGGATTTTTCCATTTCAAGAAATCATGTTAAAACGGTTGTAGACAAAAATATTTTAAACAGATTTTTATTTTGAATCGTATATAGAAAGAAATGATATTAAAGATATTATACCATCAAACTGAGATTGATAAATATGTATATCCTCGAATTTACAAGCATCCTTATAAACATACAGGAAAACCCAAACAAACGTTAAAACTTTTTTGAAGTAATCTAGACTAATGCTATGATTAGATACTAAAATTGGGTGCTTCTAATGAAAATTTAAAATTATGTTTCAGAATCACCATTTATTTAATTAAACACCATTTGATTACACTTTTTTTTGGAATATTGCAGTAAAATATTGTAAGCAGTAATATACGATAGGTGTACAACGCAATAAATTTAAGGTATTATACTTTTAAAGCAAATTTCGTTGGCTACATTTAAAATATTATCTGAATAATGTGTATTATATTTCTGAAAGACATTTTTTTAAAACAGTACTTACAGTGTAAATAGACGCTCTTTATATTCAGACACATATGAGTCTGAATATAAATTTCAAGATTAAAGTTATAATCAGATTCTCAGATTTATGAAATGCCTCTAATGAAATGTAAAATGTTTAAAGAAAGTTATATCACTTTTTAAATAAAATTCTGTTTTACACTTTTTACTTTAAAAGTACAGGAAATTGTGATAGTCAAAAGCGCTATGCACAAATACTACAAAAGAAATATATTGTTTTATGCTTTGAAATTTGTTTTTGACAACCAAAATTAAAATATTAAATGATTAATGTGCTTTATATTGCTAAAGAAACAGCTTATTTTAAATAATATTTATATAGTTGTGACTTGTTGACCAATTTCTTAAGGGTGTATTCCAATACAAACTGCTTATTTTTTTATTCATTTTTAAGTTCATTTTTGCTCTCAAACGCATCAAACTGGGAAATTCTCCTATTTAGAAACTACATAATGTGTCGTGCTTCTCGATTTTTTGATAAATGGAGAAATTATTGTAAAATATGCTGTCAAAGTTGACGTTTTGAACCGAATTTTCCGAAGCGGGAGATCTGGGAATGAAAAAAATGGTCATACGGAGAAAATAATTGTTTAAAACTCAAATTCTAATTAATTGAGTGAAAAATGAAATCACGCGGCCTCTTATACACCTCTTCAAAAATCACCTCCGCAAGTATCATGTTTTTACTTTTAAAAATGAGTCTGAAAATGTGTCAGAAAATTTTGAGCTGTTGAGGGTGGAGAAATATTTTTCGAATACACCCTTAAGGTGTCTCAGGACACTTAAAATTGGAAAAAAGGAAAAAAAGAGACCAGATTTAACATTTAATATCTCAAAATGTATGAGATTTTAAAACACAATTTTTATTGAGATGAAATATATAAATACGTTCTTTAATTTCATGTGTTTAAAGAATTGCAAGATGCAGAATTAGCATTTACAGGGGGCTCCAAACAGTCAGACATATGACAAGCAGAAACTTGGTAAAACATCTTACGCGCACGATTAGGAAATAAATATAACAACAAGAAAAACAAATTGGTGCCTACTTATACTTCAGATTGTAATAATTACCCTGAACCTAATTAAATTTGTATGTAAAGCATTTTTATATTTTTAATACAAACTTGTATTTAGCTAATACAAAATTTTGAAAATTTCAACAACATGATCACTTAAAATAATAATAATAAAAAAAATGAGCAATAAAAAGGAAATTTTAAGTTCAGTTTATACAGATTAACATGAAACGTATGGTTTGAAAATTTCATGAAAAAATATTCAAAAGTTTTTGGGATATTGTGCACTGTACAAAAAAAATCAGTAAAGTTACTAAAGTTTTTTTACGAAACTGGGATTCCTAGAACTTTTTATGTAACGGCAATAACAAAAATCCATGTAACAGTCACTCTTTTGAGCCGAAAATCAAAAAATCTGTAAGGTTACTAAGAATTATTTAGGAAACTGGGATGTCTAGAACTTTTCATGTAACTCCGACCAGGGTTAGAGATAAAATTTTAGTACGATTGCTGTAATTTTACCAGATTCATTTGTAAAGTTACAGATTTCTGTAGCTTTACAGAAATTATTTTTGTAGATTTGGAACTTTTTTTTGTACAGTTACAGATGAAAGTTTAGTAAGCATGTAACTTTACATCTGTAGAATTACAGATTTTTTTACAGTGTGCGCGTTATGCCCCAAAAAGACATTTGGAGAAAAATGACTTTAAAGTTTCGAAAATACCACTTCAGCTATTGAGCGGGTATATTTCTAAAAGTCATAACTTCTGTTGTAATGAGAATTTGAAGGAAACTATATTAAAATGTTCAAGAAAGATAGAAGATTAACATCTAAAAAAATTAAATAAAAATTTTTTTGAAGCTTTAAGAGTCCCGAGACCCCTTAATGATAAAAATCGATTACTTGAAGCATATTTTGATTTTACATTTTATATTTTTCGTATGGTTTTCATTGAGTAACATTATATAAGATGTTTGAAGACAAGGAGGTACGAATGAAAATCATTACTTTAAAATTGTCTCGTTTTCCGAAGTTTTATATTGTTATCCAATATGTTCCTCATTCATAAGAGATTCCATATATACTTATTTAGAGTAATTGCTTTCGAAATCAAGAAAAAATTTACCTTGTGAAATAGAAATAAATTTAAAGAAAATATAAAACTTTTGCTGATGTTTGTAGATTAAAGTTATAATCATATATTCAAATTTATGAAAAGGTTCTGTGGAAAGTAAAATGTTTTAACAACATCATCATTTTAAAAAATAAAATTCTGTTTACACTTTTTACTTGATTGTTACAGGAAGTTGTGTTAGTCAAAAAACATTATGTACACAGTAAAAAAAAAACTACAATGTTGTTGTGTTTTGGAGATAGGAGGTGATAGAATAATATTGTAAAGTTATTTTGGATATTGAAATTCCAAATCAGTTTTTTTTTAGGATCGATCGTATACTGTTATAACATTTTTGTTGCGGCTACAAAAGACCACTTTGACATAACAGTCATTAATTAAAAAAAAATCTGAATTTACTTATCATACATTTGGTAATTGAGAACAAAAAAATAAAATGTAAAAGCATTACCTGCATTCACCTGAAAGAACAGAAAATGATGGAGACATTTGCAGAAAGGAAATAAACAGCTGACAAATCTTCCTTGAATTTTTTTTATTTATGAAGCAATTTTTCTAGCAGAACGTAGCGTATTATCATAGAGTACATCTCTTATTCTTTTAGCTGTACTTCTTTTATGATGGACACATACAATCTACGTTCTTACTAAGGAAAATAAAATAATCATTTCCCTTGGGGAGTGTGGAGGCACAGGCATTTAGATGATTTTTTATAGCATCATAATTCTACGACTCGAAATAAAAACATCATTTGACTAAAAATAATAATAATGCCGTCAACAGAATTTTTATCCACATCTTACTGAAGAATCAGAAGTAACTGATCAAAGAATCTCGCCACAAAAAGAAAAAGACGAAACTATGCAGACGATTACACAATCTTAAAGAAATATTCTTGCTCTTTTAATATTTCTTACTGTAGATACGAAAATCCGTTTATTATTTTTTTTGTAGAAGGGGAAGAGGCATCCACCCATTCTCTGCGTTCATTGATAGAACACTCATGCAGGCGCGGACATATTTCTTCACAGAATGGCAAAAAACAGCCATTCTGCATTGAGATCCCAACTCAACTGCACTGCACGAGCTCTCCGAAAAGAGGGGTAAAGGGGTTGCCATAATACTTGAAACAAGCCAACTTTGGCGGAACGAACATTCAGGCGCCCTGCATTAGCATAAAATGCAATGCTAAAGAATCTAAAAAACTGCTTTAAAAAAAGGAAATTTGATAGATTTCACTGAGATGAGATACAAAACAGTAGTAAAGAGTTACGAATTTTGAAATTATGAATTAAACTGATTTAAATATTATTAGTTAAATGGTGGAGCTACAAAAGGATATGACTTCACAAATAGAAAGATATGGAACTTTCCAGATAATTCTTTTACCGGAAGTACAGATTTCAAAACTACGTTTATGATTTTAAAATGAATGAAATGCTATGCCAGAAAGAAAAACTTACAGGGGAAGGTTGAAAAAAAAAGGGGAATTAAAATAGTTTTGGAATGTGAATATTAAATGAATACAAGACTAATAAAAATATTTTATAAATGAAATTAAATAAAAAAAATGGCAGTGGTTCTAAGTAACCACAACATATTACTCCGGCCTCCCCAAAAGAAAATATTGGTAAGATGGAGAAATTTGATAATTTTGACATTGAGCCAATATCTTCTAAACTATGTACATATACAACATGCATATAACTTCAAATAATGAGAAACAAAATAAAAATAAAAATCGGTTACATTCTTCTGATAAAAGGTACACAAAGTCTTTCAAAAAAAAGTTGCTAAAAGTTCATTCACTAATATGTGAAATAGCAAATACAACACTGTAAAGTAAGATCAGTGTATATTAAAAGAGTGGGTAAAAATTGTAATAATGTACACATAGACAAATAATATTACATGATACAAATTGACATGCATATTAATGATGACTTTGCATCATTCAGTATAATACAACATTAGTAATAAAAAACTTTCTATTTTTAAAGAAAAAGAAAACAGCAATAATTTAAAGTAGTACCTTTAAATCACAATTCTATTTCAAGTCACAGTCTATGAACTACATTTCAATTTTTTTTTTTTAATCAATTCTTCAATAAATTACTCATCTGAGAATTTTCCATAACAAAAATTCAAAATGTAAGTAAATAGTCAAGAGAGAATATTTACACTCTCATTAAAAATATTTATATATAAATATAGCACTTTTTAATTAATCAACTTTCCTTAGATGAATAATTAACTAATATCGTGTTATTCTACAACAACTATAATAATACTTTCAAAGAAAATAAATGCAAAGAGAGGATATTTAAGCTCTCAGAAAAGGTACATAAATAAATGCACCACATAACTTTAATAACATTGGTCTTACAAACAAACCATCACACAAAGTATTTATACTACATATTCTGAAATGCTTATCGAATTATGTTTAATTCAAGCATCTGTAAGACTAAATATGTGATTATTTTTTTATGTAAAATACATAAATATTTTTGTTTGTAAAGACTTAAAATAATCTTTGGAAAGTATAAACATGTTACAACATTTTTTCGTGTAAAATACATAAGTATTCTTTTTATAAAGACTTAAAATAATCTTTGGATCCAAAGTACAAAATTTTCATGTGCACAAATATTCCTCCAATTTGTGAATTTCCAAACACTTAAAAAAAAACAATGTATTTTCAACTACTTTACATACACCAATAATAACAATAGAAATATTAGCATGCATAACTTTCACTATTATTATTTTTTTATGTTAGAAAGAGGCTAGTTGTTAGAACATGCATGAATTATAATTAAGAACAAAGTAACATTTTGAATTACTCTAGAAGTCACAATAGGGAAAGGGATGACATATGTACTCATATTATATTTTATATCAATAACTATTTACTTTCTAAGATAAATACCATATCAAAATAAAGCAATCAATGACATTTCATTTGCAACTAAAATACTGAATTATAAAAATTTGATTTGATTTTTCTAAGAATCTGTCTTAATATTTAAATCAAATACTGAAATTAAAAAAATTAAGTTATCAGCACATTTTTTTTTTTTTTTACAATACATATAAATTCTGAAAAAATGAATAAAGTTTTGAAGAAAATATTTCAGTGTGCAACATAGTAAACAAAAATAAGATTTACATACATTTGCAGGATGACAATTCCACAGTGTCAAGGCGAAGGCGACTTAAAAAAAAATATATATATATCAACAAATACACAAATGCTGCCTGCAGCTTTGGTAGAAGTAAAAAATAAAATTAACAGTCAGTCTTCGTATTTGACAATCCAATCTAGCTAGCATAGATGAGATTTTTCACAATGGTAAAGGAATCCTAAATAAAATTGAAGATTAATTTATATTTTATAGTGTTTATGACTGCGAGGACGAAGATCATAATGTTTTTTACTTTGAGTAGATTTATTTAGAACTGTAGTGGAAGTTTTACTACCAGATGTTTGAGAATGCACTGAACTACGTGAATGCGAAGATGTTTGTTGGCACTTCGAAGTCGCGTGAATTTGAGGAGAATCACAATTAGTAGTATGAGTAGGCATATGTCGATTTACAGGAGAAGAAGATGCACTATCAACAGTCATCTCATCATGTGTTGCAGTTCTAGATGAATCAGAAGGATGAAGCAATGCTTCATTTCTTTTCTGGAGTTTCAAGATTCTGTTAGTATGAATTAACACAGGTGATGCTTGATTATTATTGCAATCTTGAATTTGAATAAGTACAGGTGAAATTATTTTCTTTACCATATAAGGTGCACATGTACAAGGACCTTATTGTTTAACAAAACTATCAGAAAGTTTTGAACGTTCACCACTATTCCATTATTCAGGCTATAAACTTGGTAATTATGTTGATTAGATTTTTGAAGAGGTGGTGAATCATAGCTATCTTACAAAAATTGTGCTCGTTCAAGAGCTAATTCAAATGTGGAAATATTTTTTCTTGAATTTTAAAGGAAGAATGGATTTTATAATTAGCATAAATATTATTCACTTCCCTTCCAAAATGAAGAAAATTTGGAGTGGATTTTGTAGCTGGATGAGGTGTAGCTTTATATATGGACTGGTGGATTTTTAAAGCAGTTGGAACATCAAATCCTTGGTAAGCCATTGTATCACAGATGACTTTATTTGAGTGTTGCAAGCTTGAAGAAAATGAGTAAATTTCAAAGAATCTAGAGCAGCTGGTTGTAACTTAGGAATAGCAAGTCGAAGCTGTTTAGCCAGGCGATATGAAAAACTCTTAACTGGTCGAAGAAAAATTCGACAGTCTGAGTATTTCCATAAAATGTTTGGATAGAAAGGATTAACTTTGCTTTTGGAGGCATGGTGATAAATTTCAAAACAAATCCGAAGAAATTTTAACATAATGTAAAAAAAAAAAAAAAAAAAAAAAAAAAAAAAAAAAAAAAAAAAAAAAAAATAACATGAAGTCACTTTTTAAAAATAATGTCAATTCAACAGAATAATGTAATAATTGTTCTCGAAATATTATCAAAACAAAATGGCATCAATAAATCAATCATTTACTTATAAGTAAGAAAATCATTTTTCTTAACTCATCTTTTTTGTAAATAATATTATAAGCAATCATTTTTTCTTAATAATAAATTGTAAATATTCCATGAATTCTTTCTCTCTTTTTTTAGAAAGATTATGTAAAGCTTTAAGACAGCCACTTTTTCTAAATATCAAATATTCCAATAATAATACACCAAAACACATTTTCATATTAAAATATAACTTAATAACTGTCATGTCATAACGTTTTCTAAAGGTTCTCGGTACCAGGAAAGAAGCTATTGACATGACAGCCATTAATTTAAAAAATCTGAATTTACTTATCATACATTTGGAAATTGAGAAGAAAAAAATAAAAGGTAAAAGCATTACCTGCATTCACCTGAAAGAACAGAAAATGCTGGGGACATTTGCAGAAAGGAAATAAACAGCTGACAAATCTTCCTTGAAAATTTTTTATTTATGAAGCAATTTTTCTTGCAGAACATAGCGTATTATCATAGAGTACATCTCTTATTCTTTTAGCTGTACTTTTTTTATGATGGACACATACAATCTACGTTCTTACTAAGGAAAATAAAATAATCATTTCCCTTGGGGAGTGTGGAGGCACAGGCATTTATATGATTTTTTTTAGCATCATAATTCTACGACTCTAAATAAAAACATCATTTGAATAAAAATAATAATAATGCCATCAACAGAATTTTTATCCACATCTTACTGAAGAATCAGAAGTAACTGATCAAAAAATCTCGCCACAAAAAGAAAAAGACGAAACTATGCAGCCGATTACACAATCTTAAAGAAATATTCTTGCTCTTTTAATATTTCTTAATGTAGATACGATAATCCGTTTATTATTTTTTTGTAGAAGGGGAAGAGGCATCCACCCATTCTCTGCGTTCGTTGATAGAACACTCATGCAGGCGCGGACATAATTCTTCACAGAATGGCAAAAAGCAGCCATTCTGCATTGAGATCCCAACTCAACTGCACTGCACGAGCTCTCCGAAAAGAGGAGTAAAGGGGGTTGCCATAACACTTGAAACAAGCCAACTTTGGCGGAACGAACATACAGGCGCCCTGCATTGGCATAAAATGCAATGCTAAAGAATATAAAAAACTGCTTAAAAAAAGGAAATTTGATAGATTTCACTGAGATGAGATGCCAAACAGTAGTAAAGAGTTACTAATTTTGAAATTACGAATTAAACTGATTTAAATATTATTGGTTAAAGGGCGGAGCTATAAAAGGATATGACTTCACAAATAGAAAGATATGGAACTTTGCAGATAGTTCTTTTACCGGAAGTACAGATTTCAAAATAACGTTTATGATTTTAAAAGGAATGAAATGCTATGCCAGAAAGAAAAACTTACAGGGGAAGGTTGAAAAAAAAAGGGAATTAAAATAATTTTGGAATGTGAATATTAAATGAATACAAGATTAATAAAAATATTTTCTAAATGGAATTAAATAAAAAAATGGCAGTGGTTCTAAGTAACCACAACAAATGCCACTAAAGTTTTTCTAGGAAACTGGAATTCCTAGAACATTTTATGTAACGTCAACAACAAAAATTCATGTAACAGATACACTTTTTACGCCGAAAATCAAAAAATCTGTAAGGTTACTAAGAATGTTTTAGGGAATTGGGATGCCTAGAACTTTTCATGTAACTGCATCCAGGGTTACAGGTAAAATTTTAGTAGGATTACTGTAATTATAGCAGATTCGTTTGTAAAGTTACAGATTTTTTTAGCTTTACAAAAATTAGTTTTGTAGATTTGTAGCTTTTTTCGTACAGGTACAGATGAAAGTTTAGTAAGCATGTAACTTTACATCTGTAAAACTACATTTTTTTACAGTGTACAAGTACTACAAAATAAATAGTATATTTTTTTATGCTTTTAAGATTATTTTTCTCACACAAAATTTGAATATTAAACGATTAATGTGTATTATATTGTTTAATAACTAGCTTAGTTAAAATATTATTCATATATTTCTGTTTTGTTGGCCACCTTTTTTTTTAGCAGGAATTAAAATGCATCTTAACTTACAATGTCTTTAATAGATCCAGGTCCTTAAGGTATTTTATCATCTCCCGATACCCTTGACTGAAATCAGCACAGAAAAAAAATAACGCAACTAATTTAAATTTTTTTTTCAACTGCTAACAAATAATTCAGAATATTTAAAAATGTATTACTTACATAATTTTTATTAAAATGTCTTGAGTAAACTTTCTTGTCGTAGTATTTAAAAAGTAAGTAAATAGATAAAAGGTACAAGATAGTCAACTATGTAAAAATTTAGATTTTATATTTCTTTTTGAAATATTTTTTCTAAGTATTTGACGTCTAAATAAATTTTCACTTTATTTGGAACATTTTTTAAATGAGAAATTAAGCTGTATGAATTATTGTTTAAGAATTAATGTAAGAATAACAGGAGATTTTTTACTAAACTATTGTATGCAGGAAACATAAAAATACGTTTTTACAGAATGATTGTAGAAATTGTTATTGGGACGAAAAAACTTTGTAAAGAAGAAAACACAAAGTGCAATCGAAGAATACGTCCTCCCGATTGGTTGGGAACAGGTCTGAATTAATAGTGAATTTTGTATATATAAATTTCGCACTCATTTTAAAGCAATCGCACAATCTTGTCTCCAAAATTCTTGCTATCCAAGTCCATGAAAAACGGGAACGTTTTACATGAATGCGTCCTTTTTTGTCTGTAAAAGATACTTAAAGGAGTGTTAAAACTTTTGAGTCGGATCTTTTAGTTTCAGATTTTGAGCGAATGATACGGTGAAAGAAAGGCTGTGAAGACGATTTTAGTCCATGTAAATATTGTTCAAATGAATATAATTCAACACTAAAAGTTTTTTAAAAATATTTCGCACTAGAATATTTATTCAATTATTTAATTTTGCAATTTATTTCTGCGTGATTTATATTTTATTTATTTTTTGCAAAAATATCTGGTTCGAATGGAAGTACTTTCAGGATCCTAGAATTGGGAGATTCAGAAATGTTTAGATAAACAATTGATATGTTTTGAAACAGTGCATTGCTGTTTATGCCGTCTTTTCTTAAGAGTCATATTGTTACATAGAAATGGATTTATGTTAGAGTTTACAAGGTATTTTGTCCAAGTTTATGCTTTTGATTACGGGCTAGGACTATTTTTATTTTCAAAGTACAGTGGTGGAATAAAAATGTAAACACTCCTTACTAACTCAGCCAAAAAGCCTCGTAGAAGAAGGTTACTGGTACCACACGATTGGTAATAAAGTCTACTTTTAAATGATGTATATACAATTTGCTTAAAGGGCCATCTACATATTAAAACGAGCTATAACTTTGTTTTTTATAATAGCAGCACACAATTCTGACAGCATAAATGAACTCTACACTCTTCAATTAGCCCCAAAACAAATTTTTATGCAATTCGTATGATAAGTGTCCGAGAAATTAGTTATTTTAAAACGAGCGTATTTTAGGGGCTGTATCCAGTTTGAAGTTCGGTACTCGATTGTTGTCGAGAGAGACCTTTCTTGATCAAGGTATCTTAAACGCCACTCAAGAAGTCATTGAAGACTGCTAGTTTACACGATAGCATAAGAAATTTCAAAATATCTAGTCATATCTATCATAGACGTCCCCTTAAACCAACATTTTGCCATTTTTTAAATATAATTTGAAAACTACTTCGAAGAAAAATGTGAAATTTTGGATTTCCATAAAGCAGGACTTAATAAATCTAAATGCATAAAATAATTGTAGGTTGAAATTCATAATTTTTTTCAAATATTAATTTCATAATTCATAATTCGTATCATAAAATCGTAAAAAGTGTGAATTGAACGTATTTATGTTTGGGTATTTTAGTATTATTGCTACACAAAAAATCAGCACATTAGGAGTATAATTTCAGGAGATATTAACAATAATATGAAAATGTAATTTAACATTAGAAGCAATAAATTTTGAATGTTTATAATTCAAAAACTTATTCAAATTACTTAAAATTTAGTGTCTAGCATAGTTTGAGCCGAAGATTTGAAATATCTTGTTATAATTTGGTATTGCCATTGAAAAAAATTGGGTTTGGGCTCGTTTTAATATGTAAATTGCCCCTTAAGAAAATTTATATACATCATTTAAAAATAGACATTATTTCCAATAGTTCGGTACCAGTAACTTTCTTCTACGATAATTTGTTGAGGTGTTAGTAAGGGTGTTTACTTTTTTTCCACGACTGTACCACAATTTACAAAAAAAATTTCTCTGCTGTAGATGGATCTTAAAAATACTTTTGTATAAGTGTATGGACGAGATTATTTTTCAAAAAGTGGCACGAATAAAATTTTAAAAATAGTCACTGGGATGATCTGTGTCCCAAACCCGTAATGAAATGTTTAAGCTGAATGTTTTGTTTTCTTACATTAGCATAGTAAACTGATTTACCGTTTAACGATCTTTTAAAGATATTTATTGTTTTAAGAAAATTTGTTGAAAATTTCTTACTGATATCTTCATGAAAGTCAGTTGCTTTATTTATTCAACTATATATGTTTTTAAATAGTAATTGAGAGATAAATAAGATGTATTTGAAATCCGGCGTGGTCATATATTTTTTATTCTCATTTGCTACCACAGTTCTATAATTTTATCTTAAATTTGCGTATTGACTTTAGTGTTATAATTTGTGAGAAGTTTATCAGTACATCATACAAGATCAACTAATATAGACATTAGAATATTTTATACGCTCGTAATGAAAAATGTGACATTATTTTCTGTTTTTTTTTTTTTCAAGATGCATTAATATTTACGTTGATAGCATTGAATATCTTATCTAAAACTAATAAAACTTTTCTTCTGTTTTATAAGATTCTCTTTTTAATTGCTTTTTAATTGCTTTTTGTTTTAGAATTTAAAATCTGAAATTTGGATAATATTAACATTTTTAATAACGATCAATGTTGTATGCATTTATAAAAATATTTATATATAATAATTTTATTTTTGTTCTTCTCACCAAATGCATCTATTAAACGAAAAAAAAAAGATTTAAAAAAAAAATATTATGTAAGAAGAATATAAATCATATAATTACGTTTGAGCAATTCGCATCTATTTAATTTGATAATTTGAAAATTTTGAAACTCAACATTGTGTAATAACTCAAAAGTGTCAGTATAATTTTCTTATAAAAATATTTGAATAAGTTATTTCTTAAAATTACTCCTCAGTCAGATAAAGGCTGTATACTTATATTTGATTTGGTATATTTAGATTTATCATTTGAAAAATGCATGTTTTTTACGTGAATAGTGGAAAACTGTAGAGATATAAATTGCGGATAATTCTCTGTTGCTTATTTTCGCTATTGAATAATTATCTGCTTATTCTTAATGACTACATTTTCAAAGAAAGTAATTCTTAAACAAATAAAATTTAAAAACTAAATTTAATTTTTACTAGAACACTAGAATTCACCAGATATGCTTTTTTTTTTTTAACAATTTATAAATAATCAGTTATTTTTTTACATCAGAATCTTTAAAATTTTATTTATTTTGTTTTTAACATACACACACACAACCCCCCCCCCCCCCCCAAAAAAAAAAAAAAAAAAAAAAAAAAAAAATTCTATACATTAAAATTTCTAATTTAATTAAAAAAATCGAATTTAAAAATGAATAACAATTAATTTTTTCATTCATTCAAAAATACTCACAATTTATCTTATTTAAAGATGGATCAGTTGGATAAAGTTCATCCTTATTCATCCGTATAAACTTCGAAGTTCACCGTTTTCATATAAAATTGCTGATTATAGATTTTACGTTAAACGTATCTTCGAAGTTTGTACGGATAAATACACCTAGAAAAAGAGATTAGTTTAATTAAACAGACTGCTATCGAGAATGGTTTCCCTCCTCAATACTTTAATGGATTTGTCGATCAAGCAAAACAACCAAGACAGAAGAATAAATTAAGTTTGAGAAAGTTTATTTATTGCGCGTTTGAATATATACCACAGCTTTATGAGAGACTGATATATGCATTACTAAAATATAATATTAATTTAATAGCTAAACCTCCAACAAAATTGAAAGAACTGATTCACAGTACAATTGATCCAATTACAGATTATAAAAAAGCTGAAGTTTTCATCACAGAACCTCCAAAATCTTCACTTTATACTTGTATGACATCTCGGAAATTTAAAGAAAAGCTAAAAAAGCATTTATTTAACAGCAATTTTAACAAATCAAGTATAGCTTTAGCCAGATTGCATCAAAAAGAAAATATTAACATAAACTTCGAAAAATCTAAAATGATCATTTCAGCATCTAACCATTACTTTCCAATAATCCGTGAATCCATTGAGATTTTACTTAGAAGTGATATTGTTTATAATTATGTCCTTTCATATAATATTCCCGCGATTTGGTATAATATCCCAGGTATTTCATGAGCTCCTGAAAATATGAATTGATCTTTTCACTTCGTTGTAGAACAATGGACTGAACGTCGCTTGCGCATGGGTAGTATTTTGTTTTGCTTTTAATTATGTTTTCCATTCTAGCCAATCTTCCTTTCCCCTTTGGAAATGAGCTCGTGTGCGTTTCGAAAGATCTCAGAGTTATATTAAATAATATCTTTACAAATTTGTAACACCTTTTTAAGTAATTATATGTATGCTTTAAAGTTTATATTAATAACGATGTGAAAATTCCTTCACGACACTAGTTTTTAAATACAGTATTTTGACTCAATTGAATAAATGTTGATCCTAAAATCCATTGAAAATTTAATGTGTGACATTTATTTTTTATGCATTTCATAGATTGATTAAAATATTGAAGAATACACAAATTTTCAAATTTCCCGTCCTATCTCGTTGCTTGAAACTAAATTAACGCGACTTAATTTATTAGAAGGGCAACGCCCAGGCAAAAAAAAAAAAAGGAAAAAAAACAAACTCCGATTAGATTTTAAATCTTGGTGAATCTAACATTGTCAAAAAGGTAAGATTTGGTTATTTGTAGGATTTGTCTAAATGAACTCATTCGGAAGTGTATCAACAAGTTTTGTGTTTTGTGGTTTGTCATAGTTTTAGGGAAAGGTTTAGGCACGAGATTAGAGCTTATGTATCCAATTTCTTATAAAGGCTCTTTACCTAATGTAGTAACTGTGCAGTGTGCAGGTCAATCCACATTAAGTTTAATATCGTGGTATATTAATCTCTCGTATACATAAAATGACTGTAATAAATAACAAAATGATGCAAACTGTTTTTCTTTTACTTATTTTTTAAAGTTTCACGCGTTTTCTGGGTGAATCTATATTTGAAAAAGGCGATAGGCGTAATTTAAGAATGTTGACGTAGACTTCAAAGCAATATCATACAGCATGTTATAAAGTTAATACCGGGTTGTTTATTACTACATATTAACACTCCGAAAGCACGTTGGCTGCGAGTTGAATGTGTAGTGCCATGGACCGACAACAGATGTGCGTTTCTATTTGGATAATATTATAATTGATCGTTGGATTAACGGAGAGGTAGGATAGCATAAGCCCTATATTTATTTTATTTAATTCTCCTCCCTAAGTTTGGGAACTCTCAAAAACGTAGTGTACTATATGTATTCATGAACACTACCAGAATTCCTCCATAAAAGGAAAATGCCTTTTGCAGCTATCACTGTACTATGTATCCAGAATATGAAATAGAAAAAGAGAAGAATATAAAATCTATTATCCAAATTATTGCCATATAAATGATCATTAGAACATTTTTCATATAAATTTTGCTTACTTTGAAATTTTGTTTGTTTCTGCAATTGTCTTTATCCACGTGTTATTTTGATATTTTTGATATATTTTCTTTTCAAAATTGAACTTGGTTTTCGTTATAACGAGAAAAACCAAAAACAAATTTTATAGCTGCTATCTCTTTGTGGCTTTAATTTTACACGCAAAAAGTAGGAAAAATCATAGCTGTTACTGTGGTTAGATCATGCACGTCTGAAGATTATTAAAAGAAAAAAAAGTAAATGGAATTCTTATTTTTATACTAAAATAAATTTTCCTTAAAATACATTCATAATAGTTGAAAAAGTGCATGAATTTTCTCTCTGGATTTTGGACATCTTCCAATATAGTTGTTAGCATTTTCCAACATAGTTGAAACGTTTATGAATTCAATTTGTCTGCTTATCTGTGTTCTAATTCGCGGAAATATATTCGAACTGAATTTCATTTTATATGTAAATGAAGTTCACTACAGAATGTCATCTATAAAAAAATAAGTGTGCAACACTTGCATTTCATTTACAGGGACACACAAATAATTCCGTTGCATTATGGTCTAAGAGTAAAAATAGTTTGCGTATTTATTTAAATTGTTTATTTAGATATCTCATTTCATTGTATGAAAAAATGAATAAATGAATGTTAAAATTCTAGTGATTTATTCATCTTGAGTTAAATAATTAACAACTAAAAAGATTAAATAGACCCCATATTGCATTATCAAGGTTAGCTCAAACTCAACCTATAAAAGTAGATTTTAATAAATCGAAAATTATCTTTCGTACAAATAATTACCGAGAAGCCATCATAAGATAATCAATTGAAATAATTACTAATAAAGATACAGCTTGTAAAGATGCACTATCATGATATTTGCTGTATAATAGATGATGGCGGTGCATATTGCTTGCAGCGCCATCTGTAGCTGCTATTTTAAACTAAAATCGATAAACGCAGCAAAAACCTCTTGATATCTTATATAAATGTCTTGCAAGAATTTATTTAATATATGTTACCATTTGCAAGTTATCGAATTTTACAATCAGTCAGTCCATTTTAGTACACACGGTATATACCGGGTGTCCCAAAAAGGACTGACTGATTTTAAAATTCAATAACTTGCAAACGGTGACAGATATTTAAAAAATTCTTGCAGGAGGGTTATGCATAAGGTCAAAAGTTTTATTACAGTGATTTTCAATTTTAGTTCGATTTACAAACAATAGATGGCGCTGTAAGCAATAGTCGCTAAATACAGGCTCGATTTCTGGTCCTTTATCTTGTTCCATGCAGAAAAAGGAGATGGAAATGTATTATCCGGGCCACGAAGTACCAAAAAACGAGCCTGTATTTAGCGACTATTGCTTACAGCGCCATCTATTGTTTGTAAATCGAATTAAAATTGAAAATCACTGTAATAAAACTTTTGACCTTATGCATAACAGTCCTGCAAGAATTTTTTAAATATCTGTCACCGTTTGCAAGTTATTGAATTTTAAAATCAGTCAGTCCTTTTTGGGACACCCGGTAGATACATTAACATTTTTAGTATGGGATTTTTTCCTAAAATCCTATACGATATGAAGAAGATATTTCAAAAATATTTTTATCTAGAGATAAAAATTTCTGAAGTGATACATAACTGCATAATTCTTTATTCTCCTTATATTGAATAAAAGGAACAATTCAGATTTTCAGCATTCCAGGAAAGAAACTTTATCATGCCGGTATGCAATTAATCACTGCCCACTGATTTATTAAACGTTGTTAAAGGAAAAACATAAGAATCAATTGATGGATAGAAGAAGAATAGGTAATTTATTTTCTTTGTCGGATTTTGAAAAATACTCCTTACTGAATATTCAGCTTTCAATTTAATATGGCATTTTTGTGTAATATTTAAGAGAAAATTATAATTAAACTCTCTTTTGAATAGGAAAATTTGTACTATTTCTACGTTTTCTTGTTAAAAGAAAAATAATTGAAAATACTTAAATATGTTTGTTTTCTTTAAAAATCTCAAATTTTTAATGACTGTTTTCATACAGAAATATACGCAGATATTCTCTGATTAAATAAAGCAATCATTTCTATGAGAAAATAGTGGTATTACAAAACCGGGAGACTGGTAACTATGAACCAATTAATTGAAATAATTTTTAAGATTGCAGCGTCTATAAATAACTCTTTGTCACTTCGCATAAATGCAATCTTCGCAAAATGCCTATTTGTAAAATAATATTGCTTTAAATTAATTCTTCTGTAAAATCAATTTTTAATACAGTAAAACGTAATCCGATTACGACCTTAATAGTTACTGCCAACATTCATAGAGCATTATTATAGAAATTATTACGCGATCTTTCGGGCAAGACATATTAAATTCTCCTGATTGTTAAAAATAAGCATTTTTTAGATATTATGGGCATTATAAGTTTTATCATTATTAGCATTGAGATTTTAGCATTGAGCACCATTTAGATAAATGGGTTTTTTATGCAGAATTACTCGATTTGTTCCAAATTTGGTATACCGGTTTATTATGTTAAGAAGCTTCCCTGATTAAACTTGGAGGTTCATTAGTTAAGTATAAAGGGGGGAAAGGGGGTAGACCCCCTCCTTAATTTAGATAAATGGGTTTTTCATGCAGAATTATTCGATTTGCTCCAAATTTGGGATACCGGTTTATTATGTTAAGAAGCTGCCTTGATTAGATTTGGAGGTTTATGGGTTAAGTATAAAGGGGAGGGGCTAGTCTCCCCTTAATACTGATTATTATACATGTGTTTATAACATTATTAGCATATCATTTCGAAATTATTAAGATGCATTTTAATACTTGTAACCCGTAAGGCATGGTGACGTCACGTCGACGTCGCTGTGAAGTCACACTGTGACTTTGTGACAGTCGATGTGACGTCACATGACGTCGATGTGAAGTCGTTATGGCCGTTTTAGTGCCCGTTTGTGACGTCACTTTGTGACCATTTTGTGAAGTCACGGTGTGACAAATTTGTGAAAAATGTGTCCTTTGTGACTATTTAGGCAGTAACTTTGTGACGTACTTGTGACGAAAGCGACAATGCTTTGAAGTCACATTGTGACCAATTTGTGAAATATGTGTCATTTGTAACGAAATTTTCATTGAAAATGATAATTTTGTGACAATTTCATGACGATTCTCTAACAATTTAAAAGAAACAGGATCATCTGAAATTAAAATTACAGCATGCCATCTTTCTATTAAATTGGTTTGGAGTCCTAAAATCGTATACTCAGAATTTATAAACAAATACTGTATGATATGTATAAATAACCAGATATAGTATAGACACTTTCTTCTAAATTAAAGTTAAAAATTCAATTTCTCTCACATGCTTTACAACGGTAACAGATGGTGTTCTTTTCAATATTTGAAAAATATTCCCTTTTAAAAATATTTATACCTATTCTCCTTACATGCTGAAATTTTGCACAGCATTGATTTTATTTATAACTGACACACAAGAATTATTTTTTGTTGCAGTGGTGAGCCAGGTGAAAAGAAAAAAAAGCTTTTTTCTTTCTCGCATTTTTTAGTAGCTTCTTGAAACTTTGTCTTTGAGTATTTTTGCACTCTCGTAAAAAAAAAAAAAAAAAAAAAAAAAAAAAAAAAAAAAAAATTACTCACTTTAACATCCAAAGGCATCAGCACATATGTAAAACTGTACAGCTTGCTAATATTTCTGATCAATAACGCTGACGTTCAAGTAAAATTATCTTGTGTTGTACTTTTTCCAACTGAGTGAAAAAGTGTCCAGGTCAGGATTCGAACTAGGGACCTTTGGTGAAAGCTGCCAATGCTCTATCAACTGATCTATGCTGTATTAATCAGACGGGCACAATTCACCCGGTGAAATTGAATCTATACTTATCATTATTATAAAAACATATATAATAATACTTTAATTATTTTTCATACTACTCGTATGAATAACAGATAATATTCGTATGAGTATATAATAATAGTTCCCTGGGTGAATTGTGTTCACAAATTTAACCGGGATGGCTCAGTTAGCAGAGCATTGGCAGTATACGTCAAGGGTCTCTGGTTCAATTCCTGACCTAAACAATTTTCACTCAGTTAGAAAAATTAAAATTCGTTTGATTAATTTAATTAAAATCATTCATCGAAGTTAAATCATTCATTAAATTTACACGTCGAGTGCCACGGTGACTGGCACTGAAGCTGAAAAAATTACAATGTTTTAAGTAATTTTTAAGAAGGTATTATCCTGTAATAAATGAAAGGTGAGTAAATTTTAAACAATGTTTCAGTAATTACTTTAAATATACTTAATATATATATATATATATATGTGACGTTTTGACGGCAAGTAGTTTGTATTGTCGAAAAAAAAATGAGGGTTTCCATTCCTACACAACACAGGTAGCAGCCGATTGGTTTTAAAATACTAAAGAAAAATGAAGAATTAACATAAGGCAGTCGCTTGGAACATTTTTCACTTTATTTCCACACTCTCGATTAAATCTAGGGAAGATGCTCTCTCCTTCCATGGTAAAAAGAATAAAGTCTATTCTTCCTGTCACAATTAGTTTAAAATCACTCCATCTCTTGACTGCGTTCTAGTCTTTAATCCGTTAATATCTAACATCTATCACCCATTACGATACCGTTGCTTCCTCATTCTACTCACATAATAAACAGTATTCATCCAACATTTTACTACCTCCATCGAGCAATCACATTGAATATCCAGTTTGCTACGACTGCAATCCACCACGTTCACCTCTACATGCTAAAAACTAAAAAGCTTCTAAACTCACAGCTCCTCTACTATATGCTATATCCTTTATGCCTCTCTCTGGTTCCCGCCATCCGTATTTATACTCTGCTGAAAAGATTGTTCTAGAAAATTCTTATATCCTCGCCCCACCTGTCTAAAGCATAAACAAATGTTAAAATCTGTAGTCGAGATTATGCAAAAATAACCCTTTTTTCCCTCTTCAGACGATAAAAGAAATGAATTTATGTCTGCGAAGTTTTAATCTTTGAAATATTTTAATTACACCTGGATATTTTAAATAAAAGAATAAATTGAAATAAGTAGATTTTTTCTTTAAGACGAAATAATATTTTAGCAGTTAAATAAAGATTTAAGGGGAATATGATATACCGGGATTTAATAGCGGAATTTAATAGGAATTTAAATAATAAAAGTTTTATTAAAGAAAGATAAATAATTGAGCCATTTTTAGATTTACGCAATTTGGAATAAATATGAATTAAGATCTTAGAGATTAATAGACTAGGGTTTTAATTTAATAAGCCGGTATAATATACGGAATATTACTGAAAAAGGAAAATTTACATAAAATACTTTAAATTTGGCGCAAAAATTTAAATTTTGTAATATTATCCCCCCTCCCCAAAGACTTTGTATGAAATTTGTGGTTAATTAACTACAATTTCAGACAACAGACTTGTAATAAATTTGGAAGTTGATTTTTGAATATTGAAAATTTTAGAGACGTCAGCGAAGAGATGGAAAAGTAAAATTTAGCAATGCAAGAGAAAGAAAAAATACTAAGAGCATTTAAATTTAGCTGAGAGCATTTCCCCTGTAAAAGAATACAAATAATGGTTACAACATCACTTACCATTTGTAAGTGCATAGGAAAATATAAACACACTAATAAATAAAGAATAAGTATAAATACAATAAGAAATAAATAATAAGAAATAATAAAACTATAGTAATAAATAACAACAAATTCTTTTATCTTATGGAAATTTAGTGTATTTCCATTTCTCTTATCAGAAACATATTTCCAATCAAGTAATGTTTAACACTTTATTTACTTCAAGTAGAATTTTAAGTCCCATTGGCTTAATCAGTTCGTAGGTCATAAAAGTCCTTTAGCAAAAATAGTGATACAGTCCTTAAGTAAAAAGTTCAGCTGCAATAAATATTTTTTACTAAATTTGTTTGACTACTCTGCCTGTTAAACTCTTTACATTATGTTTAAATACTATTTGTCATCACAATAGTAGTTTTATTTTAATAAACAAATTCCTAGTAGTTATTCAACTACCTTTTAACGTTTGTTTATCAACTACTTTTTTGAGCTCCTTTTCCCATTCTAATTGGGACTCACCATCTTTTACAACTTCTCACTTGTTTTAGTAAATATCATAACTTGTTATGATATTTATGATAACAGTTATGATAACAGTTATGATAACAGTTATGATAACAGTTATGTTCTCTTTTTCTTTAATAAATAATGAATCTTTCAATAAATAATATAATACTTTCAATTCGTAATCATAATAATAAAAATTCTCAACAGTATACTTGAATAATAACAATAATAATACTTAATAACAATATTGTATTCTAAGAAAATATCACAGATTGTTTACTTATTGACACGGAAAATAATGGTTGAGGATAAAAATAATAGATAGAAATTAATAATTTTCTTATTTTTTACTTATATAAGAAAGTATTTTTGCCAGTCGAAACATTAAAAATAATAATAATAATTCCAAAGTCCAAATAAATTTAACTCTAAATATTTAGAAAGTGGACTCTCAACCAGTATTTCTTTACAATAATTTATCTCTCTGATACTCTTGATGAATAGACGTGCATTTGATAAACTTAGCATGGTAAAATAAAGAAAATAAATAGGAATAAAAGATAATTTGTTTATGTACTAAATTTTCTATTGCTACACAATCACTACAAAATCTCATCACAATTATCAATTTTCTATGTTTATACAATTATAATAATATTATCAATTCTTACTATTTTTGTAAACACTTGATCAAGACAATGGAATAAAATAAATATAGTTTATTTTGATATAAACTGGATATAGAATTAAAAATATTTATTTTTATTTTTCAACATCAATCTGAAAACTCCCAAAATCAAATACACATCCTATGCCTGCATAGATTGTCTACTTAATCCCAAAAACTCCCAAAAACAAATAATATCCTCGTGGCGCCCCAAGGTCATACCTGGTAATGTTGAAAACTATTGATTGAAGAAAAATAAAAAATCTAAAGAATTAAAATTAAAAATATTGCGAAAACATTTTGGGGAATTACGAACTTTCCATAATCCGGTTGCACATTACAATCATTTCTATCATTCTCAAAAAGTCCTGAGTACTTATATAATTTTCACAACTAGATGGTAATTCGTTATCATTCTCACATAAATTCAAAGTTCCACTACTCTCATTAGCGGTTATTACATTATCATCATTATATAAATTCAAATTCTCATCATAATCAACTGTTACTAAATCATTCTCTTGTTGTACTTTATTCATATCTACAGTATGAAAATGAAGAGATTTCTCATTATGTATGGATATACTCTTATTTATAATTTTCCTTCCTTGTTTTACAGTACAATTTCTACAATCTATAGTTAAATTAAATTTAGAACATTCCCTTAAACCCAAAATAGCATACTCCAAATTAGTATCACACACTAAAAAGTTAACACATTTGGTAATTTTACCCACTTTTAGAGAAATTTTACATTTTTGATTTATTTTTAACACCCCTTTTGCCTGACCAATAATAACTGTATGTATAGTTTCAATTTTAGCATTTAGTTTTTTAACAAATTTGAGGGGTAATATTGCCGTAGTGGATCCAGTGTCCACTATACATGGTAAATTATAACTATTGGTACATCCATACACAATTAGTTGTCAAATATTAGGAATAGTAGGGAGTGAATTACTAGGAAGAGTATCAGAGGATGTTGCATCATTTCTAGATAAACACTCTTGTTCCCAATGATATGCATTATTTACACCTTTATTTGTACATATTCTACATGGTCTAGAAGGATATGGTTTCTGAAAGTAATTATTTTGAAAATTTCTAGACCCCTGATTTTGATACTGTCTTTGTGGAATCCAATTCCTAGGTGCATTATTGTGCCTATTTGGTTGAAAATTAGGTCTACTTGGTTGAGTCCAAGGCCTAGGTGGTTGAAATTGTTGAAAATTTTGTCTAACTGGTTGTTGATTTACTGTTTGGCTTGAATTTTGAGGAGTGGAAACTTCAACAAATTGCTTAACAAGCCGGTACCATTCAGTGGTACTATTTGGAGGGTTTACATTAATATTATTTCTATACTCTGGTTTTAATCCATCTGTCAACCCTTGTATTAGAAGAGTCTCACAAAGATGGAGTTTCCTCCCAATTCCTACTTTTTTGTGAAAATAATTTTCTAAATTATCTAATTTATCTAATTTTAGAGTTGAGAAATCAGACAAATTTGGAACATTTAGTTCAATGAATTTTTCTATCAAGATTTTTGAAATCTGTTCATAACTAGTACAATTAACACAGTCATTGATATAGACTTTTACTGTTTCACCCTTTAAATACTGTGGAATAGATTTAAATTTCCACTCTAAATCTTTATTTTCTCTAATACACATATCATCATAATAATTTAACCAAGCATGGATTTCCATTCCAGTACTAGGATCAAACTCAATTAATTTAGGTTCAGCCATTATATCACTATTCATTAAAATAAAAGAAGCACTTCTGTTCTCTTTAATACAACCTGACCTTAACAACATTTAAACCAATAGAGTTCTATTTTTCATAATAGATTAAGTACTCTTTCAGACTTTAATAATAAATAAATAAATAATTCTCATGACTTCATAATAAACTTTACAATAAATAAATAAATTCCCTTCATGAAATAATAAATAAACCTCATAAATAAATAATAAATAAATCTCATAAATAAATAATTCTCATACTTAATAATAAATAAATCTCAATAAATAACAAAAATAATTACATAAGAAGTGTAAAAATAATTTGAAAAGAACTCACTCCAGTCATCTTGTCTCACAATCACCAGCACTATACATTGCTATTCACATTAGCCATGTAACTTTTTAACTTTCCGGCACTGACCTTTAGTAAATCTCATAAGCTATCGTCTACCAGTACCACTACACATTTGTAATTTTGGAGACACACTCGTTTTTATTGCCGTCACTTCTAAATCCTGTCGGACTTTTCTTTTCTCTGTGACGTTTTGACGGCAAGTAGTTTGTATTGTCGAAAAAAAAAAATGAGGGTTTCCATTCCTACACAACACAGGTAGCAGCCGATTGGTTTTAAAATACTAAAGAAAAATGAAGAATTAACATAAGACAGTCGCTTGGAACATTATTCACTTTATTTCCACACTCTCGATTAAATCTAGGGAAGATGCTCTCTCCTTCCATGGTAAAAAGAATAAAGTCTATTCTTCCTGTCACAATTAGTTTAAAATCACTCCATCTCTTGACTGCGTTCTAGTCTTTAATCCGTTAATATCTAACATCTATCACCCATTACGATACCGTTGCTTCCTCATTCTACTCACATAATAAACAGTATTCATCCAACATTTTACTACCTCCATCGAGCAATCACATTGAATATCCAGTTTGCTACGACTGCAATCCACCACGTTCACCTCTACATGCTAAAAACTAAAAAGCTTCTAAACTCACAGCTCCTCTACTATATGCTATATCCTTTATGCCTCTCTCTGGTTCCCGCCATCCGTATTTATACTCTGCTGAAAAGATTGTTCTAGAAAATTCTTATATCCTCGCCCCACCTGTCTAAAGCATAAACAAATGTTAAAATCTGTAGTCGAGATTATGCAAAAATAACCCTTTTTTCCCTCTTCAGACGATAAAAGAAATGAATTTATGTCTGCGAAGTTTTAATCTTTGAAATATTTTAATTACACCTGGATATTTTAAATAAAAGAATAAATTGAAATAAGTAGATTTTTTCTTTAAGACGAAATAATATTTTAGCAGTTAAATAAAGATTTAAGGGGAATATGATATACCGGGATTTAATAGCGGAATTTAATAGGAATTTAAATAATAAAAGTTTTAATAAAGAAAGATAAATAATTGAGCCATTTTTAGATTTACGCAATTTGGAATAAATATGAATTAAGATCTTAGAGATTAATAGACTAGGGTTTTAATTTAATAAGCCGGTATAATATACGGAATATTACTGAAAAAGGAAAATTTACATAAAATACTTTAAATTTGGCGCAAAAATTTAAATTTTGTAATATATATATATATATATATATATATAATACCAAAAACCACACACTACACATCCAATACCAAAACTATTGAACTACAGAGAAAATTAACAAAATAACCATGGAAAAAACTTACTAACTAAATCATGAACGAAAAGAAAACAACCAATGGAGACAGACTGCAAGGCTAAAGACTTGCATGCTGGGTTTTACCGGCAATTACTCATGAAACTTCCCCCATATCTGTCAAGACCATACTGGCCAAAGAAAACTTTAAAACTGGCCATCCAAAGCAGTAACCGAATTCGAAAAGAACACTTTAAAACTGTCCATCCAAAGCAGCAACCCAATTCAAAAAGAACGACGCATCCAGACAGAGCTCTTTATAAAGCCTACGATTATTTGGCGATGTTTTTAATCGCCAAAAGTAAAGCGTCGCAGTAATCTTTATCCTTGACGAAATTGTTTACCAAACTATTAAACAAACCAATAGGAAAATTCTGATCCATTGCATCTTGATAGAGATTTATAATGTCATTTATTATACTATTATGATTAGAATTTAACTTTACTATCCTTATTAAACTATTGATAATGATATTTCTGAAAATGGAAATATGTACATTGGAATTAAAATTTAATATCTTAATAGTTTCAAAGTTGTAATCCTTTCTCTTATCATAAATGCTAGTCCGTAATCCGCCTCTCTCAATGTCGATAGTGAGATCCAAATAATTTACATGCTTTTCGTCATATGAAGTTTTTTTTAATATCAAACCTTGGGGATAGTAGTCTAAATTTAAATCGCTATTGGAATCGTTAATCCTTACTAACAATACATCATGAATATATCTGAAACTTAAAAAATCCTTATCCGTTGTCTCTTTAACCTCGTATAAAAATAAATAAATATCTGCAAGTACCGAACTGCAACTACCCCCCATAGGTATACCCCTTATCTGCTGAAACACATGCTTACCATCGAATAAATAATTTTCATTAACTACGAAATTAAATAAATTTGTCAAATGATCCAAATTTTTACCCAAAATATTGTACCTCTTAAAAAATTCGAATATTTTATTTTTAAGATCATTTAAATCAATACTGTTATATAAATCTTCAAAATCATAAACATATAGACCTTTAATATTACTCAAACCTTTCAATCTATTAAGTAACTCAAAACTATTTTTTATAATACATGTGTAATTTTGTTTTAATGCCGCTTCAAATAAACTCTGCAAAATATCCAAAAACTTTTTATTAGCTACTTCCAAATAAGTGCCAAAACCACATGTAATTGTACGAAAGGCAATGGGGTCCTTATGAAATTTAGGAATCAAAACCATATAAGGCAATTCCTTACTACGTTGTGTGTATTTTAACCTTTTATAAAAAGCAGCAATTCTACTTTCTATCTCTTTTACACTGGTATTTAACAGCCTATAATTATGTGTATTGTTATAACATTGTCTTAATTGATTACAGTATAGCTCTTTACAAATAATAGCAAAATTTGTATTTGCCTTATCAATATATGTTATAACGAAATTACACTGTAAATCCTTGATAGAATCTTTTAATACTTTATATTCTTCCAACGAAATCCCCCCTGTTTTACCACAGTAAATTGAACTCAAATCCTTTAATATATTGTGTTTCCAATCCAGAAAAGTTATTTCTGGTAAGCAAAATTTGTTCATAAGTTTATGTATAAACATATCCACGTTGATTTTTAATCGTTTTTTTATAAAATCCTTAGTGTTTAATCTTTTTAAACGAAATTTTGTACCATACCGCATATAATCTCTCAATGTTCTGTCCTTGACAATGTCTAAATTACCGGTCAATACATGACCGTGATCCACATCGACATAATCACGATAAACCGGATCATGACAATGACATAAATTATTATCGTTGTTTCTACCAATTTCTTTTGAAAAATTATTATAATTAAAAACCATACGACCTAAAGGTTTATCGTATCTATAAACCTTGACAATCTCCATGTTCTTATCTGGAAGCAAATCATTGTATTTATTTAATACCTTGCCCATATTTATACCATGTTTTTTAATTTCAATGTAATCCATTACAAAATACATTCTATTAACTATTTTATTGTTATTGTTGTTACTTCTGCCCAGATTTTCCTTCAAATGTTGTGAACTAATCCTATACCTCAAAATGTCCAAAGCCAAATCTATATTATAGTTACTCTTATGTGAATACAAAAAGTTTAACAAATCACCTATAAAACGTTTTTTCACGTTAAATATAATAAATTTTATATTTCTTACTATTCCCACGAAATCACTCTTGAGAATTGAACTTTTAATTTCATTAATATTGTCATATTCCTTTGCTATTATCTTGTGGTCCATCTCTTTATTGAATTTATAATTCATGGGATGTTCAATACGTTCGTATATTGAAACTTCTAATAAACTGTTTCTTAATTTTTTCAAAACGTTAGTTCCATTGAACATAACATTTAACCCGTATGGGTAAACCGTACCACATTTAATCATCATGTCACTTTCACATAACAATCTTTCTTTTTTGTTAGGGACAATCTTTAAAATCGTTAATTCCATGTTTTCAATACCATGCATGTTGAAATGTCTAATTTCAATCTCTTGTTCTTCTTTATTAGTTTTGCAATGTCTGATATCAGACTTATGGTTATTGAAACGCTTATTAATCGGGTCAGAAGTTTGACCAATATAAGACATTCCACATATCTTGCAGCTAAGTTTATAAACACTGTTGTAAACCTTACATACTTTTAAATACCTAATGTCCCCGATAGTGTTATAATCTGAGCCCACACTCGGGCATACTTTACAACGTTTATCACTACATTTTCTTAATTTGAGATTATTGAAAATCATCTCCCTTTTTAAGTTTGAATTATAAAACGTTCTAGTTTTATATTTAACACCGTTATCTCCACCTTCACCGCCATCGTAATTCTCATTAATTAAATGACTATTATAAATATATCTGGTATTATACCTGATCGATTTCCTTTTCCGTACATCATCAACTTCCCCTCTTTCCAAAAAAATATCAAACTCACAATTTTTTACATAATTTTTTTCACAATTTTTATAATTTTTATACATTTTTTTATTTTTCTCAAAAACTAAACCTTGCATACTCTTTTTGCAAAAGCTATCATCAACTCCTTTACTTCCGTAGCCAACCAAATCCACTTGTAAATCATGGTTACTTTCTAACGATCCATTCCCTACCATGCTATCAGGAACCGACCGAGCACAATGGTCCTCTAATGAATTCCATTTCTTGCCGGTATCTAAAATACTATTTTTTGTAAATTTCATAATTATAAATGTATATTCACACTCAATACAATTTTTTAATAAAACTGAACAAAATGGGAACTAATGAATAAAACTAACACTTTAAACAAAACCAAAAATCTAAAAAATAACATGAACGAATAATATATAACAAAGATGAACAAAAATAAACAGTACCAAACTGTAAAAACTATAACTAGAAATAATAAACAGAATAGGGAAAAACTATAAAAGGAATAATTACAGCGTCAAAATATGCCTGACGATTAAGTATATATATATATATATATACTTAATATATATATGTTTTTAGTTTATATCATATTTTAGACCATCAGTCATCGGTGAATGAAGCGTCCTAAACGGTAAGTTCAGTGTTAATCACAGGTAACTGACGTTGCGCTTAACGTGTTAATGTAGAATTATCTTTTGATAAAACCACGTGCAGTTTATGCTTATAATATTTGTAAAACACTGATTTCAGCTCAAAATATTCACCATAAATGAAGGCGATGCAACAACTTCTGGCATTACGCTTTGGTACTTCCTCATTATAGTGGTCTGTGTATGTATGATTACGCCACGCTTTCAAATGCAATTTTGCCATAGTCGTAGTTAAACTTATATACGTACATATATATCTAATGTATAGGTTTTATATGTGTTGTACATGTCATATAGGGTAGATATGCCGGTAATGGACATCCTAAAGGAATTTCTTTAAAAATTATTTTTTAATTAATAGTTATAATTATTATATTGCAGTTTCTTACCGTATTATATTAATCTATCAATAATATTTAACTATTCTCATAGACTCATTTCCCAATATTAATGAAAAAGTTTACTGTAAATAACAAAAATATATTAAAACACCTAAAATTCCAGTAATAGTCATCCTCTGTTCTAGCTATGGACACTCTCTCTTCCAGTAATGGATACCCCACAAAAAGTAGTATATACAGTTGTTTTTATGACTGTATTTAGAACCAGAATTTAATGAACGCATACTAATGAAACAAAGTAGTTTTTTTTCCAAATAAATTGAACAGTTAGGATATCAATAATTATAAAAATATATGTGAGAATTATGAAAAAAATAATTCCGCAGGTTGAATGTTTTACATATTAAATAAAATAATTTCAAAATAAAAGGGCAGACCTGAGGCCACTGATCTGCAGATTTACTAGTTTCACTAACACTATAAGTATACATTTAATTTCTTAGATTAGTTTTTTTTTTGGGGGGGGAGGGGAGGGCAGAGATGACTAAGAAACATTTAAGACAGGAAATAACCGACTTATTTTTAACAACTTATGAACCAAAACAGAAACATGGAAGTTTTGCAAGAAAATAAATAATATATAAATCTATTAATTGAATTACGCTCTTAACATGTTCATTAAGATATCAGTATGTTTTGTTAGCTAACATACGTTCATGCTTGAATACATTTTTAATTTCGCTAGGTGGGTATGGGGTTGGAAGGGGCATATCCCTTTCAACTCTTCGTTGCTTATAATTATTTTAACAAAATGATATTTAGATTTCTTAACATTTTAGTTACGGTTTTTAAATTTTTTTTTTGTAGAAAGAATTATATTGTTGATTTATGTGTACATATGCATTGTTGTGTAGAACAAAAGTATACAAATATGATAACAACATATACCTACTATTTAGGATTTTTTTTCTTTTCCAGAAATCATCAAAAAGACAAAATTATAGGAAAATATTAAAGAAAAAGTGATAAAATCTGCAGACTGAATTAAAAAAAGTTATTTAGCAATAATTGTCGTAAAATTTAAGAATGCAAAATGGGAGGAATTTCAATACAGCCAATTGGTAATGGAAAATATTTTAGTGAAGCTCAATAAAAAGAGTTAACTTCATATTTGCTCCAAGCATTTAATATGAACTATTGTTTGACAAATGCATACATGATAATTCAGTTGCTTTGAATTCTCCAAATATGCCGCTATATTTTCAAAAAAAAAAAAAAAAAAAAAAAAAAAAAAAATACAAGCAAGCTGGAATTGATTGATTCTACGATTTTACGCAAGGAATTTCATTACTTTCTCTTAAGAAACCTGAAGCCACTGTTTATCAAGAAGTACAAATTTAAACATGTGTAATGTTCATATATTTTGAAAAAAATTCAGTTAGTTATGGATTGCTATAAACTTACACCAACTATAACATATAACTGCAGTGAAAGAGAGTTACTGACAGAGCACAATCCATCTAATATTGTAGCAGATTGTGGTGAAAAACAAGTTTCTCACGTAACATCAGTTGAACGTGGTCAACCTGTCACTCTTTTGTATTTTGTTTCTGCATGATATAACTCTTCAACAGTATTCGTTTTCCCAATGAAGACTTTCAAGAAGTTCATGCTCAGAGATGCCCCATCCCAAACCATGGACTAGCTCATCAAAGTGGGTGGATGACCTCAGAAATTTTTTTAAAAGCAATTGTGCATTAACTAATTATTCTAGTTGTTCAAAAGCTGATCCTTCACTATTCTTACTTGATAATCATTAAAGCAATATAAATATTAATACAACAAAATTTGCGAAAGATAATGGAATAATTATGGTAACATTCTAGCCACGCTGAAGCCACAATCTCCACAAAAGTACTCGTAATGAATTCAAAGTTTTTTTTTTTCCAGAAAAAAGCCAATCAGAATCGAACCACCTGATATTTACTGATGCTATTGACATAAGTGCCGTGAATGTTAATGATATTGTGATGTTACCTAAACCCGTAACTTGTGGAGAGACAACTAGAGCTAAATATTTCTTAAACTGTTTCACTGATTTAAATTTGTTTTATGTCAAATAGGCCTAAACATGGTATTTTCTTGTTTTGGTTTTATCATATGTTGCAATATTTGTTATTTTTTTGTATTATTATCTTTCATTTCTGAATAATGTAATCACAAATATAAAGAAAAATCGTCATAAAAGTGTTTTATTTATGTGTGTCCCTTTTAACGCCACACAATGTCCCGTTCATCCCATACGATGATGTTAAAAGGGACAAAGGATATTTCTCTCAATTTACACATATCGGAATGTATTTTAAATTACTGCAGTTTTACTAGTATCAAAGCGAAGGTTTTAGACATCAATTAGGAGGAAAATCGATAGTGATATCTTTTAGTGTCAATAATTTACAAGATCAATTACAAGATAATTTATAAAGGCAAAATGTCATATTCACCCCCATCTCCCTGTATTTAAAGTATGAAAAATAGCATAAAAGTATAAATTTTTGCTAAACCAAGTTTAATTTAGTTTAAATAGTATGGATTTACGTCGGTTTAGAACAAAAATAAAAGGGGAACACCTATACAAATATCATAAGGAAGCAAAGTTTGTTTGTTTGTTCTCTGGAACTACCGAACCCATATCAAAAGTAATGGTATCAAAATGATAGTGTTAGTTTCTGTTGCAAAATAGGCTATATCTTACATCGATGCCACTAACCCAAAGAGGGTGTAGGAGCAAAATTTCTAAAAACACAATTTTTGTGTTATTGAAGGGCTTAAAAATATGAAATTCGGCCCGGTAATTACTTATAAGATATAAATGAATCTCTAAGAAATTTTCCTAAAAAATTCGAAATTTAAAAGAGGCGAAAATGCGCGAAAAGCAAATTGCGATTTCTACGCAATCTCAGGAAGTATAGAATAGATTAAAAAAATAATGGTGTCAAAATGATGATGACATCTCTTGCTACAACATAGGCAGTATTTTATGTCGGTTCCACTAACCCAAAGGGAGTGTAGGAGCACAAAACATTCTAATAATACGATTTTTGTTTTACTGAAGGGGCTTAAAAAATTCGAAATTAAAAAGTGTTGAAAATTCGCGAAAAGCTTTCTAAAAGCGTTCTAAATGACTGCGATTTCTACACAATCTCAAGAAGTATCAAATCGATTGCAAGTAATGGTTGGAAATTGATGCTGGCAGCTCTTGCTCTAGCATAAGCTCTGATTCATGTCTGTGTCACTACTACCTGTGTGTTCCAGAAGCAAAACAATGTTCTAAATTGCAATTTTTCTGATACTGCAGTTGAGTAGCAACTTGAAATTAGGCAGGGCAGTTACTTATAAGTTATAAATGATCTCTAAGAACATTTCTTAGAAATTTAAAAGCCTTGAAAATTGATGAAAAGCATTCTAAAACCGTTTTAAATCGCAATATTTGCGCAATATCAGGAAGTACCAGACCTATTTCAAAAGTAATCGTTGGAAATTGATGGTGATTGAAGCTGATAAAATATAGACTTTATTTCATGTCGTTGCCACTACCATTAGAAGGTTGCAGGAGCAAAAAAGTTCTAAATTGCGATTATGTGATACTAAAGAGGCCAGAATCTTAAAAAGTAGCATGGTAGTTACTAATAAAATATAAATGTCCTCTAAGAACAGTCTAAAACCAATTCTAAATTTAAAAAACGTGAATTGAAGGGAAAGAGTGAAAAGCGTTCTAAAAAGTCCTAAATTACGATTTCTATTCAATCTAAAAAAATAATGAACCGATTCCAAAGTAATGGTTGCGAATCAATGGTAACGGTTTCTGATCCTACACAGGCTATATTTTATGCCGGTAACACCTAGGGTTGGCAGAAACAACAAACGTTCCAAAAAATACTTTAAATACTTTCTAAATTACGTTTTCTATGGAATATTTAGAAATACTAAACCGATTTCAAAACTAATGTTGGCCAATTAATAGTGACAGTCCCTGTTTCAACATAGGCATTTTATGTTGATGCCACTACCAACAGAGATGTGATAGACCGTCAGACAAGAAGCTTGGAATTTGACAATATGGTTAATTTTAAGATATAAATGCATACTAAGAAGATGGTTTCTAAAAAATTTAACACTTCCAATAAATACTGAAATGAGCTTAAAAGCTTCAAAATGCTTTCTAAATTATCATTTATTTAGAATTAGTTTCAGTTCTTCTTATTAATGTAAGTCTCATTTCTGCCTAATTCTCATTTCTGCCTAAGTCTCATTTCTGCCTAACACTTCTATTGATGTGTAATAAAGTTCATTCAAAGTGTGACTTAATTAGTAATTTTAATATTATTCTTAAACGTATAATTTCTTCTAATAAAAATTAGAGATACTAACATCACTTTCAACTATTTCAACTATCCGCGGGGTTTGCTAGTAAGACAATATTTTATTTAACTGTTTTTATACTTCATACAATAAAAGAAATTAAAATGAAAAATTATTTTTTTAAATTCTCTGATAAGTATTCTGTGTAATATTTCCCCACATGAAAGTTTTGATGTAAGAGTTTTTGATATTTATTTTAAGAAAATTTTTTTAATAGCATAAATAACAGTAAGAAAATGTTAGATGTGGTTTAAAAGCTTCAAAATATAAACAATGAATGAAGTTTAATATCGGAACATTGTATTAATCATAAAAAGTATTTTCTTAAAAGATTACTCTAATTTTCTTAAAATAACTTTCTTTTAAAGCCTGAAGAAAGCAAAAAGAAAAAATATACACAAAATTTTGATTAATTTATGTTAAACAAACTTGTCATCTTTTTTTTTTAATTTTATGAAAAATATTTTATAAAAAGCGCAAATGAAATTTAATAGCCACATATTACCGACATTGCGAGTCAAAAAATCTTTCTAGTACTGTAAAAATTAAGTAAAAGGGAGAAATTAACACAGCACAACATAAATAGAAATCACCCACTTGTGGGCAGCCAATCTTGCGGTATAGGAGCTAAATGTCCACGAGGAAAAAAAAACAAAAAAAACACATATCCCACATTCCACGAAACCCCCAGACACCGGAGCGGGCCCAGAGGCCTCAGCAGGATGGAAGACCCCCCTTTATTGAAATTTCACTTAGGATGTAGTACAATCTTCTCACAAGAGATACCCAATGTTGCATAAGCTGGGCGAGCCCAAATTAATCAATCTTTTGAAACTTTGGATCTTTTATGTATGGATATTACAGATCATCAATCAGTTATTGTGAAAACTATTTGAGAGTAGAAAGAATATGATTTATTTAAAGTTTAATAGAAATAGCTTAAAAGCTTGAAATCTTGAAGCCTGAAATTTAAAATTTGAAATTTAAAAAACTAATTAATCAAGGAGATTAGCATTAAATCTTAAAAAGTCATAGAAGTTTTGATAAATCTTAATAAATTCTTAATAAAACTAAATAAGTAATCATTTTAGGATAAAACAGATAATAAAATCAATGCAAGAATTTGAAAATTTGAATAATATTTAAATTAAATATTAAATTTGCTGAATTTAATTATGTTCTTGAGTGATGACCTGTTAAACAAATTTGAGATATTGATTATTGATTATATTCCTGAGTGATGACCTGTTAAACAAATTTGAGATATTGATTATTGATTATTATTAATTTTAAAGTTCTAAATTTGAAAGTCTTTGTATTTCACAGTTCAATAAAGTTTGTTTCACAATTTTGAATCATTATATTTTACAGATCTAAGGATTATATTTCGTAGTTCGTAGGTATTATTTTACAATCCAGAGCATTATAAATTTCTTTTTGAAGATTTAATTCACAGTTTGAGGATTTAGATCACAGTTTCAAGATTTAGTTATATATTTCACTATTTTGGTTCAAAGATATTATATTTCTTTCTTCTTGGGCTTTATTTTACTGAGCAAGGCACTAAAGCTTTCTGTTTGAAGACATATTTAACAATTTGAAGACATATTTCACAGTTTGAAGATTTGAAAACATATTTCACAGTTTTTAGACGTACTTTATTTTTCACAGTTTTAAAATTTAAAGATTTGAAGATTTTGTCAAAGTTCAGAAATTTATTCTTTTTGCAAATCAAGATATTACGTAACTATTTTCTGAATAATCTTGGTTGTCTAAGGCATTTTATTATTTTCTATAATACTCTATGACACTGTTTATAAAATCTTTTTTTTATGAAGGTATAATGTTTATTGAGAATATTGTAGTTTTCATTTAGCGCTGAAAAGTTTGCTGGATCCAGTAAATTTTTTTTGGAAGTTTTTCCTTAAGGTTTTGTTTTTATTGAATTTGAAATGATTAGGTAAAAGAGAGCAATTCCCAAAAATATAATGTTGTACTGTTCCTCTAGCTTTGGTGCAGGAGCACATGTCCGAATTTTATTTGCCGATTTTATGTAAAAATGCAGGAAAACTGCCATGGCAACTAATATAATAGACTGACGATCTTGAAATGCAGATAAATTCTTTGTTAACTTTATCTAGAATTTTGTATGTACCACGTCCCTTTTCTGAGTGTTTCCAGATGTCTTGCCAGTAAAGGATAATTTTCTCCCGTATATAATTTTTTATTATTGAATCCGGGTATGGTATATATTGAATTTCATCGTAGTGGTCGTGTTTAATTGCGTTTTTAGCCAAGGTGTCTGCACGTTCGTTCCCAACAGTTCCTATATGAGATTTTGTCCATGCTATATTTATTAATTTTTGCGGGATTTTTTGAATTTCTGTATAAATCTGTCTTATGATTATATTTCTTGGGAAAATAATTTTGAGGGCATCTAATGAAGATCTGCTGTCTGTCAATATAAGAACTGATGTGAATCTGGAGGTTGAAAACCATTCTATAGAATTTTATATTGCTTTAAGCTCTGCCTGATAGATTGAATTGTGAGGATTTAGCCGTGCAACACTATCATTGATAAAAGCATCGTTTAACATTACTGTAAAGGCACATGATGTCCCCTGCTCCATTAGAGAGCCATCTGTATATATCTTTAATTTGTTGTTACGAATCTGTGACTCCGTTATTTCTTCTATTATATTCAGGTTATTGATTTTGTAGTAATCCGGAAAATCAAACGTACTTTCCTCCAACATTAAGTTATCCTTATTTATTTTCATTGATTGAATTATTAAATTTCTTTTTCCCATTTTTTCTGGTATGCCATGAATTCATTCTGGATTTTCGTAATGATTAGTGGTATGCCTGTTAAGACATTTAATGCTTCGTGTGAGATACTTCTGTAGCTTTTGTTGACATTCATTAAACTCATTCTTCGTATTGTCTTTAATGTTCTAATACCACGACTGTTCAAATTAGGGAACCAAATTTCATGTGCATACAACATTTGTCTTTCCACTACCGTCGTATACCACGCCTTTTTTATTTTTGGATTAATTCCTTTCTGGTAATTTCCCAGAAATTTGAAGCTGGTCACGAACTGAGATATTCTTGCCTTTAAGTCATCTAAGTGAATTTGAAATTTTAATTTTTGGTCAAAGATAATTCCTAAGTATGGTAGTGATTTTTCAATTTTAATTGTTTTATTTTTTAATTTAAAAATTGGATGTCTGTTATTTAATAGATTTCTTCCAAAGAGTATGGCTTTTGTTTTTTCTTGTGAGATGTTCAGGTTTAGTCTGTTACAAATTTCTTCAAAACTTCGGATCTTATCGTTAGCATCTTTTTCCAAGCCAGTTCTTGTATTTCCCTTTATTAAGACCACGAAGTCATTTGCATATACTACTAGTCCACGAAATTTTTTAAGTAGTTCCTTAATAATGAAATCTGCCACTATTAACCATAGAAGCGGGCCTAAACATGAACCCTGTGGGCATCCCTTGAAACTACGAATCCACTGAATGAAATTAAAATGGTTTGCTCCAATAAATCTTTCACTTATATAGTTTATGAGTAATTTTTTTAAATATCTAGGTAGTTCTGAATTTTCAATTACTTCCCAGATCATATTCCAATCTATTGAATCAAAGGCTCCTTGGATATCAAATGATATTAGTCCTACATATTTATTTTGCTGGAGAAGTTCCATTATTTGATCTTTTACTGATTGTAATGCCGTTAGTGTACTTCTCTTCTCTCTGAAGCCATGTTGCTGGTTTGCTAAGAGATTTCTGTTTTCTAGATAAGTTTGTGTACGAATTTTTATGACTCTTTCTAACACCTTACCCATCATTGGGAGTAAGGTTATCGGTCTGTAGGACTTTGGAATTCTTGGGTCTTTATTCTTCTTTCGAAAGAATATAACTACACCTTTTTTCCACGCCGTTGGAAAATGGCCAATCTGAAGACATTTATTGTAAAGGAATTCAGAGAATCAGTTTTGGATATCGTTTAGTTAGATTCTTTATTATTTTTATGTCAATTCTATCATACCCTGGTGTTTTTTTAGGATTTTGTTGGCTGATAACATATTTGAGTTCCCTCATATTGATTTTAATCTTGTCAAAATCTTCATTTGTGATAGGGTCCCGATTTATTCTCTAGTGGATTTGCTCTGTATCTGGATTCCCAAAATGATGATAGATTAGATTTTGTTGTATATCAAGAAATGAGTCCTCTGTTACTGATATTTCTAGTGTTGTGTGGATCAAATCGGTATTTTTTAGGTATTTTCCCTTCATTATTTTGAAAGCTGTGCCATATACACTTGCGGTTTGTTGACAGAATGAATACCATGAGTCTTGTTTAGCTTTCTTGATATGTAATTTGTATTCAGCCAATGCTTTTTATATTCTTTCCTGTACTGTTGATTTTCTAAGTCTCTTCGATTTCGTTTATGTAGTGCGTTAAGTCTACTGCGCTCAATTTTGAGTTTGTCTGTGTACCAGTTGATATTTAGGTCTCTTTTTTGATTTTTCTTTTTAAGTGTCAAATTCATTAAATTTTCCATGTGTATTTGGAAGTTGTTTACCCATGTATCTAACTCCTCAGGAGTCGATGTTTCTTGAAGTGTTGTCCATAATTCTTCTTCCTTTTTATCAAATTCTTTGTTGAATTTTTTAAATGTTTCATATTTGGTTTTAAATCTGTACAGACTTCGTAAGAGAGGTTCTAATTTCAATGTGAAGTTTATGTATCTGTGATCACTTAATGATGGAAAGTCCACTTCAACTGCCCAAGAGTCGAGTAAGTCCTTCGTACTTAATCCACATAATGTAAGATCAGGGTTACTTTTCTTCTTTCCCAAGACAAAAGTTTTTTCTGCTTGTGGGTCATTCACTATTAGATCTCTATTTGCAAGATAATCTAGTAGGATTTCACCTTTTGCGTTATTTCTGCTGTAACCCCAGGCTCTCAGATTGGCATTAAAGTCGCCTCCTAATACTAGATTAGTACAATTGTGAATGATATTTGACCAGTCCTCAAAATCTTTAGCTAGATCTCCTTTCGGCTTTGAGTATTGTGAAGCAAATTTAAAATTTTCTAACTTCGTTGTTACATTTATAAATACACTGTTATCTGTTTGCAAAATCTTATTATGTATAAATAAGGGGTTGGCGATCAATATTCCCGCTGTTTTTAATGTTGATTGATATAAAGCCCAAGAAATCGGGAGACCAGTAAAAGAGTTTTTGCTTCTATGGTAGTCCTGGATTAGTGCTATGTCAATATTATTGTTCTGGTTCATGTGTTTAATTAATTGAAAAACTGCTGCACGACAATTATTTAAGTTTATTTGGGTTACTTTTATATCTTGTTGATGTAATGGTGTACCACCAAAGAAGTACGTTGATTGTGATGATGAAGCTTGGTTTTGATTATAAGTGCCTCTATCGGCGACTGGGAGGCAAAGCCTCCCTTGTATATTTTGGATATGTATAATTATGGTTCTTTCTGTTTGAGTTTTCGAAGGTTCGCATTGTTATAGTTCTTGTTTCTCCGTATCTATCCTTTACTTCATCCTCTCTATATTTTATCTGATTATCACTTCTTCCATATCTGTTATTTGTTTATTCTTTACTTTTTGTATAATTGTTGTCATATTTATTGTCATTTTCATATCTATTTCCTCTAATTCTGTTTTCAGAAGTTTGGTTTCCAATATGTTGGTCTTCTCTCTTATAGTTTCTTCGTGACATTTTTTCAAATTCGTCTTTGTTTTCTCTTGTTAGAGTCTTCATATTCGGAAAGATTTCTTTTGATTTGTAGTATTCTTTCAGTCTTTTGTCTTTTTCATATTGGAAAATGGGACATTGTGGTGAATACGCTGGGTGATTGACTTCGTTTTTATTGTATCTTATACAATTTATACATTTTGTTACTTTGTCTTCACATCCACTAGTTTCATGTTTACCCGAGCACTTGGCGCACCTTGTCCGAAATTCGCACTGTGATTTGACATGGTTATTAAGTTCTTGACAGTTTGTGCACCGCATTACTCTGATATAAAATTCAACTCTAAAGACTTCATAAAAGAGTTTTACTTTACCCATTTTTACCATTTTCCTACAGTCGGCTGCTGGCGCTTCGACTACCCAATTGTTGTACGATGTTTTCTGAATTTCTATTGATTTAAGTATGGTAAACGTTTCTAAATATTTTCTTTTAGTCAATTCATCTTCTAACTCTTCTTTAGCGATGTCTTTATTTATTTTCAGTAGTAATATTTTCATCGTTCTTTCTTCCGGATGTATGATTGTAAAGTTGTCTTGTTTATTTTCTAGTAACTTAGATATTGTGTCTATTTCTTTTTCTGAGGATTTAAGCTTTATATTATTAATCGTGGTTTTTCTTATATTCTTGATTTCCGGAGGTTTGTCTGATTTTTTAGCCTCTTCTCGTATTATTTTTGAGACTTCTGAAATTTCCATATTCTCGTTCGGTATCAGAATGAGTTTTTAATTTTTTTGTTTGCATCATTGGTTATTGACGTGACCTTTCATTTTGAGGGTGTAATGCTTTTATTATTTCATCTAATTTTTTAGTTTGATCTTTAAACTGCTTCTGCATGTTTTCTAGTAGATGTTTCCTCAACTGTTCAGTTTGGTTCTCTTGAAATTCGTAATAGATAGATTGTAAGGTTTCTGTTTGCTTTTCACAGTATTGTTGGAGTTTATGAAGTTTCCCTTGCGTTTCGAATTTATATTGTTCCTGGTATGTCTGGAACGATGTGAACTTATTTTTCGAATTTCGTACTGTTTCTAATTCATTTAGGATTTTGTCATGATAACTGTTTAAGGTTTCAGTGAGATCTTGTGTGATTGAGAATATTGTTTTAATTGTTGCCGTTACTTCTATTGTTATTTTCTGCATGTCTAGCTGAAGAGTTGATTGTTGTTTCGGTGAGGCACTGTTTTGTTTCTTGTAAATTCTTAGAAAATTTGTTACTTCTTTGTTATTCCAATTTTTACGTCCATGTCTAATGAATTCTTTTTCGAGTAATTTGTGTCCTGTTGTTATCTCTTCTTTCGAGTTGTCTAATTCCTCGTTTTCTTCCTCATCGCTCCCTGCAGAAACTAATGAGTACTCATTTTGTGAATCCTCTGTTTGTGTTGATTCGTCTGATTTCCTTTTATCTTCATATTGCTTTAGTTCTTTTAAATACTCCACTATTTGTTCCTTTTTGAGAAGCAATTCTTGCTCTTTTGTTTCCAATTCTTCTTTCTTTTTCTTTATTTGTTGGTCTAGCTCTTCTAATTTTTTTGTTTTGATTTTTAATTCCTTTTCTGATTTCTTCTGTTTATCCTCTAGCTGGTTTATTTTCTTTCTTGCAGAGTAACTGCCCGTCCTAAGTGTGTGGATCATGCTTGGTGTATATTCCAATTTCACGTCTTCTTCCTCTATCAAGAAATTTGAGGTATTCTTTCCAGTATCAGAATCTTCTAGTTTGTTGATTTTTGAATTTTCTATTTCTTTACTCAATAAGTTATATTCGTGTGTAATAAATCTATGTCTTAATTCCTCTTGGAAGTCATTCTTCAATTTTTGTAGGGTATCTTTTTTGTCTGTTTGTTTCTTTTTATAGAGATCTGCGATCTGAGTGAGACCTCTAAGTAGTGGGTCCTCTTCATCCAAAGTTTCACTATCTTTATCTGTCTGGTTTTCATCTTTGTCATCTACTGTAAGAATATCTGATTTGTTGGACATCAACTTGATTTTCTGCTCCAGGGCATTTTGATAATTTCTGGCTTCTTTATCGCTTCCTGACGCCTTACGTTGATAAAACCTTTCCATCAAATCGTACAGTTGAAAAATACTAACGTCATATTTTTGCACTTCTTCGTATTTATACAGGAGCCTCTTTCTTGATGGTGGCAGGGGGCGACCGAAATTTTTCTCTGACATGATGAAGCTTCTTTGTTTTTCTTCAACAGATATAAGCACGTGTTAGTCTACTTTCCTCAGCGGACCAACTTAATGAAAATTTCTATCTCTAAGAATTAGATTCTTGAGACGTAAAAAATATATAAACTTTAAGGATATAGTTGCTATTTAAATACTATTATTAGAAAGCAGGTTGAGGAATCACCAGCCGCCCTCCATATATCATTGAAAGAAAGGTAGTTAGGAAAGATAAAACAAAAACCAATGGTCTAGACCATTGAAAATAACTAAGAAAAAACAATTTGGAATATTGGACAATTTAGAATATTAAAATAAATTAAATAAAACAAATAAATGATAGAAAAAATTAATGCTAAATAGTAAAAAGAAAATGAGGTACATGTTGCCACGACTTCCCATGCACACGGTCACGTCTCAGCCTGAGACCGACCAGACTAATTCAATAATATAATTCAATAATATAGCTCATAGCTGCTATGTTGTAATATTTGCTATATTATACAGTTTGATTATAATGATGATAAAATAAGTAATAATAATGAATATAATAATAGAATATAATAAATGAACAATATATATACAGTATAAACAAAGCATTATGATTGGTGCAATTTGATTAAATAATTAATTACAACATATATACAATTTGTTCCTTTACAAGTCACTACTCGCACCTTACTGACGAGAATTATTGCAGCATACTACAGCGAATTCATAATTTTATGCTCACTCTTTGTTATAGACTAGACCACCTTAGCACTGCCGACAATTTCAAATTTCTGAGTTTTCTGAAACTGTCTGAATTTATAGCAGAGCCCAAAGCATTAGAGAGTTAATTTAGTTGAGGAGTTGGTGGTCAGGTTCCATTTGTACAATTATATGCAGTATTCAAATTAAAAACTTACTTACCTCTATTCATGTGAAAGGGCCGTGCAGCGCCTGTTGAAGATCACCCAGCTTGGCCAGTTACATGGTCCATTCTAATGATGTAAGCTTGATTATAAGTTCCTCGTATAAAATGAACTTTTTGTTCAAAAATCTAGAGAAATTTCGTGCTTTTTCGGAAATTTAAGTGAGGGTGGGGGGGAGTGAGAGGAGAGGGCGAGGCAGGTCAAGCTCGTAAGGACCTTCAGTTTGATAGATCACATGGATGGTCTAAGATAATTAGGTAAAAAACAGCCATTGTTAACCCTTTCAGGCACCAACGCCGATATTGGTAAAACTGAATGTACTTGCTTAAAATGATGTAACTAGATGATTCCAATAAAGAAAAAAGTTAGAAAAGTATATAAACTTGCTGATCCCCTTAATACCCCCTTAATAAGGCTCCCCTTTAAGTTAGCAAGAAACCAATTGCATATTCAGACTCCTCGTGAAAAGTTCTCATTGAAGATGACTTTCCTAAGTCTCGACCTCATATTAAAAGTGCTATAATTTACTGAGTTATTAAGCCTTTAATTTTTTTTTGTATAAAAAGGCCCGAAACTTTATGGACATGCCTCATAGGGCTTAGTTGTTTTAAAATCCACTCCGCATTTTTCATGACCTTTAAAATGAGGTATTATTTATGTGGGTTAATCCTATAACTTACATTTTTCTATAAAACCAGACATAACTTATGAACGTGCCTCGTAGCTCATAGATTTGGTAATTTTCAGTCCGGATTTTTTTTTTTTTTGTTGTTGTTGTTAAGGTATTATTTGTGGGGGTTTGAAAATTTTTATATTGATATTTTTATTAACATAGGAAAATTAAATAATTAATTAAGATGAAACAAAACAAAATGGCAGAGTTTATAACAGTAATATTTATGTTTTCTTAACATAAGCCCTCAACATTAGCCTTGTGACCTAAAATGGTCGTACACCTCTAAAGATTTCTATTATGATTTACTTTTTACTTAATTCCATTAACCAGAAACAAAATGGCCATAATTGCATTGGGAAACAAAATGGCCGAACTATTTAACTATATTTGTCTTATCTATTTTCTCTTTAACTTTACTCCATGTCAGAACAGCCTATAGGCGTCAGTTTACTAAATTAATATTTCACTCTATCATTACCTTAAAAATCTCTAAGAAACAAAATGGCGGAATAGAAAAGATAACTTAAAATGAGGTTGTGTCTATATTTTATCAGTAGCTCACCCCTTAAGACTAAAAAGAAGCACGGGAAGATCATATCCTTACATTTACAAAATTACTGGTATTGCTACCTATCAAAATAAAACTCCATGAAGAAATCTCCATTGAAAACCAATGGGAACTCTTTTGACATTACCGGACCTTAAAGGGTCAACTGGATATATCCAAAAAGCCCTGCACGACCCCTTAAGACTTCAATTATGAAGTTATTGTGGTGAAAATCCCTCTTAGAGGAAGCTGGCAACATATTAATTAGTCTAACTACTAATGTTTATTGCAGGTAGAACTCGGTGTCGGATAATATGCGAGATGTTTACAATTTAGACCAATCAGAAGATATTAACTTCATCACAGACTACTCTGTCATGAGGCAGATCAGCTGCGATGAACCGAAAACAATTTTAAAAATACAACTTAACATATATTTTTAGTTAAAAACCAGTGTATTGAAACGAGAAACCACCAACCTCTCAATCACGAAAGGATAAATTTTTACAATTTTCAAATGCAAATTAAAAATACTTAGAGTTATAGGAAAATGATAAAACTTATACCGCTAAAAAGCTTAGACTTTTAACTTTCCGAAGAGTATAAATTTAAAGCATTAATGATAAGAAAGAGTGGTGCAAAAAGTGTTTGAAAAATGCACACAAAACTCGTAACGCTATGATTAAAACAGCACATGAATTTAATGAATTTATACTTATAAAAGAGGCGTCGACATTAGAAAATTCTAATGGGTGTGGCACAGTCGATTATGGAGCTGGCTGAAGTTAATCGAATGGATAACGTGACAGATTTGTTTTAATATTTCAGGGGAAACACCTCTTTCTGAAAAGTTTCAGAGGGGTTACCTGATCTTTGCAACCGGCGTATGTATAGTCTTCTAATAAATCAAATTGCAGCACACTAGAATGTAATATGAAAAAGAAAAGAAAACTTTATATGAAAATCAATATTTACGACATCTGGCACCATGAAAGTTTATAACTCACGATTGAAAAGACTGCAAAAATGTTTGTATAACTGCGTACATCTAAAATGTATTAGTCTTACATTTGCTTTTGAGAAAATATTTGAAAGTGTCACAAAAACCTATTTTTACAAAATCCATGGCCTAACAAATGATCGACTGGCAGATGTAAAAGTGTGCGTGGAATCTGTTGGAGTGATGGGGAGTGTTAACCCATGACTGTGGACTCGATTTGAAGCAACAGGAAATGTTAGACGACGGGAAAATCAATGTCTTCCACTTACGACCACATCAATGCCATACTGGTATCTCATGTTAGCAACTCATTGAAACAGAATGCACAATACTACAAGCTACTCGCCGACAAAGCGGTTATTGATTGGAAACAGGGTTTTGGATCTCATGCAAAAACAATACGAGATGATTTTCACCAAAGGGGATTCAACTTAATCTGGCCAATGGCCAACCTTTGATTTATGCAAGGTTTGAAGAAAATAAGGCATTTCAACTCGAGATAGGGCGTGATGTTAAAGACGTTAGGTGCCTTATTAAAGAGTGTAGTCAAGTGCCAAGTGTCAAGTGTAGTCATTTAATTGTATGGCCTGATAACAAATATGTTCTGGCGTGGATAAAAAAGGATAGTCAATATGGAAGAATCGAGTGAATCTAATCAATACAGAGGAGAATCGTAGTACATACTAGGTAGATTGATATTTTTGGCTGAAATCCCCATAGAATATCGTACACCCAACCTTGTTAAATGGAAGATTGACCTAAACATATATATGATGAAATTACTCTGGCCTTTTCCCATCATTTTTGTTCGAGACATTGAATCACATATTTTAATGCAGGATAATTCGGGATCTCATTCAGATTTATTTATCAATCATGACTTACACATAACACATACGGATACAACAAATTTGCGGAGTGGTTAACCACCACTTTTTAGTTAAATCCGGTCAACTATGTTTGCGACACATTGTAGTGCCGAGTCGGAAATAAACCTTTCCCTCTGTTGGCTGACCGGGACTTGATTTTTTCACCTCTTGGGTACTCTAACAATTCCGCAAAATACCATCATTAATCATATTGCTTTTATGGATTTTTTTAATATATGTTTCAGGTAATTGTTGCCCTGAACATGATCTTAATATTTTTGACTTCGATTAAACGAATTCGAATTAATATATATATTTTCCCCCCGATTTTTCTTTATTACGCTTTTGTGTTCCCATATATCCTAATTTATACATAGCTACATCCATAACATTTTTCCATAGCTAATGAAATGTTCTATTTTTCACTGTTGGGAAAGAGATCAAAATAAAATGTTCTCACTTTAAAAACACATTAAGCTGAATAAAAGTAAATGTGCATTTGAGCCCCTGCTATAGTTTTAAGAGTATTTGTAAGTACTTTTAATCACAGTTTTTGACTATTTAAGTTTTTAGAAAAACTATACGCAATTTATTAATTTATGCAGTTTTGATAATTTATAATTTCAAGTTATAAAAAATTTATTTTCGTAGGAATATAATATAAAATATCATGTTATATTTATTCGTTTATTAACTTATGTATTTCTTCTAAGTTCTTTCAAATAGTGCTATAAGTGTTAAACTGAACCTTTGAGACTTTAATTCTTAAATATAATTATTATGAAGTTATAGCGAATGCAAAGTATGTCTTAATTTTTATCATTTTTTCATTTTTTATTATCATTTATTAAATTATAAATATCTTTTAATAACCATTAATAACATGTTCCCTCATTTAAGAAATGGCGTAGTTAATTTTTATAATTTTAATTAATTTTATGGGATTTGAATAGCAGCAAGAAATAATTAACGATTGCAAGAATAAAAGGGATTAATCTGACAATTTATATACCCAAATGATTCTTTAATAGAGATAAGAATAATTAGACAACCATTGATGCACGCTTTCGCTATTCTATTAGCATTCGAAAATCTTTATAGAGCACGCGGGGAACAAGTTTATCGAACCAAATATATTTTAATTGATGCTCTACAATTAAATATTAATGCATCAATTAACTAAGTACATTGCATTGATTAATTAAAATATATTTATTTTTCGTTTAAATTAAAATTAAATTTTCAAAAGGACGAAGGTTTCTTTAAAGTATACGTTTAAAAAAATTGCATGGTTTGTATCATTTTAAGCAGATATTAAAAAAATATACATAATAAATAATTAAAGTCAAAATTTGGTGTATTTTTAATTACTTTTATTTGAATAGTCGACATTATAAATTTTAATTAAATGTAAAAAAAAAAATACTTTTGCAGAATCTCGACATTTTGTAGAAAAATAATTTATTAAACACATTTTTTCTCTCAACACATACAGTCTAAGGAAAGTATTATATTTATGATAAATATCTAATTATCGAAATATTTATTTTTTTTTTTTTTTACTTTTAGAGGTTCCCTCCTAGAACTACGTTTTTGGTATTTTTAAGTTTCCATATGTATGTCCTGATGCATGCGTGCATATTAGAATTTTCTTAGGCTTTCGGGCCTCAGAGCTTGCTAAAGGATTTTCACGGTGATGTTCGAATGTATATATGTATATGAGTGAACATGATAAACACAAATGGTTGCTCTCGATTGAGTACCAATTTCGTCAATATGTTATGCACAAATGACGTAAAAATAATAGGCATTTTCAGAGACACTGGCCGACTTAAATGTATCTAAACCTTTCAAACAATTTTCCAACTATTCTGCGATGATAACTGATAAAAAGTTTCTCTAATGTCCCAATTAAATTATTTTTATTTCTAACATTTATCATATATTTATTAAAACAAAATATATTTTACCAAAACATGACTTAATGTAGTACATTCTTTTTTTCTACATTTTTAATATATTGGCCATAATTTCAGAATGTAAGGAATGAAAATTTAGTAAACATTACGCCATTGTTTAATCCTTATGAATTAATGTGTGCGTTTTTAACACTTCCAACATAGTTTAAAAGTGTTTATGAATTCAGTTTGTTTATCTGCCTGCGATCCGCTTGTTTGTGCTCTAAATTGCGGACTACTTGCTATTCGGATTGCCATGAAATTGATATATGTTACTATGGCATGTTTGGTATTGAAAATGAAGTGAGTAGCATTTATAGTCCGATTACAGGGATACTCAAAAGTATTATGTTACATTACAGTTTTTGGACGAAAATCATTTGCGGTACATTTTAATGATGTTACAATATTTCTAACACAATGAAACTGATATATATATACTACAAGATGCTTACAAGAGGCTTACCGTACACGGATTACTGTACTGGTGCACTACAACATGGTTACCGCAGAATACAGTGTTAATAGCATTTATAGTTCATTTACAGGGACGCACAAAATAATTAGGTTTATATTGTTTAAGTACAATAATTGCTGAATGTGTGTTTTCAGCTGTGGTACGCCTTTAAGTTGAGCATTTGTTTTCGTATTACTTGGTTTGTATAAATTACATATATCGTATACAGAGATGCACAAAGAAACTTTAGTATATCACTTTTCCGTTTATTAACGGAAAATGTTAGAGGGGGATTTTTAATTGTGCTATGTATTTCCTAACTAAACTTAATTTTAGCATGCTATGTATTATCTATACAAATTAATATATCATATACAAGTTTGCACAAAAGGATTCAGATATAGTCTCAACTCTTGATGTTAATTGCTTACATTAGGTTTTTAAATTTGCTATGCATTTTACAGATTGTTTACTTACATACAATCTTTCACCTTCTTAAACCGAAAAGTTTTGTTAGAATATTCTAGAAGTGTAGGAAAGTGTTACGTAATCTATGCTTGATGCATGGTTTTTCGTTTTCGTTTCTAAACATGAGGTCTATTTCACATTTGTGAAATAGGGATCTAAGTTGTTTTTTAATCTACCGGGTATTTCAAAAGTTTGATGCGAAAGTAAAACGCAATAAAAAAAGATTTATCTTTTTTATCCGAGTGCGACAATCTGACGAAATAAGGAGTCGCCTTCCAGTCATCGTACTTATCCTGATCATTTGTAAGATATGTGACGTCTGAGTAACACTTCTTTAGGGAAATTTCTCGAGCCACCATTTCATTGTAATATATATGTATGTATGTATTATAATTCGTGAATTTAGATAATGTTCAAACAAATCTTTTTAATGCAAAAAATCTGGACCTTCTCCACTCGACTTTCCGAAAAATATAAAAATGCAGCAAAAATACTGCCCCATTTGAAAAATACTGCATTTACACATTTTGTATCCAAATCTTGCGTTGTGTGAGCAATGTGGAATTATTTCATGGAATTATCTGCAGTAGCGCCCTCTATTGTCGAGAATTCGAACAATTTGTTTTGTTGATGTCATGCGAAATCCCGTATCAAGCTGAATATTTATCTGCAAACAACATGTCTCTCCGTCCCATAGATAATTTTTATCGCGTTTTACTTTCGCATCCAACTTTTGGAACACCCGGTATATGAACGCACAGTATTCATGTATCACATGTTCGGAAAGTCGAGTGGAGCTGCTCCACATTTTTGCATTAAAAAGATTTACTTGAAAATTTACCTGAATTCGTAAAAAACAATTCTTTTTTTAAAATGAAATGGTGGCTCGAGAAATTTCCCAACAGAATTGTCACTCAATGGAGGATATTCGTTCGAGGCTGAAAAAAGTCACGTGATACCGGTAATTTACTCAAGGAACTTCTAACTGATAAGAAGAGAAAATACTACTGCTTTGCCTAACGAACTGTTTAATTGGCTGGCGGGGATTTACATTAGACGTCTACGGAACATTCCCTTCTTTACGCTAGGAGTTTTTACCTTGACCACGTGATCAAAACGGAGATGGAATATCCTCCATTAGTGTCACGATGTTGTCACAAACCTTACAAATGATCAGGGTTAAGATGACTGGAAGGCGACTCCTTATTTTGTCACATTGTCACTCTCGGATAATCGTCACTTCGTGTCGGTCGAGTGCGAATTTCCCAGGACCGATGTTTGAATCGTTTGAACTCATAACAATCTTGATCATACTGTCTTGAAAGTGACGTGGTTATGAGTTATTTTCCATGTCACGTGAACGAAAAAGGCAACATTAACAGTTGCATTTCGTCACAGTGATTTCACATTTTGGTGTTATTTGGGACACAGTGCTATCAGTGTTACTGAAAAGTTATTAGAGTACTTCTTCCTAAAATCAATTTGATCTTTTTAGGTCTAGTGTAGAACATGATAAAAAATTGTCAAAGTAGTATAATACTAACGGCACCTATTTAGAAGTACCCTTGGAAATGTTATTTCGTATTTCTAAAATAAATTATGATTTTGCATAACTAGAAAAGAGTAAATTTGCAGCATTAAGCTGAGAAACTAATAATACATTTCAGTATAAAAATCAGTAAAAACTAGCAATTTCAAGAATTATGTAATACAATAAAAATGTAATTAGTAACTTTTGATTTAGATCTAAAATCCAAGGGTGTGATAATGTAATAAAAAAAAAACATTGCCAACCATTACAAACATTCATGATAAATTTACAATCCATTATTATGAGAGTAATTTGTTTAATTTCATTTAATTAATTCTAATCTTAAAAATTAAAAAAAAGCATTAAGAATCAGTTAAATAATTATCAATGTATTTGTTTCGGTAGGGAATGATACGTAATAGATAAGATTTTTTATGTGTATTATATTTTATCGCAAAAACGTTAATGATAGTTATGATAGATATCTATATTTTGAACTATCATTATGAAGATTATGAAAACTAAGTAATTTGATTTAGATTGTGGAATTAATTTACTAACATGATTCGATGAAATTATCTTTTCTTTTTCATTCTCTGAATTTTCTATCTTAATTATACATCTCAAAGATTTCCTTTCAATTTTATATTTTAAATCAGTTGAGATATATTCTATTTATATTATTCTTGAGTTCGAATTAAACCAGAAAAAACTGTCTTAATTATACCGCATAAAATGTTATTTATATCTTTTGTCATCCTACCTAACAATTAAGTTTTGTCTAATGTATTCTGGTAAACTGAGTTAATAAACGGGTATGTGTCCTTTTATTCATTGTCCTTTAAAATTCAGTACAGCACTATTTAAAGTGAATCTAATAAATACTAAAATAGATATTTAGAAAAATATAAGAACAATTGCTTTTCACGAAAAGGAAAATTTTATACCAATGAACCATTATAAATATGTATGAAAAATATACAATCCATTATCTGGAGCGTTACTTAATTATTTTCGTTGATTTTAGAACTTTTTATAAAAAGCACTGTAAATCAGTTAAATAATTATCAATGTATTTCTTACGATAGGATATGATGCATTGTAACGTCGTAATATAGTTCCCGTGCAAGCACTCTGTGACTGACGCTTAACATCGAAACACTTTATTAAAACAGTTCACATTTACAAATAAAACCTCCTCACACACTTTAAAATCCGTCACTCTACAAAAAATGGATATTCTCGTATACACCACTCTCTAACACATATCTAAATTTTATCACTTCGAACACAGTTCAAAAAACACAACATGTCCGCTCATCCTCTTCGAAAAAAAAAATCGTCTTCATCTTTCCACAGATCAGTTCCCATAGTTTCACTTCATCTCCCTTCGCATATCGAACTTTTTCTCAGACACGCTAGCACGGCTAATCAGTCTACAAAACCTAGGCGACAAACGATTGACAATTCTAGGCGTGGACAAACTCTGGACAAAAGCTAGTCCTGCAACTTACGAGATCGGAAAGGTTTTGCGGGGTTTCTTCGGTTGTTACAGCATAAGTATTCTGAATTTATGTGTATTATATTTTATATCAAAAACGTTAATTGTAATTATGAAAGATATTTATATCTCGAAGCATCATTATGAACATTATGACAACTAAGTAGTTTGAATTAGTTTATGCTATTAATTTACTATCCCGATGAAATTATTTATTATTTTCCATTCTTTGTGATTTTTGTATTAATTATGCTCGTATATTTCAAAGATTTATTTTTCAGTTTATATTATAAATCATTTCTGCTGTATTCTATTTATATTATTAATTAATTCTATTTAAACTAAAAAATAACTGTTTTAGTTATATCGCATAAAAGGTTTTATTTATATCTTTTGTCATTCTCGCTAAAAGCATAATCAGTAAGCTTATTCAAATATATTTGCGCCATCTGGGATAAACTGAGTTAATAAAGGAGTCTATGTCTTTATTTCAGCATCCTTTAAACTTCAGTACAGCACTATTTAAAGTGAATCTAATAAATAATAAAATATATATTAAAAAAATATAAGAACAATTGCTTTTCAAGAAAAGGAAAATTTTATAAGAATTTAACATTATAAATATTCATGATAAATTTACAATTGATTATTTGGAGTGTTACATATTTAATTTCGTTAATTTTAGAACTTTTTATAAAAAAGCACTGCGAATCAGTTAAATAATTATCAATGTATTTGTTACTGTAGTGTATGATGCATATTATAATATAAGCTTTTTTATGAGTATTATATTTTATCTCAAAAACGTTAATTGTAATTAGGAAAGATATTTACATCTCGAAGTATCATTATGAACATTATGACAACTAAGTAGTTTGAATTAGTTTATGCTATTAATTCACTAACCTGATTCAATGAAATTATTTTTTATTAATAAATGAGTATGTATTCGTTAAAAACACAGAGACACAGAAAGAAAGTTTTTGGCAAACATGATTCAAGTTTAAACTGAAATATTGCAATCAGAAACAGAATCCTGACTTTATAATATTATGCCAGATTTTTGGAATATTATAGGATAAATTATCGTTACAAGGTTTATTCTCACGTGCAATGATTTCAACTGATTCTCTGATTTTACTTTCAAAAGGGTTATTGCACGGAACTATGATTTTTGCCTCATCTAATTTAATATAGCAGACTTCATTAGCCAAGTAGAACCTAGAAAGCGCTATATTCTGTTTATGTTGTTTAATGTCCCTGCGATGCTCCGTAATTCGTACTTAGTTTTCAGTACGAATTATGGAGCATAGAAAAGTAAAAGAACAAATGCTTTTCACGAAAATCAAAATTTTATACGAATCGATAAATTTAAGATACTTTGTTGAAAATTATTTTCATAAATTTCTTTTTAAATAGCTGGAAATGTAAATGAGATAGGAGTAGCACAATTCAATAAATAATAATAACGTGATAAGAATATATTTTCTGAATTTTGGCACTGTATGAAAAGTTATTTTACATAATTTCATGAAATTAAGTTTGATTTAAAAAATAATCATGCATTTCAATTTATTGTAAATGTAGAGCGACTCCAGTTAATATATTTCGGAAAAGACAATTTTGACAATGTTGTAAAATGAAATTTCTTCATTTAATATTAATCCACACTGTATGTTTGTAATAAATTTGTCTGCGCTCTTATCTTCAATTTGATTTACGAAATTTTCTAATATGTACATAAAATGACTTTTAAGCGTAAATAAAGTATTTAGACTTTTATCTCAGTATCTAGATAAAAATACTTATTCTCTTCAGACAGGGAATTATAATAATATTATAAATACTAATTGATTGTTCGTAAAGGGATATGATTTCATCATAGATAACTGAAAATATTTAACAAATTCAGTATATCTACAGTTGCAACTTACTTATTGACATTATAAGCTCTTAAATGCATGTAACTCAGGAGTTATATAATCTTTTGACTTTCTGTTGGTATTTTGGTGAAATATTATGTGTTACTTGCGTGTACTAACATGTATTTAAGGTCGTAAAGTCTGTTTTTGCTCTGATGTTTTATCACGGGGAGGTTATAACATCTTTTATTGATACTGCCTCCAATGTGCTCGACTGGCGTTTTTTCTCTATCTTTGTAAGGTACTAATTATTAAATCTGCAAGCTGTTAAAAGCATTATAAAAATTATTATATCGTCGAATAGTTGTTATCGTGCACATTAAATATTTCAAAGTAAGTATATATTTTAAAATGATCATTTTGAGCAATAATTGTTATGTAACTCAGGAGTGATATTATTACATTATGTCCAACAGAAACATAAATAAATTTATTCACTATTTTTCATCACTATTTTTTTCACTATTTTTAATAACACAGGCCTGCGAAATTGAAGTTTTTTAAAAATACAACATAAGTCTTCGCTGATTTTTATGTTATTTGATGTGCTGATTTCGAAAATGACCTGCATTTTTTCCCATCACGTCAGGATTTTTTATAAAATTATATCAATACTTTTCCTAAAATACACAGGTCTGCGATGAAAAAAATACAAGGGAACTGATAGCTGAACATTATAAATTTTTTGGTGCTAATTTAAAAAACAATAATGAAAAATACCTATCACGTCACGTTTTCTGGAAAAATTAAATTTTACTTGGATTGTTATGAACATTTAGCATAAACAACCCACTCTATGTCCCTATCTCCTGAGCTCGCGCGCTGTGCGCGTGCAGCTTAAACAGACCCTGTAGATGTCTATTCAAGATGCACGCGCACCGCGCGTGCGAGCTCAGGTGACAGGAACATGGAGTGGTTCTTTTGTGGTAAATGTTCATAAAAATCCAAGTAAAATTTAATTTTTCCAAAAAACGTGACGTGATAGGTATTTTTCATTATTGTTTTTTAAATTAGCACCAAAAAAATGTATAATGTTCAGCTATCAGTTCCCTTGTATTTTTTTTCATCGCAGGCCTGTGTAATTAACAAAAATTGACTCAAATATAATGTTTTCGGAACAAGATAAAAAGTCAAGCATTAAAAGTTTAATGTACGTTTTTTTTTTTCCTACAGCAAACTTTTATTTAAGCATATAACAATAGTTACTTACGTATAATGGAGCTGTTGTAGAAATTTCATAAAATTTGTTGAAGCAAAGGTCCATATGGAAATGAAAACGTAGTGTGAAATACCCCTATAAGAGTTTTATCTGGTTTACACTTTTAAATATCAATCTAAAAGTAATTTTTTTAAATTTATCTTTGTTTATCGTGATCATTCTAGAATACTTGAAAGAGAACTATTATTTAAGTAAATCCTAATCTATTTTGCTAGAGAACATATACCAAAATTATCCAAAAATAAGCTTTTTGAAATGAAATATTTTAATTTTTTAACTGTGTCACGATGGCGTGATTGTGGTTATTATAGAAAATTCTCTATATTTATGTTATCATAGTATATCGCGATTTTATGTACTGAAATGTTAACTTTCGTATACGTAGTACCAAATAAAATTTTACGTCACAGAATTTTCTATTCTAAAACCTATATTAGGTAGCTTTCATTACAAAAAGCTACCTATTGCAGCCGTTCGGAGGAAAGTGATTTCAAAAAATGTTGGTATATTTTCATCGATCATGACCCCCAGACCCCGAAACCACCCTCCATTCAAAATTGATATATATATATATATATATATATGACCTATGTCACACTGTAACTGTCGTAATTATGAACCGATTTCGATGTAATTCGGTGTGTACATAGTACATAGCAATGTCTCGACCGAGTTCGTTGGCCAGCTTCATCCGCCATTTTGTTTCAAAATGGCGGCCATTTAAAATTTTAAAAAAATTAAAATTTGAAATGTGGTACCAAAAAATTAAAAATGGAAAAATATTTTTTCTTATGTATTTGACCTTTATACAAAGATTCCGGAGCAGTTTTTGTTTCCTCTATATCTTAAAAAATGGCTGAGTTATAGCATTTTGAATTTCTAGCATGGCTGACATTTTGAAACGACCTGATTTTGTCATGCGTAACAGGCGTATTTTTGAACCGATTTGGATGTACCTTGGTGTATACATAATACGTACCAATGTCTCGACCGAGTTCGTTCGCCAGCTTCATCCGCTATGTTGTTTAAAAATGGCGGCCATTAAAAAAAATTAAAATTTAAAATGAGGTACCTGAAATTTGTCACGCAATAAAAGGCATATTTATGAACCGATTTCGATGTAATTCGGTGTGTACATTGTACATACCAATGTCTCGACCGAGTTCGTTGGTCAGCTTCATCCGCCATTTTCTTTCAAAATGGCAGACATTTAAATTTTTTTTAAAAATTTAAAATTTGAAATGTGGTACCAAAAAATTGAAAATGGAGAAATATTTTTTTTTTATGTATTTGACCTTAATACAAAGATTTCGGAGCAGTATTTGTTTCGTCTATATCTTAAAAAATGGCTGAGTTGCAGCATTTTGAATTTCTAGCGTGGCTGACATTTTGAAACGTCCTGAATTTTGTCACGCGATAAAAGGCTACTTATGAACCGATTTGGATGTAACTTCGTTTATACATAGTACATACCAATGTCTCGATCGGGTACGTTGGCCAACTTCATCCGCCATTTTGTTTAAAAATGGCGGCCATTTAAATTTTTAAGAAAAATTTAAATTTGAAATGTGGTACCAAAAATTTGAAAATTGAAAAAATATTTTCTTCTTATGTGTTTGACCTTGATAAAAAGATCGGGAGCAGTTTTTGTTTCGTCTATATCTGAAGAAATGGCTGAGTTATAGCATTTTAGGTAGCTTTCATTACAAAAAGCTACCTATTGCAGCCGTTCGGAGGAAAGCGATTTCAAAAAATTTTGGTATATTTTCATCGATCATGACCCCCAGACCGCGAAACCACCCTCCGTCCAAAATTGATGTATATATATATCTGACCTATGTCACACTGTAACTCTCGTATTTATGAACCGATTTGGATGTAATTCGGTGTGTACATAGTACATAGCAATGTCTCGACCGAGTTCGTTGGCCAGCTTCATCCGCCATTTTGTTTCAAAATGGCGGCCATTTAAAATTTTTAAAAAAATTTAAAATTTGAAATGTGGTACCAAAAAATTGAAAATGGAAAAATATTTTATTCTTATGTATTTGACCTTTACACAAAGACTCCGGAGCAGTTTTTGTTTTGTCTATATCTTAAAAAATGGCTGAGTTATAGCATTTTGAATTTCTAGCGTGGCTGACATTTTGAAACGTCCTGAAATTTGTCACGCGATAAAAGGCATATTTATGAACCGATTTGGATGTAACTTCGTTTATACATAGTACATACGAATGTCTGGACCGAGTTCGTTGGCCAGCTTCAGCCGCCATCTTGTTTAAAAATGGCGGCCATTTAAATTTTTAAGAAAAATTTAAATTTGAAATGTGGTACCAAAAAATTGAAAATTCAAAAAATATTTTTTATTTATGTGTTTGACCTTGATTCGGAAAAGATTCGGAAGCAGTTTTTGTTTCGTCTATATCTTAAAAAATGGCTGAGTTATAACATTTTGAATTTCTAGCGAGGCTGACATTTTGAAACGTCCTAATTTTTGTCACGTGATAACAGACGTATTTATGAACCGATTTGGATGTACCTTGGTGTGTACATAGTACATACAAACATATCGACCGAGTTCGTTGGCCAGCTTCATCCGCCATCTTGTTTCAAAATGGCGGCTATTTAAAAAAAATTAAAAAAATTAAAATTTAAAATGAGATACCAAAAAATTGGAAAATGAAAAAGATTTTTTTCGTATGTGTTTGTCCTTAATACTAAGATTCCGGAACAGGTTTTGTTTTGTCTATATCTAAAAAAATGGCTCAGTTATAGCATTTTGAATTTCTATTGTGGCTGACATTTTAAAACGACCTGATATTTGTCATGCGATAACAGGCGTATTTATGAACCGATTTGGATGTAACTTGGTCTGTACATAGTACATACCAATGTCTCGACCGTGTTTGTTGGCCAGATTCATTCGCCATCTTGTTTCAAAAGGGTTGCCATTTAAAAAAAATGTAATTTAAAATTTAAAATGAAGTATTAAAAAATTGGAAAATGAAAAAGATTTTTTTTATGTGTTTGGCCTTGATACAAAGATTCTGTAGCAGTTTTTGTTTCTAAAAATTTGTTCTTTTGTTTATATCTTAAAAAATGGTTGAATTATAGCACTTTGAATTTCTAGCATGGCTAACACTTTGAAATGATCTTGTATTTGTCACGCGATACCACACGTATTCGCCTATTTCGATGGAAGAAGGCATGTGGATAGTATACATTAATATCTCGACCAAGTTCGCTGGCCAGCTTCATCAGCCATTTTGTTTCAAAATGGCGGCCATTAAATTAAAAAAAAATATATTTAAAGTGAGGTGCAAAAAAATTAGAAATTGAAAAAGGTTTCTTTCTTAAGTATTTGCCCTTGATATAAGGATTCAGGAGAATTTTTTGTTTGTCTTTATCTTAAAAAATGGCTCAGATATAGCAGTTTCAATTTCTAATGTGGGTGACATTTTGAAAAATCTGACTTTTTGCCTGCGACAGAACTCGTATATATCAACCGAATCCAATGTGAGTGAGCATGTGCACAGCAATTACTAAGGTCTCAACCAAGTTGACTGGTTAGCCTCATCCACCATGTTGTCTTAAAATGGCCGGCACTTTAAGCAATCGCCGAATTTGGCAGCCAAATATATGTTACTTTAAATTGGATAAAGCTGACTAATTTCGCGAAATTCTCATTCATTATTGATAAAAAATAGTATTGAATCTCCCATATTCGGTTTCCACTAAATTGAGCTTCGTGTGTTTGAATAATATCAGTTGGCTTTTTTAAAATAAGGAATATGAAAGCTACCTCTTCCTCCCGGCACTGGCCGGAAGGACTTTTGAATTTCTAGCGTGGCTGATATTTTGAAACGTCCTGATTCTTGCCACGTGATAAAAGACGTATTTATGAACCGATTTAGATGTACCTTGGTGTGTACATTGTACATACAAATAACTCAACCGAATACGTTGGCCAGCTTCATCCGCCATGTTGTTTCAAAATGGCGGCCTGTTAAAAAAATTAAAAGAAATTTAAATTTAAAATGAGATACTAAAAAATTGGAAAATGAAAAAGATTTTTTTCGTATGTGTTTGACCTTAATACAAAGATTCCGGAACAGGTTTTGTTTCGTCTATATCTAAAAAATGGCTGAGTTATAACATTTTGAATTTCTATTGTGGCTGACATTTTAAAACGACCTGATTTTTGTCACGCGATAACAGGCGTATTTATGGACCGATTCGAATGTAACTTGGTCTGTACACAGTACATACCAATGTCTCGACCGAGTTCGTTGGCCAGCTTCATTCGCCATCTTGTTTCAAAAGGGTTGCCATTTTTTTAAAAAAAAAGTAATTTAAAATTTAAAATGAGGTATTAAAAAATAGAAAAATGAAAAGATTTTTTTATGTGTTTGGCCTTGATACAAAGATTCTGGAGCAGTTTTTGTTTCTGAAAATTTGTTCTTTTGTTTATATCTTAAAAAGTGGTTGAATTATAGCACTTTGAATTTCTATCATGGCTAACACTTTGGAACGATCTTGTATTTGTCACGCGATACCACACGTATTCACCTATTTCGATGGAAGAAGGCATGTGGATTGTATACATCAATATCTCGACAAAGTTCGCTGGCCAGCTTCATCAGCCATCTTGTTTCAAAATGGCGGCCATTAAATAAAAAAAAATATATTTAAAGTGAGATGCAAAAAAATTAGAAATTGAAAAAGGTTTCTTTCTTAAGTATTTGACCTTGATTTAAGAATTCAGGAGCATTTTTTGTTTGTCTTTATCTTAAAAAATGGCTCAGATATAGCAGTTTCAATTTCTAACGTGGGTGACATTTTGAAAAATCTGATTTATTGCCTGCGACAGCACTCGTACATGTCAACCGATTCCGATGTGAGTGAGCATGTGCACAGCAATTACTAAGGTCTCGACCAAGTTCACTGGTTAGCCTCATCCACCATGTTGTCTTAAAATGGCAGGCACTTTAAGAAATCGCCGAATTTGGCAGCCAAATATAAGTTACTTTAAATAAAAGCAGCTTGGATACAGCTGACTAATTTCGCGAAATTCTCATTCATAATGATTTAGTATTGATAAAATTAGTATTGAATCTCCTACATTCGGTTTCCACTTAATTGAGCTTCGTGTGTTTGAATAATATAAGTTGGCTTTTTAAAAATAAGAAATATGAAAGCTACCTCTTCCTCCCGGCACTGGCCGGAAGGACTTTTGAATTTCTAGCGTGGCTGACATTTTGAAACGTCCTGATTTTTGTCACGAAATAACAGGCGTATTTATGAACCGATTTGGATGTACCTTGGTGTGGACATAGTACATACAAATATCTCGACCGAGTTCGTTGGCCAGCTTCATCCGCCATCTTTTTTCAAAATGGCAGCTATTTAAAAAAATTTAAAAAATAAAAAAATTAAAATGAGATACCAAAATTTGGAAAATGAAAAAAAAAAATTTCGTATGTGTTTGACCTTAATACAAAGATTCCGGAACAGTTTTTGTTTCGTCTGTATCTAAAAAAAAGGCTGAGTAATAGTATTTTGAATTTCTATTGTGGCTGACATTTTACAACAACCTGAATTTGTCACGCGATAACAGGCGTATTTATGAACCGATTTGGATGTAACTTGGTCTGTACATAGTACATACCAATGTCTCGACCGAGTTCGTTGGCCAGCTTCATTCGCCATCTCGTTTCAAAAGGGTTGCCATTTAAAAAAAATTAAATTTAAAATTTAAAATAAGGTATTAAAAAATTGGAAAATGAAAAAGATTTTTTTTATGTGTTTGGCCTTGATAAAAAGATTCCGGAGCAGTTTTTGTTTCTGAAAATTTGTTCTTTTGTTTATATCTTAAAAAATGGTTGAATTATAGCACTTTGAATTTCTAGCATGGCTAACATTTTGAAACGATCTTGTATTTGTCACGCGATAACACACGTACATCGCTGTCCAGATTCATCAGCCATCTTGTTTCAAAATGGCGGCCATTAAATTAAAAGAAATATATATATTTAAAGTGAGGTGAAAAAAAATTAGAAATTGAAAAAGGTTTCTTTCTTAAGTATTTGACCTTGATATAAGGATTCAGGAGCATTTTTTGTTTGTCTTTACCTTAAAAAATGGCTCAGATATAGCAGTTTCAATTTCTATTGTGGGTGACATTTTGAAAAATCTGATTTTTTGCATGCGACAGCACTTGTATATATCAACCGATTCCGATGTGAGTAAGCATGTGCACAGCAATTATTAAGGTTTCGACCAAGATCACTGGTTAGCCTCATCCACCATGTTGTCTTAAAATGGCAGGCACTTTAAGAAATCGCCGAATTTTGCAGCCTAATATATGTTACTTTAAAGAAAAGCAGCTTGGATAAAGCTGACTAATTTCGCGAAATTCACATTCATTATATTGATAAAAATTAGTATTGAATCTCCTATATTCGGTTTACACTAAATTGAGATTCGTGTGTTTAAATGACATAAGTTGGCTTTTTTAAAATAAGGAATATGAAAGCTACCTCATCCTCCCGGCACTGGCCGGAAGGACTTTTTTTGATGACAATTGAAATAATCATTTAAATAAAAAATAATGTTTTTTGTAATTTTTATTTCCTGTTGCTATGGTAATGTGTTATGCGAGTTTATATATATATATATATATATATATATATAGGTATATATAAATTTATTCGTATGTCTCAAATATTTCTTTTTCATTTTGTATTGTAAATCAGTTCGGCTATATTTTATTCATCTTATTAATGAAGGAAAATAACTCTGTTAATTTTATCCCATAAAAAGTTATTTACATCTTTTGCCATTCTCATTAAAAGTATAATCATTAAGTTTTGTCTAATGTATTCAGCGGCATCTGAGATAAGCTGAGTTAATAAAAGGGTCTGTGCCTTTTTATTCAATATACTCTAAACCTCAGTATAGTACTATTTAAAATGAATCTAATAAATAAAACAAAATGTACTTAGAATAGTATAAGAACAAATGCTTTTCACGAAAATCAAAATTCGAATCGATAAATTTAAGATAATTTTATATCAAATTATTTTTATACATTCCTTTTGAAGTAGTTGAAAAGATAAATGAGATGGAAGTCGCACAATTCAGTAAATGATAACACTGTGATAAGGATATCTTTTCTGAATTTTGGCTCTGTATCAAAAGTTATTTTACATAATTTAAAGAAATTAAATTAGTTTTACGAGATATGTATTTCGATTTATTGTAAATGTGGAATGATTCCTGATAATATATTTTGGGAAAGGCAATTTTGACATTGTTCTGAAAGTTCTTCATTTAATAGTTAACTACACAATATGTTGAATAAATGTATATAATTCTAGGAAATTTTTCTGTAGAAAATTTCTCACGTCTTGTAATCAATAATATTTCATTTTTTAAAGAGTTTTTTTTTTTTTTTTTTTTTTTTTTTTTTTTTTTTTTTTTTTTGTAGTAAGAAGCGTCAGAGAGTAAAAAATTTATAGTAAAGTAACAGACCTATCGACTGTTTTTATAGAAAACGTGTACATAACAACAAATTAACTGTATTCTGACCATAATATAGACAACAATATGGTCCGAATATTGTTAAATTACGGTTATATAGCCATTTCTTATCAAAAGGGTCGATAGACCTGTTATTTTGCTGCAAATGTTTTACAGTGCAGGCTGGGTATCATTCCAAGTGTTTCAGTTGGTAGAACGTCGGTGAACTATACCGATGATCCGGCTTGGACACTTTTTCACTCTGTTGACTGTACGCCTTTTAAGCAATTAAAATGTTTTGAAATACAGCAGAACCTGGATTAACCGAGCTTCGATTATTCGAGGTTTCTGTTAACTGAGCCAATAAAGAATATTCTGATTTTTTTTTTTTTTTTTTAATGAACTTTAAAAAGACCACACTTTTTAGTTCACTGTCCGTGATATGCAGGCTCTTCCGCCCGCAAAAGCAACTCAACTCCCTAGAAACATTGGACCCTGAGAAATCAACAGCGCAGAATGCTTTGTTTCCAATGGTCGTGTGAAATTTCTTAATTTTTCATTTTTCATTTAAAAATTTACTACTAGTAGTTGATATCCTTTTCAGTTTGTTAAGCTGTCAAACATAACTTTACATATTTTTATTTTTTTTTAAAAAAAACGTTGTATTGTTTTTTATTTTAAGAGATGTTATATTCGCAAGCACGGGGAGTTCTTACACACAGTTTCTATTAACCGAGATTTCCAATATCCGAGGTACTAACGGTCCCAATTAGCTCGGATAATCGAATTTCCACTGTATTATATAATATGTTCCAATAAAGTTTTCTATGCTCTTTTCTTTACTTTGATTTATAAAATTTTCTAATATGCAGGTAAAAAGATTGAGATTATTCTAGAAAACTGTATATTTTTGTTATCACTATTTATTAAATTTTTATACGATCCCCCTGTCCTATAAGTTATATTTAGTAAATTTTTTCTTATACCTTGACAAGTAATACCAAAAATGTCCGTTATTCTACGATTAAAATTGACCGAGTAATTGCTGTTTAAAGGTGGAGAATATTTTCTTTGCAAATTAGGGGTCATTCACAAATTTAGTCGAAATATAATTTCGTCAGCTATATTAAAAAAAATGGCTGATAATAAAATTAACATTGCAATATAAATTTGAAATCTTTAATCATTCTGACATATTAATGCAAATTATACAATTTGTAATAAACATTTAAGAAGAAGGAAAATACAGGAGTTTTGTTAAATAAAATGATGAAAATTAATAGCCTCAATTCTTTACAAAATGGTACGTATTTTAAAATATTATTAGATTATCCTAGCCTGCAAAAGTTGGATTATGTCATGTTTTTAACCTTTTGATAATTGATTCTTATGTATTCTGTACTGCTGAATCCGAATTTAACCTTCATCTTTTACAATCTTGTAAAGATTTTCACGTAAATTTTAAAATTAAAAGAAGAAAAATTGCGAAAATTTGATACTATAAAATAGATGTGATTGTTCTATTTTTAACTTCTGATGATTGATTTTTATGTATTTTTTACCACTGCATCCGAAAATGATTTTTATTTTTAACCATCACAATTAACATTTTTCACAAATTGGTAATTTCAAAGTTAAAAAGTTAAAAGTTAAAATTGAACCTCCTCCCCCATGTCCTCTGACCACTCAGCTGTTTAACTGTCAGAATCCCAGGATAAGCAAAAATATTGAATAAATTATTGAATAAAATAAAATAAAAAAAGTTTTACATCTGTTTTATAGTATCAGATTTTTGCTATATTTTAACTTACACATTTACGATTTCCAAAAAAATTCTAACTTGATGGTTAAAATTGAGGGTCATTTTCACATTCAGTGCTAAGAAGTAAATAAAAATCAATTACCAAAAGTTAAAAAACACAGCCATCTTCTCTATTTTATAGCATCTGGTTTTTGTTATTTTTTTAACTTTGACAACTTATAATTTGCGAAAAATCCTGACGTGACGTTAAAAATTAAGGTAATTTTCGGATTCAGTGTTAAAAAATACATAAAAGTTAAAAAACACAATCATCACAGTCTTGTGCTATCTAATCTAAAACTCTTTCTTATACTTCTTGGCGGTAATCTATCCGAAATTTTTTGTGTTATCCTGTAAAATAAGTATAAATGATAACCACCGAAAATCATAATAATATTAGATTGTCATCGGATTTGCGCCAGTATGTAAAATGTAATCTCGATCGGATATTTGATAGTCAGTTAAAGTTCAAGTACAAATTTTGAACTGGAAAAACATACATACGACCGTTGAAGTAAAATAAAAACTTATAAATATAACATAATTTTTGTTAAAAGAAATCATAAGAAATGAAAAAGTCTCAAATCCTTACAAAATGAAACACATGTTATTATAGGAAATCTGAAACTTAATAAAAGTTAACTTAATCGTAATACTTGTACAATTTTTTCAAAGCGCAGATATACATGAAAAAAGATCTTCGAATACTTTAAGCACTAGGTATATGACCCCTTAAAACCTAGCCGAACTCATTTGTGTTCATATGCAGAAAAGCGGCATAAGTCATGCATTTTTAAAGTTTCATAACTCGCTCAATTTTAGCGTTAATTGAACGGGACTTTTTTTGTCTTACTTGTCAGTGTAGTAGGAGAATTTTACTAAACATTACTTAAATTATTAAATTTAAATTATTTAAATTTCGTAATTTTTTAAACATTATTTGTATTCACCCAAACCGCTTTTAAAATATTTTTTTACCTGATTTAAAACATTTTTGTAACTGGAACTATATGTCTATGAGTAACGGTTTAGGAATTAACCACTGGACACCGTTGAGAGTGAACACCCTATATATCGCGATTTAATTTTTCGAAATGGTAACTGTAGTATATATAACAACGACATTACGTCACAGATTTTTGTATTGTAAATACTGTATTTTTGAAGACAATTTAATTATTTATTTAAGTAATGTGTAATGTATTTTTCTAAGTTTAAATTCCTGTTGCTATTGTAACATGTTTCATAAATGTTTTTCCGTCAAATAAATTGCTATGTAATTATTCAAATTAGTACAATTATTCATACAAAATAATTTATTAGCTAAATGAACAGAAGTATTTCTTATTTTTATATGTCTGTTTATTTACCTTTAACATTGTTAATTAACAAAAAAACGTTATAGAACGTAAATTTAATTTCTTTTGTTTCATTCGTCATAAAATACTTGCTAGTAAACTGCTAAAAAACAGAAAAAAAAACAGAAACATGATTTAAAAACATAAAAATGAAAACTTCAAATGCGATATATTTTTCAAAAAGATGGTCAAAACTCCACAAAAAATTGTATTTCTAATTTAGAATGCCTGTCTGTGGCTCTGATAAAATTGTGTACCTTTTTCTTGTTGACGCACGATATAATTTAAAAGTATTTTGAATTCCCACAAAAAAGAAAAAAAAAATGAGATTAAGGAAAAGTTTTTATATTTTTAAAAGTAATCAAGCAAAGTAAACTAAAAAGACTTCCCGTTGTGTACTGGGAATAAAAGTTAGCTTACACATTCTTTGTTCCTAAAAGTTCAGCTAATTTTATTCAAACACACAAAGCTAAACCGATTTGGATGAAACTAAATAACTATAAATTAAGGCTTACCAAGATCTCGAATAAGTTCGTTTGCTTAATTGATCCGCCATCTTGTTTCAAATTGGCGGTCCCTTAAAGAGTTCAAGGGAAAAAAATTATAATAAAAATTTGATATCAAATTATTTGTTGGGCAATTGTTAATTCTTGATACAAGGATTCCAGAGCATTTTTTTCTCTCCTCTGTCTTAAAAAACGGCTGAGTTATAGCAATTTGTAATTCATGGGTGGTTGCCATTTTGATACAAGACATCAATTTTTTTCATATTTGGTTTTAATTTATGAGTTTTTTCCATATATGGTCTCTCGAAAATTTATGTTCATTGTTGTAACGATTGTTTCTAATCTCGTTTGCATAGAACTACACACTCATATCCCCTAGAGTCGAATTCTTGCCAATATTGACGATACTTGGCAAAGCCTCTCCAAATTTGTAGATAAAATTATGCCGCCATAAATGAATCCAACGAAGCGATAGCTGACAAGTTTTTTCAAACTCTCATTCAAATTTAGTATTGACCAAAACGGGGAATCTTATGTAACCGGGCGACACGCATTTCAGCTTTGTGTGTTTAAGTAAAATTAGCTGAATTCTTAAAAACAAGAAAGAGGAAACGGTCCCGAACGACTCTTTTTTTCATTTTAACAAGTCGGAAATTGCTCGTCAAACGTGGCAAATGAGGTGCGTTCGTACTAAAACTAGTTTTATAATTATTTTTTGTACCCCATATTGTACTAAATATATATTTTTTTTAACTTCATAAGTGCATAGTCTGTAACATCATTAAAATGCACTTGCAATAATTTTTTTCCCATTCCTCGTAATGTAACGGAAAACTTTTGACTGTCCCTGTAATTAAACTATACATCCAATTTTCATAAAATTTGAAATGGCTCAACAAAATTTTGCAACAATTATATATTTAAATTTTCAGACCATTCGGAAGGTTGTAACATCATTTAAACGCACTTGCAATATTTTTTCTCCATTGGCCGTAATGTAACGGAAAACGTTTGACTGTCACTGTAATTAAACTATACATCCGATTTTCCCAAAATTTCAAATGGCTCGACAAAATTTTGAAACAATTATATATTTAAAGTTTCAAACTATTCGGAAGGCTGTGACATCATTAAAATGCATTTGCAATAATTTTTCCCATTGGCCGTAATGTAAAGAAAAACTTTTGACTGTCCCTGTAATTAAACTATGCATCCGATTTTCATAAAATTTGAAATGGCACGACAAAATTTTGCAACAATCATACATTAAAAATTTCAGACCATTCGGTTGGGTAGTTTTTGCTCTGTTATATGCGGACAGACAGACAGACAGACGGACAGACGGACGGACTGAACGACGACTATAGGTGCTACGTATTTATATAATTACGAACGCACCTAAAAATGGTTTATTTCTCTAAGCAAAAGGAGATTCTTTACTATGTAGTTTCATGCAGTTTATTTTTGTACTGATTCGCGATCAAGTTTATTTAAGCATTTTCCTTTAATGTAATTCGCAGAGTAAAATGAATAAAAAGATAGTACTTTTGAGATTTGAAATTTACCAGATTCTGAAACATAAAATCAATTATTGAATTATTATTATTATTATTATTATTTTAGGATTTGTGCGTTTTATATTTTAATCCATTTACTTTTTTGTAAAAATATAAAATTCTTAAAGAATTTTAAAAAAAAGGAAATTAGAGTAAATTAAAATTTTTATTAAAATAATATTCTATTGCACCCATTATTAGAATTAAAACTACAAATATTTAAAATTGGAATAAATCATTATTATTTTATTCACTTAGTAAGCGTATTTAGAGTACATAAATATTTTACTTATGATGCAAATTTAAAAAATAAAATAAAAATGTCTAATTTAAAAATGTGTTTAAACTTATCATTCAAGCTATTTTAAAATAACTGCATGTTATAAATAATTGGAAATTAAAAGTCACTGTAATTTCGCAGAGCAGTGGCTCTGCGAAATTCTCAGATTTTAGATGATATGATGTTATATTCAGCAGTGTTTTTTCGCAGATATATATACCGTACTTTGATTTAGAACTTAGAAATACTGTTTCTTTTTATTTTTTATTTCGAGTTTTGAAACACGACTTTCTCATTTTCCTCATTTCGTCTTAACACATATTTTATCGGAGAAACGTGTTTAGGAAATTTTTATAAAATGTACCTTATAGATTCATTTAAATTACAGATTATTATTGCTAATACTCACCCACATATTCCCAACCATCCACACATACAATTCCCCTCACCCCACACGCATATACACTGAGAGGATATTTGTTCGATATCGTTCATGCTAATAATTAAGAAATGAAAAAAAGTAAATGTTACAAGATGAAAGCTTTAGAAAAGGATGTGGAAAGGTGCGATGAGCAATTTTCAAGCGATTTCCTTTAATATTAATAAGAAAATAACATAAATGAATGACACATTACTTTCTGGTATTGATTTTTCAGCACACATGATCTCTTCAAGCAAATGCTCCCGGTTAAAAAAAAAAAATCTCTAATTTTGGCAGGACATGGGTATAGATTTTATTTTAATATTTCAACTGAGCGATTTTAGGAAGGAGAGGAGAGGTACAAACAGAGGCGACCGGTATAACTCGGTCTATACTGTGTCAGGAAACAGGAAGAAGTGACAGAAATTACCATTACAACATAACACTACTTGGCGAACCAAGTGCTAACCTACAAAAGATCTGGCGATTACGCATATGGAGAGACAAAAAATTTGCAAAAGAAAAACTGAGTTTTTGTGAATCTGGTTATACACAGCATGGTCATGGGGTTATAGTCCCCGAGCCAGGTGCAAATTTCGTCAGTTATTTACTCTCGGCCGATAATTTGTAAAATGCTTCAGAGAGTTGTATCATGAAGCTCCGTGAACGTCAGGTGCGGTTCCGTGGGTGGGATGAGCAGCGGTAAACTCCCAAACATGTAAAAAAAGAAAAAAAAATTAGTCATTTCCTCCCGGTTGAAAATTTGTCAAATTATATATAACCCAATATCTTGAAGAAAAATAAAAGTCAGCTGATTATAGAGTGATGGGTTATTCGTCAGCTGGTCACACGAACATTAAAAAAATATACAGTGTGCAAAGGAAAGTCCCTTTATCCATCTTGCGAACGGAGAGAGCTACAGCTATGGAAGTGAGGTAACGGTATAGTAAAGTGACTACGCCCTATTTAATGCAAAAGACGGAAGCGCCCCCTAGTGGCGAAATTTGGAATATAGCTACTGAAAACCATAAACGAAAAGAAATAGAGCAAAACTTCCAAATAAAAAGTTTTAGAGCATCAATTAATTAGTACTAAACGACATTTGGTTCACACGGATAAGATGAATCATCGCCTGTATACCCAAAAATGTCCGAAATCGATGAGCGACGATTCTACTTTGTATATTCGCATTCCGTAAATGTAGCACTGCACAATTTCAGATTGTGACGTTGTACTGTGCTGTAATGTCTGTAAAAATTTAATTTCCAATGTATTTAAAATTTTAGATTAACCCTTTCAGGGGCAGAAGAATTCTGTTCGTAAACTGATGAAGTAATTTATTGACACCAGAATATTCAAACGAATTTCTTAGAAAATAAAAACCCGCTAATTTTCACTAGAAAAGCAAAATTTTATTACAAAAGCAAAATTTTATTCTTGCTGCCATTTGTCAGTTTTGGAATTAAAATTAAGGGGTTAGACCGTCTAGCCATGGCCCTTGAAAGGGTTAAATCTATGTCGTCGTATTGAAAAGACTAGTAATAGACGTTCCATGCTGAGAAATGTGGCATGTAGAATTACTCTCTGGAATACAAACGTGTATCGTGAGCAAAGGCGAACTTTTCGAACATATTGAATATTAACTTTTTATCACTGTGAGAAAGTTTGTCTTTTTTTGTTTTTTACGTGATGTTATCAAAATGTATTGAGATAAGTACATATTTATACCATAAATTGTGCGTATTTCTTCATACTTCTGGCTATTCCATTCAAACGCTTACACGAAATAGTGTGCATCGATTTTGTAATTTTTGGGTATACAGGCGACGATTTATCTTATCCGTGTGAACCAAATGTCGTTTAGTACTAATTAATTGATGCTCTAAAACTTTCTAATTGGAAGTTTTGCTCTATTTCTTTTCGTTTACGATTTTCAGTTGCTATCTTCCAAATTTCGCCACTAGGGAGCGCCGCCGTCGTTTGCATTAAATAGGGCGTAGTCACTTTACTATACCGTTACCTCACTTCAATAGCTGTACCTCTCTCCGTTCGCAAGTATTTTATGGTTAAAGGGACTTTCCTTTGCACACTGTATATTTTTTTCATGTTCGTGTGACCAGCTGACGAATAACCCACCACTCTATAATCAGCTGACTTTTTTTTTTTTTTTTTTTTTTTGTTCAAGATATTGGGTTAGCTATAATTTGACAAATTTTCAACCGGGAGGAAATGACTAACTTTTCTTTTCTTTTTTTACATGTTTGGGAGGCTACCGCTGCTCAATCCACCCACGGAACCGCAGCTGACGTTCACGGAGCTTCATGATACATCTCTCTGAAGCATTTTACAAATTATCGGCCTACAGGAACTTTTTCATCAAAATCTGTTGCTGGCTCGCGGACTATTACATGATATAGGGAATTTTGTGGCTTATTGAACTGCATGGGAAAGCATGGCGCTAATGTATTTCGTTCTTTTAAGTAGCTTTCATTACAAAAAGTTACCTATTGCAGCCGATCGGAGGAAAGCGATTTCAAAAAAATTTGGAATAATTTCATCGATCATGATCCCCAGACCCCGAAACCACCCTCCGTTCAAATGTTGATATATATATATATATGTATATATATATATATGTATATATATATCTGATCTTTGTCACACTGTAACTCTCGTATTTATGAACCGATTTGCATGAAACTCCGTGTGTACATAGTACATACCAATGACTCGACCGAGTTCATTGGCCAGCTTTATTCGCCATCTTGTTTCAAAATGGCGGCCATTTATAAAAATTAAAAAAAATAAAATTTAAAATGAGGTATCAAAAAATTGCAAAATGAAAAAGATTTTTTTTCTTATGTGTTTGACCTTAATACAAAGATTCTGGAACAGTTTTTGTTTCGTCTATATCTAAAAAAAATGGCTGAGTTATAGCATTTTGAATTTCTATTGTGGCTGACATTTTAAAACGACCTGATTCTTGTCACGCGATAACAGGCGTATTTATGAACAGATTTGGCTGTAACTTGGTGTGTACATAGTACATACCAGTTTCTCGACCGAGTTCGTAGGCAAGCTTCATTCGCCATCTTGTTTCAAAAGTGAACATTTAAAACAAAATTCTTAATTTAAAATTTTAAATGAGGTATCAAAAAATTGGAAAATGAAAAAAGTTTTTTTTTATCTGTTTGACCTTGATACAAAGATTCAGGGGCAGTTTTTGTTTCGTCTATATCTTAAAAAATGGTTGAATTATAGCACTTTGAATTTCTATCATGGCTAACACTTTGAAACGATCTTGTGTTTGTCACGCGATACCACACGTATTCGCATATTTCGATGGAAGAAGGCATGTGGATAGTATACATCAATATCTTGACCAAGTTCGCTGGCCAGCTTCATCAGCCATCTTGTTTCAAAATGGCGGTCATTAAATTAAAAAAAATTGAATTTAAAGTGAGGTGCAAAAAAATTAGAAATTGAAAAAGGTTTCTATCTTAAGTATTTGACTTTGATATAAGGATTCCGGAGCATTTTTTGTTTTGACTTTATCTTAAAAAGAATGGCTCAGATATAGCAGTTTGAATGTCTTTATGTGGGTGATATTTTGAAAAATCTGATTTTTTGCCTGCGACAGCACTTGTATATGTCAAACGATTTCGATGTGAGTGAGCATGTGCATAGGAATTACTAAGATCTCGACAAAGTTCACTGGTTAGCCTCATCCACCATGTTGTCTTAAAAGGGCAGGCACTTCAAGACATCGCCGAATTTGTCAACCAAATATAAGTTACTTTAAATAAAATCAGCTGGGATAAAACTGACTAATTTCGCGAAATTCTCAATCATAATGATTTAGTATTGATAAAAATTAGTGTTGAATCTTCTATAATCGTTTTCCACTAAATTGAGCTTCGTGTGATTGAATAATATAAGCTAGTTTTTCAAAAATAAGGAATATGAAGGCTACCTCTTCCTCCCGGCACTGGCCGGAAGGATTTTCTTTTTTTTTCTGCGGTGATAAAGTGATGATCTCTTATGTAGGCATTAGGAAAAGAGTGTGTTGTGCAAACATGATTCATGTAGACTAATCCCTGCGATTTAAGGATTCAACATTCTTGTCTTCTTTTTTATTTTATTTTTTGTTTTAAACGGAAACTTTTAATGTTAGAAATAATTACCTGTAGAAAAAAAATAGCGTAACATGCGAGAAGCTTAGCCTATCATCACAATACTTAACTAACAAATATTTAGGAGTATTAAATTAGTATTTTTAAATTGCGGGTGTACCTTCCCAGCAAACACAGAGATATCGGTAAGCAATCGCCGACAGCCGCTTGCCACTACCTGTGGTATTGGCAGGATACCGGTTGCCGCTACCGTTTCCGCATCTTTTTTAATATGCCGCGCGAATGCGGCGGTCCAGTATCAGCAGAAAACGATGCCGACAGCTCGCCGATAGCTATCCATCCAAATGCCGGACTCAGCCCGACACAAGCATCAATTGAAAAAAAAATTCTGTTTTGATGGCGTCATCGTGGAATCCGTATTAGAAATTAACGTGTTTAGATGCTGGGAGAGGCTGGGTTTGATCCGAAGCACTTGACGGGAAGTAGTTTCCTTAACCACTTGACCACACAGACATGATCAGGGGAGGATTCCATGAGGTAATAAGGGGAAGACTTATCGATACGTAATGGTTTGTCGTTGGAGGTAAATGGTAGGTGGGAAAATTAGAATTTTGAAGTGTTTTTATTTTATTTCTTATTTATTTTATTTGTAATTGTCTTACGCGCGTGTATTTAAAAATTAATTTAATATATAAATGAATGAAATAAATATCTTAGCGAATTCGTTAAAGCAAACGAATTTAAGAATACATTTAAGAATAATTAAGATATAGATATAATTAAGAATAATTAAGAATAGATATAAATTTAAGAATAATTAAGTATTATTAAAATATATTTAGATGCTTTGTACAGATAATCAAATTTTCTTATTAGAAATTATAATGCAATTACATGCGTTGCGTTAATATATAAAATATGTATTTTTAACATGGAAAAATTTATTTTAATAAATAAAGAGTTCGTAATTAATAACTTTTAATTAGAATAAGAATTCATTTAATGTCGTTTTAATGATTTAAAGTAGAACATATATTTAATGAGCATGTTGCAATATTAATTTGTTACTTATTAATATTTTTAATTTAAAAATAAAATAAAAATATTAATTTCATTTTTTTTTTTTTTTTGGAAGATAATTTTTAAATGGGGGATATTTCTGAATCTTTCTTATAAATTTAAGAATGCTTATTAAATAAAACTAGTTGGATGTGCCAATCCCAAAACTTTCTTCTATCTTTCTTATAAAATAAACTGGAAAAATAAAACATGCAGTTTTTACATATCCAAATGGCATTTGTGGAATATTTAAAATATTTGTTTAATTTTTAATTGGCAACATATACATAACACTTTAAAATCCTGCTACAAAACTGCAACATTCTACTGCAACGTTTGAGAACTCATTTAGTTCATATTTGTTATTATAGGGTTTGAGTTTTTTTAAATTATCTTGTAGTAATATTAATTTTAGCATATTTCTTTTTTATTTGAAACAAGATTATTTCATTTTGTCTTTTTTCTTATAGTGTTTCGAAAATGATAACAAACATAGATTTGTATTTGTTTCTGAAAAATTTAAATAATGATTTTAGATATGAAAAATCAATGCTTAGTTTTGTAAGTGAACAGTGTGGACTAATTGCCTCAGAAGTTGATGGAGCAAATTTAAAGGAGCGGTTACGTATGTTTTGTGTAAATGCAAAAGTTAGCTGGCTGAAATATGAACGAAAATGAGATCGTTTCAATAATAAAAACTATTCTTCACTTCAGTGTTCCTTTAAAGTTTGTAATGAGCTTAAACCATTTGTAGTTGAAAATTTGCATAAATCATTATCACGAAAATCTTTTTCAGACGTAACCAAAACTCATGAAAGAAGACTAACTGAAAATTTCAGAGAGGATACTTCTGGAAAGCTAAATTATGAAGAATCAAAGAGTAAAATTCAACGCGAATTCAGAAAAGAATTTGGTTTCCTAATAGATGTTGTTAAATGGGAAGTGGTTTGACACATGATGGAAAGACTTCAAAGGACATTTTTTGCCAATTTCGAAAAGACAGATGACATCACTGGAATGGATAAAGAACTTATTAAGCGTTTTGCAATTATAATGGTAATCGCCTGTGATGAAGTAATTAATGCCGAAAAATTTGGGAATTTCACATCGGGAATAGCTAAACCTTGTGCCTCAGAGTACGGTTGTTATATGCCAGCTTCTGTATATAATTACTAACTCATGAAAAGAGTATGATTACAAATTTTGTTGTTCCAATTGGATAATTATAGGAACAAGCTAGCGAAGCTCAAAATAAAGAGTTTCGAAGGTACCGGGAAACCATAAGAGAAAAGTAAGTCGAAGAGCATGTAACGAAGACTAATTGCACCAACTGCTAATAACATCCGACGGTTTGATTTCCAGTATTAGACACAAAATAAAAATGATTCAAAGGAACAAAAAATTTCTAGAAGCATTGGGAATTTTGCTTCAAAATATAACACTTTATCACTGACATAGCAGTACATCAATTTATTAGAGTACATTTAACCCTCTGAGAGCCTTTGCGCTTTTCAGCATTTTTATGTAAACGTTTAAATAACCCGAGATACGAGTATATTAAATTTAATTTCGCAGCTTAATGTTAAATTAGTTTTTTAGATCATTTCATCCTAGAAATTTCTTAAAGTATAATCTTCTTTAAAAAATATTTTTGTGTACAGTCAATTTAACATGTTTTCTGGAAACGAAAAATTACGTAATAGCCGCTTCAAGTCCATTTATTTCGAAAACGCGCAGGTTTGCGCAAAAAATCTTCTATACCACATTAAAATATAGGCTTTCAGGAATACCAGCATGCGTTTGAAATTTCAAACAACTTTAAACAATTTAAGTTACGTAATTTTGAAAATTATGAATCCGTTAATTCCATATGTGTTGTTCATAATGTGGAATGAGATATAAAATTCAATCAAAATGTAGTCAGTAGTGGTTTAAAATGTGTTTTAAGAAAGCAATAATAATATTTTAAATGAGTTATTAGCAGAGGTTACTTAGGTTTCATTTCTAAGCTCAGCAAAATGTCACTAAAATTCGCCGAAAAATTCCTCTGCTGAAATGTGTATACTCCGAGCTATACAAATACGATATAATTTTGTATAATTTAAAAAATAAACATACATTCGTATTTTGTAGATATTCTTTTAAAATATTTCATTGCAAAACGTAATTATTTAATGATTATTTTTTGGCTCTATGTTTGCATTTTCTTAAGGATTGATCTACTGTGCGCCGATGGAAAAGAGAACTACGAAAAATCAAAAAAAGTATACAAAAATATCGCTATCACAGAGCCCTTCTACCGCGCGATATTTCCAAATTCAAGGAGGACCTGTTGGCCAAAGCCAAAAACATGCACAAAAAATTTGGTTCAATTGTATGCATAATTTTATACACTTTTCGATTGTACAATAAAGAAAATGGTACAGACATCTTAATTATAGCGCCCCCTTCCAGCGGAATTTTTCCAAATTCAGAGAGGACCTTCATGCCATGACCAAAAATAAACACAAAAAAATGGCTCAATTCTATGCAAAACTTAGTACACTTTTCGATGGTACAATATTCAAAATGGCACAAAAATCGCTATTACAGCGCCCCCTACCGGCGATTTTTTTCCAAATTAAGGAAGGACCCGCTTGCCATAGCCAAGAACTTAAAATAAAAATTTGGTTCAATTCTATGCATAACTTCATACACTTTTCGATGGTATAATATTCAAAATCGCTATTACAGCGCCCTCAAGCGGCGAATTTTTCCAAATTCAGGGAGGACCTGCTTGTCATAGCCATAAACTTAAAATAAAAATTTGGTTCAATTCTATGCGTAACTTCATACACTTTTGGATGGTACAATATTCAAAATCGCACAAAAAAACGCTGTTACAGCGACCCCTACCAGCGAATGTTTTCCAAATTCAGCGAGGACCTACCTGCCATATCCAAAAACTTAAAATAAAAATTTGGTTCAATTCTACATATAACTTCATATACTTTTGTATTGTACAATATTCAAAATCGCACAAAAATCGCTATTACAGTGCCCCATACCGGCGAAATTTTTTTAAATTCAGGGAGAACCTAACTGCTATATCCAAAAACTTAAAATAAAAATTTGGTTCAATTCTATGCATAACTTCATATACTTTTGGATGGTACAATATTCAAAATCGCACAAAAATAGCTATTACAGCGCCCCCTACCGGCAAATTTTTTTCAAATTCAAGGAGGATCTGATTGCCATAGCCAAAAACTAAAAATAAAAATTTGGTTCAATTCTATGCGTAACTTCATAGACTTTTTGATGGTACAATGGCGACAGACTGACGGACAGAGGGACACACGGACATACAGAGATTTTCTATAAACATGTTTTTTGGGATTTCTGTCCCCTAAAACATGTAAATCCGTCGAAAACCGGAAGTCGAAAAAATTTTCGAGTACAATACTTTCTTCTATTGAAGATAGAAGAAAGTAATAAGTGAATTTCAGAGGTTTTCTTTCTCTTAATACAATTTTCTCAGGAATTATAATGTAATTAAACTTGTTAATTCAAGAAATATATATTTGTAACATAGAAAAACTAATTTTAATAAAAAATAAGTTGGTAATTAATCACTTTTAATTGGAATGAGAGTTCATTTTTTGTCATTTGATGATTTAATGTAGAATATATTTTTAGTGATTATGTAGCAATAACGATTCTTTTACTTATCAACATTTTTACTTTCTTCTATCTTCAACAGAAGAAAGTATTGCAATTGAAAATTTTTTCGATGGATTTACACGTTTTAGGTTTTAGAGATCCCAGAAAACATGTTTATAGAAAATGTCTGTCTGTACGTGTGTCCGTGTGTCTGTCGCCATTGTACCATCAAAAAGTGTATGAAGTTATGTATAGAATTAAACCAAATTTTTATTTTAAGTTTTTGGCTATGGCAAGCAGATCCTACCTGAATTTGGAAAAAATTCGCCGGTAGGGGGCGCTGTAACAGCTATTTTTGTGCGATTTTGAACATTGTACCATCCAAAAGTGTATAAAGTTATGCATAGAATTAAACCATATTTTTATTTTAGGCTTTTGGATATGACAAGTAGATTCTCCCTGAATTTGGAAAACATTCGCCGGTAGGGGGCACTGTAACAGCGATTTTTGTGCGATTTTGTATAATATACCTTCCAAAAGTGTATGCAGTTATGCATAGAATTGAACCAAATTTTTATTTTATGTTTTTGGCTATAGCAAGCAGGTCCTCTCAGAATTTGGAAAAAATTCTCCGGTAGGAGGCGCTGTAATTGCGTTTTTTGTGCGATTTTGAATATTGTACCATCGAAAACTGCCAGAAGTTATGCATAGAATTGGACCAAAAAAATGTTTTAAGCTCTTGGCGATGGCAAGTAGGTCCTTCCTTAATTTGGAAAAAATCGCCGGTAGGGGGCGCTGTAATAGCGATTTTTGTGCCATTTTGAATATTGTACGATCGAAAAGTGTATTAAGTTATGCATAGAATTGACCAAATTTTTATTTTAAGTTTTTGGATATGGCAGTTAGGTCCTCCCCGAACTTAGAAAAAATTCGCCGGTACGGGGCACTGTAATGGCGATTTTTGTGCGATTTTGAATATTGTACAATCCAAAAGTATATGAAGTTATGTATAGAATTGAACCAAATTTTTATTTTAAGTTTTTGGATATGGCAGGTAGGTCCTCGCTGAATTTGGAAAACAATCGTTGGTAGGGGGCGCTGTAACAGCGTTTTTTGTGCGATTTTGTATATTATACCCTCCAAAAGTGTATGAAGTTATGCATAGAATTGAACCAAAAAAATGTTTTAAGCTCTTGGCGAGAGCAAGCAGGTCCTTCCTTAATTTGGAAAAAAAATCGCCAGTAGGGGGCACTGTAATAGCGATTTTTGTGCCATTTTGAATATTGTACGATTGAAAAGTGTATTAAGTTATGCATAGAATTGAACCAAATTTTTTGTGTTTTTTTGGTCATGGCACGAAGGTCCTCCCTGAATTTGGAAAAATTCTGTCGGAAGGAGGCGCTATAATTGCGATGTCTGTACCATTTTCATTATTGTACCATCGAAACGTGTATGAATTTATGCATATAATTGAACCAAATTTTTTGTGTATGTTTCTGGCTATGGCAAGCAGGTCCTCCCTGAACTTGAAAAAATCCCACCAAAAGGGGGCGCTGTAGTAGCGAATTCTGTGCCATTTGCATTATTTAACCACCAAAAAGTGTATCAAGTTATGCATATAATTGAACCAAACTTTTTGTGTATGTTTCTGGCTATGGCAAGCGAGTCCTCCCTGAATTTGAAAAAATCTGTCGGAAGGGGGTGCTGTAATAGCGATGTTTGTGTCATTTTCTTTATTGTACAATCGAAAAGTGTATAAAATTATGCATACAACTGAACCAATTTTTTTGTGCATGTGTTTGGATTTGGCCAACAGGTCCTCCTTGAATTTGGAAATATTGCGTGGTAAAGGGGCTGTGTGATACAGATTTTTGTATACTTTTCTTGATTTTTCGTAGTTCTATTGTCCATCGGCGGCTCGTGCAGCGGAACTCGCTTTCTGCAAAGTCGGCTATTCGGAAACAGCTGATGACAGCAGAATAAGGAAAAACTAATAATTTTAACAAATATCATGATGTATTGTAACTCGTTTTTAGTCCGTTTAATTGACTGAAGCAGAAATTTAAGATGAAAATCAATGTTGGTATAGTATTGAACTAATAATATTTAAGTATTAACATGTGTAATTAGTTTTTGAAAAATTAAGATGTATAAGATAGAAGAAAGTCTTGGGATAGGCACATCCAACTTGTTTAATCATCATATCAAATAGAAAAATTATTATTATTATTTTTTTTTTTTTGAAAATAATTTTTTAGAAGTGGGAGATTTTTGAATCTTTCTTTTAAATTTTAATGCTAAAAAGTTGAGCAGTTTCGTTTTGTACTTTTACAGCTTGTAAAATAATTTTAAACACTTTTTTAATAATTTTTAAAAAAATAAAATAAGAAACATAGCTATTGCTTTTAAAATGAATATATAGTTAGAAAATAATTAATTTATGGAGTTTTTTTTCTACGATTAAGTTTATAATGAATAATAATTTTAAGGAGCGATTTAAAATACTATTTTGATGATTCAAATACTTGTAACTCCTTTTTAAAATGAATTCAATAACAGTTTTTTTTTAATAAATAAATATAGGCTATTTTTGGACATTTTTTTTGTTTATCACTGATAGAATTTAATACGAAATACATAAAATATACATATCTTATCAAAACTCAAACTCAAACAAAATTAAGAAAAAAAAATGTCGTCTAAGACTAAAAATTCGGAATTGGGACCAATGTTGGCAAATCTACTCGGGCCACTATCAGAAATCACTTATCGGTCCTGCGCCACTTGCCGGTGTAAGTCACTTGTCGATATATAACCATAAGGTGACCGATTACGGTAACCGGCATTCGAAAAAGCAGATTCTTAAGTTTCAGTTGCCGACATGCTGCCGACGCTTCACCGAAATCACTAGGCCCATGCCGACTGTTAACCGATACTTCCGGTTGCGGACCGATAGTGTGCCGAAAGGTATGTGTTTGCTAGGTTGTAAATAAGATTTTTACGAATATTAATTAACTTTCGGAATTTCGTGGGAGGGGTTAGAGAAAGCAATTTAAAAGAGAAGAACTTTTCTAAACACACATTGGACACTGTGGGGTTGATTTCTCAGCGGAGGAATACAAGCAAATGCCCCAGGTTCAGAAATACATGCAAAGTATTCAAATTTTGGCAAAATAATAAAGATAGATTTTATTTTAATATGTCGAACTCAGCGACTTTCTAAAGGTGAATTAAGTTACCAGCAGAGGTGACTTGTATAATTCATTCTGTACAGTATCAGAGCTCAAGCAGACGTGCCAGAATTTATCGTTGCAACTCAACACCATTTGTCGGATCACGTGAAATCTTACAAAAGACCTGGGGCTTATGCATGCAGATAGACAAAGAATTTTTGCAAAAAGAAAAAAAAAAGAAAAAAGACGGAGTTTTTATGAAACTAGTTACCCACAGTATGTAGTTTCCATGGGGTTAAATAATATAAGGATATTTGTGGTTCGAGCGCGTCAGGGATTGGTCATGCATTTTAGAAGTACCTAAAATATCCGTTATATTTATGTCTGTGTACCTAAAAGCTGCCAAGGCTCGTTCGATAAAGAAAGCAGATTATGTTCATTATTTAACTGCAGGGTGCGTCTGAAATGGGAAGCAAGAAGCGAATGGTTTTCTTTCTTTTCATTTATTTATTTATTTATTTATTGCGGAGATCAAGTGATGCTCTCTTGCACAGGGATTTGTAAAAGAGCGAGAAGGGGTTGAGAGAGGCACACGTAGAAAAATCGTTGCAAGATAAGGAGTGGATGTTCTTGTCTTCTCTCTTTCTCTCTCTCTTCTTAACGGAAACTTTAAATGCTAGAAATTATTTCCTGAGTGAAACAAAACTTAACATTGCTCGAATTTCAAATTTGAGAAGCCTACGATCAGTCATTATATTTTATTAAAAATCATGTAAGACTATGAATTTAATTTGACGTAATTGTGGGGCGGAGTGCCTTTTAAACATAATTTTTAAGAGTATTAAATTAATTTTGTAATTGCAGAGGGGGGGAGGGGGGTAATATAAAAATCAATATATAAGAGGAAAACGTTGTAACTTGTTGCTGAGAATATTGCTTAATGATGTTTCTGAATCTACTTTCCATCGCATAATACTAGGAAACTTAGAAGATATGGTTAGTTTTAAAGCATCTGTTATAAAAAAAATATTTTTAATAAGACGGTGAATGAAAATATTCAATATAGAAATTTATATTTTATAGCTTTAGCATTAGAAGCTTACTTTGGCATAGTTAAATGCAACGCAAAATAATTTTCTGTTGTTTAAGCAGAATTACTTTTTTTTCTGGAGTTTTAATCTATATTAATTTGTAAAAAAAAAATCAGTTTTATAAATAATTTTTCGTCTACAGCATAATATTTAACGACGTTTGTAATCTGAAAACAATTTCAAATTATTTTCCATGTAAATATATTTAGGCAGTGCTAATTATTGAGCGGAGAACTTAATTTTTTTTAAACTAAACTGTAAGCAATAAAATAAGATGAAATATTATTATAGTGTTTAAAATAAGTACGATTTCACATCCAGATAAAAAATATATATCGTAATACGATCATGACTTATAAATTACCTAATAGATAGCTTACAGCTAATACTATGATTTTTCGAATTCGCAGAATTTAAATTAAATAACTTTGTAAGTAATTTCTCAATTTCGTAAAATTAGATAATTCAACAATGTATAATAAAAATAGGTTCCTTTCAAATAAAAAAATATTTTTCATTTATATATTTTCAAGGGATGCAAATGAAAATTTCTTTAGATAGTTTGTTTTTATTCCAGTCTCGTAAAGCAGCTATGTACAAATTGTTTTATTAACAAAGTTAAAATAATAATTGATAATTCCAAATAAAAAGTTTACACTTATTGAAAGAAAAACTATAATAAGACCCCTAATAGTCCAAGAGGCTCTGTCAGATTTTTGCTATAGTTTAGGGACTTTGATTTTGGCATTTTTGAAGAATAGACTTTACAGAGAACGAAACTGACAATTAGTGGTTCCAGATCCAAATATTCTCAAAAAAATAAAATGCAATTTTCTTTAATTGGCATTAAAAAAATTCATTGTTTTTAGAGTTAAATGCCACAAACCGCATGCTTTTGTCGTCATTAGATCCGGAGGTGTAACATTTTTTGTCTTGTGATGCCGCGCGGGACCCGTCATCTAACATATAACTTCATTTATCTCAGAAAGATTTTTTCCATCATCTGTCAACTTTGAAAGAATGTATCTGAAATTTCTTATAACGTATATGTATGAAATTTTCAACAGGGATTCTGTGTTATATTTCAAATATTGCCTTCGGGACTTTTGATTTTGTGTGAGAATTTTTAAAATATGCTAATTAATGCAAAATTCACTCGAGAAAGAATTTCATTTTTAAACTTTAAAATTTATTATAAACAATATAATTATTTTTTTTTATTTAGAAGATAAATTAAAATGACACATTATATGTACACAACAGTGCAAAATTTAAGCAAATCAGGCAAGTGGTTTAACACCCGGAAACGTGAAAATCTTGTGCACAAACAGAGGACTTAATAATTTAACAAATAATGAACTTAAACATAAAAATAAATTTGGAATGCCGGAAACAGAAAACATTAAATTCAGATATGTAGACGAAAATATCTCACAGACGTACGTTTCCGGTTAAAGGTTAAGAATTATATCAAAAATTAAATCTGTTTTTATTTTTAACTTTAAATTTAAGAAAATGTTTTAAAGATTTCAGTATTTTTTCAAATGCAGTTATGTTCATTATATAAACACATATTTGATAAAAACATTTCATTTGAAAATACCTATAAAGATAAACAGAATTTTGTGTCTCGGATCCCCTATAACCTGGTACATCCGAGGAAAACGTCATCGCAACCACGGCAGTGTAAAATGAATAGCGAGCCAATTACTGATAACGTCTAGAGCAAAATTTATCAAATCAGGCATGTGCTTTAAAAACTATATAAAAAATTAAATATATTTATATTTCTAAATTTAAATTTAAAAATGTCTTAAAGTTTTCAGTATTTTTTTACATGTAATTATGTTCATTACATAAATGCGTATTTGAAAATAATCGCCGGTGGCTGCCCTCGGCAGTTATGCTAGTTTTTGCTTCTATCAATAAGAGCGTACTATGTTTCTCTCTTTTATTAATCTCTTTATTGCTTCTTTATTATCCCTTTTAAACTGTTATGTTCATTTCATCCGAAAATATCTATAAAATAAATAGAATTTTGTGTCTCGGACCGCCATAACCTGGGACATCCGAGGAAGACGTCATCGCAACCACTGCAGTGTAAAATGAATAGCCAGCCGATTACTGATAATGCCCAGAGACAGGTTAACATCAGTCATTGTGTTGCTGCTTATTTGATATTGTAGCGGGTTGTGAAATGTTACTCTCGCAACCTCCAGTTAATGCGACAGCTGAGTGGCAAAATCGATATCTATACCTTCTTATAAAACATATATACCAAAACCATCGACGTTAAAATTCATTGCAAAAATGTGATGCAACCTAGCAGCATACACAATTGATTAGAATTTTGAAACCATCACTAAATTTCAACAAAGTTCTCACATTACAGCTGTTTAACGGACTTAAAAAGGTTTTAGTAAAATTAATTAATTCCTAATTAATTAATTTTAGTGAATTTGAAGCTATGAAAAGTTTTTAAAAATTTAATTTCCTTTCTGTCGATGGTTTTGTCTTGCATTTTACCCTGTTATCTATTTTGTAGTTTTATAAAATCAGTGCATATGAAAATAGCACTCTCTGAAATTGTGTTTATAAGAAAGTTTTGAGTCAAAAGGTAAATGTTATTTACATGTGAATGGAGAAGTATGATAAGCAAAGTAGGATTAATAATAACTATAAATAGCATGCATATATTTATTGATTAATACATAAATTAGTTTTCTTCCATTTTTTCCCTTAATTTTTTGCTTAGTGGTCTTAAGATTGGTTTCTTTTTATTAGCTCCTGATACAATAAACATTGCATGACATTATAAATTTATACCTTTCAATTAACAGTAAAGAAAAATAAGAGCTGAAATGAATTTTTAAAAAAATCGAAAGTTTTTAGAGTTACTTTAAAACATTTCTTTAAAATTCATTTTTGATTTTTCATTTATTTTACGGATTTTATTACTTTTTTATTAATTTTATATTGATATTTTCATACTTTTTTAATCTAGCAATGCATTTGATTAAAAAAAAATCTATAACTTCTTTCCATCCGTTTTATACAACGTTTCATCTCTTACTTTTTCTATTGTTTGGTGCATGATAAAAATTATTGATATTATTACAGTTTTTATTTCTAAGATTTACGTTATTAAGAGGTTTATTAAAGATATTTAATGAGCACTATATGTGACAGGAAATAATTTATCAGTGAATAATTCTTTTTCTTCAGTTATTACGTTAACCATGTATCCACAGATTGCTTTTATAAAATTTATTGTATATTTTCATCTTAGTTGGATTTCTTTCCCCCTGATATATTGAAAAGAAATGACCGAAAAATGCCATAAAATTATTTTGTAGATGAAATATATTCTTATCCCAAGTTTGCATATTTTTTTTACTTCGTTATCCTTTGTAGATCCTAAATCTCTTCTTTGGGTTTGATTTATACAGAATTATTAATAGAGTGCAAGAAAACAGAAATAAGAGTAAAGAGAAAAGTCGCCAGTGTATTACATATTAATGGATCATGACAGATAATGGCAAAATTAATAATTTAGTAAAGTTAAAATATAGGGCAATATTATATAAGTGATACAATTAATAAGGCTGAATTAACTCCTCAGATATATGACACAACTTTGTTAATTTTATCACATTTTCTTTGATAGAAATATAAATGTATTATTATGTATTTCTTCACACAATAAATAAATATTCCAAATTCTCGTTAAATGACTCATATTCTATAGTAAGTAATTAAATGTTATTCTGAACACGATACATCTCATATTAAAGAATTAAAGTTTTAAAATTTGCAGAAATTATACATTTAAAGAAGAACAGAAAATCATGCATCATATATAGTTTCTAAAACAATTTCCAACAGGGTATTATTAAGAAATTTCATTCATGGGTACAATGAAATGACATATCTAAACAAATAATTGCAAAAAGAAAAAAGAAAAAAAAATCTTAGTAAAGACTCATTTTCACAATTGCTGTCCATGTGTGCGAATATGTATCCGGCCATGTGTGATAATGCGTGAGACTTCTGTCGTGCAGCCCTGTATATGATCTATAGAATTTATACATACCAGTTAATACACAAAAAACTAGGTAAGCTTTAAAATGCACATCGCAACAGAAAACGCATTCCCGATAATTTTTTATCATAGTGAAACTTATAATCAAAATCTTTTGTGACTCTGTATATGGACGAAAGATGTTACCGACTTTATGATCTATGGGAAACATGCAGTAGTAGACCTCAGTCCTCCTTTTTCATATCATTGTATGGGTGGTATAATAGCATGTAATGGAATCTTTTTGTTGTTACTCTAAACAAACTATGTATGCTACTTATATGATTCTCCTGCAAAAGCATGCTGCAGTTTATCTCAATGAAGCATACTAACCTCATTATGTTTGATATATCGTAACAACGATAAGATGCACCGCGTACATGTTTTCGCTATATACCATAATTAACAAAATTATTTTGTGTGTGCCTGTAAATGAGATCTAAGCAATACACGCTTAACTACCAATATCGAACATTATACACTAATCCTCAATACCATATAAAAATTATATGACAATCCAATTATACTTACAAGAATCAGCGCACAAACAGGCGATCATACAGACAGATAAAAAGAATTCATAAAACCTTTGAACTTTGTTGTAAAATGTTAAAAAAAACACCGCTTCAACTGAAGAAAATATTCACAATCAGAAAATAAATTTTATTTTCTGAAATTAGCTAAAAATGAATATAATTGTTTGAGACATTCATGATATATAAAAAAAAAAATAATGAAAGCTTCATATATAAAGATTTTACGTAAGATAAAATTTACATATCATGAGTGAAAAAGGGCACCGTAAAAATAATATCGTATCGGTAGATAAAATACTATATTCTTGGTATTAATATGTACAAGAATGTCAGTGACTTTTTAAATTACTCTTATTTATTATCATGTTTAATCTGATAATGGAACAATAAAAAAGCGCATAATAAAATCGCGATTTAAATAATGCATGATGAAATAACATTTTCAAAGAAAAAATAGGCAAGATACAAATGATAATGCATTGAAAATCTTATCTAAATTTAATTTATCAACATCAAAAACATACGCAAAATAAAAAATAAAAAATAACGCAGCGTATTAAATTCAGAGTGCTAAAAATGTTGTCAAAAGGGAATTTTCTGAAAAAAAAAAAAAAAAAAAACCCCTCAAAATTTTGTTTGTAAAGTACAACATTATCTCTTTTAAAAGGAAAAAATAGAAGAAATAAATTTTCCGTGTATGTGTAAGTTAAATTTATACTCAAATCAATAGTGAGGCATTTAATATTTAACTTTTGAAAGACAGTGTAGATATTTTTATATTAACTTTAAAGATGAGAATAATATTGATCGTTACTATTTATGTTTTAACTGATTTAAAGAAATACTAATGGCTAACTTAAGAATAAAATGTTTAATTAGTTTTAAGAGTTTTTTGTATATAATATATGAAATTGTTTATGCTGGAGTATTTTAAAGAGAATTGTAGAAGTCTATTGAAAATGTTTACAAAATACAAATAAAATCCAATAAGTTACGGAATGCAAATGTCTTATTAAAAAAAGAAAATAAAGTTTCGTTTTTATTTTTACATATGCTTATTTGAAAATATGCTAAAAAAAACATACAAACGATGATTTTAACAGTTTTTACAAATAAGACAGAAATTTCTGGTTTAGCATCGATATTAAAATACTATTGTATAATTTTACTCATACTAGAAAATTTATAATGTCAGTTGAAATTATTAAAAAACACATGAATCGTTTAAAAGTCGTGGTAAAACCACCAAAGTTTCCAAATATTATTGAAATATCATTAAATTGACATTTTTCCCATTGGAATCTACTTTAGAATTTTTTGAAAGAGTTTTATCATTTATATGTTTAGAAGACTACACACATATTCATGTAAATGTGTATCTATGTAAATTAATAAATTTATTCAATTAGCGAAAGTGTTTATATACTAAAGAAATACACAAAAAATCTTTAAAAATAAAATTATATAAAAGGCATTTTTATCCACTTTTTTAAAAATCTAGAAGCAAAGATCTTGCTTTCAATATTTGACGTTTCTATCAGTACGAGATTTAGAAAGATAAAAATTGGCATTGACGTCAGAGTTTTATATCTGTCATATATCTCCTTCAAACTGAAATGCATTTGAAACGGAAGTAACGCTTTTATTTTTTTAAAAAAAGACTAAATAAATAAATGAATAAATAAGTATATCTATCTATCTGTCTATCTACCTATCTATCTGTCTCTCTCTATATAATAAACTATATTGTAATTTATTTTATTATAATTAAAACGAAAATAGCATGCGTGATAGTAAATGAATGAAAAATATTAAACAACTGAGAATACACACGCACACACATATATATATATAATAAGTTATAGATATCGTAATTACAAACAAAAATAATTACATATTCATATAAATACTGCTAAAATGTCGCAGTAAAAAAAATAATAATCTAGCAATAAAAATGTATATGGACTGAATTAGCATTATCCCTCACCAAACAAGAAAACACAAAATATAGGACCTCAAATGAAAAAAACAATACTGAAAACCAGCAAGTTAAATTTTAAAAAGCAGCCATGCGTTCAAAACGGGAGTTATACTTAAAAAAATAACATGTGTGACATTATTACATTATAATAATATAACATATGTTTTTTATAAATACTTTAACATATTATTTATACTATGTTAAATATTTCTTCTACACAAATTTAATCTGAAACACTGGTACTTCGATTGTCCAGCTACACATTTAAAAGGAGAAGGACGTATGAGAACAGACAATGTAATAAAATAAATGGAAATGCGGTTAATAATAATATACATTTTCTCTAATTTAGTTCAATCCAAGGAACTGCTACTTCTACTTTCAACTATAACAATTATTGGCTCTCTCATTTTCAAAACGAAGTGACGTACTTGTATAAATAAACAGCAATTAGTTATTATAATATTCTCTGATGAAGAGCTTCATAAAGCCTGAAAGTACTAAGAATTTTCAAATAAATGTATATTTTTAACTTGTAACATATATTTTATTATTTTAATAATTTTTTAAGTAAAATAGTGAACTTTTAAAAGTTTATATTACACATTTTATGTTTGAATCAAGGTGAAATATTCCGTTTCGCCTTATGATTTTATTATCTACCACTATTTTCCATTATTAATTTTCGTCTTAATAGATCTGTTAAAGTAAATAATGCTACTTGAAAACAGTGATTTTTATATAAATAAAAAAATCCACTAAATTGGCAATGCTCGAAAAGTGAAAAGGAATTCGCATCTTGTTCATTGAATTCCCGTCTTAAACTCTTCTAACTCTTTATCTACTGATGGTACTTATATGTAGGGGAAAGTGGCCTAAAACGATCCCCTTAAGGAGGAAACTTGTGTAAAATAGCATTACTGTTTAAATAAAACTTTAGATCTATGGCAGTATATTTTACACTATATTTTGCATTATAAACATATTTTAATAATATTTTAAATCCAAATTAAGTAATGAAAAAATAGGTTTTTGAAAAAGTGTCCAAAGTATCATTTTAGCCTCACCAAAGGGCAAAATGATCCTCATTTTAAAATAATTGTAAATTGTTTTCTATCAGCAAAATAGAGGATATAAAAGTAATTATGACAATACATAATGAAATAAAATAAGTTTTACAATCAAATAGCATACATAATTTTCCAAGCTCAGTTGATTCTTATAAGGACTGCTCGTTAACACTTTATGTACTGAATTATGAATTCATGAAAATTTTATCTCCTAAAGCATTTTTTGTGAATTCTTTAAACTACATTAGAAGATTTACATAATCATTTAATAAATTTTAGAAGGATTTTAGAAGTACTGAAGGATTTAAAAGGATTAATCAAATTTGAATTTATAGAGATTTTGTGCAATATTTATAACCCCACTTAAATCTTTTATTTTAAATATTTTTCTAAGTATTTTGTAGAATTAGGAAATGTACAAATATTACTCTATATGTCTCTTATATATATGGCTCTTACAATAGAAATATAGAAATACTTCCGAATTGAAAAATTCCCCCTTGTGTAACCAATAATGCTTTCACAATAAGATAAAGTAATGTATCTATAATTCATTTTAAACTGTATTACAACTAATCGATGTATTGAATGAATTTTATAATAAATTATTTTAATGGTACTTATAAGTACGGCAGAAGGTAAAGGGTTAAAATAGCACTTCCCATCGATTTTCTTTTTCTCCAAGTGCTTGATTCTGTTTTCTTTGAAAATGGTAGGATAACACGTGAACTCAGAGAGAAAGATTTCAGGCACTCACACATTTGACTCCCATGATGGCTAAGACCCGGTACCGGATTTTCTTTCGCCAATGAAATGGTAGTAAAACGATCCAAATAATGGATACTTTTACCTGGCAACGTGGTCGATACCAACCATTTTAGGTCATATAACTTGATGAATCTGAGAAACATAACAACCTTAGCAAGTGTAATTCACATCTAAAAACATACTCTATTAAGTAAACGAAGTTATATTTCTGTACATGAAAGACTGTATATCTAAATAAATATGAAAGTTAGTGCTTATCTTATTACAGATGTTACAAAACACACTTTTTCAAAGAATTCTATTCAGACGCGTAATACTGTGATCGTTTGAATACCGACATTGCTTCTTCTTCACTTGGCACAACTTGCTTCTGTTACCTTGTAGATAGCGCGACCTGTCTGGAAAAATACATACGTGGATCGTTTTACCCGCTAGGATCATTTTAGGCCACCTTCCCCTAACATTAAAATAACTTGTTATAAAATCCAGTTAATACATCGATTAGTAGTAATACGGTTTAGAATGAGTTGTAGATGCATCACTTTATCTACTTCCAAAAGCATTATTGGTTACACAAAACAAAAATATTTTTAAAAGGATGATTTCTTTTGCCTTTGCATCTTTTCAGGTTCCTTGGCGTTGGGAGGCGCGGAAGATTTTTCAATTCGGAAGTAGTTCTATATTTCTATTGTAAGAACATTATATTTGTTCTTAATTCTCTAATATTCTTAATTGTACATAATGCAAAAAAAAAAAAAAAAAAAAAAAAATGAGTGGAGTTATAAATATTGCACGAAATTGCTATAAATTCAAATTTAATTAATCCATCTAAATCTTTCATGAATTCAAAATTCAGTGCATAAAGGTTGAAGCGAGATTTTTTTCATCAAATAACCGAAAATTTATCCTGTATTAAACAGGACTGCGTAGTAACCGTTCTTTTATTAAACGTGATATTTTTGCATTATTCTTATGGGCGATGTTCAAGGGATCGGTAAAAATCCTCGTATTAACCACAAGCGTTTTAACTGGGTTTTATATCCAATTTAATAGTTAAATTAGTCGTAAAAAGTGCGATAGTGATATGTCATAAAGGTTTTTTTTCCACGAAAAGGTTCACGTGCTCTGCAGCGAGATCTATTTGAGAGAATGGAACCAAATTATGTGGGAAGATTTAGCGTGATATTTTTCATCAAAGAACCGAAAATTCATCGCGTTTTAAACAGGATTGGGTAGTAACCGTTCGTTTATTAAACGTGATATTTTTGCATTACTCTTATGGGCGATGTTCAAGGGACCGATAAAAATATGCGTATTAACCATGAACGTTTTAACTGGGTTTTATATCCAATTTAATAGTTAAATTAGACGTAAAAAATACGATAGAGATATGTCATAAAGTGTTTTTTTCCACGAAAATTTTCACAGAGAATAAAATCTGCAAATGACACTTTTTTAATTTTTATGTTTTAAGTAATATAAATTAATGGTTGTAACTAATTATCTTTCATTTTTTAAAATTAATTAACGCATATTGAACTTTATAAAATTAACAGTGCAATTTAAAATGTGCACATTAATATTAAATTCCTTATAATTAATTTTGGGAGAATATTTTACACTAAATAAAGTGCATATTTTTAGTTTACGGACTGTACCCATGCAATATCTCATGATAAAGTAATTTCAAATTATATTTGCTTTTGAATAGAAATTAGTGTTATATTACACACCAGATTAATATATTTAAGTATACTGTACATTGCAAAGAATATATGAACTTTAATAAATATTAAAAATATTTTTCATTAAAAGTATTCTTAGATTCCTTATACATATGCTTCCATTGAATGTAAATTTTTAGTTTCTGACAGATGTATTAAAGAAAGTGATTTTCCCTTCAAATCGGATAAATTATTTTTTATATTAAATTATAAATGTCATAACATATATTTTAATATTTAGTACATAAGTACTAAATATTGTTGTAAAGGGAAACCGGATGGTCGCGTGTGAGCTTTCTGAAAGGATTGGCCAATGGTCTAAACATCACAAACGTTTATTACAACACGGAGGACATCACGATGCACAACACTAGCACATATAAATAACACTTATAACTGTCCCATTCCTCATGGGGTTTCGTTCGTTACTTTACGACCGGGAGGGTCCGCGGCTGTTCACAGGTTTTTCTTAACTCACATTCCTAGGTGAAGCTGTCCCAAGTTCTGCCTGATTCTCATCTTTTGGCCACAGATAGCGCTTCTATAGGTGAGAGGGCGTGTACAAACATCGCACCTCCCCCATTCAAAGTTTTGATTTAGTCTTTAAAGACTAATCAAAATCTAATGGAATCTCTATAAACATTTTAGTAAACACACTATTAATAAAAATCAAAATTACAATACTTACTTAACATAAGGATAAATAAAAAAAACTAAGGTACTGTGCAATATGAAATTATGATACCAGTACTAATACGTTAGAGTTCTAGAATAAATATTTTAAAGTTCAAATAATAATGTTCAATCAATTAATGTCCACAAAAGTCAAAGTCAGAAAAGTCTTGGAGGTAACATATAATCACAAACAAAATAAATCAAAAGTTTATCGTAAGGTTTTTTTTTTTTTTTTAAGGCAAAGTTTCTTTCATTTAAGTCCAATGTGAGGCATATAGTCTACCTAATGAGTCCGCATTAGTGTGGAGTTTTCCACGTTGATAGGCTATGTCGGCTTGAAATCGCTGCAATGCCAGAGCCCACCTTTAAAGGCGCGCACTTTGGGATGCGCAATCGGTCAAGAATTTCAAAGGGTTGTGGTCACTCACAACAGTTATTTGCGAACCATATATATAATGTTCAAAATTTTTTAGAGCGAAAATAACCTCGTAGGCTTCCTTCTCTATAGTGGCATAACATTCTTGGCATTTCGATAGTTTTTTGCTGATGAAAGCAATGGGATGTTCTTGGTCACTTTCATCTTTTTGAGATAGGCAAGCACCTATCGCGTACGATGAAGCATCTGCATGTATGATGAAGGGTTTTGTAAAGTTTGGTGAATAACAAATTGGCGTTTGGCTGATTGCCTGCTTCAGATCACGGAAAGCTGTTTCACACTGCTCAGTCCAGGTAATTTCATTAGGAGCACGTTTTTTTTGTAAGTTCAATCAATGGTCGGGCTATTTCAGAGAATGTCGGGATATAGGACCTATAATAGGACAGAAGGCCTAATAAACTTCTGACATCTTTCTTGGATTTCGGTACCGACACTTCTAAATTTTGGATGGCTGCTACTTTCTCTGGATCAGGAGCATGTCTGCCTGATCCTACCACATGTCCTAGGAATTTTATCTGGGATCGTGCAAACACACATTTCTGAAAATTTACTGTCAGGTTTGCTTCTTCGAGGGTTGTCAGAACAGCGTCTAGGTGCTCGAGATGATCAGTCCTGTTATCAGAAAAAACTACCACGTCATCTATGTACGTTTCGGCGTATTCTCTATGTTGGACTAAAGTGCGATTCATGGACCTTTGAAACGTGGCTGCCGCGTTAAGTAGCCCGAACGGCATGACTACGAAGGAATATTGTCCTCGGTGTGTGAAGAAAGACGTTAAATGTTTGGAGTCTTCACTTAATCTTATCTGCCAGTACCCTTTCAGTAAGTCCAACAGGCTGATGAATTTCGCTGGAGCGACCTTGTAGAGCAAGTCCGTAGCGTTAGGCATAGGGAATGAGTCGACTTCTGTCTGGGAGTTTAAATATCGATAGTTCACAGATAATCTAACTGATGAGTCTTTTTTGGCTACACATACGATCGGGTGAGCATATTCACTCTCCGAGTGCTCGATTAGTCCTAAATTTAATAATTCTTCGATTTGTCTGTCGACTTCACTTTTGAGTGCCTCTGGGATTCTGTAGGGCTTCTGATGTTTTGGTTGGTTATCAGGTTTTTAATTTAATTTTATGTTCTCCTACATTTGCAATTTTAGGGATTCCCGACTGAAGGTTGGAGTGTCTACGTAATATGTTGATCAGTTGCTCCCTCTCATCTTCTGTTAAATGGTCCAAGTGTAATTTTTGGTGGAGGTTATTTGGACCGTCTTTACTAATCTGCGGAATGTTTTCGATCTCGCCAAAATCGATATCATCATCATAGATGACGCCTATGTGTGTTGTCTGAGCTTTTAATTCTCTGATTTTATTCGCGTGTAAATGCTTTATACTATTATCTGGCAATTGTACTAAATAGCTATAGGGAGATTTCTTTTCAAGTATCGTAGCTGGTGCTCTCCACCTAGCGTATATTTTGTGATTACTGTCCGGAATTAATACAATAACTTGATCATTTGGTTTAAATTCTTTATGTCTAGCTTTCCTGTTGTGATAATAAGCGTAAGCCTGCTGCTGATCCTTGAAAGAAATTCCGGCATGCTCGGCAGCTTTTTCTAACTTTATTTTCAGGTCATTTAAATAATTGGTAACTGAGCCTAACTGGCCAATTGGTAGAGGTGTTTCGTTGCTCCATGATGACTTTAATATGGAAAGAGGACCAGTTGGACGCCTACCATATAACATTTGGAATGGACTAACGTTCGTCGTAGCATTTGGTACCTCCCTGTATGCCCACAACGAAAAGGGTATGTGTTTATGCCAACTTCCGCATTTTCTCTTATAACATGATGTATCATTCCTTTAAGTACGCCATTCCATCGTTCCACTAATCCATTTGACTGTGCGTACCCCGGAACGGAAAAACGCGGGGACGTCCCTAAACGTTTCATAAATTCTTTCGTGAGGGCCGAAGTGAAGTTTTTACCCTGATCGCTAGCTATTAATTTGGGAATTCCGGTCCGTGAAAATATCTGTAAAAGGGCATCGCATGTAGATTTAGCAAAAAGATTTCGTAAACAGACCGCTTCCGGCCAACGCGTGCACTGGTCTACCGCGATTAGTACGTACTTGTATCCTCCACTAGCCGGTTATATTGGGCCTATTATGTCTATATTTACAATCTGCATTGCCTCGTCAGGACGAGTAACTGGGGTTATTGGTACATTATCAAATTTATTTGCTTTCGCTCGAAGCTGACAGGACAAACATTTGTCGCAAAACTCGCTCAAATCTGTCTTAATCCCAGGCCAAAAAAGAATATTTTAATCTTTCAGTGGTCTTTCGTTTTCTTAAATGTCCACCCCAGGGGCTTGAATGAGCGAGCTCTAGCAACTGCTTTCTACGCGGCTCGGGCACGAGCAATTGATGTACCGTTTCCCCTAATATTTTGTCACGATGGTATAACAGATCGTCCTGAACAAAATAATTATTACGCTCATTTTTGGCATCTGTCCAAAACTGATTTAGCGATGCATCCATCTTTTGTTCCCATTTAAATTTTTCCGATTCGTTCGTGAAATTTCTGGTATTTTCATTGCCATCGTTATCAATATTCTCGTTTTCATTTCCTATTTTAACCTGCTCGGCCTCCGTAGCAGCGCAAGCTAAATCTAAATCTACCGCGTTGTTTTCTCTCGTACGGGGCAAATTTATAGTACTGAAATCATTGATTGTGGTGTCGGGTTCATTACTTTCGCTTATTGTGCTTAATTCCTTATGAGCATTTAGAGATAACAGTAAATCATTAATTAAATTATCAACCATCGCGCACGTTATTACTATTTTTGGGAACAGCCTACAATGTACTTTATCTGCTGCTATGCTTAATGGAATGTTTATTAACGGTGCTCTTAACTCATGTCCGAAAGCTGATTTAAGTATAATTGAACCGTATGGTACTTTAAAATGCTCCGGTACACAATCGCTCTTTATAATTAAAATCTGAGTACCGGTGTGAATGACCCCTTGCAAAATTTTATTCTCAAATTCTAAGTCTGTAAATTGGAGTGGTTCAATTAACTTTCTCTTTCTCGCACCCGTTCTAAATCAAATACATTCCGCGACATTACTCGGGCTGACAGCGCATTTTCGTTCGTATTTTTTTCTGATTTATTACCCTTCCCAACTAAAGAATTACAAATTGATACGTGGTGTAATTTGGAACACATCCTACATTTAGTTTTTTCGGTACAATATTTAATTACGTGTTTTCGCTTTAAGCACGCAAAACATCTACCGTCAGCTTTCAATTTATTAATTCTTTCCTGAATTGAATATCTGTCACATTTTTCAGTTAGATGATTATCTGACCTGCAAAACAAACAAACATTCTCTAAGGCAAACACTTCAGCTACGCCAGATGTCTTGTTAATCTGTTTACATTCCGGTAATATTTCTGATAAGTACTTTGGCCTTGAATGATGAGAAGATAAATTTATAATTTGTGTTTGTTTTTCCCTAGCCTCCAAATCATTTCGGATAAATGTTAATAACTTATCCACGCCGTAATTCTCTTCAGAATTTTTGACACTTTCTCTATTGAACTCAAGCGATAAATTATACGGTAATGTTTTTAAAATTATCGAAGACAACAATGCATCAAAACTGTCCGCTTCTATTTCTAATGACCTTAGGCTACGAATCTGCGTTTGAATAGCGTCATATAATTTACGTAATGACATGACGTCATGCGATTTTGTAATCGGTTTTAAAGTTAATAGCGTATTAATATGACTGGTAATAATTAAATCTTTTCTACCAAATTGTCTTTTAAGTAAGTCGACTGCTTCTATGTAATTTTTATCAGATAACGCAAAACCCGATATAGAATTATACGCGCTCCCTCCTAAATAACTGAATAAATAATTCATTTTCTCAGTATTTGAGAGGTGTTCGTTGTCATGTACCGCTGTTTTAAACGAGTTCCAGAAATTCTGGAAAAGTTTAATATCTCCATAATATTTCTCAATTTTAAATGTCGGTAGTTTGACCGTGTTAGGAAATTCTACGCACCTATTTGTGGGACATACAGGGGTGGGGGGGGGTTATTTTTGTTTTAGTTTTTTATTCACTCTGAACTTCCAGACCGTAATTTTTTCCTGGTACTCTAGTGACGCTTTGGCATCTTTTTCGACTTCAGATAAATCATTAATTAATGGTAAGTTCTCGTTATCTTCTTGCTTCAAATCGCTAGCTTTCTGTTCTAACATCGCCAAATTTTCTTCGAGATCGTCTAAGTTTGGCGTTTCGGACACAAAATTATCTTCGATTTTTTAATTATTGACGTAATAGAACTTTTAGTGACTCCGCGAGCTTTTTTTAATTTTGAGAGCTTGTCTGCCATACTTAAAGTAATGTAATAAAATCTTACCTCCGTAAAAAGATAATCCGACAGGGATAATATAGGGAAAAGATAATCCGCAAGTCCAGGGGAAAAATAATCCAGGGATAGCGAAAGGATAATCCGCACGTTAATACTTCTTATTGGCCAAATCCAAATCCCACAATACTTCTGACGCCAGTGTAAAGGGAAACCGGATGGTCGTGTGTGAGCTTTCTGAAAGGATTGGCCAATGGTCTAAACATCACAAACGTTTATTACAACACGGAGGACATCACGATGCACAACACTAGCACATATAAATAACACTTATAACTGTCCCATTCCTCATGGGGTTTCGTTCGTTACTTTACGACCGGGAGTGTCCGCGGCCGTTTGCATGTATTTCTTAGCTCACCTTCCTAGGTGAAGCTGTCCCAGGTTCTGCCTGATTCTCATCTTTTGGCCACAGATGGCGCTTCTATAGGTGAGAGGGCGTGTACAAACATCACAATTGTGTTTGATTATTTAAAAAGAAATCAAGAGACCTAATCGAAGCTTATATATAAAGAAAGCTCTTCACAAAAGTATATGTCCACCATGTATCTTCCATATTATTTTAGTTGTAATTTCCAAATACAAATACAAGGTGGCCGTAATTAAACTGACAACACCAGAGCGCTCTGCAGTACCATCTATTTGAGAGAATGGAACCAAATTATGTGGGAAGGTTAAGCGTGATGAATTTCATCAAAGAATAGAAAATTTATCGCGTATTAAACAGGATTGCGTAGTAACCGTTCGTTTATTAAACGTGATATTTTTGCATTAGTCTTGTGGACGATGTTCAAGGGACCGCTGAAAACCGCATATTAACCATGAGCGTCTAAACCGAGCTTTATATCCAATTTAATAGTTAAATTAGACATAAAAAGTACGATTGACATATGTCATAAAGGGATTTTTTCCACGAAAGAGTTCACAGAGAATAAAATCTGCAAATGACTTTTTTTTAATTTTTATGTTTTAAGTAATATAAATTAATGGTTGTAACTAATTATCTTTCATTTTTAAAATTAATTAACGCATAGTAAACTTTATAAAATTAACAGTACAGTTAAAAGTGCACATATTAATGTTGAATTTCTTATGGTTAGGTTGTGGGAGAATTTTTTTAAAACTATATAATGTTTATATTTTTAGTTTACTGTCTGTATTCATGGAATATCTCATGATAAAACAATTTAAAATCCTATGTGCTTTCGAATGGAAATTACTGGTTTATTACACATTATTTTATTAAACATACCAGTTTTATTACACATTTATTTAGTTTATGGTCTGTACTCATAAAATGTCTCAAGATAAAATAAATCCAAATTCTAATTGCCTTTAAATAGAAATTACTGTTGTATTAAACACCATTTTAATATGTTTAAATGTGCTGTACATTGAAAAGAATATATGAATTTTAATAAATATTAAAAATGGATTTCATTAAAAGTAATTATGCGATTTCTTATACATATACTTCCATTTAATGTATATTTTTAATTCCTGACACATGTTTTAAAGAAAGCGATTTTCACTTCAAATCGTATAAATTATTTTTTATATTAAATTATAAATATCATAACATATATTCTAATATTTAGTACTTTGACTTTTTTAAATGAAATGATGCGGTTTAATCGAAGCTTATATATAAATTCTCCACAAAAGTATATGTCCACTATATATCTTCCATATTATTTAAGTTGCAATTCTCAAATACAAATACAAGGCCGTAATTAATTAACAACAGTCAGAGTGCTCTGAAGCGCGATATATTTGAGAGAATGGAGCCAAATTATGTGAGAAGATTAAACAAGAAGAGGAAGAAGGACTCCTCGAAGAAAAAGGTCCCAAAGTCACCGCTAGGTGAATATACTGTGCAATAGAAAAGAGAGTTTTAAAAAATGGCGAATCAATACTATAATAAAATTACATTTTATTTAGCACATTCGAATCCGGTTCCATGTGGCAGCCATTTTTGTGGACTTCATACAACATTATGTGCACTCATGTACAACAGCAGAAAGTAAGATGTCTGCAGGAATCTCCCGCACACTCGGTATTATGTTATCCTTTAACATATCCAGGTTCTGGAAAACTATGTGATAGACCTTGGACTTTAGGTAACCACATAGCCGGAAGTTGCATGGGGTAAGATGAAAGGACCTAAGGGGTCATGCAGCTGGAAAGCAGCGGCTTTTTATTGCGGATTTCTGTCGTAGCAGCTGCAGTACCCACAAAACGATGTGTAGAGGGGCTCCATCTTGCATTAAAATAATTTTATCTAGGCATTGTCTTTGCTGATGTGCGGTAATGACAAAGTTATTTAATATTTTACGACGTCTGTTTGGTAACAGAAAAGGTTACCGGCAAAGGACCGTTATCTTTACGCATTTTTTTGCGCGTTCTAAAAGCACGAAGAGCAGTAGACGCGTTGCAGTGGTTGGGGTAAAAGAATTTGACAAGTAATGCGCGCTCGACTAAAGAGGAAGACATTATTGTACATAACTTTCAATCATATGGTTTATAAATGTATCAAATTGCCTTTAAAAACCAACAAGTTGGCATTGCGACAAAGGATATGTAACGTGAAAATTGAATAACAAACTTCTTCTTCTGCTTCTTTCTTTGGGACTCAGTTATTGAAATTGCAAATAAAGAGCATTTATCTTTGTTTATATAAAGTTTTAGATTTTTTGAAATAGCTGCTGTACTGAGCTTGAATTAAATCGTTAAATGAGCTAAATAAAAAATAATTTTATTTCAGTATTCATCCTGAATTTTTTAAAATTCTCTTTTATATTACACATCTCCACATATTTCTCAAGCGGTGACTATTCGAACTATTTTTCTTTAGTGGGATTGTTCGTATGCCGTCTTGTTTAATCTTCCCTAAAAAAAATGGCACCATCATTTCAATTAGATTGCTGTACTTAACACTCTGATTACAATCAGTTTAATTATGTCCACTTTGTATTTTCATATCCGATAGGACTGCGGCACCTGTCCCTGCCAGCGAAGACACTCACGAGCTAATGCTAATCGTATGGGGAGCGATTTGTCTAATATCCAGTTTGCAATTCCACATTTTTAAATATTTTTTTTCGCATTAGATAGCTAAGGTCCGTCTCTACATCACACCATTTTTTACCTTTTCGATTTTGGTGTCAAATATTTTTATAAAGTTACTTTCACTTTTGAAACCGGTGTTGAAAATGAAAGTGTCATTCTAAAAAATATCTGCAACCAAAATCGAAAAAGTAAAAAAGCTGCGATGTAGAGACGGATCTCGGATATCCAATGCAAAAATAATTATTTAAAAATGTCGAAATGCAAACGAGATATTAGAAAAATCCCTCCCCATAGGATTAGCATTAGCTCGTGTCTTCGCCGGCAGGGACAGGAGCCTTAAGAAAATGTCAGAAAATGCAAATCGAGAAATTAACGACATACTTAATGCGAAATCATGAATAATCTTGCTCACCACTACCAAATAAATACAGATTCCGTTGGAATTTCGTTGATAAAACCATGGTTAGCGAACCCCAAGTTAAATCTGTGATAGTATTAATTGTGCCCTGAGGTTTCGAATAGATGGAACGGGAAACCGTTATGATAGAGGTTTTTAATCCTTGTGGCAATGGTGTACGAGAAGCCGCACGTGAGAGTACTGTAAAATAAAACGTTCTGAATGCCTTTCACTATACTTTCTCAGAGAGAAAAACTACCAATTGTGAATAAAGTATCGATTTTATGATCTCTCGAAATAAAATACGAAATGATTGCAACAGTAAACTCTTTTCGGAGATTGTACAACGGGTTATAAAGTCTTGTCCACACTTTGTTCGTGCAAAATTAAAGAATGCTCGCATCTGGCCATTCAACAGTAGGTTAAGAGGCTGGAATTCGCTCGATCATGAATGAAGCAAGTCACCATGACTATTCTTACAGAAGTTCCACCACTTTCTCAAATTTATCTTTATTCTGATTTAAATATGTGCAGTGTATATTAGGTGATGAGAAAAAATTTACACTGAACGGTCCGGTGTTGGTGTTGTTTTATCACGGCCGATTATCTGCACTAGGGATATAGGCTCGGGGGGGGGGGAATACCCTCCGTGGGGGTTTTTCTAATGGAACCTAACGCATATTTACACAAGGAAATCCGAGGTTCGAAGAAAACCACGGAAAACTCCGAACGATTAGGCCGACGGCGCGATTGAATTCGAACCTAGCACTTCCCGTCTACCAGCTTCGAGAGCAGAACCCCTCTGCCACTGGTGGGGCCTGAACCACCCGAATGGGTTCAATTCTAGATGGCATGATCCGACAATGGAGCCGAAGTATTTCTTGAAGAAAAATTTCGGAGGCTTTAACTGCATGGTTTGGGGAACCATTAATGCACCAGGAATTGTTTTATTGTCCTTCGTATCATCAAAAATCTACAAAGCATATCAAGCCTTGCTTCAAAATAATTTTCTGCTTTATTTATGTGATTTACATATCTCAAGTGGATAATGTATCGGTTCATGCTAGTAAAAGCAGGAAACAATGGGGGTCTACTAAAAAAGTCACTGTAATGGATTAGCCGGTATGTTCACCTGACTGCAATCCTATGTAACATGTTTAAAGAATTCTTGTGCGTAGAATTTATTATACAAACATGATTTATACTTCAGCTACGGAATTAAAGATATGTATTGTAAATGCTTGGGGGAATTTGGTACATAACACTTATGAAAAATAGAATTTTTGATGTAATTCGTGAAAAGGGTCCCTATTTAGTTCATAGTTTGTATGGACCTATATTTATGTGTTAAGCTAAATGTTTTTTTTATTATTTTCAAATATGTAGTTAATTAATGAATTACTATCAAAATTTTCATTCGAATTTTGCATTTCTTCCATTTTATTTCATTTTATATTGTTGTATTATTGATTTTCCTGTACATAATTTCAAGGCATGATTTCGTGGGGCGGACTATACTTTTGTGGAGCCCTTTATTAATTGTATTGCATAGTATTCACATTTGAAATACTAATTAGGCAAATTTTGTATTAAAAGTGAATCTGCTATTTTTCATATATAGAATAACAAATAATATTTAAAGTTACTTTAACAAAACGAATGTCTTTTAGCTATTTTTATTATTTATTTGAACATAAATGAATGAATTAATTTTCCAATTTATGTAAATGTACTTAAAGCAATGCTTAGATGTTTCTTTCCGATACTCTGATTTGAATTCCAGCCTGGAAAATGATCGAAAAAATCAATTATTTGATTTTTACTTTAGTCTTACATTTAGTATTTTTTGTTTTATCTCTTCTACAGAAACTTTGCGTAAATGGTTTCATGAAAAGAGATAAGAATAAAATATATTCGTTTTAAATTTCATTGGTTCTTAATATATTAAATTGTTATCCAATACCCTGTGCGTTTCTATTATTCTGATAAGAGATTCCTGTATATTTTCAACGCTTATTTATAGGAATTGCTTTTGAAAGTATGGAAAGAAAATTGCTCTGTGAAAATTCTGTAACTTTAAACCAAAAATAAAACTGTTAGACGAGTATCTAGATTAACATTATAATAAAATATTGAAGTTTGAGTTTTTAATAAAATTTAAAATTTTTATCTTCTTTTTGATCTATTAAATTTTTTTCTGATATGTTGATCGTTAGAAAACATATAAATAATTATTATCACATAAAATTTTATTAAGCATATGACTTTGGATTTTTAAATATAAAACCTTCAAATATATTACACAATAATTGAATCAGTATCTAGAAGAAATTTAATGTATGTTACAAATATAAAAATTCACCAAAATGAGGCTAAATCTGTTAATGTCATCGATTAGAGATTAGGGCGAGCCGAAAAGATAGAATTTTTATTTTGGGATTCATATGAATTCGGAAAATTGTATTATCCCGTCAATAGTAATTGTACAAAATATCAGTTACATTGATTACTATCTTTTGCCTCCTGAAGATTGCCAAAATTTCGAAAAACTTTCAAAAACTGCCATGTTTCAATAAAATTAATTAGAAAAATTAGAAATAGGGGCAATTGTTCTCTAAAAACGGCCAAACGGTCCTTCATTCCATCATAATTAACTGTAAAAAAATTAAGCAGATGGGTTAAAATCTATTGTCTTCTCAAGACTGCCAATTTCTTTCAAAAAACAGCAAAACAAGATGTTTAGATACAATTTTTTTTTATTAATGCAAAAATACATTTAGTTAAGTACTTACTTCATTATTCATTATTAATTAATTAAATCGCTAAAAACCAACGTTTGAACACACAATATATAAATTCAGCACAGTGAACATAGACCAGACGTATACGTTTTGTGAGTACTGTGATTCACAACATCAGAGTATAATATCAATGTATAAAATCAACACACCCGCCCCCCCCTACCCACCCACCGACGACATGCAAGACGCATGTAACGTATCCAGCGTTTTCTGGAGTTAAAAATTTTGCTATTTCTTCATAACATTTTCAGGATGTATAATGTATAGTAGGCTCAAGAAAGTGAATCTAGATGTTTGTATATTTCTCTTGCTGTTATATTGTTAAAATTTGTAAAAATTTATATAAGCAAGATATAGCTTAATTAAAAAAAAATAAAAGTGGTATAAATGAAAAAAAATTAGGTCCGTAAAGCACAACTATCTGAAGTATAATTTGATACCAAAAAGTTTGCTTTACATGCAGAAATCCTTTTGTAATCATGCGCGCAACATGTGATTAATTTTTTTTTTCTCGACAAGTTTAAAAACATCTCCAGAAATGAGCTTTTCCCGTCATGATCTCAATAAATAAATAAATAAATAAGTAATAAAATAAATAATTATATAAGTAAAAAATGAAGAAACACGTGTCAAATGAAGACACACAGGTCTTTAAAACTGTGTTTATATAATGTATAATTTTTTAGATATAAAATTACAAGTATGGTCTTTTTCATTTTTAGATATTTTAAGAGTCTTATGTTCTGATAATTCTCATTTTATTTCAAAAATGATATATTTAATAACAGAAAACAAATAATGCATTTCGAAATATAAAATTCTTTAAAATAGATTTTTTACAGCAAATGGATAATTTATTCCATTTTTTGGCTAACAATGTTTAGCAAAAATTGTAATTTTCCTTACGTATTACAAATGACAAATTTCTTAAAGTTAAAGAGCATCTATTATTTTCTGTACTTTTATTAGATATTTATTTCACCATATATATATTTTATAAGTATATATGAATAGAGAGAATCTATATCACGTAAATATGGAATTATATGGTTTTATGAAAAGATGAAACGAAATCTAATCAGACATTAAATATATAATTAATCATTATAAATGTATGTATTCAGAAATAATTAAGTACTCTCAATATTTTAATTCATAATCTCTATATTTGGTTATGTCTTATTGACTTATGTATTGATTTCAAATAAATTTATAGATTAACATAAAAATATTTTAGTTAAAGTCCTATCAAAAATCCACTATCTGAAATCCATGCAACAAAAAATTTTAAAGAACCGTTTATAGGATTCCTTTATACCCTCGAAACATCCCAACGGCTGGATGGATTTTAATGAATCAGGTCTCTATCATTTTGTCTTTACGGCCCGATGGTTATAGGCTAGGTTTGGTTCTTATAAATTCAAAGTGGCGGCCGTAAAACTCAAAATAGTGGTAGAGACGAAAAAAAAATTACACACCCTATTGAATGGAATATCATTGGATAGGTCTTTCAAAATGAAGACGATGTTTCATTTACTATTTTACAGTCAGAAGCTCCGTTAAAATATTATATAACCTGGAAGTTGTGTATGTAGGATCTGTAGTTTTACTGACACTCTAACCATCATAGACATCTATAGACCTCATTAAAACAGTTTTTATATGTAGGAACTAACAATTAAATACAACTTAAAAGTCATCAATACAAGTAAATAATTAAAAAAGTTAAGTAATAAGTAATATAAACAATTAATATAAAAGATGTTTAAATCAATTCCTACTTAATAAGAGAATATTAAGAGGTCAATAAGAGAATTTTTTTCTCCCATTCTTCTTTCCTCTTGAGTGGCACTTAAAATGACTTGATCAAGAAGAGGGCTCTCTCGATTATTGAAAATTAATTAATTTAATTTAATTAATGAATTAATATTTAAAAAAACTGGATTAACATTAAGTGTCATCCACTACAAGTAAAAAAACATTATTTGAGCTTGATTGGATGAATAATAAGTATTATATTAACGATTGAAAATTTGAACAAGATATGTGTAGCGAGAGTGTGAGCTAATAACAGGAATTGAAAAAAAAATTCACATTGATGAGAAATAATTAATTAGTTCGCATTTTATGCAGTCGGGTTTTTTGATTTTTTAATTTTAATTGTTTATGTTAATTTATGCTTGGAAATGAAAACTACGAAAACTGTACATTCTCTTCCAACAAGCTTGCGCAATTTTTTTCATTAAAGCACATAGAAAAAAAGACGAAATTAGTCTTCTTTAAATGAGTTTCGTAAATACACAAAACTGGGAAAAAAACGTGAAAAATTTTCTGTGGACATTTCTCACAATTTTGCCTCTATTACTTTTAAATTTGTGTCCTATTTTATATTTTAATTACATTTTTAATCAATGTTATATTTTTTTGTTAAATGAAATTTTTGAAAAATGTTAAGAAATTCAGCAATATTGTGAGTGTGACTTTTCAAAATAACATTCTGAGGATAGATAAATATACAAAATGTAAGAAGTTCTATTAAAATAATTCAAAATATATTGCTAATATATTTAAAATTTATAAACCTAAAAATAGTACTTTATGAAAAAAAAAATTATCTAAGAAACGATTTGCATTTTTATTCCATACATCGCTTAAAAGTAATAATCTATATTTCGAGCTATCTAATAACAAAGATTAATTTCCATTTATCACTGCCAACTGATTTATTTAAAGCATTTGGAAAAGAAATGTAAGAATTGGTCAATGAGTGTGAATAATAATATAATAAAAAATATGAGAAAATTTCTCTGCAAAGCGATTTATTAAATTCTGATTTATTTCTCTCTTTCCTTTTGGACATTTATATATCGTATGGTGAAATCGGTAACTAATTTGGTAAAAAAAATTCTAGTTTGAAACTCATTTAGAAAATTTATGTAAATCTCCCCTTATAATACTTTAACACATAGTTTCTTACATGTATACGTACATTGAAACAAGTTCGCGATTCAAATTCATATGAAATAAAATTAAAAATCTGCTTTATCAAATATTGAGGATAATATGTACTTTAGTAATATATATTTATAAAAACGCGCTCTCGTAATTTGTTTTAAATTACACTATTATAAAAGAAAATATCTCCTACAAAAATATTAAAATTAGTTTATAGTATTATTGTTCAGGTTTGTGTCATAACTATGATAAAAATTTCACAGCGCAGATATATCGCATAACATTTTAAACTCAATATTTATAGTTTATGAAACATTAAATGCATTTAAAATATGATACGTGTCATTCCGTGTCAAATAGCCTCAAATTGGATACGGTCCCTTCTTGGCCACATTCAATTTTAGTGCAATCGCAAAAGAACGTACATATAGGCGTAAGATGGACATCCGTAAACTTTCAAAGTCAGAAGTAGTACAGTTGAGGAACCAGGAGTGTTTAGGTAGAGTTCACCATTTTCCTGTCGCAGGAAAAACAGTGACATTTCCAAGTTTGTAATCTTACTGCTAATCTTACAATATAAATTATATATCGCAAATATGTAATCTATTACAGTCTTTTGAGATGGAAAATATAAAGATAGCATTAAAAATAAGAGATCAATACATTCATCCCTATTTGGCCTCAAACCAGGTCATACAGCCCGTCGCCATGAATTTGATTCGAACATTATTATTATGTGATTTTTACTTGTTACAAGTTGTACCTACTAAACATATTACACAAATAAAAATGGGCTTTATCTTTGCTAAAATAAAGTTTAAAAAAATCCTGGAACGAAATTTTTCCGAATTTGATATAATTTCTGTTTGACCTTCCTTCTAATAATAGAAAAATAATAGAAAAAATAAATTTTATCGCAATATTATTAAATAACAAAAATTGCTTAGTTTATAAGTTATGAAATATGTACATTTAATAAGTACATTTGAAATAGAAGTATTAAATTTATCATTGATAGGGTATTTTAATTTATTAATACTTTCTTTTTTTATATAAACCTTTAATTAAATTCAGATGTATGTGAAATGCAAAGGTAACTTAAATAATAAAATGTTTTTTATGGTTCCGGACTTAAAAAGTAACTAGTATGTTGTGGCCATCACAAAACTTTCTTCTATATAAATCACGTCAATTTAGTACAAGAAATAACGATTTAGCACCAATTCATATCAAAGTATATCTGAATTTGAAGTTGGATAAAAATTCGCGCATTAGTTCTTGAGATAGAGCTATAGCGGAAATTCTGACAAAATGTAGCATAGCAGCGCCACCTGTTGAGCGATTTACACGAAAAGTAAACAGCACTAAACGATATCAAGGTATACCTGAATCTGAAGTTTGTTGAAAATCCAAGCATTAGTTCTTGAGATAAAGCTATTGCGGAAATCGCAAAAAATACAGCATAGCAGCACCACCTGTTGAGCGATTTACACCAAAAATTAAACAGCACTAATTAATACATCAATTCATGTCAAGGACTAACTAAATCTGAAGTTTGATGAAAATCCGTGCAATAGTTCTTGAGATACAGCTCTTGTGGAAATCGTGAAAAATGCAGCACAGAAGCGCCACCTGTTGAGCGATTTACACTAAAAATTAAACAGCACTAATTTATACATCAATTCATGTCAAGGACTAACTAAATCTGAAGTTTGATGAAAATCCGTGCAATAGTTCTTGAGATACACCTCTTGTGGAAATCGTGAAAATGCAGCACAGCAGCGCCACCTGTTGGGCGATTTGCACCAAAAAATAAGCAGCACTACTCTATATCAGGGACTAACTGAATTTGAAGTTTGATGAAAATTCGTGCATTTTTTCTTGAGTTAGAACTATTGCGATAATCATGAACAATGCAGCATACCAGCGCCACCTGTTGGGCGATTTTCACAAAAAAGTAATCAGCACCAAACTATATCCTGGTCTAACTGAATCTGAAGTTTTATGAAAATCCGTGCAGTAGTTCTGGAGATACAGCTATTGCAGAAATCTTTAAAAATGCCGCATAGCAGCGCCACCTGTAGGGCGATTTTCACCAAAAACTAATCAGTTCCAGTTTATATCAAGGTCTAACTAAATATGAAGTTTTGTGAAATTTCGTCCATTAGTTCTTGAGATAGAGCGCCCACAAAATTTGTGTCACATACAGACAGACAGACGGACGGACAGACAGACAGACAGACAGACAGACAGACTCACAGACAGACATTTTCTAAAAACATGTTTTTTGGAATCTCTGATTCATAAAACGTGTAAATCCGTCGAAAACTGGAATTCGAAAATTTTCATGAAACCAATACTTTCTTCTTGTAAAGATAGAAGAAAGTAAAAATGGAACCATTATAAGATCACTCCTGTGTCTCTCCGTCTGTCTGTCTGTCACAGCCATTTTAATCGTAAACTATGGAACGTGGAAAGTTCAAATTCGGGGAAGTAATAAAGACCATTGACCCACATATTTTCAGATTAATAAACATTCATAAATATATTTACTAAAAAAGTAGAGGGGCTAATTATGCTACTTGAAAAAAAAAATATTATCTTTGTATATCATGAGGGGTATCCTGTGAAAGCTTTTGAAACAATGAACTCAAAAATACATTCCTTTTAATTTTAGGTATTATATTTTCAAAGATATTGTTGAAAATGTAGCGCAAAAATATGTCCCCCCCCCCCATCTAATTCCAAATCTACGGAAACTAAAATTATGAAAAAATTAGAGGTATAGACGTTAATATAAACCTTGCTGGAAAATTATAGCGATTACCCTAGGACACATAGTTTTTGAGTAATTAGCATTTTTCTGTTATAAATTTCGATTTACGGGCATTCAGAAAAATTGTTGATCATCGCTGAATACACCTATCGTTGCAGAAGAATAAACGCATTGTTGATAATGATTTTCGAAAAAAATCATTGGTAATTAGCCGAGTTATTAACCCTTAAATGTACGGTCAGTTTGGACATACACAAGGACAGGGGCGGCGTACTCTATGCCTAGTTAACGACTTTTAATGATATATATGTGTAATGTAATGTCCAGTAACTGTATAAAAGCAATAAATGTCAAATTGTTAAAAACATACAAATTTAAGGGGTCTCGGGACTCTAAAAATTGGAAAATGAAAAAAAGACATTTTCAACATTTAATGTCTTAAAATGTATATGATTTTAAAACACAATTTTAATTGGGATGAATGATATAAGTATGTTCTTTCGTTTCATGTATTTAAAAAATTGCAAGATACAGAATTAGTATTTATAGGGGTCTCGAAACTGTTAGACATTTGTCGAACAAAAAATTAGCATAACAGTTTACGCGCAGGATTACAAAATAAATATTGCAACTAGAATGAAAACTTTGTTGCTTACTTAAACTTCAGATTGTAGTAATTTCCCTAAACTTAAATAAATTTCTATTTAAAGCATTTTTATATTTTTAATGCAATGTCGCATTTAGCTAATACAAAATTTTGAAAATTTCAACAGTAAAATCACCTAAAATAAATATATTTTTTTTAACAGTAAAAAGGAAATTTTAGGTTCAGTTTACACAGACTAACATGAAATATATGTTTTGAAAATTTCATGAAAAAATATTCAGAAGTTTTTGAGGTATCCCGCGCGTTATGCCCCAAAAACGCCATTTGGAAAATAATGACTTTAAAGTTTCGGAAACGCCGCTTCAGCTATTGAGCGGGTATGATTCTAAAAGCCAAAACTTCTGCTCTAATGGGAATTTCAAGGAAACAATTATATCAAAATATTCAGAAAAGATAGGAGTTTAAAATCTAAAAAAATTAAAATTTCTTAAATTTTGAAGCTTTAAGATTCCTGCGACCACTTAATCCTTTCCGGCACGAAGTAATTCTATTTATAAACTTATGAAATAATGAACTGACAACAAAATTTATAAACGAGTTTATTAGAAAATTCGAACTTGCTTATTTTCACGTTCATAATAAAAGGGAAATTTTAATTAAATATTCTTGGTGGCGTTTGTCTGTTTTGGAATTGAAATTGGGTGTCCGTTTTTAAGGGCATCGCCCTCGAAAGATTTAATTAGAATGAATCACATAAATACTGTGGGATTCGCGATAGTTTGGTGTGATTGTATTTCTCAATACGCCTCGAGTGACTTTAAAAGTTAATTAAAAACCTATCTGGAAAAAAAAAAAGGCACTGACCAAGGCCGCGTTTCAACTTTGAGACCTCAACTCGAAGTGCGCTTAGCACAATGTAAAATTTAAAAATTGAACAAAGGTTTTGTTTTAGCTACACTGTAGAAATAAAGGTTATTACTACGTTGAATTTAGTTTATGAAATGCCAAATGAAGTTTAACTATGTACTGCTTTTATTGTCAGTACCGAATTAAGTTCATCATAAACATATTAGAATAATATTAAAAAAAAGAGTTATAGGAATAGCTATATTTGATTTTATTTAGGTTCCATATCTCTTTGAACTTTCATGGTATACCCGATAACACTTTTCTAATATATACACTTATACTCAACCCTACGTTGTATAGTTTTTTACAAAGTCTTAGTATTCTTTTAGCAACCCTTTTTTTTCATAATACAATTACAAATTCATATATTTATTCTATGGAACCCTCTGTGCACGTGTAATGCTCGCACTTGACAGTTTATTTTATTATTAATTTAGAATGCTTTCAGATTTAATGTCCCAAGTTTCGAAATTCTATTTGTGTGTGTGAACTTATTTTCCTAGCAGCATGTTCCTGAATGAATGATAATATCATTATTTAACTTGAAAATAAATTTAGACGACAAGAAAAACAAAACTAATTTTAAACACAAAAAATTGCTTGTTATTTATTTAAAATGCTTTTAATAGTGCCTGTTCGCAAGTTGCGAATTTCTACTTATTTTTGTGAACTTATTTTCCTAATAGTATGTTTACTTCTCCACGAGTCTTTGATTTGCGAAATGTTTTAGATGGCGAAAGAAACAATAAGTAAACACAAGCTATATCATATTTCTATGATATTTTGGTTAATATATAAATTTTGAATGTTCATAATAGAAGCATAAATGATATTTTGGATAAGCATTAAGTAAAGAAATGCTTAGGCTGTAAAATGGATTTAGTGTCAGGATAATAGTATGTTTGTAATAACTTCTATATTTATTACTATAAACTTCGCGGGACAAGATTCTAGTCAATGTTTGAATTAAAGTGAGCCTTTTGCTGTGAATTGCCAGCATTATTTAAGTATTTTAATATTAGAGATTATGCATTCTAGGTTCATAATCAAAGAAAGGACATATAGAGTTCTGGAGATATTTAGGAACAATTTAATTAAAATGTATTCGAAAATTTAATTCAAACGTTCTCCAAACAAATTATGTTTGCAGATAAATGGCACTAAATAAATACAACTTAACCATTTTGCTAATGAAATGACAAAATTAAATTTTGATTTAAACTTCCTAAATGTATATCTTTATTTTTGTAAACTAGTTTTTTCAAATGATCTAAATGATAAATTATACTAAATAATTGTTCATAATTTCCACATCTAAAAATATTTTAATGCAAGAAGATTAAAATTAACATAATGGTTTTTTTTTTATTTTCTTTCAACTTAATTCTTGATTAAAAAATTGTTTCCTTAACATGGAATATCAGAAAGAATTTTAAAGTAGGATAACTTTTGAGGTAATTATATAAAATTAATAACAGAAATTGGGATGTTCTTTAAATCCTTTTAGCTTACAAATTTTGTAACAAAGCCGAGAAGAATACTTCCTTAAATAGAGTTTTCTTGACATCTTAATTAATCTTTATTAATGAAATTTCTCCTGTTTTAGAGGAAAAGACTGAAAGAAATGAATTATGAACATAAAAGATTAAATGATGCGGTGAACTGTTAGATTTTTTTTTGAAAGGACTAATTAATAGTTGAGTTAAAATGAATAGTTATTATTTATAATAAGCAAAAGTGGGTACCTTTTAGTTTAAAAATTGTTTATACAAATAGATAAAATGAAACAGTGGCATTTCGTTATACAATATTTGAATGAAGGTGACATTTTATTGAGAATCATGTTTATTTACATGTCTGCGCTGGAAATTACATAAAAAGAAACTATTATGTTTATTGGTGAACATTTGAACTTTGGTTTACATTAAAATTTTATTTCATTTTCCCGTTAAATACACAGAGTTTTCATTCATACATCATTTCATATTTTCCACATGAGAAGCGGTTTTTTAAATATCTTCATTTCAAAATATAATTTCCGCCGATTTATATTTTGCATTATTTGAGAAATTAAAAAAAAAATATTAATTATACTTCTCGTTTACTATTGTAAAATTTATCATCCACATAACAATTATACATACTTTTATTATATTTTTTAATGACTATCATTTGTCCAAGGTTAAAAAAAATTACACATAATATAACACAATTTGTATCTTGCAAATTAAAAACAAACACATTAAATGTTTTAAATAGATTAATTAAGATTGATATGATTATATTTGGGAAAATACTAAATTTATTTGTTGTTATTGAATTCAGGGGAAACTACATCTAATTTCTGCAACAAATTCATATTTAATAAATAAAAATGAATATTTTCCACCGTCTAAATATTGTTTCTATTGCAGACGCGATTCAGGATAACTAAGTTTCGAGCTTTATTTTTCATTTAGTGGACGTTAGTAGTTTCATTTATATGAAAAATAACGGTACATACCAGAAATTTTACTCACGTTTTATAGAAATATTTCACCCAAGATTTTTTCTTTATTTGAAACTATTTAAATTTTTTAATTTAATTAATTAATTTATTATTTATATTTTATTTATTTTATGAAGAATTATAAATTTCTAATTGAAATATTTTCATTTAATACCGGGAAGTGACCAGCTGTTGGTATATTTAGTGTTAAATGTTTTCTCTAATATCTTCATTAAATATGTCTCGAATTCTTTGACAGTTAATATATTAAAAGAAAACTTAAGATAACTCACATTATTGATTTGAGACAAATGATATAAGGATTCTTATTTCATTATAATCTGTAGACACAACTTTTTGCGCACATTAACTGATTGAGTGCTACTGGTTAATTCGCTGCTTACTAGTCAAGAGTTGTGCAGTTCAATTGTTGTTTAGGCAAGGACTTTTATAGTGGCACGGATTTTAATACAATGCGAGTTTTCGGTCTTTTTACAAAAAACGTATCCAAAATGGACATCATTTGACAGAAACAAAGTGGACAAATTTTCAAAAAGAGAAAAATATAGCATTATGAAACATTATACAAAAATTACTCCGGTGACTCCGGTTGGTTTATGGAAGTGCAATTCCATGAATGACCTTTAGGTTTGTTCATATAGGATTTCATGGTTAAACTGAAATGAATTTTGACGTGAAAAATTAATAATAAATATTCAAATATCATTAAAAATTTAGAAGGCGGAAGACGAAAGCAATATTTCTTTCATCAGGGAAATAATGTGTTATACAATGTTTGTTAGTAACCGAAAATTCAACACTTCGTCTTCAGTTTTAAGTACGTTACAAAACATACTACAATGTATTTTTTGCATGTACAAAATTGGTAGATACAGTATAGACAAATTAGTTGGGAAATTTCCTAATTGAATAATTTTCAGATTGTAATTGTTTGGTATTAGCTCAGTGACTGATTAGTAGTAATTTATCAGGAAATTGTGGATATATATTTTTAAATCAATTCTGAAGACTCAATTTGGATTAGGCGCTGAGAAGTTATACCACGGCCACCAGCATTACCAGTCCTTTCAGCTCTAGATTTCAGGAAATGATTTTATTAAAAATCAGTTCTAGTCAGGCCGCTTCTAAAATCTCTTCCTGAACTGAAATCATGAATCTGCACTGCACATGGTGTGATATACGTTATCATGCTCACCAAAAACTAAATAAACACACTTACCAATGTAACTTTCAGAATATCGGACGATCACAGTTGAACAATGCGTTTTTTAATTTCTTATAATTATGTGTACTTTCATGTTTAGATGTATAATTACGAATAAAAGAAATATACTTTTTTGACAACAAATTTATGTACATTCTGTATTATACCAAGAAAATTTAGGAGTTGTACTTTTAGAAATTTTATTCATTATTTTTAAGAAATTTACTAGTTATTGTTATAATTATTGAGACAAAAAATGTCTTTCTGCTGTAGTTTATTTGCATGTTCAAATATATATTTATTAACGAAACAAAAATTGAATTACTTTCATTTAAGTTCTGGACTTGCCTGGGGCTCATAGTTAGGTATTTTACAGTTATTGATCAATTCTTATTTGTTACACATAGATACTGAAAAAAAAAATACGTTCGAAGAATTAAGTAGTGATGCAAAAACAATTATCCGCTTTCTAGTTTTAATGATGTAGCATGTATTTTTCTAGCTAGGTTGAAAGCGCTAGGTATACAGATATACAGCATATACATATATACTAGACCTACAGATATACTAGGTATATAGATATACTGCATATACAGATATACTAGACCAAGAGATATACTACACTATATGGCCAAAGGTGACCGGTCACTTGCGGTTTTAGACGTTCTGTTAAATAACTAGAAAAATACATGAGAAATTAACCTGAAACTGCAGGTATGTAAAAAGTATAGTATAGGTCATATATTTGCGCGAAGATGATTTCCTGAAACCCCATACTTGACCGTCAACAAATTGAAAAAGAACGAATGTCTTTTGGATAACCCTGTAAAAACTATTATAAGATACTGTGTTCATTTTTATAAGCGTAGCATGTATACTCGTAAAGAAATTAAGGTTTTTATAAAAACAGTCCCAAATTTCACCAAGTTTTTTGCTTATAATTTGCAGAGTTCTTAATATATATATATATAAAAAACGTTCTTTTCAGAAAATATGATAATTGCACACAATACTCTGCAATCAGAATTAAAAAATAATAAAAATTGGATGAAATATAAGCAGGTTTATTAAAAAATGTTTCACTGCGAATGCTCGAATGCAATCAAAATATAATGTTCATAATGTGTTAGCTAAATGCATAGAGCAACTTTTGTAAAAGTCTCAAAATCATAGCTTGAAAATTCTGAAAATTATCGTCGATAGAACTAGCTCGAAATCCGTTGTTCCCAAAAGGAAGCAAAAAGATGAGGGGTTGTATCCAAATATAGTAGCACGTGCAATATTGTGTACGCTATCTTGGCACTAATCAACATATATTTGATACAGCCCCACATCTTCCCGCATTTTCAATGTTGTCGGATTTTGGAAAATCAACTCCCTTCGCTGCAGAGGAAAAGGACAGATTTGGGGTAATTTTAGAGGAATATTTAACGAAATTTTTAGCGTTAACGTTAGGAACATTTTGAATAGTTTTGGATCTATTGATTTTAGAATGATTATACTTCTGAAAGTTATAGAATTGTTTAATACCATTAAATTTATAGGTTTCAATGATAACCATAAATCCAAGAAAATGTCTGATGTCAAAAATGGTGGCTATATTATCAGAAGGGAAAATGTTAACAAGAAAAAAAGGTAGAGATAATTTAGTCTTAAAATTTTTAAGTTCACCTTCCGTTTGAATAGAGCAGCCTAATTTTATAATCAATAGAAGTATTTTTAGGGATTCCTTTAATCAAAATTTTTCGGGGTCTTTCAGACTTTAGTTGAATGCCAAAGGATTCAGTGTTAGAATCAATCAGAAATGTTTGGATAGCACGGTATTCATCAAGAAGGTTAAGTTCGCGTATAAAAGTGGGTTTAGAGATGATTTTGGCTGAATTAAAATCAAAATATTGGTTCATCTACCCCGCAATGTATAGCAATTGAAGATTTGTTGCTTGGTTTCCTGTTTTTGAACATATTGTTGGTGTTCCTTAATACGAAATTTAAAACCCCGTTCGGTCTGTCCAATATAGGAAAGACCGCACTGGCAATTAATACCATAGATACCCCGTGAGTTGTATAACTCAGTATGATCTTTGAGTTTCGAGAGGGTAAGCTTATTACTAGGGATAAAGTTATTCTGAAGTCATGCTGTCGAATAATTTTGGCAATAGGAAAGCTGGATTTAGGAAAGACTCGATAGAATAAGCTCGAAATCCGTTGTTCCCAAAAAGAAGCAAAAAGATGAGGGCCTGTATCAAATATATGTTGATTAGTGCCAAGATAGCGTACACAATATTGCACGTGCTACTATATTTGGATACAACCCCTCATCTTTTTGCTTCCTTTTGGGAACAACGGATTTCGAGCTAATTCTATCGATGATAATTTTCAGAATTTTCAAGCTATGATTTTGAGACTTTCGCAAAAGGTGCTCTATATACTTAGCTAATAAATTATGCACAATATAATTTAATTACATTCGTGCATGCGTGCTGTGTACAATGTTGTTTGTCATATTTTCTGAAAAGAAAGTTTTTTATATTAAGAACTCTGCAAATTATAAGCAAAAAACTTGGCGAAATTTGGGACTGTTCTTATAAAAACCTTAATTTCTCTACGAGTATACATGCTATCCTCATAAAAATGAACACAGTATATTACAATAAGCTATTTACGAATAATCTTGAGTTTGAACGCTTTTTCTACATTAGTTTTTACAGGGTTATCTAAAAGATATTCGTTCTTTTTCAATTAGTTCACGGTCCCCTATGGAGTTTCGAGAAAACATCTACATGACTGCTACTATATTGTTTACACACCTGCAGTTTCAAGTTAATTCCTCATATATTTTTCTAGATATTTAACGAAACGTCTAAAATCGCAAATGACCGGTCACCTTTGGCCATATAGTGTAGATATACAGATATAGAAGGTATACAGATCTACTGGGCACACAGATATATTAGGTATTCAGATATACTAATTATACAGATAAATTAATTATATAGATATATGCATATACTATAAATACTGGTATTCTAGATATATAGATACATTATGTAAACTTATAGCATACACATATATACAGAGAGCAGATACATAGATATACAGATATTGCTAGATAACGATATCTGTCTATATGTGTATTCCACTAGCGATATATAAGTTTATATATATATATATATATATATATATATATATATATATATTGCGAAACAATTTAATGGGTTAAGTCGAACAATCACGTCGTGCTTTTTACGACATATTACTTTATTCGTACCACCTTTTAATCAGCCGTTGGTGATGTTGTATAGCAATCATACCACTTAGCACAAGCATCGCTAGTGGAGGTGTCAACTCTGTGAAAATTTAGCAGCTGTAGAGCGATGATAATATTGGTAGAGTCCAATCAAACACTTATTTAATCATGATGAAGACAAGGCAGATTAGGCCGCGTGAGTGATGAAAAACAGCGTATGAAGAAATCTGGGGTTTTCCCAATTAAAAACATGGAAACGTAGTCATAGGAAACTGTTTATTCCATCAGAACATACCAACATTAAACAATTCCCACAAGATGAGAAATTAGAGCATTCCACTCGAGCATGAACTAGTTACACATGCGAAATTGATGTTAATTCACGAAATGAATATTCTACATGGCTTAGGACACCAGGTAACAGGTTATGTAAACAATCAAACAGCACAAAAAATCTACTCCTGAGCTCATGCTCTAACTATTTATTAGCATACGCGGAGGAAATCCGATTGAAATGAAAACTTCAGGCTAGCCAAACAAAATCACGAACGAGACTCGAAGTGAAACTGCGATCCGTCACTCAGCCAATGGAGAGCGACCGAGAAACATCACAGAAAAGAATCCCGGCGCCGCTATTGGAAGGATTTCGATGTGAAAAGGCTGTCGCCTAGCGGGCGGGAAAATGATATGAAATAGAATAAAAATGTAAAAATGGCTTTGATAAACATTCGAAAAATAAGTAACTTCGTTCAGAACTTTACAGATTGGTAATGATAAAAATTAATGAAGGGATTAAAAATTTAGATTGTAATATTTGGAATATATCTATTATTAAGATACGCGTTTTAAATTTACAGGAATTTAACTAGAAATAAATAATAGAGCTTATTAAATAAAAGGAAATAATGAATATGCCGGTAATTTAGAATAATTTAAATGAATAGTAAAAGTAAAATTTTTTATACAACATATATATAAACTTATATATAGCTAGTAAGATACATCTTTCTCTCTCTCTCTCTCTCTCTCTATATATATATATATATATATATATATCGATATAGATATAGATAGATAGATAGATAGATATTATTTTAGAAATGTTCTTTCATTAATATCTTTTTACGATTAAATCCATCAGTTGGGTCATTATGTCTGTAGCATCTTTAAGGAGAATATTTATTGATTTCTTACATGTATCGTTCAGATTTTTATTCCATTAATGACTGAATATCTTCTTTTATTCATAAGAGGAGTCATTCAGTGAAAAAAATTCTAACAATTTAACAGATGTATGTGCCACATTGCCGTTATTGTTTCTTTATTAATAATAGGTAACATATAATTACCATTTGACAAATTACCTGCAATCCGTTTCGATTAAATATATTTCCTAAAATATTGCATCAAGTGATTCATATTTCTACAGAATTTTTTTTCTTCAGAATATCGATGTATTAATTGTTATTCTTATATAAATGATTTCCTAAAATTAATCAAACTAGCTCATTATATGTGCAAAATGTTGCATATTAAAACGTTGAGTGCCACGATGACTGAAAATGAAGCGCTCAAAAATTTACAATGTTTAAAGTAATTTTTAAGAAAGTATAAGCCTGTAATAAAAGGTGGGTGAATTTCAAATAAATGTTCAATAATTACTTAAAACAACCTATTTTTTTTTAGTTTTGTATCATATTTTAGATGTCAGTCATCTGTGAATAACGTGTTTTAAACGGAAAGTTCGCTGTCAGCCACCGGTGGCTGACGTGGCGCTTAACGTGTTAACTAATACAGATTTTGCGTTAGCATAATTAATTACTATTCTTAGAGTTAATGACAACCTTTCGATTTTTATTCGTAGAAAAAAAAAAAAACATTACAGAGTAAAGGATTTTCAGAAGAATATTCTTTACATCTATTTAGTGATTTAGATACTCCGCCAAATATAAATTATTTACAAACTACCGACATAAGCTCTCTAAAACTTAACTATGCACCAAACCTCGATTGTTAAACTACGCCAAATGTCTGTAGGTTCGTTTATGAAACTTTCTTCCTCAATGAATGTGTATGTATCAAAAGACCTTTTTAAATTTCATATTTTAAAGACTATTGGATATGGTTAGTGGTAAACATGTCTGTCATTGTTATGGAATTTGTTATGAGCTATTAAATAGTATCATAAATATGAAATTATCAATATTACAAATATATCTGACATTATTTTAGAATCTACAGCACAATATGGCGTCAAAAATTAGCGGGGAATCGAATATAACATTAAATGTTTGCCAGAAACAATAAAAAAATGCTACTACAATATTTTTATTTTATCACTAAACCACACTCGCTAAAATATACCGGTTGGCTGTGCACCCAATTGCCAAAATTTTACCGAATTAGAAGTGGTTAATAAAATACTCAAACTGGCATTGGAGATTGTTTCCCATCTTTAGTCTGGGATTCAAACTTATTTATTATTGTTTTTTAATGCTTGATGTTTCGCAGTCGAGTTAACAGGTAATGCGTCAAAGATAAAAAGAGAAATTATGATCTTAGATACTATTAAATGATTTCGAAAAAAAACCCTAGTTACATTAGTTAAATTTGTGCTAAATCACTCTCGCAAAATCTGGCCAGCGGGCAGTAGGAATGATTATTCAAAGCTCCTCCTTTGCCCTGTGACTAAAACAACGCAAAAATACGTTTTGTTTGTTAAAATCATCCCTAAATAATTATATAACAGTGTAAATACTATCAAAATCCATTCAGATGAAACTATGTCATAAAATAGCCGCATAACAGATGAATCTAAATTACATAAATAATTACTAAATTTAAATTTCCGCTCCATTTTAAAAATATTCTATTAACAGTTCACATCTAACATAATTTTATATTTCTAGTTTATCCAATTCTTTTCTTATTAAAAGTATTACAATCGTTAATCTTACTTTAATTTAATATCTATCTAAATGCGTATATTAACATGTTACTTCTCTTTTTTTAAAAGCACTTTACATATATTTGGGGTTCTGTACTGAAAAAAATAAAACCGGAACCATTATAAGATCACACCTGTGTCACTCTATCTGTCTGTCACAGCCACTTTACTTGTAAAATATGGAACGTGGAAAGTGCAAATTGGGAGAAGTAATAAATCTATTGACCCGCATATTTATAGTTTATTAAACATTCAAAAATATATTTAGTAAAAATGCAGTGGATCTAAATAAGTTACTTGAAAAAAAAAAAAAAACTTTATTTTGTGTATCGTGTGAAAGCTTTCGTAACGCTGAACTCAAAAATACTTTTCTCTTCATTTTAGATATTATATTATTAGAGATATCGTCGAAAATGTAGTGCAAAAATATGCCCCCCCCCCCTATATTTCCGAATCTACTGAAACTAAAATTATGAAAAAATTAGAGGTAGTAGACGTTAATTTAAACCTTGCAAGAAAACTACACTGGTGGAAATTGATTTTTGAAACCACGGTTTTTTAACAAAAACTTCTATAATATTCATTAAAAATGAATGAAATTTCATACGTTATATATGGTATGTGCAACAAATAATTTAGAAAAATAAAATTTCTTACATATTAATAAACTAAAACATAAGGTCAAAAATGGTATTTTAGTAACATAAAAACGTGGAAATTGATTTATGAAATATAACATTTAATTGAAATTAGTAGTTAGTAAAGCCAATTTTATTCATCAGAGTTTCTTTTATTCTAAATGGCATTGATAAAACGAGATTTTGAATGTATTTCAGATCAATTAATTTCCAGTTTTGACAGATTGAAGCCTTCAATTCTACAAATGAGGTGGACTGAATCCCAATTGCATAAGCAATTGGAACAAGCTGTTCCCAAATGTTTTCGATCGTGTTCAGATCAAGACTAATAGTTGGATGATCTGAAAGAGCGATATTCTGTTCGTCAAACCAATCTTTCATTGCATTTGAAATGTGAATACTTCCATTGTCTTGCATGGCGATGTAATCTAAACCATAATATTGCCATGCAAATGGAAGATGTGAATTTTCTAAAACAAAACTGTAATGAAAAGAAGTCTGCGACCGTTTAAAAATACAATTTCACTTTTGCCATCAAAAGCGATCGTTGCCTAAATCATCAAATGACCGCAACCAAAATTTCTGCTGAATGTAGATTTTGATTCTTTTCGGAGATCCCTCTAATAATACATGAAACCATCCGGACAATTCCAAATTAAATCCTTCTTCGTCGGAGAAAATGACTTTCTTCCAATTGTCACCCATTGAAGTGTAATTCTCGCAATACTTCAAACGCATTGCTTGTGACGCAGAAGTAAGTTTGGACCAGACTTCATTTTCGACCGTCTCAAGCTTCGTGAAGAATGTAAGTTTTGCCTAACTCTTCTTTAATTAACAGGAAGGGATAGATCTCACAAATCTTCTTTGAAGTGCGGTTGGCTTTCGATGCAAGTTGAAGAATACCTCTTTTCTCTCTCTTACTTAAACGTGAATTACCTTTTTGTTAAAATTTTTGCTATAAATTGCTGGATCTTTTCTATTGATATATATCGCACCAACTGATCTTTTAATTAATTTACTAATTTCCGGAACAGACTTTCCACATCCTATATATGCATTGATTTTAGCTATTTTTCCCCAGACAACTTATTTCGTTTACCCATCGTGAAAAATATAACTGAAACATATTGCTTCCAAAATATAACGCTTTTTATGTCTACTGTGTATGTCACGTTATCTTGTTTTATGCAAATTTTTGTCATACTACTTCAGAATAGCCAATAAAATGTGATATTTCATAAATCAATTTCCATGTTTGCATATTACTAAAATCTAATTTTTGACTTTTTGTTTTTGTTTAATATTATGTATGAAATTTTATTTTTCGAAATTATTTGTTGTACATTGCATATATAACGTATGAAATTTCATTCGTTTTTAATGAATATTATAGAAGTTTTTGTTAAAAAACCGTGTTTTCATAAATCAATTTCCACCAGTGTATAGCCATTACCCTAGGTCACATAGTTTTTGAGTTCCGTTACACACAAATTTCGATTTGCGGGCATTGAGTGAAGTTGTTGCTGAGCGCTGGAAAAACCTATCGTAGCAGAAGTATAAAAACATTATTGATACTGATTTTCGAAAACAATCATCGGTAATTAGCTGAGATATTAACCCATAAAGACAAGGACTGTTTGGACATACATAATAACAGGAGCGGCATACTCTATGTATGATCGGCTTTTAAAGCCTAGATAACAACTTTTAATAATATATTTATGTAATGCAATGCCTAATAGCAATATAAAAGCAATAAACGTCAAATTGTTAAAAACAGACTAATTTAATTAGAATTAATCACATAAATGCTATGTGATTTGCAACTAGTTTGCATTGAGTGGACTTCTGAATACGCCTTCCGTGTCATTAATAGTTAATTAAAAACCTATCTGGAAAAACGCGGCACGAACCTTGACCAACGATAGACAAGAACAGTTCATGTCTTTAATTACGTGAAACGGTCAAAATCATCTAAAATCAACTTCTGAGCAGTAGAGCACTGCGAAAGTGCATAACGACTTTAAAGGTATATTGCAGGTTTCTAATGGGTATATATTGTTTTTATTTATAATCTGTAAAGTAATGTGATGATTTAGACATATTATTTTAAGGATTTGTTGAATTTTTTATTAGTTAAATTTATTACTATTTTTTGATCTGACATCGTTGTCCTAGAGCTTGATACGGGTGTTTAAGCCTGACGATGGATTGCTGTATAGTATCATGTTTTCAGTATTACATTTGTTTAAATGCTTGTCTTATACTCTAATATACTAATTTTATAGACCGAAAACGCTGTTTACAGCTTATGTTTTCTTTTGTCACAGAGTTAAAAGCTTTAGATTGTCCGTTCTGTTAAATGTTATATTTTGTACAGTTGTTTAGCATGTAGCTTGTGTTTACTTTTAATTTTCTCCCTAAAACATTTCTACACAACAACCTACGAGGCAAAATTTTATTCCTAAACATATTTAATTTCTCCTTTTGATTAGATTTAATAGTTTTTGTATAATTCAGAATGTTACTGTACCTTGGCTTTCTATAAGTTTTTAAATTGCATTTTAAAACTTAAGATAACCTTCAGATGAATATTTTAATAATTCTGAAATATACATATTCTTTATTTAAAAAAAATTATGCCTGAAATACTTAAATGTTTTATTTATTTATCAATAAGCAAATGCTATTTCATTTAAGTTGCTGTAAAATAGATTTCCACAATCCTTCATAAAAATGAATGTTAAAAAAGGATTTGGATTTTACATTTGATAGACATGCAATGCTGCATTTTACTAAAATAATTATATGCGAACACAAATCACAGCTGAAGCATTCCCATTTTTTTCCAATCAATCATATTATGAACCAGAAGTTTTACTTAAAAGGCATTTAAATGAAAGCAAGACACATTTTAAAATGTTTCTGTGTTTACGTTTATAAACTATATGCAAAATAAAATCTATTTTGTGTCTATTTATAAACAATTCCTTAGAATGTACTATAATTCTTCAAACTTAAACCGAGATCCAAAATTTTTCTGTGTGGTTTAAACATTTATGTTTTCTTTTCAGAATCTTAACTGCATTATCTTTAGTGAGAATGGTTTTCTCATCAATCTGGCATGCACTTTTGTGGCCCAAAAAGTGTCCCAGAGTGCATACATGTTGAGTATTTTTAACATCACATTCAGCGACACTTCTCCGAACAAATTTTCTGCTATAGTTAAGCGGTTGAGCTCAATGTTTTGGTTCTCACTTAACCAGTTTTTCCTGATTACGTTAATTTCATTTACGTATGTCTGCGTTCAGGGATGTTTTAAAATATTAAAATAATTGTTATTTCTCATTAGTTAGTTTAAATTAGATTTGCTTCCATTCTAATATTTTTTTTTATTTGAATTCTATTATATATAAAAAATATTTTTATTATAAAAGGGCACAATTGAAAATAAAGTTATTCTTAAATTTTTTTTAACATCTTAGTGTATAAAGTAAACAAATATCAGTAGTTCAAAGCATTTGAGTGCTCGCATGGTCGTGACGCATTACCTTGACGTCACACCATGAACTGGCCTTGTATTTCATTGGTCACGCACAAACCAAGGCGGTGGCGTGGGCAACTTTGCGACCTCCTTCCGAAGCGCACTTAACACAATGCCAAGTTTAAACTTTGATCAAGTATTTTGATTGAGCTACACTGTAAAAAGAAAAGATTATTACTACGCTGAATTTAGTTTTATGAAATGCCTATTAAATATTATTTATCTTTCATATTTCTTTTAACTTTTATGGTATACTCATTCACACTTTTCTAATATATACAGCTATACACAATCCTACGTTGCATTGTATGGATTTTTACAAATTCTTATTATTCTTTTAGCAATATTGTTTCCAATAATACAGTTAATAATTCATATATTTATTGTACGAAACCCTCTGTGCTCAAATAATACACGTTCTTGGCCGTCTTTTTTCAATGTCTTTAATTTTTATTTCAATCTTAAATGGCGATATTAATTCTTTTAAAGTTATTTATTCACCAATTCTCGTATTTTACAATTATTTTTGGTACTTTAAAATCCCTTTTCGTCCACTTATCGGAAAGAAAGATTCACATGGTTTTTCTTCAGCGACTAGTAAATATAATCTGCACTTTTCCGGTCTCGCATTGATCCTTGGTACTCCCCGCAGTGCAGTAAAAATCCCTTCACTGGCTAGTAATTATTAGACTACATGAGTTTTTGTGGAAGAATTTTGCGGTTTAAGTAGTTTAAAATCAACGTACGTAATCAGTAAATGATGTCATATTTAAGAGCATGGAATACCATCGTCTATTAACGTATAGTATGGTAGAGTGTTATCGAAAAGTTAAAGCGCTGTAATGCCGTAATTAAATTTATTGTAATATGATGGATTCGTAGTTTATGAAGGATGTTCTGCTTATGTAAAATGTTCGAGTTACATAATGAACGTTTTCCCCTTATAAATAAAGGAGTCCTAATCATTTTACATGAAGACTTCTAAAGTTTTTCGATTGTGTGTGAAATTTAACAGTGGCGACCGCAGTTTTACGCAATAACATCCTATTAATGATTGTCAATAGTAAGAACTTCTATTTTATAGAATTATTCAATGGTATTCAGCGGAGTCTGTTATAAAAACAAGAGATAGAAAGCTATTATGATTACTTCAGAGCCGTAAAATTGCCAACAAGTGATTACACAGAGCGTATCTCACATATATATAAAGTAGGTTGTAGATAAATATTATTGCAATATTAATATAATTTTTATAAAATTTTCATTAATTAAATAAATTAATTAATTATTAGTATTCTCATTACATATCGGACTATTTACTATATTGTGTAATTTGATTTTAGATTTCTTTATTTTCCACGTACAGTTAATTAAAACTTTAGCAAGAGTTATAGGGCCATTCCATGGTAACTTACGTTATATTTAGAAAAAATTACTCCAGTAATTTTAGTAATATAACACCAAAAATAGAATTCAAAATATAAAGTTGACATAATTTGTTAATTAAACCCATTTAAAGCTCAATTTAGAGTGAAATTTATCTAATTTTTGTATTATTTATTGAACTCTGGCAGTTATATTTAGTATATAACTGATATTACTGAAAAAGGAACATAAGTTACCATAGAAAATATAATTTTCATTCTCATTTTCTAGGTAATTTCCATTCAAATTGAGCTTTGAATAGGTTAAATTAACAAATCATGTCAACTTTACATTTGAATAATTTTTGGTGTTATATTACAAAATTACTGCAGTAAATTACACTAAATGTAACGTAAGTTACCATGGAAGGACCCTATATAGCTTAAATTTTAATACATATAGGGACATAACAAAATAAGTAAACAGACAGAACAAAGAAGTAATAAATATTTCAATAAATGCATAGAGCGTAATGAAAATACTTCTTTTTATTAATTTGTATTCCTGAATATTTTTCCGAAAAATAAAATTGAATGCGACACCACTATCTAAACCTCAAAACGCTTTGTAGAATTTTCAAAGAGCTTTCCCATTTTAAAGTAATTTTTATGTCATTTTAGATCTGTAATTATTTCTTAAGAATAAAATGTATGTGGTACTTTTTAAAACCACGATTTTCATCACATCTATAACTTTGTTGAATCAGATGGGCATTGGTCGAAACGTGCAGGAATTTTAGAGTTGCATTGAAACCACTGGAGTCACCGCAAAAGCTCTGTGCTTCGCCAAGTTCAATTAAAAGTACATTTATTATTAAAACACATTATTATATTTATGATAAATTAAAAAATACATACACTTATATTAAATTGTCTTTAAGATTTTATAATATTCTTGTTCTGCTAAATGATGCAGTACACCTTAATGTTTACGGAACGTTTTTTTTTTTTAAATACACTGTTCCACTGAAAAGTTATTGCATTATAATTATTCTTTTTATATGAACATACTTTTTTAGATTATATTAACTTTCTAAACGCGCAACCGTCGAAAGAGAGAAATATTTTTATGACGAAAACAACACACGCTTACATTTAATTACAATTTGTAATAAGTGGAATTACAATAAATAAAATAAATACTTAGTTTTATTTTAGTGAGAAAACTTATTACTTTTCAATAATATTTTTTTTAATAAAAATCTTATGATTAAAGCTTAAAAATTCAAAGAGCGACCAGTGTAAAAGCACTACTTTCTAAGCTTAATTGCTATTTTAACTCTGAAATATCGGTAAGATTATATATACAAGTTATATCTGAGACAAACATTCTAAATTTTTTTTTGGATTACAAAAATGTATTATTTTTATTTTTGAATTTTATGTTTTATTTTCTTTCGTTGCTGGAATCGAAAAGAATCATCCTATAATAAGTCATACAAGTAGTATTATAGTGATTACTTTGCAGAAACTTTTCAAAAGCCTGGATCTTTTTAATTTTTTGAAAGAGGCAGATTTATTCCAAATTCTCAAACGCTTGTCAGGGCTAGTTTTATAAAGGATAAAATATTTTGTCATTAAAAATCTGTCATGCATCATTTCCGGATAGTCCTTATTTGAAAGGAAACGAACTTTCTAATTTTAAAGTAAAAATATTTTAAATACCATTTCAAATACAATTTTTGTTTCTGTAAATATAAAGCTTAACAATGTGGAGTAAAAATCACACACAGACATGCAGCAGGGTAATAAAACAGTATGTGATGAGAAATTATAGAGTTCTTAAGTTACATATATTTTTATACGTATTAGAGAAAGTTTAGCATAGATAGAAAAAGTATGAAAAAAGTTGATTGTTATAGTTATTAGCATTTCTGTCTATAATTTAGCAGCGGTAAGTAAAAATACTTTTAAACTGTTTTGTCTCCATGTCCTGGAAAAATGACATGAAAATTTAGGTGTTCGTAGGTTGACAATGAATTTGATTGTCTGGTCTTGTGATTCGTGTATAGTTGCTGCAAATAAGAATTTAGAGGAAATTGATTTTTGAAGCGTACATTCAAAGTGATTTTGTTTGAATCTGGTGTTACTTGTGGATTCGTAGATATTGTCGTCTTTCATTAACAACATTTTCCGACCACAAAAAGTAAATTTGGCACAGTGCAGCAAGTTAAATTTCTCTTCGTTGTTTTGGGATATAATATACCATATTCATCATGTTAAAAACGTGTACACTGGTGACAAAGCTGTACATAATATGGTTTATTAATAGTTTGATTATTGCCTACAATAAATATAACCAAAGCAAATTAAAATGTTACATTTCGAATTTTTGTTTAATGCATCAGAAAATGAATGATATTATGAAACGAGTGCAACGAATTCCAATTGTCAGTGAAAGCAGTAATCACCAAATGAGTTGCATCTAATTTGATTAGACAATAGATACACCTCTTTAATGATAATGAATCGCTTTGCAATGAATGGAATCAACTAAAAAATATACCAAGCTTTGGCAAGTTATATCTTTTTTAGCTGTATTATTCCACGTTAATATTCGGTTGTATTCTAAAACACGCAGATATACAGTGTTGCAGTCTTTGTTCTTTTAATATTCATAATTTTGCATTAGATTTTGTTTTCTGTTCGCTAAATTACACAATGCTGAATTTCACATAAGCGTTGAATGCGCTTTTACCTGTATCATCAGCTATTCTCCATATAATTCTTCTTGGGATTGTTATTCATTAAGAGAATTCATGATACATGTGATCATTGTATTGATTTTATTAACTTCTCGCGCTGTTTAAGATGTGTAGGCTGATTGTAAAGCATAGACGGTTCTCCTGGTTTTCTCCTGGATTCATTCTTTCTAAAATGACTCGCATTTCGTTCCTTAAAGTTAACATATCGATTTTTTTATCAGGGCATCCTTCAGACATAACAAATTTTAAGATTTTTATTAGACAAGTTAACTGATTTAAATTAATGTGAAATAAATCAATTAATTTTACACGCACACTGTTTGAATTTTTTTTTTAATTTCCAACATCTACATGTAAAAGAGAAAGTTAATATCTCTGAGTAATCAATGATCGGATTTCAGGAGAATTCATCGAAAAAACGTAAATAAAATACTTTTTATTTTAATTTTTAAAAAGAACGATAGAGAGAGAAAAATTAAAAATTTTAAATAGCATGAAAGTTTTATTGCCATTCACAATATTTTTGTATTGTATGTAATAATTGCAGACTATAGTGAGAGCTATTCACCATGTTTTACAAAAAGGAAAGATGTACTTTTTTCAGGATGAATGTGCACGTGGGAATGTTTGGCGATAAATATAAGTGGTTTCAGCAACAATGTGATATGTTTGGCAGAAAAAAAATCACAGTGATTGACATTTCTCGCATTTTGATGCTGGAATTCCATTTGCTCTCCTGCTTGGAGTTTTCATCACAAAAAAACTTTGTCGTTATGAAAACTGAAGAAATGCGTATAATTTTATTTGGAGTTATGGCAATTTAAAACAATTTACAAAATAATCATAATGAAAAACGAAAACAGATTTTTAAGCACACACGTTACAAGCTCGCAAATTTGGAATTAGCATGCCGCAACCTGAGTAACATAAAAGAAATTAAAGATAGCACTTTTTTTAAACTCTCCAACCAGAATTACTATTTGATTGGGCTAACTGACGTGAAACGTCTTGTAATTTTGACTGACTAATTGGATTGTAATTGTAAACAGTTTGAAGTTTGCTCGGTGATTTTTTTTTTAAATCTGTATTTCTTATTGAAGGTAATTTAATTTTCACATTATCTTCAATAAACAATACAGATTTATCAGACATTTATACCATTTTGCCGCCGACAAAGTTTATACCAATATGTAAAACTTCTAGCTTTCAAATATTATGTTTATTTCTAGGTCAGTTACATTACATCAAAACCACGAAAAATATTCCTTAAAAAATTGCTTATATTTAAAATATTACTGGCAGATTTGAAAAAAAAAATGTAAGGCAAAGTTTTGTTTCTTGCAATTTTTATTATACTGAGTGAATACTAACGATATGCAAATAGAAACGTTAGAGATCCTACGATTTATATTTCAAGGCAAAGTGCAGTAAAATAACAAATATACTACGAAAAATAAATTTGATATTTATAAATATTAGCCAGTGAGATTTTAGATCACAATTTTTTTTAAGTATTATACTGGCAGACAATGTTTGAACCTCAATCAACGATTTTACCATTTTGGAATGGATTAAAACTTCAGTATTAATGAAAATTTGTAACTTACGAAGGATGACTATTGGAAAGAAATGTTGAGTGTTAAATACAAACAAATTGTAAAATCTATCGTTCTTACTTTTTTTCTTTATGCAGAGCATTTCAAAACAAACATATTGTTAAATAAAATTAAAATTCATATATGTAAAATTAAATTCTCAAAAAAAATAAACCTTGATTATTTGAACTCAGTTAGTCTTTGTGTGCGATAATTCTATTTTGAAACGACAATATATTGCTTTAAGAAATTTTTATGATTTCCCTTAAATGCAAATAATGAAAAGCCCAACAATCATGAAAAAAAAATAGATATGTTTACAGGATTTTTTTTTACTCATTAATTAATCTTTAATTTTTTACTCTTTGATAAAGAAATAATCAGTACGGATAAATCGTCTTCAATTACAAACAATGATTATTAGGTTATATTGCAAAATAATTTTCAATAGATTATTGCTTTTAATTATACCGTTCTTTTAATTATTCCCATATGTATTATTAAATATAAGTATTATCCTTTTCAAGCTCCATTTCAATCATATAAAAAGAAAATAAATGAATGTCGACCCACCCACAATCTTTTTGCTACGTCTGCGAAATATTAAAACTAAAAAAAAGGAAAAACTTAGTCCTTCTTTTACTTATTACATTAAAGTAAATTTGGAATTTTTGAAAAGTGGAATATAGCTTTTGGCGTGAAATAAAATACTGTTTTGAAGACGCATATATAACATGCTTTATCCATTAAACTCGAATTAAAAATATGTTTGTTATATTTGTATCAATTGAAGAAAACAAATAGGACGGAAACAACAACAATTATTACACCAATGTATTTTATATATGTTCCCAAATATTTCTGCAATTCGTCCAGATGTTTTTAACTTGGACATTATGGGAATGTAACTATATGAATCCTTAGTTATACTTTGCTTGTAAATCATAGCAAAAAATCTATAAAAGAACCTTTTAAACAAATTTTCAGAAACTTTCATGATAATTATTAGCTTCTATCTTTATGAAGGGAAAAAAGAGACATAGTCAAAATTTATGACAGGATTATGATACTAAATAAGGTTTTTTGTAATTTTAAGCAGAGTTAAATATTATAGGTAGCATATGTGAAAAGAATAAATAAAAAAGTGTGGCGAAAACCTTGAAAATTTGTTAAATATATACATAATTTAAAAGTTGTTTATAAAAAAATCATATAATATTTTTAATTTAAAATGTCTATTATCTGTGCTAAGATCTATCTGTACTATATGTGCAGTAGTTTGTTCTAGTTGTTATCCAGTTAATTTTGTATTATGTAATAAGGTATATTGTAAAATTACCTAATATTTCTACCACATTTGATTATTATTCTGAAAGTTTAAAAATTTTATTACTTCTAAAACAGGTATTATTTTTTTATTAAATTATCTCAATTTAAATAAGTGTATAAAATTTTCCAACCGTGTACTTTAAATTTTCATTTTAAATACTTATTTGCTTAATAGATTTTCAATATCAGTAATTTGAAATTTAGCAGAAACAACAGAATTGTAGATTTGTAGAATTCAGAATTGTCTAAAAAAAGAAACATAATTTTTCGGATATCTATCACAGCAAAGACAAAATTATGGCTGAGTTCACACACGTTGTTTTAAGAGGTAGAGATGGGGGTGCAATGTTGACAAAAGCTAAAACTTAAAAGACGTTAACGGTTTTTATAAATTAGCCTATATCCCAGTTACCTCGTGGGTCCAGTTACCTCAGCTAACCTTAATATTCCTGCAGCAGAAATCACTTCTCTCAACACAATTATACAAATGTATAAAAATCAAAAGAAAAAAATATAACATCGATATTTTCATAAGATAGTGATCATAACTATTAAAACAAAATCGAGAATATTCGTATCGGAAGACAAAAAGATACAAAGTGTTGGATAACAATTTTTTATTTCTTCCAGTAATTTATTTAGCATATGAAACATTTTATTCACATCGATTCAGTAGAGGTATTATCTTGTCCGCAAATGTTTCCAATATTCGATGAAATATCTACCAAAAAATAATAAAAAATCACATGAGAATTTTTTCTTGCGTAGATACAGTTTTATCGTTAATTACATAGTATCATATACAGAAACACAGTTTTTATCCTTATTTCAAAAGTTTCTTAACTACATCAGAATTGTAGTTAAGAATTGTAGTTTCAGAATTGTAGTTAAGAAAGTTTTGAAATAAGGATAAAAAATGTGTTTCTGTATATGAAACTATATAACTAACGATAAAACTGTATCTACGCAAGAAAAATTTCTCATGTGATTTTTAATTATTTTTTGGTAGATATTTCATCGAATATTGGAAACATTTGCGGACAAGATCATACCTCTACTGAATCGATGTGAATAAAATGTTTCATATGCTAAATAAATTACTGGAAGAAATAAAAAAATTGTTATTCAATACTTTATATCTTTTTGGCTTCCGATACGAATATTCTCGATTTTGTTTTAATAGTTATGATCACTATCTTATGAAATTATCGATGTTATATTTTTTTTTCTTTTGATTTTTATACATTTGTATAATTGTGTTGCGAGAAGTGATTTTTGCTACAGGAATATTAAGGTTAGCTGGGATAACTGGCCCCACGAGGTAACTGGGATATAGGCTATTTTATAAAAACCGTTAATGTCTTTTAAGTTTTAGCTTTTGTCAACATTGCACCCCCATCTCTACCTCTTAAAACAACGTTTGTGAACGCAATCATAATTATATCTTTGCTGTGATAGATATCCGAATATTTAGGTTTCTATTTTTACAAAGAACATCGATTTGGTTGAACTTACACGGATTTTTATTAAAATACAGTAAGTATTTTTATTAAACAATTTTTTTAAGATTAGACATATATATGTAGTAATATTACTAGATACCTATTCTTACTTACTTCATGTTTGAAATGTAAGGCCAGTGTTCCAGTTAACCCATAAAGTTTTCAAGAATGCGGTAACTGCGACATGTATCAGGGGTGACTGGACCATGAGGAATCCAGTTAAAGAAATTTCAATGAGATATTGAAATTATTTTAAATTGTTAAACATTCTTCTAATACGTACATTTTCTTTGTGCTTATTTCTTAATTTTAGAAAAAAACTGTTTCAAGAAGTTGATATCTTTCTTACGTTAAATGTTGTTTAGAATTTAAATAAACATATAAAATATAAATTGATAGCCTAAAATATTTGTGCCATTGGTGTAAAAGGGCGCATGCTCATTTTCGAGGTTTTGAGAAAAGTTGACGTTATATATATACGTATATTATTTAGCTGTAAAAGCATACTGAAAATATAGTTTCCTTATTAACTATCTTCCGCATGTATACTTATTTTTTTACTAACTTATTCGATGTATATTTTCGACATTGACTGTTTCCATCAACTAAAACATAGATGTATATAAGAGATTAAATAGCAATGGCATTAAAGTTTCAAGATTATTTCAAAACTACAGTAATTTTTCATTGCTTTACATTTCTCATATATAAAAACAGGACTTTTATTACTTCTTTATATTTAATTTTATATCGTATTTTCACGCTTCAAACATATCTATTTTTTTTTAGCGCTATTGTCTTTTGTGCGTGTGCTTAAGAAATTAGGAAAATATTATATAAATAAGAAAATATTTAATAAGTATATATCTACCTGAAAAATGTTACCTAAATTTTAATCATAAACTGATATTTGAATCTTTTGGTTTTCAATCGAAACATCTGATTTGAGTGTGAAAATCAGCAAGCTTAATTCTTAATGTGTATTCAACATTGTGAGAGAGTGCAAGAAAATAAAGCACCTGGAAATTCTTAAATTTTGGAAAGCTTTGGTTTGATTCAATGCAAGCCGAGGATTGATCATTGGAAAAGCAGCAATTGTAGCTTTGTAGAGAAAAAATACCAGAACAGTATTTTTAATGAATTGCAGCGTGACAGAGTTTAGGTTTAGTGTATAATGTTGAAATTCTTGTTAAAATTTTGGCAAACTAATATATAATTAATATATAATTAATACTAATATATAATTTATGTATAATTAAACTAATGATGGAAGACGGTAGTATTCCAGTGACGCAGGCTTAAGCCTAAAATCGTAACAATGGCGGAACTCATATTTACACCTAACTCGAGATCAAAACAAACGCGAAAAACCGCCACTTCATAACTCAGCAAATATAGCGCATATTGTTCTGATTTCTTAAAAACAGTCTTATATCTGCAGCCCTATCCTACTCTGAAATTTTTACATTTCTACATGCAGTATATTTTGAGATCTCGAAACCCATTTTTAAAGTACTTGCGATGGATAAAGTTCCTAATTTCCATTTCTGGAAAATGGCCCGGGCGATTTTCTTTAAATTGATATATAATATAAATTTGTTTTAGATGAAGGGAATGAGATAATACTTATGTCCGGGAAAACTCTTGTTTTTTTTTATATAATTCGCAATTTTTTTTTCTCAAAAATGACCTGCGCGATTTTATTAAAATTGATATATAATATAAATCTGTTTCAGATAAAGCGAATAACATAACACTTATTTGCAGAAAAACTGTTGTTTGTAATATAATCGGTATGAAAAATGAGACTATATTTTTTCGCCATTTTATGAGAATTTACCACAAATGCGCAAGAAATTATTAGTGTATTCCTGCGCATGCTTTCTTTTTATTCACTTTTGGGAACAGCTAGCTACCCAAAGACTAGCTGAGCGGTTAAGACCGCTGCTCTCATGGAAGCGATATCTTGGGTTCAATCCGCAGTGATGCGTTTTGATTTTTTTTATGAGTTCCTTTGTAATTTTTTATTGCCAATTAAGTCATTAAATAAATTTTAAGACTTTTTAAATTGTTATCAAGTTAAACAAAATTAAATTGCAATTATAACTAAGCTAAATAAAATAAAACTTTATTTTAAGTAAATTTCAATAACAAAACGTGCCATATCCTGCAGCAAGTAAATGTGGCGACATCTATATTTTGGATAGAAACCTAAATTTCTAAAATCTAAACTCTTCATATAGAATACAGATATATACATTTAACATTTTTTAAATAACGATAACTGGAAAATGTTAATCAATATTATTTCATAATCCTTTAGATATCTGGAGAGTGTTACTATCACACAGCAAATATATCTGGTGCATTGACATTATTAACTCGTAAATGTAATTGAGTTAAAAATCTTTATCTAAATTTACGTTTGCCCCACCAGTGGCCGAGAGCTTCTGCTCTCGAAGCTGGTAGACGGGAGGTGCTGGGTTCGATCCCAATCGCGCCCGTCGGCCTAATCGTTCGGAGTTTTCGTGGTTTTCTTCGAGCCGTGGATCTTCCATGCGTTAATACGGATTAGGTTCCCTTAGAAAGACCCCCACGGAGGGCACTCCCCCCGGGCCTATATCCCTCGTGTAGATAATTGGCCGTCAAAAATCAACCCAACTCAACCCAACCTAAATTTAAGTAATGAATTTTCTTCTATGCATTTCATATATTTTGCAACTATGTACCTTATCTCCACATAAAAATTAAAAATCTCAGATTAACTGTTTCAGAAAGTATTTTCACATTTAATTATGTATATATAAATAAAAACAGTCTTTTGTTGTCTGATGTATGTTTTTTATATCTGCTGAAAAAAAAAAAAAAAAAAAACTAAAACTCTTCCCAAACAGTATTAAATTCAGACATTTTTCTCCGGGAAGGTGTGTGTGTGTGTGTTAAAAAAAATTCAGAAATTACTTTTCCTATATTAAGGAGTATAAAAAATTTAATGTAATTTAAAATAAGAATTTCTTGAAATTGTTCCAATTATTTATTAAGGTTATTAACTAACTGTCATATTTATTTTTTATATATGTGCCATACCTTAGACAAGGTACTTCTTTTTCGTTTTGAGAAATGATGCAAATTAAAATCTTTAAAAATTTGTTGTTTAATGTTTTGCATAATAATTCAAAATTATTTTCTGACTAGCAAAATAATTTTAAGTCTTCTTGTCAAATTGTCTTCTATTATGTAATATGAGTATGTAAAAATATTTTTTAACAATTTTTATAGAATTAATCTATAATATATATATTTATTGTTACAAATGCAATGCAATTTTAATCTTTTCCTGCTCCATGCTGAAATATTTAAAATTTGGGATGCAATTCTAATATTTTTCAAAAAGGCATTTTTCATTTCAAATTTTTGTATTTTAAATATTATTTTAAATTGTAGTTTACATAATCTCTTTGTTGTAGCCATAAAAAACTCAAATGATAATGACTATTTTAATTAACAATATTAAAAAATCATAAAATGATGCATTATTATTTTTTTAAAACTTCATTGAGAAAAACTTTTTTTTTTTTTTTTAATGTACAAATTTTATGATTAAATCTTACTCGAAAATGTGGCTATCTTGATAGAAATTTATGTTTGTTGCTATGAACTTAAATTAAAAAATAAAAAAACAATATCTATATTTTTATCAACCTGCTGTTTTTCTTAGTTTCATTCCTATTTATTGTAATTATGGTACACTTTTTTGATACTCAAAAAGAAAATGATAAAATACTCAATGACAGTTGATGGGACCATCTATAGTTGAAAATCGAAACTGCATCCAATCGATCACGTGATCGGCAGGCTGGGTACACCATAGAATTACACAAGAACGTTCATTGTAATTCTATGGGGTACACTAGTGCCACAAAACGAGTATTACTCTCGGGGTCAAATTCTGTGATGAAAAGCCTATCTCCGTTGTTCTCCTGTGCTTACAATGTTATTGTATTTTAAATAAAAAGGTTTAAAGACTATTATTTCTTTATATTTTTTTAAGAAAGTAAGCTTTTTACATAGCAAAATTTAACAAAGCTTTCCATATCTGTGAAACGAACAATAAAAAAACCCATTTCGTATAATACTTCCATATCTTACTAAAAAGTTCTTAAAGAAATCAAATAGTACAGCACTCTTTACAATTGAAGTATGAGGTATGCTTTTTGAGCGGGGGAGGGGGGGGGGGGGAATTAAAGGTGAATGGAAATCACGATTATGAGTTCTTATAGTTGGTCTTTATTTTTTTTAATCTTTTTGTTATTAAACTAAAAAGATAATGATATCAATTCAAAAAAACACTTAACGGGTTAAAAGTTTGTGACGCAGCACTTTATCTTATTGCTATAAGAATTTTAAATATGGAACTTAAAAATTATGATATCAAATTTTAAGTGACGCTGTATTATTTATTTCATCTTTTTATTTTTGTTTTTTTAATAATTGCATGTGTAAGAAATATGTTAAATTTATTTATAAACTATTCCTTGATGCTTTATCACTCACATCTTTCATTAATTCGAAATATGAGTTTTAAAAGATATGATATCATGAAAATTTAAGTGACGTTTTGATGTAGCTTTGATTTTTTGATTCGTGAAATCAATTTCCGAGTAAGCTGAAAAAAAGATAGAATCTTTGTGGCAGTTTTGAAAAATATTTAAAAAAAGAAATAGATTAAGCATTAACATACTTGATCACCATTGATGATGAAAATAGATTTGAAGAGGTACGAAGAGATACGAAGGTGTGCATATGCACTGGTGTGCAAAACGTAAGCAACACACATAAAATGCTAAATTTTGATAATGTGAGTGCTCAAAAGAAGATGATATAAACATTGTTGCTTTTGATGGGTCGCCAGGTGACATTATAGTGAAGTCACATTGTGATTAGCATGTGACTATCATTTAAATAATCTATTTTGAAGTCATTTAGAGCATTGTATTGTGACGAGTTAGCAAATAATGTCACAATAAAATCATACGGTGACTTTGAGGTGCCCGAGACTCTATTGTGAATTCATCATTGCGCTCCTTTCAAAAAACCACAAGATGATTCCCTTTTCTGTTACATGGGAACTCGTCACAAAACAGATGCTATGATTAAATTACAATGGAGCCTTCAAATGACAGTCACATGACAATCACTAGGTAACTTCATTGTAAAGTCCTCTGGTAGCTCGTCACAAAGATGCAGTCATGGTGACTTCTGAGTGCAGTGACCAAATGAGAATAACAATGACACGATTGAAATATGTCACATTTTAGTTTATTTCATGACTGTGAAATTTGTGACCATTAGTGACAGTAGGGAGACTTTTCATCGACTGCCTGCGCTGTTAGGGTAGTACCTATTTTCTAAAATTGTTGTTTATACAATTTTCTTTTGAGTTCTGACGTATTAGAAAATTGACATTTTGTTCTTGTTACTTAAGTTTTGCACAATCATGTACAAACACACGCACACATACACACACATGTATATATATGTATATATGGATATACGAAGATGTGCATCCAGTTTTAACCTTTGTCCGTTGATTAAACAAAGCAAACGTATTTAATGTTACATTCCACTGTTAAAGATGATTTTCTCTCTGAAATAACTGCGTAAATTAAAGATATTGTTTTCCGCTGCTAAATTTATTTATTTGCCAATATTCTTTATAGTATGTCTAGAAAGGCTTAATGTCTTAACTACTAGATGAGTAATTATTTATGGGGTTTTTTATCCGTTCTTATTGTAATTTTTTTTCTTGTGACGTCCAAATTCAATGAGACTCTAAACAAACACATGCCATATAAGATGTAAATTTCCAACTTGGCAAAAAATGTCAGGACCAGGATTTGAACCAACGATATTTTGGCTGAAACCACCAATGTTTTACACCAGAACTATCCCGGACGAATTTTGCGGATCTAATTCACCCAGCAAACCTTATTAATTATAGCATTTGCTCTGATATATGAATTAGTTCAACAGAAAAATTCGTAGGTAATGGTACTCAAGAAAACGCTGGATGCGTAATAACAATAGATTAATTTTAACACAATTATTCTAATTGGTAAATAAATCATATGAGATGTAAATTTTCAGCTTCAGCCAAGATATCTCTGATTCGAAACCTGGTCCGAACATTTTTCACCCAGTTAGAAATTTACATCTACCAATTTATTTACCAATTACAATACATGCGTTAAAATTAATCTAAATATATGCTAATTAAAACATAACTTGGTTTTTGTTAAATTTGTTTAAAATGCGTAGCTTGATATTTTAAATATATATACCTAAACGTAAGTTATTGATGACTTCCTTAAAAACTTGTAGTAGAGTCATATTAAATTTGATTTTATTCAGATTTTGTCGACTTTCATTTACAAAATGTTTGATATAAATATGTATATCTTCAAGAAATCTAATAAATATAAAGTCAAAATGTATATTTTGTCTATGGTGTATATATCATACTTATGGTTGTTTAATTCTTTATAGGAATCTAAGTTAACTATTGTATGAGATTTATTTAATTTTTTTTAAAGAGATAATTATTTGATATTGAATGGAACATTTAAAGAAAATATTTCTTTAAAGCACTGGAAAAAATGAGTATTTTCCAGTGACGATTATAGAATAAAATGATTTTGTTTTCAATATTTAAAATAACTTTACAATTTTTGCTTTATGGAATCTCTCTGAAACGAAAGAAACTTTATCTCGCTGCGATATTCAGAATTTTATTTTTCGGAAGTAATATATTCTTTCGACCGGAATCGAAATTTGAAAATATAACTATTGAAATGCTTCGTCAGGAGTTTGTGATTCAGGTTATTTCTAAAAAAAGAGTTTTTTCAATAAAAGTTTTAACTATTTCTTTTCAAATGCAGTGTTCTATCAAAAATGAAAGTAGAAGCAAACATTATGTAGTTTTGAAATTTTAAAATTTTCTTATATATGTATATATGTATATATAATTGAAAAAGTCATTTGTAGTTTCTGTAAATAAAACTTTTATTCAATTGAATGAATTTAAAGCTGCTCTAATATACATACAGTGCGTTAAGAAATTATAAGACCACTTTAATTTTGAAAATTATGAAGTAAATAAAGGTTCTAATTATAGTTTAAGCACATAAAATATAAAAAAAACACATATATTAAAATTAGTTTGCAATAATTTTGAATAATTCAATAAATAAGCATGTTAAGAAAAATATAGGAAATGATTGAAAAATACACTGTTAAAAAAATACCACTTGTCAAAAAACAAAAATAATATGTAAATTAATACGATATTGATCCTCCATTTTTTCTTATAACCTCAAACACTCTGCTTTTTTCTTGAAGTGACCAAGCGATTAAGTACAGATTCAGAAATATTGTGCCATTCTTTTACAGTAGCTAATTTTAGTTCATTGGCAGATAAAACTGTCTATTATTAGCATAAACTTTGAGACTTAATACGCCCAAAGATTTTTTATAGATTTCAAGTCTGGACTTCAAATTGGTCATGACAAAAAATGATTTTTTTCTTTTTAAACCATTGCTGGGTGGATTTAGACACATGACAAGAAGCATTGACCTGCAGAAGCAACCAGTTAGCACCACCTAAAAAAGGTCCAAACAATATCAAATGATCATATAACATAGCCTGATATTGCGCACAGTTCATACGTCTCGAATGTCGTGTTAATTCGCATAATCCATCATGACTAAAAGCTCCGCAATCCTACTCCCAATTTTTGACTGAAGCATTGTTTCGGTTCCTTCCTCAAATCGTGGCAATAACTTTCCGGACCGTCAAGGTTACTTTTTTTCTCTGAAATCATCATTTGTTTCGACTTTTTGTCCCATGACATGACTTTGACAGCCCATTTCAGTTTTTCATGATGTGTCATTAACCTCGTATTTTTTCAACAGTTTCATACATTTTGGTTTACTATCTGATTTCAGACTGTTCTCCAAACTGTTACGTGTGAGGTTCTTTTGCTGAAACTTTTGAAATGTCCCGAGTTGAAAGAGGTTTTTGAGTTTATAATCGAAATATTTGTCGATCATCCCATGCTGTCGAAATCCTTTTTCTTCAGATCGTTTAATTTTATTTGAATCTTTATTTCTAATTATTTCATTGTGAATGGCCGATTTAGAACGCTTCATTAACCAAGCTATTTCTCGTTCATATTTACCAGTACCTTTATAAAACCAAATTTTTCTTACTTCGGGCGCAGACTACAGTTTACCCTGCGGCGTCTTCATATATATCGTAAATAACACTATCTAAACCTGCAACTTTGCTTCTCGGGAATACTTTCATGATATACTAACGCGTACGTTTTATAATGATTCAGATGTGACGTATAATATGCTAATTTCCACATTTTTGTCTTATAATTTCTTAACAGTCACCTTATTTCCGTTTTAAAAAAATTAGAAGATTTTAATAAAATATAACTTAAATTTTAATGTATCAATTACAACAGAAAACATTCTACGATCGAATTTAAATACACACGCTAAAAATTTGCATATTGTGTTTTCTTCTTCAGAAGTGCACCAATTCGTTAGTGGTTTTATAATTTCTCAACGCACTGTAAATGTTGGTTGTTGAGTAACTTAAAACTTTCTGTTGAATTCGTGTACACTGTAAAAAAAATTCTGTAGCTCTACAGATGTAAATTTACATGCTTACTAAACTGTCATCTGTAACTGTACAAAAAAAGCTGCAAATCTACAAAACTAGTTTTTGTAAAGCTACAGAAATCTGTAACTTTACAAATGAATCTATTAAAATTTCAGTAATCTTACTAAAATTTTATCTGTAAACCTGGCTGTAGTTACATGAAAAGTTCTAGGCATCCCAGTTTCCTAAAAAATTCTTAGTAACCTTACAGATGTTTTTATTTTCGGCACAAAAGTGTGTCTGTTACATGAATATTTGTTGTTGCCGTTACATAAAAAGTTCTAGGAATCCCAGTTTCCTAGAATAACTTTAGTAACTTTACAGATTTTTTTTTACAGTGTAGTGCGTTCATACATAAATGCATGAAATTTGCAAGTATGCCTTTTAAAGTGATAATCGTATACTGTTTTTCACTCATTGAAAAATTTCTACCTTTTGTCGGTATATCCTGGCTATTGCATCATGAAGACTGACCTAAAATGCTTAATGTCACTGAATTATCTGAAACATATGTTGACTTTTCAAAAAGTGGAAAGCTATATTCAATTTGTTAGTTTCTAAAAAAAGAAATCAATGAATCTATTGCATTTAAGAAAAAGAATGAATTGATTGATATGTTAGAACATATCTGCTTGGATTTCAGAACTTAAATATAAAAGATTGATATTGCGATGTTTTATTGCAGACCTAGGAAAAGTTTTAAAAAAAAAGTAGATAATACGTATATATAAATATTATGATTTTATTTTTATAAATAGGCAAAAAATATTATATAAATAAAATTTAGATAATTTAAAACATTACATTTTTAATTTACAGTAAAAATTGATGTTGCCGAATTATTCTGGAAAAATTATTCTTCAAATCATCATTCAGAGTTTTATCTTTGAAACACAATATATTTTTTTTTACCGGAAAGGGAATTTGTAAACGTTACATTTGAAATGATTCGTCATGAGTTTTCACAGCCTTTTATTCAGATGAATTTTACAAAAAATATTTTCTTAATGAAATTTCTAACTATCACTTACTTATACTTTTTTATGATCAAAAATGGCAGTGGTAGCAAAACGATATATTTTGAAATATTAAACATTGTTAAACGTAGAAAAGAAGAATACATTTGAAGTTTCTCCAAATAAAGCATTGTGGATCATAAGATAGATTTTTTCTAACGGTCTCGCCTCCTCAGCCGCCGTAAATGAATTTTTTGTGACAGGAGGTCTTTCTTCACTAATATTAAGAAAACTACGGCATACAAATATATGAAAGTTCGTTGTATTATAGAGAATTGTTTGAACAGTACGCTGATGTAGATTGTTTTTAAATCGAATAATTATTTTAAGAGCTATTTAATCTTAAAGTACGTCAAAATCGTTCCAATTAAAAAGATTTCTAGGAGCAAAAACTATACATAGGAATTTAATCATTTTTACTAAGGGTATACATTACAGGCTCGCAGAGTGCAAATTGCATTTATTTTTCTAATTTGACAGATTTTTCGAGTTTTTTATATTTTATTCAAATATTATGCATTTTAAAAGATATTTTTTCATATTTTAGAAAAAGGGCGTTATTTTAAATTGTTGCCAATTGTAAAAGCAGTGCAAAGAATAATATTTCCTTTCAATTAAAAATTTATTTACACGTGACTGTTAAAGTCAGAGAAAGATCTTTAAAATTATAATTAAATGATTACACTGTAAAAAAAAATCTGTAGTTCTACAGATGTAAAGTTACATGCTTACTAAACTTTCATCTGTAACTGTACAAAAAAAGCTGCAAATATACAAAACTAGTTTTTGTAAAGCTACAGAAATCTGTAACTTTACAAATGAATCTGTTAAAATTACAGTAATCTTACTAAAATTTTATCTGTAACACTGGCTGCAGTTACATGAAAAGTTCTAGGCATCCCAGTTTCCTAAAAAATTCTTAGTAACCTTACAGATTGTTTGATTTTCGGCGCGAAAATGTGTCTGTTACATGAATTTTTGTTGTTGCCGTTACATAAAATGTTCTAGGAATCCCAGTTTCCTAAAAAAACTTTAGTAACTTTACAGATTTTTTTTTACAGTGTACATGTTAAAAGCTGGAAAATATTGAAAATTACGAAACAAAAATTGTATTCACACGTGAAGATTAAAAAGGAGAGCACACTTTAAAATAATAAATTCATTAATATTCATTAAAAGTACTAAATGAGGTAAAATTACGATCTATTTAAAGTGGCCAAATAATAATATTACAAAGCAGTTTAAATAAAAAAATATATTTACACGAGACATTTTTTCGATATTTCGAGAATATATTTTTAACTGTAGTTGCCAATTCTAAGACAGCGCAAATAATATTATTTCCTTTGTAACAACTAAAGTTTTTTCACGTGAATATTAAAAAGAGAAATGAAATTTTCGTGAAAATTATGTTAGATTTAAAACGAAATTTTAAAAATGTCCTATTTAAAACAATTTCCTTATGTTGTTAAAAAAAATTATCCAGGATGCAACGACTCTGTTTGATTAGTCAATTTTATATAAGCTGATATATAACACCCATTAAATGTCTCAACAGCAGCTGATTCGGCCTTAAAATCTCTCAGTGAAGTGGAAATGAATGGATACCCATTCAGTGAGAGATCGTCACTCGTTCATTAATTGTAATTCCTTCTTCCATAATCTTTTTAAAGAGAATAAGAATTGGCGTGTTTTTAGAGTCGGTGTTTGATCGGGGGTTGGCAAGCTTAGCTCGTGGGAGGAAGAACCCCCTAATTGGTCTAAAAATTTATTAAAAAAATAAACTCACATATGTAATTAATGTAATAGTTTAAAATTGAATATTTAGTCATTTCATTATTATTAATACTTTTTACTTTCATTATTATTAATATTTTTACAACATTTATGTGATTTCTATATCTTTAACACTACACTTGCAAATATAAGTATCTTTTTAAATCTTTCGAAACAAAATGCTTGTATTTGCAAATATGTCCACATTTTTTTTAAATCTGAATGCAATTATGAGACAGACTGTTCTATAAATATGTTGCTACCGCCACTATAAAGTCTAATATATTTAAAATTATGGTGCTACAATGCGCATACTTTGGCCACATTTAATAAACGACTTTCATCGGACCCCTCACCCTTAAAAATACGGAAATTCTATTGGTAATGGACGTTTTTTTTTTCTTTTTGCAGAAATTTAAATTATTCCTGTTCAAGGGGTATGCTAGTATGCTGCTCTTAAAAATTCCTTAAATTGTATTGAAATGCACTAGATTAATTTTAACACAATTATTCTTAATGGTGAATAAATCATAAGAAATGTAAATTTCCAACTGGACTAAAAATATATGGACCAGGATACGAATCGGGGATGATTTATTTACCAAATAGAATAATTGTGTTAAAATTAATCTAGTGTATTTATGTATTCTATTTCTGGAGTTCCATTACCTGCGATTTATTCTATAGAGCTGAACCAGATTTCAGACCAGATGCTATAGTCAATAAGGTTAGCTGGGTGAAATATTTCCACCAGATTCGACCGGGATAGCTCAAGTGGTAGAGCATTGATGGTTTCAACCAGGGGATTCCTGGTTCGAACATTTTTCGCCCAGTTGGAAATTTACATCTGTATTAAAATGCTTAGAAAATTTATAAGTATTTACTGTAAAGTTACTTGTGCATTACTTATCTTATACTAATATTCGTAAAACATAAAAAAAAAAAAAAAAACTATTGAAAAAATAATTAAGAACTTTTTGTTATCGTTATTTGGAGCGAGTCAAATCAGTGAATGCTGGACGTGTGACAAAACTTTATCGTGTTCAGTAACTGGCAAATACAGTCGAACCTCGTTAACACATACTCTCCTAACGCGAATAACTTTTATCACGAACTATTTACAGTTTCCCCGTCAAGTTGTATAAGCATTTACTGGGATTTTAGCCCTTTAAACACGGACACGTATAACGCGAAATATTGTTTATCAGGAATTGAAAAGGATTTGCCTTTGAAATATTTCCTTCCCATAGTACGAGTGAAGCAAGTTTTCCCAACATTTCGATGCAATTGTACTGGGTTCTATTTTTTTAACTCCAAATTTTTTAATGTTCGTCTCCGAAGGGGAACGTCTTTAATTTTGATAGCCGCAGACTAGCGATTGTAAAATTGTCAGGCGATTCCTCTTTCTACCCGCTGAAAAGAGAAAATTCTGCTGTAAGATTTGAATTGAGGGGTGAAAAAATGATGTAACGTTAATTAAAGTTGTTCACGCAAAGCTGTTTACTTACGCTAATTAAACTGAGAGATCGCTGTGGTTATTGATGACTTATGATTGAATTCGCTAAAATTAGTCGAGTTGCCTTTCCAGAATGTTGGTGTTTGTTTTCGGATGTAATGCAAATACCGGTCATTTCTTATTAAAGAGACTTTTACAGAGGAATATCTCACGTCAAGAGATCTTTAGAAATCTTTTTTTTTTATCATTACGGATCTATATTAGGAAACAAAATAAACACGATCAACACAGCAAATTTTGAAGGCATGTATGCATATTTATTCTTTTTACATAGAATATATAATATTTTAAAAGTATGGATAACGCAAACTACTTTTAACACGAACAAAAAAAAAAAAATGTTCCCGTGAGTGTTCCCGTTAACGAGGTTCGATGTATAAGAATTTATAATCGACATACAGTTCCTACAAGGCTTTGAACACGATAAAGAACACAAATATTTCTTAATGTGAGAAAATTAAATTTACTCATGGACAAAAATATGCAATAACCTCTTTCATGTTACCCAAGTTTCCAAAAAGCGTTCTCTATCTTTATAAATATTGGAACCCATATATAGTCGAGATTTAAAGAAACATTTTTAAAAAGAAAGTATTTTGCTGCTACGGATTCTCGAAAACATTTCCAACTAGTTTTTATCGTACATTAATCGGTTCCCTCATCAAGGATTGTCGACTCATGCGATACTAGCAATTCTAAAAAACATATTTTCAAGTTCAACGAGCATCTTTAACAAATCAATATGATAAATTAACAGCATTGATATAAACATACATATTAATATTATATTGTTACTATTGAATGTATAAATTCAGCTGCGCAACTATATGTGTCTAATTGAGATTTGATTGCATCTTAAAAAGTGATATTTCGGTTTGATAAAATTGACAATTTGAACAACTTTCTGAAAATCAGTAGCAGTAAAATAAAATTTATTTTTATAAATGCTGCTTTAAACCAAGAAAATACCGTCAACCGGGGCTACTTTGGTCCTTGCGGGGATACGTTGATCCATCCCATAAAAAACAGAATTTATTCTTCGTATTGAAGAAACAATACAACATAATTTGGAGTTTTTGCCATTGACAAATATTTTACACCATACATATAGGGTATTTGAATAGTTTGGGGTAATTTAATTTTTTTCAGTGGCAACACTGGATGTGTTTGTAAACAACTGTTTTCGTGTGTAAATTTTAACTCTCCAAACTTTCTATAGTGAAACAATCTGGTTAAGAGCTACAAATAAAGTAAGTGTCAAAATATTGCCTTTAGTAACCTGTAACCCATGTATGATCATAGATTTTACTTTAACGTTGTATTTTGACAGGAAATGTTTATGTTTTCATAAAGCTGACATGAAAACTAATATTTCGGGTCTACCTTGTTCCAGACCTTTTTTGGTCCAAACATAGCTCTAATTACTTAGAAATGCCTTTTTACACAACCTAATTTCTTAAACTATGTTTTAAGCAACTTTTGTTTTCAAATGTTACTGTAGAAAAACGTTACATTAATTGTTTTTGTTCCCGTTGCTGAGGATAACATGATGAAATCTGTTTCTCGTGTCTTTAACCTCCTCACTGAAATGCCCGTGTTAATACGTTCACAAAGCTCCAGGTTTCACTGCAATACAAACAATATTTAAAGTAATATAATTCTATTCATTTAATGTATTTTAAATACATTGAGCAATGATTAATACTTCCAAGGATTGCATTCGTATTCGTTATTAAGTTTTTTTATAAAATGTTGACGGAATCATCTTTTTTAGCATTTAAAACAAAATAAAGAGAAAACAACATTACAATTTTAGCCTTTTCCAAGACCGTCAGAGGGTTAATATTTATAATTGATGTATTGTGTTTAAATGTAAAAAAAAGAAAAATACATTTGTTTATCGAGTTTGCAGTGTTAATTTATTAGCAAATGCTATTGCAAGGGGGTTTCAATAAAATTGTATTCATTTACATATGAAATATATTCATTTTATATGAAATTAAGTGAAGGGACCAAAGAAGCCCCCAGCAGGAGATACTTTTAACTCTGCAGTTTGCTTTATTTTTTTATGTTAATTGTTTACAACTCCATTTCAACGTTGAAAAAACATATATAATACTTTTTTAATAATGGAAATGTGAGTGGAACAAGGAAAAAGTGGCTTAAATTAGCCCCGGTGGACGGTATATTGCTTTCTGATGTTTCTAAAGATAAAGAATACTTTTCAGAATAACAGATAACTCTGATGAGATTATTGTAAGTTTTCCTTCCTCGTTATATTTTTGTACACAATAAAATATTCATCTCTTCTTACCGTGCAGTTACAACAATATATAAGGCTAGCACAAACTATAACAAATGTCGTTCTCTTTTTGACTTATTGTTCGTATTATCAATGCAAAGGAGAAGAACAAGTAGTAGAATACTGTTCGCTCGTAATTTCCGTTTTATGATACTTACGGCACCAGAGTCACATCGTAATACTGATTACGGCGTTTTTAACAGTCTGCTATTTCCAACTGGTCAAAAAACTACAAAAAACTTGTTTAGACTTTTCTTTCTGAATATATAGTGGTGGCCAAATTTGTGGACACTTTTAGGTAGCTTTCATTACAAAAGTACACTGGTGTCCAAAATACCAATCACAAAATGGTAATTTTCAAGTACGCGAATACTGAAAAGGACATAATATAATTCGAATAATTACTATCTCTACAGCACAGCTAGTCCATATAACATCTCATTTATGTCACACATGGTCACACGTGTCACATTCACTACGGTAAAGCAAAAAAATAGGAAATTCCATACATCTCATTATGAGTCTCACTATATGTGACTCTAATGAGACGTCACTGTGACTTCTGCTTTGTGACAAGTCACCATGTGACTTTACAATATAGTTATATTGTGACTCTCATGTGACTGTCATCTATAGGCTCAATTTTAAAGTCATCGTGAACGCTGCATTGTGATAATTTATTTTATAATGTCACATTAAAGTCACACGATGACTTTCAAGCGACAGAGAGATTACTATGAAGTCACCATTGTGCTCTTATGTGACTATAATGTGATATTATTTGGTGACTTAACATAATGACTTTGAAATTGAGTCTAAAAATGACAACCACACAAGAGTCACAATGTAACTACATTGTAAAGTCACCTGGTGACTCGTCACAAAGCAGCAGTCATATTGACGTTTCAGTGGAGTCACATACAGTGCTCATTTGAGACTCATAATGAGACCCGTGGAATTTCCAATTTTTTGTTTCACCGTAGTGACTGTGACACTTGTGACCATGTGTGACATGAATGAGATGCTATATGGACTAGCTGTGCTGTAGGGATAGTACTTATTTTAATTATATTACTTCCTTTTGAATATTCGCTTACTTAAAAATTAGCATTTTGTGACTGGTCCTTAACTTTGGACACCAGTGTAAAAAGTTACCCATTGCAGCAGTCCGAAGAAAAATACTTCGGGAAATTTTGCTATATTTTCTCCAATCATGACCTCCAGATACCAAAACTATCCTTCGTTGAAATGCTGACTTATATATACATATATATATATATATATATATATATATATATATATATATATTATTTCAAAATTAATTACAAATTACCGCATGAATGGCGCTACAGCAGCACATATCAAATGCAATAAAACATATTACATCATTTCAAAATGCCTAAACACCATAACTCCAAAAGGAAGGTGTATATCTGCAGAATTTTTTTTAAATTATAAAATACATAAAAGAACAAGAAATACAGGTAATAAAACAAAAACAGTCTGTTCTTCATCAGTGGGAGGACAGACATAAACTAACTCCACCTCCACTTTTAAAATTTGCAGGTTTCTGAACACACGCCCACCCTGCATTCAATATTGAAAACTATTGTCATTTTATTAACCAAATTCCATAAAAAACTAAAATAACTCAAAATTAAAACTAACAAACTTAATGTTAACAATACAAAAATTATCATACAAAAACAAAAAAGCTTTAATAAAAAGTTTATTATAGAAATACTTAAAAAATTGCCATTAAAATAAAAATAAAAGAAATTAACATGCATGAATGCAGAATAAACGTGCGCCCCCCCAAACCCGCAAATTAAAAATTCTCAAAACATGAAAAACAGTAATACCTGTATAATGTTTATCACCCGTCAACAAAAAAACAAATAATTTTTCTTCCAAAGCCATTGTCAAAAACCAGAATTCCAGGTCTGCAACTTTCTTTCGTTTCAATTCATCAATACACACCCGTTCTTTTAACAAGACTTTAGGATGCCTATTTCATACGGAAAGTTCCAGAAAGCTGCCATCACATGTTCACGCCGCTAGTCCACATCGTTGCCATTCACTTTTTAGAACTGTGTTTAAATAATATTTCAAAAACCTTATAGGGTAAAAATTATTGTAAAATAAATTAGCCAAAAACTTAAAGATCTGTTTATAAAAATTATTGTCTCTGCCACAAATTTTATTGAAACGTATTAATTGATTAATGATAATATTTATGTAAATTTTTTTATGTAAATTTGAAAACCAATGTGCCATGCTTCTAGTAAAAAATTGAAAACTATTTCTCTTATCGTACAAATCCAATATCAATTTATTATCAATAATTTTAAATAAAATATCCAAAAATTCTGCGTTATAATCATCACTGTTTGCTCTATTCAATTTTAAACAATTTGGATATATAATATTATATTCATTAGAAAAATCAAAATTAAAAATCAAAATATCATCAATATACCTAAAGATCTTTAAAGACCTGTTATATTTTATAGTATACTTATATTCATAATAAAACAAAAATATATTTGCTGCTGTACTAGAATAGTTTGTCCCCATCCCTATACCACATATCTGATTAAAGGTATTATTCTTAAAAAATACATAATTATTATAAAAACAGAAATGACATAAGCTTAAAAATAAATCTCTATTTATATTTAATTCATCATTTATATTAAATTTATCAAAAATATTCATTAAAACATCATAAAGTGAATCAATAGGTATATTGGTGAACAGATTTTCAAAGTCGAATACCTGCATTTTCAGAGGAGTCAAAGGCAATTTGTCCAGAATTTCAACACTATTATCAATTGACCAGAAATAACTATATTTCTTAAATTTATAATTTAAAAAATCATAAATCTTTTTTAGTAAATTCTGTAAACCAATATTAAAATTTTTATTAACGCTTTTAGAAGTACTACAAATAAATCTAAACTTAATTGGATCTTTATGAAATTTAGGCGTTAAGAAAATAAATGGCAAACAGTGATGATTAGAAACATCAAAATTATAAGAAAACATACTTTTAACTTTCTTTTTATACGCCAAAATTTTTTAACAACAGGATTTCTGTCAATATTAACTTTTGAATAAAAATTTTCATTACCTAATTCACCCTCTATTTTATCAATATAAAACTTCTTTCATATTATCGCATAATTATTAGCTGCTTTGTCCACCGGGACTATAACAAAATTATTTTGTAAACTTTCAATAAATTTTACATCTTCATCTTTAAAACTTTGATATTCATACTTATCAGAATTTAAATAATCTTTTAAAAAACTACTGAAATGCCCCAAAATTTGAGACCTCCATTCAAAAAATGCCTCTAAAGGCATACTACATTTATAACTATATTTTTTATAAAATTATTGACATTATCCTTAAAAATCTTTAGTACCTTATTGCTGCTAATTTTACTATTAATTCTAAATTTTGTACCAAAATTCATTAAATATTTTACATTTTTATTCTTGATTATATCAAGATTACCTGTAATTATATGACCATGATAATTATCTATAAAATCTTTAAATTCCATATTATTACAACAACAAGTTAAAACTGTATTAACATTTGAAAAAGCTATTTGTCTGTAATTGAAAATCTTATTACTTAAAGGTTTATGATAATTATATGCAACTGAAATAGTACATTCTTTAAGAGGAAAAAGGTCGTAAATATGTTTGCATATTGCATTTAAATTCAAATTATCAAAAGATTTTTGTTGAAATTTTATATTAAAATAAATTACATCTTTATTAACTTCATCTCTATTTAATAACTTAAAATTAATTAAATCATATAATAAATCTTTAAACTGTAAATTTTTAAATTTGAAAACATCCAAACATTTTTTAATTTTCTTAAGCACATTAATCTTTAATTTAAAAACCTCCATTTTAACATTTTTAACACTATATTTTTTATCAAAAACAAATTCCAAATCCTTAATCCATATATTAGGAATTACATGATTAGTAACTTTATTATATTTACGAGACCCCCTCTTTCCTCTTTTTATAACAACTTTATCATTAAAATTATAAAATAAATCATATACATTTCTAACCTTCAATAAATTAACTTTATTAACCGTTGTATTCAATCCAAATGGATATATAGTTTTAAACTGCAACATATAATCATTCTCTTTATCTAATCTATTATTTTTAGCTTCAACATGATCCAAAATTTGAATATTAATATTACTAAAACTGTGAATTCTAAAATGCAAAATCTCAAACGTGGGGCATTTCTTATTATCATTATATACATCCGATCTATGCTGACTAATTCTAACATGTAATTCACCTTCCGTCTGCCCTACATAACCCAGCTGTCAGGTTAAACAATCAATTTTATAAATTACGTTATTATATTTGCAAAAAGGAATATAATCATTTATTTGAGGTGGACTATCAGCATGAGCAACTACACAAGTTTTACATCTCTTATCTTTTCATTTATATTATCTCATATTTTTATCTAGATATATATCGTAACATATTTATTCAAAAAAAAAAAATTGTAAGCACTTAGGCTTAATATGCCAATAAACAACAAACAACAAAAGTAAACAAAGATATACACCAACTTTCGAAGCCGTAATGAAATTGAATAAATATATATGCCAGAAGAGCAATAATGCAGCTTATCTGAGTCACACATAGCAATATTTTATTTCAAAATTAATGACAAATTACCGCATGAATGGCGCTACAGCAGCACATATCAAATGCAATAAAACATATTACATCATTTCAAAATGCCTAAACACCATCACTCCAAAAGGAAGGTGTATATCTGCAGAAAAAAAATTTTAATTATAAAATACATAAAAGAACAAGATATACAGGTAATAAAACAAAAACAGTCTGTTCTTAATCAGTGAAAGGACAGACATAAACTAACTCCACCCCCACTTTTAAAATTTGCAGGTTTCTGAACACACGCCCACCCTGCATTCAATAAATTCAAAGAAATTACAAAATAAAATTTTATTTTGCGGGTTTGGGGGCGGGCGCACGTTTATTTTGCATTCATGCATGTTAATTTCTTTTATTTTTATTTTAATGGCAATTTTTTAAGTATTTCTATAATAAACTTTTTATTAAAGCTTTTTTGTTTTTGTATGATATTTTTTGTATTGTTAACATTAAGTTTATTAGTTTTAATTTTGAGTTATTTTAGTTTTTTATGGAATTTGGTTAATAAAATGACAATAGTTTTCAATATTAAGTAATATTAAGTAATAATTTCAATAAAGTCTTGTTCCTGAAAATGATATTGTCGACCTTTTTTTTTTCTCATGGCCTATTTACCTTATATAAAACATAGCAAAAATACATGTATTTCAAAAAACAAAGCAGGCTAGTTGTCCTATTATTTTATGTGGTTATATTATCTTCAGAAAAAGCTTGTTTTGAGAAATTTGAAAATGAAAATCAAAAGTTAAAATGTGTTCAAATGTAAAAGAGAAACGGTAGTACAAATAAATGAGTGTTTTTACTTTTTTGTCTTACTTTCCCACAAAAATAGCAGTTTTAGTTACATTACAAACAAAAGCACACACACGCAGGCGCCACACACATATATAGTTTTAATATATTTATTTGGTTTTATATACTGGTCTTAAATGGTTTATTGTTATAAAATCAATTAAAATCATTTTCCCCGTAATTTTTTTCGAACTTTATTAGCATATGTAATTTTATTTCAATTATATATAAAAGAAACTTTTTAACAGAATTTTGTTTATTACTAGGGCTTTCATTGCTATAGGTCAATTCCATCGTAAGTGACGTAACACTTCATTCTTAATTCATTCTCGTCATCATTCTTAAACCAAATCCTACTGTAAATGATAAACTAAAAAAATTTATTCTTAACAGCCGAAATTGTTTCTCACACATTAGAAAATATAATGGCGCAGTGACGTTCGTATCGTTTTCAGCCTTACGGACGGACATTTGAGATAAAGATCTACATTGCTTTAAAATGGAAAATAAAATTCATTGATATATTACCTTTAATTCAAGATTTGTTCGGAGAAATCGATCACCGTGGGCGAAATGTGCTACTCAGATACATAAGCACAATGTAGTGAAAATATTTACGATTAACTGATCGTTAAAACGAAAATATCAAAAATGCTTTTTAAAATAGCTCTTGAAAAAATCTAAAAAATATACAAAAGGGTTAAAAATATATTCGTGTTTCAAATTAAAAACGATTTTTATTTATGTTCTGTTTACGGACAGTATACATGGCAACTTTAATACAGGTATCCGACGATTCATTGCCAATAATTTTTAAACGGAAACTCATATTTTCATTCATAAAATCAAAATCCACAGCGATGGAAAATGACTTAAGAATGGCATCAATTTTCAAAAGCGCCCAATCGTGATTTCAGTCATGAAATATTGTTAGAGAAGGCAAATTCTAAAAAATAATAGCTATGTCTCAATTTCTATTTAATATAAATCGCAGAAAAATCGTATTTTATGCAACCGTATTCGATATAAATCGTAGAATGTTATGATTGCATTTAAATTATAAAAATATTTATTTAAATGATATAATTAAAGATACGGCATTACAATGAAGATGGAAATAAATTGTAGCAACGTTTTTTTTAAAATTTATTTTATATCATATTTAGGAAATTGACGTCATATCTTGCAAACGATTTTTTTCATTATTATCTTTTTCATACATTGTTTCATGAAATTGGATTGTTTGTATTAAAGTAGGTGTTTCAATTTCAAAACATTCAAATTAAGGTACTACGTCATTTTACCGCTCTTATAGTTCAAGTTTTTATTTTATATATAAAAAATGTGCATTTTCTGCTTAGAATAACGTCAATTTCAAAAATGGGTACGACTTAGTTATCCCGCCGACCAAAAATCTACCGCCAAACTATAAGATTAAATGCCGATAATGGTTGATCGTAAATGTCACATTCACTTGACTTTAAGCAAGTTACACGTGTTTACGTCATCAAGTGATTTTTATTTTTACGTTTTATTTTTACTTTTATTAATGTTATGCAAATTTAGGTACTACTTGGTTATCCCGTCAGTCCATTTCGCCAAAATATATAAATCGCTAAACCACTCACCAAATTATACACATTGACATAATTTTTATTTTACATAACGAAATAACAAATAAATTTGTACAACATTAATAAAAATTTATATAAAACGTCGAAATAAAAATCACTTAATGACGTAAACACGTGTAACTTGCTTATAGTCAAGTGAATTCGACATTTATGATCAACCATTATTGTCATTTAATCTTATAATTTGGCGATAGATTTTTGGTCGACGGGATAACCAAGTAGTACCCTAATTTATTTGTTCTTTCGTTGTTTGAAATAAAAATATGTCAATTTGTATAATTTGGCGAGTGGTTTGGCGATTTATATAATTTAGCGAAATTGGTCGACGGGATAACAAAGTAATACCCAACAACGCAACACTATAGTAAGACATCTAATTTTTTAATGGCAAATAAAGACAAAATACACGCGTTATCGTTATTTTTTTTTCAAATTATTGAGTCATTTTTTAGGGTGTGGCAACAGGAAAGAAACGATTAAATTAGAAAATTTAAAAAGAAATATTCCTATAATGTTAAATTATGAAAGGTGCTAGAAAAAATGTATAAACAGTGGTCTGAGGATTTTTTAAAGTAGACAGCGGTCTTTTCCACGTTCTGAAAGGTATATACATCAAGTTTCGTGCAAATCGGTCAAAAATGGAAGATATGTGTAAAGGACATATACTCAGAGAACGGCTTATATATATATATATATATAAAAATATCAAGCTTTCCAATCATACTCTTAAATTAAACATATTATAAATTTTATTTCCTCCTCCACAAAATGAGAATTTTCTGTGGATTTGCCGAATATTTAAATGACTTGTCTCTAAGACGCATGCTCCCAATCACCCGTTCAGAATTTGCTTTTGTAAAAATTAGCGCATTTAATCTGATTTTTTAAAAAAATAATAAATAAAAATAACGGCTGAAAATGTAGAAAGCAATATCGATTTGTTGATTAATATTATTTTTAGAAATTAACTTAGTGAGCAAAATAAGCAATTAAAGCGAAGGTTGTAAAATCGAACTAATAAAAAATGTTCTGAAAAGGAATATTGATCAGAAAAGTTTAGAAATTCATGCCATTTTGTGTATCTTGTCCAGTTTCTTTTAAAATTACGCATAACAATTCTTAAATGCTAAAATTAAGTTAAAAAATATGTTGTTAACCACGACGTCTGAAACATTATTTCAGGTTCTGTTATCCATGTATCATTAACAAAATTCTTTAACGTTTCAATTCTCTTTAATCTTTAAAAATAGTTTTTTATTCAATAAAACTGTATGTGTAATAATGTAACTGAACTATTTTTGTTAATTTCAACATCCAATAGTGCTTAAAATATTCCTTTGATTTTAAAATTGTTTACTTCAGAAAGTTTATTATGCATTTATCTGACAAAATAAGAGTTTTTATGTCTTCAAATGTACATAAAGATTTTGCAGAAATTGATTCAAAAACGGCAGCGGTAATAACATTTTTTAAGATAGAGTAGAATATTTTATTTGCTTTGGAAAGAGATATTTCTGGTGGTGGTTAACAATTCAATATTGTTAGTATTCGATAATGGCTGTTAAGCTGTTAAACTATTGTTATCTGTTGTTAAGCTACTGTCTTTAATCTGTTAATATAGTCGTATATAGATTTGTTACAGGGACATGTCAAAATTTTAAATCATCAATGTCTACTGAATAAATAACTATCAGTCTAATAATGTAAAAATCCAATGAAGTCTTTATTTTTATGAAAAAATATTTTTTTTATCATTTCATTTTTCATAACGTAGTGAAATCAAAATTTTAATATCTATTCAGAATTATATAATGGAACATAGTCTTCCTCCTTAAAAGTTTGTTCTTCGGGAAAATAGATTGTGAAAATGTAAGCTTGGAAATTCTTTGTCGAGATGACTTTGTATGTTTGAATTTGTTAACATTTGTAAAAGTATTATTTTAAGAAAATTTGTTTGCAACTATGCGTTTAATATATATATATATATATATATATATATATATATGATTTATATGATAAACGTAAAGAATTTAAATTCAAAGTTAATACATTTACAAATTTTAAATCTTGTCTTCATCATTCTGTATATCGAAATATACTACTTAATCATTTATACAGAATAAAATGTTTATGTTCGTCTCATCTAATTAAGAATAATATTAATAAACTAATTTATGATGCATTAAATCATGGTTTTCCAAAAAAATTCATATATTCATTAATATACAATTAGTACTTACATAATCTATATTGAAAAAAAAATAACACATGCGTATACAAAATTAAAAAAAAAAATTATAAAATAAAAAATATTCATAAAAAATTAATAATTGTAAAATAAAAATAAACAATTACTATAGGATGCTTGGGTGGGTAGATGTTAGAGTACTGGGGAGGGTGGTGTTGTCTGGATAATACGCAATGGTTAATTTATATATATATATATATATATATATATATATATATATATATATATATAAATGGGGCTTTTGTATTATAACTACATTTCTAATACGTATTTTATATGGATGTTGATATGATGTTTTATATGTAATTGGTGATTTTTCCTCTTTTTTTTTAATTTCATATTAAATTTAACTTATTTAATCAAATTCAATATTAACTTATTTTTAATTTAGTCTACTCAGGACAAAGTCATATAAATTAATAATAGTATACCAACTTTTTAGTGATTATTATGCATATTGGTTTATTTGATTAACTAATGTTATACTGTATGTATTAAAATTGGGTAAATAGTTTTTATTATTATTATTACTCTATACTATTTAATAGTGTTTTATTTTCAACATTGTATTCCATGATTAATTATCGGTTTATATGTTTGATTGGCACAATCATTTTTTTTAAGCTTTTTTATGACTAATATAAGGATAATTCACACACTATATATGTGATGTTTAGGCTATTTAGAATTTTAGTATCTGACAATCTTATATAAAGATCCATTTTTATTTATTTATTTTATAATTTATTTATTTATTTATTTAATTCTTTCTTCTTTCCTGTTCATTTTTTATATGTAAAGCTAAATATTACGACTATTATATTTTTATAATATACAATATATTTTATTTTATAGCATATAGCCTATATTCTATATATTATCATGTTAAAAATGTTTTTTAATTTCTCACTGTAGATTTAATGATATGGTAATAGAATATATTGTTTTAACATTTAATTTATTTAAAAAAAAATCTGAATAATGAAATACAGTATGGTATTGTTTATATTAGGATGTGTGTAGAAATGCAGTTGATACATTTTAATTCATTAGCATGTATTAGGTTCTACTTACTGTGACATTTGTATAAAATAATAATAGATGGCAGCACCATAAATTTTGTATTTTTAAATAGCCTCTTTAAAGTCATAATTTAAATTTTTTACACTAGGTGGTAATTAAAGCTGAATATTGGCACTGTTGTAAAATTGTTATTATACAATTTAAAATTGTTTTTAGGTATTATAAATAATGTAATTATTTTTTTATTTATATTATATTATTATATTTATCACAATATTTCAACATGAATTAACTGACTCCATAGCTTTCAATTTCTGTGTTAACTTAACTGTTTTATTCACCTTGATCTTATCATGCATTTTGGATTCCATGTGCGGGAATATATTTTGAATATCTTCTGGGAATTGATACGGTATGTTTTGTGGGATTTCTATTCCTATAAATTAGATATTTAATGGGTTGTAGTTTTTTTTTTCCAATTCATGCCATTTGATAATGTTCTGTATTCATCTTGAAACTATTATTTTGATTATATTGGTTGTTTGAGTACAGGGGAAATTTTTTTTTCAGCTTATAGCTTTTTTTTCACAGAAAACAACCGATTTGCTTATATCATTGAATTCTGTACTCTTGAAAACGTAATTCAATATATAAGTTTTTCAATTTTTTTCGGAATCCATATTTCTTTTTTTCTTCCATGTTAATTCTTGTAATTAAGTATACGGTACTTTATTTTACACATGCAGTTCTATATTTTTGGCTTATGGCGTGTAGTCAATCATTCACAATATTGCAGTTTTTGATGATGGTCGGTGATGTTTTATTAATGGTTATATATATATATATATATATATATATATATATATATATATATATGTGTGTTTTTGATGGTGGTAGGTTATGTTTAATTAATGGTTTTATATATATATATATATATATATATATATATATGTTTTTGATGGTGGTAGGTAATGTTTAATTAATGGTTATATATATATATATATATATATATATATATATATATCACAATATTACGGTTTTTGATGGTGGTAGGTTATGTTTAATTAATGGTTATATACACACATATATATATACTTTTTATGTACTTTTTAGTAATAATTTATTCCAGGATCCTTAAAATAGCACATAATAATTTCTATTATATAGACTATTTAAGTTAATTATAATTATTTTATTTATTTATAAGAAAGATAATATTATCTGCAAGATGTGATGATTTAAAACAGTAAGGATTCGCTTTTAACCCGTTAGTAGTCGCGCGTTGGTCTTTTCCCCGCCCGAAATTCCTTATATTCCTGTAACTCATTTCCCGTTAAAGTTACGATAGCGAAATTCCGTGTAGCTGACCTTGAGTGTTCACACTCTTGTGTAGTAAAATTGCAAGTCATTCCTGCTATTTCTTAGCATTTTATCGCATTCTTAAGTTTCAATCGGTCTAAATGACCGCGTTGCGACCACTTGCGTTAGTTGAATTTTTCCCCCTCGTGTTCATCCTTTCCCATTTCCACGAAATCTGTGGGGGAAAGTTTCTTCGAAGTACGGACTCTCTGCCTGTTGTTATTTCGTCTTTCTTTCTTTTTACTATTATACCCGTTCATAGATTACTTATTTTACTTTTAGAATGTGACTTAAAATTGTTTTATTATATCAGTTGTGAAGTCAGTTCGCACAAAAAACTGATGGATGGTCACTTACATTTTTTTTTTCATTGTCAAATATTGCGCGAATAAATTCTCAAATTGATAATCGTTTAAATATGGAAAAAAAAGGGAAATTCATCATCATTATTTGAAAGAACATGCTTTCCATTTATTACCGGAACGTATAAATGAAAGAAAATAGACAATACCACTGCCAAAACATTAAAAAAGAGAGAAGAGAATTTTGAGGGAATCAGTAAAAAAATTGCCGTATCTCCAAAATCTGAAAAGTATCGTTTTTGTACAATAAAACAAATTCGAAAGATAAAACAATTTTCTCAGAAATGTAGTATGTATATCTGCGAAGAACATACATATAATTTATTTGTACAATAAGAAAAATAATGAGAATTTTATAATGTAGGTTAGAAATTACGCAAATAAAAATCTCTTTTGGATAATTCAGTGAATGTTTATACTATGATTTTAAAAAATACTTTAAGTATTTTTCTAAAATTTATCTATTGTTAAATTTTCATACTGTAAGTAAAAACATATTTTTTTAATAATGCCGCAGATTTTTTCTTCTTATTATTTTTTATTATTATTTTCATTATTATTATTATTATTATTGAAATCCAATAGAGGCTTGGGGACGGTATCTAACAAATTTAAATTAGTTGTCCTTCAGCAATTGTTATAATTATAATTTCAGCAATATTTATAATTTCGGAGAAAATTTTATTATTGTATTTATTATTTTAATGAATGTTATTATAAAACAATAAATTATAACATTAATATTTTATTATGAAATGTACAATTGAATATTTATTTATTTAAATAGTTGCTGTAAAATACATCCCTATTAAGATGAACCTTTCAGTGATTCTATTAATTAAAATAATTTATCCATCTTAGGATTTAAATCTACAATTTCAAATGTATTTAAATTAAATATATAATTTCGATGACTTATTTATTATTTGCTTTATATAAGCGAAGTTCGCATCCAGAGTTTTATTCAGGGGCGCTGCTCCCACCCTGAAATAAGTAGAAAAACTACAAATCGTGCATTTTCATTTGAAAAATGGATTTAATCATAAAATCTCGAGAGCCCCTCCCCCTCCTCTCCCCCCTCATACACACATAGACACCCCACAAAATAAATAAATAAAATGTAGTTACAACATTTACATTTATAATTTCGAAATTAAGTATTTTTTACCTTTTTCTTTATTATATATATATATATAATATGCTGGTGAATTAGTGGTATTGTATTTGATTTGCTGTTGCATGTCATAGGTTCCATTTTTATTTTCAGTTTAATTGTTCAATTTAATGTCAGTGTAATATATTGATGCTAAATTTATTAATTTTATTTTATTAAATGGGTATAGAGTGCCGGAGTATCATAAATATCTACCTGACTCTGATTCTGTAGTTCCAAAAAAATAAAAATACCCCTATCACGAATTTAGATTCATATTCGTAAATGTTTTTCTACTAATTATTGATTCATAGTAGCATCAGAAATTCAATCAAATCATTTACTATTTACTTTTAAGTATTTATGCAAAACGAAGAAAGAGTTATTAAAAACATTTATCTAGATGCCAACTGAATATATACTTAAGCGAAATAAATAATTTGCTGTAAAAGGTTGTAAAATGAATAATTGCTGTAATCTTTTAAAGTTCAGTCAATATTTTCACCCTACGTTATCCATTTTCGATCATCTGATAACACCGGCAAGTTTCCCCTTCGTTTTCGGCCTGCTGGTAACGGCGGCAAATGGACCGAACGCGACTACTAACGTTCTAAAAAATGTCCCGACTACTCTCGGGTTAACTGTACCATTTAATTAGGCGGGATTTTTGCTGTGCTAAAATAGGAAACTTGTTTGTGATTGTGATATGGTCATAGCAATTCTATTGCTGGTGTATGTCTTAAATTGAATTGTTACAATTCTTTTCATATTGTTCATTATTATGGATCTTGCATTGATTAATGATTTATTTAATTCAATTTATATGGCATGGTAAATTTATACTTTTGTTGTATAGTCGATCGGATACATAATGAAATTTTTAACTTATTGCTAGATTCTATTACAGAAATCGACTATATTTTTGCTTATATTTGTATCCCATGTACCTCTGAAGAAGTGAAATGCTATATAAGCTTCCTGCTACATCCATCCAATTGATCTATTATTTGTCTACTATACGTCTTCTAATGGTTCAACAATATTTCGCTGGTTATTTGTATCTTTTGTACGTTATTGTATCAAAATTTTGTGGTTTTTCATATGTTTTATATGGATTAATTGTCCGCGATGTTGTAGTGAATTAGTGGCATTGTGCTTGATTTTGTATTAAAAGTAAAAGGTTCCATCTTTATTTTGTATAATGTCAGTGTTATGTATTGAAGCTAAATTTATTAATTTAATTTTAGTAATTGGAAATAGATAATGATTTGTAATTATATAATGTTTATATGTATATATATATATATATATATACACTGTAAAAAAATCCGAACAGTATTCCTGCAGGAATCGGAAAAATAGTTGCCCTTATCGTACCGGAAAATTGTCCGACTCAGCTCGGAATAAAATCCGTAAAAAAGAGGAACATTCATTAAAACAGTACTTTACGGATTTTATTCCAATTTTACGGATTTTATTCCGATTTTACTGATTTTATTCCGAGCTGGGTCGGAAATTTTTCCGGTACAATAAGGGCAACTATTTTTCCGATTCCTACAGGAAATCTGGTCCTATTTTTTACAGTGTATATAAATTGCAATTCTATAATTTTTGAAATTAGAAAGAAAATGTAAAAAAACAAAAAAAAAACATTTTAAACGTCTTTAAAAAGTTTTCTCTCTTAAAATCCCAATTAAAAAATAATTTTATTAATCAAAAATAAATTCTTTTTAAGAGAAATTGACAAAACAATGAAATATGTAACTCAGAAATTTATGGTGTTTTTTGCTTTTTTACATATTTTATCAACCGTTCTGTTATGAAATGGGATTATCTGGACAAATGGTAATTTTTTCGAGTGATATTAATTATTTAGCTTGGAAGTATGGCAAATACGCTCAAATTGTGTTGCTTTTCAGATTTGGTTAAAGTTTAAGTTTTCTCTGAAACGATATTTTTCATGACAATTTTTTCACAACCATGATAAATTGTCACTAAACTTCTAAACGACATGTTATAAGTAAATTAGACACGTGTCGAAAGTGCACGAAGTGGTTTGTATAGTTATAAAATAGAATTATGTTTTATATTGATAATGTTAATTACATACAAACAGCTTAATTAGTTCTACATGAAGGCAGTAGAGTGCTCGGAACATGCCTGCTGCGACTCGAATTTCAAACTTAAAGTGTAAAAGAAAAAACCCTCCCAAAAACTGAAAGCGAAAAAAAAAAAAAAAAAAAAAAAAAAAAAAAAAAAATCCTGTAAAAAAACCCCAACCAAAATAAAATATTCCTTCCGGCTCGGCCTACAGTGCAGGTAGATTTCGAATTTAAGTGCTAATTTCACCACCACCAACCAAATCAAGATTATAAATAAACACAGTTTAACAATTTTATCTGGCCGCTTTTGACGCGTTTTCAATTTTATTTTTCTGTAAGAGTTGGTTATATTAGAATCAAGCTAGTGCGATAATTGTTTCTTTAACCGCTATGTATATTTAATTTTATTTTAAGGTAAGAGTTGGTCCTATGAAAAACGTGTGAAAATTAAAGTTGTTGATAATATTAAGAAAATTCATAATAAATTTAATTGGATTTGATACCTTGAGAATTGACGAAGTTTTGATTTTTGTTCTCCTTAAAATCCTTTTTTTTCGCCCCTTGAGCCCATTTTTAATTTTACCAAAAACTCTTCATGTACATAAATTTTTGGCTCTTTTTCTGTAAGTAATAATAACTTTAAACTAATTTGATATGTATTATAATTAAGACGTTAAGATGTTCTTTGTGGTTTTCACAAAAACTCTCCCTGTTTCCTCCTCTTATTCGAATTTTGCCCATTAGCGAACTTGACCGAGATTTTCTGCCCTTGATTTTATGAATCAGTTTGGAAGAGATTTTTGTTACATTATGGAAGTTATCGTGTCCATAAAAAAATGATACAAAGATAGATAGATAAATTTTTTAACTGGTGGTGGTGGTGGTGGTGGGTGGAATCTAGGAGTCATGATTTGTGTAGCTCTGCAAAAATTCTTCAGAAATTACAACATAGATGAAAATGTAATTGTATTTCTTACGAAATCTATGTAAAATGCACGAAGTTACTCCTTTAAGTAAACTGTTTTATGAAATAAAAAGCCCGATATTACTTGATATATGCTTATCCAGTCAAAAATACAGAATGTCTCCCAATAAGCGGAATCCGAATTTTCTTTCATAGCTAAATAAAGTTGTTTTAGCAAAATTTCGGAAGACGAATTCTAATTTCCCTGAAATCGATTGACATAACGAAATATATTGTAAATGTTCACCATTCGCGTTTAAACAATACTGAACTAGACGCCTCATAAATCAAAATGCACCTGGAAATACATATTCTGTTATGCACGGAATTACAAAGCATTTTTTAAACTTTGCAAGGTGAACCACCGCGACGAGCGGCCTCTCTTCGTCCGCAGCCTTTTACTCTTCTACTCTATCCCGACTCTTTTGCGGAAGCAGGGTTCATAGGTCCCCAGGGACGTCCCGAGTAAAAGACACTCTAGCGAAAACAAGGTTGAAAAAAAAATCAAAAATTGAAACCGGACAAATTGTTAGACCCCACAGAAAAAAAGGATAATCGCGTATTCCATGAAAATACGCGAATCCTGTTTTACGAACCCTGTTTTAGACGCCTTTTAGATGTTAAATTCAACAGTTAATAACACCTTCCATGCAGAAGTGTTGATATCACATTTGCTTAAAGTTTGAACAATGAGTGTTAGAATTTCTACAAATCATTACTAAAAAACATGTCCGATTGAAAGGTTTTTACAGCAGTTTTGAAAACGAATTTTCAAATTTACATTCAAGTATGAAAATTTCGAAATGAAAAAAAGAAAACACACATAATACATATTACAAAATCTGAAGACTTTTTAAATAAATTCTTAGGAATTATAAACATTTAAAATTTAAAATATTAGTTTTCTTTCCAGTTTATACGCATTTCATGAAAAATTATTGTAATCATTATCTAAAATTTTCACAGATTTTTTCTTTTATTATTATTGAATATAAAATATCGAATATATATATATATATATATATATATATATATACATATATGTAAACAAGAATTGCAACCTACGCATACTTTAAATAATACAGTTTATATAGAAATATCTTCTTGTATTCAAGGTTAGCTTTCCTTTCTAATTAATTACGTAGCCAGAGCTTAACAATCAGTAGCATGAAAATTTAGATAATGATAATTTTATTTTATTTTTACATTTTTATTAGTTACACAATTTTTTTACACAAATTTACTCTTTTCACACAAATGAAAGTTAGAAATTTGAAAATCTTAGTTTAGAAAGTTGAACTTAGTTGAAAGTTAGAACTATCTTAATTTTTGTTAAAGCTGTGTACAAAAATTTTGTTAATATTTGGGACATACCCTGTATTTTTACTGACTAAATTGAATTCGATCCCACTTACCAATACAACAAATGTTCCTCCTGTTATGTACTACCGGATCTGTGATTTCGCGAAGTTTTGTTGTTGTTTTTTAGTAAAGCTACTGTAAATTTTGGAAAAGTTAGAAAATAAAATACAAAATGTATACATAACATGGGTACGAAAGAGATTACTTCATGGAAATATATCTGGAAAGCATGGAAGCTTATGTAAAATTCGGACATTGAAGGCTATTATTTTAAATGATATTGTTTTGAATATTTGAAACAGTTTTACATTTTTGTTCTTCAAAATTCTATGAAATGAGTGAAAACCATATGTCTCTGAAAAATTCATGATACATTTTTTTTTTCTTTCGAAGTTCTATACTATTCGAAGCAGAAATAAAATATAAAAGCAAATCTTAAAAGTTATTAAAATTTTTGTGTATATTTCATTCAGATGAAATCTGTAAAAGAGTTTTTCAATAAAATTTTGCGTAATCGCGTTTAATTTGTTCTGTTTCATTAAAAATTAAAGGCGATTTTTTAAAAATGTTATAGTATTTTTCATTGAAAATGTTTTTCAAAATTTAATCTAAAACGGTATTTATTATTTTAAATAAATTTAAAAATGAAAAAAAATGTTCTTTTGAACACATATTTGAATGCTCTAAAAAATTAGAAGAAAATATTCAAGACCAACAGATAAAGTGGCATTGTATAAAAACAGATACAGTGGCATTGTATTAGAAAATAGTTCTTATATAATAACAGTAAGGTAATTTGAAGAATTATATATATTCTTTATTTTTCGCGAATATGAAAACTGATGTTCAATATAATATCTTAGATAATATTTTAGAAAACTTTTCATTTAAAATTTCAAGAAAAAAGAAAATTTTACTTTTACTAAGTGATAATGTTAAAGGGAAATAATTTTGATTTGAATATTTAAAAATGTTATATATTTTTTATTCTTCAATACATTGTGAAATGAAAGGATATTGTTTACTGCTGCAATGTTCTCTATATTATTTGTTATTGCAAAAGTAATATATATTCTTTCGACCGGAAACAAAATTTAAAAACTTTACTTTTGAAATGTATCCTAAATAGTTTTCTCTAGCTTTGATTCAGATGAATTCTGTAAGTTGCAGTTAAACTATCCTTTTTCATACATTTCATGTAGTTTGGACACAATGAAGCAAAGAAACCATTTACATAAATCTTACTCACAATTTTGAATAGCGTGACACAAAAGATAAATCAATTTATTGAAATAAATACATTTCAATGCATAGTATAGATTCAATGAAAGTGATATATTTAACAGTGAATTGGAAAATTAAAAGTATTGTGTAGATGTAAAAAAAATATTTTAACCAAGTCAAAAATAATTTAAATTGAATTTTAAAAAACAAACCTTTTAATGTCACATCAAGGCGTCACTTAAATTTGATATCATATCTTTTAAAACACATATTTTGAATTTATGAGAGATGTAAATGATAAAGCAACAGCGAATAAAATTTTATGCGGCTTTTCATGATGAACATAACTTTTGCACATGCGATTATAAATAAAACAAAAATAAAATGGTGAATAAATACAAATATATTTTTTAAGAAATAGCATAACGTCACTCAAAATTTGATATCAGTATTTTTAAGTTCCATATTTAAAATTCTTAGAGCATAAGATAAAGTGCTGCGTCAGAAACTTTTAACCCGTCAAGGGTTTTTGCATTGATATCATTACTTTTTTGAGGTTAGTGATAAAATGATTAAAAAAAAGATACTTATGGAATTTAATGCAGATTTAATTTTTACTATTTTATTACAATTTTCCTTATAGCAGTTTGTATATAAAAACAACTGGGTAAGTATAATCGCAGATCGCACAGAGGGTTTCATTTGATATTGCTTTAAAAACACTTTATCCTTAAATTAATAAATCCAAAATGTTAATTTATAATTATTAAATCCTTACATAGATGTAGCACCAATAGTTCCAATTTTCATGGGGCAGGGAACGCACTCTTTTAAACAAACCACCTTCCAATTGAAGTCATCAAAAACCAAGTTGAATAAGCCAGAGCCCGTTGTGTTGTTTGACAAACAGCAGTCTCATGTCCCCTCCTTCCCCCCTTTTTCAAAATTTTTCAGACCAGTACATAAGAATGGAACCGAAATAATTTTTTCTCTTCAGAAATTACGATAAAAAAATAGTATGCACTACTCATAAATTTACTTTAATGCTATATAGGGTGATTATTAAGTTAATTATAACGTTTGGAATCTGTTGCATTGATGTCCGAAAGGTAGTTTCTGAGTTATGGAAGCTGGACCCATAAGGCGCCATAGAGGGGCGAAGCCCGCTAGTGTCTATCATAATTATATCTGCCATGTAGACTAATTGCGATATTTAATCAAAATAGCCCCCCCCCCTCCCTCCTCATCCCCGGAAATATAACAAATACAAAATGTGTCTTTATAAACCTATCGTCAAATAGGTTTTTATTTCTTTTCCCCTAAAAAAAACATGATTTTTATATCCGTAACGTAAATAGCGGACGGAGCCCGCTAGTTCCTATCATAATATATTTTTTAAATAATTTTATATAGTCTATAATAAAAATCAGACTTAAAATAGTCTAGTTCCATGAGTACTTGTAGTGTCAGTTACATGCTACGATTTTTGGATACCAGTATTTTAGAACGGGAAAATGTGACTTATTTTATCGGAGATATCTCATTAATTGAATAAGGTGAAGCAAACTTTTTGAAAAAAAGGTGGCCAACAAGCATGGCAGTTATCAGCTATGTGACTTTGTGCTAAAGTCCATTAATTTGACCTGCTTTAAAAAGATTACGGAAGATTGAATTATAGTAGAACCTGGATTAACCGAGCTTCGATTAATCGAGGTTTCTGTTAACCGAGCCGATAACAAAGTCTGATTTTTTTTTCCTTTTGAATGAGCCTTAAAAATAACCACACTCTTTAGCTCACTGTTCGTGCTATACAGGCCCTTCTGCCCCCAAATGCCCTCAACTCCAAAGAAACATTGGACCCTGAGAAGTCAATAGCGAACAATGCTTTGTTTCCAGTGGCTGTGTGAACTTTCGTAAATTTTTCAATTTGCATTTTAAAATTTACTACTGGTAGTTGATTTTCTTTTTAAATTTGTTAAGCTGTGAAACAGAACTTTACATATATTTACTTTTATTATTTAAAAAACGTTCTATATATTTTTTTAAAAGAGATGTTAAATTCGCAAGCACGGCGAGTTTTTACACACAGTTTCTATTAACCGAGATTTCCGATTCCGATTTACTAACAGTCCCAATTAGCTCGGATAATCGAGGCTGCTCTGTATAATTAAAAAATCAATGGCGATCTTACTGTAAACGGGTTTCCCTTTTACTGAGGGATTTCAAAACCGAATCAGCTGATGTTAGTTGCTGTTTCCCTGCTTGATTAAATAAGATTAGTTAAACATTTGAAAATTACCAAATATAAAAGGAACTAAGTCAACAGAGTCTTTGCTTTATGGTATTTTTTAACAACGCTATAAGAAAATGATTTTAAATAAGAGATTTTAAATGTAACGTTTTAAATCTGATTTAATTTTCACCAAACTTTCCTTTCTCTTTGTAACATTCAACTGAAAATATTTTTATTATTAGAAAGATAATATTATTATTTGCGCTACCTTAAAATTAGCAACTATAGTTAAAAATATCATCTCGAAATTTGAAATAAATCTCTCATATAAATATATTTTTTAATTTACACTGTTTTGCAATATGTTTTGCAATGTGTTTTGTAAACTGTTTTGGCTACTTTGGCCAATATGACGTAATTTCCTCCATTTACGACTTTTAACACATATCAATGAATTTATTATTTAAAAATTTTCTTTTTCTTTTAATATTCACGTGTAAATATAATTTTTATGACATAATTTTCAATGTTTTCCTTCTTTTAATGCGTAATCATTTAATTCTAATTTGAAAATAATTGATTATTTTATAATTTTCTTTCATTTTAAGTAAGCATGTGTAAAAATAATTTTTATGACGTAATGTTTAATATTTTCCTGCTTTTAACACGTTATCATTTAATTCTAATTTAAAAGGATTTTTTTCTGTTTATAATAGTCACGTGTGAATAAATTTTTAATTTAAAGGATATATTATTCTTTGCGCTGTTTTAACATTTGGCAACAATTTAAAATAACCTTTTCTAAAATATGTAAAAAATATCTCTGGAAATTCTGAAAATTTTAATTTAAAATTGAAATAAACCGTCAAAAAATTAGGCAAGTTAAGAATAATAAATGCACTCTGCAAACTTCGAGTTTCTATTGAATGAAAATGATTAAATTCCCATGTATATTTTTTTTTCCTATGAGACTTTTTTAATGAGACAATTTTATCCAGATTTAACATTAAATATCTCTTAAAATAATTCTTCGATTTAAAAACTGTCTGCTTCAATGTTTTTATCAAACATTTCTCTATAATACTACGCAATTGCGTCAAAAGATGGCGACACCAGAATTCTGATATGCTTATTATGTAAACTGTAAATATTGCAAAGTTAAATAAAAAGAATTGTCTCGGGGTTATCAAACTTCATTGATATTTATAAATAAAACATTTCAACTAAATTATTTATTATAAAAGAATTATTACATCACAATAGCTTTTATGCAAGGAAAATAATAATTATAATAATAATAATATTATGGATGTCAGTGATTATATATTGATTGACCGTCATAATAATAAAAAATGATATTATAAAAAGAAGAGCTGAAATGAATTATTTTTTTACGTTTCTGATCGTGTGATTTATATTCAAATAATAATTATTAATGTATATTTTTTGTAAAGTGATTGAAATTAAATATATTTATAAAATTTATGGTAATATTTTTATTGTTGAAAAATTGCCAAGAAATAATCATCATCAAATTGGCATCATTATAATTGTAATTTTATTTAACTTAATAGCAATTAAAAAAATTACAAAGGAACTGAGAATAATGGTCAACTAGCAGACTTAAAAAAAAAAAAAAAAAAACATTCACATGTGAAAACACGTACCACGGAGTATCGAACTGCCTATCCTAAGGTCAGTAAACGATGGCCCTTAGCCACTCAGCCAGTGGGAAGACAAAATTTTTCTCCCCAAAAGTGGTTAAAAAGAAAGCATGTGTATGAATACAGTGTCATGCATTTTCGGTGAAATTTCCATAGAATGGCGAAGAAATATAGTCCGATTTTTCATGCGCATTATAAAACGAACAAGAGTTTTGCTGGAAACAAGTAAATTGTTATTTGGTTCATCTGAAACATATTTATTTGATTTTTAAAAAATCGCCCGTGTCATTTTCGAGAGAAAAAAAATCGAATTATTTAACGAACGAGAGTTTTCCCAGAAAAAAGAAAAGTGTTATTCACCTCGCCTTAATCACATTTATATTATGTATCAATTTAAAAATAATCGTTAGAACCGTTTTCGAGATTTTCAGATTAGGAACTTCCTCGATATTATACCAACGTTTTCACTTTAAAAATGGCTATTTAGATCTCAAAATATACTGCACGTAGAAATGCAAAAATTTCAGTATACGATTAGACTGCAGATATAAGACTGTTCTACAAAATTCAGAACAATAAGACATATATCTGCTGAGTTATTAAAAGGCGGCTTTTCGCGTTTTCTTTGATGTCGAGTTAGCTGTATATATGAGTTCCGCCATCTACGAATTCTATGATACGATACGATTTTAACGATACGATACGATACGATTTTAGGCTTAAGGCTGCGTCACTCGAAATACTACCGTCTTCCATGATTACAACCTAAATATAGGTAAATCAAGTTAAGACTAAGTGATAGCCACAATGTTCATTTATTGTTAGCAACAGTTATTTACACTGAATTAAATTTCAGAAAAAATTAATTTACCTCGATAAGTGCAGGAATAATCCTTGGGGGCGGTAAGACTATTAATAACGCCGCGATTTTTGAAATTGATGTTTAACTGCTGATTGAAATTCGGCAGTAAATTTCCTGTCAAAGAGTTTTAGCCGTACTTTCTCAAGCATACTTCTGTATAGGAAAAAAAATCAAAAACATTCTGTGGCTGCATCTGAAATAATTTTCTGTATAATTTAGCAAGAGGGACGGTAAGGAATCTTAAATCCAGGGACAGAGTTAAAAATATAATAACAACAGAAAAAATGTGTGCATGTTAATTTTTTGCTACATACTTATATAAAACAATAGTCCTAGTTTTGAATAAAAAAATACGTCGAATTACTTTTATTGAAACAATTTTATACAGAGAGCTCCAAACTTAAATATCAGCATCATGGACGGTAAGGAATTTCGTTGTATATTTGGACCCCCAACATCGACCAAAACTTATTTATCTCATTAACCCTTTCGGGACGGGCGATGCATATATGCATCGTCAAAAGTTGTGGAAAGCATGTGGAATTTGTTTTCGGCACAATTAATAAATAACTGTAATATTTCTCTTTTTTAATTAGAGTATTTTTTTCGTATTTCACAAGTAAAGGGAACTGTTTAAAAAAGCAGTGCCAACCAAATAAAATTTGATTAAAGGATGCCACTTCAAAAGTGTTAATATTGTTATACAGTCATGAAATGGGATGTTTTCCAGTATAAGAAATAAAAAAAACCCCAAGAATATGTACAAAAATAAAAATTATTATTCAGGGACTTAAAAGTCAAAATCATGTGAGAATGCCTCCTATCTTTTTAGGATTGTTAAACTGATTTCTCGATGTACAATCGTAAATTAAATATATATTAAACTATTAATTGATAAAGGTGTTATTTTTTTAATATTATGCACTTCAATTTCTATTTATAATTTATTTTCTATTGATTAGCCTTTAATATGTTTCATTGTTGTAGTTTCACAGCTATTTGTTATATTTTAGTGGCAGCATATTAGCGCATAATTAAATTCATTCTTCTTTCAAATCGCATACAATTGTAGGAGTTACGGAGAATATTTGGTGATTTATCAATTGCGACGGGCTCACGGACAAATGCATTAAAATTAACTTATTGATTTTCACTTACATTATAAAAATACCGCGAAGAAGGTGAGAACTCGATTACAAATTTCTAACAAATCGAGGTTGTGTTAAACGAAGAAATGTGAAAAGTTTTCTCCACGCTTTAGGCTATCTATTGCCCATCGCTATAAATCTGATCACACAAAGAATTAATGTTTATTGTTTCACTTGTTAGAGTATGGTGAAAGCTATTTAAAAAATAACTTATATGATCCCGTTATTGTATGCAGATTTAAATTTCGCAACTTTGAGAAAACAACAAATTTGACGTAATTACATTTTAATACTAAGAACTCCAACGATTGAACCATTTTTGCAATTGGAAGTAAATCCAATAATTTAATAGATTTTTGTTTAGAAATTAGCTATTGGGAAATGAAAAGGGTGAACAACGTGTAGGAGAGAGTAGTCATATTTGGACCACTGCTTTGAATGGACGCTGCAATTCTGCCGTTAAATACAAAAAAGATGCCTTCTAGCTCTGAAGTCCTACTCAACAGAATGACGTCATTTATGATTAGAAGAAGCACCCACTTTCCACTTGCAGTTTTCAGACAATTTTGAAAAACATCAAATTAATTGTTATGATCTATTTTTCCCTAAACAACGTAAGGGAAAAAATTAAAACTAAGATAAGTTGTTATGATTTCATATAATATCTAAATTCTTGTATTTATTGGGCATATTTTTCGCGCGGATTTGCTTGCTTCTCTTTTTGTTTTTACTCTTGAGATTATCTGTTTTAAAAAATGGCGCAGTTGCCTCAATTGGGACAATTTCAGCTGATTAAATTGGACCAGATGTCGAAAAGCTATAGCTTTCAACAGAGCTACAACTGTTGAAACTGCCGTCCAAGCTCTTAAAGGAAGCGGCATATGCTATCTTAACAAGCATGTTTTTAAATGTCATCATTTTGCAGCTGCTTCTGTACTTATTCTAGACGAGGAAATAAGCACTGCAGATAGTTCCGTTGATTCTCCTGCTAGTGAGATTTCGGAGTCAGAGTCAATAATCATCAAACCTACTAAAACTAAGAGAGTAAAAACAGATGATGAAAACGAAACAGACAAACATTCTGGAAGAAAAACATCAGTGGCAGCAAAAGTTTTTAAAGTTATAGGAAACGAAAAGGAAAGAATAAGTTGTGAAGTGATTGACCCACAAGAAGGCTGCAGCTACAAAACCTCTTAAAGAGACAAAGAATCATTGGAAATGTTATCTTCCTAGCCAAAATCACTTAAGTAAAAGTACAGAGGCAGCCAAAACACAGCTGTGTTGACATATTCGTCATATAAAATAAACCTTTAAATGAATTTAAAAAAAAAACGACAAAAATGAATCTCTCAATGCACAGAAGTAATTCGAACGTAAAGTTTTTAAAAATAGGCGTAACTCATTTGGAAGGAAAAGGATAGAAGGGAAGAACTACAGACATAAGGAAAGAAATCTTCTGTTGCAAAAAAATCTAATTATTGAGAATCTAAAAAGAAAATTCAAGTTAATGATGATTGATTTTGCCTAATATGTAAGAAAAATAAAAGAAATGAATAGCAGAAATGAATCAGTGTTCAAAAGGCCAAATACGTTTCAATTTTGTGTGTTCTGGAATAAAAAACAAACAAAAGAAATTCATGTGTTAGCCCTGCATCACTTCTTACATGATATTCAAATAACTGGCAATTAATGCCATAATTTTGATTTATAATTACTCATAAATTTGATTTATATTTTGAATATATTTTGATTTGAAACAATTGCTCTTACTTTTAGACATTTTTTTTCATTATATTTAATTGCTGTTGTTTTGTTTGTTTGATTAATTAATCCCAAACTTTGCTTCTAATAAAATTAGTTATATTCCCTACTCATTAAAAGATGCTAATATTGTTTGGTCCAATTTAGGAGATTAGCGGTCCAACTTATGCGATCAGTTTCTAAATTTTAACCACTTATGACAAATGTTTCTAATTAAAATAAAACTTAAGATTTAAAGAAAATTGTTCTAAGGAATTATTTACTTAGTAGATGAAAAGATTGACCACGTGTAGTGATATTTTGCAGGTATTCCAAAATTGAAATGAGTTACACCTGAAAATATGTAAAGTTGTCCGAAATCGGCGGCTCTCCCCTATAGCGTAACTTTTTTAGAGATTTCAACAATTAACAACAGATTTAATGTAGGAACACCGATGTAAAGCCATATGTTATATTATAACGAAAGCAAGATGACTTCTCTAATAAAAGGAATTGCCTACGCATAAAAATTCTAAAATGCTGAAAAATTCAATGACTTTTAGTGTATAAATTGGCAATTCTACAAAAAGCGACTACAAAAAGTGAGGGGAGAAGCAAAATATTCCTACGAATACATCTGAAACCCATGGTTGTTGTGGACAGGAAAATAGCTCTGCTGTCGGGAATGAGCACTTTTAAGATACTGTAAGAGACTGTAAGAGGTATATTAGAAGTTTTCTACAGCTTGGTGAGTACAGTTTATCAAGATCGTTACATGAATTATCAAGAGGAAAAATTCCTCTAACACATAATCTTTGGTTTATTTTGGCTTCTAACTTTCAAGCACGACCCCCTTGTTGGGGAAGTAAAGTATCAGACTCAGAAGTTCATAATTTCTTGATCAATGGAAACAAGTCTTTATAGGAAGATTCTAGGTAATTTCTTCAGACCTTGTAATTTTTTACAAAAAAAAAAAAAAAAACAACCACGCTCAAAATTACAGCCACATTTCTTTTTTTATTTCAAAATCTGTATATCTCTCTGTAGAATAAAAAACATTCTGGCACAATATAGCAATGATTCTTGATTTAATTGACCATAAACCAGTTTGAAAAATGACCTTCCTATGACGGCCTTTACATTTTCTGTGACCGTTGTTACATTTCCTGTGATTGAGTTTATTTTTTCAATGTTTTACTTAACGATTAGTATTTATCTCGATATTGTTCAATACAGTTCAAAAGTGTTTTATTAAAAAATAGGAGGTGACGGACTTTACTGCAAAGGTTTTTACAAAATTAACTAAATATGGGATTTAAAAGACGCCCATCAACACCAGACCACCTCCAGAGATCTTAATCCTGTTTCAATCGCCTAAATCAAAAGTTATTAACTTGAAAAGATCATTAGGTGCGTTCGTAATTATATAAATACGTTGCACTTATAATCGTCGTTCGTCCGACCGCATATAACAGAGCAAAAATTACTCAACCGAATGGTCTGAAATTTTAAATATATAATTGCTGCGAAATGTTATAATAATCGGATGCATAGTTTAATTACAGGGACACTCAAAAGCTTTCCGTTAAATTACTACCAATGGGGAAAAATTATTTCAAATGCATTTTAATGCTGTTACAGCCTTTCGAATCGAATGGAATTGATACGCACTTATGAAGTGCACTAAAATATACATTTAGTACAATATGCGCTACAAAAAATATTTATGAAACTAGTTATAGTACGAACGCACCTGATTTGCCATGTTTGTCGTGCAGTGTCCAACTTGTTTTGAATTGTTAGACTAACAAGCGTGGACGTCTGTACAAGAATAACACAATATGTATGACTTACTTGAAAGAAAAGCCAATAAATACTCTGTCAGCAAAGTGACGCAAGATGACTTTACTCATTCGTATCTCATTGCAGACTAAGGTCGTATAAATGAACTCTACATTCTTTAGGATATAGCACTCTGTTAGTGGTTGAAAAACTAAAAATGTTCATTGTGATGATTCACACCAAGACTGGTTGATTCACACTAAGACGTAGAATTCAGTACGTACAGCATTGTTTCAAGTTCTTTAAAGAATAGCAGCTAAGGCAAAAAATAAAAAATAAAAAAAACTCTGGCACATTTTGTGCAGTAGGTGAAGTGCGACAACGCAACATACTGTAGTGCAATAAAACTCAGAATCGTAGATAGCTTATCTGAATGCTCTTTTAAATGGATTTTAAAATATATCTTTAAAATATTTGCTATCATGAAAGCCAACGGATACACGGTATTATACTGCATAGTAGAGTGTTCCAAATATTTTTTTAACTTAGTGTATACATAAACAATAGGATACCATCCAAATAAATTTAAATAAAAGTAAAATAATTTGCCCCTCCTGTATGTACTATACATCGATTATAAGAGAAACCATAGAGATTGTAACGCGCAAAAAATAAATATGTAACGATGCATCATCATTTCACTTACCAAAAATATGTCTCGAGCTACTAAACGGTTATGAAAATAAAAATAGAATAAACATCCAAGTAAACTAAAAAATAACGTCTATAATATGAAAGAATACGTAGTAAACTAAATGATGGCATTTCATAGATCGTTCAAATTTAGAATAGTTTTATTTATTTCTTTTGAAAATGACTGCGGTTGAGTTGAAACATGTGAACAGTCGAAATAAACGTATTTTTACTAGCTTTAAAGTTTGATTTTACACCTTTTAGCATTTGAAATTAGTATACAATACGATACTGTTTAAATGCCAAAACCTTCTCTAATTAATCAGCATTGTAATGTAAAATGTCTCATTTAATGTTTGTTGAGAAAACTTTGCCCATAGACAGACACACACACAAATATATATATATACATATCGACTGGTAACATTAGTTCTTTTTTATTTCGTTTAACCCTTTATGCACTGAATTATGAATTCATGAAAATTTTTTCTTCTAAAGCATTTTTTGTCAATTTTTTAAACTACATTGGGAGATTTACATAATTATTTAATAAATTTTAGAAGGATTTTAGAAGGACTGAAGGATTTAGAAGGATTAGTTAAATTTGAATTTATTTGTTTGTGCAAAATATATAAATTTTGTGCAAAATTTATAACCCCACTCAAATCTTTTATTTTGAATATTTTTCTTAGTATTTTGTAGAATTAGGAAATGTACAAGTATAATGTTCTTACAATAGAAATATAGAAATATTTCCGAATTGAAAAATCCCCCCCCCCCCCCAACGACAAGAAAGCTGAAAAGTTGCAACGGCAAAAGAAATCATCCTTTTAAAAATAATTTTGTTTTGTGTAACCAACAATGCTTTTAGAGCAAGATAAAGTAATGCATCTATAACTCATTCTAAACTGTATTATTACTAATCTATGTATTAAATGAATTTTATAACAAGTTATTTTAATTGTACTCTTAAGTACCGCCAGTAGATAAAGTGTAAAAAGGAGAATTTTTAAAAATATTTCACATGCAAAAGTACACTTTATTTTTTTTTACTTTTTTCATACGAAAGTAAAAATAAAATTTTATACACATGTTTAAAATTATATAAGAGGCATTTTAGATTTCCTTTTTCTTATTTGTAAAACATTTTAACAGACTGGATCTGGATGTAAAATTCCTCTTTATCACACTATCATATTACTTTCAGTTTCATAAAGCTAAAATCATTCTTTTATGTGAATTCGTATTTGAATTCCTTCTTGAATCTATTCGAATATGAAGACGATCTTAAACGAAGTCAAAATTTCATTATAAAAGTTTAAAAAACATAAAACATTCTGAGAATATTTATATACGTGTCATGGTTTAAAAGTTTGTACATCTCATGTATGTGCTTAGTAGTTGACTCTATTCCAAATATAAATAAAGTAAAGGAGGATTTTTTTTTTATTTAAATGCAAGAATAAATTTTCATAAAAAAAAACTTTCTAAAAATTATACTTTTAATTTCTTAAATTATAAGAATTTTAATTTTTAATTTTTAAAATACTTTAATATTAGAAGCGTTTGCAACGAACATAGCGATGCGTTTGAGAGTAATTTCAGAAGTAGTCCCATCGTAGACATGAATTTTTAGATCTGATAATTAAGCAATTATGCTTTAGTAATATTCATTCAAGGAATACATTTTATTGAAATTAATATTTTTTCGTACCAAAAATGTATTTGGGTTTGTTAGGTTATGCACAATATATATCTAAATTGATATGAGTATTTTTTTTTCGCGTATGTTTCCCTATCTACGTAAATTGCTTCCTTCCTTGTTCCTCATCGACGTAAGTTGCGTCCCGAAAATGTTTCTAGATCTACGTAAATTCCCTACCAACAGAGAGGGTTTCCAATTTCGCTTAATCGCCAAATAAGTAAATCTAGTTGGTATAAGTTCATTTTGCTTTGTTTCGCATGAAGTATGTTTCAAGAATATAAAATACTTTATTTTCTAATTTTTTTGTATCTTTTAATTTTGAGTTATAGAAAATTAAAGACCATGTAATCTTAGTATCTCTTCTTATTATATGATTTAGAGGAAATTGAATGTTGTAATCTGAATATTTTTTTTCAATTAATCGCATAATTTGTTTCCAATAAGAAAAAAAGAAATAATTTCTTAGGTCAACTTGTTAATTTATTTATGACTAACTTTATTAATATTACAGCAATCTTCTATCCATCAATAGATTTTGAAAAACAAATATGAATACTATAAATATGAACAAATTTGTTAAGTTTAGAACACTGGAAATTTAGGGGACTAATTGAAAGTTTTTTTTAGAAAGGTCCGTTATTGCACTTCAACATGTTTTCACCGCATCTTGCTCTTTTCAGCACCGTGGTAAGAGAGGAGGTTCTATGTTCAATACACATCCGAACATTTTCAGACAAATGTTTATTTACCAAAAATTTTATGAATTATTTCCTTTTTAATAAATTTCACTACACTAAATATACTGTAATAAAATTAGCATACAATTTTGAACACCGTGCACTATAATTAAATATATCTATATAAATAAAAATGTAAATGTTCGTTTGTTCCTAATCGCTAATCTCCGAAAGCTCTTCACCGATTGCTTTGAAATTCACGGGTTGAGTTGCATTCAAATCCGGAAGTGTTGTTATATAATTATTATGAACCTCGCTCCCCCACCACCCTATTTTCCACCACCACCACCGGGGGGCGCTTTTTAATTTTTTTCCAAAACTCATCGATATAAATAAAAATGTAAATGTTCGTTTGTTCCCAATCGCTAATCTCCGAAAGTTCTTAACCGATTGCTTTAAAATTCACGGTTTGAGTTGCATTCGAATCCGGAAGTGTTGTTATATAGTTATTATGAACCTCGCTCCCTCACCACCCTATTTGTCCCCACCACCACCAGGGGGCGTATTTTAAATTTTTTCGAAAACCCATCATGTAATATATCATTAGAAAGCCCTTGGAATACTGTTTCATATTATGCACCTCGCATCTCGCTCCCCTAAATTTCCTCACGTGGGGGCACATTTCTATATAAATGTATATAAATAAAAATGTAAATGTTCGTTTGTTCCTAATTGCTAATCTCCGAAAGTTCTTCACCGATTGCTTTGAAATTCAGGGATTGCGTTGCATTCGAATACACGCGTGTTTTTATATATCTATCACGAAACTCGCTCCTCCCTCCTCCTATTTCCTCGCCACCACCATTGGGCGCTTTTTAAATTTTTTCAGACATACGTCATTTGACATATCATTAGAAATCCCTTTGACTACTCTTTCATATTATGCACCTACCATCCCCTTCATCCCACTTTTCCCCCGTGGGGCACATTTCTATATTAGAAAAATGTAAATGTTCATTTGTACGAAATCTTAAACCTAAGAAAGTTCTTCACCGATTTCTTTGAAATTCACCGATTGCGTTGCATTTGAATGCACGCGTGTTTTTATATAACTATTATGAACCTTGCACCCCCCTCCCCCAATTTCATCCCCCGGGTCACTTTTTCAATATTTTTCGACGCTCATTATGTGGCATATCATTAGAAAGCCCTTTGACCACTCTTTCATATTATGCATCTCCCCTCACTATGACCTCCGGAGGGACACATTACTGAAATATTTCGTCAGTATTTTTTATGATATTTGTTTTTTCTTTGTTTTTTTACATCGTCTTTTTTTCTTTTTAGCTCATAGGCTATTAATGCCTGAGAGCTAATGTGCCTGCAGGTTCTGTATGAACGCATGTATGTAACGCGATAACTCTTGATAGAAATATCCGATTTGCTTCAAATTTTGAAAATAGTTTCATTCTGATAAGGCGCTTCCCTGATTAATTTTGGGAATTCATGGGTTAAGCATAAAAGGGGCAACGGGGGGCTAATCTGCCCTTAATTTAGATAAATGGGTTTTTCATGCAGAATTATCTGATTTGCTTCAAATTTTGTAAATAGGTTTATTCTGATAAAGTACTTCCCTGATTAGTTTTGATGTTTTATTGGTTGTGCAAAGGGGAACGGGGAGCTAATTTCCCCCGTCCTTAATTTAGATAACTTGGTTTTTCTTGTAGAATTATTCGATTTGCTTCAAATTTCGTGAATAGGTTCTATCTGATAAGGCGCTTCCCTTATTTGTTTTAGGGGTTCATTGATTAAGTATAAAGGGGCGAACAGGGGCTAATCCACCCTTAATGTAGATAAATGGGTTTTTCATGCAGAATTATTCAATTTGATTCAAATTTGGTATACCGGTTTATTCTGATAAGGCGTTTCCCTGATTAGATTTGGTGGTTCATTGGTTAAGTATAAAGGAGTGAACGGAAAGGGTAATCCCCCTTAATTTATTTTTCAATGGGCATTATTCTTTGAAATAAAAGTATATTATACAATTAGTGTGAATAGCCTGTGAGCTCAATGCCATAAGTTTAACTCGGCACACATCTTTTTAATTCACTCGATGTGCCAGACATGCCACCGCACGTGCTGCAATTGACAATCGGCATGCCAATTCAGATGTTGCGAAATATTCACAAACCAAATATTTGCAACGGCACGTAGCCTGCAGTAAAAAAAAAATAATGAGCAACTTTGTAGAAGCAACAATCTTGATAGGAAATTTAAAAGGTGAAGATGTCCTCATTCCTCGCATTCCTTTGATACCAATGGATGCGTGATTTCAATTTAAGAGATTGCAATTACCTATTTGATTGGCGTTTGTAATCTCCATCAACAAAGCTTAGGGCAAAGCTTTAAAATTCTGCGGTTTAGATCTAGACATGAATTGCTTATCACGCGGGCAATTATATTTTTCGTGTTCTAGAATCGGCAAATCAGACAATCTCTTTATCTGCACAGACAATGTAACAACAAAAATACTGTATACCCACAAGTATTGTGAAATTAAACATATTAGAAACGCGAACTTTCTCTTTTCTTTCTTTTCCATTTAGCCAGACTGGGCCACAGCAACGAGTGGCCGGGTACAGCTAGTTTTCAATATATTGAGTACATGTTATAATAAAATGAAGATTGAAAGCCCTTCCATCAGAATATCCATCTAGGTACGGTACTATATGAAATCGCATGCCATTTTAATAATTAAGTTGTATTTGGCGAATTTTTAGGAAAATTTCTGTTAAAAGATATTTTGCAGCCAATACGCTCAGCCATACGTATACCCTATATATATACATATATATGTGTGTGTGTGTGTGTGCATTACTATGACAATTACTATAAAATATAATTGCATCTTAAACTTAAAATAAACATCTTAAAAAGAAGATTCGGTCATTTTTGTCATACAAAATTATAATTATTTTTTGATTTCATGAACTTTTTATATGATGACATTATGTCATTATTTAACAGCTAATAAGTATTTAGCGTGCCTCCCGACTTTCGGAAGCTTAGCAGCTGCAGTATTTAACAGAGTAAATAAACTTGCGAAAAAGGGGGACAGTTATCATAAAATGTAAAAACAGTCGAACGTCGTAGCTTGTTTTATTATGATATTTTAGATAAAAAGTGTTTTCAAAGTGTCTTCTTCATTTGTAGCAAATTTTTGGAAATGTAAATTAGAAAAATGTGGACTTTTTTAAAAAACAAAGTTTGTTCCCTTGCCTGCCAAAATACCAAACAATGTGTTTAATTTGATTAATCAATGTGACATAAAATCTCTAATTTTCAGTGTGGCCATGTCAAGTAGTTGTTTACAGACAGAATTATCAGACATAAACAGTTCAATTAAAGAATTTGTACAAAAATTGCTGTTAAATAATAGTCTGAAAATAGCTGGCTGCAGCTGGGAAAAGTTTTGAGATGATATGTTTTCCTGTCCTAGCTTTTCCTGTAAGCAAAAATTCTTAATGTTGTAAATTAGTAATTTGCACCCCTTTTAAAGCTAAAAAAATGCAAAATTAGAACAATTTAGAAATATGCATAAAAAAAAAACTCAGAAATTTGCAAAATTCGCAAAATTACTTCAGAAAAAATTTAAGGAGGATAATTTTTCCCAAGCTTTTATTAAAATTAAGCGTCTTAATGTAAAAAAATACAATAATATACAATATTTAGTTCCATATTCGTTTGCTTTGAGGATTGCGGCACATCCTCTGATCATGGAATGAACAAGGAATTCTGGCATTATAATATGGGCTTAGAGATTTTCGCCCATTCCGACTGAAGAATCTGATGCAGTTCTGCCCTTTTAAATGCTTCCCTATCCCTACTTTTCTTGCGATGTCCCAATGACGTTCAATTGGATTGTGGTCAGGTGACTGACTCGGCCAGTCAAAAACATTAATTTTCTTAGCTGTAAATTTATTTGTCACCTTTTTGGAGGTGCCTTTTTGATCATTATCCTGCGAAAACATGTGTCCACGAGGTAACTTTTTACGAGCATAAGGCAGCATGTGATCTTTTAAAATGTTTTTATAAACATTTTGATCCATAATCCCATCGATGTTTACGAGCAGGGCGACACCGTCATGATGGAAAGCTCCCAAGAACATTACTGATCCGTTTCCGTTTAATAATCCTGTTGGACGTTGATAACGGGGATCCATATGTTGCTTTTGGACGACGAATATAACGTCGGCCATCACTTCCAAATAAATTAAATTTGGATTTTTTACTACAAATGACATTCTTTCAATCTTTGGTTGTCTACGTATCATGTCCCTTAGCGATTTTCAATCGGATTTTCCCATTCTTTGTCCCAGTGAGAGGTTTTCTTTGCATTGAACCCATGCACACAATCCAGCGGTATACAGACGACGTCTTATGATTTCCTTACTCACTGTGAGTCCATGTTCGGTGGCCATCGCCTTACATATTTCAGCAGTGTTCTTGTTTGGGTTAGAGACCAATTTCCTTTGCATCAACGCGTCTTGACGTTGAGCCGTTTTTCTTGGGGCTCCTAATCTGGGAAGATCTCGCACACTTTACCTTCCTTCCACATCTTTACTATGTGGCCAACAGTTGATTTTGAAATTCCCAAATAGCTGGCGATAGCGGAATATGACATCAACCGCCGCTTCTTTAATAATTAAAAGACAAATCGCTAAAGGCATATTTTCCCTTGTCTTCATACTGAAACTGATACCGATACAAACATTAAGATTTATACGTACGAAATAAAATTCTAATGCTTTAACGATTAAGCACGCGAGTTTCGCATAGAACAACCCGAATGAGGTTTCGGGTTATTTCGTGCTTTATATATAAGTCATCGCATATTCTATATCATTCTGAAAGCATGACTACGTAAAAATATTTATTTGCTTATCTTCACAAAGTTTTCGAAATTATAAAGTCATTTGCATACAGCTTGTATAGAAAGTAAATAACGAAAATGTGATTTAAAATCCAGGGACGGGATTCGAACCCACAGCTTCTGCGTGGAATTAGTCTGCTCTAACCCCTCAGCTAGCGGAACTCTTGTGCGTGTGACAATATCATATATATTTAAGTCAAATATTAAATATGTGAATATTATCAAACCATCTCGAAACTTCTGCTTTCCACTTTTCAAATTCATGTTTGGCATTTTTTAAATTAACAATTATAACACATATCATTAGTTGCGCACCATGTAGGATGGCTAGAGGTACAGATTATTATGTTATATCATAAAGAAATTTTGCAACAGAAACATTTAGGACAGAAAAACATATCGTGTCAAAACTTTTGCCAGATTCTGTATTTTTAAATCTGCAAAACACTGATTTACACAATAACACTTCGCCTTTGATTTTTACAGAAAAACTGTTTCTTCATGCAGCAGGTTTCATTTTCAGTGTATTTGTAAAAGGTTAGGGTATTCGAAAGCGACATGATTGCATGATATCTCAACACATTTGTAAATTACATAGTCTATATTTGTGATCTTATTCAACCCTTATATCTTTAACCTTTCATGCCTTTGCAACAGAAAAATTTAGGACATACAAACATATCGTGTCAAAACTTTTGCCGGATACTGTATTTTTAAATCTGCAAAACACTGATTTACACAATAACACTTCGCCTTTGATTTTTAGAGAAAATCTGTGACTCCATGCAGCAGGTTTTATTTTCAGTGTATTTGTAAAAGGTTAGGGTATTCAAAAGTGACATGATTGCATGATATCTCAACACATTTGTAAATTACATAGTCCATATTTGTGATCTTATTTAACCCTTACATCTTTCACCCTTTATGCCCCAGTGGCACTACCATTAAAATAACTTATAAAAATCTTTAGATACATCGATGAGTAGTAATACCGTTTTGAATGAGTTATAGAGGCTTTACGTGTTCCAAAAGCATTATTGGTTGCACGAAACAAAAATATTTTTAAAAGGATGATTTCTTTTGCTTTGCATCTTTTCAGCTTTCGTGACACTGAAAAATTGGAGAGTGGGGAGTTTCATGTCTGAAATATTTCTAAATTTCTTGTAAGAACATTATAATTGTACATTTCCTAAACCTACAAAATACAAAAAATAATATTTTAAATAAAAGATTTGAGTGGAGTTATAAATAATGCGCAAAATTCCTATAAATTCAAATTTAATTAATTAATTTTAATTGGCAAAATTCTTCTAAAATTGATTACATGATTGAGTAAATATTCTAATATAGTTTAAAAAATTGACGGAAAATGCTTTAGAAATTGAAATTTGTTCGAATTCATACAACAGTTCATGCAAAATTAACTTTACTGTACTTAAAAATAAATTAATAAACAACAAAAATAGTTAACATAATCATCTTGTCCCGGTTTCGCCTACTTTTGCAACATTTATTAACCTGGGAACGGCGTTAAATAGCTTTATATCATTTCTATAAAAATACAGTCTGTGTACAGTTTTGCCAAATTTCTTCAGTAGAATGTTTCATCTATATGACTATAAAAAAATATATTAAAAATTCTTCGAATAAAGTAATTGATTGCGAACTCTGCAATTGAAATTTTTATAGAAAATTTCTTTTCGTTAATACAGGTTGCAGACTATTTGGAAAATACAGGAAGTGTACGCACTCTGATATTATATAGTTTACCGATATAACAATTTTTTTTAAGAATACACTTTTTTTTCGTAACATGATTACAAAACCTTTTTTTGTCATATGAATTTTGTACTAAGAATGATCTACTTACTGATTATGAGTCGTCACTGATGCATTTTGAAATTAGGAGCAAAAATCTGCAAAACCGCATGTTTAAATTAAACACGAACGAAAAATAATGCATCAGACACAGATATGAAACACTTTCCAATATTAAAAGAATATTGTTAAGAAAATCCATTTTTTTTCATACAACGAAAGGAGTTATCTAAATAAAAAATTTAAAACATATTACTCAATAAAAATAATTTTCAACAACTGCTTTCAATAGGAAGTAATATTTAAGAAATATTTCGTTTAACCCTGTATATGATCTATAGATTTTATACACTTCAGGTGATATGCTGAAAATTAGATATGTTTTAAATGCATCACAGTACGAAAGATGCACTTCTAGCAATTATCTATCATAGTCAGTCCCGTAACCGAATTATCTAATCAAAAAACAACTCGTTGTAAATGATCTCGCCAAGCCACAAACCTAAAACGTCAGTCATAAAAAGAAGTGATATCACATAAAAAGAAGCGATATAGAAGTGCATACTCCGAGTGCAGTGTAAAAATCTATCAGTACTCATAATGTTTCCAAAGGACTCAGAGTGAGGTACAGTATGTGAAAAATGCTTGGCGACCTGCAGCCTTTTATAATGTTTGTTCTTCCTGCACTTACATATGACTATTTGTTTAACAATTTTCTGCTTGAATTGCTGATCCCATTAAACTGTGAAAGGTTGAAGCTTTTGGTGATTACATGCCCATTCTTATTTAACATCATGGGATCGTTCGCTAATTTTATTTACCATTATTTGAACAAGAAAGACCATTTTTACTCGGAAGATTTTCTAAGTAAACAGGTAATAAACATTTTTGAGTTTGTGAAATAATAATAAAAAATAATGATCGTATGTATATTACTAACAAGGCACCTAATAAAAGACGTTAACTAAACTAAGATATATTGCAGTAAAGCCTGCATTAACGAAATTGCAGACGACAGGGGAAAAATCTGTTCTAGTAAGGCTTCTATTACAATAGTATTATATAATATTCCTTATGTCGGAAACATGACATTTTATCTTTAAGAAATAATTCTGTCATAAACAGGATTCATTTTACCATTTTTCTCTTTAATTTTTAAACAGTGTATTATTAAACGTATTTATGTAATTAAACATTATGCTTAAAATATTGAAAAGTATAATTGTAAAAATCGATGATTACCACAATTACATACCATTTTCTGCTTGCCTTAAAAATCTTTCTGATTTATTACAGATCTTCCTCCTAAAAATATTTATGAGTGATATAATGAGAATATAAAATTAATTTTTTTGACTTTTACAAATTTTTGAAATTGATATAGGCACTGCATATATTAAATATACGTCTGCAGGTCGCCAAGCAGTTTCCACATACTGTACCTCACTCCGAGTCCTTTGGAAACATTATGAGTAGTGATAGATTTTTACACGGCACTCGGAGTATGCACTTCTATATTGCTTCTTTTTATGACTGACGTTTCAGGTTTGTGGCTTGGCGGGATCATTTACAACGAGTTGTTTTTGATTAGATATCATTTCTTTTTGTAAGGTATTTCATTCGCATTATACATATTCCATTTTAATTCAGAAAAGAAAATGTAAATGAAAGATGACAGAAGTAAAGAAAATAATTTAATAGTGATGCTATAAACTTTTCAAAAGTGTAATATATCTAGTAAGAAATAATGCTGGACTTTTTTTTAAATAATTCAAAACCATTTTATCGATCCTTATAACTCTCAGAAGAAATCCTTTATTTTTTAGAAATGATCAAATCTGTCGAACTAACCAGGAATATTTTTTGCTGTTGTTCAATAAGCTATATGATGATTCATTAATTAACTCAGCAAGGATTTTATCCTAGTAACTTTTGGAAAACTTCCTTTGCAATCCCAAATTCACATCATTTTACACAAAATATGTAAAGACTTAAAAACAGACTGAATAATGATAATTTGTTTTATCACCGGGCGTGCTTCAAGTAATTTTTAAATAAAATTAGTTTTTTTTTTATTTCAGGAAATCCAACATCCCTCCAATAAGCGCTGCAGAAACTCGGATTATTCTGATTAAGCTTTTATTATTATTTTTTTAAAAATATTTTCATAAGCTCTAACACCTGTTGGATTTTCTGAATTTACAATGCATGTACTTTCTAAATTCCTAATTGATTGTTATGTGACTAACAGGACATACTAAGTCGTATGCTTTCCATGTATCTTCTCATATTTTTCGAATAATTCATCCGATAAATTATAATTCATTTCAATAAAAGTTCAGAATTCGATATTTCATCGTTATGAAATGACTATCCATAATTTCGGTCATATTTGCAAATTTTTAAGTAGCTCTATAATCTGATTAAAAATTAACTAAAAGCGGTTGGCACATTGATAGCAATCTTTAACTACCAAGTCCAAAATAAGAGTCGGTTAGTTTAATAAATCGCCTTATTAATCTTCTTAAATGAAAAATAAAACGAAAAATTCCAATAAAACTGACAAAAATTTATTTGATATAAAGGATTGTAAAAAAAATTAAAAAAAAAATATGTAATAAAAAACCAGATTGACTGCATTACCTTACTAAAATGGATTAAATTAAATAAATTGCATAGTTTAGAATGTTGAAAACAATATTTGACTATGAGTGCTTTTTAGTATAAAAGCAATACAGAAGAGAACATTTACCCGCTTATTTCAATAAGATAGACAGTAACTTTAAAATTCTGTCAAATTGTTCTTATGACTATAAGTACTCTGTGATTCACTAAAGGCTAATTCCATGAAAACTTGTCACTTGTCATGTCTGTCACACAGCTAAACTTTGCTATTCTTGTTGGCTACCAGTTTTTTTATAACGGAAAAATGTGACTTATATTATCGGAGATACCTCATCAATTGAATAACGCGAAGAAAACTTTTAGAAAATAACGGTGGCCAACAAGCATAGTAATTTTCAACTGTGTGACAGACATGACAAGTTTTCATGGAATTAGACTAAAGTTCTTACATTATCTTTCCAAGTGCGTTCTGTGGTTACTCCATAGTCGGGGTTTACCTAGAATGTTTCCATAATCGAGGTCCACTGGCACGTTTCTATAATCTAGTTTCTCTTCAAATATCAGCAGGACATTCCGCGAAGATTATTGTGCACAGTACTTTCGCCAAAGATCATTCCGATTTCGTATAAAATAAAATTTCATTTAATTGTTTTCTAAATTTTGTGTGCAAAAATACCCATAGTATTGGAATTTTAAAAGCGTGTGTGCTAAAATCTAGAAGCATCTTTAATAAAGTGCATAATAGAAACATCTTTCATAAAGTAGAAATCTGGATTGTTCAGCTTTTATATGAACAGATTGAATTCATATACACCTTTCAAGTAACATGATAAAATTTTCTAGAGATTGAAATAGTACAAATTCATTAAAATGCATTCCACTCAGTAAATATCCATCGCTTGCAATGTAATCAAGATCTTTTAAGTGACCATGTAAACGAACCGCAAATGGTTCAATGCTGCCTTACGAAACCGCCTTACCCTTTTTGACGAAAGCTTATTTGGGTCGAATGCACTAACATCTACCCTATTAAAATCTGCGTGCGAGTCTATCAATGTAACCTCAAAAAGTCCTTCCGGCCAGTGCCGGGAGGAAGAGGTAGCTTTCATAAACCTTATTTTAAAAAAAGCCAGCTTATATCATGCAAACACACGAAGCTCAATTTAGTGGAAACCGAATATAGGAGATTCAATACTAATTTTTATCAATATAATGAATGAGAATTTCGCGAAATTAGTCAGCTTTATCCAAGCTGCATTTCTTTAAAGTAACTTATATTTGGCTGCCAAATTCGGCAATTTCTTAAAGTGCCTGTCATTTTAAGACAACATGGTGGATGAGGCTAAGCAGTGAACTTGGTCGAGACTTTAGTAATTGCTGTGCACATGCTCACTCACATCGGAATCGGTTAATATATAGGAGTGCTGTCGCATGCAAAAAATCAGATTTTTCAAAATGTCACCCACAATAGAAATTGAAACTGCTATATCTGAACCATTTTTTAAGGTAAAGACAAACAAAAAATGCTCCTGAATCCTTATATCAAGATCAAATACTTAAGAAAAAAACCATTTTCAATTTCTAATTTTTTTGCACCTCACTTTAAATATATATATATTTTTTAATTTAATGGCCGCCATTTTGAAACAAGATGGCTGATGAATCTGGCCAGCGAAATTGGTCGAGGTGTTGATGTATACTATCCACATGCCTTCTTACATCGAAATAGGCGAATACGTGTGTTATCGCGTGACAAATACAAGATCGTTTCAAAATGTTAGCCATGCTAGAAATTCAAAGTGCTATAAATCAACCATTTTTTAAGATATCAACAAAAGAACAAATTTTCAGAAACAAAAACTGCTCCGGAATCTTTGTATCAAGGCCAAACACATAAAAAAAATCTTTTTCTTTTTCCAATTTTTTAATACCTCATTTTGAATTTTAAATTTAATTTTTTTTAAATGGCAACCCTTTTGAAACAAGATGGCGAATGAAGCTGGCCAACGAACTCGGTCGAGACATTGGTATGTACTATATACAGACCAAGTTACATCCAAATAGGTTCATAAATACGCCTGTTATCGCGTGACAAAAATCAGGTCGTTTTAAAATGTCAGCCACAAGAGAAATTCAAAATGCTATTACTCAGCCATTTTTTTTTAGATATAGACGAAAGAAAAACTGTTCCGGAATCTTTCTATTAAGGTCAAACACATACAAAAAAAATCTTTTTCATTTTCCAATTTTTTGGTATCTCATTTAAATTTTTTTATTTTTTAATTTTTTAAATGGCCGCCATTTTGAAACAAGATGGCGGATGAAGCTGGCCAACGAACTCGGTCGAGATATTTGTATGTACTATGTACACACCAAGGTACATCCAAGTCGGTTCATAAATACGCCTGTTATTACGTGAGAAAAATCAGGACGTTTCAAAATGTCAGCCACGCTAGAAATTCAAAATGCTATAACTCAGCCATTTCTTAAGATATAGACGAAACAAAAACTGCTCCCGAATCTTTTTATCAAGGTCAAACACATAAGAAGAAAATATTTTTTCAATTTTCAATTTTTGGTACCACATTTCAAATTTAAATTTTTCTTAAAAATTTAAATGGCCGCCATTTTTAAACAAGATGGCGGGTGAAGCTAGCCAACGAACACGGTCGAGACATTGGTATGTACTATGTATAAACGAAGTTACATCCAAATCGGTTCATAAATACGCCTTTTATCGCGTGACAAAATTCAGGACGTTTCAAAATGTCAGCCACGCTAAAAATTCAAAATGCTATAACTCAGCCATTTTTTAAGATATAGACGAAACAAAAACTGCTCCGAAATCTTTGTATAAAGGTCAAATACATAAGAAAAAAATATTTTTCCATTTTCAATTTTTTGGTACCACATTTCAAATTTTAAATTTTTAAAAAACTTTTAAATGGCCCCCATTTTAAAACAAAATGGCGGATGAAGCTGGCCAACGAACTCGGACGAGAGATTGGTATGTACTATGTGCACACCGAATTACATCCAAATCGGTTCATAAATACGCCTTTTATCGCGTGACAAAATTCAGGACGTTTCAAAATGTCAGCCATGCTAGAAATTCAAAATGCTATAACTCAACCATTTTTTAAGATATAGACGAAACAAAAACTGCTCTGGAATCTTTGTATAAAGGTCAAATACATAAGAAAAAAATATTTTTCCATTTTTAATTTTTTGGTACCACATTTCAAGTTTTAAATTTTTTTAAAAAATTTAAATGGCCGCCATTTTGAAACAAAATGGCGGATGAAGCTGGCCAACGAACTCGGTCGAGACATTGGTATGTACTATGTACACACCGAATTACATGGAAATCGGTTCATAATTACGGGAGTTACAGTGTGACATAGGTCAGATATATATATATATATATATATATATATAAATTTTGAACGGAGGGTGGTTTCGGGGTCTGGGGGTCATGATCGATGAAAATATACCAAAATTTTTTGAAATCGCTTTCCTCCGAACGGCTGCAATAGGTAGCTTTTTTGTAAAGAAATCTACCTAAAACTCGGAAACCACATTGCGCAGGGCTACGAAATTTGGCACACCGGTTGCTTGTGAGCTCATGAACGATTGGGGCAAAAAAAAAAAAAAAAAAAAAATTGATTTTTTAAAATGTTTTTGACGAATTTTTGCCTTTTTTATGTTCAACACGTACGTTCTAACCCGTTTTAAATGTTCATCAGTGCGCCGAAATGCGACAATGTTCTTTTACTTAAAATCTTAATGCAAGAATTATAAATAAATGCTGTATAATGCGGCATCCGATTTTAATGAACAGAACCCGATAAATTTTTCTGAATTTAAAACTTTTTTTAAAGAAATCTTCAATCAAATAGACATCGAGCATTCTAATGCCCCCCCCCCCCCCCTGTATTTCGCAAATGCGACAAAAATTCCCGAAATTTGCTCACATATTTTCTTTTTTAACTTAGAAGCTCAAATAACCTTTATGAACATCAAGAACCACATTGTCGGTTTCGGTTATATGACTAGTTAAACTTAAGAAAAGACGACCAGTTTTCGGATTACAATTTAAAATAGTCTACGCATTTTTGAGACTTTGTTTTCTGCAAGTACTTAATAGTGACATACAGATTGCTGTAAATGCGTAAACACATGTAGGAGATTAACGAGGTAAGGTTATATTGCATTTTTCATATATTGTATTAAAATGATGTTTAAAGAAAATATTATGTATAACCCGTTCACGGCCGATATTTTTTACACGAATTTTATTCCTTTCATACCACTTTTTGTTAATTATTTGACTTAACTTTATAAATTGCGAAAATGTTGTAATTAAACAAAACCAATTTTACTTTTCTTTTTTACTGGTATCAAACTCAAGCGTTGTAAGCACTTTTTGAGGGTGCATATATGCACCCATAGTCCCGAAAGGAATAATTAAGCTGTGTTGAGTCAGCATAATCCTCCACGTTTTTCTTTAACCGGGCACTTAAATATGTATTTTAAGATGATCGAAATATAAAAAGACGCTTGTTTAAAAATTTTAATTTAAAAAAAGTTATAAGAAACGTGGTGTATGTTCCAGTAAAATAATATAGACACATGATTTTGGAATTTGCAATAATTGTATATTATGGAAATTCTGGAAAATCTTGTGTAATTTGAAAACTCTTAAGTAATTAAATAATAAATATTAAATAATATGTAAGTTAATTTTATCAATATTATATCATTCGGTAACTTAAATGCTATATCTGATTAAAATTCAGTTATGCCCTGGTTTAGGAGTCTATAATTTTTGTCAGAACTTTTTTTGAAATCTGATATCTAAATTCTGTTTTCACTTTTTACTTATTACTATCGACATTTTCTACTTTTAAATTAGAAAACGATATAAAGTAAATAAAACTAATTATCTAAATGAGTATTTGTTTCTATATGCGAATTTTAAGGTAAAGTGCAAGAAAAAGGAAGAGGTATGTGTGTGTGCGTGTGTGTGTGTGTGGCGGGGGCGGCAGAATGCCAGGCACATTGCTTCTCTTTGGCTTACTCAGAATTATTAGAAATATTGTACGATTTTATCTATTTATAAGCCTGATACATTTTTCATGTGACATTTTATAATAAATAAAGTTATATGTAATAAATATTCAGGTTAACAATGTTATAAATATCTTGTAAATATCCTTTTAACCCGTAAACTCCACATTAATGCGATTTCCCACCGACCGAAATGTCGGTGCTATATAACCCTTTATGACCGAGAGATTTTTTGGTAGAAATTTAAAGTTTGGGTGGTTTCCCCTTACCAATAGGACCGTATTTGATTGAGAAAAATTATTTAAAAAAATATCCCATGTCAGGTTATGCCAAGGGAGGACACACACAATTGTGTGTGTTCGGGCTTAATGCAGCCGTTTTTGGGCTGTATGTACACAATTGTGTAGTTTGGGATTACATGTGCAAATATCTAAAAACAAAAGTTTAAGCAAAAAAAGTTGTTGTCTATTGAGATAATTTTCATCAGCCACAATGAAAATGTTTGAAACAATTTTTGTTTTTGGACAGACCGCTACAATTTCATTTTCTGAGATGTGCTCAATGTTTGCACCCCCCTTAAGACCCGTTTACAAATTGTATGCCCTTTACTCCGTTTGGATTGTGCCTTATCCTTCAATTTCTTTTTTTAGTTTTTCGAGCAGCGGTATTTTGTTGAAATACCGATCGAAGTACATAAAACTAGGTCTGAGCCAGTGTAAGGACTACGGCAGGTCCTAAGTACTTGTGGAATAGGTCTGTACTTTTCCACTGGTAAACTACAAAATTTAAAACTATCCCAGGTGATACTGTTACAACAGAGTGTGGTTTGTTTTTTATATACTGCTTTACTGAAGCACGTCCTAAAAAAAAAGGAATCGTCTGCTCATCTATGGAAAATTTCGCCTGATCTCCTGGTAAATTCAAGCAGACACTACGGAATCTGTCGAGCATTTGCTGAACTTTCCATAATTTATTATTTATTCCTTGTGGCTTAATTGCTGTGTCGACAAAATTGAATGAATTTATCAAAGTTAAAAGTCCTTGCGGCCAGTGCCGGGAGGAAGAGGTAGCTTTCATATTCCTTATTTTAAAAATGCCAACTTATATTATTCAAACACATGAAGCCCAATTTAGTGGAAACCGAATATAGGAGATTCAATACTAATTTTTATCAATACTACATCATTATGAATGAGAATTTCGCGAAATTAGTCAGCTTTATCCAAGCTGCTTTTATTTAAAGTAACTTATATTTGGCTGCCAAATTCGGCGATTTCTTAAAGTGCCTGCCATTTTAAGACAACATGGTGGATGAGGCTAACCAGTGAACTTGGTCGAGACCTTAGTAATTGCTGTGCACATGCTAACTCACATCGGAATCGGTTGATATACACTCTCAGAAATAAAACTCTCAATTTTGACGATTCAGCAATCCTCGAGCTATATTTCGTTGTTTTTGACAATCATTTCGTATCAAAATCACGTGACTTTTAACGACACGTAAACTCTCAAATATTTGACGAAGGTGTTTCTTCACTCACGGCCAGACTCAATGCATTTTAAGGAAACCGTATCTCCTCAAATCCTGCGACTTTAGCAAGCAGATATAATATCTGCTTGCTAAAGTCGCAGGATACAAGCAAACATAAACAAGCAAATATCTGAGATATTTGCTTGTTTATGTTATTCCTGTCATAATTTATTTAAGAAATTGCACTTTTTAGCGCTTTTCAGAAAATGCTGAAATACAGGTAGTTATTGTTTCTGCATTAGTTATTTTTTTAGCTCTTAAAGTTTTTAATAATGTTTATTATTATTATGATTATTTTACTTTGCTCGCTATGGTTTAATTCGAAAAGAATAAATTTCCTGTGTTTTACAAAATCGTTTAAAAAGAAAATTTGGTCAATAAAGTTTTAAAATTCGCGAATACATGTGTTATCGCGTGACAAATACAAGATCGTTTCAAAATGTTAGCCATGCTAGAAATTCAAAGTGCTATAATTCAACCATTTTTTAAGATATAAACAAAAGAACAAATTTTCAGAAACAAAAACTGCTCCGGAATCTTTGTATCAAGGACAAACACATAAAAAAATCTTTTTCACTTTCCAATTTTTTAATACCTCATTTTAAAAATTTTAAATTTAATTATTTTAATGGCAACCCTTTTGAAACAAAATGGCGAATGAAGCTGGCCAACGAACTCGGTCGAGACATTGGTATGTTCTATGTACAGACCAAGTTACATCCAAATCGGTTCATAAATACGCATGTTATCATGTGACAAAAATCAGGTCGTTTTAAAATGTCAGCCACAATAGAAATTCAAAATGCTATAACTCAGCCATTTTCTTAGATATAGGCGAAACAAAGACTGTTCCAGAATCTTTGTATTAAGGTCAAACACATACAAAAAAAATCTTTTTCATTTTCAAATTTTTTGGTATCTCATTTTAAATTTAGAATTAAAAAAAAATTTAAATGGCTGCCATTTTGAAACAAGATGGCGGATGAAGCTGGCCAACGAACTCGATCGAGATATTTGTATGTATTATGTACACACAAAGGTACATTCAAATCAGTTCATAAATTCGCCTGTTATCACGTGGCAAATATCAGGACGTTTCAAAATGTCAGCCACGCTAGAAATTCAAAATGCTATAACCCAGGCACTTTTTAAGATACAGAAAAGCAAAAACTGCTCCCGAATCTTTTTATCAAGGTCAAACATATAAGAAAAAATATTTTTTCAATTTTTAATTTTTTAGTACCACATTTCAAATTTAAATTTTTCTTAAAAATTTAAATTGCCGCCATTTCTAAACAAGATGGCGGATGAAGTTGGCCAACGAACTCGGTCGAGACATTGGTATGTACTATGTCTAAACGAAGTTGCATCCAAATCGGTTCATAAATACGCCTGTTATCGCGTGACAAAATTCAGGACGTTTCAAAATGTCAGCCACGCTAGAAATTCAAAATGCTATAACTCAGCCATTTTTTAAGATATAGACAAAACAAAAACTGCTCCGGAATCTTTGTATAAAGGTCAAATACATAAGAAAAAAATATTTTTCTATTTTCAATTTTTTGGTACCACTTTTCAAATTTTAAATTTTTAAAAAAATTTTAAATGGCCGCCATTTGTAAACAAATTTGCGGATGAAGCTGGCCAACGAACTCGGTCGAGAGATTGGTATGTACTATGTACACACCGAACTACATCCAAATCGGTTCATAAATACGAGAGTTACAGTGTGACAAACGTCAGATATATATATATATATATATATATATCAATTTTGAACGGAGGGTGGTTTCGGGGTCTGGGGTTCATGATCGATGAAAATATACCAAAATTTTTTGAAATCGCTTTCGTCCGAACGGCTGCAATAGGTAGCTTTGTGTAATGAAAGCTACCTAAAAATCTATCTCGTGATATGCATATAACTCATATAAAACTTATAAATCATATATGACATCTATAACTCAGAGCAGAAACATACCGTTCGTTACATGTGCATATTATATATCTAATACTATCAATTTTAAATAGAAATCATGAATAGTACAAACCTATTTAAAATTAATCCGGTTTAAAAATGTAATTAATAAAAAATAAATGGCTGAAAACATAAGTTTAAAAAAAAAAAATAACTTAAAAATAAAAAAAATCCCTGCTGGCTCGGGCCTACAGGCGGAGGTAGATTTCGAAGTTAAGTACTAAATTCACCAACAAAACTTAAATCAAGATTAGAGATAAACCCAGTTCCTCCACTAAAAATGAGCTCTAGGGAGCTAAACATTTTGTGAAAATTCTAATATACACGAATACACACACGCATGCATATGGAATAGGTTTAAAAAATAGCTAAAGCAAATTCAGAGAACCTCAAAGTGATAAATAAGTTAATATTTCCATAGTCGGGTTTTTATCATGTTTTAATACTTTCTTCAAACTCACATGACGTTACATATTCACCTGCTGAGGTCCATTTTATTTCCAATATGACGCAATATTTTGTTGTTGTTTTTTAATTCGTCAAACTATTTATTTCATTTTGAGTTTTCATGCGGAAATCTTGCTCTAGGAAACTTATGACGTAAGATTCAATTTGTTTTCAATTCGTCAAACTATTTATTTTATTTAATTTTTCACGTGAAATTCTCGCAAAAGAAAAGCAATTGTTGCGGTGAGAATTTTATTTTATTTTTTTTTAATTGTTGGCAACTGCAATAACGAAAAATATTTATTTTTTTCTGTTATTGTTGTGTAAGAGCTAATTTTATCGGAATCATGTTAAGATGGTATTCAAATTTTTAAACCCTCCCCATTTCCATTCCCTTGGTCCGATTTTACCCATTTTCAATCCCCGCCGAGATATTAGCCATCTCAAAGTTGTTGGCGAGTTTGAAGACGATCCGTGCATAATTGCGACTTTTATCGTGCGGACAAAATTTAGTACATACATACATACATATATATATATATATATATATATATAAACTTTTTAGGTGGGGGTGGTTTTGGGTTCCTGGGGTCCTATAATGAAAAGTTATGAAGGAATTTTTCGAAAGTCGCACCATGGTAACGACTGCAATAGGTAGTATTTCTTACGAAATCTACCTAAAAATTATATATTAGGAATTGTACTCATTTTGGAACCGGTAAAACCGGGACCTGCACAATTGTGTGGGTCATTTGTTTTTCAACATTTGTAAAGCCTAATTAAATTTATCAAAGACAAAATCAATTAAAATAATGAATAAAGTATATGCAAAGAAAAATTAAATCTAACCAAACATTAAAAATTATATTTAAAAGAAATTACGACAGTACACACTTTTGGTCTATTGCTGTCAGATGATATAGTCTTTTTAAAAGCAGAAAATCTAACCCTGTATTTCAGTTAGTGCCCTCTAGTGGTGCCTTATCAAAACATCTAAAGGCAATTAACTCATATAAATGTGCAGATTTGGTTTTAAATCTCACAAAAACTGGAAAGAGTCATTCTCTTTTACTTTAGTATCACGCCCACAATTGTGTGGGTTAGGGCTTAAAGGGTTATAACATGCTTTAATTAATTCGTATTTTTTATTAACAAAATAAGACTTTTGATAAAATCCAATGTCTCATTTCGATTTCTTATTAAATTTCGTATATGAATTATGTTGTTATATTTCATTATCACTAGATTGTGAGCAAAATTATGCGGAATTGAATTTACGGAAACCCAAATCGTACTAGTGTAGAAATTATGGGTTAATATCCACGTGCAAATTCACCGAATTTTAAACGAAGATTTCGCGACAATCATTTAGTTGTAGTTATAGCCATAGCTCTGTGGGAAAGAGGGATGTGAGGTATTTATACTAGGAACAGAGCATTATAAGCAACATTCAAATAACAACACGGAGGTTTTGTATAGAAACAGTGTAAAATTGGCAAACAGAACGGTGCTGTGCAGCCCGCGATAAACAATTAAAACTTGATGGATCTGTTGTAAAGTATGAATATTGAAATGTGTTATGTTTAATTATAATTTATTTAAGATTATGCATCTCAATTAATGCTTTATTATTTAAATTACAATTAAATAAAATTTAGTTTGTAGTTCAAAAATAAGCAATTTATCTTTAAATTTTATGTATCTCAACTCTTTATTAACCCTTAAATCCTGTTAGCGATCTCGCAGACCACTTCATTTTTCAATTTTCACAGTTAAACTTGTAATTTCCAGTTAAGCTAGGAATACTGGTGAAATTTATTTTATTCTGAGATCTAGATCTATTGCTAGACATTCTGAATATTTAAAGTTTAACTAGGACTGTGACAGCGTTTCTGTCCCATAGCTATCATTTTTATTCAAAATTAATTTAAAACATAACTTTCTTACTTTTAGATCATATTATCCTCCACCCTCCTCTTTCCTATAATGAAATATGTGATTAAATTCATTTCTCAAAACCATCCAGAGTTTATTAAGGTGATTTCTTTCTTCTTTCTAAAATCATCTTTAATTCAAAGCGCTCAAATAATCATTTCTTTTTTTCCCTTTCTTATTTTAATCTGTATCTACCCGTTACCACTGCTTGTGCAAAGAAATAACTAAGAATTATATAGCACAGCTGCTAGTCTCATTTCATTTTCTTGCATTGGATTTTTTTCCTCGCCGCATTGATAAGAAATTTTTATCGCTACTAATACGTAAACGTTGAATATGTATTAACAATAAAAAGTAAAAATGAACGAATCTTATGGGAAGCATGGATTTATCGTGTTATGTGGTCGGGTTGGCTAAAAGCCAGATGTCCTGGATTTTCTGCATTTTTCTCATCGAGCAATCTGCAGTCTGCAATTTCATATAACAGTTAGTTGGGCAAAGGCCTATCTGCAAGATAAACAATTTCGGTTTGTCTGTTACTTTTCTCATCCTAATTAGAAGCGCTTACTTGCAATCCACATTTTTGCGGTAATGTTTATCGCCAAAAGCCTTTGTACACTTTCGCGCAGTCACCAGAAGTTGTAAATTGGCGATGCTGTGCAACGCCAAGATTTCTTGATTTCGTGCAAAAACGGCACTTCTGTTTGAGCTCTCGAGATGTAAAGTTGTCTAAAAAGAAAAGGCGCTTCGGCGTCCCATGTATTATGGGGTCTCTCTCTCCCATTTTGGCTCCACTTGAACCACCTTTTATAAGATTTTTTTTAAATAAAGAAATAGTTCCTGTAATATGGTTGGAGTTTTTGCATTTAAGAGAACCATCCCACTGAACGATATTACATAAATTTGGCCCGTCGGCCGGTATTTTCTCCAACCTAAAAAAAAAAATATATATATATGTATATATATAGTTGAGAGAGAGAAATCCCTCCTCCCCCCCCCCCCACTGGTAAAATAGATGTATGCTCCGCTTTCGACGAATTCCAGTTAGATATTAAAATGACAGTTGTTTTCTTAAAGTTCACTGCCAGTTCCTGTCTCTGTGTCTTGTGATGTTGGAATCAAGAGTATGTCATCACCTCTCCACTTAAGCGACAACACATGGTTGCCTGTTTGACGTGCCTGTGGTGCGCGACTCTGTTTTTTTTTTTTTAATTCAAGACTACTTACTACTCAGAGCTGTGCTCACTCCGGTGATCCATGCAAGTTTCCAAAATGCTAGGCAGTCTCTCAAATAATGGATCTCACCTATAATTGCCATCTACAGCAGTTGTGTTTCCTGCGATTCGTGTTTTCTTTTATGCGACGTTATTTCTTCAAAAGTGTGTCAACAAAAATAAATAGAAGAGTAATTGTTCGTAACCAGTGTACCCGACAAAAAAGGGTACCTAATCATGTCCGTATTCATCACAATTCTTTTTGAGTTTGTTTGTGAAATTGCAAAAAAGAGAAAAGTTAAATCTAGTGATTCCTACAAACAAAGTGCACCTGACAATGTCAAAAATTCATCGTGCTTCATTCGAATATTGCCTTTGTGATAGAATTTTCTTTTCTTGTCAAAATGTGTTTTTACGCAAGAAAATCTAAAAAAAAAGTGTTTCTCACTTACAATAACAGGGACGCATCATTTAAAAAGTATGTGCTTTTCTGTCACTTAGATGAAAATCTCAAAGTGAACTCAGTGTGACACTAGTTGTGTTAATTACTACAGTTAAAAAGTGCATTTTTGTAGTGTTAAAAAAAAATTAAGAATACACTACAAATTTCAACATGAACATTTTTTTCTCTTTTTTAAAATCTTAATTTTAATTAATACAGTATTTTCCTTTTATATTTTTTTTTCAGTTTCATCTCTTTTCATGCTATGATAAATGTTTCTATAGTCATACTGGTTTAACATTTTATTACTCCATACTATTCCACATTGTTTTTATTAAGGCTGCTTATAAAAGGTAATAGCCGGAAGAAAGAAGATATCGGCTTTATAAAGAAAAATTATTGGGTTTTTTTTTTTGTTGTTGTTAAATCGTTATACTTGCAGCTATAATTCTAAGCTGCTCTTTGCATGTTAATGTTTAAAAGGTAAGTGCTATTTAAGTTCAGTTATTTTAGGAATGTTTAAATATACTTTAATTTCATGCATGACAAGGATTTTCTGGGTTTAACATTTATCGTGAAAGATATTGCGCTTGCATTCCTTATCGCTATTGCACAAAAAATAGCCTTTTAAAATTTATCTAATTTATCTGTGCACATTTTGTTGTTTTTAATTATAGTTATGAATGACATATTTTTAACGGAAGGTGTGTTTATTTTTAATTTAATTTCTATTTTGATTGAAAAGAGATGTATTTGTAGTTATCTCTGTTATGAATATTTAATATTTTAGGTAATATTTCATCTGCTTTTAAAAATATAAGTTGTTACTTACAGATCGGCAGTTGATGTGTAAAGTACAATTTATGAATAATTGGGATGCATTTCTAAGGGAATAAAAAAAAAAAAAAAAGGGTAGCATTTTTTTTTTAAGTTTGTTGCATTTGATTCATATTAGAAACTTCCTGAGTATCTTGCATTGACACTTTGACGCACTTCATAGATAATATATTCCTTTTATTTTATCTTTAGGCCTTGAAGTTGCTTCTCTGTTGTTTTATCATTTGTTGCACATAAATACGCTGCCTCGTATGCTGTCTGTTAACAGTATGATTTAAATAATATGTTGTGTCATATTGCAAATTATTCAGTATAGTGTCTTTTATGAGTAGTTTTCTGGGGATTTTTAAATGTTTTTTTTTATTGTTAGTTAAGATGTTGTCATTCAGCCTTTCTTAAAGATTGGGATAAAAAAAATACTCTATAGATATATTTATCTTAGATTGTAAATGACTTACTTTTAAATACCTTTTACACTAGTAGATCTCGGACACACTTTTGAAATTTCTTTTTAGAGTTAATATAGATATTTTTTTTTCTATGCAGAAAGTTTTATGTTTTATGATTTTAGTAATTTTTTTTTGCACTGATTAAGAGTAATGGGAAATATGTTGGATTTGCATATTCGTGACAATTTAAAATAAGTTTAGAGGAGGTGAGCATAGCATATTTTTCTCAGTTAGATGTGGGCACTTGATTAGATATTTACATACAGTTGGCGTAGTCATAAGTTAGAAAAAAAAGTATTAGATTATTTATCTTTCACATAAATATTTTCTTGGATTGTGAACTTTGGCAAAATATTTAGTAAGCTTAGATTAGTTTATCCTGGCATACATTTTATTTAGGCATATTACATAGCTCGAGTCATCATGTCATGGTTACAAAAATATTTTTTTTTCCCTTCTGGCTCTCAGTTGCTTTTGCAAAATACATAAGATGTACAACATAGGTTTGACGTATAGTTTTAAAAAGTTAGTTTTTTTGTATGTTTCTCAATGACATGCATTCACATTCATACAGTGCTTTTTTTTTGTTTTTTTTTTGTGTGTAAGTTTGTTTGCTTGTACTTCTGTCATGGTTTATGTGGGATACTTCAGTCATTGCGCTATTTTCCATGGGATAGCAAAATGTCTGAGGTGTGTATTTCGATCTATGGTTAAGCAAGTTGGCCGCTAGCTTAATCAGGGATCGGATATGTTTTTTAACATGATTGAGGGAGTTACACTAATATTAATTTTACAATTGGTGTATTGTTTACATTTTAAAAGTTATTTTTAGATTGCTAAAATTTCACCTGTAATTGTTTCCTAATGCTGATGATGGATAACACCTTTACACTAATTTACACTTTATTTCTAACTTGCTATGGGCAGATAGCGTTGTTAGGTATTAATCACACATGTTTTTCCCCCCTCTCATGCACATGGTTTGGGATGTCATGCTTGGCCTGGTACTTCACACACACATTGACTCGTTCAGTTTTGCTGAATTTTGTTATATTTCAATAAATACTCACCATGGTTAAGGACATTCATTACCGTCTGTGCATGTATAGGTTTCTTTTAGCATCATTTGTGTTTAGCTTAAAAATTGTATTTTTTTTTTCACTGCATTCACATCTTCGTAGTTGTTTTTAGATAGACTTTCTTTTAATGTCAAGTGTTTTTCTTTTTTTTAGTTCGTGTGTTTAAAAGTTTTGCAGAAATTATAACATAATGTAACTATTGTACATTGTTTACACAGTCATCTTAATGTTTTTTTTACAAGGAATAATTAACCGGGTGTACAGTTTTACACATGCAGCTAATGTACTGTTAGACTACATTGTTTACGCGCGGCTGGTGACTCGTTGCTATTTTAAGTTATAACATAAGGTATTTTTTTTATTATAACTGACATGGTATTTGATATCGGTAAGAGTTTTTTTTATAAAATGTAGTCACATGCATAATGTGAGCTGTTAGGTACACTTTATTTTTTTTAAAGGGCTATTCACATATACTCATTAAACTAAATCTTTGGCATTTTTTTTCTTCTTCAGATTTAAAATTTTTTTAATTTGTGAGTTCAAGTCCCACAGTTGTCTTGTGACGGATACATACATTCATACCACATAAGGTACATTGCTTGTTATTTTTGGCTATTTATAAGTTTTTTTTTCCCTTTCATTCGTTTCTTGGAACATGTTTGGCTTGCATAACTTCTACAATTTTTAGCGTAGAGTTATACATTTTATGCACGCTTCTGTTAACTCAAGACAGTAATGAATTTGGCAGATGCAGTTTTAGTTTCTTTTTAACCCTTAGTCAACCACTTATTCAAAAGTTTTCTTTCACATGTAGTTCATATGTTGGATATTTGTGTTTCGCAACAGTTGTTTTTTTAATACATTTTGGTACATTCTTATACATACATTACACTAGTTCATGTGTTGATTTACATTTTTTGTTCATTTGCTTTTTCACATTGTACTTTGCTAGCGATTTATTCGGTAGTATTTCTTTTTTTTTTTTTTTTTTTTTTTTTTTTTCGTACAAGTAGTTCATTGAGTTGTACACACTGGCTGGTTTAGAGTTTAACCAGAGTTTACACACACATTACAAGTAGTTCATTTGTTTTTTAACCCTTATTCATTAAATTTTGATGATAACTAATTAATTATGTAATTGAATCTCACTCGTATGCAAGTGTCTTGGGTTTTTACACATATACTGTCTGTTTATTTTGTTGGCAAATGCATAACAATTTGAATTCATTGAGACATTAATACCTATAGTTCATGTGGAATTATACAATTTGTTCATGTGTTTACTTACACGTTGTGTATGCTTGTGTACACTTTTGTTCATGTGTTGCATTACAAGTAGTTCATGAGTTTGGGAGTTTCCCCCCCCCCCTCCCTCCACACACATACAGTTTCTCCTTTTACTTTCCTATCTTTTAAATTCTACACCATGTTTCAATATTAAAATACTTTCTTTTTTAACAGTTTTTTTGTGTTTGCATAATGTCAGAACATATCAATGGCATCATCACTTTGTATCTATACAAAGATTTTAATGTTTCTAGGAGTTATCCGTCACATGACATATTAAACTGCACATACATTTCGAATTTTTTTACTGTTAACATGTAACATTTTTTTTACACTTTCATTGGATACTTCTTACATGTAGGTGGCAGATCGAGTAAGATATCTTGTTACACTATATAAAATTGTATGCAATTTCTTATTAATTTTTTTTTTAAGTTTGCCAGGGGTCAAATTTTGATCAATACACGGAAAGTCAGGATGGCAGTGTAAAAATTCATAATATGCTAAATTATAACACACTGTGATTTTTTTTAGAAACTGGGGACTTAGTTAAATTGCAGGAATCTAAAAAAAAACTACCCCTTATTATTTAGGGCAGAAGCCATAAGCTGATGCCACTAGGATTCACAAAATTTCAATATGTAGGGCTACACTTGTTTGAGCGCGTGCAGCTTGCACAATTTTTGTCTCTGGTAGTCCTGTGCGTTATGCACAAATTTTTGTAAGTTTCTTATGCCAGTAATGAAGCAACCTAAGATAATACTTCAAGATTCTTAAGAGAAGCTTCAATTTTATGAAAGAATTCCTCTTTCCTTAAAGTAACAATTTTTTTTTTTACTGGTGTGTTTTTGTCCTTTGTTTTTATTTGCTTGCATTTATTTAATATTATGATCTCATGTAAGATCAAATTTTTGAGAAGTCGTATATACAGTAAATGCTTCTCTATATGAATAGATATATGACTAAAATGCTGGTACCAGAGCCACAAATACAATGCCACAAAAAAAAATTAAATATAGGATCCTGTGTTATCAACTAATGTGGCCATTTTATTTTGTGGAATATTTAATTAAAGAAAAGATTATTTTGAATATTATGAGCGCTGAGTCATGGACATAACACAATTCTTGTGAATTGTTTTGAAAGCAAGCAAATATTTGTTTTTTTTTTCTACTTACTTATAGTTGTATAAAATATTTTACAGGAGCTAAATGGTAATAGTTTCACACACAGGTTAAAATAGATTTCTTGGTAGATATCAACTTAAATAGTTAATTTTACTTAGTTTGTCTTGGTACATATTCTGTAAGTGCGAAGGTGGACAAAGGATTTTATGTACAGATAAAGCTGCAACGTACACGTTTCAGCTTTCTTCTGTTGTGTGGGTGAGTTATGTGACAGCGTTTCTGTTCCATAGCTATCATTTTTATTCAAAATTAATTTAAAACATAACTTTCTTACTTTTAGATCATATTATCCTCCCCCCCCCCTCTTTTATATAATGAAGTATGTGATTAAATTCATTTCTCAAAACCATCCAGAGTTTATTAAGGTGATTTCTTTCTTCTTTCTAAAATCATCTTTAATTCAAAGCGCTCAGATAATCATTTCTTTTTTTCCCTTTCTTATTTTAATCTGTATCTACCCGTTACCGCTGCTTGTGCAAAGAAATAAATAAGAATTAAGTAGCACAGCTGATAGTCTCATTTCATTTTCTTGCATTGGATTTTTTTCCCCGCCGCAGTGATAAGAAATTTTTATCGCTACTAATACGTGAACGTTGAATATGTATTAACAATAAAAAGTAAAAATGAACGAATCTTATGGGAAGCATGGATTTATCGTGTTATGTGGTCGGGCTAAAAGCCAGATGTCCTGGATTTTCTGCATTTTTCTCATCGAGCAATCTACAATCTGCAATTTCATATAACAGTTAGTTGGGCAAAGGCCTATCTGCAAGATAAACAATTTCGGTTTGTCTGTTACTTTTCTCAGCCTAATTAGAAGCGCTTACTTGCAATCCACATTTTTGCGGTAATGTTTATCGCCAAAAGCCTTTGTACACTTTCGCGCAGTCACCAAAAGTTGTAAATTGGCGATGCTGTGCAACGCCAAGATTTCTTGATTTCGTGCAAAAACGGCACTTCTGTTTCAGCTCTCGAGATGTAAAGTTGTCTAAAAAGAAAAGGCGCTTCGGCGTCCCATGTATTATGGGGTCTCTCTCTCCCATTTTGGCTCCACTTGAACCACCTTTTATAAGATTTTTTTAAATAAAGAAATATTTCCTGTAATATGGTTGGAGTTTTTGCATTTAAGCGAACCATCCCACTGAACGATATTACAAGGACTTCCCTCAGAGGGATTATTCTGAGCGATATTGCCGAGAACATAGATTTAATAATAACTTGTTGCAAGTAAAGAAAATGAGATACTATCTTTAATGGGCCATATACTGGTTACTAATTCAAATGATGAAATATCTAGATTAGCGTACCTGAAAGAAAAAAAACATCCATATCAATTTTAAACCAGCTCTCAAGAGATAGAATAGCCTAGAAAAGGAACACATTTACAAATACTTTCGGACAACCTATTCGCTGTTTCATACCGACATTTTTGCATTTTTTAAAATACATTCGTAAACCAGTATAATACTTCTTCAGTTTTAATTACATAGTCGTTTATATCATTTGACAAAAAATCTCACTTTCTTAAACTCGAATTGCGTCAAGCTTTTTTAAAAAAGCAAAGTCCATATAACAATGAAATTCCAAGAAGGGAATTAAACACATGGTAATAAAGCATTTAGGTGAGCGCAATTGATAAATCGTCAAATATTGTTCTTATCACCGTCTTTTGTAATGCAGTCTTTTAATTTAAATTACACACATTAAATAAATTTATAAACACGATTTGACTCATTTAATTAAAAATAATAATAAGTAAATAAATAAAAATAATAAGAAGAGATAATAGCATAAGTCAAAACATTTATTTCAACATCAACACAATTACACTTGCGGGGGAAAAAGGCGGCTTTTGACAAAAAATAAAAATAAAATTCTCTTGGCAAAATCTGAACCGGGCTAAAAAAAATGTACCGTGATTAATTCAAATATTATAGGAATATTCCGTAATCCGGTTTTCAACCAATATCGCATTTTAAAAAGCTTCGCTTAACTCAAATTAAATTTCATTGCTGTAACATTTTATTTTTATTTTTTTTTTTTTTGGGGGGGGGGGGAGGGGGGAATGCGAGATTGCACATATTTACATTTAAAATTTAAACTTTCGTTTATGTAATGGTTGCTTGTATGAATAATTAGCACCTTTATGATCGAGCTTCACTCGAAACATATGTAAAAAACTGCTTGTGTGGTATGTGTGCTTAAAGCCATTATTACTTAGCTATTATAACTCCCGTCCGTTATAACAATGTTGCTGTTAGTATTACTCTTGTTTGACGTCAACCTTGCCTGTGTATCTGAATACGAATTATTGGCCATTTTTCTTGCACGAAGAGGTGTTATAACATAATTGTTTCATTTTGCATAGCATGTACCAATTGCAATATTGATACTTTTAAGTTAGTCAAGCGCAGGTGATAAATTGACAATATTTTTTTCCATACTAAATTAATCTTGCATTCATTTCATTTAAAAAATAAAGCTTTCATTCACTTCATTTAAAATACACGTTTTTAACTAATTTCACTGTACTTTAACATCATTACTTTGCATTGGCGTTTTTTTTTTTTTTTTTAAACTTTATGCAGTTTTGGCTTCAGAAAGTGAGATTTGTTACAAAAAGATACAAACCTGATTTTATTACAAACCCGATGAACGTTTATCTTTATTTTTTACAAATAAATATAAACCTGTTTGGCACAGATGTCACATACGCACCACGTGGCGCGATTTTTTTCTGACGCCAATTTGGCGAAAACCTCGTTTTCGAATACCAGTTACAGATATATTTTTAAAAAGGGAATAACAATAAATAAAAAAAGTTTAATTAATAACTATAGATCAAAACAATTTATGTAATTAAAAAAAAGAAAATAAAAGAAAATAAAATATTTATTAATAAATAAACAACAACATCTAGGTTACCATCAAGCAAAATAACGACACTTTGGAGCCAGTTAAGTACCCCGTGCGTATATGACATTGGCGTCAGAAAAAAATCGCGCCAACGTGGTGCGCATGTGACATATGTGCGTAAATGTCTTCTTTACACTAAATTAATTGTTGAAATCTCTAAAAAATTGCTTGGGTACATGAAATAATGAGTAGGTTACCAGAAAATATGCATGAAAAGTTTACTTCTCTCGCCAAACCCATTTTCTTTACCTATAAGACGCCTACTCTGGAAAAGTACAAATGTCGGTACTTGTTAGTTATCCCGTCGACCAAATTACTGTCGCCAAATTGTAAGATTAAATGCCAATAATGGTTGATCGTAAATGTCACATTCACTTGACAACACTGTTTACGTCATCAAGTGATTTTAATTTCGACGTTTTATTTGTGTTATACTAATTTATTTGCTCTTTAAAATATTTAAGTTATTTAGTATTAATATTAAGTTATTTTTTTTTTAAAAGTTATTTAAAATAAAAATTATGTCAATTTGTATAATTTGGCGGGTGGTTTGGCGATTTATATAATTTGGCGAAATTGGTCGACGGGATAACTAACAAGCACCCAAATTTCATTTAAAATACTACAAAGACAAAAATAAATAAATTAAGAATAAATGATGCCACAAATAAAAATTGTTTATTTAAACATAAAATAACTGTTTCAAATTTTCACACGCAAAATATAAATGTTGGTTGCTTTTGGCGATTAAAAAATGCTAATGGGTAGATTATCGTAAAATCTGAAATCCAACGTTATTATGGTTTTTTGTTTGAAATAGAAAAAAATTCCCGATTTATATTCCCGTTTGATTAAATTTAAATATGTTTTTTTTTTCACTTTAATATTAGTGCGGTCATATTTTCTTTGCTCCATGTGCTATAATTCGGTTTTCTACGAAAACATGCAGCCGGTGAAAATGACATACACTAAATTTCCGTGACGTATGATAAATTGTGCTTTTTTATCAGTCTTTTTAATATAATTTTTAAACGAATTGGAACTTATTTTTCATAGTAGGTACATTCAGTAGGCTACCCTCACAGGTACCTTTTGGTAAAACCAGAACCGAAATCAGACAAATATTTTTTGAGTTATGCTTGATGAAAGGTTTTAATATCCATCGTAGCTGTTTTTGACCGGAAAGTAATACTGCGTTGTGTATTAGCCTTCGCTTCGCTCAGACAATGATTATAATACCAAAAATAAGCTTCCGAATATTGCGGTAGGTTCTTAGATGTACAGTTTTATCCAGAAGAAATTAAAGTTAGTTTAATATCGGCAGAAACTCAAAATGTTTAAAAATATTTTCCCAGTTCGATATCTCTTGTATGTGGATACATTTGAACCCGCCCGTAAGCTTTCAAGTCATTTGCTCTAAATAATTAAACATTCTTGGCAAAATAGTGCTTTTGCCGGAAAGATTATATTGTAATCTAGAAATATGCACTGAATCTATTTTATAAAGCAAAATCATGCGCTTTAATAACGTTGATGTCATATTAATTGTGGTAACGCTTAACTAGAAATTTCGCGGTCACTGTTTTTCATTTTTACTTTAGAATTATTTTCACCGTCAAATAGGAAAAACATTGTTCGTTCAAATGCAATTTGGTTAGGAATTGTATCTTAGTTTGCTAAGTTTATATTTTTTAAAAATAATTTTTAAAGGAATTTTTCAGCGATTTATTCTATTGCAAAAGATTAAACCGTTTGCATTTAAAACAATATACATTTATTTACATCTGTTTACGTCAGAATTGCCATATTGAAATTAAAACTTATTAATAAATAAATAAAATAATAAAAATTAAAATAATACACAAGTTTAGATTTTTTTTTTTAAATACTTAATCAAAATTGTTGCTGCAAGTGTAGGAATATTCAGCAATTTCTTCCGCTATTAACTCCTAACATACGAAAGTATCGTTTTTAATAAATTGCAAAACTTTATTTGAATTCAATATTTTGATTATTTGCAAAGAATAATGCTATTCGTTTGTGGGAAAGCTAAAGGAATTAAAAATTTAAATTATAGCATTTACAATTAATTTTACTATTAGCATTTTCAATGAAAAAAATTCCATAACCTATATTCTGTAGTCTGGGAAGTCTGTGTTGGATCCCCTAATATGTTTAAATCTGGAAAAGTAAAGAAAAAAAGTCATACTTCATTTCGTTTCAAATTCTTTATATCCAAATAAAATTACCAAGTCGTAAAGAAATAACGCATCCTTTTGTAAGGTAGAATATATTTATATGCAATTTATATGCAAAAATTAATATGTTATTTTGTTTTGAATATTTAGATTTTTCTTACATTCTTTACATTGACAAACCTCTGAAAAGAAAAAAAAAAGAATTTTTCAAAACAATAATGCCTTTCCTTCAAAACGCTTTTCATTTATTCTTTCAACTGAAATACATTTTTTTTAGTTAATCGTCAAGAGTTGTTTTTAATCTTTGTAATTTGAATTCTATCAAAATAGTTTTTTCATTGAAAATTGTTCTCATGTTTGAGATTCTCTTTATTATGTTTTATCTAAGATGAAAGCTTAAGGAAAAATGTATTTCTTCCTAGTTTGAAGCGCGACTGTTCAAATAGTTGAAGGAGTTTTATAAAATTTAAAATATATTTGTAATTGTATATTTTTATTTTTTTAACTTTTTGGCTACAAAGTGTGTATCGTTAAGAAATCTTAAAAGGAAAGATTTATCTTTAGAATTTTTTTGTTGAAAGTAATATGAAGAACCTATCTTTTACAACTGAAATTTGGACAATATTATTTTGTTTCTTTATATGCAATTTAATTAAAATATTTACAGATAAATTTCATTTAACAGTTTATTTAAGCTAGATTTTTAAAAATAGAAATTCCTAGTGAAATATTTTACAAAACAAAATAATACATATTTTGCCTTTTTAAGTACATATAATAATATATGAGGCATTCTCACAGTTTTTTAACTTTCAAGAATAAACACCTAGTGAGATTAAACTTACTAAAATAACACCTTAAACTTATAAACGAATGCCTTAATGATTCAAAATAAAGAAAAAATGGTCAGCAGCGAAATTTTTTTTATTTAACTGAGGTTTAAGTTAAACTTGCGTGTATTTTTTTACCACTTTACCACTATAACTTTTTATTTTAATCTAAATTTTTACTTATAATTAATTTGCATAGTACTCACAGGACATTCAAATAAGAAATAATAACATTGTAATATTTTTAGTACAAATTTTGGTATAACATTGTCTTACAGTGGTGTTAAAGAAGGGATGGGAAGGAAAAAAAGGGGAAGGTATAGAGAAAAATGGACGTTAAGGAAAAAAAAAAAAGATGGTAAGGATGGGGCGGTAAAGAAAATTACCACCTATTTTTAGTCAAATCATGTTAAGACTAAGTGATAGCCACAATGTTAATTGATTTTAGAAAAAAGTTATTTACATTAGCTTAAATAAAAAATATTATTTACCTCGAAAAGTGCAGGAATAAACCTTGGGGACGGTAAGACTGCCAATAAAGCCACGATGCTTGAAATTGATTTTTAAATGCTGATTTAAATTCTGCAGTAAATTTCTTGTCTAAGAATTTTAGACATTATTTCTCTTGCATCCTTCTGCTTGAGAAAAAAGTTGAAAAAAATTCTGTGGCTGCATCTAAAGTGATTTTCTGTATAATTTTTGCAAGAGCGACAGTAAGGAATTCAGAACTCAGGGACAAAGGTAAAAAAACAATAACAACTGTAAAGATGTATGCAGGTAAATTTTTTTCTACATCTAATATATAAAAATGAAAATTTGTCTGTCTGTAATGCTATACAAATCCACAGTTTGAAAGCCAGAATTGTTAAATGCTACGTACATGTGTGTTAAAACACGGCAGAGGCAACTAAAGTAATCCGGAATCGAAATAACTTATAGTTCAATTTTAATTAATAAAAAACCACAAATTTAATAGCAATTTCAAATCAAATTGAAACATTTTTCGTTATAGCTGTTGCCAACACTTAAAAATCTCCACAATAAAATTCTTACCACAACAATTACTTTTCTATTGCAACATTTTTGCGTGAAAAAAAATGAAATATATGGTTTGACGAATTTAAAAAAAGTGAAAATGACATCATAACTGTTCTACAGAAAAATTTCCACGTGCAAAAGGAAAATAATCTAATATATAAAAATGAAAATTTGTCTGTCTGTTATGCTATACAAATCCACAGTTTGGAAGCCAGAATTGTGAAATGCTACGTACATGTGTATTAAAACACGGCCGAGGCAACTAAAGTAATCCGGAATCGAAATAACTTATAGTTCATTTTTAATTAATAAAAAACCACAAATTTAACAGCAATTTCCAATCAAATTGAAACATTTTTCGTTATAGCTGTTGCCAACACTTAAAAATCCCCAATAAAATTCTTACCACAACAATTACTTTTCTATTGCAAGGTTTCCGCGTGAAAAAAAAATGAAATAAATGGTTTGACGAATTAAAAAAAAAAAAGTGAAAATGACATCATAACTGTTCTACAGCAAAATTTCCACGTGCAAAAGGAAAATAAAATAAATAGTTTGACGAATTAAAATCAAAAATCAATGTTACGTCATAATTTTTCTGTTTTATGAATTCTGTGTGAAAAATTATAGATATTTAATTAATTTAACGAATAAAAAAGATGGAATATTACGTCATATTGGAAATATAAAGGACGTGATGAATATATAACGTCCTAAAAGAGTGAAAAAATTGTACTGAAGCATGATAAAAACTTAATTATGGAAATATTGGCTTATTTTAATCTTATTATTACTCCAATGATGAATGGAAATAAGTTCATTTATAGCTGTATTATTTTGCGTCTGTTATATAAATTTATACACTTTTAAGGTTTCGTTCGTCTGAAGAAACCCAATTCGTCTCGCTCCTCTGTGTGTCTGTCCGTCTGTCACAGAGCCCGTTCTCAGAAACTATACATGTTGGAGACTTGAAATTTTGCATACTTATAGCTGAACCCCACACATCATACGACAAATAATAAAATTTTGAAAAAGTCGTACATTTAACCCTTTGGACTCCCACATGTGTATTTTAAACAATTATTTGTAAGTGAGCCCCTATTTAGGTTGGAGGCGTGAAATTTTACATACTTATAGCTGAACATCTCACATCAAAGAACAAACCCTGAAATTTTGAAAAAGTCGTATATTTAACCCTTTGAGCTCCCACATGTGTTTTTAAAACAATTCTTTCTAAGTGAGCCCTAATTAGGTTGGAGGCGTGGAATTTTCCATACTTATAGCTGAACACCTCACATCAAATGACAAACCATATAATTTTGAAAAAGCCGTACATTTAACCCTTTGGGCTCCAACATGTGTATTTAAAAAAATTCTTTCTAAGTGAGACCCTAATTAGGTTGGAGGCGTGAAATTTTGCATACTTATAGCTCAACACCACACATCGTACGACAAATCATAATTTTTTTTAATCGTACATGTAACCCTTTGGGCTGCCACATGCGTATTTTAAGCAATTCTTTCTAACTGACCCCTTATTAAATTGGAGATTTGAAATTTTGCATTCTTATAGCAGAACACCTGAGGCCAAGCGACAAATCATAAAATTTTCAGAAAGTTTTATATTATTTACTCTTCCGGGCTCTAACTTGCGTATTTTAAGCAATTTTTCTAACCTAAGCCCTTTTCACCCAGGGAACACTTTTCCAACTTTTACCGACACCCCTTTGACCATTCTTTCATGTTATGCACCTTAGCCTTACATATTTTAGTTCCACTTTTTACCGCCAGGGGCGCCTACTTATCTCGGATGCTATCGGCCCAATCCCCTCGAATAATATATCTACGGATAGTATATAAAACGGAGTTTTGTTCGGATAGATGTTTGTTTAGAAAAGAGTGCGCCCCTGGTTGAGAAATATGGAACTAGCAGATTTTTCAAAAGGATAAAGTGTTTTGAAAGGACTATTAAACGAAACCCTCAGTGCGATCTGTGATCACACTTACCAACTTGTTATATTGGGTTTTCGTCTGATTCATGTGTACAACACTTCGAGTGTTTTTTTTTTTGTTGTTGTTGTTTTTTTTTTTTTATGTTTCATGTTAAATTTTGAAAATGATTTTTCAATAGAAACATTCTTAAAATTCCAGGCAACTCCGGGTACTTCAGCTAGTATTTATATAAAACAATAGTCCCAGTTTCGGAAAAAAAATTACATCGAATTACTTTTATTGAAACAATTTTATACAGACAGCTCCAAACTTTAAAATTAGCATCAGGGACGCCGGATGGTATAGGAATTCTGTGGTATATTTGGACCCTCAACATCGTCCAAAACAATTTATCTCTGTAATATTGTTATATAGTCATGCAATGGGATGTTATCCGGCATAAGAAATTTAAAAAAATACTCCAAGAATATGTACTAAAATAAAAAAAAATATTATTCAGGGTCTTAAAATTCAAAAGTTTGGGAGCCTCGTATAAACTTTTTGAATATTCTAATTTTTCACACTTTTTACTTTTGACAAAAATGAAAGAAAAATGTTTTAATTAATCTCTGGAAAAAAAGAAAAAAAAATCATTTTAACAATGCTGTGTAATTTTAACTTCCCTTCAAAACAGTTTTTTCATTATTCCTTTCAATTAAAAGTATAATATGTAAGTACAAGTTTTGAAATTTTCCGTTTTTCTTTTCATTCTTTTTACTTCCACAAAAATTTCTTTAAATTTTGACTGTCTCTTTATTCCTTTTTATCGGAAATGAAAGCTTAAGCAAAAGATTATTTATAACACTTTTGCAAATGCGATTATTCAAAAAGTGGAATGAGTGTTGAAAACTTTAAATCTCCTGTGCTTTGTTTTTACTTGGAAAAATATACTGCTTCAAATAGTCAAAAAACAAAAGAATTACCGTAGCAAAAATTTTAATATAATCTGAAAATAAAAATTAATTATTTTTTACTTTTTGAAAAATAAGCGAAGTTTCTCATAAATACATTTTCTAAAAATATTTATCAGAAAACTTTCAATCAATTTAAATATTAATTTATCGTTAGATTCAATAATCGTTACCATAAGTAAACTCAATATAATATATTTAACCCTCCGCCTATCTGGTGGGCCCCATGGCACTACAGGAAAAAGGAATTTTTACAAATACAGTGAAAACCAGTTGAATGTGATAAAATTAAGAAACTGGTTTTTGAAGTCGTATTTTTAAATCTAAATTCGTAAAAATCTTGATACATTTTATAAGACTATATAATAAAAGTAATAAATTTTAACTGCGGTTGGATGCATTATTGTAAATTTTTAAGCTGCTTTTTGGGAAGTTTGAGGGTTAAATAACGATACGATTTTTTATTATAACAAGATATTATAGAGGAAAAAATATATATAAATTATATATAAAGAAGGTGACAATAAGTTATTTTATCTTAAATATTAATACTTTACATATATTTTTACTTTCGACGAAACTCTGAAATGAAAGAAAATTGTCCCATACTTAAACGATATTGCATAGTTTTAGTTTTTGTTCAGAAATATTTTTCATTAATAAGTTGAACTGAAAATGCAAAATTAAAACTTAACTTTTGATATTCTTCGTCATATTGTTTCTCTTTGTCTGGCTCTGATATATAAATTATATATTAAGAAGAAAATAATAATTTATTTTATCTTTAATAATAAGATTTCTTATACATTTTGACGTTCGAAAAAATTCTGAAACGGAAGAAAATTGTGCCATACTTAAACAACATTGCATAGTTTTAGCTTTTATTCAAAAATCTTTTTCATTAATAATTTGAACACATATCACAAAATTTAAAAATAACTTTTGAAATGATTCATCATACGTTTATTCTTTGTCTGATTCTGATAACTTCTATAGAAGAAATTTTTTCATTAAAAAACTTTTTGAAGGTTTGAACATCTAATTATTCTGTTTTAAGACTGAAAACTTAAAAAGTAGTATTTCATGCTACATTAAATCATGACTTTTCAAATAATTAAATGCATTTGATAAATCTTTATACACATTTGTATCTTTGTTGCAGAAACAAGGTTTGCTTTCATAACAAGTTTTAAGACGGCACGATTACCTTTACACATTTTGATAATTCATTCTAATGAAAAATGAAGAAAATATGTATTAAAAGTATAATTTGTAAAACTTTTTCTTTATACGTGATATAAGTACGTTGTGTGTAAAAAGTACCTGAAATTTATCATTTAAAATTCGACTGTAAGAAATACCACGATACTTTTTCTTGTGTAAGCGGATACTTCTGTACTGAGTTATAAACCGTATTTTGAGTGCCATTTATGACTTAGTGCCTAAACAGCAGCTATTTATTTTTGTCATTATTTTTGAGTGCTTTGCGATTTTAAACAGTGTTTGTGCGCCCACCAAATTGTGGGCCAGAAACTCAAAGACTATCATCGACCAAGCATCGAGCTTTCCTGATATGACACCATGTGAGTTTTTCCTTTTAACCCCTTTATGTCTGTCGTCCCATTTTTGGGACGATTCGAATTTTAATAAATTTGTATAATTTTCTTCTTCTTTATACCATGAAAATTGTATGAAATGATTATTTATCTGTTAACGAAAGATAGTAGCATAAGATGGGTATTTATTTTCTTAAAATGGAGGATTTTTTTCGGAGTTTATAGTGTTTTCATTTTCAAGATGGCGAAATGTAAAAAGTAAGTTTATTTATGTTTTTTCTACCAATTATTCAAATACTTAAGTCATAATCGTAGCTTGTAGACATATTTAAAATACGTATTAATTTTAATGTGAAATTATGTGTTCAAGCCTTTTTTTTATGCATTTTTGTAACGTACAAAACATAGGGCGCTAGGCACGAATGGGTACATATTTTTTATTAGCCATTTAGGGGACAGTTATTTATGTAAAATCCTTTTCAAGATGATTTTGAAACAATTTGTTTTTAAGCCTCAAATACAATTATTCTTAGTTTATTATTACTAATACTTATAATGTTATTAATCCCTGTAAAGAAATATCTATATTTTTTTAGTCATTCATAACAATACCAATTACAGTACGTATAATATACAATTTAAAAGTTTATTTTATACAAATATAGACAAAACATGTAATTATGCAAATTAAATTACTAAAAATATTATGCATATTCCGGTATTTAATAGGTTTACATTTTATCAAATAAATACAAAAAGTTTTTAGCGTAATTTATTTTTGTATTTTTCCAGTTCATTTTGAAACATTTTAAATTTATTTTACAACAAATTTGAGAAAATCAAAATTCAGGCACAAACGGAATTACGAAGCAAAAATTACCACTTGAGGAAAGCGTTTTCAGCCAATTGAGGCCACACAAGAAAATTCGCCGAGGGAGCTGAAGGCCATACCTCAATCAGCCTACTAGAAACATATGGAGAATTGGTCATTTGCGGTATAGATAGGACCTACATTGAAGGCGGAAAAATAAATGTTGTGAATAAATTAATTTATTTGTGTTTTGTTTAACGATTCCATGTACTTTTTATACATAATGTATTTTGTGAGATATTGCGAATAAGAATTAAATTTGAATTATATATTTAATAATTAAATAAATAAATGAATGAAAAAAAATTGAAAATTATTTTTTCAACTAGTGGTTTCATTAAAGCAGTAAATTTTAGACGTATATGAGCGTCCTGGAAGAAGTTTTTGATAAATCTTTTTTTACGCAGCTTTTAAGATATTACTTACAGCATATGTTCTTACATATATACCTTTTGAACATTTACTTACTTTATAAAATTTATTAAAATTCAAATTTTAAATCATTGGCTCTCGTTTTATCCGCCTCATATTCTTACCTAGGCTTTTTATGAACGAATACCGCTCTTATAATAAAATTACTTAAAAAGAATGTAATTTTTTCAATATTTGGAATTTTCATAAATGTTTCTTAAGACAAACATCTGAAATGGAAAAAAATATTATTATCAGTATTGTGGGGATTTAGAATACATTAAAAATTTTCTTTCATTATTCCTTGCCACTGAAAACACAATCTGGAAGCATAATTTTTGAAATGCTTCGTCAAGAGTTTTTCTCTCTTTGATTCGAGTAACTTCGATAAAATTATTTTTCCTTCTGAAAATTTTTTCCACCTTTCCGCTTCTTGTTATTCCGTTTTATTTTAAGATTAAAGCTTAAACAAAACCGCAATTTTTTGCTGGCTTGAAACGTCTGTTGAATTTTTTGAATGAATTTTATAAAACGTTAATACATTTGCATTATTTTTTAAAATAAAAAAGTGTGCCGTTCAGAGAAATCTTAAAATTATTTAACCTTAGAAAATGTTTAATACATTCTGAAGAAAATGGATAAAATATAGGTTAAAGTTGAACATTGTAAAATATGGATTCGTTTCGTTAGATATTATTTTGATAAAATATTAAATGAAAAATTTATTTTAACGTTATTTTTTAATATAAAGTGAAAGCATAATTTTTGAAAAGCTTCGTCGGCAGTTTTCCTTTCTATGATTCTAATAACTTCTATAAAAATATATTTTCTTGTGAAAGTTTTTTCAACCTTTCTGTTTCCCATTATTCCGTTTTATTTTAAGATTAAAGCTTAAAGTAAACCGTATTTTTTGCTGAATGGAAAGGTGACTGTTGAAATTTGCGAATGATATTTATAAAAAGTTAGATATATTTGAATTATTTTTCTTTTATAAAAGAGTGTGTTGTTTAAAGATGTCGTTGAAAGATTTATCTTTAGAAAATTTTATTTCAAAATTTTAGTTTCGAGTTTTTAATTTGAAGATTTTAAAGTGATTTCTTTATATGTTACTTAGATAAAATATTCAATGAAAAACTCATTTTAACATTAAGTTCAAATTATATATATATTTAAATAAACTCATATCAAATTGTTTTGGCAGAACAAAAGGGTGTGTCTTTCTTAGTAAACATAAAAATAAATAAGTATATTTGGCGTGCATATTTTTATTTTTCGTTTCTTTTTAATTTATTTTTTATTTTTTATTTATTATTTTTATTATTTTTTACTTTTAAGACACTTCTGAAATAAAAGAAATATATTTAAATAATATTGCACTGTTTTAGTTTTCCTTTAAAAGTCTTTTTCCTTAATCCTTTGAACTGAAAATACAATCTTAAAACGTAATTTCTGAAATGTTTCTTCGAGAGTATTCACTTTGTTTGACTCTGATAACTTCTGTAAAAATAGTTTTTCCAGTGAAAAGTTTTTCCAGAACTGATTTTCTCATTATTCTATTTTATCTAAAATGAAAGCTTAAGCAAAAACATATTCTTCAGTATTTTGAAACTTAAATTTGAAATAGTTGAATGACTTTTATAAAACTAAAATGCTTTTGCAGAGTTTTTTAAATAAAACAATGTGTTATTTGAAAAAAGTAAAATTTATATTATGAAAAGTTTTAAATTCATTCTGTCGAAAAATGAAGAATGTATGTATTAAATTTGAAATTTGAAAATTACAATTTCTTTAGATGCTATTTAGAATATTTAATGGGAAATATTATTTAAATCTATGCTATATATAATGTTGGTGTGTCTGTCTGTGTCAATTAAAACACACACACACCTACTTGTAAATTCTTAGACTGTTTAGACGATGAAATGTCAAGAACAACATTTAAAAGAATTTTCTATATCTGCCTAGAATAGGCTCAGAAACGATTGTATACCAAAAATTAAACTTAACAGGGTTGAGTAGATTTGGGTTAATTTTTGACGACCGATTATCTACTCGAGCGATATACCCTATGGGGGAGTACCCTCCGTGGGGGGGGGGGTCTTTCTAAGGGAACCTGACACATATTTACGCAAGGAAATCTAAGGCTCGAAGAAAACCAAGGAAAACTCCGAAAGATTAGGCTGACGGGGGCGATTGGCTTCAAACCCAACACCCCCCGTCTACCAGCATCGAGAGCAGAACCTCTTGGCCGCTGGTGGGGCAAACTGAACAGGAATTGACAGAGAAAGTTTCTGGATACAATCTGTAGCTTGTGTTTCCGATATGTAAAATAGATTTTGAAGAAACATGTGAAAACTGGGAGAAAAACGAATCAATATATTTTTGAATACGCAAAAACTGTGGAATCATTTGGTCAATTTTAAAAGTTTCTTACATTGATTGAATGATCTATTTAACATTTTCAAATGATAATAATTACTTTTTAAATGTATCACTTTTACTATGTAATTTTAAAACTTGATTGATAAGTATTTCTCTCACGAAAAAAAACTTTGAAATTACTAATGGTCCACAACGGATTGTCACACAACTAGTTAAGATTTAATTATGCGTAAGCTTCAATAATTTATTGAATACACTATATTTTATTATGGTATGTTTTCGCAAGTAAAATTGACGTCAATCTTAGAAATTAAATGTGAAAACAGTGATTTCGTATATAAATTTTTAAGCTTCACTATAAGAAAAGTTAAAATGATTTAAAATATTTCTTTAAATGTTTTTGTATTTAAAATATCTACTGTAATACAGTTATTTCTCTGTCAAGAAAATTATTTAAGGTAAAATATAATAACAATCAACTAATTATGACGCCACTTTCTACGAAACGCTTTCAACGTTACGTCAAACTGACTCTAAAAAAACAGTTGCGATATTTTATTTTTCTATTTCATTTGCATACTACAACTGTATCTAATATCTATATCTTTTAAGTAAGTGTTTTAAAACTTTATATGCAGTGGAAACAATTTCTAGTAAATAGGAAATAGAATATAGCAATCATTAATTTAGGATCTTTTCTTTTTTCATCTCAACAAAATTCATCAGTGACGACGTGACTGAAAATGTCTGGAAAATGACATCATTTTCGTGCAATAATTGAAGATTTAGTTTTTATGAATGGAAATGCAGGTTTGCATTTAAAAACAATGCCATACTAAATAGAATTTGACTAAGTGCTAAATCATTTGTTTGTTTGTTTTTTTTGCTTTTTTTCAGTTTTGTCGGGTAAATAGCATTGTTTTGTTTCACATGTGAAATGAAAACCTGTAATCTCATTTATAATGCTTTTACTATGATTGCGTCAGAGTAATGTCATATTATTTTAATTGTCTTTTTAACAATTTATGACAGCTTAGATGAGTTATTGTGATCACTATGTTAAATTTTCTTTATTTTAATCTAAAGGTTTAACAATTGCGAAGGCGAGTGGTTCTGCTAGTTAAAAATATTTATTGGTTTTTTTTTCTCTTTATTATTCACGGTCATGCAACAAGTTCTTTTCAAAATATATGTTCTTGAGAAATATTAATTTCCTGGAGCCCCTTTAATGAAATAGGCAATATTTTGCTTGGAAAAAAAAGTAAAATCGCTGTAATTGCCCTTGTTATTCCTAAAAATAAAAATATCATCACATGATTTAATGAAAAGCAAAACATTTTTCGTTCATATATTGTAGTTTCTATTTCATTAAAAAATATTATTATTTTAAAAACCTGAAAAGACACTTATTTTTTTTTTAAATACGACATATTAAATAAATATTATAAATATAAGCAAGTTATAATTATTAATTGTATTAATTTCCTGGAGCACCTTTAATGAAATAGGCAATTTGTTGCTTGGGGAAAAAAAGTAAAATCGCTGTAATTGCTCTTGTTATTCCTAAAAATAAAAATCTCATTACATGATTTAATGAAAAGCAAAACATTTTTTGTCCATATATTGTAGTTTCTATTTCATTAAAAAAAATTATTATTTTAAAAGCCTGAAAAGACATTAAAAAAAAACCGACATATTAAATAAATATTAAAAATATAAACAAATTATATTTATTAATTGTATTAATTTCCTGCAGCTCCTTTAATGAAATGGGCAATTTGTTGCTTGAGAAAAAAAGTAAAATCGCTGTAATTGCTCTTGTTATTCATAGAAATAAAAATCTCATCACATGATTTAAAAGCAAAATGAAAAGCATGATGAAAAAGCAAAACATTTTTCGTCCATATATTGTAGTTTCTATTTGATTAAAAAATATTATTTTAAAAGCCTTTGAAGATATTTAAAAAATTAAAAAAAAAATATGACATTAAATAAATATTATAAATATAAACAAATTATATTTATTAATTGCACAATTTTTTATATTAAACAGAATTAAACAAATGCAAAAAATGTCCGTATTATGCAAACATATTTACTATATCACATGATTTATTTCAAATAGCATATACAAATAGCGAAGAGTAACGTAAATACAACGCAAATTATTAAGTCACGCTACAAAAACATCGACGTGTATATGCAATTGTGTCACGATGGTTTAATATTTTGGGCTGTTTCTTTACTTTCTTCTATCTTCAATAGAAGAAAGTATTGTAATCGAAATTTTTTTCGACTTCCGGTTTTTGACGGATTTGCACGTTTTAGGGGTCAGAGATCCACAAAACATGTTTCATTGAAAATGTCTGTCTGTCCGTGTATCCGTGTGTCTGTCGCCATTGTACCATCAAAAAATGCATGAAGCTATGCATAGAATTGAACCAAATTTTTAAGTTTTGGGCTATGGGAAGCAGCTACTCCCTTAATTTGGAAAAATGCCGCCGGAAGAGGGCGTTTTAATAGCGATTTTTGTACGATTTTTGTGCCATTGTTAATATTGTACCATCGAAAAGTATGAAGTTATGCATAGAATTGAACCAAATTTTTTGTGTATGCTTTTGGCCCTGATAAGAAGGTTCTCTCTGAATTTGAAAAAATTCCGCCGGAAGGGGGCGCTGTAATAATGATTTTTTTTTGCCATTTTCAATATTTTACCATAGAAAACTGTATGAAAGGATGTATAGAATTTAACAAATTTTTTTTTTGTATTTTTTTGGCACTGGTAAAAATGTCCTTCCTGAATTTGGAAGTATTCGCAGAAATTGGGCAGCGATTTTTGTGTAATTTTCTTGATTTTTCATAGTTCTATTTACGCCGGCTTTTGGCGAATCAACGAAAATAAACAGACTATTCGCAAACAGCTGATATATTACACAATAACGAAAAAGTATTGATTTTAATGAATATCATTATCGAGATTTTACCCCCATTAATTGACTGAAGCAGAAATTTAAGATGAAAATCAAAGTTAATATAGTATTTGACTAATACAAATGAAATATTATCATTTGTAACAACATTTTGAAATATAGCAAAGTGGGGACAGATGCCGCGGTGGGACAGATGCAGCAGAGATTGTGTAGGCGATACTAGCGTTCCCTAGACCAATTTTAGAAGTTCGTAGTGTTCCTCTGTGCTGTGTGATGTGTTGTATGCGTTTCCACCGCTTAATTGTCAGTATTTACATATTTATTTCAGTTTTTATGGCTGAAACCTGCGTGGTAAGGTTCTAAAATTATTCTAATGAAGTTTTATTACATATTTTAAGAAAAATAAACAGAGATTTCATCCAAAAATCGATTGCAACTATAGACTAGATCCTTGTAGAATACAGACATGTGCTTGCATTTCTCTCGCGTCGCTCACATGATGCAAAATGGTGGTGCGGCATCTTACCCGCCGTTATGGAACAGATGCCGCACCGAGGTTGAGGGACAGATGCCGCAAAATATATTTTCGTTTTTCAATAAGTTAATCACTGCAATTTAGAACTTACATTTAAATGAATGCATATTAGTGCATTCTGCTACTTATCAGAATATTCTCAGCATCAATGTTGGTTCACCATGTGTGAATAAGGAAAACGTAGTCCATTTACAATTCTCAACATCTAAACTGTTAAACAAATTATCTCCTACCCCAATGGTCAAAAGAATTATGCAGCCAAGTAAGAGAAAGTAAAAGGATGCAAATATTACAAGCACAGAGTTTATAAACAATAAGGAAAAAGAAGGAAATGAAAAAAAAACAAACTAGAAAGCGTCAAAGAACGACAACTTGGCGGAAGTAAAATGTTTTAAAAAAAAGGAAGGGAAAGATCAACTTGAAAACGCCTTTCTTGAGGAAAAAACTAAAATATGAATCATCTTCCGACAATGACGAAATCGTTTCTCTTATTGATCCTGATCGCAGAACTGGATTGGAATTTGATGACTCTGCATATGCTGAGTGGCTGGAGTCTTATCAAGGAGCAAAGTCTAAAGCGGTCAGGATTCAGTGCATCAAATTCAATCGATAGCTGCATGAAAAACGCTTACATACTTTTACAATGGGTAGTGTGGTGTGATTGCAGGCGAATGGAAATACAAAATCAAAGAATGAAAATAAAGGTAAAAAATAAACAGATTAGGGCCTAAATAGAATATAACTAATACTTAGATTAAAATCAAACTGCAATGTTCAACTGGATGTAAACAAGCGATTTATATCTTTTTTGGATTTATGCTGTCTATTGTTTCCACTAATTATGCTATCCATTCATGTAAATTCAAATGCTTTTCTTTTCATTTTCCCTTTTTGTCTTAAGTTTTGTTTATAGAAATTACACTTTTGCATTATACTTTTTTCACACAACTTTTCACAATTTAGTGATACATATATTTTTTGTAAGTTTACAGTTTTTTATTTCATTTTAATAGTTAGAAAAAACAAAAATGTGATTTGCTTGAAAAAAAAAAACAGCCTAGCATTTTTCTGCATGCGGCATCTGTCCCACACCCCATGCGGCATCTTATCCAGCACATAGAAAATGATGTTAAAAAAGGACCTCTGGGAAAATAATTATGCCTACTTTATTAAGAGGGTCTTAACTTGTTTAACATAGAAATTATATTCTAAAGGCTTTGATCAATGATTTTTGGCACTTAGTTTGTTGTTTTTTGCTATATTGTACATTTTACAAGAAGAAAGAAAAAACTGCGGCATCTGTCCCCACTTTATTATATTAAAATATATGAGATAGAAGAAAATTTTGGGATTGCACATCCAATTAGTTTAAGTTCAAGTCTATTTTGGGAATATTATACAGAAAGTTGACATTTTAACCAAGAGTTTTATCATGGGAATGGTAAACAACGAAAGGATAACTCCACTAGTAAAATCAATCCTAAATTAAATTTTAGTTTTTCAAGTTACATGAGCAGATAACTAAGAGACACATATAGCAAATGTTTATTTATATTTAAGTAAGTAAATTTAAAACATAATTATTTTCTCATGATCATTGTGGTTACAAAAAATTCAGTGATAAATTACGAAAATTGCATTATTTAAATTAACATGTGTGCAATATTTGAACATTTTTTCACCTGGAAAGACCACAAAAAGACATTTTTTTTTTTTTTTTTTTTTTTTTTTTTCGTAATGTCACTATTTTTTTATTTTTATTCAGCAGAAGCACATTCATGAAATTGTATTGAAATTTGTGAAAGAAAAATCCAAAAAATGATTTTAAAAAGGCATTACTAATATATTTTTTTTTATTATTATTTAACAGCAAACTCTGCGTTTCTAACATATTCTCTAGATAAATTATGTACATTATTTTAAACCGGTAGATTTATATAAAGACAGCATAGATTAAGAAATATTAATCTAATAACTACGTGAAAGTAAACAAGAAATGAAAATTCTAAGTCAAACATAGATAATGAAAGCCTTCCAACACATTACGAGTGATGTAACAAAACTTAATAAAGTGAACAATTTAAAACATGCATAACACATATTAGAACCAAATTTTCAGCATTTAGTTTATATAATCGCTAAATTTGAATTCTTAGTTACAGATCTCTATATGATTTATAGATTTGCAAACAGTATATTAAAATTTAATTTAGTTAGGGCATGCATAATGCTGTTGAAAATCCCCTTCAGTAGTTTTCCCCAATAAAGGAAAATGTAGTCGAATCATTCTGTGCAACCTAGTGTATTATCTATACAATTTACACACCCCAAGTAATATTCAAAATATTAGTTAATTTTAAAATCACGTACAACAACTGAAAACGCACTTCCAATTATTATCTCTGTAGACAGTACTGTACCTTCTACAATTTTTAATGTCTGTAATTTCTTTTGCGTGCCTTTATAAATGAACTATAAATGCCATACACACCAGCCGTGTTGACAGATGGCTAGACAAACCGAAATAATGAACATTTTTTAGCTGTATTGGAAAGTGTTAAAAATAGGGTTTCTTGTATGCTGTTTAATAATAAGATAGAAACTTTGTAGCAGATTATTTATTAAAATGTGGAATTTTCTTAATAACATGTTCTGTCGTTAAATATTCAGTAAAAAGAAGCTTGTAATGAAGCTTACAAATAATATGCATTTTCTTAAATAAAGAAATATGATAATATTTTTGTAATATACTCTCAAATATCTGCAATTGTGTTGGAATGTGGAATATTTCACAATTTCCATCCAATTTGCCGGTCTCTTGGTCGTCTGCGAGGCGCGGTTATCATGTGTATCAGTATAGAAATGAATTTTATTATTATATTTTTAATGTAGATATTAATTAGAACGCGGTAGTGTAAGCCGCTATAAAGCTTGTTCTTCCGAAGGGAAGAAAATCTATTGTAATTTTATTTAAAACAATCTTGAAATCGTATGATAGCCGGCATAAATATAAAATTTTCAGTCTGAAAGTTGAAAATGTACATAAATGTAAATAGTTTTTTGTCTTATATCAACAGAAAATCTCTAATTATTGGAGTGTTTCTTCTAAAAATACAGAAATAAAACAGTTCGATTTTGCTTCTGAACATTTGTAATATGTGAAATATGGTTAATTGAAAAGAAAATATTTTCATATTTGTGTGTTTATTCTTACCTGATTAATATTTATTCATCTCGATCTCGCAATAATGAAGTCATGAAAAGTAGTTTATTCTCGATACTTTGGAGATTAGATCTCCCAAGCTTTATTTTACATTTACACTCAAACTGAAATGTCTTAATTTGATACACTTAAGTGTCTGAAACGGAGTGTTCAATTTTCAGACATTTTAAAGTGTCTTAATTTTTAAGAAGCTTCTATCCGTCTGAATGTAAAACATTTCAAACGTCTGAATTTCATCCATGTTTGACCACTTCGACAGACATTTTTTCACCTTTTGTTTTTTCTTTCGTAAGCATTACACACTGTAAAAAAATATATAAATTAAAATATGGAAATCATTCTGCCACGCCAGACTCTAGTACTATTTACATATTTTAATGAATTTTTCTGTTGTAAATTCCAGCAAAAATTCCATTTATTTTGCATTTTTTGTATTTAAAAATTTCCATTTAAAAAGATAAAAAATGCAATTTGTCTAACACCCATATTTCAACGACCACTCTACAAATGTACATATTAGATCTGATTTATATATACACTAAATTCAAAATAATGTAAACTTTTAATATTTACCAGAGCCGGAGATCGAACCACGGTATCGTTGGTCTCCAAAACGGCGTCCTAACCATTCAACCACGATTTTATTAGCTGAGTTTCGAAATAATGTTATTTATGAAGCACAAGCAATGTATTTTAAACCATTTATGCCTGAATTTTTGTTTTTTTTTTTTCAAATTTGTTGGTAAAATCACTTTAAAATGTTCCAAAAAAAAAAAAATTCTAAAATTTTGTTGTATTTATTTGATAACATTTAATCGAACTAAACATGGGATAATGCATAATATTTATAACAACATAATATGCATAATAGCTTAATTATATGTTTTGCCTAAATTGATATAAAACAAGCTTTTAAATAGTATATTATATACCATAAATGGTATTTTTATGAATTGCTAAAAAAGTATATTTGTTTGTTTACGAAGACAAATAATATTATAAGTATTATTAACAATATTTTAAGAATAATCGTATTTGAGGCTTAAATAAATTTATTTCGAAATTATCATGAAAAGGTCCTTTACATAAATAACTATCCCCTAAATGGCTAACAAATATATGCACCCATTCGAGCCTAGTTCCCTATATTTTGTATGTTACAAAAATCATAAAAAATAGTATTGAACCTATATTTTCGCATTTTTAAAAAGTACGTATTTCAAAGAAGTATACTAGCTAAGTTTATGAATAATTTATTTGGATGCTTGCTAAAAAAAATAGAAATAAACTTACTTTTTAAATTTCGCAATTTTGAAAATTAAAAGGTCTATAAAAACCGAAAAAAACCTTCATTTAAGCAAATAAATTTCCATCTTATGCTGTCATCTCTCAGTAAGATATAAAGATATTTATAGACAAAATTTTCATGCAATTTTTACGTTATAAATAAAAAGAAAATCCCACAAATATATTAAAATTCGGCGCGTCCCAAAAATGGTACGGTTTAAATTAAAATTTAAGTTACGTATAAGTTTGCGTAAAAAAAAAAAAAAAAAAAAAAAATACTTTGACTAACAGTAGATGGAGCCACAATTCAGCTCCAAAGAAAGATTTTTTCTGAGATATGTTTGATGTCCAGAAAATGCAGAAAATTTAATTCATTGCCCTTCTTAACCCCTTCGGGACGGGAGCCTTTTACGAAAATTTTAATCTTTGGCTTTGATGCCGTATGTTCCCTCCGCCGTTGTTGTTTTGAAATGTTTGGCGATTTTTTGTTGGCGTGTTGGCGTGTTGACGGTGGTTATGGATATGGCAATCTCGATATGTTGAATGTTGTGTGACGTGTCGTTCTGGCAACCGAGAAGTTAATGTTGGAATATTGTGAATGTATTTTGATATCGTATTGTATAGTTCTTTCTGCCTTTTTATTTTTATGTGAAATTTATTGAATGTATTTGATTAACTATGTTTTCTGTAGTCCGTTTAAACGCTGTTGTTGAAATAATTAGGAAATATGAGGAAATTTTGACAAGAAAAGAAGGTTTGTTTATAGTTTGTGAATACGTATTGATAAGCCTATTTAAGAAAATGTCGGCGATAATATTTCGAGCTGGATCTTTCAAGAAAGCAGATGTTTGTTAAGGTATGTTGATAATTTTATGTATTTTACTGCTTTTGAGTTTTTTACATTTTGTGATTGCTAGAAAGCGAGAATTGCTGAATTTTGAGAATTCTATATCGCGAGAAATGCTGAATTCGGCGATGTTTTTTTTTCGGAAAATGTGCGCGAAGCGCACATACAACGATTGCTGGTTGCCATTTTAGCGAATTTTGTTTTTTATGTGTATTTTTGCTTTAAAAGTTTTTTATATTTTGAGATTGCTAGAAAGCGAAAACTCCTGAATTTTGAGAATGCTTTATCGCGAGAAATGCTGAATTCGGCGATGTTTTTTTTCGGAAAATGTGCGCGAAGCGCACATACAACGATTACTGGTTGCCATTTTAGCGAATTTTGTTTTTTATGTGTATTTTTGCTTTAAAAGTTTTTATATTATGCGATTGCTAGAAAGCGAAAACTGCTGAATTTTGAGAATGCTACACCTCGAGAAGTGTTGAATGCAGTGATGTTTTTTTTTTCGGAAAATGTGCGCGAAGCGCACATACAAGGATTACTGGTTGCCATTTTAGCGAATTTTGTTTATTATTTACATTTTATTTTCGTTAAGCCAAACATGCGTATAAACCGGTGCTTGGCGACATTTACTACTTGGCGGAAAAAGGGTTTTCACGCCAAGAAAATTCCAAGATGGCGGCCGGGGGGAACTTATGACATCTGTTCCTAATCTTTTGTCACCGTTTCTTAAAAACAGAAATTTGTGTCTTCTTGAATCGAGAAAATGCGCTGATTAAATAAGGCAAATTTTACAGTTAAATTTTACTGGTGAGGAAAAACAAGAATTCTGAGCACTTCAGGCGGCACGTATACGTGCCGCTCGTCCCCAACGGGTTAAACGCATGAAATTGGCAGGTGATGTTATTCAGAAACTATGTGATCGAAATGAGTTTTCCATTTTTTGATGAATGAAAATCAAATTATAAGTGATCAGTGGTGTATCTAGACATATCATTTCGGAGGGGAACGCTGAGATTTTTTCAACAGACTATTAAAATTATCTGCTAAATGTATTTCAATAAACAGTAAGTAAAACCGCTGTAAACCTCTGTATAACGGAAACTTGATTGAAATGAAAAATTTCATGCTTTTTACGGAATAACACTTTTTCTAAGATTTAAAAATTCATTTTTTTAAACTTTCATAATTAAACATAATATTTTCTGTAAATTTCGGAGGGGGCTGTGTCCTCATCAGCCCACCCAGTGTTGAATTCATGGGGTGGCCTGAGTGAGACACTCCCCCCTCCGGAGCAATGAGATGCCGCCTCCCCGGAAGAGTTGAGATTTTGTGTTTTCTATTGTAAAAAGTGCAGTTCTTCTCCCCGGAGCTACAGAAATCCCCCCTCCGGAGAGAAGTGCCTGAATTCAACACTGAGCCCATCCCTTGGATACGCCACTAGTTTGAATAAACATAAATATATCATGTCTAATATATGTTAGTTTAGAAAGTGCGGACTAATATGTATATGGGCTTGTTCTTGAAAGATTATATTTTATCTTTAAAGTGGAACTTTTTAAATACAGAAATACGCAAAAAATGGAAATTTTACTAAGAATTTAAGGAAAAAAATTACATTAAAATACGCAAATTGGTGTCTAAATTGGTAGTACAATTTCGATATTTTAAGGGATAATATTTTACAGCATATAAAGCTTACAGAAAAAACTGAAAAAACGGCTGCCTATTGCCGAACATGCAGGTTGATCAAAGATGGATGCGATTCAGACGGTTGAAATGTCTTAAATTCCGACGCATAGACGTGTCTTAAAAATTAATGCTTGCAATGAACCATGTAACAAAAAATGCTAAAATGCCTGTCAGTGTTGCAAATGAATATGTGCAACTTGTTTAATATTTGTGTGGATTTTTGAATTACTGCACGTATATTCGTGAAAGTGTTAAGGTTTCAGGGAAAATTTCAAATGTTTTTTGTTTTCAGAATGCACAGTTTTCAACCAAATTGAACACCACTTTCCGAAAACTTGAAAACGAAAAGTAGAAACAGTGTACACTGCATATGAAATGCGATTATATTGAATATATATGAGATATGGACATTTGCATGAAATATTTTGTCACTAGGCATAGTGAATTATTTAATTTTATAATTTGGCAGTCAGATATTTAGGGAAACGTACATCGAAAGTCCAGTCAAATATCACAAAAATTCAGAAAGATAGGGGCTATATAGACAGTTACTTTATAAAAGTAGCTTTATTTAACGAATTTTCTACAAAAAACTGCATTTGCATTCCTTATTCGTGTCTTATGCTCGTTATCGGATAAGTAGCCTACAACAGCGCCATACTTCTTTCTACCGGCGGTATTTTGAACTATTTTTCTCCATGGCGTCATTAGTCCTCTTGCAGGGTTAGTGCCATTATGGTTATTAGAAAGAGCTGCAGATGGCTCTCAATAGCATCAGTTAAAAAAAAAACTGTATATGATATACACTGCTCAAAACAATTAAAGGATATTGCAGTTTTAGGTGGATTTTGTATCTGGTAAACTGTTTAGCTGATTGATACATGGTCGACAGACATAGTAGGTTATATGAGAATAAATTACACATGTTTGGCAGAAAAAAATGCATTTTATTACGCATTTGTGTACTAAAGGAAAAAAACACAATTTGTGCATATGAGAAAAAAAGAATAAGAAAAGGTGTTTTCTTCAAAGAAAATCATTTTCAGTAGGGGGTATGGTTTCCACGGGCGGCCAGCAACGTTGAACACCTTTGAGGCATGGACTCAATGAGGCTATTAATGACGAGTTGGGGTATTCTGCCCCACTCTTCCAGAAGAGCTCTTTCCAGTTCTTGGAGAGATTGTGGTGGTTGTTGGCGGCCAGAAACTCGTCTTCCTAGAGCGTCCCAAACGTGCTCGATTGGATTCATGTCTGGAGAACACGCTGGCCATTCCATTCGAACGATTCCTTCCTCGAAAAGGAAATCCTCCACCAGGTTTGCATGATGTGGACTACAGTTATCGTCAATTAAAATGAAGTTATCTCCAATTGCTGCAGCGTAAGGGACTACAATAGGTCTGAGGATCTCATCCCTATATCGGCGACTAGTCAGAGCTCCATCTCGAATGATGTAGAGGTCAGTGCGCCCGTCAATGGAGATGCCACCATACACCAAAACTCCTCCACCGCCAAATCTGACACTTTCATGCACGAACGCAGGATTATTCCTACTGCCACGGTCCCTCCAGATGAAAATACGCCTATTATCCGGATGCACAGAAAAACGGGACTCGTCAGAAAACGGAATATTGCTCCATTCATTTCTCCTCCAGTTGGCATGCTCGGTTGCCCACTCCCTGCGGTCGCGACGATGCCTTGATGTTAATCTAACACATACCATCGGTCGGCGATCATACAGACCTACAGCATGTAGCCGGTTTCGGACAGTCTGAGTTGAAATCGTGGTGCCTGTAGCCGAGCGAAGGTGTTGTTGGAGAAGAGTAGCGTTCATGGTTCGGTGTCTCCGAGCTGTTAACGCTAAATACCGATCTTCATTGGGCGTTTTTGCCCGTCTACGACCTTGCCCTGGTCTTCGGCCTGCACATCCACTCTCCAAAAAACGGTTCCAGATCCTGGAAATGACCCTTTGTGACACTCCAATGGCTTGCGCTACTTCGGCTTGATTTTGGCCCCCTTCTAACCTACCAACAATTCTCAAAGCTTCTGAATCTGTCAAATGACTTCGCTGAGACATTGTACTCATCGAAACAAAGCAATCACTGAATGCCGATCATCCTTGTCTTCATTCTCTTTTATCCAGTTGAAAGTCAAATTTCATTCGCTGCCGCTGAAGCGACGTTTTTGACGTCGAACTCAAAATTTGCATACTCCACAGTTTGAAAACCAGAAAAATTTGCATTTGTGATTCTCTTCTTCTATTTTCGGCAAAAAAAATTCGTTTATATCTTTATTTTATATAAAACTTGAAATATCCTTTAATTGTTTTGAGCAGTGTAGTATTAAAGTATGTAATGTTTTACTGAAATATTTTAAGCAAAATGTGATACGTGCAACGGTTTTGTTATTATTTCAGAAAAATAAAACAAATGGAAATCATTGCCTTATTAGCGAGTATTCTATGCAGAGTAAATATTTTGCAATGTACCGAAAATATTTTTCTTGATAGAAAAAGCGACCTTTTCCGTCGTATTTATTATATCTATTTTAGATGTAAAAACATACAATCAGTAGTCAAAATTGTTAAAGAGATTGGGAATCGAAAAACTTTTTCAATGTCGCAATAAACAGAAAAAAAAATTTTATCGATTGCAGACTTATAATGACTTTTTCCGGTCGCAGTCCTCAAAATTTGGTGCAAAACATCGAAATCGACATCAATTAATCTGAATAATTTTCAAAATAGAAAACCTTATTGAATCCCATTGTTTCCAAGTAAGAAAAAAACGTCTAATCGTATACATTTATGTGTGAAAATGGAAATTTAGAAAAACGAAACAGAAAAAATTAGATAACTAGCTAGCTTGAATTTGAAAACAGCTTTAAAAGACATATTTTATATCCCGATCTAAAAATTATGTGTAAAAAGTAAATAATTAATAAAAATTAATAATAATTAATTTAATAGAAATTATTAAGAATAATTAAGAATAATTAATAAGTTAATAATTAATAAAATGTTTCAATCAAAAATCTCCAAAAGCAAATGTAAACTTTAAATGATTAAAAACTGTAATTAGTAACAGTACTTGATGTTTTTTTACTTTAATAGTTTAATTTTTTTTCAATTTTACTGCTTTTTACTTAAATCTATCATTAAAAAATATAGTGTGCATAATTTCTTCTACACTCTCTTTTTTCAATCTTTTAAACTAAAATTACAATTTGTAGCATAGTTTGAAATGTTTCACCAACAGTCTTTTCTTTTTTGATTCAAATAACTTTTGTGAAAATAGTTTTTCTACTGAAAATTGTCCCCATTTTTGAATTTCTCATTATTAAGTTTTATCTGAAATGAAAACTTAAACAAAAGATTACTTCTTGCATCTTTCATTTGAATCTTACAACGTGACTATTCAAAAAGTGGAATGAGTTTTGAAATTTTAATAACATTATGTCACTGAAAATTTCTTACGTTTTATAGAAAACAAAAATGAAAGATTTGTCGTTGGAAAAATTTAATTTTTTTCTGAACGAAAATTAAGAAAAAAAATCTAATATTCTTTAAATATGGAAATTTTAAGTTCTGTTTTATGTAAAACTATTTTGTTAAATAATTTTACTGCGAAATTTCATTCAAATTAAAAATAAATTTTACTTTATATTCAATAAGTAGATACTTAATTAAATAAGAGATAGCAAATAGACCACATTTAAGGATGTCATACAATTAAGGGAGTTAAATAATAAATGAACTAAGCAATCCTTGTAAAATATGTTTCAGATCGCTTTTTTAGTATCAATTTTAACGCATTACTTAGTGTACCATTTCTAATTTCAAACAATATGCTGTTTCAGGCATTCATTTTGCACACTTGGTTGTCATCGAAAATACAGGGTAGTCATAAAAAAAAAAACTTTGCCAGTATATGGACCTCTAGCGGCAAGTTCGTTCAACCGATGGAGATGAGATTTCAGATATAGTTATTCAAAGGTATCAGCTCGGAATTCTGTGAACGGCAACAAAGTGCACTCACTGTTACAGTTATCTTACGGTACAGAAACTCGACATTTTCGAAAAGAAACACCCATTTTCTCCTGTCGAAAAATGTTCAGCGCATGTGAAATCCCTAAAGAGCGTTAGAATGGTACGTGTATCACAAAAAACAGACGCGTTATGCACGCACAAAAAAAAAACGAACTGAACAACAACAACAACAAAAAAGATTGGTGCGCATGCAGGAAAATTGTATATGACAAAGACAAGACACCAAACTCAGAACTTCGTTCGCCCGGTGTTCCTTGCGGAAAACGGATGAAAAATGGCGAGGGAATGTTGTTTCTTCAGTCTGGAGCTCGCACATTCCGACTAAATAACTCTGAAAGCGAAAGCTCGTGATGAATTGGTAAAAATCTGTTACCAAAATGGGATTAATGCTACAGAAGCCTTGCGTGTTTCCCGTCGAAACCAATGCAAAATACGTGGCCCAAGTACTCCGCAAGCTCTGCGTGATTTAGTAAAAAATTCGAAGAAACTGGCTGCATCTAGACTGCAATCCGGAAGATCAACTGTTCCAAGGACAGGATTATGGAAATGCATCACACAATGACTTCAGAACCCATGAAAACTGCAAGAGGTGCACCTGTTGTATTGAATATACCGAAAACAATGGCCCTAAAACTACTGCGCTATGCAATTTGCATGTTTCCATACCGGTACCTGCGCGTTCAGATGTTGGACGCGGGAGACCATTAGCAATGTATGGACTTTGCAAATGAATTTCTTATCCGATATGATGGCGGTATCGACTGGCCTTTTCGCATATTATGGACGGACGAGAAACATTTCATCTTAACTGGCAACATCAACACCAAACAATGTGTGCAATAGGCAGACACGAATCCTCAAGCTTTGAAACCGGTATCTTTACACGACACCAAAGTTACTGTATTTTCCTGCATTGCTGGCACAATTGTTCTCGGTCCATACTTATTTGAGGAAGCGACACCAACGGGGTTTGTAACGTGCACTGTGGCACGCTGTCGCTGTACATCCATGCTGCAAAGTTATGTCATACCAGAATTGCTGCAGCAAAATGCACTGAATGACATCGTTTGAGTACAATATGGCACGGCTCCCCATATAGCCAGTCTGTTCGCAGGATCCTGGAACAGCATTTTGACGACCACTTCATCTCACGCCATTTTCCTTTTCCGCGGCATCCGTGATATGCCGACCTTACTTCTATGGATTTCTGGTTCTATGGATATCTCAAATCTAGATTGTATATGTGCAATCGCAAACTTTACCGAATTTGAAAGATTCTATCAAACATTCTCCACGATATGTTACTTTCGGCTGCATTATCCACAGTCTCTCGCATACAATGCGTAATTTACTGTGATTGCACCCATGTGGAAAAAGTGTAATCAAAATAAAAATTTTCATTTCTCCGATCTATGTTGTAATCAATGATTGGTTTCTTGCCTCTGTCATATGAAAATACTTAAAATATACACATACAAAAGAATAAATTTTCATAATTATTGTATTGTTACATTATATATTATTTTATGTGCACCCGGTAAAATTAAAGTGAACAACAGCGTGCACTTTAATCTAAAAATGATCACAAAGTGATCCCATGTGACTTCAAAGAACGTCTTTTTTAATTTAGGTTATACATATAACAGGTTGGTTGCCTTAATAGTGAAATTGTACCAAACTCGGAAATTTTTAACATGAAAATCTACATTTGACATCCAGTTTGGGTTTTTTTTGGTAAATTTTACTAAACAGGAAGTAATTCGTTCAAGTAGTTTAGGAGTTGCGAAAGATTAACTTTTGGATCTCCTAAAGTTAAATTCATTTGTAGTGTTTTCAAAACGGATTGCAATACGGATAATTGTTTAAACATAATTCAAGAACTATTTGGAAGAATGGGCTCTATTATTAGATTCACATATTTAATTACTGTAAAAATAGATTTCTGTTCATGACACAATTCATATTTTGTTTTTTCGAAAATTGATTTATAGAAACATAGTTTTCGGATTTAATTATGAAAAAAAAATAACAATTGTAAGTTAAGAATGTTTCTTAATTAAAAAAAATGAATTGTAATCTATTAATTTTCAAAGGTCTTTTTTTGATGCTTCATATATGCTAATCTAAATTTACAGCATTCTTTCAGGCAGTTTTTGAGTTATGCTTGAAAAACATGCCGAATTCCAATCTCTTTTGCAATGAATAAAAATTAAGTTAACATGAGAAGTTGCAAAATATACACTTTCATAATTCCTAAACTACTTGATCGAATGACTTTCCGTTTGTTATCCTAATGTAAAATTGGCCTGTAAAGACAAGCTTGGTGTCAAAAGTAGGTGCTCGCGTTGGAAATCTGAGTGTTTTCTCAAGATTCAAGTTTCGTAAATAGAAGATAGCCTAACCTTATTTTAGTAACATACACTCATTGCCATAAAAATTTGCGCACCAAGAAAAAATTGTGGGATCGTAACGAAACTTGGCATGAAGGTACATATTAGGCAGATATGCAAATGATTAGAAATGCAGCGTGATTGCGCATTGCGTAATGCCACTAGAGGGCGTTAAACTTTGTCCTCCTTGGAGTATAAAACTGGTAAGCAGAACGTGTCTGAGTGTACGATTTCTTTTGCAAAGGAAACGCTCAGGTAGACATGCCGTTACGCAGCCATCGAAGACAATATGAGCAGCTGTCAGAGTTTTAGAGGGGAAGAATCATCGGGATGATGGAAGCTGGGTGGTCAGCTTGGCGAATAGCTCATCAAGTAGGCCGTTCTGATTTTACTGAGAGGAGGTGTTGGGACCAGTTGGCTGAAGAGACGTCATTTACACGGCGACCAGGCTCGGAACGCATTCGACAGACCAGTCGTCGAGAAGACCGTCACATCATACGAAACGCACGCGTAGAGCCAACTGCCTCAGTGGCCGCTATCCAGACACAGGCAGAATCTTCACTACGGATCCCTGTGTCTTTCCGACCATCGCAAGGCGCCTGGCCGAAGGACATCTGGTATCACGGCGCCCATTACGTGTGCTGCCAATGACACCCACCCACCGACGCCTCCATTTGGATGGTGTCGCTTACGACAGGATTGGACTGCAACCGCATGGAACCAGGTCGTCTTCAGCGACGACTCTAGATTCAATTTGAGCAGCGATGACAATCGTGTTCGTGTGTGGAGGCCTCGTGGTGAATGCCTCAATCCTTCCTTCGCTTTACAGCGACACACCGCTCTCACAGCTGGTGTGATGGTATGGGGTGCCATTGCTTACGATACACGGTCATCCCTAATATTGATCCGTGGCACAATGACAGCCCAGCGGTACGTCCAGGACATTCTTCAGCCACATGTGTTGCCACTCGTGGCAGGGCTCCCAGGAGCCATTTTTCAGCAAGACAATGTTCGGCCACACACAGCAAGGATGTCAAAAGCCTGCCTCTGCCACATTACCACCCTTCCCTGGCCTGCTCGATCCCCAGATTTGTCACCAATCGAGCATAACTGGGATCATTTGGGACGGCAAGTTGGCTACCCTACGAATTTGGTTGAACTCGAGGCGCGTTTACAGCAACTGTGGAACGAGATGTCTCAGGACATCATGCGGAACTTGTATGCCTCAATGCCCGCTCGTATCGCATCGTGCATTCGCTCTAGAGGGGGTCCAACAGAGTACTAAAATTCCCGTTCATTTGTACTTTTTTCTGCAATAAATGATCCTTTTTCTTTGGTTTTCTACTCACTTACTTATATGACAGTAGTACTTACGCGTGTAAAATTTCGTTTCATTTGGACATCTTTTTCTTGGTGCGCAAATTTTTATGGCAATGAGTGTAAATTGGAAAAATATATAATTTCCAGTCAAATGGAAATTTAATTATTTTTCGGTACAATTCTGTAATTAAAATATATGGGGTGTTATTATTCTCTATCATTCTCTGTACATGTAATGCATAGTTTTAATCATCATTTCTTTAACTACACTTTGTCAGAAAATAGTATTAAAAATTAAAATCGGCATTTAAAAATAATTATATTTCTTTTTTTATATAAATATAAAAGTAAACAATCAGACTTTAATTTAACAATAACCTTTAACAAAATTTAACCTTTTTTTATAATGAAAAAGAAAAAAATGTCAAGCACTATTCCTCTTAAAGATTAAATTTTGCTTTAATGCATCATGTCCCATTACTTTCACACTTTTTGTATTTTTTAAGAAAACATATAAAATGAAATCTGGAGTTTTAGTTGGAATTATGCCAAATTGTTCTGCAATTTAACTCTAAAATTTCCCAACAGTACTTAACAGTTATTAAAAAAAGGAAGAAAAATATGTTTCTTACATCAAACATTTGGAAAATAATAAAATGACATGCTAAAGAAATTTTTGAAATTACGGTTTATTGTATCATTAAAATAGGCATTCTTCAAACATGCTTGAAAATGAAATTAAAAACATTTTGAATACACACTCAGGTAGCTTTTTTTTATGCTGAAAAACTAAATATTTAAAGTATTACTAAACTTGAAACAGTAAAATCTGAATTTTAATAAAATTACAATTGTTACATGTTTAAAGTATTGTGCACATAGAAAAATATAATTAAAAGCGTGGTAAAAGCGCGTATGTTAATTCAAACATTTTATAAAACCTCAGACTTGTACCACCACATTTAAGGGAGACTCTTTTTGTTTTCTGAACGCTTAACTTGAACTCTAATTGGTTGTCTAATTAATTTTGTTTTCGAATTTTTTTGGGTCAGTTCTAATGATGAGAAATTATATAATTTTTGAGCTCGTGTAAATATAGATGTTTTGTGTCTGTAACTAACAGTTCTATACGGGATTTTCTGAAAAGCTTTATTTGGATTTTGAAAGTAAGAAAATATTAGTCTCGATCAGTGTTTCCATGTGTTCTGTATAAATCGGTGCTTCAAATTCTCTAGACACTAGTATATTTTTAAAAATAATCTTTCCTTTTCCAGAATTATCTCCGATTAAAGATCCTCTAAGAAATTAATTGAACTCTAAGAAATTGGTACACATCAGAAATACATTCTTCAATTCACGGAAAAAAAATACTGGCAGCAATAATGCCAGGATTTTTTCCTCGATTTATGAATATCCGTTAATTTTTTCTCCGTTAAAGGAGGTAAAATATCCGTCAATTAAAGAAAATCTGGAAAAAATAAATTTGAAGACATTAGAATCGAACCAGCCATCTCAGCGTTACGAGAAATGCACGCTAACGACCACGGTTGAACAGAAATGAAGCGCCTTGAAGTAAATATGTTTGCTTCAAATAAGCATGGTATGATTATTTTCTCTAAAAAGCTGAATTTTAAAGTTAATTGCAGGAAGATTTTGTCTTTAATGAGATTGTGCCTGGGTGTCAATACTTTAGTATTAAAATAGGATAAGAATATGAATTATAAATGTTTTTAAGTAGATTGCTAAATGAAAAAGATGAACAATATATTTTTATTTCATAAGATTCTTTTTTTTTTATTGAAATCAATTTTTTTTCACATTTAATATTTAAATTAAACGTGTTCCTTTAAAATATATTTTAAATGTGGATATTTTTTATAAGCAACTTTATAAATCTTTTTTTTCCCTTATTGAACTATTAAAAAATAAATTGTGAGAAATTTTTAATGAATGGGAAAAGTAATTGTTATTCATTTTTAAATTCGAAAACATTTTCTCCTCTTTAATTAAATTATAAATCTTAATTTATATAATTTTTGATTTTTCCTTTTTAAATAAATTCGGATTTTAGTATTAATAGCGTGCAAGGAATGAACGGAATTTCTCTGTCTTTTTCAGTTTTTTTTTTTTTTTTTTTTTTTTGAAGCATTCACGGATAAAACGTGTCTTCTAGGCGTACGGAAATTACTTGTTAAAAAATCAGGAATAATTTAGTGTATATTGACGAGTTTTTCTGAAAGTGTAGTGTCCAGAATATTTGGAGCCCCGATGCACGCAGGACAATTGGCAACACTAGTTCTGACGTGCATCCCACAACTAACCCAAATATAAGATACTTATTTATTCTGATTTTTAATATAAGAAACAAAGAGATCTTACCGATCTTAAAATGTTAAGAAATTTATCATGGCATACGTCCTGGGATCTACGATGCTCTTAAATGTTTTTTTTTACGAATGGATCTCCAATTTACACAGGACACCAGGCAACACTACTCCTGACGTGCATCCCACAACGAACCCAAATTTAAGATATTTATTTATCCTGATTTTGAATATAAGAATCAAAGGGATCTTACCGATCTCAAAATTTTAAGAAATTTATCATGGCATACATCCTGGGATCTACGGTGCTATTAATTTTTTTTTCCACGAATGGAGCCCCGATTTACACAGGACACCTGGCAACACTAATCTTGACGTGCATCCTACAAATATCCCAAATTTAAGATATTTATTTATCCTGATTTTGAATATAAGAAACAAAGGTATTTTACCGATCTCAAAATTTTAAGAAATTTATCATGGCATACATCCTGGGATCTACGGTGCTATTAATTTTTTTTTTTCCACGAATGGAGCCCCGATTTACACAGGACACCTGGCAACACTAATCTTGACGTGCATCCTACAAATATCCCAAATGTAAGATATTTATTTATCCTGATTTTGAATATAAGAAACAAAGGGATCTTACCAATCTTAAAATGTTAAGAAATTTATGACGGCATAAGTCCTGGGATCTACAATGCTCTTAAATGTTTTTTTTTTTTTTTTTTTTTTTTTTTTTTTTTTTTTTTTACGAATGGAGCACCGATTTACAGAGGACAACTGGCAACATTAGTCCTGACGTGTATCCCACAACAAACCCAAATTTAAGATATTTATTTATCCTGATTTTGAATATAAGAAACAAAAGGATCTTACCGATCTTAACATTTTAAGAAATTTATCATAACATACGTCCTGGGATCTACGGTGCTATTAAATGTTTTTTTTCATGAATGGAGCACCGATTTACAGAGGACACCTGGCAACATCGGTCCTGACGTGTATCCCACAACAAACCCAAATTTAAGATATTTATTTATTCTGATTTTGAACAAAAGAAACAAAGGGATCTTACCGATCTTAAAATTTTAAGAAATTTATCATGGCATATATCCTGGGATCTACGGTGCTCTTAAATTGTTTTCCACGAATGGAGCCCCGTTTTACACAGGACACCTGGCAACATTAGTCCTGACGTGCATCCTACAAAGATCCAAATGTAAGATATTTATTTATCCTGATTTTGAACATATGAAACAAAGGGATCTTACCAATCTTAAAATTTTAAGAAATTTATCATGGCATACGTCCTGGGATCTACGATGCTCTTAAATGTTTTTTTACGAATGGAGCACCGATTTACAGAGGACACCTGGCAACATTTGTCCTGGCGTGTATCCCACAACAAACCCAAATTTAAGATATTTATTTATCCCGATTTTGAATATAAGAAACAAAGGGATCTAACCGATCTCAAAATTTTAAGAAATTTATCATGGCATACATCCTGGGATCTACGGTGCTATTAATTTTTTTTCACGAATGGAGCCCCGATTTAGACAGGACACCTGGCAACACTAGTCCTGTCGTGTATCCCAAAATTAAGTTTTTTATATATACTGATTTTAAATATAAGAAACTAAGGGATCTTACCGATCTTAAAATTTTAAGAAATTTATCATAACATACGTCCTGGGATCTACGATGCTCTTAAATGTTTTTTTTTACGAATGGAGCACCGATTTACAGAGGACACCTGGCAACATCAGTCCTGACGTGTATCCCACAACAAACCCAAATTTAAGATATTTATTTATCCTGATTTTGAATATAAGAAACAAAGGGATCTTACCGATCTTAAAATTTTAAGAAATTTATCATGGCATATATCCTGGGATCTACGGTGCTCTTAAATTGTTTTCCACGAATGGAGCCCCGTTTTACACAGGACACCTGGTAACATTAGTCCTGACGTGCATCCTACAAAGATCCAAATGTAAGATATTTATTTATCCTGATTTTGAACATATGAAACAAAGGGATCTTACCGATCTTAAAATGTTAAGAAATTTATCATAACATACGTCCTGGGATCTACGGTGCTCGCAAATTGGTTTCCGTGAATAGGCCGCCGATTTACATAGGACACCTGGCAACACTAGTCCTGTCGTGTATCCCAAAATTAAGTTTTTTATATATACTGATTTTAAATATAAGAAACTAAGGGATCTTACCGTTCTTGAATAGTTAAGAAATTTATTATGACATACGTCTTGGGATCTACGGTGCTGGTAAATGGATTTCAACTTTTGAAATTTGAAATAATTTAGAAACATTCGATATCATATCAGTTTACAAACATTTGAAACTGGATTATTAAAAAGATTTGACTTTATTATTTTGACTCTCACTGAACTATTATATCTGAAAGCGAAACATTAGATCTCATTAAAAAGAGAAGGACTATATTAAGGTTGATAGTCACTAAAGGTTTGAGCAAAATTGAAAACTCGATTAAATCAGACGAAGTGTCTGTTAAAGAATATGTTGAAGCGGCTACTGAAAAATTTAATTCATTAAAAATTATAAAAGATTCTATTGAACTATTGGTCAATCCAGATGATTTAGTAAAAAGAATTGGAAGCTGATGAAAAATATGACAGAAATGTTATTTGCGGAAATCGCGGGTGAAAAAGAAAATACGATAATTAAATGCAGGATGTTTAAATTTCAAATCAAAAAGCAAGTAAATTATGAAAATGCTTCAGAAAATTGTTTAAAGTTAAAGTAAACAATTCCGTCCGGGTAAAGCTTCTTAAATTGACTATACCAATATATATTTCACGGTAATATGAATCAATGACTTTATTTTTGTAGCAATTTCATATCTGAAATTTATTATAATAATTCATTAACTTTCTCAACCTTTTTTAAGCAGTTTCGAATCTGCCATTCATTATAATAATTCATTAAATAAACTTAACAAATTCAATTATTTATTTTCTCAATTAAATTTTACGGCCTTAAGCAGAGTTGAACGTTTTTCAATTTCTGAAAAAAAAAAAATTACTATGCGTCAGTTGAACTATTAAAAAACAGATTCCGTAATAAACAACTGTTGATTCATAATCAGACAAGTAACTTTTTGGAAGTCAAGTCATTAAGAAATTCAGCAGATATTTATGCCTTTCAAAATTATTTTAACAAATTATCACTTGAATCTAGAAATTTGGAAAATCTCGGTACAGAAATGGAAAAAAAATCAAGTATATTGTGTGCTACTATATTGAAAACAATTTCACAAGATCTTTTGACCGAACTGAACAAATATGAAAATGAAAAGGGCTGATATGGAAAAAAATAATTGATGAATTTTTTTACCTGCTTGTTTAAAAGAAACACAAAAAGCCATTTTAGTGTCAAGCACATATATTGAAGAAAGTCAGAAAACTCAATGTAACAAATCCACTAAACGTACCACGCAAAGCAGATTTATGCCTACTTTAAATTCTACGTTTGAAAGTGTTTTACTAAACTTTAAATCTTAAACTTAAAAAAATACTCGCATTAGCACCTTTGTATCGCATAGTTGTAATATCTATTACACAACTCCTAACGTGAGATAACCTCAAAAACTTAGTAATAATAACTCATGAAAAAAACAATCTACCAGCCTTTATTTTCTTTTTACTGGAATCTACAAAAATATGAAGGTGACACAGAATACATCAAAAATTGTCCTTTTTTTCTCGAGAGAGAATCACATGTCATCATGCAAAAATAAAATAATAAAAATGTCATTTCAAGTCAACTTTTTTCTTACATTTCTTCATCTCTGATCGCGTGATTTTGAACAAAAATAAATAATGCCGATTCCGTAACATCCTTCCACCTTCTGAATACCTTGTATAATCAGAACTAATTCTAAATGTAGAGAAATTGTTAAAGTCACTTGTTATAAATTCAGTCTTTCAGGAATTTTCAGTAGCCTTCCAGCTCTGCTGTGTCTAGGAGATTCGTTGCTTGGGGATACATCAAAAATAGTAGCTTTGTTAAGCATTTTCACTGGATTGTGGGAAATCTTTAGTTTCGGACAGTCAGTAGACGAAGCAATCTCTAGTTGTCTGAGCGAAGCGAAGGCTAATACTCAGCGAAATATTACTGTCCGGACACATTACAGCTACGATGGATATTAACTCCATGTCCTACTAAAAAAAAGCCTAATAAAAACCTTTCGTCAAGCATAACTCAAAAAAACATTTGTCGGATTTCTTTTCTGATTGCACCAGAAGGTACCTATGAGGGCCACCTACTGAATGCACCTACTATGAAAAATAAGTTCCAAACCGTCTAAAAATTATATTAAAAAAACTAATAAAAAAGCACAATTTATCTGCATACGTCACAGAAATTCGGTGTTCGTCACTTTCTCCGGTGGATGTTTTCATAGACAACCGGTTTGAACACATGGAGCAAAAAAAAAAAAAAAAAAAAAAATACGCAAGCAGTAATATTGAATAGATCAGTTTCAATCACGTGGTCACAAACCTTGCAACAACCCGTGGCAACCAGTTTTGGTGGGCAAACAAATAATAATGCAGTACTCCGTACCACGGTGACCATTTTTAGCCTGTTGTATGACATACAATTGTGGATGATTAAAACAAAAGGCATGAGTGTTTATTGCTCCGGGAGGTTATCTTTCCCTGGATGTCTGTCTGTTTATCATACAGCATGCAATTTTCTTGTAAAGGATGATATTATTATGCAGTAAAACCTCCATAACGGACACACCCAATTAGTTGACACCTCTATTTAGCGGACATTTCTTCGATTATCAACACTTAAATAACTGTACATGTTTTACTCTCAGTAGTGGACACCTCCAAATAGAGGACAAATTCTGCATTCTCGAGGCTCCGCTATTCAGAGCTTTTACTGTATATATTATTGATTGTTATTTTACAGGGCCGCACAAAAGAATAAGAATGTATGAAACGAATATAAAATAAATTCGGGATTGGTAGATCACAGATGGTAATGTGATTTTAGGATGTTGTTACAGTCATCCGCAGCATGTTTTTGAGTTTCGTTCATCTAATGAAACCCTACCTGTCTCACTCCTTTGTCTGTCTGTCTCTCCGTCTGTCACAGAGCCCGTTCTCAGAAGCTATATATGTCGGAAACTTGAAAATTTGCATACTTATAGCTGAACACCACACATCAAACGACAAATAATAAAATTTTGAAAAAGTCTAATATTTAACCCTCTGGGCTCTAACTTGTGTATTTTAAGCAATTTTTCTAACTCAGCCTCTAATTAAGTTGGAGACATGAAATTTTGCATACTTATAGCTGAACACCTCACATCAAACGACAAATAATAAAATTTTGAAAAAGGGCTAATATGTAACCCACTAGGCTCTAACTTGTGTATTGTAAACAATTTTTCTAACTCAGCCCTAATTAAGTTGGAGGCATGAAATTTTGCATACTTATAGCTGAACACCTCACATCAAACGACAAATAATAAAATTATGAAAAAGGTCTACTGTTTAACCCTCTGGGCTCTAACTTATGTATTTTAAGCAATTTTTCTAACTCATCCCCTAACTAAGTTGGAGACTTGCAAGTTTGCATACTTATAGCTGAACACTTGCGATAGCAAGATAAATCATAAAATTTTGAAAAAGTCATATTTAACCCTCCAGTCTCTAACTTCTGTATTTTAAGCAATTTTTCTAACTCAGCCCCTAATTAAGTTGGAGACATGAAATTTTGCAAACTTATAACTGAACAACTCACATCAAACGACAAATAATAAAATTTTGAAAAAGTCTAACATTTAACCCTCTGGGCTCTAACTTGTGTATTTTAAGCAATTTTTCTAACTCAACTCCTAATTAAGTTGGAGACATGAAATTTTGCATACTTATAGCTGAACACCTCACATCAAACGACAAATAATAAAATTTTTAAAAAGGTCTAATATTTAACCCTCTGGGCCCTAACTTGTGTATCTTAATCAATTTTTCTAACTCAGCCCCTAATTAAGTTGGAGACTTGAAATTTTGCATACTTATAGCTGAACACCTCACATCAAACGACAAATAATAAAATTTTGAAAAAATCTAATATTTAACCTCTAATATTTTGTCTCGCGCAATTTTTAAATTTAAACTGTTTTTCAATACTATTTATTGTTCATTTTGCATAATGAGTGTAATGTGATGTAATTTCTCCTATTTCAGACTTCTAACGCATGTTAATGAATTTATTTTACAATATCCTTTCTCTTTTAAAATTCACATGTAAATATAGTTTTTATGGCGTAATTTGCAATAAGTGCCTGCTTTTTATACCTAATTATTTAATTGTCATTTGAAGGTTTTTTCCTGTTTATAATAGTAACGTGTAAATATTTTTTTTTACATTTGAAGCAAACATTCTTGTTTGCGCTGTTTATACATTTGGCAACAGTTTAAATTAATACCATTTTCTAAAATATGAAAAAAATATCTGTCGAAATGCTGAATATTTGAATTTAAAATAGAAATAAAACCTCAAAAAATGAGTAAAATTAAAAAAAAATTAATGAAATCTGCACACCGGGATTTTGTATTGAATAAAACGATCTAAAAATGATTAAATTCCCATGTATAGTTTTTGCTCCTATAAAACTTTTTTAATGGAACGATTTTGTCCAACTTTAGCATTAAATATCTCTTAAAATAATTCTTCGATTTGAAAACTGTATGCATCAGCGTGTTGATCAAACATTTAGCTATAATACCACCAGTTTTCATATTTTTGTATGCAATAGTTTTCTTAATATTAACGAAGAAAAACCTCCGGTCACAAAAAATTCAAAACCGGCGGCGGCGGCGGCGGCGGCGGTGACAGCGTTAGTTACTTTTTTTAGAATAGAGAGATATATAAAAATGAAAACTTGTCTATCTGTCTGTTTGTAATTCTATAAAAATCCACAATTTGGAAGCCAAAATTGTGAAAAGATACGTACAGTATGTATATTAAAACATTGCCGAGGCAACTAAAGTAATCCGGAATCGAAATAATTTATAGTTAATTTTTAATTAATAAGAAACCATCAATTTAACATCAATTTCTTACCAAATTTAAACATTTTTCGTTATAGCAGTTGCCAACAATTAAAAAACACAATAAACTTATTACTACAACAATTAATTTTCTACTGCAAGATTTCCACGTGAAAAATGAAAATGAAATAAATAGTTTACCGAATTTTTAAAAAAAGGTGAATATTACGTCATAACTTTTCCACTGCAAGATATTCACGTGAAAAATGAAAATGAAATAAATAGTTTGACGAATTCAAATGAAAATTATTATATCTTCATAACTTTTCTATTTCAAGGTTTCCACGTGAAAGAGGAAAATATTACGTCATATCGGAAATATAAAGGACGTGGTGGATATAGTAAAACGTCATATGAGTGTGAAAAATGTATTGAAGCATGATAAAAACCCGATTAGGGAAATATTGGCGTATTTTAACATTATTGCTCCGATTATAAATTGAAATAAATTCATTTATAGCTGTATTCTTTTTGCGTCTGTTATATAGATTTATACATTTTTGTGTAGCGTTTTCATATGATTAATTCATACAACATTTCGACTGCTTTTTTTAATGTTTGTTTTGTGTTGTATGTTAAATTTTGAAATTGATTTTTCATTACAAACATCCTTCAAATTCTGGGTAACGCCGGGCACTTTAGTTTGTAACAGATAAATGGATTTGTATCTGTACATCTAATGCTAATATTATAAAGCGTTATAATATTATAAAGTGTATAATATTATTAATGCTTATACGTTTGTGAGGTGTTATCTCTGAAACTACATAATCAACTTTAAAAAAAAAATGTTGGTGGCCATCTCTGCTCCGAAAAAAAGACTATTTTATGTCAGTGCAAGAACCTACATCGCTGCAGGAGCAAAAAAGTTCTAATATTGCGATTTCTGCGATATTGATTGGGTTAGAAACTTTAAATTTGGTGTGGTGGTTACTTTTAAGATGTAATTACTCGTAATGAACGCGCTCTAAAAGGTTCAATTTGACGGATAAACGTAAAAATTTCTAGAGGGGTTCTAAACTATGATTTATTTGGAATACTGAAAATTTTTGGATATTGTTGGGGTTAGAAACTAGAACTTTGGCATGGTAGCAATTAATAAGATGTAAATGCGCGTTGTAGAACGAATTCTAAAAAATCGAAAGACTAACCAAAACGGATAAATATCTAAAGATGATCTAAGTAACGAAGTACACGGAATTGTTAGGACTATAAACATGAAAATTGACATGGCTGTATTTTTCATGACGTAAATTCTCGCAAAAGAACAATTTCTAAAAATGTCGCCATATAAAACAGTGCAGAAACAAAAAACTTTCGAAAATTTTCTATTTCTGTGTTAGAGGCCAAAATCTTGAAATTTTGCTTCGGGTTAGTTTTTAAATATACAATTGTCTCTATGAATGGTTTCTAAAAAAATTTAAACTTAAAAAGATGAAATTAACGGAAAACGATCTCAATTACCATTAATTTGGAATTATTAGGTACAGCAACTTTAAATATTTCATAATGCTGCATTTCCTCCGCAAAACATGCAATTTAAATGCAACAAAACTGATAGATACCCACCTAACATTAAATAAATTGTGCAAATACTGAATGGAAATATTGAAGACCTGTATGAAACAGTGAGTAGGTTGCCCGAAAGTACTTGTTAAAGTGTTCCTTCTCTAGGCTTTTCTCTCTCTCGCCTAGGCCACTAACAGAGGGAAGTGCCGTTTTAAACGTGATATGAATTTTTTATCCGATTCATTTTTCTAGACATTTTATCATAAGGTCTTATTCTCAATTAGTATTAGTAGATTTTTTATATATTAACTTATTCTGGTGAAATTTCATAATCGGGTTCATATTGGCGTATGTTAGCTTGCATGATTTGCTGAATAAATATGTATGGATATGTAAATTACTTCAAATGACACTTTGCAGCTCAAAAGTTATGCAGACGATATATTCAGATTTTGTGTCATGCTTTATGTTGTAATCATTGCCGATTTCTTTTATTTAATACATGCTAAATACAACTCAACTTGTGCAGAATATGTTTCAAAACAAAACAATACAGAGTATGTAGTGGCCAGCATACACTCATCATTTAAATCCGATCGAGCATATCTAAAAGACACTCTAACGAAGCATTGCATGCCACTGTTGATGTATTCGGTACTTTGATACTATATCAGATTTTGAGGAGAGTATTCCTTAAATGTTATGGACAACCTCGTTGCATCCGTGGAAGTAGACATTGTACAATATTAACTATTCCGGGGGAGCACACACCATATAAAGTATAGTACATCTTTTTAAACATCATATATTTGTCATTTAAAGTTACTCAAATTGGTGCGGAGCGTCTGATTATGCTCTGGACATAATTTTATACGGTTAAAATTCCGATATAAGTAATTTAGTGTTTCATTTTCTATTTTACTTTTAATATATTGCGTACTTCCAATTTTATATCCATGCATGGCTGTCTTGAATGGTTTGATTTCCCATTATTTTAAACAGTGTATACGAATTTATATATAAGATTTTGTAATTCTACGATTCGTTTATTTTCATCATTTCAATTTATTGCAGAATATGGACAATTAAAGATAACATCTCATTTTCTTTGCTTCCACATGTTATTATTAAATCTATGTTCTCAGCAATATCGCTCAGACTAATCCCTCGGAGGGAAGACCTAGTGGATATATTCTTTGTACAGGTCGTAAAAGCTCATGTTGTGATGTTTGAAATCTTACGAGTCGAACTTTCTTGTCTCTACCAGGTATATGTTCTCTGATTCGACTTAAAGGCCAATCACTTCTCTTTTTCAATTCCTACTGTTAGCTCACAGTCTCCCTATATTTATTTATTTATATATTTATCCTGTTCAAATTTTCATTCGTTAATAAAATACCCATTATTCATCCTATCAAGTTGAAATAAATTTTTTTAAACTTGTACTGGATGACAATTGATGTTAATATAGTTTTTTCAAATATTAATTAATGAATTAAATTTTAATTAATTAATTTTAGTTTTGCATGGGAAACAAAGTGGCGGCCATTGGTTATTGAAGATCAATGAAAGTATTTTCAATAAGGGGATACCATAGAGGGGACCCTATTCTGTCGCCAAACACCGCCAAGTTTGTCTCCAACTTGGCGATATATCGCCAAATTTGGCGACCGAAATGTGTCATCCAAAGTGATGCCAACTTGGCGATATCTCTAATATTTCGTCAAATTCCAATAGAGCTCCATTGTAAACCTACTTGCTTATAGAAAAATTGAGATATTTTAATGCAACAAAAAGTAATATTAGCTTAAGGGATTATATTAATTTTTTCTTTGATGGCCTAAGTAGGAATTGACTTTAAAAACAAAATTTTTATATTACTTGTTATTATCAGATCCGATCAATACAACCTCACGACAGCTATAATTTACTCTTGGTGTTTGTTCCCTGCTCTTTCAATTAATGCGCCTAAATATTCGGAAGCGATCTTTCAATTCTTTTTGCAATGACTGCCTATACTCCAGTCTCTTGCTTAATCATTTTTGTTCCACAACATCCAGGTTTGGGAGATTGTATTCTTCTACACTCTGCAGAAACATAGATGGGGAGATAGGTTTCACAGTTGCGTCTTCCGAAAGGTATGTCAACGGTCTTGTCTTTATTACACTTTCCACATCTGTCAAGATTTTGTTCATTTCTTCATAGGTGAGGTAAGAATGACCTAATACTCTTTTGAGGAGATCTTTCATTATTCTGATAAGCCTTTCCCAAAAGCCTGCTCACCACGCTGCGGTTGGTGGTTTAAATTTCCAGTCAATAGCATTGACCGAACTGTATTTTTGTATTCGTGACCAATCTTGGTTTTTCAATAAGTTAACTGATCCAGTGAAGTTTGTGCCGTTGTCAGAATAAATGACAGCACACTTTCCTCTCCATGGTACGAATCGTCTGAGTTCCATCAAAAATGCCTTAGTCGAAGCAGCGGTCATTAGCTCTAAATGCACTGCTCTGCATATTGCACAGGATAATATCAATATCCAACCTTTCTCAATTTTCTTCAAGTATAACGGATCCGTCATGTATACACCCGTGATCTGAAACACGTTATCGTCTTTTATTCTATTTTCCGGTAGAGGCACACTATCTCTCCATAAACTTTTCCTACTGAATCGTTTGCAGACAACACACTGTGTTAACACTTCTTTTACATTTCTACGACCATTAAGTATCCAGTATTTCTCTCTCAATAAATTAAGTAGGATCTGTAATCCAGCGTGAGAATGTTTTACATGTACATGATATACGAGTCGTTTTAAAACTTCATGTTTTGCTGGCAGGACTATAGGTTTCAGAAAATCTTCATTCCCTTTCCTGTGTGTTATTTGAGTCTCCAGTCGAATTATATCTTGTTCGTATTTCCATGTCTGTAAAGTTCTCAATCTGTTATCATTCTCGGGAAAAAACGCTTATTTCTGAATCATACGTAGAGTCTTTGATTCCTCTTCTCTAAATTAAGATGACGTCAGGTCTCCTTCTCTTTTCGCTTCCGTACTTCGGCAGTTATGCCTAAAACGTAATATCCATGCGACCATCGGTATGATTTTTACATAACTCGAGAAATATTTGTAATACCAACCATCTTGTTTAACATCAGAATTCGTTATCATAGAAATTCACTCTATTCGTTCCTTCCGAATTTCAACTTCGTCATAGTCTTGATTACCAGAGATCGTATATTTTTCAAATTCTGCTGAATCTCTCAACCAAGATTCCCTCCCACCATATCTTGGCAGCTAGCTGTTTCGCCTTACATCCACGAGTTGGCAAGTCTGCAGGTTGGTTGGTTGATTTTGTGACGGCCGATTATCTACACTAGGGATATAGGCCCGAGGGGGAGTGCCCTTCGTGGGGGTCTTTCTAAAGGAACCTAACCCGTATTAACGCATGGAAATCCATGGTTCGAAGAAAACCACGAAAACTCCGAACGATTAGGCCGACGGGCGCGATTGGGATCGAACCCAGCACTTCCCGTCTACCAGTTTCGAGAGCAGAACCTCTCAGCCACTGGTGGGGCAGGCAAGTCTGCAGGATTTTTACCAGTTGGCGCATACATCCATGATGAAGGATTGCTTAATCTTTTGATCTCTAGAACCCAAGCATCTACAATAGTTTGCGCCAAACGAATTCCCATAGTTGCCGCCAATAATTCCATTCTTGGTATCATGACATTCTTCAAAGGTGCAACTCTTGATTTGGCTGCTATAAAATCTAATTTGACTTGTCTTCCAATTTCTATTCTAAGGAATATAACTGTTGCGAACGCATCTTTACTTCCATCTACAAATGTGTGAAATGCACACGCTTCTATGACTCCTGGAGTCATTTTTATGTATCTTGGGATCTCTATAGCCTTAAAAACAGTTAGTTCTTAAAACCATAGTTAAAATTCTTTACGTAACTCGCCAGTTATCTCTTTATCCCATTTAAAACTTAATTTCTAGGCTTTTTGCAACATTATTTTCGGACAAATCATGACTGGCGACGTAAAACAAAATGGGCCAAATATTTTATGCACAGCTGACAACATACTGCGCCTGGTGATCTTTTCTATGTCAAAATTTTGCAGTCAACTTAAGTTGATCTGAACGAATAAATGGACTGCATTACATACCGAATATACCTCGGGTATAACTGAATGTCATAAATTTCTTTTCCTTTAAATCCTTTCTCCACAAAAAAAGTAGGAAATTTCGATCGTTCTCACAAATACTTATCTGTATAAAGGCTCTCCTACTATATGCAATTACACCAAGCTTTCCTTCTTGAAAGCGTAGAAGAACATCTGGAATAAGTTCGATCAGGTTGGGTCCACATTGTAGGCATTGATTCAGAGATGGATGATTCGCTAATCATGCTGACGCATCAAATACAGGACGGATAGGAGTTGTAGTACTCTTCTCTTTTATGATTGGATAATGCGGAAAGTAATTGCCGCAATATTTCTTTTTGCAAGGAGGAACTTCCTCTATAATACCTCTGTTCATCCAATCATTAAAAACATTCTCGTATTGCTGAAACATGTTCTTGACGATTAATTTTGATGTGGTGTCTTCCAAACTTTTCATCCCCAAATTAAAGTTATTTGGCAGTGTTGTTATGTCGTCAGCCCAAGGAAGGCAAATCTGATACCGCTTTTCATCGTTTACCTTTACTGTTTCTAAGAAATGTTCCTTAGTTTGACGATCTATCTCTTCTCTTGACTTTTACCTATAGGATCGTAATTCCGATTAAGTCAAGCCTCCATAGGTTTGAGATATTCGCTTCTTTTACCAACATTGATGTTACTGTCATCGCCAAGTTTTCGATCTTTTCACATGGTGCTTGTCACATTAATGTTCATATAAGATATGTTTCCACTGCGACTAAACCAGAAAACAATATTTTTCTTTGACCAGTTAACATTTCCCCCATAACATCAGCTCCAATTAAAACTTCTATACAACCACAACATTGACTCACATCGCTTAACATGATGCCACTTTCCTTTAATTCTTGTAACCATGGCCTCTGTGTAACGGGTTGAATATCTCCGCATATGCTATCTTGATCTCGTACTTCAAAATTGCACCTGAATTCTTCGTTCAAATCTCTAACTGTTATTTTGTAACAGTTGTGTTGGCATTCTTGAGTGGTAATGTCGCCAAACAGAGAATGTATTATCTTTTCTTTTCAAATAGGCTTGTAATTCATTTCTTCCGCCACACTTTTTAATATACACAATTTCTGTGATGCTGAATCTAACAATAAACGAACAATCTTTTGTTTACTTTCAGTAACTAACTTCACTTTCAAGGTCTGCAAGTACACTTTGGCGCTCTTCTTACTAATATTTGTCATATTCACTTCATCTCTTTTAGACTTTTCATCAGCTCCCTCTTGAGTATCTTTACCGGATGACTTACGTTGATCGCAAAGTAATAGCACATGATGCTTATTACAAATAATGCATTTCACCATCGCTCGGCATCTTTTAGCGGTATGTTCTGGTACTAAACTTACGAAACAACATCTCTTCTGCTTGGCAATTTTTTGTATTTCCGCAAAGTTTAATTTTCTCGCAGAAAAGTATTCCGAACTTGCATGTCTTCCCTGGCAAAAAATGTAGAATCCTTTTTTCTTTGTTACGAAAGAGGTAGTCAACATACCTGCCGCTGTAGAAGTCTTACTGGTTTATGTTTAAAATTAATGTGATTCTCTTTTGCGACATATTTACGATCATTTTTTACATTTATTTACATTTATTTACATTTACTTACATTTAGCTAATCCAAAACCAGCTACAGCGAGTGACATCCTTTCTTCACCTTCTTCTTCAGCTCGCAAAATTTGCATCAGACTAATTAATATGTACTGCGCCTCTGTTTTCTCAGACGATGTGTTCGTGTGATTCCATGCTTTTAGAAATTCTGCTGGAAAACAGGATTCAACTATTAGATACAAGATTGATGCACATTTGTCTGCTGTGACACCTAATGTAGCTAAAGACCGTAAATATGAGCCCAATGTATCATATAACGATGTCAACGAGAATTTTCCCTTCGTTTGTACTGATAATATCAATTTGAGTAATTCTCTCACCTATACTTGTGTACCAAAACGGGTTTTTAAACTATCTATTGCTTTTGCGTAATTAGTTCCACTTGGCGAGAAACTCGCTACCACTTCTCCTGCACCTGAGCCGGCTACTGTCGCTTGCACCAGATACTGAAATTTATCTTCTGGTGATATATCTGCATATTCATCAATTTGTCTAAATTGACACCAAAACGGTTACCAGTCTATTATTTCACCGCCAATTTTTATGAACTCTAACTTGGGTAACGTAAAATTTCTTCCCATTGCATAACTATCGATAATTGGATTAAGAGTTCCGCCTTGGCTGTTCGCTGCTGATTGAAGTTTCAAAAATTCGTGCGCCAATTTTAACTTTTTGCCTCCAATCTTTGCTTGTAATTCCATATTCAATGCTTCAGTTTTTCCCTTTGATTGTATCTCTAATTTTTCCTTTCTGTCTGAAACGGCATTTTCTAAAACGCTCTGTACAAATTCAGGATCATTTTATATGCCTTACTATTCAAAATTATATCTTTAAGTGCCACAACTGTAGCCCTTGGTGCTACTATTTCACCTAATTGCTCGGCTAAGAAGATCAAATCTTCCTTTTAAAATCTTTAACCAACTTAAACATCATGGAAAATCTTTATTTCATTTAAATCTTATTAACACTTTGAAACTACATATGATAGATAACCTTGTTTAAACTCAGATCCTGTCGCGGACGCCTCTAATGTAACAAATCCACTAAACGTATTGCACAAAGCAGATTTATGTCTACTTTAAATTCAACGTTTGAAAGTGTTTTACTGAACTTTAAATCTTAAACTTAAAAAAATACTCACATTAGCACCTTTGTACTCACATAGTTGTAATATCTATTACACAACTCCTACGGTGAGATAACCTCAAAAGCTTAGAAATAATAACTCATGAAGAAAACGAGTTACCAGCCTTTATTTTCTTTTTACTGGAATCTACAAAAATATGAAGCTGCCACAGAATACATCAAACTTTTTTCTAATTGTCCGGAGATAATCACATATGAACGTGCAAAAACAAAATGATAAAAATGTCATTTCAAGTCATTTTTTTCTTACATTTTTTCATCTCTGATCGCGTGATTTTGAACACAAATAAATAATGCCGATTCCGTAACACCCATTCCTTCTTATAAGTGACATGTTCACACTTTTCGCATAAAATCTATTCCAAGACGAATGATTGAATTTCAAAAAACAGGAAAGATAATTCGTTCGTATCAAAATGTGTGTTCTCTGACTCAACTAAACATTTATTTGCTAAGTGTGAACTTGCATTTAGATTATCTACACTGCTCAAAAAAGTTAGGGGAGCAAGCAAAAAAGTGAAGTGAACAGTGCAAGACAACCATGTATGGACATAAAATTGAGAGTAACATGTGTATCAATGCGCAATACAGAAAAAAAACATACACAAAAAGTTGGAACAGAACTTTAATTCTCTAAAACGATGGTTTAGGTCAGCAATTTAGTTACATGTAAATGACAAAAAAGTACTGCATCGGAATGATGCAAGGTTTTTTATATGGGGTGTGGTCCTTACGAATAGATAAATCTGTCGCATACCTGTTTTCCATGGATTCGATTACATTCTAGATAAGTTTTCAGGAGCACTGTTCCACACCTCAAGAATTTCAATCTCCAAGTCCCGGACAATAAAAGAAGGCCCCAGTCTCACTGCAATGTATCGCCAGAGTGTGTCCCAAACATGCTCAATCGGATTCAGGCCATGGGAGCATGTTGGCTATTCCATATGCAGTATCGCTTCAGCTTTAAGAATGTTCTCCACAATACGAGCTGTATGCGGTGTAGAATTACCACGTATGGAATAAAAGGAATCACCAATAGCTACAACATAAAATGCGATATGAGGTCTACGTCTCTTGTCTTATAACTTTGGACCGTCAAAGTGCCATTTCGAATAATATGCAGGCCAGTACGTCCATCTGTCCTAATTCCAGGCCATAGTATCAACCACTTCGTCTGTAATATAATCTTTCACGAAAGAATGTGGGATTATTTTGAGTGCCCTACCTCTCCATGCCAAAACACATCGTATGCCACATCCACTCTGAATCGGGACTCGTCTGTAAACAGAATTTGACTCCAACAACGTTGCCTCCAAACTGATGTTCAATTGCCCACCCACTTTAGGTCACACAGTTGCTTGAGGTCAACGGAATAGATACCATTGGCTTACGTTCGTAGAGACCATGCTGATGAAGTCTATTTCGGACTGTTTGGATGGATATCCTTCGTTCTGTGGCCAAGAACAACAAGTTTTTGCATCTGAGTAGCACTGCTCGTTCGTCTCGACGAGTTGTTAACTGGATAAATCTGGCATCAGTTTCTGAGGTAGCACATAGCCAACCTTGCCCTTGTCGATGTTTACCGTTCCACGTGTCTTGGAATCGATTCCACAGCCTTGCATTGACTCTTCTTGCGACTCCAACCACATCCACTATACGTTGTTGTGTTTCCCCAAATTCAACTGTCCGGATAACACGCCGACGCATGGATTCCGGTAAATCATATTGTTGTGATATTTTCAAGTCACCTTTTCTCAAAACACAAGCTGAGCAATTGAATTTTACAACTGAGAGAATGAAACAAATGTTTCTGAAAAATCCCGATTTCTGCACTTATCTCCTTTTTCTAGTTTTTGACGTCATAAACTTTAATTTGCATGTGGAATTTTCTTCATCTGTTATCTACTACGCTTTAAATTATTGATGTTTTATTTTACATTACTTGTCGGTGTAAATATTTGCGTAATTTTGTTAAAACCACATGCTCCCCTAATTGTTTTGAGAAGTGTATTAAAGAATTTAAATATATTGTATTGAAAATGGGAGTAAGCTTTAAATTTTTAGAAATTTAGAAACATTTATCTCGTTTTAGTAAAAGTAATATAATATTCCGACATTGTATGTGAAACCGCAAATTATTATTTTTTATAAGACAAAACAACATGTGAAATCCAAAAAAAAATACAAAGATCGGATACTGCACTCTTTGAGTGCGAAAGATTGCCATACACAGTTTATTTGCAAACGTTGTATCTGTATATAAGAAATAATTTTTTTGAATAAGTAGTGGGCACATTTTCAGACAGAGCATCTTCAAGATCTTATATTTCAAAATTCGTAGCTAACGAGATGTTTAAAGAATTAGAACGTTTAAAGAAAATAAAAATCACTCATGGGCTTTTTGGGGGTGTCGAAACAACGGTTGATCATAATTGTTATTCTGTATATTTATGGCTCCTGTCCTTGCCGGCTAAGACATTCACGAGCTAATGCTAATCCCATGGAGAGGGATTTTTCTAATATCTCGTTTGTATTTCGACATTTTTAAATATTTTTTTTTTTTTTTGCATTGGATAACCGAGGTCCGTCTCTACATTGCATTTTTTTTTTTTTTTTTTTTGACTTTTTCAATCTTGTTCGCAGATATTTTTTTATAAAGTTGCTTTCACTTTGAAAACCGGTTCTGAAACTGAAAGTATCATTCTAAAAAATATCTGCAACCAAAATTGAAAAAGTAAAAAAATGATGCTATTTAGAGACGGACCTCGGCTGTCCAATGCAAAAAAAAATATTTAAAAATGTCGAAATGCAAACGAGATATTAGAAAAATCCCTCCCTATACGATTAGCATTAGCCCGTGAGTGTCTTCGCCGGCAGGGACGGGAGCCTTAAGGGGTTTAAGTGAGAGTAAAAATATTCAAACTAAGAACATGGAACAAGTTAAAATTTGTGATAACGTTCCTAAAAATACAGATATTTATTGTATTATAGAACGGAAAGCAAAAAATAACTTTTTGAGCGATATCTTTCCTGAAAGTAGAAATTGTTTAAATAGGGATGGAAGCAAGAAACAGTTACAAGGGTAACGAAAAACTGTTTATTAAAAATAGACAGAAACTTCAAAAGAAAATTAAAAGACATTCATGACGGTCACTTTTTCACATAATCACCAAATCTATTTATGTATTTATCTGAATGCAGGACCAACTTGTTTAACCCGGCCTCATAGAAATCATGTCTCAACGCATTTTAGCAGCTGTTTTCTCATCATTGTCTGTAAAAATCCTTGTTCCAGATAGAAGTTCCTTCAATTTCGGAAAAAAAGAAATAGTCACTGGTTGCCAAATCTGGGCTGTGTGGTGGGTGGCTCCAGACTTCCCAATTGAACTTTTGGAGCAGTTGTTCAGTTTGAGGAGTAGTATGCCTGGCATTATCATACAGGAAGATGTCAACATCACTCAGTATTCCTGGGCGTTTGCTTCGGATGACATCACGTAACATTGACAAAGTCGGCATTAACGGTTCGGACACGCTCCATATACTCGATCAAGATGACACTGCGTAAATCCCAGAATCGTTGCAATGATTTTACCAGCAGAAGGTGTAACCCTAAACGTTTTCGTTGGTGATCCATTGTGCTTCTACTCCGTAGTGACTCTTTTGGTTGTGAGTATGAAATAATGAAGGCATGTTTCGTCCCCAGTAACGATGTGATTAATGAAGTGCTGGCGGTCAGAATGGTAACGCAGAAGAAACGTGAGACCTCATTCGTGTAGCTTTATGCTCTTCGGATAACGCAAGTGGGGCTCAGTGGGCACAAACCATGAATATCTGAACACATCAGAAACGATACCCTCACGGTAATATAGCTCAAGCGATTGAAAGCTCAGTTAGCCGTCTATAATTTTGAATCCTTTCTTGAACTCGTACCGTGTAGATTTAAGCCATTGAAAATCTGACACGGCCACTGGCTGCGCTATTGCGTTTCGATTGAAAAGAGCGTTACCATTTCGCTGCGTGTTGTCTGCCCATCGCTTCTTCATCACCAACTTACACAATCTGACAGTGAATTTTAGATGAGGACAGATTCTCTGGTCATAAGAAAAATTCTCGGCTCGCACCTCCAAGCGAGACAACTTTTCTAAGCGTGTAACCATTTCAAATGCTCTGAAACATGTGCGAACTTACACGATTTAGCTGCACAACCACTGTAAGTCATCTAGTGCCACCTATCTCCACTCGGGAAAAATATTCCCTCCACAATGATTATTTTTCAAATGCTGTTATCGTTTTCTTTTTCGTTCCACCCTCATATAAACACGATGCAAACGGAATAAATGTTCTGTTAGGGGTATATGCTGTGGGAAATACGTTTACGGGCAAAATAGAAAATCTTTCTATTGGATTATTTGCAATGCAAAGAACACTTGGTTGGGCTACTATGGGTAAAATTAGGAATAATGAAAGGGTAGTTCTCCTTTATTATTTTTGTAAAACGTAAACGAATCCAAAATTGTGGAATTAAGATAATATAGGCATATTAAATCCTGTGTAAAATAAGTAAAAACTAAATTGACTATGAAGGTTAGAGTTGCAGTAAAGCTAGAGATCCTACCTACACAACTTCCAGGTTGTGTAATATTTAAAGGGAGCTTCTGACTGTAAAATTGTCAATGAAACACCGTCTTCATTTTGAAAGACCTATCCAATGATATGCCACTCAATATGGTGCGTAATTTTTTTTTTTTTTTGCTCACTACCGCCATTTTGTATTTTAGGGCCGCCATTTTAAATTTACAAAAACAAAACCTAGCCAATGACCATCAGACGGTTAAGACGAATCAAAAGAGACCTCATTCATTAAAATCCATCCAGCCGTTGGGATGTTTCGAGGGTATAAAGAAATCCACATACCCGGATACGCGTGAAACACATAACCCTTCTTGGCAGTCGGGTAAAAAGGAAGATGTACAATGCTTGATTTTGGAGCATTTTAAAGAAACTCTAAGTCTAAAAATCGACGGTCGATATAAAGGTTTTCTTCCGTTATTAAATAAGGATCCTTTTATTCCAAGTGATAATATTAAATATATCATTTCTTGCTGTTTAAGGAAAGAATACGAAGAATTTTAAATTAATAGGAATAGGGAGGAATCATTGAAACTGTGAAAAATGAGGAAAAGCCCAACGCTAAGTAACAAGTTTAGGCCCATTAACTGCCTCGAAGGGCGGTAATGAAGCCTACTTATATGACCAATATTAGATCTGTATTCGATGGTGCAGCACATGTTTGTTATTCTGTTTACATAAATAACTTGTATAGAGAAGAGACCTAGTTTAATTTAATTAATTACTTCCGTCCTAACTCGATTGAAATTGGGAAGATAGTGGTCCTGAACAATCTGCAATAATGCCCCGCGAATATGTTTGCAGGGCATTATTGCAGATATCACGGAATGAAAAGTGTAGAAATCAATACTTTTTTTCTCGTAGAGAGAAAGAATCCCGAAAAATTTGAGATTTATATACATTGTCGGATGGTCTTCGGAATCAGTTGTAGATCTTTCCTTCTGGCTGCTAAACTAAAAATGTTAAAGTTGTTGCACTAGAAATTAAACATTCCTTTTCAGATAACTGTCTAGATAGTGTGAGTCATCAGATGAATAATTTCGCAATGAAACATGAAAACTCTTAGTATAAACACAATTTGATTTTCATGCTTGGTGTTATAATCAGTACCTAGAATTTGGATTACGCAATAACGATTATTTAAGTAATGGGAAAGAGAATAAAATTTCGTTTCTTGGTGTAATGTTGGACACTGAAAATGACACATTGTCGTGCAATTTCCAAAATTTTAAAGATGAGAATGGGTCCATCACAACGAGAAAGATTTAGTCAATGACGTACAAAATATTAGATCCTAGATGTTTCACTTGTCCCATGACCTAAATTCCAAAATTACTTTTACAGAAATGCTAGAAAAAAGTGATTTATGGTGAATTAATAAAAATGATAAGACAAATGTATAATATCTTATATAAAATTAATGTTATAACTTATGTTATAACTTATAGCACTTACAGTATGAAAATTGCATTTTATATTCGCTATCTCAGCAATTTGTAATGCAATTATCAAGTTAATATATCATTTTATTTTTGGTTTCGCTTCGCAAAATAATGCTTTCCTGCTATATTTGCTACTCGAAAAATTTCCTTTCGTCCTCAAATTGTTTTACTTGTGTACATTACAAACTTATTCGGCTAAAAATATATTTAAAACGAAAAAAAACAAACAAACAAACAATAAGTGTCTTTTTTTAAAAGTTGGAAAATGTTTCAAAATACTGTTTTTGAAAGACTTATATTAAAGTATAGTCTTTTAAATGTTTTCATTTCATTTATTAGTTTGTAAATTGTTATTCGAAAGTAAATATGACAGAGATGTACAGTACAGTGAATGTAATCAAAGGAAGTTAGGCTTAATAAATCATTTCGTTGAAAATGTCTGACTTGCACTGAAAACAGTGTAAAAGGCAAAAATTTCTAAATGTTATTATTTTCAGTAATATCTTCTATAAATTTGATTTATGGTGACTTGCATTAAATTCAACTTAAGGGTCATATTTTGCATTCAATATGTCTGAATGCTGATAGTAAATTTATTATTTAAATAATATATAGTTTTAAAAATATCATTTAGTAAATTAAGTACCGGTAGGAAATTTCTTATTTGTAGCTTTCAAAAAACCAGTATTAGCTGAAAGTTATTATCAAGTATATCTTTAAAAAAAGTCCTTCCGGCCAGTGCCGGGAGGAAGAGGTAGCTTTCAAATTCCGTATTTTAAAAAGCCAACTTATATTATTCAAACACACGAAGCTCAATTTAGTGGAAACCGAATATAGGAGATTCAATACTAATTTTTATAAATACTAAATCATTATGAATGAGAATTTCGCGAAATTAGTCAGCTTTATCCAAGCTGCTTTTATTTAAAGTAACTTATATTTGGCTGAGATATTGATGTATTCTATCCACATACCTTCTTACATGGAAATAGACGAATACGTATGTTATCGCGTGACAAATACAAGATCGTTTCAAAATGTTAGCCATGCTAGAAATTCAAAGTGCTATAATTCAACCATTTTTTTAAGATATAAACAAAAGAACAAATTTTCAGAAACAAAAACTGCTCCGTAATCTTTGTATCTAGGCCAAACACATAAAAAAAGTGTTTTTCATTTCCCAATTTTTTAATACCTCATTTTAAATTTTAAATTTAATTTTTCTTAAAATGGCAACCTTTTGAAACAAGATGGCGAATGAAGCTGGTCACCGAACTCGGTCGAGACATTGGTATGTACTATGTACAGACCAAGTTACATCCAAATCGGTTCATAAATACGCCTGTTATCGCGTGACAAAAATCAGGTCGTTTTAAAATGTCAGCCACAATAGAAATTCAAAATGCTATAACTCAGCCATTTTTTTAGATATAGACGAAACAAAAACTGTTCTGGAATCTTTGTATTAAGGTCAAACACATACGGAAAAAATCTTTTTCATTTTCCAATTTTTTGGTATCTCATTTTAAATTTAAAATTTTAAAAATTTTTTTAAATGGCTGCCATTTTGAAACAAGATGGCGGATGAAGCTAGCTAACGAACTCAGTCGAGATATTTGTATGTACTATGTACACACCAAGGTACATCCAACTCGGTTCATAAATACGCCTGTTATCACGTGACAAATATCAGGACGTTTCAAAATGTCAGCCATGCTAGAAATTCAAAATGCTATAACTCAGCCATTTTTTAAGATATAGACGAAATAAAAACTGCTCCCGAATCTTTGTATCAAGATCAAATAAATAAGAAAGAAATATTTTTTCAATTTTCAATTTTTTGGTACCACATTTCAAATTTAAATTTTTCTTAAAAATGTAAATGGCTGCCATTTTTAAACAAGATGGCGGGTGAAGTTGGCCAACGACCTCGGTCGAGACATTGGTATGTACTATGTACAAACGAAGTTACATCCATATCGGTTCATAAATACGCCTTTTATCGCGTGACAAATTTCAGGACGTTTCAAAATGTCAGCCACGCTAGAAATTCAAAATGCTATAACTCAGCCATTTTTTAAGATATAGACGAAACAAAAACTGCTCCAGAATCTTAGTATAAAGGTCAAATACATAAGAAAAAAATATTTTTCCATTTTCAATTCTTTGATACCACATTTCAAATTTAAAATTAAAAAAAAAATTTTAAATTTCCGCCATTTTGAAACAAAATAGCGGATGAAGCTGGCCAACGAACTCGGTCGAGACATTGGTATGTACTATGTACATACCGAATTACATCCAAATAGGTTCATAAATTCGAGAGTTACAGTATGACAAAGGTCATATATATATATATATATATATATATATGGATATATATATATATATATATATGTATATATATATATATATATATATATATATATATATATATATCAACTTTTGAACGGAGGGTGGTTTCGGTGTCTGGGGGTCATGATCGATGAAAATATACCAAAATTTTTTGAAATCTCTTTCCTCCGAACGGCTGCAATAGGTAGCTTTTTGTAATGAAAGCTACCTAATAAGTATATGCATGTTCGTACGCTTGAGAAATGCCTGATTGTCTGAAATAATGCCAGATATTTTGAAAAATAATATTTACCATATTTAATAAAAACATTTTTATATTTAAATATTATGGCTATCGCTGTACAAAGTTTTTGGTACTCAAATCCCCAAAATCCCCTGAATAATCTAAGGTTTATGAACCACAGTATAGGTTTAAAAAATATACAATGTAAAAAAAAATATTTTAAACAATAATAAAATAAAACAAACACTTTAAAAATAAATTGCGATGACAGTTTCTATTATTGTGAGAGTTGTACTATCATTTGCAACTTTGGGTAAAGTCAAAAATCAAGGTAAACCATTGAAATACGTAGTTATACACATTTCTTATTGCTTAAAATATCTATCTATCTATCTATATATATATATATATATATATATATATATATATATATATATATGATGTTTAGTGATGTGTAAAATAGAGATGATGAATGCGCATGTATAATTGAATAATATAAAGACTATTGCCGGATTTCAGTGGCAAATTCAGAGGTGTGATAAGATATGTGCATCAAGAGAATTTAATAATACGGGGTATTCTACCCTAACTCTGTTTGGATAGGCGGTAATAACTTTCACAAAACTGAAGTAAATTATAATAATAAAATTTTTAATAGGTATTCTCACCTTTGTTGTAAGTGTGTTAATATCAACCCTTTATCTACTGACGGTACTTATAAGAACCATTAAAATAATTTGCTATAAAATTCATTTAATACATCGATTAGTAGTAATACAGTTTAGAGTGAGTTATAGATACATTACTTTATCTTGTTCTAAAAGCATTTTTGGTTACACAAACCAAAAATATTTTTAAAAGGATTTTTTTTTTTTGGCCTTTGCATCTTTTCTGCTTTATTTGCGTTGGAGGTGTAGGGGAGGGTGTGTGAATTTTCAATTCAAAAATATTTCTTTATTTCTATTGTAAGAAGATTACATTTGTAGATTTCCTAATTATACAGAATACTAAGAAAAATATTTAAAATAACGTATTTAAGTGGGGTTATAAATATTGCGCAAAATCCATATAAATTCAAATTTAATTAATCTATCTAAATCCTACAATCCTTCTAAAATCCTTCTAGAATTTATTAAATGATTATGTATATCTTATAATGTAGTCTCACAAATATTCGAAAAATGCTTTAGAAGATAAAATTTTCATGAATTCATAATTCAGTGCATAAAGGGTTAAAAAAGCGTAAAAGTTTCCATTATACGCATCAGCAGCAAGCACTTAAATCTCCACTTTTATACTGCGATTATTAGTTCATACATCGATTAATATCATCGATTGCTAGAGCACTTTGTTTTTTCAGAAATTTTCATAATGTTATAAGATTTCACACAAAAAAGGTAGATATTGTTCAATTTCTATTGCAATGATTTTATTTTTCTCAAGACTATTATTGTCAACGAAAGTTCAGTTAAGGTGAAATACCTGTATTTGTGACTAAATAAGTGGTTTGCGACAGTATGTTCAACGGCAATTTTTCATCATCTTGATACTTCTATTTCACCTCTAAATTTCTTGGTAAAATTAAGCAATAGCCTATAAAACAAAAATGCTGAAGACAACACGAATGTAAATAACTGCAATGCTTATAAGCAATTTTGAGCAGACAGAAAAACATCAAGTTTACTTAATATTTTAAACAAACTAAAATTTTGAAAGACTGAATTTAAATATTTATATTTTTTTCATCACTTTCTTCTAATTGGTTGATTAAATTTTTGATTTTCAAGTGTGAAAATTTTATAAATGTAGAAATAAGTTTGAAAATTCCATAAAATTAAATAAGAGTATAAAAATAAAAATATTAATATTTTAATTTAAAATATTGTTCTAAATTTGAATTATAATAATTTATAAAGTTATATATCTTATATACGCAAAAAGTTTATAATTAAGTTTATAAAGCACTTATATAAGTTACAAAAATTATTCTTTTAAAATGATTAGTTACATTTGGAAATTTATTTTGAATATTCGAATTTATTCTATATTTTTATTTTGACAAACCTCTGAAGTAGAACAAAATGTTATCAGTCAAACAGCGTTGCATAGTCTATCTTTTCTTGGAAATTACTTTCATTAGTCCTTTCCAAATCTTAAAACATTGTTATTGAAATGCTTCACAAGAGTTGTGTGTTTTTTTAATTATTATTATTTTATAAAAAATATTTTCATCAGTGGAAATTGCTTTCAGCTTTTGGTTTCTCATTATTATTTCTTTTTAAATTCAGAAGAAAGTTTAAACAAAAGTTTATTTCTTGCTTGTCTTAAATATGAGTTTTCAAACAATTAAATGTGTTTTATAAAATTTAAAATACATTTGCAACGCTCTTTTATTAAAAATATGCGACTTTTTCAGATTTCCTAAAATAAAAATGTATTCATAAGAACCTAACGTATTAAAGTTGAAATTTGGAAAATATTTTTTAGTTTCCTTTCATGGTATTTAGCTAAAATATTAACTATCATATAAATATTACGAGATAATTTTTTTAATTAAATAAAAAATTTGCATTAATTTCAGTATTACGGAATTGCAGAAAACGGCTTAGAAAAATACACATTAAAACAAATGGTCCATTTAGGGTAGTAATTTTTGGAAGTATGTAAATGCATGTGAAGACATTTAAAAAACATTTTTAAGTTTCAGAATTTAAGACATTGCTTACTTGACATGACAATTTTAAGTTTTTGTACCTTCATACGTTTATCATACAGCACGATAGTGCTGTGTAGTAGAGCTCAGCCGCATCTTTTACGTTTTGAAACATGATCAAAAGACAACAACTCAATTACAATCCAAACCAGAAAACATTCAGTGATGAATAATGGCTTGTTGGAAAGCTCTTAATTTAGCGATGTGCCTTTCGAAGGTCGGGTCAAAAATATCCAAAATTAAGGAAATGGCACTCATTTAAACTTTACGTAGCACTATAACTTAAATAATTTAACATTATAGAAATATCTCTTTTTTAATTTTCTAATTAAATCTTTTCTTTTGTGTTGCCACACCCTAAAAAATAGCTCAATAATTAAAAAAAAGGATAATACGCGTACTTTATTTTTATAAGTCAATAAGAATTCAGATTCTCCGGATATATTTTTACATTATAAATCGACTTCGTTCTAAACGGAAAATGCACATTTTTCATAAATATATGTAAATTGTAGCTAAATGTGTCTTATAATAGTTTTTAAAAATCAAAACAGCTACTTTCAAATGCAATTTGTTTGAAAACTCTATCTCAATTTACTCATTTTTTATGGCTTTTCATTTAATTTTTAAGTATGATTTCTTTTAAATGTATCTCTATTGCATGCAGGCTCTATTATGGAAGAATAATGATCCATTATCACTTAAAGCAATATAAATAGATTCAATAATAAAAATGTCTCCAGCTAATATTCCGTAACAAACTTATAAAATGAACATTGAAATAAAATAAATGAAACAAATATTTAACATATATGTAATCGCAAAAATTTGAAACTTTACACCGTCGAATACCAGGGAAGATGTACTTCCAAATATAATTTGTTTGAAAACTGCCTATCATTTTACGTATTAGGAGTCTTAGGTGCTTTTAGAATTAGTGTTAAAATTTCTAAAAAGCTATAAGCAAAATCAAAATAAGAAAAAAAAAAAGAGAAAGCTAACCATTTTCCCGTGAAATAAAGAAGAAATAAATAACAATGGGAATTACAGGAGAAACATAATTAAATGGGGGAAAAAGATGTTCTGTGTATTTTAAAATTAATTCTCAGTTCTACAACTATAAATTTTCGAGCTTTCGCTCATTTTTACCTTTAAAATTTTTATAGTATTAGATATAAAGAAGGCCTAAAGAACTAAAAACGGAAGAATAAAACATAATTTTACACATTAATCTTCATGAAGAAACTTAATCTAAACTAGAAAATATCGTCTTCTTACAAATTGTCATCTACAAATATTAGATCAAAGAGTTTTTTTATTACTAATATTTAACCAAGGAGTCTGGGCAAAATCAAACTTAAGTTTTTTGCGAGCATCGATAGAATTATTGACTTATATTTAGAGCAAGTAAATTTAAACAAGAAACACCGATTTTCATATAACTTTTTTTTTTTTTTTAAATGACGCGCTTAAAATTTTTCACAAAGCCACTATAGGCAGAATTTCTAAGCAAGAAAAATGTCGTTTGACAAAACATTTATTTTAATTCACAAATCTGAAATGTTTCATCTGGATTGCCAAATGACGACATTTTTATCCAATTTCGTCAAAATGATTTCATTTGGTTATCAGTAGTTTCTATATAAAAAGTCAAATCTTAAAAGAACGCAATGCTTTTTATAAATGAATTTTGGAAATGTGTATTTTAATTTAATAAACTTTTAACCTATATTATATTATTGTTTATTGCTTGAAATTCAGTATTCATTCAAATTTATGTTATAGTTTTGTCGAAATGTATAATAAAACTTGATTTACACTTCCAAAAAAAAAATAAATAAAATCGTAAGATCTCATGCAATTTAAATGCAACGTAGCGGGTTGCTATGCCAACTAGTTTTATTAAAAGATGAACACTCGGAAAATAAAAATTTTTTCGTTACTCCATGTATTCATTTTATTTTTTATTGAAACAATTATAAAACGATAAGCGTGACATATTTTACGATGAAGTTGATATATGATATTTTCTTAAATGTTGATATTCGAGATAATGCAATTGCCTAAATAAATATTTTTTGTTGTGTATGAAGAAATAGTATTGTGAAATATTATTATGAAATATATTCAAAATTACAGAGTTTTGAGAACTATTTTATGAAATCAATACAAATATACTAAAAAAAAAAAAAAAAAAAAAAAAAAAAACGCAATACAAAAAGATATTTTTTCAAAACCGCATTTTAAACTACATACATGAAATTGTAAAGATCTTTTAGCACTGCACTAAACACTGCCATTTTTGAATCAGCGAAAAATGAACTTAAAACTTAATTTTTCTTAATAATAAAAAATATTTTCAATTAAAAAAATAGTAAATTAAAATTTTTTGCAGGGTTATGATTAAATAATTATTAACCCCTTGAAGGGCACCGGTATATTATATATACCACTTAATTGTAATTCCCAAATGCCACAATGGTAGCAGCATTTTAAAATTAAATTTTGATTTATGCTATATACTCAAAGAAATGCTTTTATTTACTTTCATATAAATTTTCTTGTAAATCCTGGTGTCAATCAATCATTTTAGCATTTTAGCAACCAAAGTACTTTGCCCCTCAAGGGGTTAAAGACAAAGGAGTTTCGCGTTTAAAAAATAGCAAGTCACAATGTTTGCCGCTGTTTGTAAAAAAAAAAAAATGGTACTTATCCACTATAAATTGCCTTGCGTTTTTTTTTATAAATTTGTTGAAATTCGGGCGTCAGAAATTGCGATTTGTTGCGAAATGATATAAACAGTTATGAAAACAAAATTGATGGACTTTTTTGTTTAGTTATATATGTATTTTAAATATACGTCTATTATTAATGTTTTTTATACACAAATTACTTCTATTTCTATATAAAATTAGATAAATGGCTTCTTTATGCTAAATAAATTGTATAAACTACTAGCAGGCTATGCCCGCTGCGCTGGTCAATATTTCCAAATGAACCTTGGATTAAACTAAATGGTGAATTTGAACTTGTATTTTAAACAATATGGATCTTCAGCTTGACCTTGCACATTACTGAAAACGATGCGAACGCCATTGCGATATAATGTTATCTTAAGCGTTGGACAAAATTTAGCAATTAAGAAGTAATTGTTTTAGTTGATTATAAACAGCGCACTTATGGTCGCGTAATGAGACCGTTATGACAACAGGAATTAATACCTCTGTAACTAATCAACATATAATGAAATCGTATATACTAACACCATTCCTAAAAGTCATGCAACAGGGCCACTTGTAACAAAATATGTTCTGTAGATTTTTTTAAAAAGGCTAAACTTTCATAATCAGGTTCACTTAATTTTTGAACTTTTACTGTTGCTCTATAACTAAGTACCCTTGAACAATATGTATACACTAAAACCTTTCCAAAATTATTACCTAACTAATTGTGGTATATCCTACGAAAGTATTATAAACAATCGGAATGAAATACAAATTTCCGTTGTAAATATATAGTAGATGATGATGATGCGATTTTGTGTAATAGAATTCATAGTAAAGTTTTCGCTTCAAACAAAAACGATGCTTTCAACATTAAAGCTAATACACCAATATGTGAAGTATCCGATTACGGAAGGTTAACTTGAATTCTCATGAGCAACTACTCAAAGAAAAGTGAATATGTGGCTTTTGTGATACTTTTATGTCAGCCGGGCGCAGGTAATAAATCAATAAAGATTGTTTTCATAGCATATTCTTATTATATTAAATTCATTTAAAACACAAACCTTTCACTCATTTAATTTAAAATGCATGCCTTATACTAATTTCATTTAAAAAACTGAAAAGATAAACAATAACAAAAAATAATGCCATAATTAAAAGCAAGAAAATATTTTTAATTTACATACGCAAAATGTAACTGCTGCTACTGGGAATTTTAAAAATGCTATCAGCGAGATGTGCGCACGGTTCTTATAAATGTACCCATTTTTTCTTCTTATCGAGGAGCAATTTATAAATCGCACAATATTATTCCAATTCCAATTTCTTTCATTGAGGAACCTATAACCAGAAAAAATGGAAAAAGACTCTTGTAGATTCTTCGGATGACGGCATCTGACGCCATAAACCGAGTTTATATATATGAAAATAATTTTTAAGTCGTTACAAACATTGCTTTCATACTTAAATATTTTCATTGGTACTACTTGTTATCCCGTCGACCAATTTCGCCAAATTATATAAATCGCCAAACCATTCGCCAAATTATATAAATTGACATAATCTTTATTTTAAATAACGAAATAACAAATAAATTAGTATAACGTTAATGAAAATACAAATAAAACGTCAAAATTAAAATCACTTGATGACGTAAACACGTGTAGTTTGTTTAAATTCAAGTGAATTTGATATTTACGATCAACCATTATTGGCATTTAATCTTATAGTTTGACGATAGATTTTTGGTCGACGGAATATCTAAGTAGTACCTTTTCCATTTTTGTTTTATAACGCTAAATTCTCAGTATTTTTTTCCCTTTTATTTTACATAAAATCACTATTTTTTTATAAAATTATGATGCTTGCATTTTTATTTCAAACTCATAGAGCCGTTTTTATTTTTTAGCCAAAAGGGTTGATTTGAATTTTTTCCGTTGCTAGAGTAACGGATGTAATGATAGATGTTTTGAGGTTTAGATGCCAAAGACACCGCCAAATTAGAAAAATATGAAATGTGTCATGAACTGTTGGACTTATAAAAATTTAGTTGGTAGCATTCGATTCAGCATACAAAACTACATTAAAATATGCTATCATTTGATGCATAATTTTGATATTCGATTTTTTTCCGCTCCCCGTGCAAAAACCATTAGGGGTGACACTTTAGAAAATCCTTTCTTAGCAGAAGTTTATGTCATAAGAAGTATTTTTACCACGATTTTCAAGATTTTAGGTTCAGTAGTTTGCGCTGTGCGTTAATTAGTCCCCTAATCCAGACTTTATTTTATATACTATATTAGATATGCGATTTTGCGGTGAATCGATGATCGAAAATTAGTCCAATATCATTTGAAATATTACATAACAGAGGAGAAAGTACGAAGAAAGACGAAGAAGGAATGACGAATTACAAAAGATTTGTAATTTTTTTTTTTCAAAATGTTGAATTTTTCCATAGTAATAACGTATTAAAACATAAATTTCCTTAAAAATTATCTTTATTTCCTAGATTTCGAATCTGTGAATTTTCCTATAAATGAAATTGGCGATATGACTTGAGAAAATAGATAATATTTGCTTAAATAAAATGGGTAATATTCGTTGATATGAGTTCGAGTTTATAAATATCACATGCTTTCGGAATTACGGCGAAAAACATTTTAAAAAGTATGAAATTATTTTACAATATGTATGTGTGGCAGAAATTCACACTGAAATTTAAGTATTCGATTCCATTTTTAAAATATTAACTGATATCTATATAAGTTACAATTGAATATGAAAATGTACTCAAAAAATGATCTCTTTCACCTAAAAAAACACCATTTGTGAGAACATCCTCAAGCTAATGTCACGCTTATGCATTTTTGGCTTAAAATCACATTGTTTGGCGACAAAAGAAAAATAAAAAATTGTAAAGAAACAAATAGTAATTACACATGTGACTCACAATTACATCTGCTTGTTTCTTCTATAAGTCACGTGATGGGACAATTAGATATAAAAAAAAAGAACAGAACAGAAAGAAAACGTCGTTAAAATTTCATCTAATCAAATTTTCAGATTCGTTTCCATATCTAACGCAAGCGATAAAGAGCCAAATATTGCGTATCAAGTGTAATATTTCTTATTAAATTAATTTTTAAGCATTACAAATATTTCTTTCAGGTTTTGATTAAATGTTTCCGTTTTTTAATATTATCACTCATTAAAACCGATTTTCTTCTTCTTTTTTTCTTTTTTTTTCATTTAAATAAAATTAGTAGCAGTTTTTCTTTTATTTTTCGAGGTTTAATAGCCGTTTCATTTTTTTTTTTTTTTTTTTTTTTTTTTTTTTTTTTTTTTTTTTTATCAACGATGAATTTCGCCAAGAAATAAAATGGTAACCTTATCGCCCAAAATAACAGAATTTTCCATCATAATTCTAAAACTAATATAGGTAGAATAATGTGTGATAGCTTAAAACCTTCCCTGAAACAATACCTATCTAACGGTATAAGTGCCGTAAAAATCCATGCAGTAGAACTCGAAATCTAGGCGTTCGGAACGAAATTTCCGTTTGGATTTTATATATATAATAGATAATAGAATAGATAATAGATTTTATATATATATAATAGAATAGATAACAGATTATGTGTTATGAACTATCTCAAAGTTTAAAACAGATCGCATTGTTAGATTTCCTAATTTTAACAATATCGCGTTATGTTAGTTCCACATTCCACCACCAGGGAGCGCACTCTATTCTTAACGAAAGCGTATCTGAACAAAACTCCTTCATGCAACCTTTCCGTAGATACATGAATCGGGAGGGTAGCGGTCTTAACCAATAATTTAAGATAATTGCTGAAATTACTACGAAAAATATTTTAAAGGGGCTCTACGCGGGCCCCTAATAGATTTAGAGGAAATCGGAAGACGGCAAAATAATCGCGGGGAAAAGTTTGCTTGGTTGCTTCGGAGCTACTTTTGGCGCGAGATCTAAGCTCTACGACCAATAGGAGCCCAGATATTTAAGGAAATATGAAGTAACAAAGTCCAAAATAATAGAATTTTCCGTAATCATTCTATAACTAATCTAGGTAGAATGATGTGTTATAGCTTAAAACCTTCCCTGGAACGATACCTATCTAACGGTATAAGTTCCGTAAAAATCCATGCGGTAGAACTCGAAATCTCGGCGTTCGGAACGAAATTTCCGTTTGGATTTTATATATATAACTAGCAGGCTACACCCGCTTCGCTGGCCCATTTTCCAAATGATCAATGATCAAACAAAATTATGAATTCAACCTTGTATTTTAAATTAATATGGACCTTCACCGGGAAAATCTTTCCGCATTTGCTGAATACTATGCGAATGCTATTTAGCTATTATAATATCTTATGGGTTAGGCAAAATTCGGACTATTCAGAAGAAATTCTTTTTACAGTATATATTTAAAGTAGAGGTTGGGAAGAAAATACGGCCGTTGTGATAATCGGAAATGTTAAAATGTTCTCTAGTCACCACACTACTAAAAGGAGAGATAATTACAATGATTGCAGAGAGTGACCACTGAACATTACTTATGTTTGGACTATTCACTTTCGTTTGATAGTTCTTGAACTCCGGGCTTCTCAGCTTGGTGCTATGTGTGGTTCTGGTAGCTTAAATACAATTTCTCTCTACATTGCATTATATTTTGTAATACACGTCTTCTAGCAGGTCTACTGCAGTTTTCTATCTTCGGATTACAGCAGAGTAAATGCGGTAAAAAAAATGTAATAAATTGTTTGCACGCAAAAAGTCTTTAACTTTCATTAAAAGAAATGTGAATCACATAAAAGTGGATTTTTAAAAATGAAGTGTTTGAATAAAATTAAAATAATGTCATTTTCATTACCATTTCCTTTTTATATATATACCACTTGCAATTATGTAACTGTTAACCTTAAAAAAAAAACTCGATAACTCATTATGATAGAAAAATAAACCTCTTGTTTTCATCCAATCAAAATCTTCCCAATCGTCCATAATCGGGTGCTCAGCTAAGTTTTACGGCAAACATTAGAAGTGTTTGCAAACTATATGGTTACAAATTTACCAGAGTTAACATACGTAAAACATACGTAATTATGCGCCAGACTACATCCCATTAAATAAAGTCAAATTGCTGTTGGCTGAATTATAGATCTTTCGCCAAAAATACTCTTTGTAAATGACACATAAAGTCAGTTATACAAAACTTAATAACCTAACACGTTATAATATAACGAAATAATCTTTGTGATGCACCGAAGACCTTTTTTCATTTCTCTAAAGAGTGCAATAACACGGAGAAATAAATACACTTTTTATTTTCAAAATTACATTATTCTTCAGTCTGCTGCCTAAATAAACTTAAAATCGTTAATTTTTTCCTCAGTTTAGCGAATAGGATTGTGCGTCAGAAGAACTTGCTTTATAATGATTTCTATTTTCAATTTTATCTGCATTTCAGGTACTTTTTTTTCTTATCTAGGCTAAAATGATAAATCAACAAATATTGTTCCACCAGCCACCATTGGAATTTCAAATTTTTTTCCCATGTATTTATTTTTTAGCGACAGTAAAATAACTGCAAATAAAAAAATATATATAATACTAAATCTTCTGTTCTCCGTTTGTTTCATAATGAAAAAACATAAATTTACTAATGGCTAAGTACAAATTTCATGTAATCTTCTACAATCGCGATCACTGTCTGATCACTGATCTGACTCTTTCAAATATAAAAGAAACATCAAAATAGTTCAGTAAATACACTAATTAGCAGGTAACCTGATTACGAAAGATTAATCCAATATCAAAAACCTTTAAAAAAAACTGAAAATGGGATGACGAATTAAAAAGACAATCGAAAATCTATTTCAGTAAGCAATTTTTATTGCAAAATATTTTCTTTTGTCGTATTAATAACACAAAATTGCATAAATTTTCTTAAGAATAATCTTTAGTACTTAACATTTGAAACAGTAGACTTTTCTAAAAGAAAAATTGGCGATATATGTAAAAAAAAAGAGAGAGAGAGAGAGAGAGTGGACAATATTTGTTGATCTGAGTTCGAGGTTATAAAAGTCATAAGTTTTGGGAAAAACAAAATAGCATGTATCCGTAGTAAACTACGCGAAAAATATTTTAAATATCTGAAATTAAATTATTTATAATATGTGTGTGTGTGTGTGTGGGGGGGGGGGGGGGGCAAACGTTTGCATTAAAATTTAAATATTTGACTCCACTTTTATAATATTAACTGCTATTTATGTAATATCATTATTTTTATAATTACATCTGCTAGTTTTTTCTGTAAGAGATACATAATAATAATAATAATAATAATAATTGTTACTCACAAGGAAGGTCTCCTTAAAACGCATACTCAAAATATTTTGAAAAAGGAAAAGCTAATAAAATGACTCATGTACGTAAAAAAGATCGGTAAAAATATAGCGGTCGAATCGCAGTAGAAAATCTGTAAAAAAATATTTTTTCGAGTATTTGGCGAGAACAGACGAACGCTCGGCGCTCTTTGGCGAACCAATAGGTTTCCTCGCCAAATGCAAAAGATTGTAATGCATTTATAAATTCCTTGTTAAATAAGTAATTAAATGCCAAATGCTCAATGAATTTAAACTTAAACTGTGGATTAGTTTACTATTTTTGCTGTAATCTTATATAATATATGCAAATTGCGTGTTACTTGTATTGAGCTATTTAATTTTATACGGTGTCACCGGCTGGATAAGTTTTAAGGGTATTTTAATTAAGAATGCTATCATTAAAAATTTCGATATTAAATTGTTGTTTCCATGGCAATAAAACTCTCTTGTTGTCTCTGACACTAACAATATCGAAGTCAAATTGCCAATGCTCAGAATCGGACCTTAATTTGAGTTTGAAACACTTTTAATCCATTTAAATTTCATTGTAAACGGCATAAATACGATCGTTAAATTTCATTGTTACATATATAAATGTATATGACAAAACTGCAGTTATAAATATGTATTTATTTAAGTTAAACTTACTTAAACTAACTTCGTATCGAGAGTTGAAAAAGTTTTTCTTAAAGAATATTTATCATAGTATTATTCAAAATTTTATCGTGTCTCCATCCAGCGCTAAATCGCAAAAAATGAAATTTTCATTATTTTTTTAGGAATGCTAAATAGAGGTTCTGCCGATTTTTTTATGGATATATATATATTTATGAGAAGAATATTCTATTTTTTTTTCAAATAATGCTGAGCATGCACTTATGGGGAACTTCCTTGATATAATTTTATCAATTTTCAGATGCATTTTTCTTAACCTGATGCAAAAAATAAATCGCCAAGTATTATTTCAATTTCAATATTTCAACTGAGTAATTCTTTAAGTATTACGAACATTCTCTTTCATGTTTAAATTAAATGTATTCGTTTTTTAATATTATCACTCATTAAAATGGATTTCTTTTTAAGATTTTAAATACAGTTAGTAACAGTTTTTTGTCTTTTATTTTTCTAGGTGTAATAGCCGTTTCAATTTTTTCAACAACAAAAAACTTCGCCAATAAATAAAATGGTAACCTTATCGTCCAAAATAACAGAACTTTCCGTCATACTTCTATAACTAATCTAGGTAGAATGACGTGTTATAGCTTAAAACCTTCCCTAAAACGATACCTATCGAACGGTATAAGTTCCGTAAAAATCCATGCAGTAGAACTCGAAATCTAGGCGTTCGGAACAAAATTTCCGTTTGGATTTAATATATATAATAGGTAATAGAATAGATAATAGATTTTATATATATATAATAGAATAGATAATAGATTATGTGTTATGAACTATCTCAAAGTTTAAAACAGATCGCATTGTTAGATTTCCTAATTTTAACAATATCGCGTTATGTTAGTTCCACATTCCACCACCAGGGAGCGCACTCTATTTTTAACGAAAGCGTATCTGAACGAAACTCCTTCTTGCAACCTTTCCGTAGATACATGAATCGGGAGGATGGCGGTCTTAACCAATAATTTAAGATAATTGCTGAAATTACTACGAAAAATATTTTAAAGGGGCCCTACGCGGGTCCCTAATAGAGTTAGAGGAAATCGGAAGACGGCAAAATAATCGCGGGGAAAAGTTTGCTTGGGTGCTTCGGAGCTACTTTTGGCGCGAGATCTAAGCTCTACGACCAATAGGAGCCCAGATATTTAAGGAAATATGAAGTAACAAAGTCCAAAATAACAGAATTTTCCGTAATAATTCTATAACTAATCTAGGTAGAATGATGTGTTATAGCTTAAAACCTTCCCTGAAACGATACCTATCTAACGGTATAAGTTCCGTAAAAATCCATGCGGTGAAACTCGAAATCTCGGCGTTCGGAACGAAATTTCCGTTTGGATTATATATATATAATAGATAGATGAAAAAATAAAATGCTTGTGTATATGAAATGAAACAGTGAATATATTGACAAATTTCCTTCTCCACCAGGGCTATTTTCTCTATTTCGCTAAGATCCCTGTACTGGAAAAGTACGAAAAAATCTTTGCAAGTTTAGGATTGAAATAAATGGCGCAATAGCATACATTTTAGTATACACTTTGTATAACGTAAAAGTAGCGAAAGGTTTCCAAAAACCTTTGTCCCAAATTACGCCAATTTTCTGTAAATTAGAATGTGGAATAGGTTCGCTTAGAACACAAAATCAATTTATCCCTTTTTTAACGTGTAAGTATATTCGTTGAAGTAAATCTCAGCCCACTCACACTTTTTCTTCGAAAAAGAAATGATAAATTTCTCGAGGACGCTTCTGACCTACCTTGTACCTTTCAAGGTGAAGGTTGAGAAAGGTTGTGTGAAGGAACGTCTTTTCTTTGTTGCTAGAAGGTGAGAAATATGCCTTTTGGGATTAAATAATCCCGCGTGTACAAACGTTTCATTTTGATATGTTCATTCGTTACGGGATAGCACACACTATTAAAATAATTTTACTGAAAGCGTGACATAAAAGCTTACTGTATATATTAAAGAAAGTACATTAAATGTAATTAATATAAATTTTATAAAATAATTCATGTTTTAAGAGGTAAAACAAATCGTTGCATATGTTCTATAAAAAGAACGCGATTTTTACAGAAACTGTTGCAAAATCGGAAAATAAATATAAAACGTCTGATTTTTCCCTAAAAAGTAGTAGTACTGATGCATTTTACAATATAGAGTACTAGACTTGTTTTTAAACCGCATTTCGCCAAAAATATAATGGGAGACAAAATGAGGTGAGATTTACCCACACGCGTGTGGTAACGTTACAAAAATAGCTGCGTGTGCTTACGGTTAAGTTAATTATGTGCTAAACGACGCCCGGTAACATGCGCCAATTCTCTGTAGACTCAATTATGTAATTTATACGTACCAAATACGCCAATTGTCTCTAGACTCTATTATGTAATTTATTTCCATAATTAATGCATATTTTACAAAGGACACCTACTGTCCATTTTTCCTGATTTTTAGATCAATGATTACAGTTAGATGTAAATAAGTTAGTCATTATAGTGGTATTTTAGTTTGATCTACGAAATATTATTATAAATATGCAATATTAGAAATATTTCTGATATTATTTACAGGTGTATTGTATAATATTTTCAATGACTTTTTTTCATTTTTCTGCATTCAGTCGTTTTCAGACATTTTTTATTTGTAAATTCCCATTAAGTCACCAAAACAGAAATTTTCCCTTTTTATAGTTTTGCGCAGATTTAATTCATTTCTTATGACTGTTTCTTACCCTAGATTTTTGTGTATTTGAGGGGTTGACCTAGGATACTGCATAGTCACTTAAACCAGAGGAGCGTAGGTACGTATCAGAAAATTTCAAGAGATCACACTATGTATGAAACTTAGTTTAAAGAACTAGTCTGGTGGCCAGTCCTTAGTAAATTATAGGTTAATATCCCAATATGGGGGTTAGCAATATGTAATGGGCTATCAGAGCTCTTGAAATACACTGGTGAACCTATGTTTCTGTTAGTTTTTGATTGGGGCAATTGTTTGGGCCGGTTGATTGATGTCATTGGCTGGTTAGTTGGGGCGGTTGTTTGTTTAGTTGAAGTTGGTTGATTAAGTTCCTGAAAGGATCTGAAAAAGGTGTGAAATGATATAAAAAACTGGTGGAACCAGAGAGAAAAGTAAAGCTCGATCTAAAAAAGTTACAGTAAAATATTGGCAAATAGTTTCAGTCTAAAAAAGTAAGTAGTGCGTAGAAAAGTAATGGAACCAAATTATCTGTAAAGATCATGAAATTACCCAAATTTTTGTTGATAGCTGAAAATGTGCACTGAGCTTTACTGGTGCATTATATTCAGAATCATATAATCCACTCAAAATGAGTACTGAGTATAGTAAACAGAATGTGTAGTTATGCACTAAAAAGCTAATGTCAAGCTAAACTCCACAAAGCTAGAAGAATGTAATCCATGAAGTAATATTTTAAGTATAACATTAATATAGTCGGGTTGTTGAGAAATCGCTGTTATTAACATTTCTGACATAACACATCTAACATAATAATTTTTATTTCATGTAATTAAAGGGAGCCTTATGGGAAATTTAAATGGGGAAATTAAAGGGAACCTGTGAAAAGGGAACCTTATGTCAATGAACTTAAGCCAGACAAGTAGTTAGAATATGATTGAATTGTACATGCTTAGGGTTTTGTGTTTACTTTGGGCTTTGATCTTCCAGACTTATCTGTGACCCCTGGAATGGAATTTGGTCCATACTTTGAACTGAACTGACCTCGCTCATTACCAAATCAGCCTCTATCCTATTCTTATGAACCCAAATTTTTAAACTGGTTATGAATGTTTGGAATTCAGAATGTGTTAAAAATTCCTTTATATCCCTGATTTATTTTAAGGCACCAGTAAAGCTCAGTCCACATTTTCAGCTATCAACAAAAATGTGGGTAATTTCATGAGCTTTACAGATAATCTGGTTCCATTACTTTTCTACGCACTACTTACTTTTTTAGACTGAAACTATTTGCCAATATTTTACTGTAACTTTTTTAGATCGAGCTTTACTTTCTCTCTGGTTCCATCAGTTTTTTATATCATCTTGAATAGTTTCTAACCACAAAAACATATTAATATGTCTCTTTAAATGAATGGCTCACAATTATTTTCTTCCCCATTAATTTTGTTTAGGCTTTTGTTACATAATTAACTTCATTCTCTTAAGCGTAATCTGAACTACACCTCTGTTCAAAAAAAAAAATTGTTTATGTCAGTTCATAATATTTAATAATTATTGGTATAGTCTAACCAATCAATTTAACATAGCAATATATATAGGATTTTTGCTTCTGCTTAGTTTTACAGCCAATTTCATTTTTTTTAATAACTGCAGCCCCATATCAAAACATATAGATGCAATATCAATATATTTTTTAATTGCTCTACGATGGTAGTTCTTAATAAATATTTCTTATTATATGCAAGTGTTCAAACGGGGTTCAATAGGTAAATAGGGTTGACTTTTTTCCTTTCGCGAGTTGGCTTTTGACCTCATAAGGATTTCTTTGTACGGCACAACCTAGTTTTGGAGGATTATTTTATATACAGGTATCAAAACCTAGTTTTATGTTTTAACTGTAACACTTTATTTTTTCATTTGCTAGGACTTTCGTGTGGACTACACAAACGTTTGCAACTGTTTTTCGTAATGGGTACTCTAAATTATTTTCCTCAGTAAAATAATATTTTTAGGAATTTAAAGACATTCATACTTACTTCATACGAGAATGTGAGTTTCAAAATTCGTCTTATCGAGAAAATCAAATTTTTGAAAATTGCGTAAAAGCATTAACTGTGTCCACTGGTTTTTATTGTAAACTAAAATTCTAGAAATGCTAGAAATATACGATAAAACTAGTTTTTTGCAGATTGTTGTGTTTTCGGTGAAGGTTTAACAATAGAGTAGATTGATAGAGAAAACACGATTGTTTAAATTTTGGATGAGGCGAGATTTGAAACTCACGCCCTTATATAAATTCTAATAAATATTTTTTTTCATATTATATACTCTTACAGTAGATTCTACTAAATATCACAATAGAAATTTTTGAAGACATTCCATTCTGAGAACACATTTAATAAAACAATTGTTTGTTTGCAAAACAATGATATTGTTTATAGTATATACAATAAATTACCTTCCTCAACAAAAGAGAATTTTGCAAAATGAAAAATAAGGCTTACGTATTCTGTATATGTTATTATGGATGATATTATTTTTTTGTACATATGCTATGACTTATAGCTTATATAGAAATATATACTCTTGGTAAATAATACATTCCTAATGCTTATTTAATAAAACAATTATTTACCATCTAAATATGGATATTCTTTGTAATGTATTAGCTTTTGTTACAGGGAATAAGAATAAAATAGCAGGATTTAATGGAAAACATCATGTCTCTTTGACATATAATTATTATTTTTAAAACTAATGATAAACAAAAAATGCCAACAAAATATATATCTGATTAAACAAATAAATTATACATACCAAATAAAAGAGATTCATATAGCATAATTTTTTTAAATTATATTATAAAAGTTTTGTCTGGTATGCTAAATTAAATTTAAATTATATGTTTTATCTTTAAATATTATTAGAAATCTTGTTCAATACTCTTTTTAATTTTTTTTAAATGATAAAAATAATAATCGGACACATTGAATCTCTATAGCAAAACTTTTACACTGGAACACCAAATTCTATTACAATCATGCTTTGATCTCTCATGTACTAGCGAATTTCATAAAACAACTAAAATAAAATTATACATTTTCTTTGGAATTAAGATAAATGTGACACTTAAGAGTAATCTACTAGAATTCAGTTTGAAGTGCCTTGCTATAGACTGAAAATTCGGTTTGAACCACTCATGTAAAATATGTGATTAAGAAATTCAATACTCCATTTCATTTTTTCCCATATTGGAAATAATGTGTAATATTTTTCTGCTGTTAAATAAGGAGAAAAACATTTATTTTAATACTGTGATAAAACTATAAGCACCTGTATTACATTAAATAAAAAAAAAATGTGTGCTATAATTCTTAGTTTTATTAAATATTTTTTAAGTGTACGTTTCTATTCAAAACATAGTTAGACATATATTACTCAATACTCCATTTTATTATTTTTCAATATTGGAGTTAATGTGTAATATTTTTCTGTGGTTAAATAAGGAGAAAAAATGTATTTTAAAATTTTGATACAACTATAAGCACCTGCATTAAATTAAATTATAAAAAAAACAAACAAAATATGTGCTATACTTCTTAATTTTATTGAATATTATTTAAGTTTTATTTTTCTCTTTGAAATATAATTAGATCCATATCATTCAATACTACATTCCATTCTTTTCCATATTATAAAATAATAAATTATTCGAAAATTTTTTTTCTCTAAAGAAAAACTTTCACTGTACTACGTCATATCCTATTATAACTTTACTCTAAACTTGTTTTTACAAAAGCATTTTCTAGGAAAATTAAAATTAAATCGTACTTTGTATTTGGAATTTCGCCAAATGTCACAGTTACTTCAAAATAATCCAACCACAACTGTGTTCGAACTGTCTCTGCTAAACAAGAAATAACTTTTAAAATCTGTCTTTTGTTCAAGTAGTTAAAGGAAGTATTTTTAGATTGACTTATAACAAATACGGTTCACACACAAAGAAACAAAAAAGAAAACAAAAAGTAAAACAAAAGTTTATTTTTATAATAATGTCGAATAGATTTCTCCCACATTTTTCGGCTCAATACGTAAATACATTTTTTAAACAGGTAGACTTTGAAATTAAGAATAATCTCATTTTATATAAAGCTCTATAGAATGTGTGAGAATTTCCTTTGCATATAAGGAGCGCTTTTAAGTAAAGCATAAACATTTTCTGGACGAAAAAGGACATCTTGAATGAAAATGTTGCATACGAAGTTCATATTTTAAGATGATCTATGTGCATTTTGAATGATTCAAATTCGCTTATTTCATTATATATGCTCATCTCATAAAAGTAGGCATATTTGTGTGATATTTTTGCCTGACTGCCAAGAAGGGTTATGTGTTTCACGCGTATCTGGGAATGTGGATTTCTTTATACCCTCGAAACATTCCAACGGCTGGATGGATTTTAATGAATGAGGTCTCTATCGATTCGTCTTAACCGTCCGACTTCGGTCATAGGCTAAGTTTTGTTTTTATAAATTCAAAATGGCGGCCGTAATATACAAAATGGCGGTTGACACGAAATTTCCCCCTCACCATATTGAGTAGCATATCATTGGATAGGTCTTTCAAAATGAAGACGATGTTTCATTGACTATTTTACAGCCAGAATCTCCGTTTAAATATTACACGACCTAGAACTTGTGTAGGTACGATCTCTAGCTTTACTGCAACTCTAAACATCATAGACATTTATCGGCCTCATCAAAACCTTGTTTATAGATAGGAACTAACAATTAAACACAACTTAAAAGTCATCAATACAAGTAAATAAAAAATAGGTAAGTAATATAAAAAATAGTTTTAAATTGATGAGAAGTAATTAATTATTTCGCTATTTGCGCAGTCGTGTTTTTTGATTTTTTAAATTTAATCTTTTATTAACATGAAATTTTTAACAATAGAATAATAGAAATATTTTTCACAAAACAAGTGGGTAAGTGTGATCACACATCGCACAAAGGGTTTCGTTTAATATTCCTTTCAAAACACTTTCTTTCAAAACGTCCAGCACATTTATCACCATGGAATACCTTCTAAATTTTGGCAAACACATCCTAAACTATGTTAAAGTTTCAAACATATTCGCCTTGTTATATTTCCTAATTTTGTTCGCCCCCCCCCCAAAAAAATGCTACGATATATCACATGACGGGTATCTGCCAAATCTAGAAAAGTGCCCCCCTTGGGGGGTAGTGGGCAGATGGTCATCATGATTTTTGAGGCGGCCTGATTTAAAAAATTTATGTTATGTTTTATAAGCCATATTAAAGTTTCAAACAGATCGTCCAGTTATATTTCCTAATTTTGTTCGCGCACCTCCCTCAACCCCCCTCCTTCCTCGAAATGCGACGCGCCCTTCTTCTTTATAATTTATTATCGTGTGTTATAAAGTATCTTAAAGTTTAAAACAGATTGAATTGTTAGATTTCCTACTTTAAATGAAATCGCGGTCTGTTAATTCCACATTCCACCACCAGGGAACGCACTGTATTCTTAACAAAAGCGTATCTGAACGAAACTCCTTTACACAACCCATTAGTAGATATGTTACTCGAGGGGGTGGCGGTCTTCAGCAAGAATTTAAGATAATTGTTGAAATTACTATTCGGAAATAGTGGTAATGTAACTTTTGACATATGTCAAAAGGTAAATATAAATATATATTTATATTTAATAAGTATAAGTAGCATGTATCTGAGGACTCCATCAAAAAACGCTCCTGAAACGGTATGAAACAAAAAAGAAATATTTTGCCCCTCCCCCTCTCCCCACCTTCCCGAAATTTCACGCGCCATTTTTTATAAACTTTTTCTAATGTGTTATAAACTATCGTAAAATTTCAAACAGATCGCCTTGTTATATTTCCTAATTTTAACAAAAATGTTAGTTCCCCATTCCACCACCAGGGAGCGCACTCTATTCTTAACAAAACTGTATCGGAAGGAAACTCCGTTAAACAACCTATAAGTAGATATGTTACTCGAAGTGGTGGCGGTCTTAATAAGAAATTAAGATATTTGCTGAAATTACTATTAGGAAATAGTGGTAACTAAACTTTAGACAATTTTATATTAAATAAGTAGCATATATCTCAGGACTCCCTCAAAAAGTCACCTAAAGCGGTCAGAAACGCTAATTTTTTAAATAGAAATCTAGCGCACCCCCCCCCCTCCCCGGAATTTCGCGTGTAATTCTTTCTTACACTTTATCTTATGTGTTATAAAATATCTTAAAGTTTCAAACAGATCGACTTGTTAGATTTCCTAATTTTAACAAAATCGCGTTATGTTAGTATGTATGTATTTTATACAATTAATTTTAATAGCGAATATGCCATAGTAAATAACAATGAGATATGGGAACGTCCACTGTTACTCTTGTGACCATTCGTGCGGTTTTTTACAAATACCTGCAATTATTTTACTATAAAATATAATTAAGATAAAACGTGATATAACCAATAAAATACTATTGTGCTCCACTCATTTAATATATATCTAATTTGTAAGAAAAAGCATTTCCCTTGTCTATATAATCAATCAAAATTTTGTTACTCTTGTGACCAGGGTGTCACATGAGTTATTTAATATATACATAAGTAATTTTTTTGTTATAATTTATATGTATGTTTGTGTGTGGAACACAGTGGTATTTAGCTGGTTATATCAATTTTTATCTTACTTATAGTTTGTAATAAAATAATTGGAATTATATATGAAAATTTGCTTTAATTATCACAAGAGTAACGAATGGACGTTCCCGTATATAAATTATATGACAATCCGAGAGCACAGCCTAATAGACAGACAGACGACCAGAAAAACCGAAACCAGAAACACTTTTTTTAAATGTTCGAAAGTATTATTGATTAACAACACTAACTTTTAGCAGTAGTTCGATTAATGTCTATTTTCAATAGATATTTTATATATAAAGTTATTTTCTCATTCTAAAAATATACTTTATATATATCTGTCTTACCAAATGCTTTTTTTATTTTTATTTTAAGTTAAAAAAGAAATGTTTAAACATTTTTTTTTAATTCTTCGTCAAGATTATTTATTTTTTTGATTGAGATAACCTCTAAGAAAATTGTTTTTCCGGTGAAAAATGTTTCCAGTTTTGACTTTCTCATTATTACGTTTCATCCGAAATGAAAGATTAAATATAAGATTAGTCCGTGCAATTTTAATATGTGACTATTCAAAAAGAGGAATGAATTTTGATAACTTTAAATCCTTTATGATTTGTTTTTTCACGGGAAAATATGGCGTTTCCAGATGTCCAAAAAATGATGTTGAAAACTTTTTCAATTTATCTGGAAGAAAGAAAAAAAAAAACCTATTATTTTTGCTCTCTGAAATTTTAGCTTTATTTCTTAAAATTAAAAATTTTCACAGAATTTTACTATAAAATTACATATGAGGACATCAGAAGCGAAAGGGTACATGTGACAAAATTTCCATTCGGAGTAAATTGAGTTCAAAGATAATTGACGTTTTAAAGTTGAACATCAATAATAATTGACGGAATTGAAATAGGGAACTGCTGCTTGTTTCACAGTGGTCTTTGAACGCCTTATTTCAATAAATTTGAAACATTATAGTGCAGTTTTCTTTAAATTTATAATTGATAAATATTGATCATTATTCAGAAAAAGTCGTTAATCTCTAAAAATCAACACATAATTAGAAAATCACTTTACCTGAAAAGAAAAAAAGGATTTTTCCAGGTCGGCTGTGCACTTAGTTCATTTTTTTTTCAATTTTGTCACTTATACCCCTTGGCTTCTGGTGTCCTCATATGAAATATTATATATGGGAAGCGATAGTATGGAATAATTCACGTTCATAAATATACTTTTTAGGTAGATTTCGTATGAAATACTACCTATTGGGATCGTTCCTATGTTGGAATTTCTAAAAAATTTTTGCAGATCTACACCGATCATGACCCCTAGAACCCGAAACCACCCTCAGTAAAACACTATATCTATCTATCTATCGATCGATCTATCTATCTATCTATATATATCACTTTCTTCTGGACACGATAACTTTCGTAATTCTGCACCAATCTCTTCCAAACTGATACATAAAATCAATGGACATAAAATCTCGGTCAAGTTCGTTAATGGGTAAAATCGGACCAAGGGGAGGGAAATAGGGAGGGGTTTTGTGAAAACAGAACCCCCCCCCCATAACTTCTTAATTTTTGTACATATCAAATCAGTTTAAAGTTTTTATTACTTCTAAAAATATGGCCAAAAATTTATGTATCACAGATTTTTGACAAATTTAAAAATGGGCTCAAGGGGCGCAAAAAATAGGGTTTTCGGGGAAAAAAATTCATAACTTCGTCAATTCTCAAGATATCAAATTCAATTAATTTTATTATAAATTTCCTTAACATTATCTAAAACTTTTATATTCACAAGTTTTTGATAGGAGCAATTCGTACCGCAAAAAAAAAAAAAAAAAAAAAAAAAAAAAAAAAAATTAAAAACGAAAACAAAAAGGGCGTTTGAAGAAGAAAAAAATCCATAACTCCGTCAATTCAAAAGATATAAAATCCCCATGAATTTATCATATATCTTCTTAATATTGTCTACAACATCTATATGGACAAGTTTTGGATAGGACCAATTCTTAGAGCAAAAACAAATTAAAAATACATAGCGGTTGAAGAAAAAAAAATCAAATTAGTAAGGGTGTATTCAAATCCAAACTGCTTATTTTCTGACTCATTTTACAATTCATTTTTGCTCTCAAAGGCTTCCAATTGGTACGTTTTCTTACTCAGAAACTATCATGGAAGACGGTAGTATTCCGAGTGACGCAGCCTTAAGCCTAAAATCGTATCGTATCGTATCGTTAAAATCGTATCGTATCGTAGAATTCGTAGATGGCGGAACTCATATATACAGCTAACTCGACATCAAAGAAAACCCGATACATACCGGTTGAAGAAAAAAAATCCCTGCCGGCCCGGCCTACAGGCAGAGGTAGATTTCGAAGTCAAATATACTAATTTCACAAACAAAAACTAAATCATGATTAGAGATAAATCCACTTTAACAATTTTATCTGGCCGCTCTTGACGAGTTTTTATTTCACTTTCATATAATAGCTGGTTTTATCAGAATCATGTTAGGGCGGCATTAAAAAAAAATACTTTTCCATGCTCAGCAACTCGAAATTTTCTGCCATAATTCCAGATTCATTTTTAATTAAAAAAAAATATGAAACATGCTGACGTGATTTTTGAAGAGATTTATTAGCGGCCGGTGTTTTTATTTTTTGTTCAATTAATTAAAACTTGATATATAAACAATTATTTTCTCAGAAGGACAATATTTTTCGTTTTTAACAAAATTCCGTTCAAAATGCCCACTTTGACATCATTTTTTGAAATATATTCTGCCTCTATCTCAAAATCGATTATTACGGTACATTATATAGTTTCTGAATAAGCGAATCTACCAATTAAATGCGTTTGAGAGCAAAAATGAATTTAAAAACCAGTCCGAAAATAAGCAGTTTGGATTTAAGCGCATCCTTAATACAATGATTTTTCCAACACAATCCGCTTCGGTAAATTCGGTTCAAAATGCCCTTTTTAACAGCATTTTAAAAAATATATTCTGCCCCTATCAGAAAATCGACCTTTACGGTACATTATACAGTTTCTGAGTAAGAAAACGTACCAATTGGAAGCCTTTGAGAGCAAAAATGAATTGTAAAATGAGTCAGAAAATAAGCAGTTTGGATTTGAATATACCCTTACTAAGATAATTTTTTTTCTTCAACCGGTATGTATTTTTAATTTGTTTTTGCTCTAAGAATTGGTCCTATCCAAAACTTGTCTATATAGATGTGTTAGACAATATTAAGAAGATATATGATAAATTCATGGGGATTTTATATCTTTTGAATTGACGGAGTTATGGATTTTTTTCTTCTTTAACCCCCCTTTTTGTTTTCGTTTTTAATTTTTTTTTGCAGTACGAATTGGTCCTATCAAAAACTTGTGAATATAAAAGTTGTAGATAATGTTAAGGAGATTCATGATAAAATTAATTGGATTTTATATCTTGAGAATTGACGAAGTTATGGATTTTTTTCTTCTTCAAACGCCCTTTTTGTTTTCGTTTTTAATTTTTTTTTGCGGTACGAATTGCTCCTATCAAAAAATTTGTGAATATAAAAGTTTTAGATAATTTTAAGGAAATTTATAATAAAATTAATTGAATTTGATATCTTGAGAATTGTCGAAGTTATGAATTTTTTTCTAACAAAAACCCTATTTTTTGCGCCCCTTGAGCCCATTTTTAAATTTATCCAAAATCTGTGATAGATAAATTTTTGTCCCTATTTTTAGAAGTATTGAAAACTTTAAACTGATTTGATATGTACAAAAATTAAGAAGTTATGGGGATGGGGGGGGGGTGTTCAGTTTTCACAAAACCCCTCCCTATTTCCCTCCCCTTGGTCCGATTTTACCCATTAACGAACTTGACCGAGATTTTATGCCCATTGATTTTATGTATCAGTTTGGAAGAGATTGGTGCAGAATTACGAAAGTTATCGTGTCCAGAAGAAAGTGATATATATATATAGATAGATAGATAGATCGATCGATAGATAGATATATAAAGTTTTCTACTGAGGGTGGTTTTGGGTTCTAGGTGTCATGATCGGTATAGATCTGCAAAAATGTTTTAGAAATTCCAACATAGGAACGATCCCAATAGGTAGTATTTCATACGAAATCTACCTAAAAATGATCTTAGTAAGGGTGTATTCAAATCCAAACTGCTTATTTTCTGACTCATTTTACAATTCATTTTTGCTCTCAAAGGCTTCCAATTGGTACGTTTTCTTACTCAGAAACTGTATAATGTACCGTAATGGTCGATTTTCTGATAGGGGCAGAATATATTTTTTAAAATGCTGTTAAAAAGGGCATTTTGAACCGAATTTACCGAAGCGGATTGTGTTGGAAAAATCATTGTATTAAGGATGCGCTTAAATCCAAACTGCTTATTTTCGGACTGGTTTTTAAATTCATTTTTGCTCTCAAACGCATTTAATTGATAGATTCGCTTATTCAGAAACTATATAATGTACCGTAATAATCGATTTTTAGATAGAGGCAGAATATATTTCAAAAAATGATGTCAAAGTGGGCATTTTGAACGGAATTTCCCGAAGCGATTGTGTTAGAAACGAAAAATATTGTCCTTCTGAGAAAATAATTGTTTATATATCAAGTTTTAATTAATTGAACAAAAATTAAAAACACCGGCCGCTTATAAATCTCTTCAAAAATCACGTCAGCATGTTTCATATATTTTTTTATTAAAAATGAATCTGGAATTATGGCAGAAAATTTCGAGTTTTTGAGCATGGAAAAGTATTTTTTTTAATGCCGCCCTAACATGATTCTGATAAAACCAGCTATTATATGAAAATGAAATAAAAACTCGTCAAGAGCGGCCAGATAAAATTGTTAAAGTGGATTTATCTCTAATCATGATTTAGTTTTTGTTTGTGAAATTAGTATATTTGACTTCGAAATCTACCTCTGCCTGTAGGCCGGGCCGGCAGGGATTTTTATTATCGCACTTGATTTCATTATTACCTGAGATCACCTAATTTTTGTTTATCAATTTTTAATTTTTTTTTTCGAAAATGTTTGTATCTTTATAGACCTTTAGAATGTCGTTGTCTGAGCGATGAAACATGTCGATCTGAATAAAATTATTTATTTGCCTTGTAAGCGTATTTTTACCACTTATAGTAAGTATTAACTTAGTTTGAAGAATTTTACTGATAAATTTAATTTAAATTAACTCGACAGTCGTCTCGTCTTTTTACCCGGTCCAAGAAGGGTTATATGTTTCACGCGTATCTGAGTATGTGAATTTCTTTATACCATCAAACTATCCCTAACGTCTGGAGGGATTTTCAAGAATGAGGTTTCTATCGATTCGACTTAATCATCCAATGGTTATAGGCTAGGTTTTGTTTTTATAAATTCAAAATGGCGGCTGTAAAATACAAAATGGTGGTAGAGAGAAAAAAAAATTACGCACCCTATTGAGTGTCATATCATTGGATAGGACTTTCAAAATGAAGACGATGTTTCATTGACTATTTCACAGCCAGAAGCCCCGTTTAAATATTACACAACCTGGAATTTGTGTAGGTAGGATCTCTAACTTTACTGCAACTCTAATCTTCATAGGCATCTATAGGCCACATCAAAATAGTATTTATAGATAGGAACTAACAATTAAACATAACTTGAAAGTCATTAATAAAAGTAAATAAAAAATATGTAAGTAATATAAAAAATAGTTTCACATTGATCAGAAATAATTAATTAGTTATCTTTTTACGCAGTCGGGTTTTTTGATTTTTTAAATTTAATTTTTATTTCAGAACGTTATTAGTCACGCTCTGCCTTTTTCTGGCCGGCCTCCCGCATACAGAAAATGCAAAATAAGAAACGTTTTCCGATTAATATTCGAATATTACATTTCAATGAAGTTATAAATTTACTGTTTACTTAAATAATACATTTTATACATGAGATTTGGAATAATGAAAAAGGAAAAAATAATTTAACATTATGAATCGTTGCTTAGACATTTCCACAATTTTCAACTAAGCTTGTAAAAATGTATTAAAAAAGAAAAAAAAAGAGATGTCTCGATACTTCAGTGTGGCGATGCAGAAACATTTAAAGTCAGCTACAGGGTAGTTCTCTATTCTATTTGCAAGGTGATAGGTGTTACAAGATAATTCATATAGGCGGCAAAAAGACCGACACGCGACTTCTGCAGGGTTAAGAATAATTTTTACATAAATTTCTATTTGTGCTTTTATAACCGAATAAAATATATTAATCTGCTTATTTCCAAACAATCAATTTAATTACGGCTATTTAATGATAGAGATGTGTAAATATATAACACATTTACACCTTGTAATAATATGCTATTGCTAAAATGGTGTAAGATTAAAACTTTAAAAATAATAAACAGTGTTAGTTGACTGTTACATGTTTCGACTTTACCCGAGTCATGTATAAAAATAAATGTTATTATTATTATTATTATTGTTGTCCAAAGATTTCCAGAAATAGTTGTCCAGAAATAGAGATATATGAACGTCCATTCGTTACTGTTGTGACAATTAGAGCAATTTTTCGTAAATACTTGCAATCATTTCATTATAAAATATATTTAAGATGAAATTGATATAACCAATTAAATATCACTGTGTTCCACTCTCGTAATATATATCTAATTGGCAACAATAAGCATTTTATTTGTTTATATATTAAATCAAAATTAAGTTACTCTTGTGACACTCTGGTCACAAGAGTAACAAAATTTTGATTTGTTATATATACAAACAAAATGCTTTTTATTTCAAATTAGATATATATTAAATGAGTGGAGCACAGTAGTATTTCACTGGTTATATCACTTTTTATCTTAATTATATTTTATAATAAAATAATTGGAAGTATTTGTAAAAAACCGTTCGAATGGTCACAAGAGTAACAGTGGACGTTCCCATATGTAAGTTTTAGTATTATATATATATATATATGATCGACTTAATTTATTTCTGGTTTCCGTGCGTTACGTTCTAGATGTCTTTATATATAAATACTTAAATAATATGGATACATAGTATTGTATTCATTACAAAGATAGAAACTGCACTTCTGAAATATATTTTTTTATTTGTAAATCTTGCCGCTTTATGCATGATAAAGGGCGTCCGGGACACAAAGTTTTTCTTATTTATAGATAATTCGCATAATGTTTTGACTGTTGTGTAAAGAAAATGTGTAATTTTAATTTGTCTTATAGATTTTTAAATAAATTAATTATAAAGTTCATAATAAATTAACAAATGAATATTTTTCAGAAGTGACTTTTGTATTAGTTACCATATTTTCTCAATGCTCTCTCAAAATCAAAAATACTCAAGAGTATTGTATTCGTTACAAAGACGAGTTAGAACCCGTCGAAATTAGTCGAATTAAAATGTTTAGAATGGAACTGTTAGATCTAATTTATAATAAACCTACAAAAATAATTACAATAAAAAATTCATCTTGCATTGGCTATCTAACTCTTAAAACAAATAATGTTTTTAATTTAGAATCACAAAAATATTATTTCCAAAAACTTCAACTTTCTTAAATTATTGAAAAATTAAACTGTATTGGAATGCGTAATCAAGATGATTTATAATGAAATATATTCTGTTTAAGTTATCGATTGAGGCTATTACGTTTGTTTTTACGGGATGAAAAATCAATAAAAAGGATTTCGCTTTGTCACATCATAAAATTTTCCCCCATAAAATCTAAACTGTACGTTATTTTCACATTCTCGAAATTTACATACGCACCACTCAAATTCACAATTTAAAAATATTTTAACGCGCAAATACATTATTAATTAATGTATTTCCAAACTTAAAGTCACGTTTGTCCGATACAGCTTTTCATGTGAACATTCGCATAAAATTTAAGTTCTAATCTCAGTACTCGCGAAAATTTACCATTCAGAAGTTTGCCTTTAGCTGCCATAGTATTGGCCATTTAGTATTGGTCAAATATTTAGATTTATCAAAGAAAATGATCGTTTTATTTTAAATATGACATCATTTTTAGTCACTGAATCATTTTGGCTAGCGTCTCAAACTGAATATCAGCGTAATGTAAAAATATTCAAATATCTTCTTCAATTTTTAGGTAGCTTTCTTTACAAAAAAGCTACCTATTGCAGCCGTTCGGAGGAAAGCGATTTCAAAAAATTTTGGTATATTTTCATCGATCATGACCCCCAGACCCCGAAACCACCCTCCGTTCAAAATTGATATATATATATATATATATATATATATATCTGACCTATATCACACTGTAACTCCCGTAATTATGAACCGATTTCGATGTAATTCGTTGTGTACATAGTACATACCAATGTCTCGACCGAGTTCGTTGGCCAGCTTCATCCGCCGTTTTGTTTCAAAATGGCGGCCATTTAAAATTTAAAAAAAAAATTAAAACTCGAAATGTGGTACCAAAAAATTAAAAATGGAAAAATATTTTTTTCTTATGTATTTGATCTTTATACAAAGATTCCGAAGCAGTTTTTGTTTCGTCTATATCTTAAAAAATGGCTGAGTTATAGCATTTTGAATTTCTAGCGTGGCTGACATTTTGAAACGTCCCGAATTTTGTCACGCGATAAAAGGCGTATTTATGAACCGATTTGGATGTAATTCGGTGTGTACATAGTACATACCAATCTCTCGACCGAGTTCGTTGGCCAGCTTCATCCGCCATTTTGCTTCAAAATGGCGGCCATTTAAATTTTTTTAAAAAATTTAAAATTTGAAATGTGGTACCAAAAAATTGAAAATGGAAAAATATTTTTTTCTGATGTATTTGATCTTTATACAAAGATTTCAGAGCAGTTTTTGTTTCGTTTAAATCTTAAAAAATGGCTGAGTTATAGCATTTTGAATTTCTAGCGTGGCTGACATTTTGAAACGTCCTGAATTTTGTCACGCGATAAAAGACGTATTTATGAACCGATTTGGATGTAACTTCGTTTATACATAGTACATACCACTGTCTCGACCGGGTTCGTTGGCCAGCTTCACCCGCCATCTTGTTTAAAAATGGCGGCCATTTAAATTTTTAAGAAAAAATTAAATTTGAAATGTGGTACCAAAAATTGAAAATTGAAAAAATATTTTCTTCTTGTGTGTTTGACCTTGATAAAAAGATTCGGGAGCAGTTTTTGTTTCATCTATATCTTAAGAAATGGCTGAGTTATAGCATTTAGAATTCCTAGCGTGGTTGACATTTTGAAAGGTCCTGATTTTTCTCACGTAATAACAGGCGTATTTATGAACCGACTTGGATGTACCTTGGTGTGTACATAGTACATACAAATATCTCGACCGAGTTCGTTGGCCAGCTTCATCCGCCATCTTGTTTCAAAATGGCGGCCATTTAAAAAAATTAAAAAATTAAAAAATTTAAATGAGATACCAAAAAATTGGAAAATGAAAAAGATTTTTTTTGTATGTGTTTGACCTTAAAACAAAGATTCCGGAACAGGTTTTCTTTCGTCTATATCTAAAAAAAAATGGCTGAGTAATAGCATTTTGAATTTCTCTTGTGGCTGACATATTAAAACGACCTGATTTTTGTCACGCGATAACAGGCGTATTTATGAACCTATTTGGATGTAACTTGGTCTGTACATAGTACATAGCAATATCTCGACCGAGTTCGCTGGCCAGCTTCATTCGCCATCTTGTTTCAAAAGGGTTGCCATTTAAAAAAATTAAATTTAAAATTCAAAATGAGGTATTAAAAAATTGGAAAATGAAAAAGATTTTTTTTATGTGTTTGGCCTTGATACAAAGATTCCGGAGCAGTTTTTGTTTCTGAAAATTTGTTCTTTTGTTGATATCTTAAAAAATGGTTGATTTATAGCACTTTGAATTTCTAGCATGGCTAACATTTTGAAACGATCTTGTATTTGTCACGCGATAACACACTTATTCGCCTATTTCGATGTAAGAAGGCATGTGGATAGTATACATCAACACCTCGACCAAGTTCGCTGGCCAGATTCATCAGCCATCTTGTTTCAAAATGGCGGCCATTAAATTAAAATATATATATATATTTAAAGAGAGGTGCAAAAAAATTAGAAATTGAAAAAGGTTTCTTTCTTAAGTATTTGATCTTGATATAAGGATTCAGGAGCATTTTTTGTTTGTCTTTACCTTAAAAAATGGCTCAGATATAGCAATTTCAATTTCTATTGTGGGTGACATTTTGAAAAATCTGATTTTTTGCATGCGACAGCACTCCTATATATTAACCGATTCCGTTGTGAGTGAGCATGTGCACAGCAATTACTAAGGTCTCGACCAAGTTCACTGCTTAGCCTCATCCACCATGTTGTCTTAAAATGACAGGCACTTTAAGAAATTGCCGAATTTGGCAGCCAAATATAAGTTACTTTAAAGAAAAGCAGCTTGGATAAAGCTGACTAATTTCGCGAAATTCTCATTCATTATATTGATAAAAATTAGTATTGAATCTCCTATATTCGGTTTCCACTAAATTGAGCTTCGTGTGTTTGCATGATATAAGTTGGCTTTTTTTAAATAAGGATTATGAAAGCTACCTCTTCCTCCCGGCACTGGCCGGAAGGACTTTTTGATTTATGAAGAAGAATGCGTATTTTTTTTTTTATTATTGGCTGACGTCATTTTCTGTTCAAAAATTAGTAAAAACTTACTTTTATTTGTAATATGAAAATGGCATCAATAAGGATATAATCAATAAAAATAAATAAACCATGACTATTTTCCCTTTACTTTTAATAAAAATGGAATACTTCAATTGCCACAATTACAGAATTCGTACTAAAAACTATAAAAAAAATTAATATCTCAAAAATAAACTGAGATAGAGCTTTCAAACAAATTGCATTTAAAAGTACATCCCCACCCCCTATACGACGGTGTAAAAATTGAAACTGTGCGCTGTTTAGAAGTTTAAAAAATTGCAGTAGCGAGAATTGCAAAACCAAAATTTCATTTCAAATTTCAAAGTGTTGCCATTCGCAAAATGACGTATGTGTTACGCACAGATATGTTTGTCCTTTATAATATAGATAGAAACTGCACTTCTGAAATATATTATTTTATTTGTAGATCTTGCCGCTTTGTTCATGATAAAGGATGTCCGGGACACAAAATCCTATTTTTCTTATTTATAGATAATTCGCATAATGTTTTCACTGTTATGTAAAGAAAATGTGTAATTTTAACTTTTCTTATAGATTTTTAAATAAATTAATTATAAAGTTCATAATAAATTAATGAAAATGAATATTTTTCAGGAGTGACTTTTGTATTAGTTACCATATTTTCTCAATTCTCTCTCAAAATCAAAAAAAAAAAAAAAAAAAAAAAAAAAAAAAAAAAAAAAAAGACAATGTATTAGACATATAATACAAAAAGTTGTTCAATATTACATACTTATAACTTTTAAGGAATTTTAGATATATCTTTTTAAAGTTGAAAAGTCATGAAAAAATTTATTCTGAGATAAATGAAGATAAAGTTCCTGTCACAGGGCGGGTCGCGGGAGGGATCACAAGACAAAATATGTCATATCTTCAGAACTAATCATGATAAAAGCACATTATTTCTTAAAGGATTATAAATAATGTTACCTAAGTAACTACTTCGTAAATGACGCAACTTTCACTAGAGGTAAATACCGTTAAATGGAAAGTTATAATCTAAGATATAAACCAGTAATTTAAACATTACCATATATTATCAAGAAAAATTGTTGTGTTATTTAAAATTTAGATGAGTGATGTGTAATAACTTGTTCAAGAATCCATTCACTTAAACAACTCTATATTAGAATAAAAAGTCTCGGAGTAATGAAAGACAACTTGACTGAATTAATGTACCATGAAAAGAAGTTAAATACAGATTATATTTAATACAAAATATATAGATAATGGTGGAACGTAATCTATTAACATAATATTAGTTTGTATGATGTAATACTAAATATTATATTTGAGTCTTCTATTTCCAAAACTCGTTATGTAGAAAAAACTGAAATTTTACAGGTAACGAAAAATCTTCTTACGATCTAAAAATGTATTTTTATTTCGGTTTTGTATTTATTTATTTATTTTGATATTTTTACAAATTTATAAAACTCCGTTAAAAAAAAAAAAAAAAAAATCCAGATTTAGTATATATTTAAAAAAATATTGGACATAAAGTAATTTAAAACTGAATAATGCACAAAATGAATTTCGGAACCCTTTTATTTTGTTAAAATTTATTATATTTATTACATATCATACTTTAAATATACTAACAAACTCAAGTTACAAACGGCAGCATTTTACAAAATTATTTTATGTATTATCCCCCCCCCACACACACACACACAAAAATACCCCTGCTCTAGGTCAAAAAACTGTAAAAAGAAATTAACTTTTTAAAAAGTGTTGAATCCCTGAATCTTTTTCCTATTTAAAAGTTATGTCACCAGCTTCATCCGCAGCTATGGTGTTGAAAATATCATTTGGAACTGTTTGTGTTCTTAAATGTGTGCATATGGATAAAGTGTTTAACAATTTAGATTTCTTTTTTGACATAACTAGTTTCGGAACAGGACGAGTCAAGAATCCATTCACTGAAGCAACTCTATACAAAAATAAAAAGTCCCATAGCAATAATAGACAACTTGACTGATTTAATAAACCACGAAAAGCAGTTAAATACAGATTATAAATTGAATACATTTAATACAAGATAAATAGAGAATGGCAGAACAGAAAAGGTCAACGTGATATTCGTTTGTATGAAATAATATTGAATACTATATTTGAGTCGCTCATTTCCAAAACTCGCTATGACCAAAAACTGAAATTTTCAGGCAATTAAAAGAACTTTTTACAATCTAAAAATGTAGGAAATTTTTCGTTTTTATTTTTTTTATATTATTTTTTACAATTTCGTAAGATTACTTCCAGAAATATTACAGCTTTAGTTTATTTACAAAAAAAAAAAAAAAAAAAAAAAAAAAAGTATTTGACATAAAGTGTTTTGGAACTGAATAACGGACATAACTAATTTTCGAACATATTTTTTTTCAAAATTTATTATAATTTTGTTATTATGTCAATTTTTTTTATTTCAAAGCGTTCTGTAAAAATACTAACTGACTGAAGTTATAGAAAACAACATTTTACAAAATTAAATTATTATCCAAAAAATTAGTTGTTTATAAAGTGCTCAACACACGAAATATTTTCTTGTTTAAAAAGTATGTCACCAACATCATCCGTAGCTATGCCGCGGAATTCTTTGACTTTTGAAATGTGTGCGTATGGATAAAATGTTTAACATTTTACAAATATATATATAGGGTAATTCCACAGAAAGTCATCATTTTTCTTTGGGGGCGGGGATCAAATTTATAATATGCTTAATTTAAGGGTATGATTGGAAAACTTGATATTTATATATTCTTTAGAAAAATCGTGATAAAAAGGGAGTGTAAATTACTGTTTACAAAATAAGTTAAGTACTTTTATTGTCTTAGTAAAGTCATAATGTTACGTTAGTTACACAATAAAAGTTACGTCAGTTACACATGTAAATGCCATTTTTTTTTCATTTTTATTATTCAGAAATTAATTAAACAAGTTACTGTTGTAATTTGGCATTACTTAGTGTTATTGAGAACATTAAATAACTTTTTTTAACTGTATAGTTTTGATAATTTTTCCACTTCAGTGAAGGCACAAAAAATGTTTGTATATTTTATGTTACGTCAGTTATAGAATTTTGAATTGCAATTTTTGGGGCTCAAAGAGAGATTGAAATAATCTGCAGGTATTTGGGCATTAAGACCTTAGTAAGAAATATTTTAAATTGTAAAAATTTGTTCTCGCTTTATTAGTAAATTTTCTACATAGATTTGAAAACAAAATTATGTGATCAGATGTTGCGTCAGTTACGATGGAATTGCCCTATATATATAACATAACGAGTTTCGGAACTGCGCGAATCATTTATTATATATAAATGTATTAGGTTAAAGAGTTTTCGACTTTTCATCTACTCAGCTTTTATTTTTCTTTAAACAAACGAAATTCGATGAATTTTATTGCTATATTTAACTTATAATCGTCACTTATAATCTCTGCTGTTTTTGTTGCTTTCTTGTCCAGGAAGTGCCATGTCACTATCCTGGAAGAAATGTGACATTTCCTCAAGCGAGTGTAATCTCTTAAGAACCACAGCACAATTCCGATCGAAAATGGAAGGGTGTATCCCCCTGCTCAGTAACCCTCTTTCGTCTAATGAAGTTTATGCATAAGGACGCCTCACACTACGAAATGGGCATGACAGTCTGTGGCATCGATCTCTAAGAGTATCATAAACACATTTCTTAAACTTTCTTTAAAATTTATGGACATTACAATCACTCCGCACGAAATTCCTAAATGATTGTCAGTGCGGATTGATAGACAACTAACTTTTTTGAAGTATGTTTTATATTACGTAATAAATTTTCTAGCGGAGGATTTATGAAACTTTTTTCAAATGTATATGATTTCTTTCTATTATCTACAGGTAAAATCATTTTGATATTATTTCGCTGTTTGTCTATCTCAGTAAAAACTTTTCGGGCTCTTCTAATTTTTTTTTAATTTTTTTTAATTAATTAATTTTTTTTTAAATATATTTCTGACATATTTTTTCTCATTTGTAATTCTTGACACTTTATTCATAATTCTGCATTAAAAAATACAAAAAAAAAATTAATAAATTCAAGAAAAACCTTCACCGAATTAATTTTCCTAAATTAAGGATAAGTGCAAAATATTTCTACGAGTATTAGAAAAAAAGGTTCATAAGTAAGTATATTTCGTAAATGGCAAAATTTGAATTTGAATTAAATAGTGTGTAATGAAAATTTATACTAAGTTATAAACAATTAATTTAAAGATTGCCAGATCATATCAAGCTTTTTTAATGTGCTATTTAAAATTGAGACGAGTGATGTGTAATAACCTTTTCAAGATTCCATTCATTAACGCAACTCTATACTAGAATGCAAAGTTTCCGCTTAACCATTTAGGACAACTTGACCGGTTTAATGACCATGAAATGCAGTTTAATACACATTATAAATTGAAAACTTGTAAAGATGACAAAATATATAAAGAGTGATAGAACGGAAAACTTCAACATTATATTCGTTTAAATGAAATAATAAATATTATTTTCTTCTACATATTAACTTAGTAATTCATTTAATTAAATTTTGTTTTATTTTAAATAAAAATGTTTTACATAATTATGTATAATACAACTTGTAATACATTTGCTGATATTTGTGTAAATGTGCATAACATAACACTGTTTAACAAAATTAAAATTATGTCGTGTCACATGAACTTTGTTAGTGTTTTTGAATAAAATAGGTAGGGTGTCAGCAGTAAAAGTAAGAAGTTTTGAGATTTTGATCACCAAAAATTTTATTTGTTAAAGAAACATGATTTTAAAGTGAAAATAACGATTTTTCTGAAATATGTATAGGAAATGTACAAACAAACAAACAAAAATTACATACAAATGCACATGATAGACATGTACAGTTGTGGGAAAAAAAGTAAACACCCCCTACTAACTCAGCAACAAATTATCCTAGTATAAAATTACTGGTGCCAAGAAGATTGGAAATAAAGTTTTCTTTTAAATGACGTATATAAAATTTGCTTAGAGGGAGGGACATATGCATACCAAAACAAAACAAAACTTTGTTTTTTCTATAGCAAAACCCAATATTGACACCATAAATAAATTATACACACTTCAATTAGCTTAAATACGAATTTGCATGAAATTCATAAGATCAGTTTACGAGGAATTAATTATTTTAAAATGGGATTATTTTAGGGGCTGTATCCAAATTGAAGTTCGGTACTTAAATGTTGTTAAAAAGCTACAGATTGCCTAAGTCACTTCGATTAATGTACTTTTTCTTGCCAATATGAAAATTTCACTCATGTGCTTCGGCTATTGTTATATACCGCAAATACATCTATAATATTCATTTTATAATGCTTACAAGTGTTGAATTATCCGATTAAAATAAATATATATGTTTTCTGTAATTATAATAGTTTTCAAATATGTGAATGTGATTGAAAATTTATGTTTTTTTATAATGCTTTTTTCTCAGATTTTGAATTTATTTAACTCATTTTTTTTATGTATTGGCAGAAATCTAAATAATATCAGCCAATTCAAAATTTAGAATAAAAAATAGTATAAAGCAGTATAAGGAATCAATATATAAATCACCAGACAATTTGCTTTTTCGCCTGAAAATAATTCCCAATGCGATTAATAATGCCTTATTTTGAAAAAAAAAAAAAAAAAAAATCGAAGAGTGGGTGGGAGGGATTGATTGTTGTTAAATCTTTTCAGATATGTTTGCATGGTTTATGTGTAGATTTATTTGAAGAAAAAAAATTAAATCTACTTTAAACAGACACAGAATAACTTTTCATATTTTATTCTCATTTGAAATAGGGTTAATAATTATATGATTAAAGTTATTCTGCTGTTTCATTTGAAATTTTACAATTAACTCATTAATGCCGGTTGGCAAAAAACTTCCATTTCAAAGTGTCTTGTTCATTATATTGTGTATTTTTTTTTGCACAATACTTAAGATTGTCTAGAGAACTTATCTATCTGAAAGTCATAAAATAACTTTTAAAATGTTTTAAATTAGCCTGTGTACTCAAATAGATCTAAATTTCAAGCTATGGAAGAAAAAGTTTAATTATTTAAAACTCTTCATTAATGGGCTAAAAACTTTACATCGGTACTGTGAAGGTTGTTGTATAACTCTTGCCGTATAACTATTCTTGAGGTTAGAAGTAGTACATGTCTGAAACTGTGAGATAGAGCTAGGCCGGGTACACTAAGTACAGACATCGGGCATGAACAATAAGTTTTATTTTCAGTTTTTTAACACCAGGTTCCAATTACGCTAGCCACAGAGCGAGAAAATTCCTACCGCAAGCGGTCGGTGGCTGGAGAGAACAGCATAGTTTTTACATTTTATGTTGTCACTGCAAAAATCAAGAGAAGAGTTCTGAAATTACATTTTCTCCAAATGATCTAGCATTGGCAGGACTACATATACATTTTCGCTAATTACATATGCTATATGATGAGAATAAATTGAGTGGAGACATGTATTGTGAATCTGTTAATTATAAGGCAATGGAAGCGTCAAAACGGTAATAGGAATTATTTACCGCCAACTGATACGCAGAGAATTTATGGTGAGCGGGAACCACAAGGGAACATTCTACAGGGGGTTGCCAAGGGTTGCTGAATGTCTCATGTGATTGAAATGCGAAAAAACGAACGTTAATAAAATAAAATAAATTAAAGACAGACATTGATGAATAAATTAAAGACAGAGATGAAATGATTAATATTTTGCATCTGGAGTAACGGCCGGCAAATGTGTAGAAGTAAACTGTCTGACTAATTTCTGCATAGCGTCAAAAATAAGGCACTAGAATGAAATATGAAAGACGTTGTTGGAGGAAAAATGATATTATTTCTTTTCTTTTTAATGCATTGCGTTGCGGTTAAAAGATTAAAGGGAATGAGAATTGACTGCTCAATTTTATGAAAGGAAAAGAACGTTACACAATAAATTGAATACAAATGCAGACTGATATTTAAAGTTAAGAATTTAGAAAATATATAATTTTAAAGGGGAGGAAGGTGAAAACTATTAACATTAATATGTGAAGGTAGACACCTTCACAGATATCTCCCCAACAACCGAAAAGGAAAAACGTGTACCGCGGGAGAAAAAAAAATAAAGCATGTCGCCTCTCAAATGCATTACACATAAATAAATATGTAAATATTCTAGTGGAAACCTGGTGGCCATCCGTTCATAAAATACACAGAAATAGTAAATAGGTAAGGAACAAATAAATCATGTCTCATATAAAAAGCATGCCTATAAGCATGACGAACCAAGTTGGTACCAAAGAACTTGCAAAATATTAAGAATTTTATTTTTTTATGGACTGCAGTTCAACTTCTGGATTGCTGATTTCTTCAATTTCATTAACGTGTGCACACTGATAATATATTTTTTAAATTAATTCTAGAAGACTGTAATTTAATATTGCTTGAACTTTTTATTCAAGCTAGACCTATTGCCACAATTGCTACGAAAGTTGGTTATAATCCAACTTATGTGGATAGTTTGAGACAAGAACTGTATATAATGACAAAACAATACATGATATAGTAAATATTAAAAAAAAAAAACTGTACATTTTCAGCACTATTTGTGACATAGTTAAGTTTTAAAAAATGTGTAACTACCAAAAGGAGGAGAAGATGAGACTTACTTTTTTGTTGACAGTTGAATATTGTCATTGTTTTATTTTGTAAACAAATACTGTATGTGTATTACTAAGAGCGTACTTTAAGTAAAGTGAATTTTAAAATATATTATAGTCCTATATGGTATAAACAAGAGGTAGGAAAAACTATCCTTTACAAAAATGAAAAATGTACAATAAATTTAATGAAATTTAGCATGAATTGTACAACAGGCGACAAAGGACAAAGTGTGTGTGTGAATGCAGTCCTAAATAACATCGTTTGGTGCTCCGATTGGTATATACCAGTATAAAATCACATATGTCAATAAACAAAACATAAAAAGGACACCTGTGTACTGAGTGTTTAGAAATCATGAATAAGAGCTATCTTATCGCGTGAATTACCTTGAATAGACAAGGAAGGAATGAATGAAAAAAAACCCGTAAAGTTTAATCCTGTAAATTGCCATTAAAAATGGAACAAACGAAACTGCTTTTTTTATTAACCATTAAATTGAAATATCCCTTAAGTAAAAAGGACAAAAGATTCCAATCGCGTACCATATAATTATGAATAAAAGTTTTCTTTTTTTTACCTACATAAATGAAAAGCCTGTAACATAATTAAAAAAAAACGCTGGCAAAATAAATAAACGACATGTGTGTATATAAACGTGAAAAAGTTTAAATACTTCCGCTTCATTGTGAAAAAAAAATTTGTTAGACAAACAAAGACTCAATGAACAAACATGTAAGATTATCTCAATGAACCGAAGAAGTGTATGACAGTGACCTCAAGTGTGAAATTATCTCAATGAACGGAAGAAGTGTATCACAATGACCTCAAGTGAAAAATTATATCAATGATGCAAAATGTCTAAGTGTTTCGATGAACTAAGGCGTAAAAAAGAAATTTGTGAAAAATAGCCCCTCGTGTACACAAAGAATCGACAATGCAATGAACTAGTATAAAGTTTTCTCAATGAACAAAAATGTGATATGAACTACTGTGTGTTTTCTATGATATGATATCCTTCATGTTCACCAAGCACTAAACACAACGTACTAGTTGTAGAAAAAAAATGTACCGCAGAATATATCGTCAGCAAAGGGTTAATTTAAAATTTAATTGAAAGGGTTAATTTAAAAGTTATTGCTGCGTTAGCTGAAAGAAAAACGAGTATGTGCTTAATATGCACAAGAGTTAAATTGACAGGTTGCAAACCTGTACGTTAAAAAAAATCTAGGAGTTAGGCCTAAAAGAGAAAATGCTCCTTGTAAAATATAGAAAAATAAATGTTGTTTACCATTAAAACAAGTCATCTAAATCATGTCATATTAGTGTAAGAATTCCGCACGCGATAACCTGTGAGACTTGAACACACCAATTAAAAATTTTTAATGTGAAAATAATGCAATAGCTTTAGTTTTAATGAATTTTCGTGGATAGACGTTCTGAGATGAAGTGTACCTAACAAATCATATGACTTTTAATAATTTTCATAAAAAACAAAGTTTAAAAAATGTCATGTCACCTAGTTTGGTAAAATTATTGTGTGATATGCGTAAGTTAGCGTCGAGTCGCCCTCCGCGCGTAAACAATCAAAATTAACAGTATTATCAAAACAAGACCATATGAAGTGAAAATGTAAGTATGTGTTCACATGAAGAACCAGGTCAAACTTGAAATCATAATAAATATGTACATAAGATGAAAAAAAACTTTGATTAAGGCAAGTGTCAAACTATTCTAACTGCCCATAGCAAGATAGAGTGAAAAAAACGCGGACTGGTTCATAAAAACAGTACGACGATACACCATTACGATTTTACCAAAACAAAAAAATGAGCGTGAACAACGTTCACCGAGGGTCAAAGTAATGTAAAAGGTGTAAAACATATGGATCATGTAAGTAAACATATTCCATTTCTGACTAAGTTAGCGGCCGACCCACTCAATCAAAAATTGAAATATGCATATCAGACATAGGCTACTTCTAGAACATAGCGCAATGAAAAAGAACATAGAATAACATAGAAAATAATTATTTAAAATTTAACCTCACGAAATAAACAAACTCACATGTAAAAAGTAATGTGTGTGGGTATGCTAGTGCCAAGCATAGAAATGACAAATAACTGTCTAAAAAATATTTACGACCTATGTTATACATTTTTTTTTTCTGTGCAGTAGAAAAAGAAATCAAGAGGACAAAACATTGTTCTTTGTATTGTATTATTTTTAGAGATGATGACTTGAGCTATATTTAAAATGACCAAAGCCAATTTACGCCAGGGTAATTAATTTAATAGAAAATACAAAAAAAAATATTTGCATAAAATCTGTACATACTGGAATATGACAGACTTATATAAACCGAGAAGTGTAATGTGTAATGTATGTACTTTCTGTTAATGTAGTAATAAACTACTGAAAAAGTTTAAGCAAGAGGGAATAAATGTTAATATCGGTCCCTTCCTTCTTTTTTTTAAATTAAATCTAACTTGTGAATTCATTACTAGAAACTTTCTAAGACATGTACTTATGATAATTTAGAGTAATTAAATTTCCATGTCTTATCTTATATGGATTATTGATAAAAACATATATAATATACAAACATAAAAATATGAAACTGTATATATAACAAGAAATTACCTGTATGAAACTATCAAATCTAAGTATATTAAGAACAACAAGTGGAAATTAAACATAAAAAACAATCCAGTATCGATTTAAACTTACACATCTTTCTTTTACTTTCGTACAAAACATTACATTAAGTTCCGTGCAAAACTCTTTTATTTTTAACAATGTGCCCTCTTTTTTGTGATCTAATTAAATTTTCCCTAAAATTGTGAAAGGCTGATTGATTACAACATAATTGATAAAATTTAGAAGCTACTCAAACCAAAACAAAAGAATGCCTGTGATCATAACAGAGAAAATTTTAAATAAGATGCAAAGTGACATAAACATGTTACAGACACATAATGTCCGAAAAAAAATGCGGACCAGCGCATGTATGTCCAAAATTAAGCACAACAAACGAAAAAAGACATATCGTCAATCCAAAGCCATAAGAAAATCTGAATTGCGCCAATGTGTCACATTGCACGATATTTATTATGTCTTAATTATGAATCTAAAAGGCACAAAAAAAATCTTTTAAAAACAGTATTTTTATACCAATAAAAAAATTTTCAACCAACTCAAATTCTTTACTGAATGTCAACAGTTAACCTGGACTTACTAAAATATCAGCATGCTAATAATAAAAACTTTACACTTAATTCTTAATGAGAAACTTATCATGCAAAAATATATTTATATCAAAAGGCAACAATGATCCAGTCATGAAAATTTTCGTTTATTTTATTCAATGCAATGTTTTAATACACATAAATAAATCATCATTATTTTAAATATTATTATCTTTTAAAGATCTATATAAGTAGGAGAAAAGCTTTTAAAACCAACAGCTATCTACTCTGTATTATTTAGTAAACAACTTAAAATTATAATTCTACATTTACATAGATGCAATAAAATTACAAGGAAATTTTAAAACTTTTTTTTTTTTTAACAGCATGTAAATAAGTCTAATAAAATTAACCTATGTTATAAAATACTATGCTTTTTAAAACGCATAAAATGTATCTAAATAAACTTTAATATTTTATTATATATCCGTCAAAAATTTAGCCAGCAGAAAATTTATTTAAAAAATGGCTTAATTTTACGAGAGAAAACTAAATGTACCAGCCAACAGAATAAACTTACCGTGAAGGTATTATTGAATGCTTCCCTCTGAAAACAAAAAGAATCACATATTTTGATGAGACGAGAGGTGCGAAACTATTTTATTATTAGTATTATTATTCCTTTTTTTTACCTATTGGAATATGTGATTTCTGCTCTGCACTAATGAGAGTCTGGATAAACACCAAAAGAATTTCAACTCCACATTCTGTAAAATAATAAAAATATAAAGTTAAGTTTTTATATGAAAAAAAAAAAAAAAAAAAAAAAAAAAAAAACTAAAACCTTAGGCTAGTAAATGTAAAACGTATTCACTGTTTTTATGTTGACCTGGTTATTAATATTTGCATCATCACTAGGAAGAAAAATATTCATTTCTGGACAATGTAAAAGGCCACGTTTTTAACACTACTATAATTTTAGTGTATTAAAAGGTCATTTCCTTTTATATATATATAAATATGCAGGCCAGCAAAGTTTTCGCTTTCAGTTAGTCATTTTCACGATGACCTTAAGGAACATAAAAGCAGTCTGAGCAGACATCTGATTACAAGGATAGTTGAACTTTTGTTATAAACAGGTCGCGTCATTCCAAGCAGGCGAGAAACATCATCCAGCCTTTCTAACGAGGAGGCATATACTTCATGATCGAACTAATGTGGGACTGTGAATCACCATTAGCGCAGATGCGCGTTGAGCTCTTTTTTACTGCCGGGAGAAAAAGAAATAAGTTTGCGGAAAAGGTTGACGGTATACAGCGGGATGTTGTGCGTGCAGTTATCCGGACGAACTCAACTTTTAGCCGACGCAGTAAAGGAACAGATCTCAGGACGGCTAGCTGATCGCAAAGTGGACAGATGCAGGGCAGCGTAAGTTGAATGAGATACATCGGCAAACTGTTGCATCTTTTGTGACTAGGAATCCTTTAATTTTCGCATGTGTGTTCGGTGGAGTGCTGGGTTTTCTTTTTCTTTTGTAGAAAGAGCGCCGAGCGTAGAATGTGGTTCCTTTTTTTAAAAATTATTCCATAATTTTGAAATATGACCCCTAAAGTTAAAAATATTCGTCAGAGTTTATAAGATGAGCGAAAAAGGTCAGTACTTTTGAAGTAAATTTTAGCGTTGTTTTTCGCTATGGGCTCTGGTACATGATGATAATAGAAAGCTGGGAAAAGTCTGGTTTCTTCTTGAAATATCAAAAGGGATATTTCCGTTCGAACACAAACATAGCATTAGATATTGTAGAAAAATATCAGCCGCTCTCCCCTCTCCAGCAATCTCGGTGTGCCTGGATTGGCACCAAATTTTTGTGAAGGTTATTCTGTTGCCGTATAACTGTTCTTGAGGTTGGAAATAATACATGTCTGATACTGTGAGATGAAGCTAGGCCGTGTACACTAAGTACAGACATCATGCATGAACATGGAACAAGAAGTTTTATTTTAGCTTTTTAACACCAGGCTCTAATTACACAGATCACAGAGTGAGAAAATTCCGACCGCAAGCGGACGGTGGCTGGAGATGAGAGCATAGTTTTTATATTTTATGTTGCCAGTACAACAGTCAAGAGAGGAGTGCTGAAATTACATTTTCTCCAAATGATCGAGTATTGGCAGGGCTACACATATATTTTCGCCAATTACATATGCTATATGCCGAGAATAAATTGAGTGGAGGCATGTGTTGTGAATCTGTTAATTATAAGAAAATGGGAGACATCAAAACCGTAATATGAATTATTTACCGCCAAATGATACGCGGAGAATTTACGGTGAGTGGAAACCACAAGGGAACATTCTACAGGGGTTGCCAAATACCTCATGGGACTGAAACGCAAAAAAAAAAAAAAAGCGAATGTTAATAAAATAAAATAAATTACAGACAGAGTACCAATAATGAAATGACTAATATTTTGCATCTGGAGTAATGGCCGGCAAAATTGTACAAGTAAAGTGTCTGACTAATTTCTGTATAGCATCAAAAATAAGGCACTAGAATGGAATCTGAAAGACGTTGTTAGGCAGAAAAAGGATATTATTTCTTTTCTTTTTTATGCAGTGCGCTGCGGTTAAAAGATTAAAGAGAATGAGAATTGACTGCTTAATTTTATGAAAGGAAAAGACCGTTACACAATAAATTGAATCCAACTGCAGACTGATAATTAAAGTTAAGAATTTAGAAAAGACATAATTTTAAAGTGGGGAAAAGGGGAAACCATTAACATTAATATGTGAAGGTAGACACCTTCACAGATACTTATTTCTGAAGATTACAATTTTTGGTTGATATACAAACTTTAGTAAATGACAAAAATATCATTTTTAAATAACAATAAAATACTTTCGTGGGAATATTTTGTATAACAGATATTCAGTACAATACAGGGAACAATTCAACAAGACTTGAGTAAAATAAATAATGAGTATAAATATCTCAATGGCATCATTATGAATATAATAATGGTTTAAACGATGTAAAAGCTTTTTGACCTAAGTTTTGTAGATATCAAATACTAGAATTAGAATAATCATTTGCCGTAATTACATCGGCACTTGTTTAAAAACATATCTATATTTCACGTGTTTTTTCAATCATTAAAATGAATAATTTCTTTTTTACACTACCAATTAAGCTTCGCTGTCTGAAATTTCATACTAATACGATCATCACAGTTTCTTTCAGTAAAACTAAACACAACCAAACGCAAACATGTATACAACAGTTGCAAGATCTTGCTACAAAAATTTTAAAATACTGACATCTATCTAAATAAAAAAATATTATTACGCCAAATAAGATAAAAATATTTCATACGATAGAACTTTAACAGAAGAGGAGCAGGAAATTATGGGTAGATTAGTACACAAATAATGAGAATACAAAAAAAATTCCTTCCCAATAAGACACATATTTTGTTTAAATTTAAAAGAGAGGATTTGTTAATATGATGTATAGAAACCATTTTTATCAAGAATTTCTTGAAATCTCCATATCAGTGATTCAATGAGACTGTTAGATATATCAGGATCTCTTTTGATAATTTGCATAGCACATGAACGTAGAAAGCATTCAGGATAACATAAGATCGCGAGGTACTGAAATAAGTTTTACGCTTTGTTTACATCGTAAGACAGATTTACGCTCTATGTTGATCTTAAGTAAGACATCGTAAACCAGCCCAAATGCTTCAAAAACACGAGTAAAATACATATATTTTTTCAAATTGTACTTTTCTGCACGTCATAGACGGGCCCTTAAACATGCATTTTGAAGTTTTTTAGCATAACTTGAAAACTGTGTGGAAGAAAAATTGAAATTTTGTATTTGCATACAGCAGGACATAATAAATGTAAATCCATAAATAAAAATGTAGGTTGCAATTCATATTTTTTTCGAATAGTAATTTCCAAATTCCTAATTCATATTATAAAATTTTCAATATTAAAAATTCAATGTAGTTATGTTTGGGTTATTTAGTACTATAACTACACAAAAAATTATAAGGATTTTAATTTCAGGAGATATTAATAAAAATATGAAAATGTAAATTAGCATTAGAAGTTCTAGATTTTGAATGTTTATAATTCAAAGACTTATTATCCAAATGACATGAAATTTCATTTCTAAGCACAGCTTGAAACGAAGATTTAAAATACCTTGTCAAAATTGGATGTTGTCATTGAAAAAAAAACATAGTTTTGGCTGGTTTCGATTTGTAGATGGCCCCTAAGCAAATTTTATGTGCATCATTTAAGAGAAGACATAATTTCCAATTTTTGGTACCAGCAACTTTCTTCAACGATTATTTATTTCAGTGTTAGTGGGGGAAGTTTACATTTTTTTCCTCAACTCTACATACAAAACAGTCTACAGAAAAAAATCACTAAACAAATGTAACAGAGTATAAGTTATAAGTATTACGGCAATGTAATTAAACTTTAGTAAATAAGATCAGCGTCTCTAGTTTTCAAAAATGAAGAACAACATCCAAGCCCAAATTGCAACAATATTTAACACCCAAGGAAAATTCGAAACTGTACGTAGCACAATTATATAATTATTTTCTCAGAAACATATTAATATTAACACTTCACCCTTAATGAATGATGTTTAGGAATGAAATATCTAAATAAACATCGTATTTAATAAATATAATCAAAAATAATATATTGAAAACGCAATAACACTGTTCTTCTTGTACGTTTGTGTATTTACGAATTTTTATTTGTTGATTAAAAGCAATTGATGGCAATGTTTTCACGCGAATATTATATTTTTATTTTCGTTATACGTAGTTTTTCTTTTGAAGTGAACTGTCCTAATAAAGATGCTTAAAATTTAAAATTTCTTCTTTTCTTTCATTTAGAAAAATACAGTTTCAGTATTTTTGCACACTTCAAAATTTTTTCAACATTATTATTCTGCACTCAGAAAAAAAATGTTACATTGAACACAATATGGATGCTGTGCACAGTATCCTCTAGTTGGCGATCACCATTGCACCAAATAGCTACTATATTATTTTTGGGGATAAAACGGAAGAGTGAAGACGCCAAATTGGAAAGGTGTCCTTTAATTTTTTGGGCGGCACTCTCAGTGATGCTACTGAATGATTGAAGATTTTCTGTGTAACTTATCAATTTGTGATTTTATTTTATTCAGAAATCATTCCCATTAATAAATATATATATTTATTAATATATATCTATTAGTTTTTATTTACCCAGTAAAAGACTATGGCCGATACCGACTTAACTCAACTTTTGTTACCAAAACAATTTCGAAAAATAAAACGGCTTAGAATTCGTTTTCTAGACTTTGCAAGGCAGTTATAATACTGTGTTATAAAACTAATAATTTTTAATAAGTCACTATAACCCATAGTTTAATTTAGTTCAATAACTGCTCAAACACAATTTCTAAATATTGAGACGCATACTAAAAAAAGAAAAAAAAAATGTTACATTATGGAGTTTATGGAACGATTTGCGATATTAGTGTTTTACAACGAATCTGCTGCTAATACTATATACATTTGGTTATAGTTTTCTTTTGGTGTTTCGTTGAATTTCTAATTTTAGTAAAAAGCCAATAACAAACCTCTGTGCACGATAGAGGAGTTAGAATTCATGATATTTTTAAAATTCTTCTCTTTCCAAAATGATCTAGTTTAAATAATGTTTTAACACTGAGATAGTAATAGAATTATCTTATGCATTATTCATTTCATGCTTAAACAAAATATCTGAAAATGTTCCTGCGTAAAAAAAAAAACAGCAAAAAAAAAAAAAAATCAAACAACAACAACAACAAAAAAAAAAAACTTCAGAATGATACAGCATGTTATGAAGAATATGTTATGCAAATTCAAGCCTAAAATCCATCACTTACAGAATACCGGTATAGTTTATAGTATTCCTTGCAAAGATTGTGACTCTGTTTATGCTGTGATGCTTGATAATCATACAAAATCCGCTTAGTAGAGCATAAACGCTCTTACAAATCAGACAAACTACAATAAAAACTTTTTTATTTAATAGATACCGATGATATCAAACATTTCGGAAATATCAATATAAATAAATTTAACTTCAGTAATTATAAAAGTAGAATTTGTCCAGGGGGTTTGTTTACAGCATTACAGTAAACTCCCCAAAACAATGAACGTACAATTCCACCACAATATGCGGTCCTACTGTAACGTATATTTCTCAGCGATTTATTATTGAAAATGTTATTTTTGAACATGAACATGTGTAAAAATCATCTTTCGTAAGTGAAAATGATATAGACTATATCAATTTTTTTTTTATCCTTTACTTCACTTTATTGTGATAAGTCATATAAATTATCCTTCTATATATATATAAAAAAAAAGTTTTGATTTTGAAATGGACCAATGAAAATCTGAGTAGATATTCCCGGCAGATCGGCATGCAATTTGAATGCTTAAGCATGGCCTTTCTTCGTTAATATTAAAAAAAAACTGTTGCATACAAAAATATGAAAATCGGTAGTATTATAGAGAAATGTTTGATAAACACGTTGATAAGACAGTTTTCGAATCGAAGAATTATTTGAAGAGATATTTAATGCCAAAGTTGGACAAAATCGTTCCATTAAACATTTTTATAGGAGAAAAAACTGTAAATAGGAATTTAATCATTTTTAGATCATTTTATGCGTCTGAATTTCCCGGTGTGCAGACCGCATTTAGTTTTTTAATTTGACTCATTTTTTGAGGTTTTATTTCTATTTAAAAATTCAAATTTTCATCATTTCGAGAGATATTTTTTACATATTTAGAAAATTGTATTAATTTAAACTTTTGCCAACTGTATAAACAGCGCAAACAATAATGTTTGCTTCAAACTGAAAATTTATTTTACACGTGACTATTATAAACAGGAAATATAAAAAGCAGGGACTCATTAAAAATTACGTCATAAAAACTATATTTACACATGAATTTTAAAAGAGAAAGAATATTGTAAAATAATATATTCATTAACATGCGTTAGAAGTCTTAAATAGGAGAATTTACGTCACATTTACGTCACATTACACTTATTACGTAAAATGAACAAAAAATAATATTGCAAAACAGTTTAAATTTAAAAATTGTGCAAGACATTTATTTGATATTTTAAGATGATCATAATATTTCCTTTCTAACAAAAGTATTTTTACGTCAATATTAAAAAGATAAAGAAAAGTTTTGGTGAAAATTACGTCAGATTATAATTGTCAGATTCAAATTATAATTCAATCTTCCGAAATCTTTTTAAAGCCGATCAAATTAGCGTGCTGTTAGAGTCTGCGGTGTCGGAATGGGGGTTGACGAGCATAGCTCGTAGGGCCTGTGCCCCCTAGTTTCGTAAAAAAAAAAAAAAAAAAAAAAAAAAAAAAATATATATATATATATACTTAAAGGTGTTTTTATAAAAATATATCTTGATATCAATTTTAGTCTCTTGTTTATTGAATGGTAATTTATAAGCTGTATCAAGAGTAGGAGAAAGTGATTTTAAGAGAGGTAAGACCGTAAAGACGTTATCAGGTTATCAAAAGTTATTAACTATCGAATCAATTGAAATTCTATGTCTAACTAATACGTATAATGCTACATTATCATACACTATTTCCAAGATTTGGCATAAATTACAAGAAATAACTTGGACAGTGAACACCTTGCCTTCTTCAGTTGGAATATGGAAAGTCCAGGCAATATGACCTTCCCCTCATTTTCAGTTTTAATTTTGGAATGGCCCATTCAGTATAAACGGATGAACTAGAGATAAGGCTTTTAAATTTTATTACCTGGACGATGATCACGTCAGATGTTTGAATGTACTTCGTTTTAATGTTTCAGTTGAACCAAATATATATATTTTATTAAAAGCAACTGTAAATAATTTTAAACAATATTTCTTTATGTTTAGGAAAGAACTTTATATGAAGAGATTTGGTTTTCAATTTATATTTGTATTGATGAGGATCCTGTATAAAGCTTGAAACCTCTACACTAATTTATTTTATTTTGAAATATTCATGTGTTTTTTAGTTTTTTAAATATCTGTCATTAAATGTCTTCTTTTTTCTAATTTGAAATTCTGATTCAGATGTAATATGTTTGGTTATTTGAAAGTATAATATAAAAGTTCAGTTTGAAAATCCCATATAATATTAGTTATGTCTGCAAACTGCAATTAATTTATCATTATGTTTATTTATTATTTTAATAATTTATCATTTACAGAATGAATGTTTTCTCTTATAATTACGTTTTTTATGTACAAAGTTTCATTTTTGACCCAAAATATCTGTTTTTATTGACTTTTATTAGTTATTCTGAAAACCAAAAGGACTGATTTAAATTATTACAAAGCCAACAAAATGACAAATTACAACGACAATTTGGAAAATGATTTTTTCAAAGACTAAAATTTAAGACATAAAAAATCGCACGGAGTTGATCCTACATTACGTACGCCATGGATTAAACGATATCATTTCTGGACCCACCATGAACAAATTTTAAAAGAAATTTCAGTTCTACAATTTTCGGTACTGTAAATTTTTAAACTTCTACGGAGCTGGTCATACATTACGTACGCCATGAATTAAATATTAATAGTGTTTTTACACGTAAAAATTGTAACAAGAAAAATTGCCTGCGACTCGTCAGATTTCCTATGAAACTTACGTAATAGCCAAGCATTTCATTGACTGTTCGGGAAAAGTCTTTTCTATCATCAGATTTCCAAAAAATCTCACGACCAATTTTAAATAAAATTTCATTCTTAAACTTCTAAACATCCGAAAATATTACTTTTTATACCGTCGGATAGAGAAAACAAAATTTACTTTTAAATGCAATTTGTTTGAAAGCTGTATCTCAATTTGTTTTTGATTTATTAATTTTTTTTGTAGTTTTTATTACTTTTTTGTCATACTGGCAACACTCTGTTGTCCATCGTTGTTGAAACCAAAGGGAAATACAGATTACTGTATATACCATTCAGATATCGAATAAATTGCGGTTTAAACCAATGAAAACGTTCATATATGTTTATGATTTCCTACCCTGACGAGAACAATAACCATTTTTCCAAATGGTTAATAAAGTGCGTTCATAGAGAACCTACAAAATTCAACAATAAGCAGTTTTTAAAAGCCATACATTAACTTTTATTTTTTAAAACTATTTGTTTTTACTTTATTAATTTTCTGAAACACTGTATGAAAATATAAATGAAATATAAATGCAGTGAAGTAGATTGAAATGTAAAGGGAAAATATTCAATAAATCATTCGGTTATTTGATGAATTGTGCTTTTTATTAAAAAACAGTTTAGAAAGCAAATATTTAAAAGTAATATCCTTCATGAAAATGATTTATTGAGACATAATAAATTGAATATTCTTTCAATATGTCAGATTTCTTAGAGAAAATTTATCATTTGCATAATATATAATTTTAAAATTTTAACTATTTTAAAATAAAAATGTCACCTTTATCTTTTGTATGGAAATCCTATTTGTGAAGATTATAGTTTCAGTTGCTCCCACATAATTTTAAATTTATTTACATGTATACTTTTTTAATTTATTTTATCAGGTTTTGAAAACTATTTAAAGGTATATAAGGTAATATAATTACAGAGTTGCATGTAAATTCTGCTTTTTCAAAATTAAAATTTTCAGATATAAGAATTTCATATAGATTTTTTAGAGCCTTGCGATTAAATACACGGCTGGGAGGTAGGTTTATCAGATAAAGGAAAGAAATAACGAATAACAATTTTTTAAGATTGATCTATTCCAAGGCGCATTATGAAAAAAGAAGTACCGTTGATAAGTTTGGTTTCAATTTTTTTTTATCTTATTTAGCAACGAATCTCACTTGCTTAAGTCCGACCTGCATAAAACTGTAAAGAAACAAACAAACAAACAAACAACAACAGCAACAACAACAACTACTACTTCTACCAGGACAACAACAAAAAAGCTGGAGATTTTAAAACTATAAGCTTTGTAAAGTTATGTAATCGCTTCTACAACCGATATCACATTTTTACAAGCGTTGTTTAAAGTGGATTTAATTTGTTTTCCGTAATTTGACTCTTGGCGAAAATTATTAACGTTTGATTTTTAAAGTTTGCCTCCGCATTTATATAACTCATTATATATGTAAAACTAACTATATAAACTCCTATAACTACTTTTATAAACTCGTACACATCAAACCACATTGGTGCTAACATGTTTGTGTTTGACACAACATTAATTGAAATGACATAGCCGAACTGTAGCCTAATTTACTATGAAAGTAAGTAAAAATCTTTTGATGACTTCTGTAAAAATAAATTTGATATTAAATAGCTATATCGGCGGAATAAAAAAACTAAATACATTTCAAAATTAAGCTTAATCAACACTTCTTTACTATTTACTAGTTGACTCACTCGGCCGGCGACGCCCCGGTCCGTGATAATGTTCTTAAATGAACCAAGAATTTCTATGATTTTATATCTTTAAGTTGATTTAGTTATTTAAGATGATTAAGTTGATTTAAGTTGATTTAAGTTGATACGTACCCGCTGACTGTGGGAAAAATCGGTTAATAATAATAATAAAAAAAAAAAAAAAAAAAAAAAAAAAACGATATTTAGAGGTTTTAAAGCTCGAAATAACTGCAACGGGAAAAGGTGTGTTTGTGTGTGAGTGGGGGGAGGGGGGGGGGTGGCGATATGTTTTCAATGGCTGCGTAACTTTGAGTAAAATATTATTATTTAACTATAAAAATCACGGTTATGCACATAACTATTTTTTTTTTTTTTTTTTTTGCATCGAAATCTTGAGTGATTTTTTTTAAAATTAGAATAAGTTCCATCACTCGTAAAACCAACAATACGATATTCGAACAATAATCAAAACATGCGTAATATTCATCCTGTGGCAAAAAACCTAACCGTAACATAATTGTAACGTACAGAATAAGAAGGCAAAGCTTTGGAAACTTATCTAACCGAAACAGTGCAAACATCTCTTCTGGGAAACACACTCAAAAGAGAAATCCAATCATAGGCATACTGCAATGCATCCGAAAATTCGTCAAATTTTTTATGTAGTAAATTTAAGATAACAGCTTAGCGCCAATGCAGTATTGTATGATCTTTGACCTCCAGAAAGAGGATTTGACTCCTTCCTTGCAGGGAAAGGGGCGTAGTGCTTAGCAGAATTAACCACACCATTACTCCAGATTTTCATAATTATCTCTATTGGCGATCACGCCACATCGCGCCCAGTGAACTCCGTTTTATCTTTCGTCCCTGTATGCGACTTCTACTGATTAGCTGTTTGCACTATTTCGCTGACATTCGGTGATTTACGTTACGCCTATTGAAGTATCCCTTCACCACAGTTCCTTTTCATTGACCTAATTGCATCCTAAATTCAACGTAACCGTAAGCTACACGTAACATAAATATAACCTAAATGCAACCTAATCATAACCTAACTGTTACTTAACCCTAACAGTAACCTAATTGTATCCTAACTCGACAAAATTTTACATATATTTAATTTCAAATCATACTGTTGGGTAGTTTTTGCGCTGTTACATGCGGACGGACTGATAGACAAGCGGATGGACCAGACGACGACTATAGGTACTACGTATTTGTATAATTACGCACCTATAAAGCTACCTATTGAAGGCGTCCAGAAAGAAACAAGTTCGGAACATCTCGGTATATTTTCATAGACCAGGACACCAGACCCCCAAACCACCCTCGTTGAAATGTCGATTATATACAGGGTGTTCCAGAAGCATTGACATCGTCCTTTATTCCTTAAATATTGATCGCAGACATATAATATAAATTACCTAGTTACGTAAAAAAAGGTACGGAATTTTATGAAATCGATTAAAATTTTCAGAGGACTAAATTTGAGGAAATACAGAATTTAAATTATTATACTACTTCCGTAAAAAAAAAAAAAAAAAAAGTCAAACTGTAAAATTTGCCCCGTACACCAATAAGGTCATGTACAATGTTTCAGCATTTTATCATAAAAAATTCCTAGAGATATGTTTAAACAAAGTTGTTTTTGTTGGTGGTGGTGGAGTAGGGGATAATCATAAATTTGTACTCAAGAAAACACTAAAATTATTGGTATTAATGTATGCACGATACCCGAAACACGATCATCCGACATGATTTTTCCCTTTGCGAATTCAAACCCAGACACGGAAAAGTGGTATAAGTGAGTATTTATATATTTGCCTATCTCTCCGACTTTTTATTATAAATTACTTAAATTTTGTACATGATCTTATTAGTGGATAGGGCACACTTCATTCATTATTAGGAAAATCTTTGTACTGGAGCCGCATAAAAATATAAATTTTGTATTTCTACAAATTTAATCTCCTGAAAATTTTAATAGATTTCATAAAATTCTGTACCATTTTTACGTAACTTTGTAGTCTAGAATGTATGTCTATGATCATATTTAATGAGTAAAAGAAGAGGTCAATGTTTTTTGGGCACCATGTCTATCTGTCTATCTATATGTACAGAAATATATGTCAAAAATATAAAGGCAGGTATAGGGGAACTAAATAAGGAGATTTCGTATAGGAACGCTGGTGTGCGGAAATATAGTGTTAAGATTCTAGCAGGCGTTGTTGAATGCAGTGGATGAATGATCTTCTTTGGCTTGAATCGTCATTTCCCACACGGATATCGAGAAATATGTATTATTACCCACATGCGGAGCTTGCTGACATGCATTTCATATATGGGATTACGCAAAGACATGGATTGGCTGCTCAAAGGACTTCGATTAACGATTCCTGAGTAGGATTCTGCGGGATCCCCATACGTTTGGGCGTGTTAAGTAGGAGTTGTGCGCAAGTGAATCGTTTTATGCTTCCAGGTGTGATAAGGGCACTGCAAGATATCGTAGAATTCCTGCAGTGGAAAAAGTAGTATTACGCACAATAGAGGATAGCACAGTAGAAGAGCTCAAAAGCTGTTGGACTTGCATTGTGTGTGAGCCATTTCCTTGTGCAGCCCCATAAATGAAATGCATATCGGCAAGCTCCACATTGGTATAACGATGCATGTTGCTCAAAATCGGTGAGGAAAAGGCAATTCAAGCCAGCAAACCCCTTCCATCCACCGAACTTAACAGCGCCCTCTACTGCCTCAACGCTGCATTTCTGCACCCACATTCCTATACGAAATCTGATTATTTAGGTCCCCTCTACCTGCCTTTATATTTTTGACATATATTTCTGGACCACCTTGTATATAAATCTGATTTTTGTCATGCTGTAACACTCGTATTTATGAACCGATTTGGATGTGATTTAGCATATGTACAGGATCTGCCATGATCTCGACCGCGTTTTTTGGACTGCTTCATCCCGTCATCTTGTTTCAGAATAACGGCATGAAATAAACAAAATACAAAATAATTAGAAATTCCTTTAAGTGTTTGGCCTCGATACAAGGATTCCGGAGGATTTTTTATTTCGCCTCTATCTTGAAAAATGGCTGAAAAACAGCAGTTTGAATTTCTGCTGTGATAGTCATTTTAAAACAAGACAACATATTGTCATGCAGCAGCAATTGTATTTATGAACTAATTTGGATATTATTGAGCATCTTTATGGGACATTCCAAGATCTCGATCAATTTCGTTTCCTAGCTTTAAACACCCTTTTGTTTCAAAATTAGCAAAATTCTTAAAAAGAAGGTATTAGGAAAATACCTTTTCCTTACGATACTGGGCAGAAGGATTTATTTTAATCTAATTTCCCAACAATTTGAAATTTATTTTAAGTAATAGGCCACTTTCGATGTTGCCGTCCTTTCTCCCTCCTGTAAAAATTAGAACAAAATCCGTTAAGGTCTTTATATTATGCTAGACGAAAGGAATTTAATATTTGGTATAGTATATGTAGGGCCCCAAATTATATTGTACCATGTATTATTCTCTTCATCTTCATTTCGCTCATACAGGGTGTCCACTCTCAACGGTGTTCATTGGCTATTTCCTAAACCGTTAGTCATAGACATATAGTTCCAATTGCAAAAATGTTTTAAATGAGGTAAAGAAATATTTTAAAAGCGATTTGGGTCAATAGAAGCATTTCTTTAAAAAATACGAAATTTAAAATTTTATATGGTCCCCCGATTCTATCAGTTATATTTAGTAAAATTTTTCTGTTACACTGACAAGTAAGAGAAAAAAAAAGTTCCATTCGTATAACAATAAAATTGACCGAGTTATGAATTTTTAAAAATGCAAGACTTAAACCACTCTTCTGCACCTGAACGCAAATAATTCCGACCATGCTTTGAGGTGTCATATACCAAGTGCTTAAAGTATTCGAAGAAGTTATTCCATCTGTGTCTGCGCTTTGAAAGAAACCGTTGAAGTATTACGATAGAGCTAACTTTTATTAAGTTTCGGATTTCTAAAATAATTGTATTTTAAGATATGTTTTATTTTGTAAGGATTTGAGACTTTCTTTTCATGATATCTTTAACAAAAGTTATGTTATTTTTATAAGTTTTTATTTAACTTCAACAATCGTATGTATGTGTTTTCCAATTAAAAATTTGTACTCGAACTTTAACTCACTTTCAAATATCCGATCGAGATTAAATTTTACATACTGGCGTAAATCAGATGACAATTTAATATTCGTATGATTTTCTGTGGTAATCATTTATGCTTATTTTACAGGATAACACAAAACATTTCGGATAGATTACCGCCAAGAAGTTTTTTTAGGTTAGATATCAAAAGACTACAATGGGTGTGTTTTTTTAACTTTTATGTATTTTTTAGCATTGAATCCGAAAATTACCTTAATTTTTAACCATCATGTCAGGATTTTTCGCAAATCATGAATTGTCAAAGCTAAAAAATAACAAAAATAGGATACTGTAAAATAGAGGAGATGGCTATGTTTTTCAACTGTTGATAATTGATTTTTATGCAGTACTTTTTAGCGCTGAATCTGAAAATGACCTTCAATTCCCATCACGTTAGAATTTTTTTTTTCAAATCGTAAATGTCAAAGTTAAAATATAGCGAAAATCTGATACTATAAAACAGATGTAAAATTTTATTTATTTATTTTTGTTTTACTTAATTCATTAATTTATTCAATTTTTTGACTTACACTAGGATTTTTACAGCTAAACAACTAAGGGGTCCGATGAGGTGGGGGAGGAGGTTAAATTTTAACTTTGACCTTTTAAGTGTGAAATTTATAAATTGCGAAAAATCGTGACGTGATTGTTAAAAATGAACGTCATTTTCAATTAAGCGCTAAAAAAAATACAAAGAATCATTTATCAAACGTTAAAAACACAACAATCACATCGATTTCATAGCATCAAATTTTCGCTATTTTTTTTTTATTTTTTAAACTTTGAAATTTACGATTTTCAAAAATTCTTTACGTGATGGTAAAAAAATGAAGGTCAATTTCGGATTCAGCGGTACAGAATACATAAGAATCAATTATAAAAAGCTAAAAAAACATGACATAATCCAATTTTCGCAAGCTAGTGTAATCTAATACCATTTTATAATATGCATCATTTTGTATAGAATTCAGGCTGTTAGTTTTTGATTTAACAAAAATTCTGTTTTTGTTTCTTGTTTTATGTTTATTACAAATCGTATATTTTGCATTAATATCAGAATGACTAAAGATTTTAATATGCCTGATATGTCAATTTATTTAATATGTCTGACAAAATTATATTTCCACTAAATTTGTGAATGACCCCTAATTTGCAGTAAAAAATATCCTCGAACTTTAAACAGCTATTAATCGGATAATTTTAAAATTTTAATCGTAGAATAACTGGACTTTTTTTTTGTCTTACCTGTCAGTGTAACAGGAAAATTTTACTAAATATAACTTATAGGACCGGGGGACCGTATAAAAATTTAAATTTCGTAATTTTTTAAGAAATGTTTTTACTGACCCAAATCGCTCCTAGTATACTTCTTTACCTCATTTAAAACATTTTTGTAATTGGAACTGTGTGTCTATGACTAAAGAATTAAGAATTAGCCATTTGACACCGTTGAGAGTGGACACCCTGTATAATTTCTTCTTTAAGGGGGTTGATCACTTTGAGCAGCCAGAAAATGGAAGAATTTAAAGCAGTACAAAAATGTGTGTAGTTTCTTAACCAATAAACGAAACGCAACGTTTTTTTTTTCTTTACTTTCACACATTCTTATGGTTTGATAAAATATTAAAATACACATACATTTAGTAATATTAATTAATTAAATCATAACGACAAAAGTGGCTTTTGAAAAATATGAATATGCATTTCGCACAATTTTACAAATTCTACTGCAGATATATGTTTAATGTTTCATATTTTGTTATATCTAATACTAAATTTAACAATGAACCTAAATTTGAAAGCATATTCAAGTTCTTTAGTATGATTAATGGTTTTTCTAAACATATTCAACAAGTTTCTTAAAAAATGTATATTATTTTTTCAGTCCACAATTTTCTGTGTCAAAAATCAGGCTAAATTGAGGTTCAGCATAAACCAACACATGTAAACTAAAAATATACGTAATTTCAAGTTTCTATGATAATTAGTTTTTAAATGATAGTGCGCGCAATACCAAAAAATCAATTTTTAGAAAACCATCTTCAGAGTTAGCTTATTACATTACAGGAAATACCTTTATGCAAGATATATTTTAGCCGTAACTTCTGTTCTAATTGGTATTTTTGTAAAATTCGTTTTGCAGCGTATTTGTAACGTTTCAAGGTGTCCATTCTGAAATTTTTCAAAAATATTTTTTTTTAAACCATCAACGTGATCTTGCCCCTTAAATGAAAAAGATAAATTATGGTTAAATATACATTTTTCAAATCTAGTTTTATTAATTATTTTAATCTTTGCTATTAACTTAATATGACAGTAATAAGTTAACTTTAATTATAATAAATAAATTATTGTTAATAATTAATACAATAACTTAAACTTCATTCCTAACCTAATTCGAATTTTCGCATGTTGTAAATTATTTCTGGTACATACCAGAATTACTTTGTTGTGTCATTCATTACTTATAATGAAACATTTTTAAAACATTGTAAACTGTTTAATTTACAACACTTTTATTAAAAACTAACCGTAAATCCGTATATAATATACGAGCGTAAGTAGTACAATTTTTTACCATATACTATTCTGTACGGTATATATGTACTGTACAGTGCACAATATTGTTAAAATATACAACCGCATATTTAAAATTAGCACAACATATGTAGCTTTAAAAAAGTAACTTGCTTTAAAACAATAGAAAGATTTAAAGATTTAAATGAATGCTTTTAGAAACATGAGACATCATTTCGATATCATGACGAAGATTTTCTCACGTAATCACAAGTGATATGTAATCACTAAAAAAGAAATTTTTACAGGATTAACTTAATTTTTAATTTAAATAAAATATGTACTTTTGCCATTACAAAGTTACATCATAATTTATAATTACAGAGTGGTTTTAATAATTTGATCCTCGAATATTCCAATAGTGTGAGAATAAATATTTAGATGAAAATATTATAAAAACAAAAATGAATTATTTTGAAATTGTTTGGTTATAAATCTGATGATTTTCAGCGTGAGAAATTTGAAAAAAAAGAAAAGAAATAAGCTATGTGTAATACTATTATGTTTATGAAAAAAAAAACTCATTGTGCAATAGAAACATATTTTTTTTATATAAAAAAATGTGTTTAGATTATTTTTCCCATTTGCATAATTTATCATAATTTAATTAATGTATTTCAAGAAAATATATAATGATGGTGAATCTTTTTTTGAAATAAAATTTTATATTTGAATTTTATTCATCTAATTTTGGGGTTTGTTATAACGGAATTTAAGTTTAATTAAATATTACTTAAAAGTATCAAATTATTCGAATATCATTCACTTTATACTGCACATTTAAAACTATAATTTCTTTATATGTCAGCATTCCTATTTACAATTTATGAAATAATATGATACTTTTTTTATTTTAAAAAAAACGAACTCAAAAATTATAATTTTTTAAATCTTTTTAATAACTGAAAGTATGTGTGGAAATTTGAAAAACACATCTACATTCCAAATTTTTCTATAAATATCAATTTTTACCCAGAAAATAATAAAAACTGATATGACGTAAATATTATATATATATTTTTTTCTATTTTACTAAATAATTAATAAGCAATTGAACTTTTAAAATGTTTTGGGGTAAACTTTTCTAATTATGAAAAATAAATATTCTGAAAATATTCTTAGTAAATTGAAACTTTAACTTCAAAACTTCAAATCCCATTAACATTTACTGTTATCTTATTTTTGGAACATGTTTTCAAAAAAGACGTTAAAGTCTTATTGTTAATCTGGAATTCAGCCAAATGTCAAAGTAACTTATTTGAAAACCTACCACAGCAACCTTAAAATGTCACTTACGATATAAACAGACGCTTTTTAAAAATTCTTCTGTAAAAGTAATTAAATAATGTTTTGTTAAAAATATTTAAGAAATTATCCTTCATTGTATTCAATAAATACTGTCTACGGTAGAATTCTCTAGTAGGTGGGAATTTGTCGGAACACTCGTGCTTTAAATGGTAGTCCTAATTAAGGGTTTCATATGTTCTTGGCGGCGAAAAATTGAAATTTTGGTTTTTTTTTTTAATTTTAGGAAGAGAGTAAAATTAATTGACAAACTAATAATTCCACGTTGTTTTGCATTCTTTGAGGTATTTTAAATTATTTCTTTGCTAAATTCGTCACATATTACGTCGGAAACTTGCAGCTGCGTTGACCTGTACCAAAATATCCGGGCTCGATGGGCAACATCCTAAATTCCTGTTAAAAAAAAATCTCAGTTTCATCTTGTAAAATAAGTTTGTAACTAAGGTCAATCAGCTCATTTAAAAAAAAAAAAAAAAGATAAATAAGAAAATTGCGTTAATTAAAAAAAAAAAAATCGTTTTTCATTTAAACAAATTATATTTAATTTACTGAAAAAATATAAAAAATATAATTAAAAAATGGCTCGATGGCTGATAGACGATTTAATTATGCGTACATGAGCTTACATTTTATCCAAAAATGTTGAAAAGTGATCCATGCAGTACATGTTTTAAAAGTAGTTTTCAGAAAATCGCGTTTAAAGTTTAAGGATTCAATATATTTTGATCGTGCGCGCTGACATTTTTGCTCGTAACTTTCTTTATAATTGAGATATTACTTTAAATCTTTTTGCCCATATTTATATACATTATAGTTTAATTTCGCAATAATGATGCAAAACTGCTAAAATAATAAAGAAATTAACTATGTATCGTCGTGTTTTGATAATTCTATGAAAAAATTATATTAATTACTAGTGTGGATCACCCCCTCCCCCCCCCCCAAAAAAAAAGAAAAAAATCGATAGTGCGCAAATGAAGCTCCTATATTTACTTGTTATGGGACAAAAGTTATTTTTAAAAAATACCGCCTTCCTTTGCCGCCAGGGCCACATACATTTCTAAATTATACAGGATGTCCTCTTGAAATAAGCCCTATAATTTTATATATACATGGTTATAATTCAGGTACAGAAAAACATTTCGGTGTACTGTATTCTGTGTCATATTTAGGGTAACAGACCCATTCTAAAAGTTTATGTTTGTGTATATCTGTGGTATCGGAAGTGATCCAGGTGACTCAAAAATTAAATGTGTTAATCAACATACCATAGTAGCATATCGTTTTAATCGTTATAATGCTCAGACATTCAATATTAAAAAAATTACACGAGTCACCGGAAATGAAATTGACTCACGTGACCGGAGGTTCACGTCCGGTGATAAAGAACTACATATTTCATACCACCGTCCATGCAGAAAAGCTAAAATTTAAGAAACACCAGATGGCAGCACTGTGAATTTATAGAAAACTGTACTGAGTGTGGTATATGCTGAAATTTAACTAGTTTGTCGTGGATGTGTGTAAATATATTGATATGTATTACATAAGTTGTCGACGAAGCCCTGTCGACAAATCAACAACTTCTCAACTTTTAAAGCAGAGTAACCAAACTTCAAAAAGCCATAAATACTACGATTATATCCGTCAAGAGGGAAGATTTATACTGGAAGTTAACCAGAAACTAAAAAAACTGGACAATGACATGGAAAATTCTAATAATCGACGAGACCTATTAGATTCTATGAATGAAGGTTTTATATTTCTAGTAAACCTTCATCAGATCATCACTCTCAAAGAAACATTATTTGAATTCCTACAGTTGCAAGGGAGTGTGATACATATCGGATTTTAAATGTTGCTGGAGCAGCAATTGCCACAATAGATCTTACTGATTGAGGAATAATAAAAGAATATGATAAAACAGCAGTGATAGATCGTGCAAAATTTAGGCGTCAAAGAGAGAAACTTCGAAGCATCTTATCTCAGGAAACAAGGTAATCATTCATACAGAGAAATTTTGAAGCACCTTATCTCAGGAAGAAAGGTCATCATTATCTGTTGAAAGTCCTGTGTCACTTTTTTTATTCAAGTATAGAGAGAAGTAGAAAATAATTTAAAAATACATATGTAACAGGTATTTGAATACGAGGTTTTCGACAAATTGCCGTAAAAAAAAAAAAAAAAATCACGCCAAACCCGGTGCGTATGTGAAAGTGCAAAAAATCATGAGATTTAATTTTCACATCAAAGCAACGTTTTAATGTTATTACTTCTCCCGTCGACCAATTTCGCCAAATTATATAAATAGCCAAATTACACAAATTGACATATTTTTTTATTTTAAATAACAAAAGAAGAAATAAATTAGTATAACATTAATTAAAATACAAATAAAACGTCGAAATAAAAATCACTTGATGCCGTGAACATGTGTAACTTCCTTAAAGTCAAGTGAATGTGACATTTACGATCAACCATTATTGGCATTTAATCTTATAATTTGGCGACAGTTATTTTGGTCGATGGGATAACCAAGTAGCAGCAGCGTTTTAATTTACCACTCAAAAAAAAAAAAAAAAATGCTAACTGGCGAGTTAAAAAAAAGCTATTGGCGAGATTTTCACCCGGCTAATATAAAAGTACCAATAATTCTTTGCGATCATGGCAACTTTTATGTAGTTTTATTCGAAAAAATAATTTTGATTCTTTAATCAAAATGAAAACCTTTCTTATGAAAAGCGAAGGAATAAACCCGTTGTTTATGGCAGTTACATGACTTGGACTATTATAGTATAAACGAAATAATAGCGATAGAATAATATTCGGCGACTTATCACACCTGTGGCTGGCTAACATTAAAGTACCAAAATGGCCGCCTGGAATATAAAAAGCGAAGGGATCCGCCTGGAACTGCTGATGATAGTAACATGGCTTAGGCTATTATTATAGAGATTGTTTTCAATTCTAAAAACAGCGCAAAGAATAAGATTTCCTAACGATTAAAAATTTATTTTCACGTGACTATTAAAAACAGAAAAAAGAACCCTTTAAAATTACTATTAAATGAGTACGTGTTAAAAGCAGGAAAATATTGAAAATTATGTCTTGAAAATTGTATTTACGCGTGAATATTAAAAGGGAAAGGAAACATTAAAGTAATAAATACATTAATATGTGTTTAACCCTTTCACAGACAAGGCACTTCTATTCGTAAAATCTTGAAATCAGTGAAAGGTACCAGAATTTACAAACAAATTTCGAAATACAAAAATGCTTTTGTTCACTTAATAAAAGGGAAATTTTCATCCCAATATTCTGGTGCTAATGTGGCATTTAAGAATTAAAATTAAGTGGTCCAAAAATGAACCACCGCCCTTGAAGGAGTTAAAGCAGCAAATTTTAGTAATTGTTGTAAATTGCATTATGTCAATCGTTTTATAACGCTGTTAAAAATTGCCGAGAGACAAAGACTCTGATTACTTAATTCATTATATTTTAGCTTCTTTTCAAATGTTTAACTGATCTTCTTTAACCAAACACGAAAGCAACCATAGACTGTCTTAACAGCAACTAATTCTACCTTAAATTTTTGCAATCAAAGGGAATTGAATGGAAAAAAAGTTTACAGGGAGATCGCTACAGGTTTTTTCAGTATAATTCAATCTTCTCTAATCTTTTTAAAACCGATCAGATTAGCGTGATATTAAATGCTGCAGTGTCTGAACGGAGGTTGGCGAGCGTAGCTTGCAGGGGGCAGAGCCCCCTAGTTAATATTATAAAGAAGTAAAAATTGTTTGTATGTTAGAGTTAATCTCTGGAGCTACCGAACCGATTTCAAAAGTAATAGTATCAAAATGATGGTGTTAGTCCAACTTAGAACATAGGCTATATTTTATGTCAGTGCCACTACCCCAAAGGGGACGCAGGAGCAAAAAAATTTCTAAAAATGCGATTTTTGTGTTACTGAAGGGCCTAGAAATATGAAATATTAGCAACCTATTAGATATAAATGATGTCTAAGAAGAGTTCTTAAGCAATTCGAAATTTAAAAGGGGTGAAAATGCGCGAAAAGCGTTCTAAAAAACGTTCTAAATGGCGGTTTCTACACTATCTCAGGAAATATCAAACCGATTTAAAAAATAATGTTTTCAAAATGATGGTGACAGCGCTTCCCTCAAGATAGGCTATGTTTTATGTCGGTACCACTACCCCAAGCTGGTGCAGGAGAAAAAACGTTCTAAAAATGCGATTTTTGCGTTACTGAAGGGAATATAATCATGAAATTTTAAATATTAGCTTCTTATTAGATACAAAGCCCTTCTAATAACAGTTCTTAAGCAATTCGAAATTTAAAAGGGGTGAAAATGCACAAAAAGCGATCTAAAAAATGTTCCAAATGGCGGTTTCTACATAATTTCAGGAAATACCGAAGAGATTTAAAAAATAATGTTGTCAAAATGATGGTGACAACGCTTGCTCCAAGATAGGCTATATTTTATGTCGTTGCCAAAACCCCAATGGGGGTGCAAGAGAAAAAACGATCTAAAAATGCGATTTTTGTGTTACTAAAGGGCCTAGAATCATGAAATTTGAAATATTAGCTTCTTATTAGATATAAAGAACTCTAAGAACATTTCTTAAGCAATTCGAAATTTAAAAGGGGTGAAAATGCACAAAAAGCGTTCTAAAAAACGTTCTAAATGGCGGTTTCTACACTATCTCAGGAAATACCAAAGCGATTTAAAAAATAATGTTTTCAAAATGATGGTGACAACGCTTGCTCGAAGGTAGGCTATATTTTATGTCGGTACCACTACCCCAAAGGGGGTGCAGGAAAAAAACGATCTAAAAATGCGATTTTTGCTTTACTGAAGGGCCTAGAGATATGAAATTTGAAATATTAGCTACTTATTAGATATAAATTATGCCTAAGATTAGTTCTTAAGCAATTCGAAATTTAAAAGGATTGAAAATGCACAAAAAGCGTTCTAAAAAACGTTCTAAATGGTGGTTTCTACACAATCTCAGGAAATACCAAACCGATTAAAAAATAATGGCGTCAAAATGATGGTCACAGCGTATGCTCCAAGATAGGCTATGTTTTATAACTGTTTCCGCTACCCAGAGGAGATGCAGGAGCAAAAATCGTTCTAAAAATGCGATTTTTGAATTATGGAAGAACATAGACACATGAAATTTTGCATGGTATATATTTATTACATATAAATGATCTCTAAGAACATTTCTTTTAAAATTTCAAATTTAAAAGGGGTGAAAATGCGCGAAAAGCGTTCTAAAAACGTTCCAAATGCGGATTTTTCTGCAATATCACAGAAAGAATCAAAGTGATTTCAAAAGTAATGGTAGGAAATTGATGCTGACAGCCTCTGCTCTAACATAGGCGCTATTTCGTATCGGTTCTCCCTATCACCTAGAAGTTGCAGGAGCAAAAAAACATTATAAGTTTCGATTTTTGTGTTCGGTAGCGGAATTTGAAATTAGCCCTTGAAATTAGCCAAGGTACATATTTATTAGAGATAAATGATCTTTAAGAACAGTTTCGAAAAACTTGAAATTTTAAAAAGGAATGAAAATGCGCGAAAAGCGTTCTAAAAACGTTCTAAATTGCGTTTTCTACTCAATCTCAGGAAATACCAAAGGTATTTCAAAAGTAATGGTTTCAAATCAATGGTGACAGTCTCTGCTCCAACATAAGCTGTATTTTATGTTGCTGCCCCTACCATCTGGAGGTTGCAAGTGCAAAACAGGTTCTAATTTGCGTTTTTTTGCACAACTGAGGGGTGAAAATTTTGAAATATTTCATGGTATTTACTTAGAAGATGCAATCGCTCTCTAAGAACAGTTGAAAGGAAATTCCAAATTTCCAAAGATTAAGTGAGCGAAATACGTTCTAAATTGCAATTTTTATACAATCTTATCAAATACTAAACCGATTTAAAGAATAATGGTGATAAATTGTTGCCCTGCTCAAACATAAGCTATATTTTATGTCTCTGCCACTAACATCAGATGATTACAGGGGCAAAAAACTTTCTAAATAGCGATTACTGTGATACTGAAAAGGCTAGAAACTTTAAATATGGCATGGTAGTTACTTATAAAATATAAATTCCCTCGAAGGACTGTCGGAAATAAATTGGAATTAAAAAGGGGTGAAGCGAAGGGGAGGTGCGAAAAGCATTCTAAAAAAGTCCTAAATTACGATTTGTATGCATTTTCAGGGAATATAAACAGATTATAAAAGTAATAGTTGTGAATCAATGGTAACAGTCTCTGATCATACACAGTCTATATTTTATGCTGATGATTCTACCAGCTGGGGTTCACAGGAACAACAAAAGTTCTAAAAAAGGCCTTTAAAAGCTTTCTAAAATACGTTTCTGTGGAAAATTAGGAATTAACAAACCGATTTCAAAATTAATGTTGGCAAATTAATGGTGACAGTTCCTATTTCAACATAGTCCTTTATGTTGAGAGAGGTGGTAGGCCTTGGAATTTGCCATGATAGTTAATTTTAAGATGTAAGAATATGGTTTCTAAAAAATTCAAAACTTCAAATGAATACTGAAATGACCGTATTAATTGAGCATAAAATTTCAAAATATTTTCAAAATTATAATTTTTTTAGTTTTATTTCGTTTTATTAATTTAAGTCTCATTTCTTCCTAATGCAGTGTAATAATGTTGTTTAGTCAGACTGTGTTTTAAATAGTAATTTTTGAATTATTCCTAAAAGTAATAAGTACCTTTTATATAAAAAAAGCATTTAATAAAATAAAATATTACCTTTTAATAAAATAAAAATTTAGTTAGTACCTTTTAATAAAAATTAGACATATAAATATCACTTGGCATATTTCAAATATTACGGGAGCAAAGCCGCGGGGTTTGCTAGTATATTATAAAGCAATAAACCCTAAAAGTTCAGCACGAGTGTTTTCAAAAACTATCCGGTGGATTTCTTTGCAAATTGTATCATTCGATGGAGAATATTTTCCCGGTGGTTTATGAGTCAAATATACAGGGATTACTATGATTTGTAGTAATAAATTTCGTATTTTATTGATAATTTCGACGAAAGGGTTGCCAGTGATTATATCTTGGCGATATTATTGTTGGTTAAAGATTGGAAACGCCTATATCAGTTAGAAAATAATGTAAACATCTTGCAAAATAAAAGAAAAAACTGTTTTTTGTTTAATTAAAAAAAATAAAGAAACAAAACCCTTATAATGAGAGATAAATTTATAAAACTAAAATATTTAATTTTAACTTGAAAGAAACATTCGTAATGCTTAAAAATGAATTCAATATGAAATATTTTCAGTGATACAATATTTGGAAATTTATCGCTTGCGCCAGGTTAAGAAACGTGCAGCTGAAAAATTTTATTATATAAAATCTCAGTATTTTTTTTTAATTTTTTTTATTTTTTAACTCAATCTCCCATTATGTGTCTTACATGACAGACTACCAGAAATAATTCTAAAAATGGCTCTATTTGTGAGCTGCAGGTTATTTGTTATTTTCGATTTTGATTTTTACTTTATTACTTTTGTCGCCAAATGATGCGATTTTAAGCCAAAAAGGCATAAGCGTGACTTTAGCCAGAGCAATAATTGTGTTTTTTCAAGTTATGAGAGCATTTTTAGGGATAACTTTTTATATTATAATAAAAATTGCATAAATAGCGTTTGTTGCACACACAGTATAATTAAAAATTTATTTAATTTCACATATAAAAACAAAAATCACCATATTTTCAAAGGAAAAATGGCGGTCTGTTTTCTTCCAAACATGTGAATTTTATAGACTCGAACTCAGGTAACCGAATATTGTCCCTTGTATTCTTCTTTTACAATATCGCCAATTTCGTTTATAGAAATATTCACTGCTTCAAAAGTTAGGAACTAAAGTTTATTCTTAAGGGTATTTACGCAATTATGCGGTATTATTATAAAATAAACTCAATATTTTGAAGAAAAAAACTGCATGCTGAAATAAATTTTTGATATTATTTTTAATTAGTCATTTCTTTTTAGTGTTTTTTGCATATCTTTTATTCTACGTACAACTTAATTATCCCGTTGACCAATTTCACCAAATTATAGGAATGGAAGATTGTTGCTGTTCTAAAATTTTAAGATAGGAAAATTAATGAATTTAAATTTAAAATGTCAATAAAGAATAATATTACTTTAATGATGAAGTTCACTTATGGCGTCGCGACATACCAAATATAAAATTTGATTTATTTAGATAATTTCAGAAAAAAGAATACTACTTACTACTTGGTTATCCCGGCGACCAAAAATCTATCGCCAAACTATAACATTAAATCCCATTAATGGTTGATCGTAAATGTCACATTCACTTGACTTTAATCAAGTTACACGTGTTTACGTCATCAAGTGATTTTTATTTCGACGTTTTATTTGTATTTTTATTAATGTTATACTAATTTATTTGTTCTTTCGTTATTTAAAATAAAAATTATATAAATTTGTATAATTTGGCGACTGGTTTGACGATTTATATAATTTGGCGAATTGGTCAACGGGATAGCTAAGTTGTACCGCATACTGAAAAATTAAGTACTTAAATGCAGAATTATAAATTAAACTATCAACAAACAGATATTTTAAAGATATTTATTTGTGAACAAATGTAAGCATTTTAAATGTAATAATTGAATTTATTAAGAGACACAATAAATATCTATGTTAAACGAAAATTGTAAGGGACCTTATACTCTTTATTTAGTCAGAAAACGTAGACGGATATAACTATAAAATTTATGTACAAATTAAGTATAGGCTTGAAGCAGGGAAAAAATCAAAATTTGCAATAATTTTAAATAATGAAAGAAGAAATAAATTTGTAAAATACTAGTAAAATACAAATAAAACGTCGGATAAAAAAATACTTCATGACGTAACAAACACGTATAAAATGTGAATGTGACATTTACCCTAACCCATTATTGGCATTTAATTTTACAGTTTGGAGTCATTTTTTGTTCGTCGGGATAATCAAGTAGCTCCTTATTTTTTAGAAAGGTATTTAAAAGATATTGGACTAATTTTCCGTAACCGGGTCACACGCCTAATGGAGTATTTTTGTATAATGTTGGAAGATTCATTTATCTTTGAAGACTGTGGATGGTGAATCCGATTACAGAAGATTGGGCTGATTTTGTAATTAGCTATTATTATATTTATGTTTTTTCGTTATGAATTAAACGAACAAAATTCAGTATTATATATTTTTAATCTTCTGTTTTTGCAATATCACGAAAAAAAACAACAATTGCAATGTAAGGAAAAACTTTTTATTGCCAATGCATGGAAAAATATTTGTCAATTTGTCAGTTAGCCTATTCAAGGAAAATAAATACAATTCTGATTAGATAAAATTTAGATCATTATAAAGTAATTTCGTCTGACACACAGTCCAATCAATTAACCTTAGTGACAAATTAACGATAATTTTCAATATCGGGGTTACTTAGGCAACATATTGAAGAATAATTTAATCTTAAATATAAAGAAAATAATAAGCCTATTTGCCTCTCTGTGTTTTTATACTCATTAGAAAAATGCAAAGAAAATCTTCGATTCAAGTATTCACCATAAAGATTTTTACTAAAATATTTGCAATACTAACGATATTTATCATTGTTTGTTCTATTTAAGGTATGGATTCTGTAGGTAAAATATGTATAATTGTGTCAATAGCAATTTGACATAATTTAATGCAGAGAAGTTTGGCGCGTAGTTTACTTTGTTTCGTAACTAACTCTGTTATATTCGTAACTATATCGGTGCAATCACTTCTAATGTTTGACGTCAGCCTTTCTTTAATACGATTGCAAGAGATTAGAATATTTTTATTGGATGCAAACTAAATGTTTATTTTTATACCAGTATCGGTCATTGAGGTTTTTTTTCAGGTTAACGACTACATGACTGCAACTGGTCTGTAAAATGAAAAGGCAAAGTAACTGGCGTCCTTTTAATTTTATTCAAACAATTCAGCTTTAAAATTCCACGCTTTTTATGCTTCATTTTTCTTTGAAATATGATGATTAAATACCGTGTTTTGAGTGGAAATAATTTGTTAAACCTTTGGCTGTATTTTCTCTTCTTGAATATAAAGATGGAAAACTGTAATAGACTTGCCAGGAGCAGACGTATATTGCGAAATGTAACATAATGTAGAGTGAAGTAGTATTCAAGCTGTTAGAACAACACATTTAGTCAAGCTGAGAGGACCGGAGTCCAAGCGCTAACAAACGAATGTGAATCACCCAAAAGAATGGCTTCTGAATAACCCAAATTTTGTCCAACGAATAAGATAATACAACAGCGCAACGGCGTTCATATTGTTTGCATCAATGCAAAAGGACATTCAAGGTGAAGGTCCATGTTGCTTAAAAATAAAAGATCAGATTCACTATTTTCTTTGATTTGGGTTTCGGTTGCAAAAAAAGACCAGCGCAGCGGGCATAGTCTGCTAGTCTATATTATAAAGGACAAATATATCTGTACGTAATGATGAAATTTCGGTTTTTCAATTTTTGCTACTGCAATTTTTGTAATATTTTAAACATCGTACATTTTCATTTTTTACACCGTCGTATAGGAAATGAAATTTAATTTCAAATGCAATTTGTTTGAAAATTGTATCTTAATTAACTGATTTATTGTGGTTTATAAAATTATTTTCAAGGATGATTTTTTAAAATTTATCTCTATCGAGTGCCGGTTCCATTACTAAATAATAATAAACAATTTGTACCTAAAAATTTTTCAGTATTTTTCTTCGACTAATTTTATATACAGAAATTAAATCTTTATCAATAAATAAATTAAAAAAAAATATTTGGGGAAAAAACCCAGAGAATTTAACATGTATACAATCGAACAATTTAAATTTTACACAGCCGAATTGGAAAAAATATGCGCTTTCAAATGTAATTTTTGTGAATAGATACGTTTTGAGTTAGAGTTGCTAGGCAACTCTATATTACTATATTAAAGTAAAAGAGAAAATATAATCTAATTATTTAAAACACAGGACAGTTTTTTTTGGCCTTGAAGTTTCTCCTGAACAAACTTTACTTATTAACCAATATAATTTAACCAATTTTAAATATTTAAAAAAAATGAAATATGTTTATTTGTAGATGTTCCCGCACGAGCTAATTTTGTAATTATACTCATTTTTACATCTGAAATTTAATCTGAAAAAAAAAAGAATTTCTTTTCAACTGTTTGCGATCGGATTGCTCTTATTGTTGCAGAAAAAAGAAATAATGGGGATTATTTATCCATATTGATGCCATTTTCTCATTACAATTAAAAATAACTTTTTAAAAAAAGTTTGAACAGAAAATGACGTCATGATTTAAAGAGCATGCATGTTCCCTCATTAAGCTATGCTTCATTTTAGTATTTTTTCATTCCGCTGAAACTGAGTTTGAGAAATTTGGCGTAATGCTTCCGTAAGTGTCATATTTAACAGTAAAAGTAACTTTCTTTCCTTTTCTTTTTCTGACAAACGGAACTTTAATTTTGAAAATCTATATTTTTAAAAGACAAGTACGTTTTAGTGATCTGCCCTGAGCTGTTACTGAACCAATTTTACTAATTATTGTTTTAAATGAAATCTGTCCATTTGTAGATGCGTCCGCTTTAGCAATTTTATAAAATCTTTCAATTTTTATGGTTTAATTCTAATTTTAAACCGCTATATATTAAATATCTTCAAAATGGTTGCAATCGGATTACTTATCGTGTTACAATTGGTATGTTTATTTTTATTGATTAGATTCTTATGATGCCATTTTCTTCATAAATCTCGTTTTTGTTCATCCCGCTGATATTGAGTTTCAGACGCTAGCCGATAAATTTCAACGAGTTAAAATGACATCATATTTGATAGAAAACGATCATTGTTTTTTGATAAAATGAAATATTTCAGCTTGAATATGTTTAAAAATTATAAATTCATGGAATGCCCACGCTCCGGAGCCAGTACTGAGATTAGAACCTCAAATCACGTAAGAATTTTCACACGGAAAGTTGTAATAGTTGACAAACATGAGTTCAAGTTTGGAAATATATTTATTTAAAAACAGTTGCGATTTAAAAGATTCTTATTTGAGTAATATGGATAGCAAATTGTGAAAACGTCGTTAGGATTATATTTCAAGCGGGGAAAAATTTATGTTTATTTCAAAGTGAAATCATTTTCCTGATTTTTCATTCCGTGATATCAAGCATATTAACTTCTCTTTTTATCATAATTACTTATCGTGAATACGAGTTACTGATTACCTATACGAAAAAACTTTTATTTTTTAAAAAATTTTAACAGTTGACATTTATGAAAATAGTATTTCGTTAACTTTTGGTTCAAAATGCGTTTTTAGAGATAGACTAACCAGTGAAAGATATATTTTTAATTATAATTATTTTTGTAGGTTTATTATAAATTTAATATAATAATTCCTTTTCAAAAAAAATTTTCGTCGAAATTTGACGAATTCCATCTCGTTTATCTAATGATAATACGCATTACGTAACAAGTAATCTGTAATAGCAAAATTATGAGATATTAATGTCCTACAAAAAAAAAAAAAAAAAAACCTTTATATATTACAAAATTACATTTAAAAGCATTTATTTGAACAGTATAGAATTAAAAAGAATTTAGTTCTAATTAAAATTTATTTATGAAGAAAAAACAGCAAAATATTAACATTTTATTTCGTAAGGAACTTTCGAAGGAATTTTTCCTTATCTATCTATATTGTAAAGGACAAAGCTGTCCATACGTAATACAGACGTCATTTTAAGGTTGGCAACAACTGACAATTTAATTTCGGTTTTGCAACTGTCGCTATTGAAATTTTTGAAAATTCTAAACATCGCACATTTTAAATTTTTACATCGTAAAATAGGGAAAAAATGTACTTTCAAATTCTATTTAATTTAAAATTGCATCGTAATTTACTCATTTATTATGTTTTTTACAATAATGTTTAAGCATGATTTTTTAAATATATCTCTATCGTGCAAAGCCCGATTACGACATTTTGATCCGTTTGTACTTAAAATTTTATAATTAGAAAATTTATTTTTACTTTCCAATATTCCAGAACGAAATTTATTAAAACTTCATCTCATAAATAAATAAATAAAACTAATGTCAACAAAACACAAATTTAGCAGGCTTGTAATCAAACTTAGCGCTTTGACAGCTAAAATTTGCAGGATAAAAGAGGATACATCAAATAGCAAAATCTTTCGTGATTTCTTCAGTTTTTAACTCTTGAATGCAACTAATGCAAAAGTGCTACTTTTAAAGAAATTAATATTTAAAGTTGTAGTTTTGGTTATCTAAATTATTCAAAAGTCTCAAAAGAGATTTATAATAAAACATTCAACAATTTTCTAGCATACGTGACTGTATTTTTAGATAAAGTGTAACTGAAATTAGCAGCTTTCTAACACTTTGATAACATCCTTTAAATCGTAAACTGCAATCAATCACTGTCTACAGAAGCTTTTAATGGCTTTCACTGAGAAAAGTAAGTACTATTAGATGAATACGATTAAAAAAAAAAAAAAAAAAAAAAAAAAAAAAAAAAACATTAAAGATGAAATGAATATATAGGCGAAAACTCTTGTCATCGGATTGATACAGGAGTATTTCGGATATTTGTTGTCACGTTTTAATGTAGTAATGAGTTATATTCGACATAGCTTTTCATATAAATTAAGAAGAATAAGCTTTCAGTTGCACAGGTAATTCGATAAAAATGGTACATTTAAAAGATTGTTCTTGATTATACTGAATTGTGTACTTATAATGTAAAAACTAAAAGTCACTTTAAAATTTATTGAATTCTACGCGTTTAAATTTTCCGTGTTTGAATTCTACGTGTTTAAAAATTTACTTACGTGAAATTACATTAATTAAATCACAAATAATTGATTTAATATTTTTTTATTAGTTTAATGTAAATACGCGTAATTTGAGGTACAACATTTTTATTTCGTTTTATATTATTATTATTATTAATGCTAGCATTTTTACTTAAGTATTCTAAAGTAGTTTAATTCCCCTAAAGGTAATTTTTGTTTTGTATAAATTACACTTCATTTTATTATAACGTATGCAGTTTAAAATCATATATAATTTACTATAAAACACTCAAAAATGTTAACCGTGATTACACTACCAATTGTTCAAACTCCTTAGAGTATTAAAAAAAAAAAAAAAAAAAAAAAAAAAAAAAAAAAAAAAAAACATTTAAGGGGAAAAAACACATCTCAGGACTCTTGAAGATTCAAAATTTTCGAAAATTTAATTTTTTTATATGTTCAACTACTACCTTTGTAGAGGAGAACTTGGAGATTCCCAGATTTATGAATGAATGAAAAAACTCCAACACGAAGATTTCGAGGACTTACTTCTTTATTATGAAACTTTTAAAAGGAGGGCCATGAGAGTACAGTGGGACGGGAGAAGTCAAACACAAGACCGCCCGGCGGGGGCGACACCGAAGGGCAGCGAGCTGAGGTCTCTCACATTCAAGATCAGAGGGAGTAGTTGTGAAATATTGATCACAATCACTCACTCATTGGCGATATGAATAGGAACATATATACTGTATTGGCGATGAATATTGGTGGCGTGGACAAAGGAATCAGAAGCATCCCGAAGTATTACATAGAACTCAAACTTACGCCATGGCGAGCTATATATGGTTACACGTATCTTAACATTCCTGCGGTAAGGGAAAGTAGCCAAAGAAATAGTTAACACGTGATATTACATGCTCGTTATAGATTTTAACGACAGCTGAATTAGTCAGCAAGGGGCATATGGCTTTTATCCGAAAAACAGAAGGGTGAGAATTGAATACTAATGCAAGCCGAGAGGCTGGGAAAATATGCATTAGATATCGTCGGCTGCAAAGCGAAAAGACATTCATTTGTATTTTATTCTTTTACTTTATTTCAAAGGAAAATAGCTGCGGTTAAGATCTTTTTCTATCGTGTGAATTTGAAAGACAGAAAAAAGAACCGAGATAAATGATGTCTGCATTTGAAAAGAACTTTAAAAAGTAAAAGCGAAACTTACAGTAGTGAGAGGGGAGGGGGGAGAGAATGAATAAAGACGTATGAAATTAACTCTAAAATGTCAAATTTAAACTAAATATTTTATTTCAAGGGGGGGGGGGGATAATGACAATTTATAATAACCCAGTAAGGTTAAAAGTTGATTTTTCTGAGGGGAAAGGAGGAATAATGAATATATAACGGTAAAGCCGTTATATATATCACCCATTACCACCAGAAAAAAAAAAACTGTGAATCTTGTAGAACAGTTTTTTTTTATATTTGAAGATTACTTTGTCCACCCCATACATATAAGTATTTAAAACAGATATAACATAATAAGAAAGATAAGCCTCCATATACAGGATATATATATAACATATAACTGTGTGCTTGCAATTCTTTAAATGTTTGCATAAAGCAAAACTTTCCAGGTCATGATAAATGGCGCCTTTTTAGGTAGCTTTCATTACAAAAAGCTACCTATTGCAGCCGTTCGGAGGAAAGCGATTTCAAAAAATTTTGGTATATTTTCATCGATCATGACCCCCAGACACCGAAACCACCCTCCGTTCAAAATTGATATATATATATATATATATATATATATATATATATATATATATATCCATATATATATATATATATATATATATATCTGACCTATGTCACACTGTAACTCTCGTATTTATGAACCGATTTCGATGTAATTCGGTGTGTACATAGTACATACAAATGTCTCGACCGAGTTCGTTGGCCAGCTTCATCCGCCATTTTGTTTCAAAATGGCGGCCATTTAAAATTTAAAAAAAAAATTAAAATTTGAAAAGTGGTACCAAAAAATTGAAAATGGAAAAATATTTTTTTCTTACGTATTTGACCTTTATACAAAGATTCAGGAGCAGTTTTTGTTTCGTCTATATCTTAAAAAATGGCTGAGTTATAGCATTTTGAATTTCTAGTGTGGCTGACATTTTGAAACGTCCTGAATTTTGTCACGCGATAAAAGGCGTATTTATGAACCGATTTGGATGTAACTTCGTTTATACATAGTATATACCAATGTCTCGACCGAGTTCGTTGGCCAGCTTCATCCTCCATCTTCTTTAAAAATGGCGGCCATTTAAACTTTTAGAAAAATTTAAATTTGAAATATGGTACCAAAAAATTGAAATTTGAAAAAATATTTTTTCCTTATGTGTTTGACCTTTATACAAAGATTTCGGAGCAGTTTTTGTTTCGTTTATATCTTAAAAATTGGTGGAGTTATAGCATTTTGAATTTCTAGCGTGGCTGACATTTTGAAACGTCCCGAATTTTGTTACGCAATAAAAGACGTATTTATCAACCGATTAGGATGTAACTTCGTTTATACATAGTACATACCAATGTCTCGACCGAGTTCGTTGGCCAGCTTCATCCGCCATCTTGTTTCAAAATGACGGCCATTTAAAAAAAAGTAAAAAATTTTAAATTTAAAATGAGGTGCCAAAAAATTGGAAAATGAAAAAGATTTTTTCGTATGTGTTTGACCTTAATACAAAGATTCCGGAACAGTTTTTGTTTCGTCTATATCTAAAAAAATGGCTGAGTTATAGCATTTTGAACTTCTATTGTGGCTGACATTTTAAAACGACCTGATATTTGTCACGCGATAACAGGCGTATTTATGAACCGATTTGGATGTAACTTCGTCTGTACATAGTAGATACCAATGTCTCGACCGAATTCGTTGGCCAGCTTCATTCGCCATCTTGTTTCAAAAGGTTTGCCATTAAAAAAATTAAATTTAAAATTTAAAATGAGGTATTAAAAAATTGGAAAATTAAAAAGATTTTTTTTTATGTGTTTGGCCTTGATTACGGAGCAGTTTTTGTTTCTGAAAATTTGTTCTTTTGTTTATATCTTAAAAAATGGTTGAATTATAGCACTTTGAATTTCTAGCATGGCTAACATTTTGAAACGATCTTGTATTTGTCACGCGATAACACACGCATTCGCCTGTTTCATTTAAAAAGGCATGTGGATAGTATACATCAATATCTCGACCAAGTTCGCTGGCCAGCTTCATCAGCCATCTTGTTTCAAAATGGCGGCCATTAAATTAAAAAAAAATATATAATTAAAATGAGGTGCAAAAAAATTAGAAATTGAAAAACGTTTCTTTCATAAGTATTTGACCTTGATATAAGGATTCAGGAGCATTTTTTGTTTGTCTTTATGTTAAAAAATGGCTCAGATATAGCAGTTTCAATTTCTAATGTGGGTGACATTTTGAAAAATCTGATTTTTTGCCTGCGACAGCACTTGGCAACCGATTCCGATGTGAGTGAGCATATGCACAGCAATTACTAAGGTCTCGACCAAGTTCACTGGTTAGCCTCATCCACCATGTTGTCTTAAAATGGCGGGCACTTTAAGAAATCGCCGAATTTGGCAGCCAAATATAAATTACTTTAAGTAAAAGCAGCTTGGATAAACTTACTAATTAAGCGCGAAATTAATAACATAATTTCGCGAAATTCTCATTCATAATGATTTAGTATTGATAAAAATTAGTATTGAATCTCCTATATCCGGTTTCCACTAAATTGAGCTTCGTGTGTTTGAATAATATAAGTTGGCTTTTTTAAAATAAGGAATATGAAAGCTACCTCTTCCTCCCGGCACTGGCCGGAAGGACTTTTTTTTATTCATTTCTTGGTATTCATTAGTCTTTACAGTCACCAAGAAAGAGCAAATAATAATTTTTTTGATTTGACAGGATCCTTTTTAAATATCTTTTTAGTATTTGATTAAGAGGCTGGTACCAGCATTTTTCATGATCAAAATAAGAGAAGTAAATTTTTTTAGTAACTTGTTATAGTATCTTCTCAAAATAAAACTAATATAATATAAATGCAAGCAACAAAAGACACAGATACTACTTTAAAATGAAATAGAAAATAAATGACATATGCATGTCTGTGAATAAAATCTAGATGAAGTAATATAAAAAGTAAAAGGTAGAAAATTGGTTTTCGTGCACACCGCACAGGACTACTAAAGAACGGGATGCATATAGCATGCCTATGAATGAGTGTAGCCCTTAATCTTGTTAAGAAACAAGTGTGATGGCGTCAGTTTAGAACATCAACCCTAGGGGGGGGGGAGGGAGTTATGAGACCCATACATCAAGTGACACATAGGTCCCTGCTCCCCAAAGATCACATTGATCTTCAAAGGAGCATGCGTCAATGTATCATATAAAAAGTTATGTTTATTGAATTGAAACAACAATTCGAGGGTTTTGTCTCTCTACACAATGAATTTTGGACCCTTAGGGCAAAAATTTTGAACGGGAACAAAACTTCAGAGGAGATAAATTAAAAAAATAACAAAAAAACTGAGATAAATATCTCACATATCAAAGGTAAAAGGACAATCCGAGTGTGTGGAGAGACTGGTGACATGATCGGGTAAGTATAACAACCACAAATTTTTTTAAGTAACTTCTAACTTTGTATTCCTTGCAATGTATCGAGGAGGATATGAACTGTATGTGTATTGTATAACCTTAGATAATGTTTGAAACATTTAGTGTAACTGCACTAGGTTACTAATCCTATAAACACAATTTTTTTTGTTATTGTGAAGTTATGTTATTACAAGAACGACATAATATCTCAGACGTGTTTATTATCTAAGTGAAGCTTAACCAGAGATTTTATTTAATCTTCAAATTTAAAAGAAAACGTGTACTTATGTCCATGTAGAAAACCAAAACAAGTGTGATGAAAACAATAAAAACATCATAAGTTTGAAATATAAAGAAAATGCATGTGAAGGGGTAGCATCCTGTAAACTGGGCATTCTTTGTTGTGAAACAAAGTGATGGTGACATGAAATGTCATGGTATAAAAGAAATATACTAATAAAGGAAAAATTAAGAATCTGTTAAAACTTAACTTTTTACTAAATGTTTAATTTGTGAATATCATGTGAGGTCAAAAGTAGTTCCTGGTATAATGAGAACAAAAAGGAATATCCTAATGTGTAACGTTGAAACCTAGAAACAAAATGTTTTCAATTGTGTATAATGTGTGTTTTTTTTTACCAAACAAAATATCAATGAACTTAATTGTAATAGCAATGAACTAAGTTGTAATATCAATGAACTAAATTGTAAGTGTATGTCTATGAACCAAAGAAAAAATGTGTATTTCAATGAACGAAGCAAAGAAAAAGTATTTCACTATGAACTAAAACAGTGTATCTCAGTGAGAAAAAAGGGAAAATTTCAACGACTTAGATGTATGTTTGTGAACACAGCAGTCTAAGTACCTCAATGAACAAAGTGTGAGCAAGTATTTCACTGACTTAAAGTGTAAAAGTAATACGATGAACTCAAATGTGTGTAAAAAAATGAATCATACTATGAACTCAAATGTGTGTAAAAAAATGAAACATACTATGAACTCATGTGTCTAAAAAAAAATTCTGCAATGAACTAAAGTGTCTACCAAAACAAAAATTGGTATGATCCGATATGCAAAACAAATCACAAGAAAGAAAACAAACTATGAACTAATATGTGCAAGGAAAAATTCTATGAACTAAGTATTGTCACGAAAGAAAAAATGATAGTGCAATTGGTCCCTGAAGTACACAAAGAATTGACAATGCTATGAACTCGTGTAAAGTGTTTTTTCTATGAACTCAATGAACTATGAACTCAGTTGTGTAAACTATGAACTCAATATACTATGAACTCAGTTGTATGAACTATGAACACAAACTCATTGTGTACATATGGAACCAAGAGCAGTTTATCACAAGTACAAAAATGCTTCGCCTAAAGTTAAAACAAACAAACCAAAAAAAAAATTGTGCTTTTAAGTAAAGGAAAGTGGAAAAGGATAAAATGTAACCAGGAAATGCTACTTGTGTGATAAAATGTAACCGAATAAACCGACCTAAGATTAACAAGTGAAATTATATCCAAATTTCTGAAAATAAATCTAAAAATGTAACTGGTGTAATGATGAATGTTTAAAGTTGAATTAATGTGTACTCTTTCAGCAAAATCTTCCAAAAAGTGAAAAACATATAGTCTGACAACGCGTATCAGGGATGATTTCACTTTTGTTCCAATTCGACATTCATTTAACTATTTGCCGGCTAAATAATCAAATGAAAAAGCAACTCACTGTACACTTGTGTTTATAAAAAAAATCTTGAAAAAAATAAGCTAACTTCAAACTTCAAATCAGGATGAATAATGCTGTCGAAAACTGACATATGTATGTAAATGTATAAGAAAATGAAAATAACTTTAAAAGGAATGCTGTTGATAGTAACTCCTTCACAGTAATGTGTGTTAAATAAAAACGAAAAATGTAAAATGTATATTACATTGTTTTGTTTTTTTTTGTTTCCTAAAAGGAAGCTGTATGAGATGTTTATGGGAATGTATTGCAGTTGTATACTTTTTCTCGCATTTGCTTGATGAATTTTTTTTAATGATGGACAATAAGGTGCAAAAGCACTGTGGAAAATGTCAAAGTTGGTGTTATTGCTATCATTATTTCTAATGCAATTAATGCATTTTGGAGGATTTCTACACTGACGGTCAATGTGTGGCAAGGCACACACAGAGCATCTAATGTCATTATAACACGAAATTGCAAGATGATCATTGTATACTTGACACTTAAAACAACGTCTAACAATTATATATGGTTTAACAGGGTACGTTTTTGATTGTATCATAATTTCCCTATGCATTAATAATTGCCTAGCATCCTGTGGTGCAAGCTCAAAGATCCAATTAAAGGACTTAATATGTAGGAGCTTGTACTTTTTAACAAAGTGAAAATCAGGTTCAGGTGTATGAATTAAATCTGAGATAACAAACAAGATATCAGGAATATTTAAATTTTCAGGGAGGTTACAAATAATGACACGAATAGGCTTAGGTACATTAAGTTTAGCAGGGGATAAGGAGTTTAGAGAGGAATCGCTAATATCTGTAAATTTTTCACTGTGCTTACCTTGAGTGTGCAGGTCGGAGCTAAGATATGTGTCTTTTTTATCATTCTCCAGTTGTGGTAACTTTTCTTGTTTACACATATAAGAGGGGACAGTTTGAGTTAATTTATGTAGGACAGATGGAGGGAGTTTGTTGTTGACATCTACCACCTGATCACCCATAGTCTTACTACATTTAGTACGTTTCGTCTTGCCTTTCTGTTGGCCTGTGATTTCATGTAATCTCTCTATAAGTTTCTGATTTACAAGAAATAAATTATCTTTATCCTGTTTTAATTTGGAATAATCATCTTACAGATCATTAAAGTTTAGTTTAAGCACATGAAAATTGAATTAATGATCTGAAGAAATTCTATAATATTTTCAGACATGGATGCAGCATTTTCGGTCTTAAGTGAATTTTGAATAGATGTGGCTTCCATATTAATGGAATTCGAATATCTTAATAATATCTCCTCGAAATAATCTACCCATGGAGATACAGGAATGGGGTGATTAAAATCACTAATAGAATTTTCATCATTAGCTGCCATCTTTTAAAAATAAACTGGTGAAGTGTCTGTTATCTCCAAAATCCTTTTTTGTTATCTCGTGTTTATTTAATTTCTGTCGTTTACTTTTTTTTGACAGCCAAAATAGAAAAAAAGGAGGAATTCTTTTTTTTTTTTTTTTTTTTTTTTTTTTTGAGAGAGAGAGCAACACAAATAATGCAAAATAAATAATACGAGTATTTCAAAAAAGTGTAAGTATGCAAAAACTCTAGTTATCAGAAATGAAATGCATGCACATAAAATAAAACACAATAAGTTGCATAAATAAATTATACACAAAAAGAAAAAATGAAGCCCGGGGGGGGGGGGGGGGAGGGATGTAAAAAAATATGAGTATATCAATCACAAGATTTCTGTAAGTTAAATTTCTGTCTACATCCAGTAGGATTAAAGTGTCCGAAATTCAACAAAAAAAAAAAAAAAAAAAAAAAAAAAACAGGTAACTAAATTGTAATCCTGGTCTAGAATACAGAAAAAAAGGAAACAAGGTTAGAGTGGAGCAACATATTCTGGGAATAAGTGTGAAAATATCACACAGAAGTGAAAATGTGCAAACGTTGTGAGCGTAATATGCACATATTTATATAAAAATATCAAATACTGCAGAACTTGGAGCAGAGAATTTTTTGTTGCCTATCGGTAAAATAAGTATACCTTCAAAATATGCCAGTGCTGTTAAAGGGTTAAATTATAGATTTTTAAATGCATAAAGAAAAATACCTTAAGAAAAAAAAAAGCAAAACATAGCATGCATATGCAATTTCATGAAAAAAATGAGAATACTGTCATAATTTAAACACAGAATTATAATAACTGAAATATTAATAAAAGTATAATAAAAATATCATTTCAAGTAGGATATGCACTTATGATGATTATTATTATTTTTTTTTAGCAACAAAAAAAATAGCCCGAAAGGAGAGAAACGAAACAAAATGCTATGACTATTAATTATATTTTATAATTTGCTTAGAAGTAATTTCTCCGTTCAAGCTGACACAAAATAAATTTATGGCACTGCAATTGTTATGAAAGTATAAGTATGAATAGGGAACAAAAAATAACATGAAAAGAAACTGGTAATTTACTGAAATTGAAAAGAAAGAAAATAATGAAAAAATTAAACAATTTACAGTAAAATAATTTAATATAAAAACATTCCCTGTTCATACTTACATGCAAACTGTGTTTCATTTCTTTGTAGAAAAGTATCGTGACACAAGTGTTTTCATTGAATTCGATCAAGTAGGTACTATGTCACTTTTTTGTAGAGAGCAATCATTTGGAGCACGAAAACAGAGCGAGAAGAAAACAACGCTTGTTTTTTTAAGAAAAAAAGTTAAAATAAAAAGATTTTAGTGACAATTTGCAACGGAAAAAAAATTAAAACAAAAATGTCATTAACGTCCTATTTTCGTACTCTGAATGCTATAATAATGTTGAATGATAGATGACACATCCTGTGAAGTGTGATTTAGTACACTTTTTTTTTTGTTATTTTTTTTTAACTTAAGCACTTGCTCATCACTGAGGTAATTTTTTTTTATTTTGCCAAAAGGAGGAAAAATATTATTCCTCTTAATCATGGCACACTGAATGAATTTAAAGAAGAATTGTTTTGAAAAATTGTGGATATCACCTGAGGCACAAAAGTAATTGGAAAAATTTCACAGTTGTCTTGAACACTAGGACACTTTCGCGAAATTATATTTCTTTTTAGCATATTTCATTATCTTTTCACCAAATCTGTGCGATTCCTGGACACTTTGCACTGCAAATATTAATCACAAGATCACAAACAAAGCTAAACGGCGCACATTTTCTGGACTTGTTGCACAAATATCATATATTTCACAAGGTTTCACAGGGCATGGAAGAGGACACGGCGTGGTAATTTGTTGATGAACACACATCTCACAGGACCGACGGAGCAGCGGATAGTTCAGCTGTCACTTTTTTGGGCGGATAGCATTTCTTGGGTGAGTCTTTGGAGCAAACAGCAGAATTTTTGAGTCCCAGAAAATCAGCAAAGATGGGGGCAGTCAAAGGAGATCGCATCTGAGAAGGTAGAATCAGAATGAGATGAGGGATCGCCTATAACGAAGGCACAATACTCAATCAGGGCATCGAGTGCAGAGAAGGGAAAGTCCCGAAAAGATGACGCCGGAGAATGAGTGCTCGAAGTCGGATGAGGAAGCCGGAACTCCAGTGGGAAAGAAAATCTGTCATAGGTCGTTCACGTCGCTGATAAGAAAAGTGAAACGGAATGAAACTTCTCAGCGTATTTTTTTTATTATTACTGTTGGAGAAAAAACTCTGGGCAACGGCGCCAATTTTATGTAGAGGAGGATGTTAGAGATTCCAGGTTCATGAATGAATGAAAAAAAAAAAAACTCCAACACGAAAAATTCGAGGACTTACTTCTTTATTATGAAACTTTTTAAAAGGAGGGCCATGAGAGTACAGTGGGACGGGAGAAGTCAAACACAAGACCGCCCGACGGGGGCGACCACGAAGGGCAGCGAGCTGAGGTCTCTCACGTTCAAGATCAGAGGGAGTAGTGGTGAAATATTCATTACAATCATTCACTCATTGGCGAGATGAATAGGAACATATGTACTGTATTGGCGATGAATATTGGTGGTGTGGACAAAGGAATCAGAAGCATCCCGAAGTATTACATAGAACTCAAACTTACACCATGGCGAGCTATATATGGTTACACGTATCTTAACATTCCTGCGGTAAGGGAAAGTGGCCAAAGAAATAGCTAACACGTGATATTACATGCTCGTTATAGATTTTAACGACAGCTGAATTAGTCAGCAAGGGGCATATGGCTTTTATACGACAAACAGAAGGGTGAGAATTGAATACTAATGCAAGCCGAGAGGCTGGGAAAATATGCATTAGATATCGTCGGCTGCAAAGCGAAAAGACATTCATTTGTATTTTATTCTTTTATTTTATTTCAATGGAAAATAGCTGCGGTTAAGATCTTTTTCTATCGTGTGAATTTGAAAGACAGAAAAAAGAACCGAGATACACGATGTCTGCATTTGAAAAGAACTTTTAAAAGTAAAAGCGAAACTTACAGTAGTGAGAGGTGGGGGGGAAGAGAATGAATAAAGACATATGAAATTAACTCTAAAATGTCAAATTTAAACTAAATATTTTATTTGAAGGGGGGGGGGAAGAATAATGACAATTTATAATAACCCAGTAAGGTTAAAAGTTGATATTTCTGAGGGGAAAGGAGGAATAATGAATATATAACGGTAAAGCCGTTATAACCTTGTCTGAATATTTTGATATAATTGTTTTCTTGAAATTCCCATTAGAACAGAAATTATGGATTTTACAATTATACTCGCGAAATAGCTCAAGCAGCTTTACTGGAACTTACAAAGTCATACAAAGAAAGTTATAAGACGAAACGCAATTTTTCACCTTGATAACCTTGATAAAATATATAATGTGAACTTTAAAATGTCCACAGTCGTACTTAAAAGGCGACTAAAGTTTAAAAAAAGATGTTACATGTTTAAAATATACATTTTATTTAAAATTTCTTAGTACTTTCAAGTTTTGCATGATCATCATCAGAAAATATTTTAATAAATAAATGTTGTTTATGTATACAAATACGTCACTTTGTTTTAAAAATGAGAGAGCCAATAACTACTAGAGTTTTGAAAGTAGAATTACCAGTAGCAGTTTCCTGGATTGAATTTAATTAGAGGAAATATATATTATTATTAATTACAATTCCATTTTATTTTATGACATCACTCTGTTTCTCATACGTCACTTTTCATGGGTAGAAGAAAATATTTAACTGACGTACTTTAAATTTTAATACGTGACTTTTCTCAAGTTTTAGGGATTTATTTTCAGGATATTGAACCATAAACTAGGGATATTGTATGATAGGGCGTCGTTACATACTTGATTTTTTTTACACAGGATTTCTATGGATTCTCTTATAGTAGATGCGTAATAATTGGAATACGATTGGAATACGTTGGGAATACGATTTTTGCATGATCAAAATATATTGCGATATTCTGAGTGAAACTTAAACGGGAGAGAGAGCTGTGGATTAACGACAAAAATTTTTATATATGCTTTATATTCTTTTATTCTTTCTTTCAGTTTTCTTTTGGTCATTCAGATATACTTCATTAGTCTTTTGCTGTCAGTTCTAAAAGAAATGGTTTATACACCAGCTAATTCATCTTTCGGTGTTGGATCTATTTTTGTACAAATTAACTCTTTTAATTTTCTTGGTGGACAGGCTATTAAATTTATATTGTGTTTCAGTAGAGCATATCTTATTTTTTCGTACATGCAAGGGAAATAGTTGAACTTTTTGTAAATCATTTCTTTATTCTTTCCTTTATTGATATTTTCATGAAAAATATTTTCATTGATATATCTATGAATTCACTGAATTCATAGATAAGTTTATTGATGAGGATTGTTGAAAAACCTTTTACCTCAGCGATATCTCTAATGGTATTAAGCTCTTTTTCTAAATATATTTCTGAACCTACTTTAAAGCTCGCCTAATGTAAAATTTGTCAGCTGCAATTTTATATAAAATTAGTGATGAAGGGGATCGTATATGGGATCGTATTATTTGATCTAATCGGTTTTTTATAAACATTTCTGTCAATGTTGAGGTTTTCGTTGTTTTTAATTAAATTTTCAAAATTTTCATTCTAGTTGCAAAATTACTTTTGTATTCCTGCGCGTAAAATGTCATACAAATTTTCTGTTTGATAAATGTCTGACAGTTTGAAACCGCCTATAATTATTGATCTTCCATTTTGTAATTTTTTTAATATATGAAATGAAAGACCATACTTAGATATTTCATAGCTCTAAAATTGTGTTTTCAAATCGCATACAATTTAAGTCATTAATTGTTGAAAATGGCCCTTTATTCATTTTTTCCTATTTTAAGAGTCCTGAGACCCCTTAAATTACCAATCAATATTCATACTGTCGAGAAAAAGTATTACCGTACACACAAATTTTGCCACAAATAAGCGTATAAAATAATATCAAACAATATTACCAATCGAGTAATGCCTACGATTCAGTATTTTGTATGAATTAAAATTATGTATGGTAAAAGATTGCTCTCATGACAGTGATGCGACTTGCATCTACTGTGAATGCATTTTCTATGCTAACACAAAAATATAAACGTGAGTGCAATTTTTCCAGTATGAAATGCGGGTACACACAGAATTCGCAGGTTCAACTGCTGCAAATAAAATTTAGAAGTAGCAATTTCATGATTGCAAAATGTTTAATGAAAAAAAAATCCACAAATGTTATGGGTGGTCTACTTATAGACCACCGTTTAAAAATCACTATTTAAAACTTTTGCAATTAAATTTATTTTAAAAGACACGGAAAATTGTATCTTTTACATTCCTATCTTGCTCCTTAGATGCTTTAGATTGTATTAACATATTATTATTTCAAAAATAATGAAAATGGAGCTAGTACAATCTCAAAATGCAACATGTGGGCCATACTTAGGCCTTTTCTTAAATAATTTTGTATTTTGAAAAATGTATCTGCTAGTTATACACTCATGTCCACAAATTAGGGATAATTCAGAATCACACAGAAATTGAACTCTAAAGTAAAATTTCATCTGTAGAATTATCACACGCATCTTCAAGTGTAATATGCAAATTACAGAATGCCACCAGATGGCTCCGATAGTACGTCACAATGATGAGAGTGTAAGAGAGGAGGCGTATATAATGAATGGTGGGGAAAAAATGTAAAATTGTTAACATGCATTCTGTAAGCCTCTAAGGGCCATAACCGAATAGTTATGATACAGAGGACGCATGTGGATGATGTTTTACGTGGTAGAATTATCGGCCGTCTGAAATGTGGGCGTACTCAGATGGAGGTGTCCGAGGAACTTGGAATTGCCCAAAGTGTCATCTCTAGATATCGGAAACGATTCCAAGATGGTGGAAATGTAAGTAGACGTTACAGCACAGGTCGCTCTCGAGTTACGGTCAAATGAAGACCGGTATTTGGCAGTAACTGCCAAAAGAAGACGGAGTGCAGCATCAGACCTGTCTCGTAAGCTATCTTGAGCCGCGGGTACGACTGTTTCAAGTAAAACCGTGCACCGACGATTGGGAAATATTAGTCTATATGTTCGCAAGCCTGTCAGATGTGTTCCGTTCACGGAAACTCACTGCCGCCTCCGGTTAGAGTTGGGAACACGTACTGTGGACATCGTTAAAGTGGGCTTGTGTGATGTTTTACGACGAGTCCAGGTTTAGCTTGCAATCTGATTGACGTCGGGCTTTCATATGGAGAACGCCAGACACCCTTTACCACCAAGACAACATCATTGGCCGTCACCGTTACGGTGGTGCAGGATTGCGCGTTTGGGGTGGAAATATACTGGGCTCCAGAACAGATCTGTATGTTGAAATCGGAACTATGACAGGCCAAATTCATCAACACATCGTTCTGGAACAACATGTACGTTTGTTTAGGGGTGCCATGGGCCCAGAATTTGTGTTTATGGATGACAACGCCCGTTCTTATCATGCAAAGATCGTAAACGATTGCCTTCAACCTGGTGATATCACTAGTTGAATAGCCAGCATTCTCACCTGACATGAATCCGATAGAGCATGTGTGGGGCATTCTTGTCCGACTAGATGAAACCCGTCAACCACCTCCTACATATGTAACGGGACTTCGGAGAACATTGCTTGCTGAGTAGAGTAATCATTCCCAAGATCAGCTAAATTCAGAAAAACTCGCTCGTTTTCCTTCTGGACTCCCGAACTAAGTGAACAGCGTAACCTACCCACTTCACAAAGGCGGGAAATGAAGGCAACAAAACGGCTAAATCCTAATGCGGATGAGCTAAAGATCTTATATGCCAGATATTCGAAGCTTACGGCGCAGTATAGGTGTAACGTCCTGTCGACCAAAAATGCAGCATTGAGGAAGTTCTGTAGCAGTGAATCCAATCCATTTAGCACAACCTAAAAATTTTTCACAGGAAAATATTTCACTCCTGATGAAATCAAGTTTGAACTGCCTCCCTGCGAATATAATTTTTAACAGAAAACGTTCTTGGCGAAACAACATACACCCAACACGATAACACGGACATAGAATTCACAGCGAAATTTGAAAAACCTTTCACAAAGGCTGAATTAAGAACGGCCCTTAATTCACTGAATGACAAAAAAGCACCCTACACCGATGCCATAGCTTTCAGACTGTTAAAACGAACATTCAAAATTCTTCGAAAACTACTTACACGATGGGCAAACATTTGCCTCTCACATAATTACTTTCCACTTGTCCTTGGACAAGGGGAAGTCGTATATTTCCTGAAGCACGGGAAGTCACCCTCTGAACCGCACTCAAACTGGCCGATCTGCCTTCTTCCAACGCTAGGAAAATTAATTGAAATGCTCCTGGTCCAGCGACTGCCCTTTTTCCTAGAAACGAACACTATCCTCCATCTGCACCAATTCGGGTTCAGAAAGGGCAGATCATGTGAAAAAGCTCTTCATGCAATCTTGACTTCCTGCACTGATAGCATCGCCGGTGGAAATTACACTTCTCTCGTCTCACTAGATATACAGGGGTCCTTCGACAACATGGAATGGCGTGACATCGTGCAACAGCTACAAGTACTCAACTTCCCAAAAATATTGCTGGAGTCATCCGCTCTTATTTATCACAGCGTGGCATTCTAATAAACTGGGCTGCTAGCACCTCGACGCACAATTTGGAAAAGGGCTGTCCAAAAGGCTCTTGCCTCGGATCCAATTTATGGCTACTAAAATCAAATTTAATCTTAAATCTAGCAAATTTAACCTTAAAAGAATTAGAAAAACTAGGTTTCTTCCTCTACGCGTTTGCGAATGACTTTACCTTTACTTTCGTGGGCCGCATCCGTCTGGACTTGGAGCAAGAGGCAGCTTTAGCACTTTCCGTGTTCTTCCAGCTACTGGAATCCCTACACCTTCAAAACTCACCAAGCAAATCTCAAGCACTGACATTTGCAAAACCACGGCCCCTGCATAACAGGAATCCAGTTATTCGCGTCAACGGGAACAGTGTCCACCATATCCCGTACCTCAAACATTTAGGCATAAGAACTGACAAGCATCAAAATGGGCTAGCACATCTATATCATCTTAAACTAAAACAAATAGCTTTTTATCACAACTCACTTAAAATGACATCAGAAACATGGGGCATTAGCAACTTAATGCTTAAAATATACTATCGCACTATAGTAGAAAAAATAATAACTTACGGCGCAAGTACACTGCTCAAAACAATTAAATGATATTTGAAGTTTTATATAAAATAAAGATATAAACGAAATTTTTTTGCCGAAAATAGAAGAAGAGAATCACAAATGCAAATTTTTCTGGTTTTCAAACTGTGGAGTATGCAAATTTTGAGCTCGACGTCAAAAACGTCGCTTCAGCGGCAGCGAATGAAATTTGACTTTCAACTGGAGAAAAGAGAATGAAGACAAGCATGATCGGCATTCCGTGATTGCTTTGTTTCGATGAGTACGATGTCTCAGCGAAGTCATTTGACAGATTCAGAATCTTTAAGAATTGTTGGTAGGTTAGAAGGGGGCCAAACTCAAGCCGAAGTAGCGCAAGCCATTGGAGTGTCACAAAGTGTCATTTCCAGGATCTGGAACCGTTTTTTGGAGAGTGGATGTGCAGGCCGAAGACCAGGGCAAGGTCGTAGACGGGCAACAACGCCCAATGAAGATCGGTATTTAGCGTTAACAGCTCGGAGACACCGAACCATGAACGCTACTCTTCTCCAACAACAACTTCGCTCGGCTACAGGCACCACGATTTCAACTCAGACTGTCCGAAACCAGCTCCATGCTGTAGGTCTGTATGCTCGCCGACCGATGGTATGTGTTAGATTAACATCAAGGCATCGTCGCGACCGCAGGGAGTGGGCAACCGAGCATGTCAACTGGAGGAGAAATGAATGGAGCAATATTCTGTTTTCTGACGAGTCCCGTTTTTCTGTGCATCCGTATAATAGGCGTATTTTCATCTGGAGGGACCGTGGCAGTAGGAATAATCCTGCGTTCGTGCACGAAAGTGTCAGATTTGGCGGTGGAGGAGTGTTGGTGTATGGTGGCATCTCCATTGACGGGCACACTGACCTCTACATCATTCGAGATGGAGCTCTGACTGGTCGCCGATATAGGTATGAGATCCTCAGACCTATTGTAGTCCCTTACGCTGCAGCAATCGGAGATAACTTCATTTTAATGGACGATAACTGCAGGCCACATCGTGCAAACCTGGTGGAGGATTTCATTTTCGAGGAAGGAATCGTTCGAATGGAATGGCCAGCGTGTTCTCCAGACATGAATCCAATCGAGCACGTTTGGGACGCTCTAGGAAGACGAGTTTCTGACCGCCAACAACCCCCACAAACTCTGCAAGAACTGGAAAGAGCTCTTCTGGAAGAGTGGGGAAGAATACCCCATCTCGTCATTAATAGCCTCATTGAGTCCATGCCTCAAAGGGGTTCAACGTTGCTGGCCGCCCGTGGAAACCATACCCCCTACTGAAAATGATTTTCTTTGAAGAAAACACCTTTTCTTATTCTTTTTTTCTCATATGCACAAATTGTGTTTTTTTCCTTTAGTACACAAATGTGCAATAAAATGCATTTTTTTCTGCCAAACATGTGTAATTTATTCTCATATAACCTACTATGTCTGTCGACCATGTATCAATCAGCTAAACAGTTTACCAGATACAAAATCCACCTAAAACTGCAATATCCTTTAATTGTTTTGAGCAGTGTATATGGGGAGACGGTGACACCTAACAAAACAAGCAGAAACTAAATTAATTTCACTACAGCGAATGTTTATCTTACAAATCTCACGAGGGTACAAAACAATCTCCACGAACACGCTAAATACTATAACAGGCATACCACCAATCCCCACAATACTCAATTATGAATACATCAAGGGACGTATTCTCCACCTCAAACATGAACCGACTGTAAGTGAATTCTTTCCAATCATCACAGTACAGCACAAAGATCCAAGCTGGCAGATACACTCCTCTGATTAGGACATCCCACTTCCAAATAAAGACCAAACTTAATTCTTTCTCCCCATCACCTCTGATTATTATTTTTACTCATGGGTCCGAAACCGCCACCGGCGTAGGATCTGCATTCTGCGCAATGGAAAAGGGCGCTGTTACCCATCGATGGCCTTGCAGACTAGATGATCACAACTCTGTTTATCAAGCAGAAGGCTGTGTTATTTTAATAGCCCTAGACTTGATTGAAATAAGCACCACACACCACTTCGTCCAAATGTATAGTGACAGTATATCTGGTTTGCAAGCTATCTATGGTCACAGAACCAAACATCCGCTAATCCTCGACATAAAAGTTAAGTTAAAGTCCCTCCAAAACAGAGTAGGTCTTGGCCACGTCTCAGCGCACACGTGCGTTCAGGGTAATGAAACAACAGAGGCACTCGAAATGGAAGCAACTGCTAATCACATATAGACATCCATCTCCCACTTCCATCGACATACATAAAACGTTCACTAAAACATAAATAATTAAGGAATGGCAATTAATCTGGGACAATACCTACAAAGGCCAACAGACATATAATCTATTACCGAAAGTATCAATAACTCACTATAGCCTTTCCCCGCACACAACAGCATTTCTCACGGGGCATGGTTCCTTTCGAATTTACCTCTACAAATTTAAATATGCAGACACATTCCTTTGCCAGTGTGGCGCACTGGGCGTCGCCCTCCCAATATTACTTCATCTGTCCGCTAACTGCACAGTGGCATATTAAGAAGCCTGTCATCCCTCCCAAGGAATGGCTTCGCAATATTCTAAATAGTCACGCCATTTACTGAAAGCTACTTAAAATATACCTTTTTCTCAGAGATCTGTCAAACCTTACCTTGTAACCGTCAGCTGCAATTCACAATGCAGGACGTCTGCTCAATTTATGCCACCTGTCGCGTTGAGGGTTCTTCCCTTTGCAGAGCCGATCTGGTCTTAGGCCATAGCTTATAATTACTATTTTTTTCTTTAGCAAACTTATTTACAAACCTGCCCCTTGTCGCGTTTAATGGCGGGTACAGCTTCGGCTGAACATTGTAACTTTTTCATTGCAAATGTTTTTATTAATCTTAATAAAGGTGACCGGGAGGGATACTTTGTTCTACAGACTAGGTCCTGGTCTGATCAGTCCCTCTTAGGCTATCAAATCAAATCAAATAAAGATCGGATCGATTATTTGATACTCAGGGTGCATAGGTGTTATATGGATAATACTGCATCTTTTTTGTTCTTTATCTTTTGTTTAATAAATGCCCTTGATGAATAAGTCACGTTTGTTTTGTGTCCGAACCTTCAATTGCCGGAGCTGACATTATCCTTAATTTATGGACATGAGTGTTTTTTCTACAAACGAAAATTAACATATGTGTATTTTTTGTTTCCCACAGTACTTTGTCTGACTGGGCAATTGCTCAATTACAGTTGAATTTAACATATTCTAGCAGTATTATTTCCAATGATACCGTTTATTTTATTTTTTGTACAATCAAAATGTTTTCAATAAGTTTAAAAAAAATATATAATAATTTTATTAATTGCCAGTTAAGTTATAATATATTACGTTTTATGAAAATAAATAAATAGATAGCAGCATTTTCTAAATTTTCAATAAATGACGCCTTTCTCTTAAAGTATTCCAAATCACTCATCGGTTTTACTAAAACCATAATTTACGCAGCATAAAATCAAATAAATCAAATTTCTAACACCTTTGTAGTGCACTTTAAGAGATAGAGAGCAATCAATCACTGTTAGGTAAAGCTTAAATGAGTATCATAGAGTTAAAAGAAAGTAAAGAGTATAAAATAACAATAGAAAAGTTCTTTTTAGGAAGGTAGTAGTTGCTTTTATGGAAATACTTTGGTGCTCATCAGATTTTTTAAAGCAGTATACACAAACAAAAATTCTTGGATTTTGAAAAAAAAAAAAAAAAAAAAAAAAAAAAAAAAAAAAAAAAAAAACTTATGATTGAATTTCTCGAATTTACTTCTCAATGAAATAAACAAAAGACACCCATGATCACCTGTAATTGTTAGTGTATATCCCGTTAATTCGTTTCGCATGTAATATAATCTATTCAACACATGATTTTACATTGTGTAAATGAGAAAGAAAAAAATACTGTACGTTCTAAACAAATTCAAGAAGACATTTTTGAACGAGCTGATTACGGATTCTAAAAATGTATAATATTGTAATATTTTCTTACACTTACTAAAATTTCATGTTCGTTTTAGTCTTAATTAGTCATATTTTTTTTTGAGCGATAGTTACCAAATAGATACGTTAAGTCAAATTTTAGAAGTATTTTATAAATAGCGCAGAAAAGGAATACAATAATTTTCTGCGGTTCAAAATTGCTTAGTATAATTTCTTAAGTAATATTGCTTCCAAGATGTGAATTTGCTGTGAATTTTATTTTTCTAAAATAAATTTTAAATATTGGTGAGGAACTGCGGATATTTTCTCTAGCAAAACTCTTTTTGGTACATTCTTTCCACTAAAATTAAAATTTGGAAACTTAATTTTGTAATGCTTATTCCTTAGTTTTCCTGTTTCAGTATGAAAACTTTTCTCAGTTAAAGTTGTTTCTATTATTGACTGTTTTAAAATTTTCTTTTGTTATGAATAATATTTAATAAAAGTACTTTTATTGTAATTTATTTAATGTATTTAGGATTAAGCTGTTAAAGTTTTAAGAAACATTTAATTCGTTTGAAATATTGTAGTGAAATAGAAGGTTTATCATTTGAAAACTTTAAAAACTTTAAAGGATATTTTCATTTTTTTTTTCTAAAGACTTCGAATAGAGTGATTCTTTATCACGGATCTTTATATTTAAAAATATATCCTCATGATTAAATAATTGACTACATCGGATTAATGAGTCTTTAAAAATTCAATTTCAACTTAATCATAAGATTTAAGTATATAGTCAGAGAGTTTTTAATATCATCACATTTTCGAGAACTCTAAATTATTCAGAAGTATTTTCTATAATTACGTATCTGTGTACTGAACCGAAAAAATATGTCCTCGCTAAATCCACAGTGACTACCACAACAGTCTATTATCGTGGAATCAGCCATCACAAAATGAACTTTTCACGTCAGTTCAGATTACCAACTTCTCATTTCCTTGGTACTTGTTCGAACGCATTATTTGCTTCCTAATATTTAGCGTAACGTATTCTTAGTATGGTAATATTTTTCAAAAAATAAAAACATAAAAAATTAAACTCTCCAGTTTGGTGCTTGTCTTTTGCATGAAATATGGATTTTTCTATTTATAAAATTATAGTATACAAAGTTTTTATGATTTTGTGCTTTTTTTTTTATCGTATATAAAGCAAAAAATAAATTAATAAAAAGCAACTTTCAAACGTTTCGATAATACATTTCAACTCGTAAAATGCAATCAATCACTGTCTGCTGAAGCTTTTAATGGCTTTCATGAACCAAAGTTAGTATCAGGTGATAAAGAAGAGGAAAATATATCAATGAAAAGAGAAAAAAATATTATAGCTTACAATAAAACATTTTCTTTTATGATATCTTCTGTTATAGTATATTTCAACGACACTTTGAAAGTTTTACTTCATAATATCTTTTATATAAAGTGAGTGGCATAGGGCTTCAGTTGTAGAAATATTTCTCAATAAAAATATAATAAAGGAATTCTTAATGACACTTAAGTTTTTTTTATGTTCGATATTTATGTCATTTTTTTTAGTACAAGTGTGTATACTAAATACGCTTTGCTTTTTCAGTGCTTTGAATTGCATTTTTGAAAACATAAGTTTCTTCTACTTTAAGTTTTATTAGTTAGGTTCGTTTGAAATGTAATAGTGCATATTTCTAAATGTTTGGCGGTTGCTTTTATTATTTGTCATTTTGAGGGTAATGAAAGATAATTAAAGATTATAAAACCTGATGAAACTGAAAGATGCGCTTTCTCATTTTATATCAGCTCTTAAAAAATATTAAAATTCCGTTACATTTTCCGTAAAATTTGTTATTAAAATTGATTTACAGTTATCTCCAGTAAAATTATGATGCTTGGATGAACTTTATCGAGCCCTATTTGAACAATCATTTCATAAAATTAAATACTTTCAGTTTTTAGTTAGAGTTTATGTTTTGATATGCTATTGTGTGAATTGGAAGTTCTAGGTTAAATGTTAATCTGATATTCTACACACATTAATGGAATGTGTAAAAAATCTGCATGAAATGAGTTTCTTATTGAAATATGTTAAGAATATTTGTATAAAAAATTGAACTAGTTAAATTATTTATTACCTCCGAAATTTTATGTAATAATAAATACAAAATAACGTGTGATAATAATAAAAAAATGTCTCTAATATCTTGAGATTATATCATCATTTTACCACTGTTAAAATATGAAAATAAAAAATAAACTAACATTTTCGAATTCATGTGTATAACACAGTAAAAACGGCAATTAAATGGTTAGAAGAGTAGCCTTACATAAATTCTGAAGAAAAAAGAAATTTGTTTGTTATTCTCCCGAATCTTCCATTATGTCTGTTAAAGTTCCAAAGAAAATGATATAAATTATGAAGAAAATTGTAAAAATGAGGAAATAACACTGATTACCGGAATATCAATGCAATTTAAATACTACTTTTCTGAAAAATTGTGTCATTATTTCTTTTCATTAATGTGTTTGAAAATAATAAATATGTATTTAAGAATTTCCTCGATAGATAACAGTAATAACAGCAGAAATTGTTTTCTTCAGCAATGAATGAATGTGAGGATGTCGACTGTTTTTCATTCATAAAGAAACATTCGTCAAAACAATTAAAGTAAAGACGAACTCTTAAACCATTTTTTTCACTTATACGAGTATATAAAAAGAAACTGACTACTGAGCAGCGAAAGTTTCCTTTTTATCATTCCTTAAGATTTATAAAAATTAAATATAGTACAATTTCTCTGAGAAAAATAATACTTTTTTTACAATCTTAGATGAATCTTATTTTTAATTTATATTTTCGTTCCTCGTAATATTTTATAAAATTTTCCGTGATAAACTTCCTTTACTGTCGAAGATATTTGATTTTTAAAATTTATTTTCCCAAGAAGTGACACATTTTTCGGATTTATTGATTCTAATTTTGGGAGAATAAAACAACAAAGGCGGAAAACTTTTCAGTGTTTATTCGCTACTTGCTTTAAATACATAAAATCTATTTTCTTTGTAAATGGATGTTCATAAAAGGGAGAAAAAATATTTTCTCATTCAGAAAGAAACTTATTAAAGTCGTTGAACCTAAATTTGAAGAAAAAGTTTACTTAAATAACTAAAAAGTACTTCGTTTAAATTTGGTTGAGTAAGAGTGTATGTTATAAACAGTTTCATAAAAGTATTGAATTTTTTTAATATTGTTATCTCACTGTACAATTTAAGATACACCTATTTTAGACAAATTTAAACAAAATATCTAAAATACCATAGAAAAAGTTCATAGCAAAATATCCCAATTATAAATTTTAATAGTATCAACTGTAAGGCATGTAGAGTATTGGAGATCACAAATAAAGAGTAAATTAAACAGTTTTAGATAAGTGCATGCACGACTGTTGCTTTGTTATTTACTCGCTTACAGTTCCGCATACGCAAAATGCCGACTCTTGAGCATACAGCGTTATTACTGTGTTGAAGATTTAAAAGCCGTTTGAGCCATGCGATTTTTTCCTTTGGAGTTTTATAAAAAATCTTATCTACGTTCCGCCATTACCTAATGATTTGCCAGAGTGGAGTCAGAGAATTGGAGAGGCTATTGCTTCCATTACTCCGAACTTGTTAACCGAAGTGTGGGAAGAATTGGACTGTAGGTTAGATGCGTGCCGTATAAATAAATGTACATATATTAAACATTTGTAAGAAAATCTAGGTTAGTTTACATTCAATGTGATGTATGATTTGTTGTAAATAGTCTAAACTGAACTGTTATAATGTACCGTATTTACTCGTGTATAACGCGCACTTTTTTTTTCCTAAATGTAGGGCAAAAACCCTAGGTGCGCATGATACTCGGGATATTTTTTTACTGCTGGATGTAATCACATGATATGCATATGAATCAAGAAATATATTCAAAGAGGAAATTAAAACTGGAAAAGTCATACTTAATACAAGTATCGCTGCATCTTTATTTCATTTGGCTAATGTGGCTTTGCTACCTCCTTTCAGCTTTTGATGCCCAAGCTTGGCGAGAGTAACTCTGAACAGTGCTAACTCTTAACTGTTTCTGTCTTTTTAATCCTTATATAGTAATTTTATAACTACAGTTAGACCATTTTAAATATTCTTTTAAAATATTTTCCATTTATTTATCTTAAGTCTTAACTTAATATTAAACTTATTTCTTTTAAATTCTTAACTTTTTAATTACTCTTTTAATTTCTTAATTTAAATCTCAAGTAGTTCTATACTACAATGAAATTTTCCCCCAACGGGTCGCAAAACATAAGATACTTCAATTCCTAGTCTGAGGGTGTTATCAGCTAGGAAACCCTTCAATGCTGTTCACCTGTCCACAGCCTGTTCAGTTCTTTATTTCACTCCTTGCACATTTTTATACAACAACGCTAGTAATATTATTTAAAAGCTAATTTTATTAGCTTTGGAAATAAATTTGACATTCAATTACAAGTCAAATTTATTTCGGGCGTTATATACGAGATAAAAACAATCGTCCTTTTTTTGTAAATTACGGAGTGCGCGTTATACACGCGTGCGCGTTATGCACGAGTAAATACGGTACCATTTAAAATGACAAATCTTTTATGGGCACTCTGTATTTATACGTATTAAAAGTTATTGTAGGATTTAAATATCGAAATAAATAAAGTTCCAAATTTCATAATACGTTGATGACCGATTCCGAGTATACTTCTTTTGCCATAGCAGCTATTTTTTACGTTTTTTTGTTCCCAATATTTTGAAAAAAAGATTCCTATTCTTATTTATTTTCATAAACTAGCAATTAAATAATTCAAAGATTATGAATAAATGATAGCGGTAACAAAAAAGGGTAGTAAAAAATATTTTAAAGTAAATTGTCATTCAGCAATATTTTAATATTGATTTAAACTGTTATCAATATAAGTGACATAAACTTCATAACGACAAAAACTCCTATGCTTATTAGAAACATTACACATCTATAGAAAAGAAAATCATGCTAATTAACGTATAACAAAGTCACGTCATATTGCTAAGTAAAAATATTTTTAAAAATATTTTATAGTTTGTTTTGCTTTGGAATATTAAAAGAAAAAAATCAAACAAAATTTATATAATTTTTATTTTGATAAATATTCTTTTAATTTACGTTTTCTGATGTTCAATTTATTTATTAAAAGTTTTTAGAGAAACTTCAGTTACTGTCGTATTTGTTTATTTGTTTATTTTTTTAAGTGACGTACTGTAGAATTTATTGATTGTAAATTTCGGAAACTAAAGAACAAAGACGCGAAACTTTTCAAAAGTTTATTCACAGATTTTTTTAAATAAATGCATTCAAGGATTTTTTAAAAAGAATGTTTATGAAGGCAACGCAATATATTTTCTTTTTCAGAAAAAAATTCTTTTGCTGTGAACAGAAATTTTGATAGATACGTTTAATAAATTTAGAGAAGAAGATCATTTTTAAATATATTTTAAATATATTTTGAAATATATTGGATATATAACATTTTGTATTAAACGCGAAAAAAAATTCAAATGTATCAATCTAATTCATTTTTGGGTATTTAAATTTTCTGTAAATAATTTCCTAAAATAGAGCTAAAATTATAAATTTGATTTTTTTTTAAATTTTTAGAATTTAATATGTTTTGAAAATATCTTTGTAACATTTCTAATTAAAATCCTTTTATGAAACCAAATATAAACTTATTAAAGGAATTATAATGTATGAAAATTTCTCACAAAACAATTTTCTTAGATTCAGAGAAAAATAACTGCTTTGTCCATATCCATTCAATTAGCTTAATTTCAGATTTAGAGGAAATTATCTATAAGGTAAACCTGTATGTATTTTTTGTGAAATTGTTTGAAAGAAATCACATTCTACACAATAAGAACCTTTAAAATATGACAAACTAATTAAATATTCCTTTAACGCTGCGTTGTATAAATTTCCATATGAAGCTGGTTTGTTTTCTAATGTAACTATTATATTGAAAAAAAAATGCATTTTTTAATTAATTAAGTAGTCAATAATTAAGTAATTAAGTAATTAAATTACATTTTTCTTTACTAAATGTATACAAATGTACTTTTCCGTCTATTTCTCTTATAAGTATAAAAATCATAGGAAAATTTTATGATTAGAAAATAATTAAGACGGAATTAAAGCTCATTAGGTTTACCTGGATATCCAAAAATTCATATTAAACAAAAATATAACATAATCACGAAGCTGTTGCGTAAGATTAAAGACATGAAAATTGATTCGTCGATATCCCTATAAATAATGGTATTTTAAATTGAATGTCAATATTTTATGAGTTTGAACTGAACGTTTATGTTAGTCTATGGTGACTGGCATTGAATTACACTCTGTACTATCGCAAACCTTATTAGGACCAAATATTTCATTAACTAATCTTTATGTTAATCACACTGGCGTATACAATTAATGTATTTTTGAGTATCTTACATAAAATTCAAGAAAATATTAATACATGATTTCTGAATTGTTACGTTTGTTCGGAACCTTCTTAAAAATCGGTCAATCGGGTAACAGGACACTTCTGTTGTGAAAGTTTGCATTGAATTACTTTATACGCAAATAGAAACATTATTAAGTCGGAACATTTTGTTAAAATTCCCGTATGTTAATCACAGTTGTGTATAAAATTAATGTATTTTGGATTACAAATTAAAAATGTTAGAACGCATTATTACATTAATTGCTACTTTTGTTAGGATTTTGTTTTGCATCGGTCAGTTACTAAGCTTGGCGATTTTGTCTTTCTATCATATTTTGCGACAAATTACCTTCAACACAATTACAAAACAATATTATTTCTAATGATTTCGTTAAAAGATTCTTATGGTTATCCTACTTGGGTATAAAAGTAATATATTTTGTAATATATTACTACATTTTCAAGGAAACGTTATTTACATAAATTAAGAATTGCCACTTTTGATTGTATTATGTTGAGCATCCGTTAATTTCAGCCGCATCTCCTTACGAAATATATCTTCGGACGGTCCTTTTTATAGTAAGTGACCAAAGGAATACTTTTTAACGATGAAATGTCTGTTACCTTAAACAGAACATGAAGATACATTTGCAAAACTTTGCATTTTTCACAGTTTATTTAGATATATGTTTAATTTTGGTTGTCAAAAACGAATACTCAATTTATAAACTTCAATACCAAATTTTGTTTTGAAAAAGAAATTGTGTTTCCATACTGCAAATATAGGACATATTTATTTATTTTAATGTGTACTGAATAAAAAAGACTAATATTTCTCAATCTGAGAAAAAAATAATGTAACAACAAACAAAAATATACAGTAACCTATTCCGTGTTATCCATTTTAGGGATTTTGTTTAGCACCAGTCAATAGCCAAGCTGTGCGTTTCAGTTGTTCCATGATTGTTTGCCATAAATTAAATTCCATATAATTATTAAATATAGACATTTAGTTAAATATACTTGTGTATAAAATTAATGTATTTTAAAATATATTGCTACATTTTAAGAAAGCATTATTATATCAATTAAGATTTGTTACTTTTGTTAGGGAATTTATAGGTCATCCGTCAATTTTGGCCGTATGTCCTTAAGCAGCAAAACTTCGTTCAGGTCCTTTTAATAGAAAGTGACCAGCGAAACAGTTTTTGAACATAGAAACCACCATAATCATGAAAACACAGACAGCTTAGAACACCAAGGTACATTTTCAGGATTTTGTATTTTTCAATATTTGTTCACATATTTATTTAATTTAGATTTTCAAAAAAAAAAAAAAAAAAAAAATCCCGCACCAGCACATAATCTTCAGTACTAAAATTATGTTTCCTTATTGTGAGTATAAGATATACTTACTTTTTTTAATACAAACTGTAAAAAAAAAAAAAAAAAAAAAACGATTACTCTTTAATATAAGAAAATATAACATAACAGCAAACGAAAATATACAATAACTTTTTCTGAGTTACCAATGATGCCTAAGTCTAAGATGTACTTTATCATTAGTAATCATACAAATTAATACGAGAGCTGTCCAATGAAGAGTTATCGTAGTGTTTTTATTAGGATACTTTATTGCATGCAATGAACTTTTATATTCAATTGTTAGCGTAATGTATAATGAATACTTGGTAATTTCTCTGTTCATTTATTTCCAGCAGTACGTCAGTGGCAGCCATGGAAGTTCAAATACTTTCACTATCGCAAACGGGAAGGATGGAGGCAACACGCAACGAGCATGTATGCTCTCGCCTGATGGAAATTTTGCTTTTGCCATGATGTTATGCTCATGTAACAGTACCTACAATTTTTCGTACAACTTCCACTCAAACGTTCTGTTGATCGAGCATGACGTTACAGAAATGTTGTGCTGGACGCATTGAGACTGGCAGTTGTATATCATGCTGAAAAAAATATTTTACAATTATTACGTCTCATTGTTTTTACCCCGTTACATTGTTACTCTCGTTGTCTTACACAAGCTTCCTACAATGATGAGATTTTTAACTACCTCGTTATATTGTTACTCTCGTTGTCTTAAAAAAGCTTTCTATAATGTGGAGATTTTAAATTATTTGTTTATAATTTAGATAATAATTTATTCAATTAAATAATATATTTTTTTAGATTGAATTTTTTTATAAATTTCTTAAAAATTCAAAATCAGAAGTAGATACGAGTCTTAAATATGACGAATAATATATGATCAATATATTAGTAAGCATGCAATACATATGTGGGAATAAAAGATAATACTCAAGGGTTAAATGAAAGTGATATCTCAAGCGAGACTCGTAAAACGTGAACTCAAAATTGCAGAGCGAGATATGGTTGTTCTATAGATATTGAGCAATGAAGTTAGTTGGTGATTTTCAACGCAAGGCTAAGGGAAGATTTTGCGAGTAGTACAATATTATTTTGAATGTTAAGCTGTATGTTTGGCGACATATTAAACCTTTTTATGCATATTCACCGTTTTAAGAGTATCAGTTTCGATTAATACAGTTCTCACATTAAAACCCACAGTTTTGGGGGCTCGGGCCGAGATTTGGTCTATTTGGATGATTTGGAAGATTTGAATTTGAATAACGAAGCTATTTTGTACTTGAATCAAAAAAGGAAAGTATTTTTCTGAACTGAAATTTATAATACGAAAAAATAAGCTGTTCGTCTGATGTATAATGACTAGAGATGACCCGTAATCAAGCCTACTAGATAGTATAATATTTTGTTCTGTTGAAGAGTCAACAAATTCAATAATGTCCGTCATGAATAAAGCTAGAAAAGCAGATTTGTTTACATTGTGTAATGACCTAGTTATAGTTGCACCTCAGAGTTCAAGAATTATAGACTTGATAAATTTGGTGACTGAATCAAATGATTATGAAGAAAGATTTGTTAAAGTTCGACTTGAAGTCATTGCTGCTGAGAGAGAAGAAATGAAACAACTAGAAGCAGAAAAGGAAGAAAGAAGACTAGAAGCATAAAAGAAAGAAAGAAAGCTAGAAGCAGAAAGAAGATTAGAGGAAAAGAAATTGCAAATGGAGTACGAATTGAAAAAATTGAGCTTCAAGGCAATATGACAAATATAAATGATGGTTCGGCAGTAGCTGGTTCAGGTAAGCAACCAGATTTGTTCAAATTAATGCCAGATTTTGTCGGGAAGGGTGATATTAGTATCTATTTAGCTTTATTTAAGAGACAAATTTCTAGGATGAATATAGTAAAAGAAAATAGGGTAATGCATTTATTATGTTTAATTCCGTTAGAAATTGCTAATGTTATAGCTAGAGAACAAGAAACATTAACAAATGACTAAGATTACGTAAAGAAACCTGCTTCTTAAAAGATCCAAAATGACGCCAGAAAAGTTTAAACAAAAATTAATGTCGCATAAGAAAGAATATTCAGCCACTTGGCGTGATCTAGCATTTGAGTTAAGAAATTATTTGGAATAATTGATAGGCGATCATAATGTATCTAATTTTGAAGCCTTGAAATAATTAATAGCAGTAGATCAAATGAAGCGAAGATTACTTTTATAAATGAAAGAACATTTTATCGATGAACTTCCGAAAATTAAAAATTCTGAGGTATTATTAAATAAATTAGACGATTATGAAACAGCAAGACGCAATGTTAAAACTATGAATAGAAATTCACACAAACTTGAAGATAGGACGCCAAAAAGGTGTGAAAATAATAGTTCAAAACCATGGTTTCCCACTCAAAGTTATGATAATTTAAGAAAACAACAATTTATAAATAATAGCAGACAAAATCATCGGAGCAAAAACCCGCGATTATCCAATCACAAAGAAGTGAATTGCGCAGTAATTATAGGAAAAAAGAGCGCGAAGCCGGATCGCAAGTTAGATATTGATGTTAACGGAGAAAAGGCACATGTCTTAATTGATACTGGAAGTGATATCAGTTTGGTGAGTTATGAATATTATACTAAGATGGGATCTCCAAAATTATGTTCAAATGATATATTTTTGTCAGGCATAGATGAAGTTGTTGTTTATCCTAAACCTAAAGGATACTTTCCATATGAATTTAGTATTGATGATTTTCTAATCGCAGCAAATTTTTATGTATTAAAATCTCTTGCATATGATATGTTATTGGGATATGATGTGATTTGTAAATTAAATTTGGCGATAGACGGAAACGGGATTAAAATCTCTGGCAAACGCAACAATATTCAAGTAGGTTACATTGAAGTTCTTAAGAACTCTATTATAAAATCGAATCATGCAGCCAGAATTAGTAATAAAATGAATGGACCATCGTTAGCTAATTCACGTGATGAAAATTTTATAGTTGCAAATGATAATAAAGCAAGACTTAATTTTTTTATTAATTTAGTGAGTGTCATAGATGATGATGAAATTGATTTAAATCACGTGAGAAATTTGAAAATAAGAAAATAAATAAATGAATTAGTAAAGGAATATATTCCTTTGTGTTGTTGTGTCCTTATTTTGTTTGTATACAAACAAAATAAATCAAAAGATACAGGATTACGGACGAGCGTAATTTTTCTGATGAAATTGATAGAAAATTGCACATGATAGAAAAGGCTATGTAAAAGATTGCAGTAGGAATTTCGATCATAGTGGAAAGGACAGAAATTTTAATAGACCAATTGATAACAAAAGCAATAAAAGATATGGCCAAAGATATTTTAAACAGTCATTTAACCATGGAAATTACTGTAAATATAGATATGGGAAACAGAGTTTAGAGAATTCTTACCGAGAAGAATCAAAGGTTCCTCAACTTTTTTAGACTAAAGTCCCTTTGATACCTCAAGATATGACAGAAAGTGAAGGTTTGATGAATAATTCATCGGATATGGCTGAACCTAATGAAGCATTCTAAATGCTAAAAAGTGCTTCCCCTACCTCAAAAGCAACGTATAATCCAATTTTTTCTCCTACGTATAAAAATAGAGGCTACTATAATGGTCGAAATAATTATAATTAAGATGGTCGACAATCAGATAGAGGTAGCTATAATGAACAGAGAAATTCCCAACCATCAAACAGGTATAGTGCACTACAAGCTGAAGACTCGTCTAGCAAATTTGAAAAGAGATATGAAAATGATCTTAGAACTCATGATCATCATAATTAAAAATCGGATTATAGTTCTGGAAGTTAAAGACATGATAATGGGTACAATGGCAAAGAAAGGTATAATGACAGTTAAAATAATTCTCATTATGGATTTAAAGGAGCTTATATTGCAAGAGATGCTTATTCCAGTTCGTATCATTCTAGAGGCGATACGTATGCTAATTCTAAAGATATAGATCAGTATGCAGAAATAAATTACAGAAAAAATATTTTAAAAATACAAGAAGAAAATCAATAGAAAACAATTCTACGAGTAGAGGAAAGAGCCTAACAGATATAAATTACATGATCTCGTAGCAATCCAAAGAACGCAGTACGGCACAGGGCTGAAGTTAAAGGAAAAAATTCCATGGACAATATAAAGTCACTAAAGTAAAGTCATGCTATCATTATGATGTAGAGAAAATTGGAGACCATGATGGTCCCAACAAGACATCAACTACTGCAGAATATATGAAGCCGTGGGGTAACGCATCTGCATAATGTGATATGTTTTTGTTTCATGTTTATCTGTTTTGTCTAAATTTATGTGTCTAAATTTTTATCAGAAGTATCTGACGAGGTCACCAGAAACGTCAGGATGACCGAAAATGTGGGAATAAAAGATGACTCAAGGGCTAAATGAACTTGGTAGCTTAAGCGAGACTCGTAAATCGTAAACTCAAAATTGTAGAGTGAGATATGGTTGTTCTATAGATATTCCGCAATGGAGTTTGTTGTTTATTTTCAACGCAAGGCTCGGGGAAGCTTTTGCGAGTTGTAGAATATTATTTTGAATGTCAAGCTGTATGTTTGGTGATGTAGTAAACCTTTTTATACATATTCACAGTTTGAAGAGTATCAGTTTCCATTAAGTAATACAATACTCACATTAAAACCCACACATATTTAATTTAAAAAATACGTTCAATGTAAAATGAGAAAAAAAAGCACAAAAAGGCTCTAAATTATACTAAAATTTCAACCAAATGTTATTTTTATGTATAGTGCAAATTATTGCAGCCACAGCGTAAATTTATAAAAATATAAACCGGTTTTTGGCATCCATCCAAAAGCAGACTACACATTTTTACGGCGACAAATAAAGCTACCAGTGAAAGTAATAAGAATTTTTCGCTAATAAATAAAATGTAACTTGAAATAGAAATTTCTTTTCTTTCCTTTTTTTAAAGGAACGTTTTAATCTACACCTTGCAACATCTAAAAAAAATCGGTCTTTCAACGGACTATTTCTAATGCTATTCTGTCTGCAAGTGATCTTCACGAAAATAAATGGATCCTCAGATTATAAGATTCTCGCCTTAGATTATATTGTCACTTCATGTCTTGTAATCCGAAACGTTGATAAGATTTTTCAAGAATAAAAGATTCAATGAAGTGTAATAAAAGAAAAGCGTAAAGATGTTGATTTAATTAATATATTCAATTAAAGCTTTTTTATAACTGTAACTCGGCTTTTGTATATTCATGCTTTCGGTGAAAAACAGTTAAAAAAAGAAATAAAAATATATTTTGCTTTGTAGTCAATTTTAGGTAAAAATAAACTTATGCTAGATTAAAAAAAAAAAAAAAAAAAAAAAAAAAGGGATCAAGTAGTGTTTATACACGCTACATCTGAATTAAAGTCAAATTTTAAAGCACACATAGGAAGACATATATATTTGGAATAACTTTCTGCTTTTTAATAATTTTGTGAATCATTTAAAAAATCCAAATAATGGTAGAAAAAGGTGTTTGCATTAAATAAAATATTAGAACGATATACCTAAGAAATATTGTATATACAAATACAAAACAAACTACTCTGCTTATTTGCTTACATTAAGTTTCGCCTCATCCAATTCTGTAAGTACCAACATTATAAGTACCACCATTTATACCAAGTATAAAGACCATTGAATCACAATTAACATTATAATGAAACTTGAGCCCTTTATGCAGGAAAAGTAGAACATATTACAATACATAAAATAATGCTTATTGAACAAATGTAAGTAACATTGATCACAATTTGGCTAATGGAAAAAAATTCCGTAATCTTTTTTTTTTTTTTTTTTTTTTTTTTTAACAATAAGCATATATTTAAATTGAGGGAACTTATATAATGTGAGTACGTTGTAACTGTATTTTTAACAATGTATCTTAACCAAAATATTAATAATACGTTCTGAATTTGTACTTCTTATTCCGGAAATATAATGTAGTGTGAATAATAGTAACTTTATCGAAAATTATTTTTAACAAACTATAAAAAATAATTATAACTGAATCACCTTTCATTCGATCAATAAATATTTAAAAGAAACAGCAAAATTTTATAAATATGATGAACAAACATTTTAGCCATTTTCTGTTAAATTAACCAATTTATACAACAATACTTGCATTCATATATTCGATAAAATAGCTTTATGATAGATCCTATCTTAACATCCATTTAAATTCTGGTGTTATATTCGAAGTTTAACAAGGAAAGTACTTTGAAAATTAATGTTTACTTTCATCTGTGAAATAAATAAGTTATTTTTAATAGGTCTTATTAATTATATTTTCTTCTTATAAGTGCTTAGTTTTAGTGTCTTTATATTTACATTTAACTAGTCTTAGATATACGTTTTCTAAGAAAGTTCAAATCATTTATTCATTAGCTTTACGTTCAAAGAGTTTTCAGATGACCTTATTAATTAGAACAAGGATTATAACTTTTAATGCCTCTTCAATATATTCGCTTTGATGTCGGTAAAAAATAAAATAAAAAAGTAAATATATTATTATAAAAGGATTATCAAAAGATTAATTGGCATTAAGAAGCATTATTCGAAGCATCCACTGATTCATTTTTTTCTAAAAAGCTAAAATCTCATTAATGATGGAAAATTCATTCCTTATTTTATTTCATTTATTTAGTTTAGGGCGCAGTTACATTCCTTAGAATATAATGATATTATTTTATTAATTTTTTTTATTGCAATATTTGCTATTATGCAGTTTGATCTGTTTAACAATTTTTCTGTCAGTTTATTAACATGTGTGTATAAATTTAATTTGAATTTTGAAGAAATCATATAACAGTTTTTAAAGAGATTCTAAATATATAAAGATGTTAAGAACTTCTAAAATAGATATTAAGCTAACCTAAAGAAATTATATGTCAACAAAAGGGATATTTCAATAGAAAATATCGCAAAAATCTACATGAAAATGGACCATTGTATTTTTTACACATTAAAAAACTTAAAAATTCTAAAACTTAAATTAAATAGTTTAAAACTTGTTTTACTTTTAAAATTATAATAAAATTTCACATAAAAAACTAGTTAAATGTTGTATATATTCATATAATTACGTAAAAGTTACGTTTGAAATATTAAAACGTTCAAATAAAATAAGACAATTTTTTAACATATTCATACCTACTTTCTCTAAAATCTTTTAATACAAACTCAAGTAAATGCAATATATTTTTATAATTATTTTCAATTATAATTTTTTTCAAAGTGCTTAAAATTAAATATCGTGATATTTGCGTTTAATTAGCCTTAAATATATGCTTTTGAAGAAAGATGAAAGTGGATATTAGCTTTGCGATAAAAGGATTTAACGAAGACATTATTAATTAGAAAAGAGAATATAAGTATTAATACCTTAAGAATATATTCTCATGTTTTGGTGGAAGAAAATGATTTAGAAAAATGAAAAGCTATTATACTAAATAAGGTTATAAAGATATTAAATGGTTTTAATAATCAGCTTTCTTTCGTATAGTTTACGGATACTTTTATGTAAAATCTGCATTATTTATCCCCGTTTTATTAAAACTTTTATAATAAAATCTATGTAACACACAGAAAATTGAATTGGTATCTCATTTTATTATTTTAATAATTAACGTGCTTGGATTTTAGTGTTTTTCGTTTATATTTATAATTTTCCGATTTACGCTGTTTAATAAATTTATTAACATTTTATGTATTTACTGCGATTCATGTTTAATGTAAATTTAAATTTCGATGCAACGATAATAATTGTGTATATATTTTTTAAAGGTAATATGTACATAAAAAATGGTACAGAACATTTAAATCATATATGAAACTAATGAAGGATTTTTATATGAGGACGAACGTGATATTTCAATTCGAATACTTACGAGAATAAAAATTATAACGAACCAATGTATTTTTACAAACAGGAAAGCCTTTAATTTTTTTAGTTTAATTTTTTTTTTTTAATAAAGAATAAAATAATATTAATACATATAAAGACATTTTGCAATTTAAAAATTAATTGAGCAGAAATTTTTATTATTGGTATAAAATATATCCAACCATAAACTATTACATATCATGCATTTATAACAACATCTTTTAAATTTCCCTTCATCCAATTGCAGTCGCCATATTTGAAATTAAATAGAAACTATCTCATTTAAAAAATGAATAAACGGTTGAAGTTGTTTTAATTTCCAGGTAAATAAATTATATTGTATAGTGTTCTTATTAACCATATTTTTTGCTTAGAAGAGTTTTTAGTTAAGCATCCTAATATTTACATTACCTAAAAATGTCCGACTAATTTTAAAACGCAATAACTTGCAAACGGTGACAGATATTTAAAAAACACTTGCAGGAAGGTTATGCATGAGATCAAATGTTTTTTTACAGTGATTTTCGATTTTAGTTCGAATTACAAACAATAGAGGGCACTGCGATCAATATACGCTAAATTCAGACTCGATTTTTGGTGCTTCGGGACCCACTCAATATATTTTAATCTCCTTTTTCAGCATGGAAGAAGAGAAAGCCTAAAAAAATCGAGATTGTATTTAGCGCTTATTGCTTACACAGTCATCTAGTGTTTGTATTCAAACTAAAATCGAAAATCATTGTAAAAAAACTTTTGACCTCATACTTAAGTCTACTGCAAGAATTTTGTAAATATCTGTCACCGTTTCCAAGTTAATTTCCAAATTTTAAAATCAGTCAGTCCTTTTTATGACACCTGGTATTTTCCAACCAATTTTAAAGCACATATCACTATAGTATAAGAGAACAGAATTTGATGGAGATTTTGTTAATTATAGCAATGAATATCACCACATATATTTAGAAAATTAGTTTATTTAATGAATATCACTTTTAATACCTTTTGATTTTTCTCGCTTATATTTAGACGAAACATCGTAATAATATTGTACTAAAGAAGAATTTTATAATGATTAAATGTCTTCTTTAATAAGGATAAACCTCCGTCAAATCAAGGATATTTTTATATAAAGTTTAAATATAATAATAACTAACGGAGGCAGAAACTGAGCAGAAATTTTTACTATTGGTATAAAATATATCCAACCATAAACTATTACATATCATGCATTTATAACAACATCTTTTAAATTTCCCTTTATCCAATTGCAGCCGCCATATTTGAAATTAAATAGGAATTATAATAATATGTATAAAATCAATGTTATTTTAGAAAATAACATTCTAAAAAATATAAATAACGTTTTCCTGCTTCGCTGCACAGTTTTTCAAGAGGAGCCTAACCTGTTGATGTGAATACCATTGCCCTTGTAGGCTACTCTTGTAGACTACGTCGGTCTCGAAAAGAACAAACCTTTAATTATTGAGATTTTTTATTTTGGTGCAGGTTAAATTCAAATTTTCATAATCGTCGTTCTCATTACTATAAGAATAGATTTAGCATTCTTTGAAGTTGAATTTAGTTACGGGAATACCAAAATGTACAGATAACTTCTGTTCGATTAAGAGAAAATAATAAAAAAATCGCCACCGATCGCGCTAAAACACAACATTTCAATGCAGGATTCTGATATTAAGTAGATTCGAATGCAATACTCATCTTTTATATTGAAATTGTTGATATTATCCTTATAATAAATTAATAATTCTTAGTAGCTTATTAGTGTGCGTGTATAAATTTAGATTTATAATAAACCATAATATTTTCTTATGATAATCTCTCACTTTCTCTATCTCCTACTCTCTCTCTCTCTCTCTGTATATGCATATATATATATATAAACGCATAAATAGGCATTTAAATTAGAAATGAATTTAAAATTAACATTTGTATATAACTGCGAAGATGTTATTTTTGGCAATACCTTTAAAAAAATCAACATTGCTATGAACTAGTGCATTATTGCAGAAAAATATATAGAAAATAACATTCTAAAATATATAAAAAACGTTTTTAGATTTTTTTTCAAAAGTATGTTACTTCGTAAAAGAAGTTCTTTAGATAAATATAATTAATTAAAGTGTCGTCTAAATAAGTCCTTTTGTTTTCGAATTCTTCATAGAAAAAAAAAGTATTATAAGATTTTAAAATACTTTTCTAATATGTGTTGATTGTTTTAGTACAATTAGGGGAGTATATTTACGGCTCACCTTGCCGATATCTGTTAATGACAAATTAAATATACTATAAAAGATCAGAAACGTATCTTTTTAAGGAATCTCAATGAATTTCTATAATATAAATTTGATTTCTTTTCGATATGCTTGTCTTTTTTGCTTAATATAAATTAATATGCAAGATATAAATGTTTTAAAATAAAATAAATAGCTTTATTATGCAAACGGGAATATAGGTTTTGAATTAATGGAAGTTATACCGTTACTTCAATTTATTTTTATTTTAATGAATGCAGCTTTTCACTTACATGCATTGAAATTATTTATTTTTTTAGAATTTCAATTGCCCTCATCGAATTGAATTAAGGGGGTCCGGGACACAAAAATCATCAAATTTCGCAAAAACATTTTATTTCATTAAACATTTCTCTGTTTTTTCCCGCTTAAAATGACATTTAAATCATGTTTCTATCTAAATTGGAACAAAAAATATTAATTAGTTCATTTTTGGTTTGTTTTCAAAATCTAGCTTTCAAGAAGTGACTGTCAAGGAAACGACTTCCTGTAGAAATGCGTGTTTCTTCATGATGGGTTTTTTAACCATTCCTCGTATTTGAATTCTTATAACTCGAGAACCATTAAAGATAAAGGGTTAAAACTTGGAAAATATCTTTTTCAATTGTTTAACTTTAATTTTGATTCAGCATATTTGAAAAAAAAAATACTTTTGAGAATATGATTTTCTTTTTAAGTTGCACCACTTTTGTTTTAAAATTTTTCGTTAAATATTTTAAATTTTTTATAAATTAATATTTTTAAAAATGACGAATCAAAATTAAAACTTATATAGTTCTGTTTATTTAAATGGAAAAAATTGAAATACTATAAATAATATTTCGAGTTATAAGGATTTTAAATCACCAATAATAAATATTTTTCATCATATATATATTATTATTATTCAATCATAAATATTTTTTTTATTAAATTATTTAAAAAAAAAATATGAGAAGATTTATCATGTGATTTTGTTTACAAATGTTAAGGTTAACCATCACAATTAAACCATCACATAATTAACCATCACATTTTAAAATGTGCCCCGGACCGCCTTAAAAGACAGAAACGTTTTCGCGTCGTATGTCCTTTATAAATTCATTAACTGTTTTAAGCATTTAAGCGGAGTTTACAATCACATACACACACACACACATATATATATTATAATTTTTTGTCAAAAGAAATTAGACTATGCTATCATTATTATTAGCTAAAGACTTCCTTTGTAGACTACAATTATTGTGTTAAAAGATTAATTCAAACCGTGCGTTTTAGAAATTGCTGCCATACATACACACACATAAATAACAGCCTATAATAGAATTGCATTTTTATTTTCAAGTCACCTAAAAAAGTAAATATTTAATAAAGAAGCTAATAATTGTAAACATTTTAAATTTTCAATATTTTTTTCCTCCTGTCAAGTATTTTGAGATAAGCACTTAAACATTTACACTTAATCTTAGATATATATTTTCAAAGAAAGTTGAACTCGGATAATTATATGATTTTTGATATAAAGATTTGTTGACAACCTTATGAATCAGTATAAAAATTTAAGTTATAGTTCTTTTTAGTCACATATATTTCTTCGCATTTATACAGAAATACAGCGAGACTACAAAGAAAAAGAGCTATAATATACTAAAGAAGATTAAGAAAGGATTAATATATTTTATATCAATAGTTAGTATAATAAACAATTATTTTATGTAAAGCAAAAACCTTATTAATCCTGTTGAAATATTTATTGCATTTTTTTTTTTTTTTTTGCAGATTAATTTGCTTGGAAATGTATACTATTATTTTATATTGAAATTGTTGCTATTGTACTGTATGATATATTTACTAACATTTTTTCCGTTTAAAGAAATCAATTTTTAAAGTGGGTTTTGATTTAGAAGAAGATTTACAATTACATTAAGAGTTTGTGTTTAAGGTAAAGCCAGGGGAGATCGCGCGGTAGGAGAGATCGCGCACAAAGAAATTCGACGGGAAATAGTAAAGTGCGCGCGCGGCGACGGTGGTTGTTGTGCAGCAGCATTAGTGCAGTGTCTACGTGAATGTGCACATTGATTGTCCCGAGCGTCTTGGATAAAGCATTGCTATTCCCTTTTGTTTTTAAAAGTAAATGCTTGAATTTTCATAAGTGTTCGTCAGAAATTTTATTGAATGTCAGTAGCTCAAAATACTATATTAAGCATAAATGGTTTCTTAAAAGATACTAGCCTAGACTAAGTATCCTAACACAAACAATTCATTTTAGAAATGGCCATGTTTAAATAAAAGGCCGCGCAATCTCTCCTACCAAAATAACAGAATTTGCGCATCTGCTACTTAGGAGAGATGGCGCATTTTCCCGATAAGTTTCAGTTCCACGAAAGATTACACAGCTTATTGGTAAATTCGCATGAATTGCAAAGTACGTGTAAAACATATGAATGAATGAATTTTGAAATAATTTTGGAAAAAAAAAACACATAATTATTAAAACTAAATTTGGCAACAAATTAATTTGCAAAAAAATACTTTTGCAGATAAAAATTTTGTTAATAAATTAATAATAGTGTTGTTATTAAATTAATTTTATGTAATTATTTTTGTTAATAAATTAAAAATACATTTCTCAATAAATTAATTATATATATATATATATATATATATTTAATTTATGAACAATTAATTTGCTAATAAATTAATTTTGTTAACTAAAATAAATTTTCTAATAACACCTATAATGTTTTGGAAAAGCTTTCACCCATTCACAGTAGCTTAATGCTATCGAATTCAAAAAAGGAAACGGAGTGCAACAAATGTTAATAATCCACAAAATATACATGAAAAAGATTTAAGAATGGTGCCGGTGCAAAAAAACAGTTAAAGATAAGATGCTTCAGTAAAAAGTGGAATAAAAAAAACTGATGGAATAAACGAAGGTCAATGAGGATGAGTGCATTGAATGCCTGGAACTGTACCAGGAGAGAACTTCGACCAGTGACTGGATTCAATGTATTGCTTGCTGCTGCATTGATGCATCATTGCTTGTTGCAGCATGGAAAATATGCACGATTTACAACAATAAGTGCGTCGATTGTGGACGACGACAACATCGTTTAGCAAACAAAATAGAATAAAACTGTGGAAATGAAAATGACGTAATTTTCAAGTTAAACACGTTATCAAGTAGATTAATGTTATTTTGTAATCTTAGTAGGGTATCTTAGTAGTAGACTAAGTCTTTCTGATATTTTAATCTTCTTCATAAATTGAAATTTTTTAGTGGTTTCAAAATTTCTTTCTTTTTTTATTTTTTAAACATTTGAATGAAATATTCACTCCTAATACAATAATATTTACTCACAAAAACCTTACAACAATGTCGATTGCGTGTAATTATTATTGTTAATTATTTAATTGTAGTTATTATTAATAACAATCTCTTCGACCTATGTGCGCAGTCTCTCCTATCCATGTGCGCAATCTTACCAACCCTGTAAGGATAGATTGCGCAGTATTGTTTTCTTGGTTTTATTACTGCTGTTCTATTAAATTACAGCATAACAACAAAATAACAATGAAAATGAAAAAAAATAAAATCAAAATTATTCATGCATATTTTAGCAAAAAATTAATAAGTAGATTTTTTATTATTATTCTTTTGAAATATGCGCTGACTCTCCTAGCTTTACCTTAAAGAAAATATATAAGACTTGCAGAAAATTAGACAAATAGCTGTAAACATAAGGCTCTGTCAAAATCACCTCCAAACAAATTTAACTCCGCCGAATTAAATAAGAAATTTAAAATAGAATAATATATAATGTACATATTAAATAAATACAAGTGACATTATATTGATTTTACAAAAAAAAAAAAAAAATAAAAATAAAAAAAAAATAAATAAAAAAATAAAAAAATAAAAATAAAAATAGTATCAATAAAACATAACTCATATGATAAAAACATTTTCATTACTGCTAATTTACCGATAATTTCCGTAAAACTGTAGAGATATCTTTTGCAGCCATTAAATAAATTTCATTACAATCAATACAAGTATTAGTAGGGAAAGAAGGACAGTTCAGCCCCAGCAGGTGGATTGTGGATTGGGAGGATTGAGGAATCCACCTTGTGGATAGAGGAGGAGGGTGGAATCCACCTGTGGGAGGTTTCTTAGAGTAGGAGAGGCTAAATTTTTGAGGGGGGCTTAATTTTTGAGGGGGCTTAATTTTTGAGAGGGGCTTATTTTTTTTTTTAACTAGAGAATCGTTCCCTTGAGAATAAAAATCAGGAAAACGGTTAGAGGGTCTACCCCCCCCCCCCCCGAATTTTTTTTTAAAGTTTCTTACCATTCTAATTTTTGAGGGGGCTTAATTTTTTTTTAAATCGACTTAGAGTAGAGATGGAAATATCATACTATAACATAGGTCTTTTTGAGAGGAAGTATGAAGACACTAAATTTTTCGATGGGCTTATTTTTTGAGGGGGGCTTAATTTTTGAGGGGGCTTAATATTTTTTTTCCGAATTTATTTAGTATTAGAATGGAAATATCATACTATAACATAGTGAGTTAGGTGTTTTCGAAAGGGAGTTTGAGGGGTCTAAATATTTTAGTGGGGCTTATTTTTAGGGGGGCTTAATTTTTTTTTCTTCAAATTGACATAGAGTAGAAATGGAAATGTCATACTATAACATAGAGATGTAGAGGTATTTTCGAAAGAGAGTTTGAGGAGCCTAAATTTTTTAGAGGGGCTTATTTTTTTTTATGGGGGCTTAATTTTTAAGGGTGATTTTTTTTCCCCTGAATTGTCTTAGAATTTGAATGAAGATAAAAATGTCATATGTTTTCTGAAAAAAATTTTTGATGCTGCCATCTGTATGCGGTAGTGCGAATTTATTATTGAAAATAGTATTTTATTTTTGAAAAGTTTTGAGGAAGGTTTGAACCTGCAAAATAGTCTCTTGGCTCGATGATATGTTGAAGACTTAACTAATCGAGCCAAGAAACTATGTCTATATGTTTAGATTTTAGATGTTTCAAAACAAAAAATTGTATTCCCCCTTCTGTATGCGCAAAGAGAGGTTGGTTTCTTAAGATAACTCATTAATACCTATTTTAACTGCTCACTCTGCGAATTTTTTTTAATGTGTATGATTTTTAGTTTAACTGATTTTATCGATTTTGTGAATGAGAGTTTGATTATTTTACGCACAAATGTATGATCATTTTAGAAAGCCGTGGTTTCGAACCTGCGAACTCCTATTCAAATTTCATTTTTTGTAACTGATAAGCTATCCACCATTCAAACCGCGCCCCGACAATTACTGAATTACTTTTGAACACTATATATTTTAAAAAAATACCTACCTCTTCCGCTTTCTTATACTAGGGAAGTTAATATAATTTATGTTTAAATTGAAGAAATAATTAATTTTTTATATTTTTTTAATAAGGCAAGTCATTTTTTTTGATCGATTAGAAGGCTACCAAACGATTTGAATTAAACATTGTTTTTACCAGTATTAATCCTCTTACCTAATTTTAAAATTATACTTTTTCTTGTGAACCATATCATATTCATTTAATCGTCTGAAATTCATTTCCTAAACCCTCTTATCAACGTTACTCACTATCTATCACAAACATCCGATAAGTGCAATCAGCTTTTTTCAACAGAAAATAGCTAATATGTAAATATTGATAACTATTGAAGAGATTATTTCACTTGTTTCCAGATTTTAAATGAAAGTTTGAACAGATTTTCTATTTATCGGTTATTATAAATTGAATCAACTCATAGTTTGTTATTGCAATAGATAATTATTTGATGATTCTACACTAGTTCTAATAAATTTTAAAACTACTGCCTCACTTCAACTCATTCTTTTATACAGTTTAATAAATTTAGTATGAATTAATCCATTGGTTTGTCATATATTTCACTGAAATAATAAAATTAATGTGTAAAACCTTAGAATGACGAATTCAAAAACGTAGCGTGATGAATCATATACTTTTTAAACATTACATAAAAACCTTTGGATTGATTCACTTCCTGTGAACTTCCTACACATACTTTTTTATGCCACGTGTTTTTCTGAAATGTTTGCACCAATCATATTACATGATTTGCACTATCGTAATAATTTTTAAACATGCGCCCCCTATGTTTATATATAAAATTGAATGAAACGAGACTTTTTCATTAGTGTTTGCTATTTTTTGAGTGTGTGAAGACGCTTTTTTCACTTAGGATAATATGGCTAGTTTTCAAGATGGACATTCTACTATGTTAAGCGATGATGTATCACGTTTGAATAATCAATATTTTTCATCAAGATTAAATGATCAAGACATGGGATTGATAGTACAACCTAAAGTAGAAAACGTTTCAGATAATGAAGCGGAATTCTCCTCATCAGAACTAAAGAAACAGAAGCCACCTTTTTTGTGTACTGTTTGCAGCAAATCTTTTTCACGAAAAGGCAATTTAAAACAACATTTGATGATTCATTCAGAAGAAAGATCATTTATATGTGACATCTGCCAAAAAGCATTCTCTAGAAAGGCTATTTTGAATCGTCATAAACTATCCCATTTAAAGATTCCTTCCCAACATAAATGTGAATCGTGCGGTGAAGCGTTCTCAAGAAAGTATGACTTATTAAAACACATGAAGATCCACAAGTCCTCCAAAAAGGATAAATGTATACAGCGTAGTGAAATATTCAATCCCAACTCCGATTTTTTATATCATTTGAAAACTTCACAGAGAGTTAGATGCAAAATTGATAATTCATCCTCTTTAAAAGATATGTTTTTTGAGAAGGTTAAGCATTTTAAAAGGCAAAATGCGTTAAACATATTTACTAAAACTGTAATCAACTCTAACGAGGAGAATGCTACAGACTATAACACATTCTTTAATAGTATTCAATCGGACGTTTTAAACGAATTAAACTACCAGATTCAAGTTAAAAGATCGATGAAATGGTATGCAAGTGTACAAGTTGTTGTATATCGCATAACACAGGAGGGTGACTTAGAGGCTGCCACTCCCTATTTCCTTTCAAAAACTATACTTGAATGGACGAATCAAAACTTATCTGAGCATGTTGAGGATGCCTTTGCAAAAATTATTAAGTCCTATGAGAAGTCTACCAGACGTGGTTTTAATTGGACATTAGATAAAATATTGAATTTAGAACTATCTACTTTTAAAATATAACATGATTTGAAATGTTTATACCTTTTTTTGAAATATGTGTACTCATGTTTTCACTATTGTAACTATTGAAAACGACGAATAAATAATGTGTAAATGAAAAAGCTGTTGTCTGTTTATTTTTGTTAGAACAACTTGTCATTTTTAATAACTCATGAAGTCGTAACGGCTTTACTTACTATTTTTTTTTCAATTTCTTATCAAATGAATAATGAGTTAACTATCTTTTATTAATTTCATATTAAAAGTCTGAAATTATCCATTGAAATAGTTATTTTGCAATATTTCTAATTTATCATAATTATTTTTAAAGTTTAATATATCACTCGTTGTTTGTATAAACAGCTGTTATTGTTTATTAATAATAATATTATCATTTATTACCATACAATTCTTTAAAAAAGCGTAGAACCATTAACATAATATATCATTAACCACTTTTTTAAAAACTGTTACCTTGTGTTGCCATTGAATTCTTCAAAACAAAAAAGAATAAAACTAAAACTATTAACATTAAATATCATATACTGTAAATATAAAAATTGTTACCTTGTGTTGCCATACTATTCTTCAAAAAAGGATAAAACCATTGACATAATATATTATTCACCACTTAAATAAACTGTTTATATATATATTTTTTTAGACTTAAACTAAAATTAATAACATTACTAATTCTTTTAAGTGTTTATCTGTAACCGACACTGATTTTTAACATATATTAAGGGATGTGCTGTTTCTAAACATTCAGTTTCCAACTGATTTTTGTTCTAACTTCATCTAATGTTACCTTTATTTTTTGAAAATGGGTTCTGTAGTAAATATGTTAAAAAGATCTTCCGACAAAGTGGCTTCTTCTTCAAAGTATCAACGTTTAGAAGAACCTAATGATCCCACTTCCGCAAGTGAATTAAATATACCAAGATTGGAAATTCCTAATTTATTAAACACTGACTGTGGGACAATATCACGTGATTTATCCACTACTGATTACTCACCGAATGTGAAATCTGAAATCGATATGAATTTTTTTATCCCTAACTTTGGTGATGATACTACATCTTCCGAGAATTCATGCCAAGAGTCAATTTCTGTTGAGGACTATTTGAATATATTTTTCAAAGACATGAATTTTGAATCCGCTTTAACCTCGAACCCAGCTAGTAACATAATTTCCCAAGACGAATCCTTTCAAGAACTTACTATTGACCAAGAGGTTTCTGATTCCCAACCAAGCAACCTTTTTAAAGCAAGTGATGAATTACAAAGCACAACCCCACCTACGAATGTCATTCCACAGTCTAAAACTAGCAAATCCAATCATCCTATTGTATTTCGAGAAGAACTCAGTGACTGTATCTTTTTAATTTTAAAGTTGCATAATAGACAATTTCATATTCATATTCGAGAATTTAAACGCAGTGGGCTTACTAGTGAAGAAATTCTAACGAAAAATGGTATTATTATGGATGTTAACAGCTGGTTCGAATTTTGCAAGAAAATTTTTTCATTTAATTTGAAATATAAAAGTTCCTCATTTGTTTCTAATAACATGATATTAGTGTTAAATTTTAATAATTCTATCATGCGAATTAAAAATTTAAAGAATTATTCTCACATTGACTTAAACGAGTATCAGTTGCTGAAATTAAAAGAAAAAATACATGATTTGAATAAGGAACTTCTTCAGCATATATATGTAAACCATATACCAAGCTTAATTAAGCAGAAATGTATCATTGGTCATATATCTACAGAAAATGAACTCATGTTGCAGTCTAAACTTATAACATGTATTGAGAATAATGTATTAACTATACTAAACCGCATTTTTGAATGTGATGGATGTATTTTTAATCAGAAATCTCAAAGCCCTCATTCCTGTTGTATACTAAATAATCGACAAAAATTTGAAAAACTAGGAGAGATGTTATTAACACTTATAGATTTAGATTTTGTTATTTCCTCATTTTTAAACGGAGTGGATTGTGTTAGTGAAAACTTTTTATCAAACATTCATGTAGAAACAATTCAAAACGAATTGTTTAAAATAATAAAATAAAATGTATTGCTATCCTTTATAATACGTGTGTGTTTATTTGTCTAAAGTGTATGTTTATTTTGTTATGTCTTTTAGAACTTTTAATAGAGTGTTAGACTTAAATTTGCATATGTATATAACTAAAGAAATCAACAATTCTTTAGCAATTAAAAAATTAACACAAGTTTAAAATATTAAACTAATAATCTTAATACTATAATTTCTACTTTCTAATATATATTTATATATATATATATATGAAACTTAATTATATAAAAAAGTTTTCAATAATAATAATAAGTTTAGAAAATTAAAAAGTTTAAAAAACAAAAAAAAAGAAACTCATTTAAAAAGTATTTGAAAAGTTAAAAAAATAATGTTTTCAAAATAAAAAAATCTTTATAAAAAAAAAATAATAATTAAAAAAAAATTAAAAAGTTTACAACAGTTAAAAAAAAAATATTAAAAAGTTTACAAAAGTTAAAAAAAAAACTTGAAAAAATAAACTAAAAAAAAAATTAAGTTATCAAAATTAAAAAAAAAAATTATAAAAACTTAATACATTAAGTTTTCAAAAGTGAGTTTCCTATTCGTATATGTATACATGCATGTGACTTTCATTATGTTGCAGTTCAATACTTCTTTTTATCCTATAAAAGTGTTAGATTAATATATACTTATAAAAATATTTGTAAGTTAACTTAAAAAAAAGTAACTTATAAAAAAATGTTTACAAAATTAAAAAAACAAAATCTTTCTAAATAAAAAGTTTTAAAAATTAAAAAAAAAAAAACTTTTTAAATAAAAAATGTTTTCAAAATTTAAAAAAAAAAATTGTAAATAAAAAAAAAAGTTTTCAAAATTAAAAAAAAATACTTTGTAAATAAAAAAAATATATTAAAAAGTTTATAAAAAAACTTTTTTTATAAAAAATATTTTCAAAATTAAAAAAAAAAATTGTAAGTAAAAAAAAAAAAAAGTTTTCAAAATTAAAAAAAAAAAATTGTAAATAAAAAAAAAATATTAAAAAGTTTATAAAAATAAAAAGCTAAAAAAAAAACTTTGTAAAAAGTTTTCAAAATTAAGTTATCAAAATTAAAAAAAAAACATAATAAATTATGTTATCAAAAGTCAGTTCACATAACTGTATATGTATCTGACTTCATAATTAAAAAAGTTATCAAAAAGTTGAATTAGATTGCAAATACAAGTATACAATCAATCATATATCAATCAGTCATAGCAATTAATCGTTCAATCAATTAACCAATCAATGATATCAATTAATCAATAAATCAAACCAATCAATCAATCATATTAATCAACCAAACAATAATATCAATCAGTCATATCGATCAATAAATCAAACCAATCAATCATATTAATCAACCAAACAATAATATCAATCAGTCATATCGATCAATAAATCAAACCAATCAATCATATTAATCAACCAAACAATAATATCAATTAATCATATCAACCAATCATTCATATCAGTCAATCATATCAATCAACCAACATTCATATCAATCAATGATTCATATTAATCATATCAATCGATCAATCAAGATACCGAATACAAGTATTCATACAAATAAATCACATCAATTGCAGCTCAAGTATTACAAGTTAGTATAATAACATTATAAGAAAGTTTTGAATTAATACAATGATTAACTACCAACATTTTGTAACAGCACTTTTACAAAAGCAATGTATGAATAGATATTTTAGTTACAAAAATATTTAAAATGCTTTTGAAAGTTAACAAAATTATTTTTCAAAAATGTTAAAAACATTACAAGCTGCTAAAACCTACAATTTAACAAGAATGAGTTGTCCTATATTTCCTTTCTATTTGCATTTGAGCATATGCATACGGATTCCTCCTTTTAATTATGTTCTGTAGTATACACTTAAAATATATATAGTATATATAAAACATTAAATTAAAATATTCTTTAGTTATTAAAAAGTTTTAAAAATTAGCAATTTTTTTAATATTATAAGATAACAAAAATTATTTTGTAATTTATTAAAAGTGAATTTACCTATCGCTATATATGCGTTTCATAAGATAAATCTTCTTTATGTTAACATCCTACCCACATTTTATTTTATAGTTATACACATCGAAACGAAAAAAAAATAAACAATCTATTATTAAATTCTTCAATTTAAAATTTTAATACATACATACTTAAACATTTATATAAAAATAATGAACTCACCATGTTTGAACTCAGAAAAGAGATGATGAGCTTATCACGTGGTAGATTATGACGTAATCAATTAGATATCACGTGCCTTCCTCTAGCCTTTTGATTGTCTTATCTACAATCAGATTGTATTATCAATCACGTGATCTAACTGATATGAGTCTATACCAAGACACTAGCCATTTTCACTTCAGTCATCGAATATGTAGGTCGTATATTTTTTTGAAAGTCTTTTATTTTATGGAATCTTCAGCAACATGACATCAGATATTTGTAAATAAAATCCTATTAAAATCTTACTCGAAATTGTGAACAAAGATTAATTTTCATATTGTTTAAGTATAATCATTGATTATTTAACTGGATAATAATATTTTTAGAAGTAACTTAAATTTCTTATAAAAACGGAAGTATTTATTGCATCATTCATAGAACTCAAGTTTGAATATTAACCAAGTTTTTTAAACTTTTATAATTTATACTAGTATTTAGTATATACTAGTACTTAGTAAAAACTAGTATATATTCTAGTATAAAGAGTTTATAAAAGTTTAAAAAACTTGGTTAATATTCAAACTTGAATTCTATGAATGATGCAATAAATACTTCCGTTTTTATAAGAAATTTAAGTTACTTCTAAAAATATTATTATCCAGTTAAATAATCAATGATTATACTTAAACAATATGAAAATTAATCTTTGTTCACAATTTCGAGTAAGATTTTAATAGGATTTTATTTGCAAATATCTGATGTCATGTTGCTGAAGATTCCATAAAATAAAAGACTTTCAAAAAAATATACGACCTACATATTCGATGACTGAAGTGAAAATGGCTAGTGTCTTGGTATAGACTCATATCAGTTAGATCACGTGATTGATAATACAATCTGATTGTAGATAAGACAATCAAAAGGCACGAGGAAGGCACGTGACATCTAATTGATTACGTCATAATCTATCACGTGATTAGCTCATCATCTCTTTTCTGAGTTCAAACATGGTGAGTTCATTATTTTTATATAAATGTTTAAGTATGTATGTATTAAAATTTTAAATTGAAGAATTTAATAATAGATTGTTTATTTTTTTTTTCGTTTCGATGTGTATAACTATAAAATAAAATGTGGGTAGGATGTTAACATAAAGAAGATTTATCTTATGAAACGCATATATAGCGATAGGTAAATTCACTTTTAATAAATTACAAAATAATTTTTCTTATCTTATAATATTAAAAAAATTGCTAATTTTTAAAACTTTTTAATAACTAAAGAATATTTTAATTTAATGTTTTATATATACTATATATATTTTAAGTGTATACTACAGAACATAATTAAAAGGAGGAATCCGTATACATATGCTCAAATGCAAATAGAAAGGAAATATAGGACAACTCATTCTTGTTAAATTGTAGGTTTTAGCAGCTTGTAATGTTTTTAACATTTTTGAAAAATAATTTTGTTAACTTTCAAAAGCATTTTAAATATTTTTGTAACTAAAATATCTATTCATACATTGCTTTTGTAAAAGTGCTGTTACAAAATGTTGGTAGTTAATCATTGTATTAATTCAAAACTTTCTTATAATGTTATTATACTAACTTGTAATACTTGAGCTGCAATTGATGTGATTTATTTGTATGAATACTTGTATTCGGTATCTTGATTGATCGATTGATATGATTAATATGAATCATTGATTGATATGAATGTTGGTTGATTCATATGATTGACTGATATGAATGATTGGTTGATATGATTAATTGATATTATTGTTTGGTTGATTAATATGATTGATTGGTTTGATTTATTGATCGATATGACTGATTGATATTATTGTTTGGTTGATTAATATGATTGATTGGTTTGATTTATTGATCGATATGACTGATTGATATTATTGTTTGGTTGATTAATATGATTGATTGATTGGTTTGATTTATTGATTAATTGATATCATTGATTGGTTAATTGATTGAACGATTAATTGCTATGACTGATTGATATATGATTGATTGTATACTTGTATTTGCAATCTAATTCAACTTTTTGATAACTTTTTTAATTATGAAAGTCAGATACATATACAGTTATGTGAACTGACTTTTGATAACATAATTTATTATGTTTTTTTTTTAATTTTGATAACTTAATTTTGAAAACTTTTTACAAAGTTTTTTTTTTTAGCTTTTTATTTTTATAAACTTTTTAATATTTTTTTTTATTTACAATTTTTTTTTTAATTTTGAAAACTTTTTTTTTTTTTTACTTACAATTTTTTTTTTTTTTAATTTTGAAAATATTTTTTATAAAAAAAGTTTTTTTTATAAACTTTTTAATATTTTTTTTTATTACCAAAGTATTTTTTTTTTAATTTTGAAAACTTTTTTTTTATTTACAATTTTTTTTTAAATTTTGAAAACATTTTTTATTTAAAAAGTTATTTTTTTAATTTTTAAAACATTTATTTAGAAAGATTTTGCTTTTTTAATTTTGTAAACATTTTTTTTATAAGTTACTTTTTTTTAAAGTTAACTTACAAATATTTTTATAAGTATATATTAATCTAACACTTTTATAGGATAAAAAGAAGTATTGAACTGCAACATAATGAAAGTCACATGCATGTATACATATACGAATAGGTAAACTCACTTTTGAAAACTTAATGTATTAAGTTTTTATAATTTTTTTTTTTAATTTTGATAACTTAATTTTTTTTTTAGTTTTTTTTTCAAGTTTTTTTTTTAAACTTTTGTAAACTTTTTAATATTTTTTTTTTTAACTGTTGTAAACTTTTTAATTTTTTAATTATTATTATTTTTTTTATAAAGATTTTTTTATTTTGAAAACTTTATTTTTTTAACTTTTCAAATATTTTTTTAAATGAGTTTCTTAATTTTGTTTTTTAAACTTTTTAATTTTCTAAACTTATTATTATTATTGAAAACTTTTTTATATAATTAAGTTTCATATATAAATATATATAAATATATATTAGAAAGTAGAAATTATAGTATTAAGATTATTAGTTTAATATTTTAAACTTGTGTTAATTTTTTAATTGCTAAAGAATTGTTGATTTCTTTAGTTATATACATATGCAAATTTAAGTCTAACACTCTATTAAAAGTTCTAAAAGACATAACAAAATAAACATACACTTTAGACAAATAAACACACACGTATTATAAAGGATAGCAATACATTTTATTTTATTATTTTAAACAATTCGTTTTGAATTGTTTCTACATGAATGTTTGATAAAAAGTTTTCACTGACACAATCCACTCCGTTTAAAAATGAGGAAATAACAAAATCTAAATCTATAAGTGTTAATAACATCTCTCCTAGTTTTTCAAATTTTTTGTCGATTATTTAGTATACAACAGGAATGAGGGCTTTGAGATTTCTGATTAAAAATACATCCATCACATTCAAAAATGCGGTTTAGTATAGTTAATACATTATTCTCAATACATGTTATAAGTTTAGACTGCAACATGAGTTCATTTTCTGTAGATATATGACCAATGATACATTTCTGCTTAATTAAGCTTGGTATATGGTTTACATATATATGCTGAAGAAGTTCCTTATTCAAATCATGTATTTTTTCTTTTAATTTCAGCAACTGATACTCGTTTAAGTCAATGTGAGAATAATTCTTAAAATTTTTAATTCGCATGATAGAATTATTAAAATTTAACACTAATATCATGTTATTAGAAACAAATGAGGAACTTTTATATCTCAAATTAAATGAAAAAATTTTCTTGCAAAATTCGAACCAGCTGTTAACATCCATAATAATACCATTTTTCGTTAGAATTTCTTCACTAGTAAGCCCACTGCGTTTAAATTCTCGAATATGAATATGAAATTGTCTATTATGCAACTTTAAAATTAAAAAGATACAGTCACTGAGTTCTTCTCGAAATACAATAGGATGATTGGATTTGCTAGTTTTAGACTGTGGAATGACATTCGTAGGTGGGGTTGTGCTTTGTAATTCATCACTTGCTTTAAAAAGGTTGCTTGGTTGGGAATCAGAAACCTCTTGGTCAATAGTACGTTCTTGAAAGGATTCGTCTTGGGAAATTATGTTACTAGCTGGGTTCGAGGTTAAAGCGGATTCAAAATTCATGTCTTTGAAAAATATATTCAAATAGTCCTCAACAGAAATTGACTCTTGGCATGAATTCTCGGAAGATGTAGTATCATCACCAAAGTTAGGGATAAAAAAATTCATATCGATTTCAGATTTCACATTCGGTGAGTAATCAGTAGTGGATAAATCACGTGATATTGTCCCACAGTCAGTGTTTAATAAATTAGGAATTTCCAATCTTGGTATATTTAATTCACTTGCGGAAGTGGGATCATTAGGTTCTTCTAAACGTGGATACTTTGAAGAAGAAGCCACTTTGTCGGAAGATCTTTTTAACATATTTACTACAGAACCCATTTTCAAAAAATAAAGGTAACATTAGATGAAGTTAGAACAAAAATCAGTTGGAAACTGAATGTTTAGAAACAGCACATCCCTTAATATATGTTAAAAATCAGTGTCGGTTACAGATAAACACTTAAAAGAATTAGTAATGTTATTAATTTTAGTTTAAGTCTAAAAAAATATATATATAAACAGTTTATTTAAGTGGTGAATAATATATTATGTCAATGGTTTTATCCTTTTTTGAAGAATAGTATGGCAACACAAGGTATCAATTTTTATATTTACAGTATATGATATTTAATGTTAATAGTTTTAGTTTTATTCTTTTTTGTTTTGAAGAATTCAATGGCAACACAAGGTAACAGTTTTTAAAAAAGTGGTTAATGATATATTATGTTAATGGTTCTACGCTTTTTTAAAGAATTGTATGGTAATAAATGATAATATTATTATTAATAAACAATAACAGCTGTTTATACAAACAACGAGTGATATATTAAACTTTAAAAATAATTATGATAAATTAGAAATATTGCAAAATAACTATTTCAATGGATAATTTCAGACTTTTAATATGAAATTAATAAAAGATAGTTAACTCATTATTCATTTGATAAGAAATTGAAAAAAAAATAGTAAGTAAAGCCGTTACGACTTCATGAGTTATTAAAAATGACAAGTTGTTCTAACAAAAATAAACAGACAACAGCTTTTTCATTTACACATTATTTATTCGTCGTTTTCAATAGTTACAATAGTGAAAACATGAGTACACATATTTCAAAAAAAGGTATAAACATTTCAAATCATGTTATATTTTAAAAGTAGATAGTTCTAAATTCAATATTTTATCTAATGTCCAATTAAAACCACGTCTGGTAGACTTCTCATATGACTTAATAATTTTTGCAAAGGCATCCTCAACATGCTCAGATAAGTTTTGATTCGTCCATTCAAGTATAGTTTTTGAAAGGAAATAGGGAGTGGCAGCCTCTAAGTCACCCTCCTGTGTTATGCGATATACAACAACTTGTACACTTGCATACCATTTCATCGATCTTTTAACTTGAATCTGGTAGTTTAATTCGTTTAAAACGTCCGATTGAATACTATTAAAAAATGTGTTAAAGTCTCCTCGTTAGAGTTGATTACAGTTTTAGTAAATATGTTTAACGCATTTTGCCTTTTAAAATGCTTAACCTTCTCAAAAAACATATCTTTTAAAGAGGATGAATTATCAATTTTGCATCTAACTCTCTGTGAAGTTTTCAAATGATATAAAAAATCGGAGTTGGGATTGAATATTTCACTACGCTGTACACATTTATCCTTTTTGGAGGACTTGTGGATCTTCATGTGTTTTAATAAGTCATACTTTCTTGAGAACGCTTCACCGCACGATTCACATTTATGTTGGGAAGGAATCTTTAAATGGGATAGTTTATGACGATTCAAAATAGCCTTTCTAGAGAATGCTTTTTGGCAGATGTCACATATAAATGGTCTTTCTTCTGAATGAATCATCAAATGTTGTTTTAAATTGCCTTTTCGTGAAAAAGATTTGCTGCAAACAGTACACAAAAAAGGTGGCTTCTGTTTCTTTAGTTCTGATGAGGAGAATTCCGCTTCATTATCTGAAACGTTTTCTACTTTAGGTTGTACTATCAATCCCATGTCTTGATCATTTAATCTTGATGAAAAATATTGATTATTCAAACGTGATACATCATCGCTTAACATAGTAGAATGTCCATCTTGAAAACTAGCCATATTATCCTAAGTGAAAAAAGCGTCTTCACACACTCAAAAAATAGCAAACACTAATGAAAAAGTCTCGTTTCATTCAATTTTATATATAAACATAGGGGGCGCATGTTTAAAAATTATTACGATAGTGCAAATCATGTAATATGATTGGTGCAAACATTTCAGAAAAACACGTGGCATAAAAAAGTATGTGTAGGAAGTTCACAGAAGTGAATCAATCCAAAGGTTTTTATGTAATGCTTAAAAAGTATATGATTCATCACGCTACGTTTTTGAATTCGTCATTCTAAGGTTTTACACATTAATTTTATTATTTCAGTGAAATATATGACAAACCAATGGATTAATTCATACTAAATTTATTAAACTGTATAAAAGAATGAGTTGAAGTGAGGCAGTAGTTTTAAAATTTATTAGAACTAGTGTAGAATCATCAAATAATTATCTATTGCAATAACAAACTATGAGTTGATTCAATTTATAATAATCGATAAATAGAAAATCTGTTCAAACTTTCATTTAAAGTCTGGAAACAAGTGAAATAATCTCTTCAATAGTTATCAATATTTACATATTAGCTATTTTCTGTTGAAAAAAGCTGATTAGACTTATCGGATGTTTGTGATAGATAGTGAGTAACGTTGATAAGAGGGTTTAGGAAATGAATTTCAGACGATTAAATGAATATGATATGGTTCACAAGAAAAAGTATAATTTTAAAATTAGGTAAGAGGATTAATACTGGTAAAAACAATGTTTAATTCAAATAGTTTGGTAGCCTTCTAATCGATCAAAAAAAATGACTTGCCTTATTAAAAAAATATAAAAAAATAATTATTTCTTTAATTTAAACATAAATTATATTAACTTCCCTAGTATATGAAAGAGGAAGAGGTAGGTATTTTTTTTTAAATATATAGTGTTCAAAAGTAATTCAGTAATTGTCGGGGCGCGGTTTGAATGGTGGATAGCTTATCAGTTACAAAAAAATGAAATTTGAATAGGAGTTCGCAGGTTCGAAACCACGGCTTTCTAAAATGATCATACATTTGTGCGTAAAATAATCAAACTCTCATTCACAAAATCGATAAAATCAGTTAAACTAAAAATCATACACATAAAAAAAAATTCGCAGTGTGAGCAGTTAAAATAGGTATTAATGAGTTATCTTAAGAAACCAACCTCTCTTTGCGCATACAGAAGGGGGAATACAATTTTTTGTTTTGAAACATCTAAAATCTAAACATATAGACATAGTTTCTTGGCTCGATTAGTTAAGTCTTCAACATATCATCGAGCCAAGAGACTATTTTGCAGGTTCAAACCTTCCTCAAAACTTTTCAAAAATAAAATACTATTTTCAATAATAAATTCGCACTACCGCATACAGATGGCAGCATCAAAAAATTTTTTCAGAAAACATATGACATTTTTATCTTCATTCAAATTCTAAGACAATTCAGGAAAAAAAAAAAATCACCCTTAAAAATTAAGCCCCCCTAAAAAAAAAATAAGCCCCTCTAAAAAATTTAGGCTCCTCAAACTCTCTTTCGAAAATACCTACATCTCTATGTTATAGTATGACATTTCCATTTCTACTCTATGTCAATTTGAAGAAAAAAAAATTAAGCCCCACTAAAATATTTAGACCCCTCAAACTCCCTTTCGAAAACACCTAACTCACTATGTTATAGTATGATATTTCCATTCTAATACTAAATCAATTCGGAAAAAAAATACTAAGCCCCCTCAAAAATCAAGCCCCCCTCAAAAAATAAGCCCATCGAAAAATTTAGTGTCTTCATACTTCCTCTCAAAAAGACCTATGTTATAGTATGATATTTCCATCTCTACTCTAAGTCGATTTAAAAAAAATTAAGCCCCCTCAAAAATTAGAATGGTAAGAAACTTAAAAAAAAAATTCGGGGGGGGGGGTAGACCCTCTAACCGTTTTCCTGATTTTTATTCTCAAGGGAACGATTCTCTACTTTAAAAAAAAATAAGCCCCTCTCAAAAATTAAGCCCCCTCAAAAATTAAGCCCCCCTCAAAAATTTAGCCTCTCCTACTCTAAGAAACCTCCCACAGGTGGATTCCACCCTCCTCCTCTATCCACAAGGTGGATTCCTCCCTCCTCCTCAATCCTCCCAATCCACAATCCACCTGCTGGGGCTGAACTGTCCTTCTTTCCCTACTAGTATTAAAATTATTTAATTAAATGTATCTGGTTTCTTTGTTTTACTCCAAGTTTTTATTATCAGAGCTTAACCCGTTAATTCTTGTTTCCGTGATATTCACGGGTTGTGTTTTTTATTCAGATTGCTTTGATTACCACCAGTTTCATAAAATAGTGTAATTGGTTTTATTATGGTATCATTTTGCCTGTCGTTGAATAAGGTGAATATTTCTTTTTCAAAAAAGTGGTGCAAATAAGCAATTTGAATTTTTAAACCGTAATTTAATGCGACCGTTAAGGAGTTAAGGGAAGATTCTGCTGATACCGTTCTATTTTTAAGGGTACATAATGCACATAAGGAAAAACGTTTTACACATTAAATATATTGTACTTTCGACTAAAGGTGTAACTATTGCGAAATATATATATATTTATATTTTAAGCGTCCAAAAGTCTCCCAAGTTCGCTAAAAAGAAATTCAGTAAAAATGTATGCTCGCTTGACACTGACTTGAAATAGGAAAATTGCATGGATTATAAAAATGTATTAATTCAGTTGGAATCTAAATATGAAATAGATTCCATAGATAAAAAATTCATCAGATGGCGGCTTGCTAAAGTAGAAGACCAATTTTGGCATTGTATGAAATAGTTTAATAAATATATTGTATTATTATTTTTTTTTTAAAGTTTGTCTTCCAACTAAAAGCACCTAGTTTAATAGTAGAAAAAAAGCGATAGCTTTAATGGTGTAAACGTAAGAAGGTAAAAAAAAAAAAAATAAAATAAATAAAAAAATCAAATAAAATGCTTTTGAAGTTACATATCAGCAATTTTGTTTATTTGGCACTCATTAAACTAATTTCAACAATTTAAATATTAAATATTAAATCAAAAAAGGAGTATATTCTAGACAGCTGAAAGTTCAAAAATGCAAAAAATAAAGAAATGTTCTTTTTTTTTTTCTGGTGAACATACACTTCACCATTGTTAGCATTTTAATAATTAATTGTAGAAATTGTATTTTATTTCAGCAAAAGAAAAGGAAAGGAATAAAAGGGAGATAAATATAGAAGAAAATTTAACCATTTTGCGAATTAAAAAAAAGTCTTAAAATTGAGTTGTAACTGTTTCAAAATTTGGCAATATCAAGATGGACAAACGTTTTTGTGCCTTTAAAGATAATTTCAGTATTCATAAAAAGTTTTTGATACGAAAAACGAAGCTAACAAACTTAATTAATTAAGTCAGTGTTAAATTTTATATATATATATATATAATCTCAAAAAGAAAATAAAAAAAATAAAATAAAATAAAAATAAAATCCATGCTAAACAACAAACAGCAAAGAACTTTCAACAGATATAACTTGAACAAATAAAACATAACCAAAAAGCTGTGGCCTTGTCTGCAGTGGGCATTTTGTAAAAGTACAGCAATGTTTCAGGCTAAATAAAACACAACAAACTATTATTCAGTAGTGGCGTTTTATTTCGACAGAGTGTGGTAAAGCATAAATCAAATGCATAAAAACCATTGAAAGCATATCACGAATACTTCCCTAACGCCACAATAAACAGCACATCTCCTAATCTGAAGATAAAGCCGATTTAAAAGATAAGTGTAATATACATTGAAACAGCAATACAAACTATATTCCCCAAACATAAGCCACACAGCCAGACAGCCATAAAAAAAACAATAACCGAGCTTCCAGTGATCCATAACCTGTCCATGCTCGTTCCATGTCTGTTGCCACACGATTGCAGACATCCTTGTAAAGCCGTCCAAAAAGGTTTTAAGTGATACAAATCAATAACTGTCAATCATATAGCGACTATTCAAAAATGAAGACTGCCTGTAAAACTAGTATATCTATTAATGAACTTCAGAGGTATGTTACTTTTATGATAGAAAATACTAGTTAAATGAAAAAGTTCAATAAATTTTTATTTCAACAGAGTTTATCGTAGCGAAAAATCTGACATACGATTATATTAATGTACACGCGTTTATGAATATTTGAACTCCAGTTAACCAATTAATTAACTTCAAAACTAAAGGTATCCCGTTTATCGATGATTGAAATGTGTATGCCATTTGAAATGTGTATTCTCAAATCAAGATCAAAAATGTGTATTTTCAAATCCGGAATGAACAGGTAGCTTTCACATTCCTTGTTTTTAAAAATTCAGCTTATTTTACACATGAAATTAGTGAAACAAGATAATAGAAGATTCAATACAATTTTTCGACAGTACTGAAAATGAATGTAAATTTCGCCAAATTAGTCACATATAAACCAAGTTGGTTTCATTTAGAGCGATTTATGTTTGCTCGTCAAATTTGGCAATGTCCTGACGTGCCGGCAATTTTAAAACAGCATGGTGGATGAAGCTAGCCCATAAATTTTGTAGAGACCTTGGCCAGTCCTGTACATATGCTCAGACACGTCGGTATCAATTGATATTTAAGAGTGCTGTCGCATGACAAAAAATTAGATTATTTCAAAATGTCAGACACCCTTTTTTTAAGGCAAAGACAAAAAGTATTCTATCGAAGCATTACGTTTCAAGGTCAAACTCTTAAAATAATTTTCTTTTTCAATTTTTAAAGTATTTGTAGTTTTTTTATTTACATTTCCCCAAAATTACATTACCAAATCGGTTAATAAATATGCGCGCTGCGCATGCATTTTTTGTCGTGTGTCGCAGGACAAAAATCGGATTGTTTGAATTTCTGATACACTCCAGGAATAAAACTGCTACATCTCAGCTATTTTTTAATATGAACACTAAACAAAATTCCTTCGAAATCCTGGTATCAAAGTTAAACACTTAAGAAAAAATCTTTTTAAATAATTTTTTTTACCACTTAATAAATTAAAAAATGAAAACAAAATATTTATATATAAATCAACATTTGGATGAAGGATGGTTTTGGTGTCTGGAGATCATTTTTGGTGGAAATATACCAAACTTTCACGGATTTCCACCGGATCGTTAGGCAGCTTTTTCGTTTTTGCAATTACAGATACCTAATAATAATAATGTGCGAGTGAAATAAAGTGAAGGAATTAGATGCAGCGTACATAAAAAGTTGAGCTGTATGAATTTAGTTCTATTAATAATATGAAGTAGAAAATGTTGTTTCCTTTAAAATAGCATAGATTATTTGAAACATACTCATCCATTAATATCAACCTTGCTATTAAAAAATGTATATCTATTATTTTAAAAAAATTCTTAAAGAAATATAGGTATACACTTTGAAATAATAACTGATAATAATATTCGTTTATTCATTGAATTCAAATGCGCAATGAGTGTTTATTACTTTCAATAAGAGACATTAAGCTTTCACGTGAAATGTACCGTAATTATACTCAATGATATTAGTGCATTAAACACATTATCAGAATACATTTCCCTTCAGAATAGGAATATTAAATTTAAAATTTAATTACATATTTAATAAGAAATATCGAAACATTAATGTATAGGTGATATATTACTTTACTTCGAAATCTTTAAATTGAAAGTGCTATTTATGCGAAAGAATTCAAAATGTCCTTAATTAATTTTATTACATTATCCGAAAGGGAATTAATTACTTTCAAATTATTTCATAAAAGTAAAATGAAATAGGATGAAGAGTAAATTAAAAACATAATACTGAGATTGTTTTCATCTTCATTACGGGATGATAAAAAATAAAAATGGATATTATAAACCGGGTGTATTGTAAAATACAAGAAATACGCTTTAATAGTAATGAAACATATGGTTTATATTGTTTTAGTGAAATATATTTCTTACTAATGAAATAAAAACCATTTCAAAATAAAAGATTTTTTTTTAAAGAAAACACTCTTCCATATGCTTTCAACATACGTTGTTCCAAAAAAAAAAAAAAAAAAAAATCCGTTACAATACGTTAATTTGACTTACACCCCGAATAAAAAAAAATTCACCGCCTTGATTTAGGTTTGATAGAAAGCGCGAACTGCGGAATTTATTATAAAACTTATGTTTTTCTCTACATATTTTTTAAGATATGGCAACAGGAAAGAGAAAAAATAATTAGTTAAACTATCTATTGAGTGTTCTAAGTTGTGTCCTCAACGTATTCAAGTATAATCAAGTAATTTAATTAATATTAAACTATTAAATAATTTTGTTTTTGATACAATCATTATTTCTTATGCATAGTTTCAAATTCTACGTGTTAAAAATATTTCATTGTTAAAATTTCACAGCCAGTGAGTATATTTTGGCGAGGATAGCATGATGTATAATTGACCCCATTGTGTTTGTAACTCGTAAATACTTGAATACGAGTTACAATATTTTGCTATTTATCAACTGTGACGTGTTAACGTATAAATGACTTGAAAAACAACTTAGTAATTTATAATTAAGTGCGAAAAGTATTAAATTGTTGCATAAAAATTTAAAATTAAGTTTGGAAAGTATTTAATTGTTGTACTGTCATCGAGAAAACACTTGCGTACTTATTTTTTATAATTCAACTATATCAGGAAGTGAGTGTTAAATGGATTATAAAATTCCATCATTAAATGCATGAAACATGTTAAGTTTAAAAAAAAAAAAACTGTGTAAATATCTAAAAAAAAACCATGCAAAAAAATTGAATATTTTTTTTTTAAATATTAAACAAAAACAACAAAGGAAAAATAAAGTAAAAGTTTTTAGGACATTAAACAAATTACTAGAAAAGTAAATGTACAGGTAGCGACTTCCCGGAAACTCCCTGTGATTGTAGGAGATTTTGCTGTTATTTAATGAAATTTCAGAAAATGTACTGGATATTTTCAGGAAATCTTAAGCTTATATTCACGAAGGCATCTTGTTTTGAGGTGAAAATGACATTTGTAAAAAAGCCTTTACTCATACGAAGAAATAAAAGCCAGCACAGTTGCTGGAATACTCATGTGAATTTATGAAAACGCAACTTTATATTGGAGGCTTTCAGATAATTTTCAGGCTACATTTTAAGTTTTCTTTACTTTGGGAAATTTAGTAAATCAAATTCGAAACTTTTGTGAGATAACGTATTAAAGCAACAGAAAAAACAAAACTTCAAATCACAGTTTTTTCCCTTTTTAGACTGTAGTAAACATATCTGTTCTTCAATTTATTGATGATATATCACTTTGCTCCCTAATATTTAACTTTAAAAAGCAATTTATGTTAAAGATTTCCAAATATCATTTCATTAATTTATAACATTTTTAGAAATTACCTACATATTTTTTTTTATTTCTTAATAAAAATGTGGGCATTTAAAGAAAAAAAAATGTTTACGGAATGCAATCAAATTTAAGCTAGTTTTTTAATATTTTACTGCTGTATGAAGATGAAGAATAAACTGGAGAAGTTATAGTACAGATAGAAAACACATTTCAAATCGGTGGAATGTACCCCAACAAAACCCCAGGGACATATAAATGGCCAGCACCAAAACCAGACGTTCATATTTATCATATTTCTGATATTATAAATAAAATTGTTCCACCAGTTCTCTATGGTAGAAGGGCTACCTTGTTTCCATTTCCCTGTTTAGAATAACTAAATTAATTTATCCCACTTGTATGATTAATTTATGTGTAATGTTAATTTTACAACTATTTCGTGGCATTGTATTAACCTAGAAATGGAAAAATGTTAGACTTGTGTGTATAAACAAGAAATTATAATAAAAGAAGCTTACTGCCACATATATGTATTTTTAAAAGTGTTTCCTCGTATGCAAAGTATCATTCCTTAAAATTACTGTCATTCCCTCATTTTTATATAAAATTAAAATCCCTATAACTTTGTAAAATTTTCAAAACATTCGCTGCTGATGCATTTTCTATGTTTATTTAACACTAGAACAAACATTTATGTAAAAATTTTCAAAAAAGTTCTATATATGAACTACAAACAAACCTTCGAAAGAAAATCCAATTCATCAACCTCTCGAAACAAAAGTTAACTAAGAACATGTCGAAAACAAAATCCCACCCTTCCCGCTATCCATAAAACAAGAATCTGTCGAAACAGATACAACTATCATCCACAACCAAGAAAAAGAAACCTTCGAAAGGAAACCCAACTCATCGACCATATAAAACAAAAATTAACCAATAACCTTTCGAAAACGAAATCCCACCCATCCCACAATCTATAAAACAAGAATCTATCGAAACAGAAAAAAACTACCATCCGCAACTAAAAAAAAAAAGAAACCTTCGAAAGAAAACCCCACACATTATCCTCTCGAAACAAAAATTAACCAAGAACCTTTCGAAAACGAACTATCACCCTTCCCGCTATCCACAAAATAAGAATCTTTCAAAACAAAAACAACTGCTTTCAGCAAACAAGAAAAAAAACCACTTCGAAAGAAAACCTCACACATAAACCTCTCGAAACACAAATTAACCAATAACCTTCGAAAACGATATCCCACCCTTCCCGCTATCCATAAAACAAGAGTCTGACGAAAAAAAAACCAACTTCCATCCGCAACCAAGAAAGAGAAACCTTCGAAAGAAAACCCAACTCATCAACCTCTCGAAACAAAAATTAACCAAGAAACTTTAGAAAACGAAATCCCATCCTTCCCGCAATCCATAAAACAAGAATATGTCGAGACATAAACAACTACCGTACCCAACCAAGAAAAAGAAACCCTCCATAGAAAACCCAAATAATCAACCTCTCAAAACCAAAATTAACCAAGAGCCTTTCAAAAACGAAATCCCACCCTTCCCGCTATCCATAATGCAAGAATCAGTCTAAAAAGAAGCAAATACCATCCGCAACCAAGATAAAGATACCTTCGAAATGAAACCCAACTCATCAACCTCTCGAAACAAAATTTAACCGAGAACCTTTCGAAAATGAAATCCCATCCTTCCCGCTGTGCATAAAATAAGAATCTGTCGAAACAGAAACAACTATCATCCGCAACCAAGAAAAAGAAACCTTCGAAAGAAAGTCCAACTCATCAAACTCTCAAAACAGAAATTCACCAAGGACCTTTCGAAAACGAAATACCTCCTTTCCCGCTATCCATAAAACAAAAATCTGTCGAATCAGAAGCAACTACCATTCGCAACCAAGAAAGAGAAACTTTCGCAAGGAAATCCAACTCATCAACCATTTGAAACAAATGTTTATTTGTAGTTCATATTTTCGCATATATATTTCGTAGTTCGTATATATACAGGGTGTCCCAGAAGTAATGGAACAAACTTTAAGGGGAGGTAGGGGTCATCACAAGGATTCAGATTTGCATAGCAACCCAGTGTCGGAAACGCTTTCCCGCCGCGGTTGTGACGACAAAAAACACAAGAAAGACAGGGTACGAATAAGAGGAGAAAACATGTTTATCATCCTTAGTACATCAAAAAACTAAGAAGAAAGAACATTAAAGGGACAACGATCGTCATCAAAATAGGTGTTCGAAATTACGACCCTGGGCCGTGATTGTATGGAAGCGCATCTCCGGCGTATGGCAGATCTAATATTCTCTAAAATACTGGGAGTGCCCCGGACTTCCCCAGCAGCTGCCACGATCCGTGCAACAAGTTCCTCAACACTTTCCAGCATTGTCCCGGCATTTTTGCAGTACTAAGAATAGTAAACATGTTTTCTCTCCCTGTCCGTGTCCTTTCTTTCTTGTGTTTTGTGTCATCACTACCGCGACAGGAAAGCGTTTCCGACTCTGGGTTACTATGCAAATCTGAAATCTTGTGATGTCCCCTACCTCCCCTTAAAGTTTGTCCCATTACGTCCGGGACACCCTGTATAAGTATTTTTTAGTATAAAATCAAGATTTTTTATGGTAAACATTTCAAACATATCGATTCATCAGGCTCAGTACAAAACTGAGTTTTCTAATCTCAAGCATAACAAACTGAACTAAAATCAAAATATCAAAAAGTTGGACAAATTGGGATACATATCAACAGTGAAAGTTGCGCCAAAGTCTAAAATGCTCAAGATTCAAATAATGACCTTTTACTTTCCAAAAAGCTATTAATGTAAATTTATAAAGAATAAAAATAAATATGTGAACAGTTAACAATTTAGACTTAAATATAGCTAAATAAGGATAATATCCAATGTTGACATGCGTAATTTAAGCATGAATTTCCGCCTTTAGTAATTCTAATATTATTTTTTTATATTGGAATTTTATTATTATATCTACTCTCTGTATATAAAATCCTAATGAAACGAATTTATGATACGAATATATGAAACGCCTGAAATGCATCGATTCTTTGAATCGACTGATTAAACAACTGATTTTGTTTCACGGTGATTTCTCCTAAAATATGGAATACTTTGCGATGAAATTAACACCAAAAATCCGTGTTGATCTACCGATCTCAAAACTGGTATTAGAATTTTTAAATTCGAATTAGTTTTCGAAATATAAAATTTTTTCTAATTTTAAATACATTTTTTCTAATGATGGCAACTCAAATTTTAATCATAAAAGAATTTTTTCTTTCATAATTCAGAAAAGGTTACTATTTTAAATTAATTTGGCGACAGTTGGGCCTCCTTTAAATCTATGCTAAGAACAATGCTTTTTTTCGTATTTCGTTATCATTTTATTAAATACAAAACTTTCATTTAAAAATGAAACATTTAAATTGATGGGTTTCACTTCTTTTTCTTTTTTTTAAGCAAAACGAAAAGAAAAATATTAGACATAGGTGTCATATACGCGCCGGGGTACCTAAATGGCGCACAAATGGCATTATTTTGATAGATCAGGTAACCCGGCTATTGTTGTTTCTTTAATAATAAATGTATATTTACTTTAATTTCTTTTTTAAATTTATGTAAATTATTTTGTTCTATAGTAATTAATTATTTTTATGCTATTTCCTTTTGAAAATAATAGTAAATGATTAAAAAATACGGTACAATGTAGTAGTTATTCCGTCACCCAATTTCGCAAATTATATAAATCGACAAACCACTCGCCAAATTTTACAGATTGACAAAATTTTTATTTTAAATAACGAAAGAACAAATAAATTAGTATAACATTAATAAATATAAAAATAAAACGTCGAAATAAAAATCACTTGATGACGTAAACACGTGTAACTTGCTAAAAGTCAAGTGAATGTGACATTTACGATCAAGCATTATTGACATTTAATCTTATAGTTCGCAATAGATTTTTTGTCGACGGGATAACTATGTAGTACCAAAAATACATATGTAACTGGTATTCGAAAACGAGGCTTTTGCCAAATTTTCGTAAAAAAAAAAAAAAAAAAAAAAAAAAAAAAAATCATACCAATCATATCAATCATATGACATCTAGCGAAATATTAAATTATGTAACAAACCATGACATTTAATTCCAACTTCAAATCAATGTTTTAATTTACCACTCGAACAATAAAAATTATGCTAACTGGCGAGTTGAAAAAAAAAAAGATATTGGCGAGATTTGCACTCGGCTTTTTTTTTTTCTTTCGGCACAGATGTCATATACGGCCCCATATTGGCGCGATTTTTCTCTGACGCCAATGTCATATACGCAACGGGTACTTCACTGGCTCCAAAGTATCGTTATTTTGCTTGATATGGTAAGCCGGATGTTGTTGTTTATGCTGTTGATGCGTTCCCCAAATTGGCGTTGGAAAAAAAATCGCGCCAATATGACATTAGTGCCAAACCTTCATATGAAAGGCGAAGGGATCAGATCGTATTTGTTTATGGCATTTGATGACTTGAACTATTATAATATAGATGAAATGATGGGGATAGAATAATATTTGGCGACTTATCACCTGTGCCTGGATAACATTAAAGTATCAAAATGGCAACTAGAGTATAAAAAGCAAAGTGTTCCGCCCGGAACTGTTGATGATAGTCACATGATTTAAGCTATTGTTATAGAGATTGTTTTAAAATATCGGTTGACAAAGACTCTGAATGCTTAATTCATTTTATTTTAGCTTCTTTTCAAATGTTTAACTGATCCTCTTTAATCAAAAACGAAAACAACCATTGGAAATCTTAACAGCAACTGATTCTCCGTTAAATTTTTTTAATCAAAGGGAATTGAATGGAAACCCGTTTACAGGGAGATCTGCACAGCTTTTTCAGTATAATTTAATCTTCTCTCATATTTTTAAAACCCATTAGATTTTTCGATTTTCAGATTCTGCTGTGTCTGAACGGGGTTTGGCGAGCGTAGCTTGCAGGGGGCAGAGTCCTCTAGTATAATTATATAAAATATTTCCTTTTTCAATGATGTATCTGAACCTGAAACGTATAAATGTATATCAATATTATTGGTCGTATTCAATAGCATTTTTTGGAAGAATTTCGTTACATTTTCGGGGCGAGAACTCCGAAAGAGGTGAATATGAAAGAATTTTCCAAACAAATGTCGGACGAATGGATAATTTATTGATCGTAATTTTAAAGAAAGATCATCTTTTGGTGTTATTAATCTTTTATTGAACTTAAAAATCGAAAAGGTCTTTAATTTCAACATACGAGGGGATATTAATAAGCTTTTGTCCTGACATAGAAATAATTGAGTTTAATTTATGAAATTGCTACATTTTATTAGTCCTTTTCTCTATAGTCACCGTGCACAGTAACACATTTCTGCAAGCATTATTGGAAAGAGAAGGGGGATGATGAATTTCAGGAAGCCGGATAGTAGAACAAAATGGTTGGCACTTTTCCAATTTTAGCTGACCCCCTGATATATTGTTGGATAGACCTGTGACCACTTATTTATGTTATGCACCTACCGAGCCCTTCTCCCTAATTTGCTTTTCTCAGGGGGCACTTTTTTAAAAATTTTCGGACGCCCTTCCTGTCCCCGGGGGGAAATTGGGGGGCTCGGCTTTTTTGAGGTGCATATTATGAATAAGTGCACGTAGGCCTTACCAACAATATGTCATATCAGGGGGTCAGTAAAAGTAAAGTGTCCCTAGTATTCCCCTTTTGCCTACTATCTCGCCTCCTGAAATACACCCTCCCCCCTCTCTTTGAAATACCGTTTGCAGTAATGTGTTACTATGCAGGGTGACTATAATAGAAAAGGACTAATAATATACACCGAAGAGCCATTACATTATGACCACCTGTTTATTAGGACGTAGGGCTACTTTTTCCTTCAAAACTGCCAACAACCGACCTGTTATCAACTCGGCAAAGTTCGTATAGGTAGTCTGAGTTATGTGGTACCAAGCGCTCACCAACTGGTCCCGAAATTCTCATATATTGCGAGATGGTAGCGTGGCAGCACGAATTGGGATTTCAGGTAGGAACCACAAACGTTCTTTCAGATTCATGTTAGGTGAATTTGGAGGCCAGGACATGACTGAAACTCACTAGAATGCTCCTCGAATCACTCCCTTGCGATTCGACCCGCATGACATGGTGCATTTTACTGTTGGTAAAGGTAATAACCCACCGGAAACATTCTTGACATTAATGGGTGCATAAGGTCTGCAACGATGTTCAGGTCAGGCACAGACGTTAAGGATTGTTCTATGGGGATTATGGGCCCTAATGTGCACCATAAAAACAGCTCCCACATGATAATCTAACCGTCACAGGCTTGTCTCCGTCCAACTGTGCTTCCGGGAGTGAGGATTACCGTTGCAAATCGGCGCATTCACACACGCTCGTTGATGGGATGGACCAGGAAACGTGATTCTTCGGACAATGTAACTTTCTTCAATTATTCTATGGCCCAATTCCGATGTTCACGGGCAGTTGCAGGCGCTGCTGGCGATGACGCGCTGTCAGCGAAGGAGCGTGCTTAGGCCGCCGGCTGCGTAGGCCCATACACAACAGTGCACGCGACACTGTGTATTGAGAAACAGTGTATGGGTCGCCACTGTTGTAGCTGTTAGCGATTTCTGCTGTTGCAACTCTTCGATCACGACGAATAATGCGTAACAATATCCGCTCTCCTCTGGAATCAATGCGCCGCGGGCGACACACCGCTCGCCGGAGATTTGTCGTTTCACCAGTTATACACCACTTTCGGTACGTGCTCACAATGGCTGAACGTGTACAGCCCACCAAACGTGCCGTTTCCGATATCGACGTTTTCAGTCGCCGAGCCATAGCGATTTGACCTTTATGGAAGTCTGATACATATGCTGCTTTTCCCATTAAGTCGCTAATCACGCTATGTTTTGAAATACAATGCTTGGGCGCGTTATATACTCCAATATCAACCGCGCAAGCGCTGTGGTTTTGTTTCTGGGCGAGCTCATTTTTATAGATGTAGGATGGTCATAATGTAATGGCTCTTAGGTGTATACCAATTTCATAAACTTCACTCAGTTATTTCTATGTGAGGGCAAAAGTTATTGATACACTATCGTATGTTTCATTACAATTCGATGAGGAACAATTCAACAATCTGCTTATATATATAAAATAGAAATAGAAATTTCGCTCCGAACTCTCTATTTCGAATTCTACTGCATGGATTTTGACGTCTTACACTGTTAGATAGATATCTTTTCAGGGAAGGTTTTATGCTATAACACATCGTTATACGTAAATTAGTTATATAATTATGACGGAAAGTTCTGTTATTTTGGGCGAAACAGAACCATTATTTTATTGACGATCATTTTCGTTGATAAATGAATTGAAAAATCTGTACATCTCGGAAAAAAACAGTCAATAATTTTATCTAAAATATAAAAAAATAATAATAAAAGCAATTTAACCTCCCTTTAAAGTTGGTCCCATTACTTCTCGGACACCCTGTATAAACTACCCTGAAAACTGTCTTTTTTTTGCATCAGCTTTTGCCACTTCATTTGATAGACTAGCCGTTTGAGACCTTGATATGATTTTTCGTAGAACATGTATGAACTTTATCTAAATCCTTAAATATTTAAATTCCCTAATTTTCTTTTTATATTTACGCAGTAGTTTTCATAACTACAGTTTCACTCGTTCACTTTAATTCTTAAATTTAAATCTTCTTTTAGAGTAATGTACAGGTTTAATTTTCCATAAATAATAATATACATGGGGCATTCTCACAATCTTTTGAGTTCTACGTCCCTGAATAACAATTATTATTTTAGTATATATTCTTGTGGTTTTTGTTTATTTCATATACTGGTAACCATCCCATTGCATGACTGTATAACAATATTAACAAGATAAATGAGTTTTGGAAGATGTTGGGGGTCCAAATATACCAGGAAATTATTGTACTGTCCCGTGTCCCTGATGCTGATTTCTAAGTTTGGAGATGTCTGTATAAAATTGTTTCAATAAAAGTATGTAATTCGATGTAATTTTTTTCCGAAACTGGAGCTATTGTTTTATATAAATATGTAGCAAAAATTTAACCTGCACACATTTTTATGGTTGTTATTATTATTATTTTTTAATCTCTGTCTTGGATTTTAGATTCCTTATTTTCCCTCTTGCTAAAATTATACAGAAAATCCCATCATATACAGCTACAGAATTTTTTCCACTTTTCTCTCATGCAGAAGTATGAAATAGAAAGAATGGCTAAAATTCTTTGACAGGAAATTTACTGCAGAAATTAAATCAGCATTTAAATATCAATTTCAAGCATCGAGTTTTTATTGGTAGTCTTACCGTCCCCAAGGTTTATTCCTGCCCTTTTTGAGGTATTTTTTTTTAATCCAATGTAAATAACTCTTTCTAAAAATCAATGGAGGTTGTGACTATCACTTAGTCTTAACATGATTTGACTAAAAATAGGTGGTAATTTTGCTTACCGTGCCATCCTTAGCATCCTTTTTTTCCCCTTACCGTCCCTTTTTTACTATAACATCCTTTCCCCCCTTACCCTTCCTTCTTTAACACCCCATTAAGACAATGCTATACCAAAATTTTGTACTAAAAATACTACATTGTTATTATTTCTTATTTAAATGTCCTGTCTATGCAGATTAATTCTAATTAAAAATTTAGAAGAAAATAAAAAGTTAGAGAGGTAAAACGACAAGGAAAATTTAACTCGCATGTTTAACATAAACATTAGCTAAATAAAAGGAAATTTCGCTGCTGAACATTTTTCTTTATTTTGAATCATTAAGGCATTCGTCTATAAGTTTAAAATGTTATTTTAGCAAGTTTAATTTCACCAGATTTTTATTCCTGAAAGTCAAACGAATGTGTGAATGCCCCATATAAACTTGGAGTATTTTTCAAATACTCCTCTTTTTAGTCATTTCCTCATTTTTAAATTCTGTCATTTTTCTTTTTACAACTACACAATAGTTTATTAAACTACAGGTAATCTCATAATTTTAAATTATAATAAAACCTTTCTTTTAACTTAATGTACGCTTAATTTTTCTTTTAATTTTCTTTTTGTATTTTTTTTTTTTTTTTGTATTTTTGAAAATACCCTAATCATAAAAATTATTCACTTATCCTTTAATTTTTTTCTTTATTTTTAGCTTTTTAAAGTAGTTTTTATTTACATTTTCCTTTCTTCCAATGTCTCATTTATTTTTCCAAGACATTTCATACTCCCACTGAGCGTAGATTTGGCTGCAACTCGGAAGCACCGAAGCAGTTTTTTTTTTTTTTTTTTTTTTTTTTTTTTGTATTTTTGAAAATACCCTAATCATAAAAATTATTCACTTATCCTTTAATTTTTTCTTTATTTTTAGCTTTTTAAAGTAGTTTTTATTTACATTTTCCTTTCTTCCAATGTCTCATTTATTTTTCCAAGACATTTCATACTCCCACTGAGCGTAAATTTTTTCTGCAACTCGGAAGCACCTAAAAGATTATCCACTGTTCAACTGTTCAAATGTGTACGATAGCGTGTGTGTTAGCACCTTTCTGATCACTCTCTGCTGCTCGGTGAGGTCGAAGCCACAGACCCACTGCTCTGTATCTACAGCATTTGATAATGGTATGATGAGTCGCACATCTTCGTGTTCTTATTTTTTTTCGTCTAAGAGCAATATCTACTTATATTTAACGATACCTTTAGTATGACAAAATTCTGCTACGATAAATAAATGTAATATTAATTTTCTTGGCTCTAATGAATCTTTGTTAAAGTCAAAAATTACAAATTTATTGGTAAAGAAAAACTACTTATTGTTAATTACTTAAATGAAGGCTCCGCAACAAATATGTTTGATGTCATTCAAGTAGTAATAAATATGAAAATGAAAGATGGTAGTGTACAACTGATGAACTTTGATGAGAATTTTACCTTGGTAAAATAAAATAAAAAACACTTAAAAGTAACCGGCACCATAAAGCTGCAGTTAAAAGACATTTACTGGCAATGACACTAAATGTTTTAATGAATCCGATAACAATAACTCCATTTTCGAAGAAGAATTCCCCACGGAAAATGTTATCAAGGAAAAATTTATAGTATTTACGGTTACTGGAATTTAAATGTTATAGAATTTCTTAATGAACTGTCATCAAATGATAAATTTAAAATTTTAACTAAATTATTCAGGAGTTTTATAAGAATTTCCCCCAAAACTAAACGTAACAAATTGCTATTTCATAAGCAATTCAAGCAAAATAATGTTCAGCATTACGTAGTACCTGACAGGGAAATTCCACTAAAAGAGTTATTAAAGGGCACCTCAGAATCTTCGATCAAAAATAATCTCTCTCGAGTAGAGGTTTCACCATCATAAAAATATCGCAAATGAAAAACTGTAAATATGAGAAGACCCTCACATTCTATCTCATAGAATTCACTAAAAACGTATTTTTTCAAGAAATCTTCAATGACCGCTCAATCTTCAGTCTACTCGTTGAAATTGAAACATTTCCCCCTGCAATGAAAGATGCTCAATATTATCGTTGTCAGAAATTTTTTCACGTACGTATGAACTGTCATATTAATCTAAAATGGGGAAGTAAGGGAACTTATCTCTCACAAGAATGCAATGAAAAAACTATTTCACTAGAAGTACCTAAATCACCATCATCCTAATGTTGTAATCGAGCTTTAGATCATCATGCCAATTCTAAAGGTTGTTCGAAATTTCCAACCAAACTTCAATTTTGAAACATTTATGCAAAAGGAGCCGGCCACTTCTAAAAATGCGTCAGAAGAGAAAGTTCTGATAAATGCTCCTTTAGAAAAGGTACTTCACAAAAGTCACCAATCAAATGGTACTATATCTAAACCAACTTTCCTACACAGAAGTCTTATGAGTTGCACGAATTTTGAGATTCTAATGAAAATCAAAGAACTACAAGTAAGTTATTTTCTTGATATTTCCATCAAACTCAACAGTTTTCTACATCACATTAAAAGTAAAAAGATCCCATCTCCAAACTTCTTGCCTTCAGCGTGATGATGTCAAGTCCTGTAATGATTCTCTTAGTAATCAGTTTTAAGTCACTTTCGACTCTTACAATCGATACAAAATTTAATAATTATTAAAATATATGTTCACTAAAATACGTCTTTTTAAGGAACTTTGGCTTTACCTTACTTTTTCGGCGTTTGTAAACTTGTAAATCGCTTTTTTATTAATTTTCTATAACTTTTCTTTGATACTATTGCGGACTTATCATTGCTGATGAAACCCCGCTCTCGCTATATTCGGATTGGCTGTTCGTGCGGCTGTACACAAGGGGTCGTACTTGTCCTGAAATTTCAAGACCAGGAAATCTTTCGGTACCAGCATTTTGTTATAGAAAATCTCTTTTTAAATAAGGCGAAATTTCGCTCGTTGAGCCTAGATTGATTTTTCTATAAACAAAATAATGATATCTGTCCTGGAAAAATTCCCTGAATCGCACGACCCCTTCTGTCTGCTTATAAAGACTTTTTCTTGAGTTTCTACTAATTTCGTCTTCATTTCTTTACGTCTTCGGACCGTTCGGATGTTCTGCGCTGGATGTTCGTACGGTTATGGGCACTTGACTCAGTTGTCGACACATTCTATACGTCTTCGGACCGTTCGGATGTTCTGCGCTGGATGTTCGTACGGTTATGGGCACTTAACTGAGTTGTCGACACATTCTATATTATTCTCTTTGCCATCCATTCAACTTTCTACAATTTCTTTTTTAAGTAGTCACATAAATTACTCACATTATACTTCTTTCAATTATTTTTAAAGATGTGCTGTACGATTATAAATCTACAGGGCGTAGATCTAAAATACATAAAAACATGTAAAATAGGGTGGAAATAGGAGACCTCATCTCTCAGAAGAATGGAATGCAAAAACACTTTCATCAGAAGCACCTAAATCACCACATCCTAAATGGGCCAATTGAGGTTTAGAACATAATTCCAACTATATAGGTTGTTCAAAAATGGAACCGTTCATATGTTTGCCTGTATAAAGAGTCATTAAAATTTTGAATCGCTGAAACAAAACATCATGTCGTTAAATGTTGAAAACATGCTTTTTATATTAACCAAATCTTAATGAAAATAAATTGAGGAATTTATATTAATTAAAAAATACCTTTTAATGGAATAATGGTAAAATTTCCGAATAATCACATATTCTACTATCCATGTACTGAATGTTCTGATGTGTGCATTAGCCCTTTAAACTTCAAAGTAAAAGACATTTTTTATTCATGTGAAAAATACCGTAATTAATTTAAAAAATAAGAGAACATTTTACACATTATCAGATGCAGTTTCCAGTCCAGAAGAGAACCATTAATTTTAAAATATAATTATATGATTTAATAAGAATGTGTTTTAATATAAATATCAGATAATATTTTGTTTCGAAATATTGAATTAAAAAGGTTATTACTTGAATGTACCCCGTCAGGTTTTCTAAAATACAATATATTCAGTTTGAATAATTTAATAAAAAATAAATGAAACAAAATGCAAAAATAAAGCTCATATAAAATTATAATGTCGATTGTTTATAGTAGGTTCACGAGAATTTTAAAAACTGTTACATTGGACAGCAAATTTCTGAGCGTTTATTGCATGTACAGATTTCTCTGTCCACGAATTTTTGTTTAAAAAAAATATTTCAGCAAAATTATAAAGGAGAAAGTATGCGAAAAGATTTGGCATAGCATTTCAAGATGCTAGTTTTATAAGATTACATTTACTGGGTTTTACAATTGGATGCTGGGAAGCTTAATATTAGATACAAGATTTTTTTTTATTTATTTATTTAAGGAAGTAATACTGTTGAAAAATTTACTAAATATTGAGAAAACGATGGGCATCATTTGTTAGGTGAATTAACATCTAAGATTTAGTTAAAAAATAATCTACCTATATCATTACAATATAAATGGATGACATATGCCAGGTGATAAATTTATTAAAAATAAAAATGAAATAGAATAAAATACAAAATGTATTTTCGAAAAGACATGAGATATATGGTAATACATAAAAGCTAAGATCACAATTATTTGGTAAAATTCTGACATTTGTTTTAGAAAACTGTTTCGGATTCTCACAAATTGTCCCATTCATTATTTTACATTCAGTTACTTCCAATAACTAAATTTAAAATAAACGACAACAAAACAGGAGACATTTAAAAATGAACAACACATATATTTTAAAACATTTTATCGGCGGATTAATTATGTTATAATCTTATTCTTCTTACTTAATTATATTTTTTACTTTTAAATGATATGAGTTAAGTGTCTAAATATTTACATTTAATTAGTTGTACATTTATATTTTCTATCAATGTTGAAAGCCCATATTAATATGTTTAAGATAAACATTTTACTGAATACTTTATTAATCTCCTAATTTTTCAGTTATGTTTAAGAACACCACCAAATTAAAGAACGATATTACACTAAAAGAGATTACGAAAATATTATACAGTTTTAATAAGTGTTAATTATTCCTGCAATGTATACATAAAAAAGAGCCAAAATTTCAACAGGCAAGGAATAATGTTTGGTTCTTTTTTAAATGAATGCTGCACTGTTTCAAATTTTATCATTGCAGATCATAAAATACCATTTTAAACCATCGAAAATTTAATTTAGTAATTTCATGTAACCTCATTACTGAAATACATATTTTATCATAAGAACCTAGACGTCCAAGACGTCCGAGAAAATATTAGAAATGATAAATTTATTTTTTAAATATTTTATCTGCCGATTAAGTAAATTATATTCTTATGCTTCTAACTTAATGATATTGTCTACTGCGAAATGGATGTATTTAAGTACGCTAATATTTACATTTAATTAGTTTTACGAATATATTTTCAAAGAACGTTGAAAGCACATATTAATATGCTTAAGATAATACCTTATTAATCTCCTAATTTTCCACTTCCAAAGGCAGCGTAAAAAGAAAGAACGATATTAAACTAAAATAGATTAAGAAAATATTAAATTCTTCTTATAAGCTTTTATTATACATGTAATGCATACATATTTTTATAAATTGCTAAAATTTCAACATGAATGGAATAATATTTGTTCTTTTTTAAAATAGATCTTTCGCCGTTTCATGTTTTACCATTGTCGATCATGAAATTCCATGTTAATCCATGAGAAACTTTAATTAGCTAATAAACTTTAACCTAAAATAACTGTTTAAATACAGTGCTACCACAGCAATATAGACGTCCGAGTGCATCTTTTTATAAATTCGTCTTAAATTTTAAGTATTTATCAAAAACCTTTCAAATTTTAAAATTTATACTTCAGGAATTTTTTTATAATATTTTAAAAAGTGCTTAAAATTAAATGAGATTTATTTTTATAAAAACATTAATTCAGTATCAGACGTCTTCATTCTTATGGTTAAAATTGTAATTCAATAATTCTATTGGGTAAAAAGGTCAACGTAGGTCAACGTAGTAGCTGAAGGCCTGAAAGTAATATTTATTTTTAATGTATGTTTGAAAAATTTAATAACCTTTCATAATGTCATTATCACTATGTGTTCTTAAACATTGTTAGAATTGGAGAAATTTATATTCATATATATATATATACCTATAACGGGTGAGCAAAAAATCCGTATAAATTTTATTAATTCATAAAACCGAAAAAATAACCGAAATGAAAAACGGTTTGTAGGATTAGCATCTATAGGTCACGGGAATTGTTTTAAAACAGAAATAAAAAATAACTGAAAAACAGCCGACAGATGGCACTGGTTCGTGCGATTTTGTGAAAATATGCAAATGAGACGGTTATAAGAACTTGCGCTCCTAATCCAGAACTAGTTCACCGTTGTGAGCTGTGTACGTGATCAAGGATGCTGAGTGCGAAGGATAAAGTTTTGTTGGTGAAGTTATTTTACGTGAACCAGGAATCGGTGACCATTGCTTTGCATAAATTCCAAGTTCAGAAAAATGTGAGGACTGGAAAAGGGCCTTTAACAATCGCGAACCTCACAAAGCTTGTTTCGGCGGTTTGAGGAAACCGGAACGTTGGAGGATCGTGAAAGATACGGATGACCATGTTTAATGAGGCATGTTCGCCGCGTGTTGCAGCCCAAATGGAAGCGTTAGCGCCTAATTCCACGACATTTACTAGTAGATACCGTACAGAAGGAATCATTTGCGAGGTGGGCTTTCTCCAAAATAGAACAGAATCTCACCTGGTTTTTTAACATCTTCTGCACAGATGAAGTTCCTTTTTCGCTTCATGCCGAAGTTAATACCGATAACTTTCGTATATGGCGACGTCTAATCTACATGAGTGCACCTAGAAACCTTTGAATTCTGCAAAAGCGGCTGTGTGGTGTGGATTCGCAAGTTCATTCATCATAGGACCTTTCTTCTTTGCAATGCAGTGCCCAGTAAAAGGGTGGAAAACGTCATCAGTGAATGCTCAGCGATAATTAATGCTTTTGTGCAAGAAGGTCATGTCATGTTTGCGTGAAAGAGATGCGCTTTCTACCGTCACGTATATGTAAGATGGAGCCCCTAGTCACATTGCTACTTCTGTCAAGAGAATTCCTTCTACAGACGCTCGGGGAAGACAAAATCTTTAGCAGGGGTTTCATGCTTTCATGGCCTCATCGGTCTCCATGTTTGACACCGGCAGATTTCTGGTTACGGGGTATTTGAATTCCCGAGTGTATTGATCCGGTCCGTCTAATCTGTCAGAACTAAAAGATGCTATCCGCCGACAGGTGTTATGTGTGAATACAGACATGCTACACCCTACCGTTGCTGAAATTGTGACTAACCTACAATGTGTTATCCCTCGTGGTGGTGGTCATGTGGAACACATAGAGCTGTAATAAACGATTTGAAGTCATTTTGCTCGTTATTTGCGTATCTTGTCTTTGACATGAGCGCCACCTATTGCCTGTTTTTGAGTTATTTTTTTCTGTCTTAACAACATTCCCGAGCCCTGTAGTTGCTAATCCTGCAAACCGTTTTTTATTTCGGTTATTTCCCCGATTTTTATAAATTTTTTAAGTTTCTACAGGCTGTTTGTCCACCCTGTATACACACACACACACACACATATATACATATATACATATATACATGTATATATATATATATATATATATATATATATATATATGGAGAGAGAGAGAGATACATATAGGTATGTATATAGATGTATAGATAAGCATATATAATTAAAATGAAATCACATGTGGGAAAATAAATTGAAAAATAAATAGAACCAAATATTAAACAATGCACATTCAAATTAGGAAAATAAAGAACTTTGAACGTGAATGTTATTTTAGTTAGATAAAATATTTTCAATCTGGCATTATTTATTAATGGTATTTTTTTTTATCAAGTATTGGGTACTTTTTACTTGAAAATTCATTATAGGTTCTATATTAGCTAATTATGGCTTATATCGTTGTACAAGGATGAACAAGGATGTACAAGGTACGCTCCTTGTGAAATCTTTGTACATTTTGATAGTTAGATTTATTATCTATATTTAGTGAGATACGTTTTTTTTTTTCTTTATTTGAATATTACTCAAAACAGATATAAGTTCATTTTTCAGTTTATGATTTTCATTCCCTCATTTGGTATTATGTATTTCTGTTGTTTTATAATAGCTTTATTTGTATACGTAATTATTATACACTTATTACAATTATAAAATTTATGGGAGTGAGATAAGTAGTAAAATTATACATCATTCTAAATAAAACTTACTTTACAGCTAAGAACTATATGTTAGAAAGAAAACTTTTGCTGACTTCCAAGTTACTATTTACTTATGAATGTTAAAAAATATATTATAATTATTTTCATATGTATAATTAATAAAAATGACCATAGTAAGCTGTAGAAACCTCGCCTTTTACATTACTTAAACGTTACACAAAGAACGATAATGCTTTTGCTTTTTTTTCTCAAACATATTTCATAATAAAATAATGGAGAAACTTTTGTAGTAATAACCATTACACTAATGCTTATTTATCGGATGCATTCAAATGAGAATCGGTTCTTTAATGTTCCCAAGAAAAGGAATTGCTCTTTCATGTAGAAAATGCAAGATGTAAGTTGAATTATAAAATGACATTAAATATATTATTAAAGTCATCCTACATTCACAAGAGAACCTTTAATTATAAAATATAATTGCTCATTTTAACAAGAAATATCTGCATTTTAATATATCGGCGAGATATTAGTTTGTACTTATACTTAAAACTGCCATTACAATACTTAACTATACTTAAAAATGCCATTAAAAAGAAAGTTTTATAAATGTCATTTAATTATTTGGATATAATTATCATAGATTACTAAAAATCAAATGAATCAAATTGGACATAATTTAATAAATGAATGAATAAAGCTAAGCTAATGTAAAATATATATTAATGCGTTTGTTTTGATATCTATTACAAACATGAAAATTGTTAAATTAAAAATTCTTAGAATTGAAAAAAAAATCTTAAATACACGAAAGTACTGTTTTGCATTAATGAAACCGAAGACAGTAATCAGTAATATATATATATATATATATATATATATATATATATTACCTGAGTTATATTTATTAAAGGAATGATAAAGAATGTTTTGAAAACATCTATACCAATTAAACTGAAAAATATTTCTAATGATTGCTTTAAATTTTAAATCAGTTTTTTAATATTTTCTAAAATGCAGTAATTAAATGATAAGTTAATTGGACATTAAAGATCATAAGCAGTATTTTCTATTCGAAGTAGAAACGTTAATTATGAAATATAATTACCCGATTTAATAATATATATATATACATATATATGTATATACGCTTTAATGCACAAAATATGAGACGCGTTGCTTAGATATATTTATTATAAAATTTCTACTAATGAGAATTGCATATGATTTAATAAACTTAACTCCTTACTAACAATTAGCTAAAAATAAAATGAATTAATTAAAGTCATTTAATTAAATAAATTTAAAAGGGACATGAATTATAGGATTGTTTTTAACAGCAGATTTATATAAACTATTTTGTCAAAGGAAAAGCAGAATTTCAGCTTAAAAATTTTCTGTAGCGTCTTTTTCTCTATATTCCTTTATGAAAATTACACGGGCTGCGGCAGCATTCCAACTTATCTTCATCAAATAAACAAGAAAGACAATGATCTCTGTAGGTGCGGTGTCCGAGGAGACCCACTACATTACTTATTTGGAAAATGTAAATTTATGAAATTTAAATTCAAGTTAACTGGACCTTCAATCTTCGAAGATGTACTAAAGATTTTAAATGATCTGTACAGCTCAAAAAGCTATATCAAAACTATAACATTCTCAATAGTTTCTACTCATTCATTAATTATAAATTTCTAGCTTAATTCATACTGATTTTTCAACTTATTTTCAAACTTAAAATTTCCTGCGGTCCGAGGTATTTGAGTCAATGTGGTCATACTTCATATAAAATGTAATTAATCTAAAACCTTAGTAAGTAACTTCGACTGAGACATTTTCAGATGCCAGTTCTTTTGTAAATAGTGTACATAGCAACTTTTACTTTTTTTCCTTTTTCACTTTTTCATTTTAGTACAAAATCTTAATTATTGTTCGCATCAAATACCTTGAATATAGCATTATTGTGTTGTAAATATGTAAGTATCTATCATCTATAAATCCTTAAATTTATATAATAGTGTAACGTATCTATTACTGTTATCTATTACTGAATTCATTACTGTTTGCATCCTGTACCTTATAAAAAGTATCAAAGTGTTATGGATATGCGGGTGATGGTAGTCACAATTAACATATTATTCTAATTGTAGTGTAATGTTTGAAATATATTAATCGTTATTTTAATTACAGTAAAAAGCCAAAAATATTGTTGCATCCTGAATCTTGAAAATGGCAATATAATATTGTAAATATGTAACTGATTATGATTCATTGAAAGTAGTATTTTTATACTTGTACACAGATTATATCATTGTTAGCATCTTGAATCCTGAAAATAGCATCAAAGTGTTGTAAAAATGTAGATTATTGTTATCTAAAAGTGTAAAAAGATAAATACTCAATGTCACAACTTTTAAATCTTAAATCTATGCATACTTATATATAATACTAATGAATATTTCTATTAAATGTAATTTTAGGGTAATAATTACTGTACACACTGTCATTATTTGTCATCTATAATAAGAAGGGAAGAAGTTTGTGTGTGAGTGTGTGAGTGAGTGTGTCGACGGTGTTCTGAAGGGCCCACTGCACGTAGAACTACAAAATATGGGGAAAAGGTACATCTATATGTGAAGTTTTGCACCTCGAAAAACGATTTTCGATTTTTTGATTAGATTTTTTTTATTTAATTTTTATGCGATTTTTAGAGCTTTTTTTTAAGTTTCGAGGCGATTTTTCCACATTAGTGAAAAGAATACGGTTTCTTTCTTTTAACCCAATATAGTAAATTTTGTTCTCTTTTCAAAAAAAGTTTATTCGGATTTCGTACAGCGATTTTTGAAATTTTAGTGCATTTTTTATGCGATTACTGAACAGAAGTTAATGTTCCTTCAACCCTATAAGGGGTATTACTGTAGGGGGGATACAGTTCTGTCGCCGAATGCCACACGTTTGTCGCCAATTTGGCGATATAGCACCAAATTTCGCAACCAAAGTTAGTCGCCAAAAGTGACGCCAACTTAGCGATATCTCTAATATTTCTCCGAATTCCCATAGACTTCCATTGTAAATCAACGGTGATTACTTGCTTACAGAAAATCAACAAATTGAGATATTTTAATGCAACAAAAACTAATATTAACTTAAGGGGTTACATTAATTATATTTAAGGGAATCCAGGTTAATTAAATCTATAATAATAAGGAAAGAAGTTTGTGTGTGAGTGTGTTGACGTTGTTCTGAAGAGACAGCTTCAACAGCATTTAATGTATTTCCATTACTATAAGGAGGTTAACATAGAGAGACACAGTTCTGTCGCCAAATGCCGCCAAGTTTGTCGCTAAATTGGCGATATATCGCCAAATTTGGCGACCAAAATTATTCGTCAAAAGTGATGCCAGCTTAGAAATATCTCTAATACTTCGCCAAATTCCCATAGACTTCCATTGTAAACCAATAGGGATTACATGCTTACAGAAAATGAACAAACTGAGATATTTTATTGCAACAAAAACTTATATTAACTTAAGGAGTTATATTGGGAGTGCATAAGAAATTATATTTAAGGGAATGCAAGTAAATTAAATTATGAATAAAAGTAACATGATACAATGCTTAGCATGCTTTCCCAAACATAAATTTTAAGAGAGCCCGAAGGTCAAAGCTCACAACTTCCTCACAACTTCCGTGTGGATGGTTGGAAAAGCATTTCTCTACATAATTTAAATTAAAAGCTCTACTCAATAATTTATAAGACGATTTAACTGCGTGATAGACTATCGTAGAAAACTACAATAAAAAAAAATTCTTTATATTTATTGGTTAAAAGTTTTGTAGATATTTACTGTTTTGACGAAATTTGGTGAACAACCTGTGCACAGTACATTCTAAATAGAATAAACTTAATAAAATCCTTAACAATAAAATTATTATTAAGGGATCTCAGGACTCTTAAAGCTTCAAAAGTTTCGAAATTTTATTATTTTTAGACGTTAAACTAATATATTTCCTGAATATTTTTATATAATTTTTT